>CAWUFW010001516.1:1427500-2774699 GCA_963921515.1 Calotriton arnoldi
TTATTAGACTGCCTGTCGGACGCAAATTTGACCTTGATAACTTTTGTGTAAAAAGACTATTATAAAGGCCTATGCGCAGAACGTGCTAAACATTACAAGACGGATGAGCACATTGGTGGGGCCTACTAATAATGTATCTCTTGCTGGTCTCCCCACCAGCAATATTAAAGAATATTTGCAATATTACAGAATTTAAAAAAATGTAACTTTCACAACTGCACTCTCAGCTTTAAATTCCACATTTAACAGAATCAGAGTGCTACAGAAAGTTTTTCTACGAGTGCTGGATACAGTGGGGAATTCTGATTTAGGAGGGCCGATTTTAGCCTTATGGTCACAGCAACAAATAAGGCTCTCATTCAGATTTTAGATTACATTGCTCATATTGACAATGTTAAATACAACTCTGTTTCAGGTTCCAGAGATCTAGTTCACAGTAAATAGCTGAGGTAATAGCTTTAGATTCAAAGCTGGATACCAAAACTACATGTAGCAAGAGAAACTTAGCAGCATTACCTGCCAAAATATTGTCCCCCATACAGGGCAACTAGAGATCCTTGCCCTAGACAGAATTTTCTAGGGTAGAGACTGGGCCTTTTTTAGAATGTAATATCCAATAGAATGCGTCCAAGGCTCCCGTGAATTGGGGTATTGCATGTGCCATCTACCTCTGTCCAGGTTAGCAAAAGGCCAATGTATTTCAACTTGCACACATCCTGCAATCTGGTTTTATTAAACTTGCCTGTAAAATGAACTTCATAGCCACCATATTTTTAGGTCTCGCCCTGAAAGCCAGCGCTTCAGCGCTGGCTCTGGGCGAGACATTTTGTAGTGGGCTTTTAGAAATGCGACCACAACTTTTGGCTGGCCTAGAGCATGCGAGTACGCGCACAGTAACGCGCATTCCTCGCACGCTCCAGGCGCCATATGTCTTTCCTCTCACTTGCTCCTTCCCCTCCCCCACCACAGAGCGCTTCTCGGGGCCGCGCGGCCGTGTCACTTTCACGGCCGCGCGTCACTTGCTCTCCCGCTCCTCCCCCCTTCCCCACCACAGAGCGCGTCTCGCACGGCCAATGCTGGTTCTGTTTCCTTGCTGTGAACAGCTGTTCACGCACGTTCGTGCGATTCCCTTTATCAGCAAGCACCTTATTTTAACTTAAACGATGGTGGCCGCCAGGCTGCTTTAGGAGGCTCCGTGCCTGCAGGTAACATTTTAATTATAATCAGTGCGGCGGCCACCCCAGCCTCATCTAAGTATTGTGATTACAAACATTTTTTTGTCTTTTGTCCATTCCTGCATGTTTTGGAGCACAGCTCGGCTAAATTTAGAGTTACAAGTCAGTTTCCTCGTACGCATTTACTAACTACGTCTGCTCACTGAGAGGTGCAATCTTGTGCAGCTCGCTGCTTCTTGCACCATAGTAATGACGATGAGCCCTTCGCCCCCATGGCTGAGTGAATAATCATGTGGGCTTTTTTTTTTTAACTCGCGCCACGACTCGCACCTGAAACTACACCAGTTACAAAGTGGGGCCGGAAGTCCAAGTCGACCGTAAGCGGAGGCTGGCCACGGAATTGCTGCTCTTGCTGCCTATCCTGGAGTGAGGTATAATCTTGACGTTGATAATGCTGCCTAATAAAAATATACTTTTACACTACTTGGCGTGCCGCACGTTCATGATGAACACTGCAGTGTCTGCTCACTGTACTACTTTGTTTTCAACATTGTTCAGACGCACTAACCCCTTTTTATGTCCTGGGGTGAGCCACTACGGTGCTGGTCGGCCCTGCTTGAAAACTACTCGTTCCTCGCATGGGTGTCATTGCTAATATTTTTTATGTTTCTCTCGTCTTCATTGCTTGATTTTGCTCACACAAAAAGTTTTACACAGTCATTGGAATATCACACATAATTACACTGAAATTAACAAAATGTGACATGGCAATCGGAAACCGAGGCAGCTATGAGTCACTAGTGCTTGCGCCGCTGCAATGCACCAGAGTGTTTCAGTTACATAATTGCTTTTTAGAGACGGCCCGCGATCAGCAGCTGCCTGCAGTCAGTGGGCGCCAGGGCGTGAGTTAGAGAACTGTAGCTAGAAGACGTGGCAAGGCTGCAGGAGAGGCTACCAGCTACGGGCAGTGACCAGGTGTGACTGTGTGAAGTATGGCTGTACTGTGTACTGCACCGGTACATGTTGTGCCACATCGCGTTACATGAAAAGACATTCTTAGCGCAGTCCGATTAATGCAAAGTGATGCAGCAAAAAACTGTAAGGAATAAACACGGACTTCCACCTCTGTCGTCTCAGTGCCAGTGTTCCGTCAGCTGGAGATCGCTAACACTAGTGCCTCTAATTAGTTGTCTGCTGGGCACAGTGCGTGCTTAGCAGAGTTTTGCTGCCACCTTAATCATGGCACCAGAGGTCCAGGTCTCTGTTGTGGCTGCCGTGGGCTGATGCATGTGCGCTCTTCTCAGCTGACAGCTCAGGTGAGACAGAACTGCACCCTACAGGATGGCACTCTTGTCCTCCAGCCCTACAGTGTAGGCACTGTCACTAAGAGACTGCTGGTCAGTGCAGGCTGAGCGGCAGCAGGATGTTTTGATTTCAAATTCCTGTCACGACCAAGAATTGCTTCTGCCACCACCAGAACTAATAAATTAAACGAACTCCATGACCTCCTCCACACAGCTCCCCTCCCCTTGTCGTGGGAGTTCCCTGGTGGCTGTACAAGTCATGGTGAGACCGAGAGCAGGTGTTGTGTGTCTAAAGGCATAGGGCATAGCTCTAAAAGCGTGTCATGCCATGACCTCTCATCCTTACTAAAATGTACAGCTGCAGATGGGCCAGTCTTGACCCCAGCACATCACAACACTGTCAGATCACCTGTCTGCAGCGAGTAACCCCACAGTCTCCAGCTACAGCGACCAGGCTGAGCAGCAGGAATGATTTACCCAGCACTCAGTGAATCCGTGGGTAAGTGAAAGATAAAGTGGTGATTAATAATGTTCCTGCTACAGAGAGATCAGAGTTGTCTCGTGCAACTTTTGACTTACCAGTAGCACAGAGGGTTAACATGCCTGCTACAACGAATGTGTATTATAGTTATCAAAGAACAGTATTTCATATGGCTAGCTCAGGAGGTTACTGCTTTTGTCACAGAGATGCTTTTCTTACTTGCAATCATAAATTTCAATCCAAATCTACACACTGGCCTACAAACTATTATCTAAAACATCAGCTGCATGTAAAAGGCATAGTATGACCGGAGTTGTCGTGACTGAGCTGGCCTGTACTGTGGTGATGCTCGCTATGTCACTCACACCAGTACCAAAGTACTTATATCCTAATCTTATTTAATTTAGTTAAGTTACACTTCTGCTCACAGTTCTGTACTGACTGTGCTCAGTAGTCTAGAACTTTGGCTCGTCATTAGGTGGGGCCCAGGGTCTGTAGCGCACTTCTTCACCAGCTCCTTTACTTTAATAAACCGTCAATTTGGCATTCGTTTATCACCACCAGGCCCTCCTGTGAAGTTCGTGCACTTTCATTTCTGGTGCTTGCAGCGGTTTTAGAATCTTCCTAGAGTTTCTGGTTTCTCAGATGGCTGTAACTTCTGATAATCCAAGGTTTTCCCTCTTCTTCATGGATGGATTTTACTCGCGAGAAAGTGTCACTCATAGCTGGTGAAATGTCACTCATAATTGCACTGAAATTATGAAAATGTCACACATAAGCAATCCGAAACCTTAAACGTAAGAGTTACCAATAGGTCGGTAGTTTTGTTGTTTTCAATTGAAAGTTTACTATTATAAACATGTTAGATTGGTCCATGGGGAGATGTATATTACATTTGCTCTTGTTGCCTTTTAATAGTTTGCAAACAAGCATAATTAATCTAATTACAATTGGTGATTTTGTTTTGTAAAGATGCATTTACAACTCACATGCACCCCTGCAACACACACTACCCACATGCATCCCTCCAACACACACCATATAACAACGCACCAATACATTCCACACCATGCCACTGCCCCCACGTCACTGCACGAAGCAGAACTCAGACTCCAAGTTTGCAGAACGGAGCACAGTAGCCACACTGCTCTACAACATACCTTAAAAACATTGTGAAAGCCAATAGCTCTGGCTAAAAACTTATAAGGTCCCAAAGGCAAGACCTATTGGCTATGCCAATGCTTGTTTTAATTTGATGTTTAGTCGATTAAATTGGGCAAAACCTTTGGCAGCGTCAATACGTTTTGCGAGCCTTGCAAAGACATCAGAAGACACAGCCATGTCAGGTTGTAAACTATCTTAATTCTAAGGGCTTTAAGTGGGTCAGGTCTCTCTAAGGTGCCATGCTAGATCAGAAAGGAAAATATTAAATGAAAATAGTTGTATCAAGCAACTTTGTCTCTGCCTTGCAGAAAAACAAGGGTCCACGTAATTGAATGCAGCTCTGATCCCCCACCCCACGAGATGCCCCCTGTGAACCGTATCAAAGGCTGGTAACACATTTACAAAACAAAGGTTTTGCAGTTTTTCCCCCCTCTATTTCAAGAGACAGATGAGTAAATATTTGCTGTAACCCAATTTGGGCCTTACTAACGGTACTCCGAGAGTCCCAATTTTACAAAAATGACACAGGACTTTGGCAAAGATTTCACCTGCATTATCTAGAAGGGCAATCAACCTGGAAGAAGCTGGATCATCAAAAGCACGCCTCTTGTGTACCACCTCACATATCTTGCACTGGATTGCGTGCTCTGCAAAAGACTTAAGCAGCTGTCATGTGTAAACAGGCATTCCAAAAGTAACAAAGGGCCTCAACTATTATTAAAAAATAAATAAAACACACACACCCCCCCCCCCCCCGGGAAACTTCGGAGGGAACCAGCTACTAGATGGCTCGATTAGTCTTTCGCCCCTATACCCAGGCCGGACGACCGATTTGCACGTCAGGACCGCTACGGACCTCCACCAGAGTTTCCTCTGGCTTCGCCCTGCCCAGGCATAGTTCACCATCTTTCGGGTCCTATCACGCACGCTCATGCTCCACCTCCCCGACGGAGCGGGCGAGACGGGCCGGTGGTGCGCCCGCCGCTGGAAGCGCGGCGGGATCCCACCTCAGCCGGCGCGCGCTCGGCCCTCCGACTCGCGCACGTGTTAGACTCCTTGGTCCGTGTTTCAAGACGGGTCGGGTGGGTAACCGACATCGCCGCAGACCCCTGGCGCCCGGCGTGGGCCTCCCCGCCCGGCGGCGCGACGCGGTCGGGGTGCACTGAGAACAGTCCGCCCCAGTCGACAGTCGCGCCGGGAGCAGGGGCCCCGTCCCCCTTCAACCGCCCCGGCGCGCCCGAGGGGCGGCCGGGGACGGGTGCCCGGGGAGGGCGCGGAGGCGGTCGAATCTCCCTCGGCCCCGCGGACACGGCGAAGCTGCTGCCAGGGGGCTGTAACACCCTCCGCCGGAGCGGAGGGCCACCTGCCACCCCGAAGCCTTCCCAGCCGACCCGGAGCCGGTCGCGGCGCACCGCCGCGGAGGAAATGCGCCCTGCGGGGGCCGGGTAGGGCCCGGGCGCCGGTCCCGCGGAGGGGATCCGGAACTCCCGGGCCACCGACCTTCCCGCCGTGTTGAATCCTCCGGGCGGACTGCACGGACCCCACCCGTTTACCTCTCGACGGTTTCACGCCCTCTTGAACTCTCTCTTCAAAGTTCTTTTCAACTTTCCCTTACGGTACTTGTTGGCTATCGGTCTCGCGCCCGTATTTAGCCCCGAGAAGACAGGAAACACTATGCAACAATGACTGTTATTTTGTGCATCCTTTCCTTCCCACAAAAACTACATTCTTGACACCTTTAAGATCTTATGGAAAATGTTATACTTGCTCGAGATATTCTGCATGAAGAGTGAAGGCGAAACATACAGATTTTTACTCGTAAATAATACAACATCATATTATCCTACATATTGCTTCAACAGGTAATGACACTTCAATAGCTCACAATCTCTTATTCAGTTCTGTATGTCCTTTTTTTTTTTACCCTTTCCCACTTCAACCATAGTTTACTAGTACATTACATTCAAACAGTAAGGAGGTCCCCCTAGAATAGTACCTTTTCTTTTCATTGGGGCAAGAACGCTGGGCCGAATGCAGTTGATTGGACTTTGACTCCTCCTGCTAAGAAAAACAAATCCTGGCATCAAACGTAACTGAGATCAGCCTAGCAAAACACCACAATATCATCCCAATCAGTTTTCAACATATATTAGATACCTGAACAATGAATTTAAAACTTAGAAAGGAGTTAGAACAAGAAAAAGACCTGTAACAGTACCCACTATAGTCCGTCCATCCCCAACAGCATATGGCAAAGCCAACACAAGTCTACTTAAACTTTAAATTTCCATAAAACAGTATCTGTAGAATAACTATTCAAGATCGGGCAGCTAATCTCAAATGATGAAGGAACAGCTGAATCAGAGTACGAGGCCCATTACAACATGTTGAATGCCTGTATGTCTGCACAGGCAAATTGTGTCCTGCTACTCAGAAAAAAGGTGAGCACAGTAATTAAGAGCATGTAAAAATATACATTCTTAAAAGATTGTAAAACTTGGGGAAACCGGTGGTGGGTAAAAGATAAAGGCAAGTTATGCCATGCCTGAGAAGTGAACACAGAAATGGAACAGTTTCTCAAGCACGTCTTACGGAGCTTTGGAACAAGCCAGAAATTTGCAGTTCCAGAATGAGGAGAGAGAGGGTTTGAAAATCAGATTCTGTTGAATCAGAGATGACAATCTATAGTCATCTTGAATTCCTTTTACATCCTAACCATTAGCAGGACCATGACAATCAATGGAGTGGTAATGAATGCATGGAGGCCTCTGTTCCTCTGAAGACAGAGTATGATGTTTGCTACAGAACTCTGCACTTTCAAGACATTGAAGACAAAGCAAGTTGTTAGTCTATGAAACAATAGCAATCATTTGCAAATCTCCCCACATGGAATGAGGGTATTTGTGTACTAAAAAACAAATTAGATGTGCAAGGACTTTTAGAATCAGACCTGTATGCACCATAAACAGAAAATGATAAAATATAATACATTAACTTACCTTGCAAATCGTCTAGTTGGACTTGGGATGGGACTTGGAGGTAATCCATTGCTACTCACAAACATTTGTAAAGACGGAGAAAAACATTGCTAAAGAAAGACAGGAAGGTATTGGTGAAAACACTAAGATCACAATAACCTCCAAATGTCTCAATTCAAATACACTGTTTCTATGCTGTAGTATGTGGAGATGTTGTACATTATTGTTCACCGGAACAGACTTGCAATTTTAAAATTTTATTTCAACAATTTTGTCAACCAGAGAGCAAAATTCCAAACGACCAAAGTTAAGTAGTTCTCCCACAAACTGAGCAAGTAAATAATACACTAAGTTCATGCCGGACTGTATACTTCTATACACATTGCATTATAAGTTCCAGAGAAACATTACTCCATTCCAGGGAAGTTAATTCTCTGAAACTTAACTCAGATTTGTACATTACTGGCAATTGCTGAACTGAATTCTTCCAATATTATTTGCCAAAGTGGAGAGAGATTTGCCTAAACATAAATAATGTCATAACGGGTTGTATACCAAAAAATTAAAATTATGTTCAATTTATTTTGCAGTAACCTTCAAGTCAAACAGTTCAAGTCAAACAGATCAATTAAGGTCGATCACATAGCAAGAGAAGATAATCATGCTGGATCCTTTTTAGTTGCATTGCTGTTCACACAGACTGAAAATGTTCACTTACACTAGAAATAGCTAATAATTCGGACAGGGAGTCAACTATGAAACAAATAAGTTAATCAGTTATGACAAAATATGTACCTTTAACCGTCTTCTCTGTTAAAATGTGAGAGAAATCGAAACGTTAATGAGTAGTCTGCAAGTTGCTCCAATTTGTCCCAATAGTGAGACCAAAGATTAACGCAAACCCCAACCATGTGCAATATGAAGATCTATCCCCACTTGCTGAACACAGGCTATCACAAGTAGGAGATCAAATGTTTCTTGTAATCCTAGTTCTGCATCACGGCTAGACTAAATAGGTGTAGATGACTAGTAAGGCTCATCACATTCACTAGGAACAATCAGAGGAATTACCATGCTTCGGTGAGGTAACCATGAGGGCATCTCTGAAAGGTTCCCAGCAAGGTCTGGGCGTAGGTGGGGCATGCATACAGAGAAGCACAGAGACAGGGTTTCCACACTAGCATATCAGACCTGCCTTTTCATTTGTTACGATTCCAGCAGGGACCTAAATGGATTATCCACAGTGATGCACAGCACAGATTAGTGAAGAGTTAGGAAAATGCTACTTACCCAGTATGCATCTGTTCTTGGCATATGCAGCTGTAGAGTCAAATGCTTTAGCATAGATCGCCATCTGGTGTTGGGTCCGGATGTTTGCACTTTGTTTTTGTTCGAAGAAGTCTTGTAGTCACGAGGTAGGGGACTCCTCCTTTCGGTGATAGTGCGCATGTGCATCGACTCATCCTTAGATTGTTTTGCCATAAAGGGTGATGATGGAGTTAGTAAAGTAGTAAAGATAGATGTCCATGTAAATTGTATCCAAGTAAGATATCACTCCAACAGGTAAAGGCACCTGGGGAGGCGGGTGGGCGCATATGACTCTACAGCTGTATATGCCAAGAACAGATGCATACTGGGTAAGTAGCATTTTCCGTTCGAGGCATATGAGCTGTAGATCATATGCTTTAGCATAGACTATAAAGCAGTTATTTTTGAAGCGGTGGCTAGCCTGTAGCTGTTGCAGTGGTTTGAAATAGTGTTCGTAAAACTGCCTGGCCAACATTAGCTTGTTGTTTCGCTAACACATCCACACAATAATGTTTTGTGAATGTTTGTGGTGTAGACCATGTTGCAGCTTTGCAGATGTCATCTATGGGTATGTTTCCTAAGAATGCCAAAGAAGCCCCTAGTTTGCGTGTAGTGCGCGCTCTAGGGGGAATTGTTAATGTGCGTTTAGCTTTGTTGTAGCATATTTGAATGCACTTAACTATCCACCTTGCAATGCCTGATTTTGATATGGGATTGCCTTTATGTGGTGGAGTAAAAGCAACAAAAAGTTGTTTGGTTTTCCTAAAAGGTTTTGTTCTTTCTATGTAGTAAAGTAATGCCGTCTTAACATCTAATGTGTGAAGGGCACGTTCTGCCACTGAATCTGGTTGAGGTAAGAACACAGGCAACTCAACAGATTGGTTGACATGAAAGGCAGAGATGACTTTAGGTAAGAATTTGGGGTTAGTTCTAAGAACCACTTTGCTTTGATGTATTTGCAAAAATGGTTCCTCTATGGTTAGTGCCCGAAGCTCACCGACTCTTCTTAGAGAAGTGATGGCTATAAGGAAGGCTACCTTCCAGGTGAGAAATTGTATTTGACATTTGTGCAGCGGCTCAAATGGTGGACCCATGAGTCTTGTAAGGACTATGCTGAGATTCCACACTGGAGAAGGTGGAAGTCTGGGAGGAATGATTCTTTTAAGTCCCTCCATAAAAGCTTTAATAGCGGGCGCTCTAAAAAGACAAGTGTGGTCTATTTTGCAGATATGCAGCGAGATATAAGCGTATGGATGTGTACGCTAAATTAGAACGTTGTAGGTGTAATAGATAACAAATGATGTCTTGTATTGAAGCATCTAGTGGATTGATCGGATTGTTGTTACAATAAATGACAAACCTCTTCCACTTTGCTGCGTAGCATGCTCTTGTGGTAGGGCGTCTAGCCTCTTTGATAACATTCATACAGCCTGGCAGAAGATTAAGGTAGCCAAACTCTAGGATTTCAGGTGCCAAATCGCAAGGTTGAGCTGACTGGGATTTGAATGCCTTATCTCTCCATGGTTCTGATTAAGAAACCTGGGGGAGAGGTGTAGTCTTTGGTGGGGGAACTACTGATAGTTCCAACAGAATTGTGAACCAGGGTTGTCGGGCCCATGTGGGAGCAACTAGGATAAGCGTCAGGGAGTGCTGTTTGAGTTTCCGAACCACTGATGGAATGAGTGGGAGAGGTGGAAAAGCGTAAGCAAAAATCCCTGACCAATTCATCCATAGTGCATTGCCTTTGGACAATGGATGTGGATGCCTGGACACGAAGTTTGGGCATTTTGCGTTTAGGTGGGTGGCGAACAGATCTATGTCTGGGAAGCCCCACATTTGGAAGAATGGGAAGAGAACTTGAGGGTGAAGTTCCCATTTGTGTATCTGCGGTCGTTGACTGAGCAGATCTGCAACTTGGTTGTCTACTCCTGGAACATGTTCTGCAAGGAGATATATTTTTTGAGGTATGGCCCATCTCCAGATGCTCTGTGCTAGCTGTGAGAGCTGTAGAGAGTGCGTCCCCCCTTTCTTTTGTATGTAGTATATCGCTGTCATGTTGTCTGTGCGAACCAGGACACCTTTGCCTACTAGATGAAGTTGAAAAGCTTTCAACGCTAGAAAAATTGCTAGTAGTTCGAGATGGTTTATGTGGAGTTGTTTTTGCTGCAGAGTCCACATGCCCTGAATGGTATGTTTTCCCAGATGTGCTCCCCTACCAGTAAGGGATGCGTCTGCTCTTAGCACGATCTGTGGAACCGGATCGAGAAAAGGCCGCCCCTTGGAAAGGTTCTGTATGTTCCACCACTGCAGAGAGCGATGAGTACGGCCATCTATCAACACCAGATCTGATAACTGACCTTGAGCCTGGTTCCACTGACGTGCTAAGCATTGCTGTAGGGGACGCATTTGAAGCATGCATTAGGAACGATTAAAATGCAAGAAGCCATCATTCCGATTAATTGCATGAACACTCGTGCTGGTAATGAGTGTTGAGGCTGACACTGCGATATTAGAGCTTGCATGCTGCGAATCCTGACTGGGTTGGGGTGTGCTAGGGCTTTGAGAGTGTCTATTGTGGGTCCTAGATACACTTGTGTGTTGGATGGTTGGAGGTGAGACTTGGTGAGGTTTACAGGGAACCCCAATTTGTGAAGCAGTTGGACTGTCCTTTGAGTGTGATGTAGGCAGCTTTGTTGTGATCTGGCTTTTATCAGCCAGTTGTCTAGGTAAGGGAAGACATGAACGTGCGGTCTTCTTAGATGAGCTGCGACTACTGCCAGGCACTTGGTGAAAACTCTGGGTGCTGTAGTTACTCCGAATGGGAGAACGTTGAACTGGTAATGTTGTCCGTCCACCACAAACCTGAGATATTTTCTGTGAGCAGGGTGAATGGGAATATGGAAGTAGGCGTCCTTCAAGTCTAGAGTGGATAGAAAGTCGCCTTGCTGAAGTAGTGGGAGCACCTGTTGGAGTGTGACCATGTTGAAGTGGTCTGACTGTATGTACAGATTCAGCTGTCTGAGGTCTAGTATAGGCCTGAGAGAGCAGTCCTTTTTGGGAATTAAGAAACACAGGGAGTACACCCCGGTCCCTTGATATATTAATGGGACAGGCTCTATAGCATGTTTTTGTAACAGAGTGCTTTAAGAGGGTGAGATGTTCCGGTGACATTGCATGTGCTCTTGGAAGAATATTTGGGGGAGTGCTAGTAAGCTCCAGGCAGTAACCATTTTGGATAATTTGTAGCACCCACTTGTCTGAGGTGATTGAATTCCAGACAGGTAGGAATTGGGAGAGACGTCCCCCGACAGGAGGGGAATGATCGGGGGGTAGCGGAGTGAAGTCACTGTTTGTTTGCGGGGGGAAGTGCGTGTGGAATTACCCCTACCTCTTCCCCTACTGTGGTTTCCTCTAAAATTTCCTCTAGAATAACCTCTGAACGAGGGCGACTGGTTGTTGCCCTTGTAAGAGGATGAGGCATTCTCAGTGTACACGGTTTTTGAGCCACCCCTGTAAAATGAGGGGCGAAAAGAACCTCTACTGGCAGGTAACTGTAAAGCCCCCCATGGACTTTGCGACCTCAGTGTCTTTTTTCATCTTTTCCAGCAAGGTATCAACAGCTGGTCCGAAAAGATGCTCTTTATCAAATGGTTGGTTAAGTATGGAGGTTTGCACCTCTGGCTTAAATCCAAAGATTCTGAGCCAGGTGTGTCTGTGCAATAGTATACTGGTGTTAATTGCATGAGATGCTGGGTCTGCTGCATCTAGTGCACATTTAATGGAGGTAATAAGTTTACCTTCCTGAATAAGGTCGTTAGCCTTAGATTTATATTTGTCAGGCAAGTGTTGCAT
Source organism: Calotriton arnoldi (assembly GCA_963921515.1). Classification (NCBI taxonomy): domain Eukaryota; kingdom Metazoa; phylum Chordata; class Amphibia; order Caudata; family Salamandridae; genus Calotriton; species Calotriton arnoldi. The sequence continues at coordinate 1,439,763 of CAWUFW010001516.1, forward strand.
GAGTTTTTCTAGCTCATCGTAATGAGCCCTGTCAAAACGAGCTAGCAGCGCCTGGGCGTTGGCAATGTGCCAGTTGTTTGCTGCCTGTGAAGCTACTCTTTTGCCTGAGACATCAAGAAGTTTGGGACTCCTTGTCAGAAGGAGGGGTCTCTCCTGTGGCTTGCGAGTTAGCGCTCTTGCGTGCGTTGGAGACTACAAGAGAGTCTAAGGGCAGCTGACCTTTAATATATATAGGATCAGTAGGAGCGGATTTGTATTTTTTATCCACTCTAGGTGTGATTATTCTTGCCCTTACAGGATCCTTAAAGACCTCGTCTGTGTGTTTTAACATGCCTTTCAGCATTGGCAAGGTATGAGTAGTTCTCTGTGAAGAAGAAAGAGTCTCAAAGAGGAAATCCTCTTCTAAGGGCTCTTTATGAAGTTCTACTCCATGATAATGAGCAGCCCTGTTAAGGAGCTCGAGATAACCAATGTTGTCATCAGGTGGGGGAGGTCTGGAGGGATACAAATCAGGGTCATTATCTGTATTTGGATCTGTGTGGTAATCTTCCCAAGCGTCAATGTCCTGATCCTCATCCTCATCCCCTTCATCCGGTGGGTGAGGTGTAACTGGCCTTTGTGGGGAATTTAGTGGTGTAATGAGTAAGTTAGAATTAGGAGGAGATTATTGTAAAATATGGCATCAGTGTCGTGTCATATGCGGATGACACGCAACTGGTGGTTTCACTGTCACAATCCCACGAAGAGGCAGCTACCAATTTTTCCACTTGTCTACAGGAGCTGGCATCCTGGATCACAAGTAACTGTTTAAAGCTGAACGGCAGAAAAACGGAGGTTCTAGTCGAGGGTAAATCGCCCTCGATCTGGTCCTCGTCTTGGTGGCCGCAGACCCTGGGCCCGACCCCCTCCCCAGCAATCAGGTTAAGAACTTGGGGATGTGGCTGGATTCCAAGCTCTCCTTTGAGAATCAGACTAGAATTGTGGCCGGGAAGTGTTTTGGAATAATGAAAGGGCTTCGGAAGACCTTAGATGCGCTTCCTGTGGCAGCCAGGAAGACCCTAGTCCACGCACTGGTAACTTCCCACCTGGACTATGGCAATGCTTTATATCTAGGAGCAAGTGTCTGCAGAGACTTCAATGTATTCAGAACGCGGCGGCGCGCCTTGTTCGGATGCTGCCCAGGAGAGCTTCCTCCGGGAATGCCCTCGCTGCTCTACACTGGCTCCCAGTGAGGGAGAGAATACACTTTAAAGCCTTGAGTGTCAGTCACCGCATTCTGCAGGGGAGAGGGCCTAGCTACCTTCACAATCTACTATCCTCCTACACTCCAACCCTGCACTTGAGATCTGCAGGGACTGGACAGGTCAAGATTCCGATAATCAAACGAGCGAGAATGGGTGGTCGATCCTTCCGCTAAACATTGGAATGACCTCCCTCTCGCTCTCCGTAAGGAACCTTCGGAGAAACTCTTTCGGAAAAAACTAAAAACTTGGCTCTTTCGGCTATAGGTTTTTCTCTCAGCTGTATCACGTTACTGCGCCAGACGACTTTTTGGGCTGCAGCGCGGGGACACACTAGTGAGTGTAGCCATGCGCTTTATAAGCTTACTTATTATTTATTATTATTAGGAGGAGAAGGAGGTGGAATGTAAGGAGAAAAAGGGTTAGTGCCCATATTCTTCTTCTTAAGAGGGATATGATAGTCTTCTGGCAAGTCAGCTTTCCGTTTTTTTGGAATGGTTGCCCGAATATGTCCTGTTTTAGGGTTTATAATCAGCTTTTTCTGTTTTGGGTCGAAAGTTGGCTCATTAGATGGAGGCTCTTTGGGGAGAGTGTCTTTCTTTCCGTGGAGATTTCAGTGTGGATGGTTTCGGCTCCGAGTCTTTGGCCTTGGAAGGTTTCGGCTCCGAGTCTTTGGCCTTGGAAGGTTTTGGCTCAGAGTCTTTGGCCTTGGAAGGTTTTGGCTCAGAGTCTTTGGCCTTGGAAGGTTTTGGCTCCGAGTCTTTGGCCTTGGAAGGTTTCGGCTCCGAGTCTTTGGCCTTGGAAGGTTTCGGCTCAGAGTCTTTGGCCTTGGAAGGTTTCGGCTCAGAGTCTTTGGCCTTGGAAGGTTTCGGCTCAGAGTCTTTGGCCTTGGAAGGTTTCGGCACCAAGCCTTTTGGCGTGGAAGGTAGAATCTTCGGTTTCGAAGGTATGTTGACCGATAGATGCTTGGTCTTATGTTTTGTTGCTGAAGGTGTCGGTTCGGCATCGGAGCGGGGCTGGCTCGAGCCCGAAAGCTTCTCTTTTTGTTTCGGAGCCGGGCCGGAGGGTGGGGCATCGGAAACGTTTTGTCGGTGCCGACCTGAACCAAAGGGCGAAGGAGGGACCGTAGCCTTTATCTTATGTGGAAAGGGCACAGGGTATCTGTACTCATGGTACGCTGACCCGCAGTGATGTCTTCCTCTTCTTTCATGTCGGCCTCGGACACGGAGATCTGCTCTTCTTCCTCTGTCTCTTGAGCTGGATATTGGATACCGGAATCTTCTCCGAAGATGTCCTGAATAGAGTAGCTCTGATGTTGCATTTCGTGGCGCCGAGCCCGACTATCACGAAGTGTCTTTTTCGATCGGAACGATCGACACGAGTCACAGTCCTTTTCGTCGTGTTCCGGGGACAAGCAGAGGTTGCAAACTTCGTGCAAGTCGGTGCGTGGAAATTTAGCATGGCACCCGGGACATAGCTTGAATGGAGTCCGTTCCATCGACTGCTAGCGCGGTTGGCACGGGTAGGCCCGACGGCCTGCCTCGAGGTTTCCGATGGAAAGTTTTTCGAAGTGAGACGATGCGCGTCGAATGAGGAACCGCGATCGATAACACCGTCGAGGGTAGAGGATTGCGCGTTGAAGGGGTCCGAAAACGGTACCGAACCTGAGCGCAGCAATACACATCCGAACCCGATGGCGGAAAAAAACAATCTAAGGATGGAGTCGATGCCCATGCGCACTATCACCGAAAGGAGGAGTCACCTACCTCGTGACTACAAGACTTCTTCGAACAAAAACAAAGTGCAAACATCCAGACCCAACACCAGATGGCGATCTATGCTAAAGCATATGATCTACAGCTCATATGCCTCAAACAGTTAATTACCATTATCCTACATAGGAAACCAACCCACTTAGGTGATGAGATCATGCAACTTGGAAACTCACTTCAGAGAGACATAGGACTACTTGGACCAAGAAAAACTGTGAGAAATATGTATGATTTCAGTGAGAGTTGCATGACCGTCTATGCTGGCCCATTCTTTATTATGAATTTTGTCCTCTATTAAAGATCAGAGTGTGACAGCTTTTTTTTTGTGAGTGTATGTATGTGTATGTATGATATATATATATATATATATATATTCACTGAAAAAAACGTAGGTTTCAGACATGTTATAGTTAGGAATTAGCATTTAAAAAACCTTTGAAATTCACTGAAAAAACCATAGGTTTCAGATATGTTATAGTTAGAAATTAGCATTTAAAAAACCTTTGAAATTCACTGAAAAAACCATAGGTTTTAGGGACAGTTATAGTTAGTTGGACATTTTACTCGTACAAAACCCGTGAAATTCCCCGTTATAGTTAGTTCAGCTAACTATAACTCGCGCCCGCAATGCACTGCTGATGACGTCACATATTACATCACTCATGACATAGTCAGTGACATCACTGATGACATCACTGATGACATCTCAAATGACATCACTGATGACATCATCCAGTGACTGTGTTTCTGTAAAGTTTAAATATTTTTAATATATATAGGAAAAGACGTATTGAAGAATGAGTGGGTGTGTAAGTGTCTGTATGGATGATTTAGTAGGTGCGTGACTGACTCTATAAGTGAGTGATTTAACGTATCTTACTGAATGCATGGGTTAGTGACTAAACTGGGTGAATGTCTGTATCCGTCTGTCTGTTGCTGTGTAAGTGGCTGCATGGGTTTGTGAATAGCTACATGAGTGTCTATAAGAGTTATTGATTTGTTGTCTGAGTATCTGTATGGGTGCCTGAGTGTTTGTGTGGATGGGGTGTGTGCGACTGTGCATAGATGTGTGAGTGGGTGATTCACTGGGTGGATGGTTTCAAGAGTGCATCTGTGATAGACTGTATGGGTGGGTAAGTGTGTGTAAGAGTGTGTTAGTGAGTGAATGTATGTCCCAGTGGTACATGTGTGAGTAACTACATATGTGAAAGGCAGTATATATGTGTGTTGGAGTATATAAATAGCTATAAGCGAGAGTGAGTGATTGTGATAGTGGCTGTATGGACGAGTGTGTGCTTGTATCAGTGATTATATAAGAGCGTAACAATGTGCTAGTATTTGTATGATTAAGTGAGCTGGTGTGTGTATAACTGTATAGGTGAGTAAATGGCAGTGTGTTTAATTATTTGCATGACTGACTAGGTGTGTGAGTACCTCTATGGATGAGTGGCGGTGTTTGAGTGTCTATATAGGAGTAAGAGTGCATATGATAGTCCTGTACTGAGTGACCATAAGTATGAGTGACTGTACGGGTGAGTGAGTGGATGTGTGTGTGTGTGTGTAGACCTAAGAATCAGTGAGTGGGTATGTAGTTATTGGTGTTGGAGTGTCTATGGTTTTGCGAATGGCAGTCTGTAATTTAGATTGGGTGTATCAAAGGTTATATTAGGGTGTGAAGAGCTGCATCAGATTATCACGTGGTTGATGTCATCAGTGATGTCATTTGAGATGTCATCAGTGATGTCATCAGTGATGTCACTGACCATGTCATGAGTGATGTAATATGTGACGTCATCAGCAGTGCATTGCGGGGGCGCGAGTTAGAATTAGCTGAACTAACAATAACGGGGGAATTTCACGGGTTTTGTACGAGTAAAATGTCCAACTAACTATAACTGTCCCTAAAACCTATGGTTTTTCAGTGAATTTCAAAGGTTTTTAAATGCTAATTCCTAACTATAACATGTCTGAAACCTACGGTTTTTTCAGTGAATTTCAAAGGTTTTGTAAATGACAATTTTTAAATGTATTAATTGTTATATTAATTTTTTCATACTGATTTACTACATTTTTAGAAACAATTTTTTTTACATATTTTATTTTTTAAATTACATTGTAATTACATTATACATTACAAAAATACTTTCTCAGAATGAATTACTTTAGTTTAAATACTTTGCACATAGGCAATAGACTTAAGTACAGTAGTTACAGTTGTTGCAATGGGCAACACATTTTCAAACAATGCAACATTCAGCTCAATGTGAATTTCTAGTTAAATGCAATTAGTTACTTTATGGATTACTTTTCTAACCACAGGACTGGATCCTAGATTCAGTCCTGGTACATCTCCTGTAAACAGTTGAGTAAAAGCGTTTTGGTTACAGTCGTGATTTTTAAGGAATATTATTGTATTTTAAAAGTTGACACTTAGAAACTTTTTCTCATAGAATCACCAATGTTATCCTATGGAAGGAAATTCACTTAGCAGGTAAAAACTGTTATCGTTACTTTTTCTTACTCAGTGTTGGATCCTGGATCCAGCACTGGTGCATCTCCTGTAAACAGTTGAAAGAATGCGTTTAAGTCATACAGGCGATTTTTAAGGAATATTTGTAGTTTGTGAAAATCGACACTTTGAAACTTTTCTGCTGAAAACCAGACAATGGATTCCTATGGAAGAAAATATAAGTTACTGGCAAGTACGGTTAAAATTACTTTTCAGGGTCAGTGCTGGGCTAAAAGATGCAGCACTGAGGTCTCTCCTGATAACAGGTGAGTAAATCAGAATTCGGATTTCGGCTGATTTTAGAGGAATATTTGTATGTTTCAAAAATCAACACTTAGAAACTTTTTCAGCAAAAAGCAGGCATTGATATCCTATGGAAGGAAATTCAAGTTACTGGTAAGTACGGTTAAAATTACTTTTGAGGATCAGTACTGGGCTGAAAGATACAGCACTGAGGTCTCTCCTGATAACAGGTGAGTAAATCGGAATTCGTATTTCGGCTGATTTTAGAGGAATATTTTAAAGTTCCAAAACTCCACACACAGAAGAATTTCCAAGTGAAACCAGTCAATGTTAGCCTATGAAGGAAATTCAAGTTACCGGTAAGTACGGTTAAAATTACTTTTCAGGACCAGTACTGGGCTGAAAGATGCAGCACTGAGGTCTCTCCTGATAACAGGTGAGTAATCGGAATTCGTAGTAAGGCAGATTTTAGAGGAATATTTGCACAATGGTGAAGGGAGGGGGCGGGGCCTGAGGTGACATCTGTGCAAACGCGCCCCGTGGCGCGTTTTAAGTTGGGGGATTAAGTCCCCTTGAATCATGAGGTTCCCTAGGGGCCAACTAGCCCACCATGAACCTCCAGTATGCGCCAGGGGCTGCGTTGCAGAGACGTGTAGAGAGGCCACACCCCTTTTACACCTCTCTGCAACGCAGCTCTGTGGCGCTTTCTGGATGTACCTGTTGGGCTAGTTGGCCCCAGGGACCCTCAGGATTGAAGGGGATTTAATCCCCCATCTTAAAACGCGCCACGGGGCCTGTTTGCACACATGTCACATGAAGCCCCGCCCTCCCTTCACCACTGTGCAAACGCGCCCTGTGGCGCGTTTTAAGTTGGGGATTAAGTCCCCTTGAATCCTGAGGGTCCCTGGAGTCCAACTAGCCCACCATATACCTCCAAAAAGCGCCACAGAGCTGCGTTGCAGAGAGGTGTAAAGGGGTGTGGCCTATGTACACGTCTCTGCAAGGCAGCCCCTGGCGCATACTGGAGGTTCCTGGTGGGCTAGTTGGCTCCCAGGGACCCCCAGTATTCAAGGGGAATTCGTTCCCTCTCTGCAAACGCGCCAGGGGCGCGTTTGCAGAGTACTGCAGGGAGGGGTGCGGGGCCTCCGATGCCGGTCGTTTTTTTTTTTTCGTTTTTTTTTTTAATGGGAGGGGGCTGCGTGGCCCCCTTCCCTGCCCACTTTGGCCCCGGGGACCCCATCCCCGGGGCGTGAGCATTTTTTTTTTTTTTAAATTTAAAAAAAAAAAAAACGGGAAGAGGGCCGCGTGGCCCCCTTCCCTGGGCCTGTATTGGCCCCGGGGACCCCATCCCCCGGGGCATGGCCTCGATTTTTTATTTTTTTTATTTGGAGGGGGGCTGCGTGGCCCCCCTCAGGCCATTTAAGGCCTTGGGGACCCCATCCCCCGGGGCCGGCCTTTCCCTTATTTTTTTTTTTTAAAGAAAATTTTGAACTTTGGGGAGGGGGCTGCGTGTCCCCCCTCCCGGGCCACTATGGCCCCGGGGACCCCATCCCCGGGGCCTGGCCTCACGTTGGAGACTGTGGGGGTCCCCAATCCCCCACAGTCCCAGCCGGCTCCCCGCCTGCTGCGGAAGCCGGCATTGCTTTCCACATGGGGAGCAGCTAACATGCTGCTCCCCATGTGGAAAGCAATTGGTTTGCATTTTGAAAGAGAGCAGGTTTCCTGCTCTCTCTTTCAAAATGCAAACCAAGATTGCTATGACAGGACGGGAGCCGCGAGGCTCCGTCCTGTCATAGCAAACAGCAGTGTCCCGGGGTAGGCACCCTGGGACACTGCAGGAGCCGGCCCTGGGGGTGGTGGTCCCCAGGGCCATCAAGGGCTCCAGGAGGGGGCCGCGCCGCCCCCTCCCATTCAGTGCACAGCCCCGGGGAGGTGGTGGTCCCGGGGCTTGGGGTCCGTAACGGACCCCCATATTTAAATGTTTAGTGCCCCGGGGAGGTGGCGGTCCCCGGGGCTGCGGGAGGGCTCAGAGCCCTCCCGCCATCATTCTAAATAAAGCCCCGGGGGTGGCGGTCCCCGGGGCTTGGGGGCCTTAGAGGCCCCCCTACATAAATTAAAACCCCCACCATGCCCCCGGGACTTGGGCCACCCGGGGCCAGTAGCATCGAAGCGCGGGAGACCGCGCTCGATTTTTTCGGCAGGATCCCCGCTCCCTGAGCGCATCCTGCCGATTTAAAAAAAAAAAAAAAAAAAAATTTTGCCCAGGGGGTCCTTGTGGGACCCCCTGAGCAGACCTAGGGGGACACGGGTGTTTCTACCCTGCCCCCTTTGTGCGTTTTGCGCACTTGTTTCTGTCCCTCGGTTCTACCGAGGGACAAAATGGCTGCCAACACTTCCTGATTTGGAGTGTTGACAGCCAATTAGCATGCAGCTCGTGATCGGGAGGGTGCGCGAATCCGACGCGGCCATAGATATATATGTACTTTTACTTTTGATTTTCTCAGCAACTACTGAACGGATTTACACCATTTAACAAAAAGGGTTCTTTCTGAACCAAGAACTACCTCTTTGCCAAATTTGGTGTAATTCCGTTCAGCAGTTCGGGCTGTAGCCGTGTCTAAAGTTTCCTATGGAAAAATGAATGGGGAAAACGCGTTTTGGGACCCACCCTTTTTCTCGGCCCCGCTTGACGAATCACCCGAGACTTTCAGGGTAGGAGCGGACCGGAGCGCCCCACAAAGTTTGAAAATTTTGCGAAGATACGTCAACCGGCAAGAGAGTTATTTCAAATTGAATGTCGCGGATTTCCTATGGAAAATAGGTTCTAACTATAACTATCTACTGGCGACCGCCAGTAGATATATATATATATATATATATATATATAAAACCTACTGGCGGTTGCCAGTAGGTAGTTATAGTTAGGACCTATTTTCCATAGAAAATTCACAACATTCTATTTCCAATAACTTTGGCGCCGGTTGATGAATTTTCGCGAAATTTTCAAAACTCGTGGGGCGCTCCAGTCCGCTCCTATCCTGAAAGTCTCGGGGTGATTCGTCAAGTGAGGCCAAGAAAAAGGGGGTCCCAAAACGTGTTTTCCCATGCAATTTTCCATAGGAACCTTTAGTCGCAGCTACAGCCTGAACTGCTGAACGGAATTACACCAAATTTGGCAAAAGTAGCCCTTGGTTCAGAGTCGTGCCTTTTGGTTAAATGGTGTAAATCCGTTCAGTAGTTCCTGAGAAATTTGAAAAAGAAAACACATATATATATATCTGGGCGGAGCCTAACCACACATGTCATCGTGAGATCTGATTGGCTGTCAGCACTTCATCCTGGAATTGCTGGCAGCCATCTTGGGACCAATATAAATGATAGTACCCCATTGAAATGCAATGTAGTGAATCGAAGATTTTGAGGGTTACCAAAAGGAGAACTATAAAGGGTGATAACAGACTTTAGTTACATTAGAATTCATTTGTTGATGGTACCATACTAATTTGAGGAATTGTGGTGTGTTCTAAGGTGATTTTACCCTGTGAAAAACCTTCTGCTGGGATATCATGAATCATGTTTGAGAGAAAACTATTTTCACATGCTTGTCCCATACAGTTTTGGAAGGTGCTCCAGAAGCTAAAATGAGAGCATATTTTCTGTAAATTCACATTATCTTTCAGTCATGTGAGAATGAAGTCTGACATTCTCAGTAAAACATGTAGATCCAACAAGGGCAGAGACTGTCAGTTGATTCCTTTGTGTTCTACTGCAGCTTCCCAGAGTGTTCTAAAGAACAACTAGAGCGCTAATAGTCTTACTTATGACAAAAGTATGGCACACCTGAAGCCATCTTGATTGGAATAAACTGGTAACACTTAAAACATTTAATTTAAAAAAGGAACAAAATGAGGGGGTTCATTTTGCCATAGAGATTATGGTTAGTGCTGCAGAAAATTTAGGGCATGTTTTAAGTGAGATCTCAAATCCTCTTCTATTTCATTAGAAAATTCTGACATGCAGACTGAAACAATCACTTTCAATACCAGCAGTAGACTTCCAGTTAACTCCCTGGTGAGCAGTAGCTTTACTACAGTGATCTAATGAACAACTAGAGTGCTAACATTCTGAATTTATGGCAAATGTGTGACATCTGAATGCCTTCTTGATGGAATCAAAGTAAAAAACTGAAAGCATTTCCTACTGAGGAGACTGCAGTAAATGACGAAATTAGGAAACTGCATAACAAATAAGTCTCCCAAGATGGCCACCAGAGAAAAAAAGAGCCCAAATGTAGCACAAATATCACCCAGATGTAGCCCACATATAGCCCAATGACAGAAGTGTGCAAAACACTTTTTATTTTTAGTTTTTCTGCAGTTTTAAATAGTGCAAACTGGTCAGGTATTGGAGCGTTACATCTTACTTGGACCCCTTATTGCGTATTTTCCACGAAGTACATGAGATTGATCTTGCGAAACATTGAACTTTACGATTCTGTTAACCTGAAGTTGCTCTGAACCGGGCTTTGTAACACCCATTTTTACCAACTGGTTTTAATTAATTCTCACTGTATTGTATTAGGAAAGAGGATTTACTGTTTTTATGTACACTTTTATGATCTAGGTTTCTAAATCAGATCAAATAAAGTTTAATTAATTCTATGTCAGGACGGAGGCGAGGATTATGCATATCTTTCCTCACTTTATTTGCATAGCAGTTCAAAGAAAACGTAACACAACAATCATTAAACAAAAGACTACACAACCCATGAACCATTAGGGGGGGTAGTCTCCAAGGCAACTATAGTCCAATCATATCACAGTCCATCGTATATAATATTGTGACGTCCCTTCCGCTTCCTCTTTCTTCACTGCTCGTCAGTTAAGTGCATTCCTTACATTCTTGGCTTAATCGGACGTTGTTGCTGTTTGTATAGCAGTTTCTTGTGCACGTTATTAGCATTATTGCCTTGGTATTGTTTCATATTCCCTGCGCAGCAGGCTCTTGCCCGAGCGCGTTCTCCCCCTCGCAGTTTCTCCCGCTGTGTGCTCTGCGCGCGGTGAGATCCTGTCAGGCGCGTCTAGTCCGAGCGAGGCAGCTCCGTCGAGCGCTCCCGCTGGTCTTTACGCGCGTTTGGGAATCCGGTCACTCCTTTAGTGTCCGCTTGATTCCCGACCAACCCTCGCCTAATTTTGACACCGCTATGCGGTGATTTCTCCACACGGCCACGTTAGTGACCAGCGCCACCTGGTGGTGGTAATTGGAATTGCGCCTCAGTCTATTCTTATAACAGCTTCGGGGAAAGCCCAGCTGTTGGAGTACCGGCGAGGGGGCTGTCTTAAGGATTTTAAGGGCATTTGTTCTGTGCTCACACCCTCTGCTATCATGTCATCTCCAGAAGACCATTTTTACTCCTCCTACCAGGAAGTGGAGGAGGAATGGCCCCCAACTTCTCCCTCCAGCAGTGGACCAAGCCCTCTCTCTGGCTATTTCTAGGGCGCTGGCTCCTCTTAGGGATCAGGTTGATAAGCTGGCGAAAAGCATCCCTGGGGTGTTCAGTGACCCAGATCTGGTGGCGGGTCCAAGTAGCTCCCAGATGGGGAATAAAAGGGCCGTTAAGCATAACGCGGGGCACTTGGAAGGATTTGATAAACTTACGGAGACCTTCCTCAAGAGTGCGCGAACGCTAAAACATGCACCCTGCCGGGAGGAGGGGCCCAGAGAAAATTGCGACACTGTCACCACTATTGTAGACCCCGACGGCGGGTTTCCCTTAGAGGGAGAGGGTGTATCGGAGGACGATTTCTCCTCCAATGAGGATAAGGACTCGGGGCGTCCCTGGCGTCCAGAGTCCCACTCCTCTCAGTCCCCGGTTGGGGACGGGGTCCACTCGGACATGTTCGAGCCTACCCAAATTTACCATCCTAGGTCGGCATAGTGGACACCTGACGCCAAAGTGGCAGAGTATGTGGTGGGGAAAATCCATCAACCGCTTGAAAGGGAGGTCAGGAATAGGATGAGGGAGAATGCCCCAGGCCCTCACTGAAGGGGAAGGTGGCACACACGCCTGAAATTGATGAGAAACTATGTACCTTTTTCTCCAAGTATATGAGGGATCCCAAGAAAGGAATTGATAGGTCTTGGACGTGGTAGGGCCCTTGACCCAAATTATTCAATTGACGGAGCGTTCCAAAGAGTCAGGATCCCCTTTGTCCACGGATATTGTGGCTGGTTGGGCGCACTACCCTAAACCCTAAAACACGACACCCTACACTACCCAAACACCACTGCACTACCCTAAACCCTAAAACACTACCCCAGCACGACTCCCTACACTACCCAAACACCACTGCACTACACTAAACCCTAAATATACCCCCAGCATGACCTCCCACACTACACAAACACCACTGCACTACCCTAAAACACTACCCCCAGCACGACCCCCTACACTACCCAAACACCACTGCACTACCCTAAACCCTAAAACACTACCCCAGCACGACCCCCTACACTACCCATACACCACTGCACTACCCTAAACCCTAAAACACTACCCCCAGCACGACCCCCTACACTACTGCACTACCCTAAACCCCTACCCCCAGCACGACCCCCTACACTCCCCAAACACCACTGCACTACCCTAAACCCTAAAACACTACCCCCAGCACGACCCCCTACACCACCCAAACACCACTGCACTACCCTAAACCCTCGAAAGAAACCCCCACCCCATGCCCAATCCCCCTTACCTCTCACTCCTCATGGTTCCTCTCTCCTCATGGTTCCTGCTTCACGTCATGTCTGAGGGCGGTGCACGTCGTTGTGAGGAAACGGAACAGCCTCTGTTTCCTTACAACGACATGGATCGTCTACATGTTTTTAGAACACATGGTCATTTACCATACATACTTTTACAACAAAATTCGTTGTAAAGGCATGCGTGGTAAATGACCATGCGTTCTAAAAAATGCGTAGTAATGACTTCGTGATGTACAACGCATGCGTGGTAATGCATGCGTTGTAATGGTATCGCAAAGTAAAAAGTCGTTGTAACGGCCGTTTACCGATCGAAGCTGGCCCCTGTTCTTCAGTGAGACGTTCATTTGATTAATTAGGAGGAAGGAATGTGGTTTTTACCGAAAAGTGCATTCTCGGCTGTTGTATTGTGAAAGTGTCCGCGTGGCCTGGTTTCACTTCCGGTGAGAGAGTGGAAGAGTCTGTTTGGATCTAAAGGAGTTCTGTTGTTGGACGGGGCCGGCGCGACATGTCATCAGAAAACATAGCTAATGGAAAGCGTCCTCCCTGATGTGTGGAGCAGTGCCATGAGAGGTCAACGAGTGTGCGTCCCACCGCAGTATGACCGTACCGCGTGACCCATGTGCCGCCTCCAGGGTACGGGAGGCAGAAGCGGCATCGCAGGTCCTCTTGAAGACCGTTGTAGCACTAATTCTACATTTTGGTACTAGGGTATTTTAACTTCGTTGTTCCTGCCAGATACAAAGAAGATCCTGTGTTATTCAGTGCCCTTGTTACCTTTTTTGTGGGTTGTGGTGCTTGTCACTTCGCTGCCCCGCCGGTGCACACGACTGGGCAGCCCACCTCGTGTGCCATCTGCAGGGCCTCTGCCCTCGGATCACTGATTTCGGTTTCTGGAGTGGCAACATAAACAGTTGCTCCCAAAGGACTAGCCTGAACACTTAGGTGAATATCCCCTGCACCAGCATTCCACGGAAATTCTTTCCTAGCTCTCCCACGTCAACGAGCACGGCTCCGCTCGCGACACCGTATGACGTCATCGGAGCCATAAGAGGACCTCGTCGGCGTGCTGACGTCAGTTCCACCCATTTTTTCCGTGCCACCGAGGTAAACGGGGGACCGAGACATTTTCACATGTATACATAGTATTATATATATATATATATTTATATATATATATTTATATATATTTTCACTGAAAAAACCATAGGTTTCAGGGACGTTATAGTTAGAAATTAGCATTTAAAAAACCTTAGAAATTCACTGAAAAAACCATAGGTTTCAGGCACGTTATAGTTAGAAATTAGCATTTAAAAAAATCTTAGAAATTCACTGAAAAAACCATAGGTTTCAGGGGCGTTATAGTTAGTTGGACATTTCACTCGTACAAAACAATAGAAATTCCCCCGTTCTAGTTAGTTGAGCTAACTATAACTCGCGCGCCCGCAATGCTGCTGATGACGTCACATATTACATCACTCATGACATGGTCAGTGACATCACTGATGACATCACTGATGACATCATCCAGTGAATGTGTGTTTTTCTGAAAATTAAATATATGTTTTATATATGTATATCTCAAGGTCGATGGAAGAATAAATGGGTATATAAGTGTCTAAATGGATGATTTTTTTTGTAAAATTGATTGTATAACTGACTAAGTGTATCTTAGTGAATACATGGGTTAGTGAGTAATGTTTAAATATGAAAATATCTGTATCAGTCTCACTTTGTGTATAAGTGGCTGCATGGGTTGGTGAGTAGCTACATGAGTGTCTATAGGGGTTATTAATTGGTTTTTTGAGTGTCTGAGTGTGTGTATGGTTCGGTGGGGGGGTATTACTTAGTGCATAGATGCATGAATGAGTGACTCACTGTTTGTATGTGTTGAAGACAGCATGTGTGCAGGACTGTATAGGTGGATGAGTATGTGTATGGGTGTGTTGGTGAGTGAATGACTGTCTCAATAGTGTCTTTATGAGTAACTACATATGTTTTAAACTAGTATATGTGAGTATTGGTGTATATAAGTGAGTATATGTGAGAGTGAGAGATTGGAAGAGTTCCTGTACAAATAAGTAGGTGTTTCTATAAGTGATTGTTTAAGAGAGTAAGTATGTGTAAGTTTCTGTAGAAGTAAGTGTGGTAGTGTGTATAACTGTATGTGCAAGTAAATGGATGTTTGATACTTTGTTTGCATGTGTGACTGTGTGTGAGAGTAACTCTATGGATGAGTGGCGGTGTGTAACAGGATGTATAGGTGTATGAGTACATATGAGTGAGTACATGTATGAGTGACTGTATAGGGACTGTTAGTGGATGTGTGTGTAGATCTTGGAATTACTGAATAGGTGTGTTGTAACTGGTATTGGTATGTCCATTGTTTTGAAAAGGTTAGTTTGTATTTAGTGTGTGTATCACAGGTTATATTAGGGTGAGAGGAGGTCTGCCACTCTATCACAAGGATGATGTCATCAGTGATATCAGTGATGTCATTTGAGATGTCATGAGTGATGTCATGAGTGATGTCATGAGTGATGTCACTGACCAGGTCATGAGTGATGTAATATGTGACGTCATCAGCAGTGCATTGCGGGCGCGCGAGTTATAGTTAGCTGAACTAACTATAACGGGGGAATTTCTATGGTTTTGTACGAGTGAAATGTCCAACTAACTATAACGCCCAGGGATATATATATACACATATATAAATAAAATGTTTTGAGATCACACTTCATCACAGTCAAGCATATCAACACTAATCCGATAAGAGGGGGACAAGTCAGGACAGACATACAAGATGCAAACTATACAAGGGTGTGTGAATAAGGCCGCCGTGTCGGCTGAAACGCGTTGTGACCAGCGCTAAATAAATATTTAAAACTGCTTTGGAGTCGGCACCATTTGCATATCCTAGAGGAATTCCAAACGCTTGAAGATAGATTAGATATATATATATATATATATATATATATATATACACACACACATAAAAAGGTTTTGAGATCACACGTCATCACAGTCAAGCATATCAACACTAATCCGATAAGAGAGGGACAGGTCAGGACAGACATACAAGATGCACACTATACAAGGGTGGATCTTCTGAAAGAGAAGGAGGCAGATACACCTACACCGGAGTCAGTTACAAGGAGCATGTGTAGGAAAGTGCCCCTTTTTGACATCGTCACCCCAACTTTTTGCCTGGTATTTGATCTGATTTTGACTGGAAGTGCACTGGGTTCTGCTAACCAGGCCCCCAGTGCCAGATCTCTTTCCCAAAACTGTGCAATTGTTTCCCCAATTGGCAACACCTTTAGTACTGTGTAAGCCCCTAGTAAAAGCTACCTACAGCCTGTGGTACTAAAGCAGGTCCCCAAGGGCTGCAGCACGAATTACGCCACCCTAAGGGACCTCTCAACAAGCTCATGCAAACTGCTACTGCAGGCTGCGTGTCTTGGTGCAGACAAAAGTGAAAACACGACATGGCACACAGCCTGTGTGCCATGCCTGCAGACACTGCATGCAGTAGAGTTGAGTCACCACTACAGCAGGCCTTACAGCCCTAAGGCAGGGTGCACTATACCACATGTGAGAGCATAGCTGCATGAGCAGATATGCCCCAGTGCTGGTCAGTTCCATTACTGTCAGTATAAGTGATCAGCGTGACATTTTAAAAGCATGTGCTGGACACATGCCAAAGGCAAGCCTGTCTTTTCCTGTCCGTCCAGGGCCAGGGGCCACAACTCATGCCCCTTTTCATCCAGATCACACTGCTATACCTCAGGATCTCTTAAACGCCTCAACCAATCAGTTAACAAACTTGCTACCATTTTATAGATCCGGCTAATAAGCACAGCACGTGTCCAATTTGCCATCACAAATTCAGTCTTGAAGATAATTCCCTGCACAGGCCCTCAATCGTTGGGAGTTCCTGATCCCTGGAAATACCTACGGTTGGGGTGGCTCACTTGTCCAAGTACTAGCTGGCAGATGTCTCTTTTGAACTTTAGGTCACTCCCTAAAACAGCCTGGAATTGTTCACCTTGCTGGAAGAACAGAAGCCAACAGCCTTGTTCCTCTGTGAAACGTGGCTGAATGAAGACAGCTGGCCAGACATTACGGCAGCCCTACCGCCGGGTTATGCGATCACAAGAAATGATCGGGCCAGAAAGAAAGGAGGAGGGGTAGCGATTATCTTTAAAGATAATCTTGAATGTAGATCCCCTCAGTGGATATAGCAGGTAGCGAACATCTGTTGTTCTCACTAAAACACACACATACTTTTTCAGGCTTGCTTTTATATCGTCCTCCAGGGCCTGCGGTAGAATTTGTACAAATTATCCCAGAGATTATTGCTCTCCTCAGCCTCCAGTCAACCAACTTTACATTGCTGAGGAAATTAAATATACATCTGGATGACAACTCCTCTACACAGGCTCCAAGTTATATACATGATTCAGCAGCAATTCAATTGGTCCAGATGGTCATGTCTTCTACTCATGTAAAGGGTCACTTATTGGACCCCATTTTCACCAATTTGACCAGTATCTCGGTCAATGTCCCACAACCTGTTCTATGGTCCGGCCATCTATTGATCGAGTTTTCAATCACCAGACCAGACTCTTTCCATCCCAATGTCCCCCTTACTACATCCTCTAGGCACTGGTCCAAACTCGACATTCCCCGCTGGCAAGAGGTTCTACAGGAATCAGTCCTGAGCCTGGTGAAGAGGCCAATTCGGCACATCTGGTCTTTGAGGAGTGGATAGAGTCAACTCTAGAGGCGCTCATTCCCAGAAAACCTCGGTAGCTTACCAGACTTCGAGCCAGCAACAAATGGTTCTCTCTAGAGAGTAGGGAGCTTAAGAAGGAATGCAAACAATTGGAAAGGAAATGGAGACACCAATATGATGAGGATAGGAAGGCCATCTATAAAAAAAGCTCTGAAAATATTTGCAAAGCCAGACTAGGAGGACTAATCAGTCTCTGCAGTCCTCTAAAGAGATTTACGAAAAATTGTTAATTCATTTTTAAAACCCAAAATTGCAGGAGCCAGTCCTCCACCCTCAAGGGGACGTTGTGAGCAGTTCACCAAGTTTTTCTTAGGAAAATCAGCCTTATATACACGACTCACTGGCAGGAGACCTGGATCTAAACATTAATATCGGAGAAATCGTCCCAGTGAAAGAGGTTTCAATGGATCTGCCCCCCCCCCCCAATCCACCCTCACCAACTGAACAAAAACGTCATTAGGGCAGCAGCCAATACAATCAAGTCCGGCTCGCCTTTGGACTTGGCACATACAGATATATTGCTAAAGAGAGGCGACACTATCATCTCTGTCTTGACAGCGAACGATAACATCTCACTGGAAAGTAGACAAGTCCCCGATCCTTGGCGACACGCAATTATTAGACCATTTCTGAAAAAAATCCTTCTTGAATCTAGGTAACATAACGTAACTCTGGTGAAAACGAGTGCCCCAGCTACAAGATAGCTTCACCGAAAATAGGGATGTTTGGTATCAAACATCTTGTATTAGTAAACCCACACTGATGCCAGTGTTGTATTTATAATACATGCACAGAGAGCAACTTAGAGGTGCCCCCTGAAAGCCTCCCAGCTACTGGTATGTGCCGACTGACTAGTTTTTGTCAGCCTACCACCAGAGACAAGTTTCTGACCCCAAAGGGTGAGGGCTGTTTGCTCTCAGGAGGTCAGAAACAAAGCCTGCTCAGGCAGAGGGTGTTTACACCACCTCCCACAGGATGCACTGCAGAGTAGCATCCCAAGGCAGGGGAGCTTCAAAGAGACCACCGCCTTTGGTATGCAAATCTGGCTTCCCTTACAGGAGAGTCTGCTGCCCGCCTTTGTCCAGAGGCCCTTTGGCACGTGGACAGGTGGGAAAATTAGCTAGTCAGATAGGCGTGTCCACCCTCAGGCTTGTATCACCCCTAAGGTGGGTTACCTGAAGTGGAGGTGACTTTTCAAAGTTAGCCATCTTGTTGATGGCAAACTTGGGACAGGGTTATGCCCACTTCCCACAGAAAGTGGTCATATAGGGGGGCTTAGTGACCCCTGGAGTAGGTATCCCATTGGCTACTACCCTACACTCCCCTAAAGTCAGTATTTAGAGGAGCCCCTGGCACTAGAAAATCAAACCCTGTCGACCTGAAAGACGACGAAGGTGAAGAGTCACAAGAACAGAAGCCCCAGCAACTGGCTTGGCACCAACCCTGCCGGCCTGCCTGCTGACTTTGGCAATTGCGACAAAGGACGACTTGTCCTGCAGCTGCTTGGTCTCTAAAGCCTGGGAGAACTACCAGCACTTCACCCAAGAACCAGGAGCTCCAGTGAAACAGCGGCGCTGCTCCCCTGCATCTTCCAGGTACCAAAGACTGAGCTGTGAGTCTCCAAGACCGCAAAAACCTGACGCCAAAAAGCACCACTGCACCCGAGCCACCTAGCCCAAGCTGAAGTGGGCCAACTGAGTCAACGGGGTCCCCAGACCCTCCAGACTCGAAGCGCACCTTAGGTTTCCCCGCTTTGGACTTCGATGCTGCCTGCAGCCTCCGTTTGCAGGCCCTCTCAACCGCTCCCAGTGACAAAAACCCAACGCCTAAGGACACCTCTGCACCCCAACGCCCTTGGAGAAGAGGACCAGAGGTGCCCCTACGTCCCAGAGCATCGTGAGGCCTGAGCCTCCTTGTTGGTTCAGCCTGACTGGCGTCCCAGCCTCTTTTCCCGCAGACCAATCTCCATTGACCAACATTGGGCACCCGACGCTGTATTTCACCACTGCACTCTGCCGCCCTAGTCCCACTGGAGGTGACCTGCTGATGCTGCCTTGGACCTTGCCCCGTGCTCACCTTAAGTTTAGGAGATTGGTCTTGTAAGTTGTTGTACTCTACCAGAATGCCCTACTGGTTTTTCCTCCCATAGAATAACATTGCAGTTTCTGAAAAATGCACGGGCCACTTTTAAAAACGTAAAGTATTTCTCTTGTAAAACATACTTACCTTATCGTATTGATTCTAGTGCCTAAACATATATAAAGATATGTGCTATTTTTATAAATTGGTGTGTATCTCCTTATTGAGTCTTGTGCATCATTTATTGACTATTGTGTGTATTTGCAAATGTCTAACACTCTTCTCTGATAAGCAAGGCTGCTCAACCACACTAACCCCTAGAAGAGCACATAGGGATTGCTAGAGCAAGCCCCTGTCCACTTATAAGGGAATACCTGGACTATTTGCATGATATATCTCGTTTTGGTATATTATATAAAGCGCCAGCTTCCTACAGCATGCAGTCATAGAAGGAAATTTATGACATAAAATACAGTACCAAAAAAGGGAAGAAATAAATGCTCATTACACACTCCGAAAGAAATCAGGATGCCACATATATACAGTATCAGCAGAGGGGAAAAAAAGAACACTAAAGGAAAGAGTTGCACACAGAACCTATAAGGAGGAGACAAACTTTTGGACACTTTTTTGGCTTACTCTACATGTTCTTTGCCATGTCTAATATTATCCAGTAGGTGGTCTCATTCCATCAATCTGGCAATGAGGTTCTGGATTTGAGACTCAAACTACTCAGAACCCACTACTAAATGCTGCCAACAGTTTTCCTTTATCCTGAAATAAGGTCATTTAAATTCCATTAGTGAAACGGACAATAAAAACTAAAATCCAAACAGCATTTTGTTTATACATCATTGTAAATAACATGGATGACAAAGAACAAAAATCTGTGTGGCAGCACAAAGGCATAATCATGCCATTTAATTTACCTTCCCTATTCCTCTTGTAGGCGAAGGAGCAGGAGACACTGGGACAAAATCAATTCTTTTTGGTGATGAAGATTTTTCATATTTATCAAAGTCATTGTCACTCTGTAAACAAAAAGCAGTTTGTATTAATTTTGAACAGAGAGACATTAAAGTTTGGGTAACAAAGAAATTAAAAAAGCAGGTTCATGCTTGGAGCTTAAGGATGTATTCTGCCGATGGACAAGTCTAACACTTGTCCATGGCAGGTCCCTCCCAGAACAACATCAGTGTTCTTCTAGTACACCAAAAACACTTGGTCTTAATGCAAAAAGGTCACACTACAAACTAACGCACAATTCTTTGCATTTTACAGACTAGGAGAAAAAAAGTCTAAGCACAAAGAAATTGGCACAAAATTGATATCACACTAAATAAAACGCCTCACTACAAATCACTTATGGTGCCGTTCAAAAGCTAAGTAAGGCACTTCCTGCAGAGCTTCAAATCTTGAATAAGTTAAGCCAACTATTTACTGGAAGAGCATACATCGAGGATGTGTATTATTTTTCAAACCACAGCTTTTCTGCAAACAAATATTCCGCATAAATTAAAACAAGCAACACAAACACTGGTATAATACGAATTTTAAAAAGTTTCTAAAAGAACACAATAGAGTAGCAAATAGTGCTCTATTCACAGATAGAAATGCCAAATCAAACGAATTCCAACAATAAGATACATATAAAAAGAGAAAATCGGTAATTGCTCAAAAAAGGCTACGGTATGCACAACGTAAACCAAGAGAGCAGCTTCTGGGTATGGTGCATTTGAATGGTTAAAAGAAGAAGAAATGTGAAGAAATAATCCAACTTTGGAACACAAAAATGGATGCAACAACCTTACCAGGATCAAGCTTTCATCCCATGACTGGCTAATCTGCATCGTGGTTTGCACTTCTCTAAAACAAAGAAAACAAATGCCATGACAAGAAGCCAAAATCAGGACAATGTGTTCCAAAGAGACCTTCATCATTTTAGTAAAGCACTCACCTCTCATGGGCTGCTTCTCTGTTCGCCAAGTCCACTCCTTCTTCCTGCAGAACACAATAGAAGCCTTTCACAACATTTATTTTTCTCTCTTCTGCCCATAGCGGCAGAGAAAGAGCAAATCAACTAAGGCATGCAGCCAGGGACATTCACAGTAAGCATTGGTGTGGAGAATCGCTCCCTGTAGGGGGGGACTTTTCGTGTTTACACACTAAGGGGCACTTATTTAAACACAGTTGGACGTACGATAAAGTGCACCCCACGGTCAATAAAGTGCATTGCTCAACTATCTCACACACAGCAAAAAATAACACAAGGAAGTCCTTGGTGT
The DNA here is from genome assembly GCA_963921515.1 of Calotriton arnoldi. Taxonomy (NCBI): domain Eukaryota; kingdom Metazoa; phylum Chordata; class Amphibia; order Caudata; family Salamandridae; genus Calotriton; species Calotriton arnoldi. Next base: position 1,461,452 of record CAWUFW010001516.1, read on the forward strand.
TGATTGCCTAAATGTGCAGCTCGAAGCTGAAACGGACAATGGGTTGATAGATTATTATTTCCTGAACCCATTGCCCCTGTACTATTAGCTTAAAAGGATATGCAATGTTCTTTTATTTAATGTTTGCATGACAGCACAGAGTCGTCATATTTAGTTGGTGGCTTGTTGTTTCCAGGATGCTTGCAATAAAAATAAATAAAATAACCATTGTACCACTCTGGTAAGGCTAGAGTCTGATGCTTTGTCTTGTGTAAGCATTTTACGAGAACTGGATTGCTACAGAGCAAGTCAATTAGGTTTAAGGTAGCACGTTTTAAATGACGCCTCAAGGACTATGATACACAGTTTAACCTTCAACTACTCAGGAGACGAACACCTGAACCAAAAACAATTGGAACAAACATTAAGAACTCATTTTATAATAGCCCAGCCTTTTAGATGAATGTTTAAGAATTAACTCATTACATTACTGCTTCTATCTTTATACAAATCACCCCATTGGAACCTTTCTGTCCGAACAGTAGAAGCGGCGAGTAACATGCAGCCTGGGGCATGTAGTGAGCAAGCAAATTAGAGCACATTCCATTACTTGTCCAAAAACTGACAACATCTATGCGAGGCCCAAGGGCATTAAAGCGCTTTACAATAAAGGCGTTCTACTTTAACAAAGAAAAGCAACGACACAGGAAGAAAAGAAAAAAAAAAAAAAAAAAGAATTTGGCCAGAATTACAGGATTTTGAGCCCAGGATTCGAACCTGGCTCCCAGTTCCAAGATCATTCATTATCTCTTGCTGATAGGCCACATTTCCTTCCGGCACCTTGACAACTCAGTCCGGGACCAGCACTTGCGTCAGGAATGGGCTGCAGCCATCACTCCCAGCTTCCTTCTTCGCTAAATAACCCTAATGCAGACTGGTTCTTTTCGCCTACTCCCAATATATGCACCCGCTATTAATATCGGTCGCCACTTCACTTGTCAATGTCCTCTTTAATGAACCCAAGCAAAAAGGCAAACCCGTCACAGAGTAACAAACTCCTCCACTCACACGAGTGAAGAAATGAGTCTAAAAGCTCCCCGATTCTGCACTCTGAAACTTACTGTCGTACGCGATCATGGTTTTCACAACTGTAGCATCATAACTGAACTAATCTTTCTTTTTGAGGACACATCCCGATTGCTTACCATGACTAAAGCAACAAAGGAATCTCCGAAGGCAATATAATTAACATCACAATCCATCAACTTCACAATAACAGCAAGGTAATGAGAGAATGGAAACAAAACAACTTGACAGACTACAGGTCCTTCCATTTAAACGCACTCTGTAACAGTTTATTTTGCTAACAAAGCATTAAAGCACAAAATCAACACACCTTAGACTATTCACAGAGGTAATTTAATAAACAAATGTGTGCGCACTTCTATTTACACGTATGCCTAAGCATAAAACTTGGCTTTGATGCAATTTAAGCAACTCCAGGTGGAGACTTGCAACTAGTAGTAAGAGTATGTATGCCTGCAGTGTTTCATGGGGTAGAGGGATAAATATGCCCAAAAAAAGCAACATTACTAGTAGCAACTTTACAGGCGTATTTCAGACATCTATCTGCTATATGTAGTTATACAACGGCAGAGAGTGATCTCCGGCTACACTATTTAAAAAAACAAATTGAAACTAACAGGAAAACAGGCGGGCAAAACCTGAGGTGAATTGTACACAAAGAAACAATGCACAACTGATTATCACTTTTGGGAGCACTAAATAGAGACCACGCCCAGGGCAGTGCTCTCTTCCTTGTGCTGCAAGATGTTGTGGACTTCAGCTACTGTGTAGACAGTGGGTGTGTGTTTGAGACATGCAAAGTCATATGTTTCTCTTCGTGTGTAGTTTCAGATGTGAGGAAAAGGTTTAATTAAAATAACAATTTACATATTTTCAATTATCTACGTATGTACATCACCTGGAATCTTTACATTTTTATAGTGTGATTTGCATGTTTACAAGAGTTTTTATGCATTTTTTGGTAAAATTTAAAAGAAAAACAGCAATGTGATGTATACAGGTGCCTATAATATCCAAAGCTATAGGCTCATTTTATTGATTTTTTTGTGTGTTTGGCTCAGTGCTGGTAGCGTTGTTCCTGGCCTCCACTGGGTTTCATGCGATTCCCTTGAACTAACTGAGTACTTGCGTGTGGTGTCTGAAGGCTTGACTGGGGTAGCTTTGAGCCAGTTTGAGCAGAAGGACTGCTGGAGTAAATGAGTCTAACTTTGGTGCACAGCAACTGGCTTGCCCTTTTGTAGGTATGTGCATGTCCCTCTCTGTGCATCTGCTTAATTTTAGATTTCCTCCCCCTACTTTGTAGTAAAAAGCCCCCATTTACGTAGGCATACATATGTGGAAGTCTATGTAATCATGGGCGAGAACTCCATACACAAGAGGACAAGTGTAGGCATTTAAGACTGCATGAAGGAGTACCACTGCGGTGCTACTTCACATCCTCAAAAATGCTTTCATGAATAGGCCCCAATTTTTCTGTATTACTGAAAGATACAAAAAAAAAAAAAGTTACAACTTCATGAATACACTCTAAAAATCACAGAAACATTAACGATTGGATTTTTTTTTTGTCAGTAATTTGCAGCATTTCAAATAATTCTACAACAGCCAAAATGTCAAACTCCTTAATTAGCCCACAATATACTGGTTTCTAAGTTCAATGGGTTCTGGGATGCCTTAACAATATGCGTTAGGATATTTATAACATTACAGTCTTCAAACTAAGTAAAGCCTTCAACTTTGGCTCTTCTCTCTCTGGATCCATCCACAGGTTGTCCACATCAATGGGTTGCCCCCCATCATTGACCATTCATTCAACAAGACCCATCTGTACACCCTTCATGCACAAAGTTACGGACTGGAACCTGTTTACAACCCTCACCACTTGGACCAAACCTTTCCTGATCCCACATTAGGTCTGGATGCCTACTAGCTGCTGAGGTGGTTCTCACCACCAGGTCAGTCTCCAAGAACGGCAGCAAAATCAATAACCACCCTTACAGACAACTCACTTCATCTCCCGGGAAGCACAGAGACCGGACTCAATAATTCTTCTGTTCCCCTGCCACGCTAACCTAGCAACAAAGTATAAAAACAGTTATGGACAAGGGAAGAAGGGTTGCCCCTACTCTTTTTCCACTTGTAGAGCAAAAGTTACCCACATTGAAATTATCTAGGCCATTGTTACACACCTTCCCCCACAGAGCAGCACATTTCCTTCTGAACTGGCTAAGCACTTCTAGTCTCTCAGCCATTTATTTCAGCTCTACAAGCTCAATAGATGGGCTGACAAGCCCAAGAACTACACTCAAGGGCTGGTAACAGATATGAACTATCTGTGCTTTCCTCTACTGGTGCATACAGTCATACTACTGACCTGATGTTCTGATGACCCTAGCATTCTAGTCCCACTACACGCTGGTTCACCTAGTGTTGGCTTCTAACAAGTCCAGAGCAACACTCCAATGGGCAGAACTACCCCTCCTGGTTGACGAATCTTTAGAGGACAGGTCCCAGACACCTTAATTGAAAACTTTCCCACCGTCAACCTGCATTCAGCTAGCATCCCAATCAACTAATCTGGTTGAGGTTAAAATTGGGGGTGACCCAAACTGGGGAGTGACCAGCTCAAATGCCAGCATGATAAATATGAGAAGGCAGAGACTAATGGTTCATAGAAAACCTAAATTGTTAAAGTGGAGCAGCCTGGCCCTGTAAAGGCACTGGTGAAAATCGAAGTCATTCGCTGGTCACATGGCTTGCCTCTTCACACTAAGGGCCACAAATTGGCATTAACTTAGATGAAACAAATTCCCCTTTGCAAGTCACAGTGCTAGCATAGTAAATTAATTCAAGAAACTCCATATCATTTTCCTACTGGCCTTCCATTCTTGGCTCTCCTCTACAGTTTTGAAAACCTGTAGTCGTTTTTCCACTCCAAAACCAAACCACTGAGAGTGAATAATATGGTAACTGTTAACTGCCACCACCACCACACCATGCTGGGCTCCTTCCAGGAGTTCATCTCAGTCATTGAGGATGAAGTAACCAAACGTCTAAAGTCTCTTAAAGCAGCAACAATGGTGGCCTCTCTAAGATACAAACATGCTGGCCTCTCTACGATACAAACATGCTGGCCTTATTGCACTTCATTAAAAGCTGAAGGCATGGACAACTTAAACCCTAGAACAGCCCTCCTATTTAGGGTCTCCTTACTCATTTCCAATAATCAAAATCCTGCATTTGGACACCAGTAAAGAACTGTGCATGTTGGAATTGGAGGTCATGACTGCCCCCTGATCAAGCTAGACCTACAGGTGCTTTAGACACCATGAACATGGTGTTCTAAGGTGTTAAGCGCTGGTATTTGCAGGTGCTGGCACTCATTTCTGGGCAGCCTGAAGTGGAGGGTAGGGTGGCGGGAGGAGGTGGCATAAAACTGTATTAGACAACTAGAAAGCTGGCAGTGTCAAATTAGGCTCCTAATAAAATGTATGGGCCCGTGCCCTTTATTTTATTTTTTTACAAATCAAGCCCTGCATATGCCGCATCACAGAGTACAGATACATCAAACCAGCTGCAGTGAAAACATTCACCAACAAAGACTATGGTTAGTTGCTACTGTGATCAACTCTTTCACTAAAATCTCTTAATATGTAGGTCTCTGCTAACTCACATCAACAGCTACAAGGTGGGAAAGCACATGTATGAGGATGATACTGCAAGACCTCCTTGGGGCCAACAAAATCTTGAGGATTACCTGCTCTATGTCCAGATGGGATGACCAGAAAACTAACTCTGCCTCGATGAAATGAGTTCCTGCTTGTGAACTCAGTCCAACCACAATCTGTTCGTTTCTGGTCTAATGAAAGGGAGCTTTGGCATCCCTTCCTCTTAGACCCAAAGACAGCTACTTGAGTGTCCTATCTGCAAAATTAGCCCGGTTACCAATTTATCCTTCCAGTGTTGCATTCCAGAATGAGCGGATGACGCTGCCACCCAAAATCTCCTGGCTCTCCCTAGTCATCCTCCAGGCAACAACCGGATGGTGAACAGGGTACCACACAATGGGTGTAGAGGAGGATGGGGTAAGGAGGAGAGAAAAAAAAAAAAAAAAAAAAAGGAGGATGATCGTGTTTTCAGTCCTAGGCTTTCAATGCGTTGTCTTGCTTCTAAATTATATGTAAGAATGTGTATGTGTATGTGCGCGCATGTGTTCAGCTGCAACAAACCTAGCACCTGATAACGACTTGTTGTAAAAGAAACTGGTTGATGAAAACAAATACAAGAGGTTCTAAATCTATATTCTACTACCAACTATGTCTTTTTGCCTGTTGTCAGTCCCTACCAGTGCCCCTGATGAGCATAAACTGCAGCTGACCGAAATTGGCTGAATTCCTTTTTAAAGAGTGAGCACTCTTCATTCATAGTGTCTGTAGTCGTTTGCTCTTAATGACTGCTCTTCATAGCGAGGTCGAGCGCCAATTCAGGACCTGATGTAGAGTATTCTCTAGAAGTCTAGTGTTGCCCACATCTTGCATGCATTTCCTCAACACTGTATAATGTGCTGCATTCATTTTTGTGGTTACTTGTTATCAGATTTCCAAAGAGAATAAGTATTTTTTCGACTTACAATTCTTTATAAGATTCCAGTTCTTGGATTAGATCCTTCCCACTAACAAACTAAATTTGCGCAGTGACTTTCTTGAACATATTTCTGAATGGTACTCAGCCACTCATGCATCTACTTATCCAGCCCGGTCTCCTTTAGTTTCTCTTTATTTAATCATGTAACCTCTGAAAATGACAGTACTGACCATTAGTCTGGTTCCCTTTTTGTTTCATCAGTGAAGCTGAACTGGCTCTTTTCTCTACTTTTGGAAGAGACACGGAGGAAGCAGGATACAAAAAGTTATTCAGGGAAATCAGGAAGCCCCAGCAAACACAGAATTCAATCCAAATTTCCAAGTAAACCTGAAAGCTGCGACATATGCCAAATTTTAAGCCCCATGGGCAATCATAAAGCCGAGGTAAAGGCCGGATTCAACGTTCCCCAGGGAAAATAAAGGCATGGCAAGTGCAATTAAAAAGCCAGTAGCTTCACAGTTGACCCGTCTAACCAACAGATCAGAGTTGCTGTGCACAGTATTGCAAGTTTTTAACAAAGAGGACTGCCCAGTTCTTACCTTCACAGGACTTCATGAAATCCCGGACTCGATGAATTCAGTTACTTATAAGAGTTATGTTTGTGTACTGCGTTTAGTACATTCCACGCTTGTATCCAGTGATCTTAAAATGACCACACCAGGGTCTTACTATGTCACGAGAGCACCTCAACAGCCAAATAAGGGGTAGAAATCACAGACCAGCATATGCTTGAATAGTGTGTGAAAATTCCTGAAAACTAGCACTTATGACTTTGTGGGTGATCTATCCAATCCTCTTTCTACCTCACTTGCCCCACTGATTAAGCCTTGGCCCCATGGCAATTAATTTCCAGTTCTTCCACTGTGATTCAATCTACTTCGGCTGCAAGAACAAACACTAGACAACCTACAGCAAGCCCATAAATATGCAGACAAATTCATGTTTGACCTTAAATGATCAAACCACATCTCTGGGTATCAAATTCTGATACAAAATGATACAAAGCAATGACTTCAGAGGATTCCATGTGTTATTCATAAAGCATAAGATGGCCCCAACCTCAGATCTCTAATAGAGTGGCCCCGCATCACAAGCTTTTCAGGCTTGCATCTTTGGCTGAGATTATAGAACGGCACGGAGTCACCATCGTGTCATGTGCAGATGACACGCAATTAGTTGTCTCGCTATCACAGGCCTCTGAGGTAGCAGCCACTAATTTCTCTGCTTGCCTGCAGGACTCATCATCTTGGATGACAAATAACTGCCTAAAACTAAATGGCAGCAAAACAGATACTAGTGGTGGGAAAATCTCCCTCTATCTGGTCATCGGCATGGTGGCCACAAATATTGGGTCCCACCCCCTCCCCAAGAAAACAGGTTAAAAACTTGGGTGTGTGGTTAGACTCCAATCTCTCTTTTGAGGCTCACACTAGAAAGGTGGCTGGGAAGTGCTTCGGAATCTTGAGGATTACGGAAAACTCTGGATGTGCTCCCCATCTCAGCCAGGAAAACCCTAGTCTACGTGTTAGTAACATCCCCACTGGACTACGGAAATGCTCTATACCTAGGAGCAAATAACAAATGCCTTCATAGGGTTCAATGCATTCAGAATGCAGCTGCTCGCCTTGTTTTGATGCTTCCCAGGAGGATCTCTACTAGAAAGGCTCTTGCTGCCCTACACTGGCTACCACTTAAGGAGAGAATCCTCTTTAAAACCTTGTGTATTAGCCACCGCATCCTGCAGAGGAAAGGTCCTAGCTACTTACACAATCTACTCATTCCCTACAATCCGACTCGTCTTCTCAGATCAACCGGAACCTACCTGGTTAAGATCCCTACAGTTAAAAAAGCTAGAATAGGAGCCCGCTCCTTCAGTTATCTGGCCTCCAAGAACTGGAATGCACTCCCCTCTTTTCCTCCGTGCTGAACCATCGGAGTTGCTTTTCCGGAAGAAACTAAAAACCTGGCTCTTCCGTGCATAGGTCCCTTCTCTGTTGCTCCCTCTTTTTCATCTGACGAGTCTGTGCCTCAGCGCGGGGACACACCAGTGGGTGTAACCACGCGCTTTACAAGCTTGCCTATTATTATTATTATTATTAGGATGCTCCCCACCCAGTTTGTCATCATCAATTTATTTGAGGGAGCAGAAGACTATAATTCAATGTCCTACATTCAGCAACTCTATTCGGATATGAACATCTAGATCTCTGCTATGACCAGTACCTGAAAGAATCTCTTATCCGCAACAAATAAAAATATGTATAAATCTCCTATAAGAAGTAAAGTAAGCATGCATTATTGAAAGCATAAAGTGAAGGGTGCCGTCAACGTAAACATTTATGTATATCATTTATTACTGAGAATTGAACACAATGTAGCAATACTAGAGTAGTGACAAGGGCCGAGATGGCTAATGTACCTACACAGTTTCGAGTAAAGCACTTAAAATCAAATGCAATATTAGACAGTGTTCTTTGTCACCACTTATGAATGGAATAGTGCAACTCTTGCCAACCAACATCACTCCCAACATGCCGCACTACTGTACACTGTACATATCGTTTGGGTTGTGGAAACTTTGAATCTTAGTCCTTTCATGATATATGCACATTTCCTACTTTTTAGGGAAATCACCAAAATTCCCAAGATTACAAAAAGGAAATCAAAACACCCAATCTTTTCCATTACTTTTTTCACCTCCAGAGGGAATGCTGCTTCAACTAGCCCACTATGAAAATGGGGATACAGAGTGTTTCACAACCAATCTACACACACCAGTTTTTGTCAATAATAACTTTTGGTGTGTAAACTGAGTGCGAAAACAATTGGGACAGTGTATGAAAACCCTCATGGTCATAGCTTTATGGGTGTTCACAGTCTCCCTCCCCGCCCCCATGGGGACCACTACATAGTCATCCACTGCTGCAAATTTAAGCCTGTACATTGTTACTGCTACCAACCAAATGCCAGACTACCAAACTGTGACCTCAGGAGGAAGAGAAGTATACATTATCAATTTTTCAGACATGCACCCCAGTGAAATATTACAGAAGTATTTAATTAGGAAGTATTAAACTTTGAACTCAATACACGTCAGTAAATTGTTAAATTGGTGATTCTAGTGTCAGAGAAAGGGCCAAGATGCAATAGAAGTAGTGAATTCCTTTAGGCCACGCTTTCCGATTTTGCAAATTCCAGACACAAATGTACATTTGTAAAGGCAGATGCAATTTGACACGTTGTAAGAAAGCAAACAACTTTGCCTCAGTCACCTACTTTTCGGACTGTACTAACCAGCAAAGCAACTTGGAATTATGTAGTTAAATAATGAACAAATCATATAGCAAACTGAAAGCAAAAAACGAAAATTACATTACTGAGAGACCAGCGGCCATGTACAGTCTTTTCCAAGTACATGATTTTTTTTAGGAAATGAAGACAGAACTGCATCGATTGTGCTGCAAATATTAACCAATGCCATCAACTACACGGTCCTCCTGTTTTAAGCTGCATAAAATAGTCGACATGCACGGGACAAAAGGAAGGGTGAAAAGTGGTTTACCAGAAATGAAATAAACCCTGAAAAGGTTTATCTGCAGGAAGACAACCCAGAGGAAGTAAAATATAGAGTAAATACAACAGCGTTAGAATTGAGCTTCTACAATCTGTCACCATACCTAGGAAATAAATGGTAAAATTATGTCAGCACTGAAGCATGAAGGTATTTCTCTCATCCACCTAACCACCTGGGCTGATGCCACTTTCCAAATAATTAGGGACAGGTAGCAGCTCTACACTGCTTCCTTCATGGTGCATCACAACCAACACTGTAGATGACAGATTAAACAAGCACTGGCAAAGTCAGTAGATCTCGCCTTTGTGACCTATTGGCCTTGCCAATGCTCCTTGCAGATGATGTACAGTACGTATATACATACATTTCTGGCAGCCTGATTTGTCTGGATTTAGTTTAGCCGTCTTATGTAGAAATATAAAGTCCCCCTGTAGTAAAGCGCCCCTTTTTGACATGGTCACCCCCACTTTTTTGCCTGGTAAATGATGATTCCAACTGAAAGTGCAATGGGCTCGTGCTAACCAGAGCTCTTTCCCAAAAGAGTACAATTGCTCCCCCAATTGGCAAAACCTTTAGCACCTCTATGAATCCCTTGTAAATGGTACCTAGGGCTTGGGGTACTAAAGAGGGGTCCCCCCCCCCCCAGGGCTGCAGCATGAATTGTACTACCCGAAGAGACCCCTCACCAAGCACATGCAAGACTGCCATTGCAGGCTGCGTATCTTGGTGCAGACAAAAGTGAAAACACGTTCTCTGTGTACCATGTCCCTTAACACTGCATGTAATATTTCCAAGTCACCCCTACATCAGGCCTGACAGCCCCAAGGGAGGGTGCTGAATATTACATGTGAGGGCATACCTGCATGAGCAGATATGCCGCTCAGCTGGGTCAGTCCTATTACTGCCAGTACAAGTGACCAGGGAAGCCATTTTAAAACATGTGCTGGACACTGGTGAAAAGGAGTTCCACAGCTACATGATGTCTTCACTGAAAATAGGGATGTTTGGTATCCAACATCTCGTATTGGTAAACCCACACTGATGCCAGTGTTGAATTTACTAATACATGCACCCAGAAGGCGCCTTCGAGGTGCCCCCTGGAGACCTACCAGACTCTGGTGTGCTTGCTGACGGGTTTCTGCCAGCCTGCCACCAAAGACACTGTTATTACCTCCTAGGGTGAGAGACTTTGCTTTCAGGAGACCCAAAAAAAAAGCCTATCCAGGAAGAGGTTGCAACACCCCCTCCCACAGGATGACCTGCTGATTAACCTCCTTGGGTCAGCGAGCTTCAAAGAAGTTGCCACCTTTGGAATGCAAAACTGGCTCTCCTCACAGGAGGTGGGCTACTGTGAGGTGGATATGATTTTTCTGAAGTAGCCATCTTTGTGAGGGCATACTTAGAAATCTGGAACAGGGTTATGCCCACTTCCCACAGGAAGATATCCTATAGAGGGCGTACTGTCCCCCATTGGCTACTACCCTAAATTTAGTATTTAGGGGAGTCCATGGCACCTGAGAAGCAGATTCTGACGACCTAAGAAAAGAGAGGACACTGAAGAGCCACGAAAGCAGAGAGGAGAGAAGAAGCAGCTGACCTGGTACCAACCCTGCCGGCCTGTCAGCATCCCTCATCGAAAACTGCACCAAAGTCGACTCGTCCTACAGCGGTTGACTCCAGAAACCTGGGAGGACTGCCTACCTTCAAAAAAGGCTCGACCTCCTCTGAATAGCGAACTTTTTCTGAAGAAATTCCACAAGTGAAGACTCTGAAGCCTCTGGAACCGCCAAAACCCGACACCTCATGCCACCACTGCACCGGTCGCCTTCAGCCAGAGTTGAAGTGGGCCAACAAGGTTCCCCGGCCCTCCTGAGTTCAAGCCCATCGAGGTTTCACCCCTCCCGGACTCCCCGACAGTGCCTGCAGCCTCTCCAAGCCAACCCACTCCACCGTGACTTCTCTGGTAAGGAAAAACCCGATGCCCAAGGACACCTCTGCACCAGTCGCCCCTGTGCCTTGAAGAGGACCATAGGTGTCCCCCGTCCCTGAGCATCGCATGGCTTGAGCCCACTTGCTGGTTCAGCCCGGCTGGCTTCCTAGCCAGAGCCTGCAGCCTCTTTTACAGTGACCGATCCACATTGAAAAGCATTAGGCTCCCGACGCACATTTGCAAACTACATCCGGCCGTCCTCGTGCCACTGGTGGTGTACTGCTGCCTTGGACCTTGCCCACCACTCACCTTAACTCCTGGAGATTGGTCCTGTAAGTCAATGAACTGTACCAGTTAGCAAAACGTGTTCTTCCTTCCATAGGATAACATTGCAGAACTCAGAAATTGCACTGTGGCCACTTTTTAAAGTGAAAAGAATTTATATTTAAAAACGTACTTCCCTAAATGATGATAGAGAGATAGAGAGATAGATATAGATATACACTTGCTATTTTTATAAATTGATGCGGATCTCCTGCTCGAGTCGTGGGCGTCATTTATTAACCATTGTGTGCATTTGCAACTGTCTTGCACTCCTCTGTGCCCAAGCCTAAGGCTGCTCGACCACACTACCCCCCGATAGAGCACTTTGGGATTGCATAGAGCCCTTGTCCACTAGCCAGAGAACCCTTGGACTCTTTACACAGTATTTCAGATTTTTGATATATCACATAAAGAGCCAGCTTCCTACACCCCCCCCTCCTAACTGCAGACGAGATTCTATAACACAACATCGCACTACCACCACTTTAGACACCCTTTGGGAGTCCCCGTACCTCACTTGGCTGCCTAACTTGACTCCAGGCTGTTGCGGTGACAATTGCCAACACTGCCACGCATTGAGGCTTCTGTCATACAAACCTTTCGCACCTTTGGAGCTCCGGCGTTGCTGCCACAACAGTCACTAGACTGCCACTCTCGCCCCACATGCTACTGAAGGCCTTTTTTTTGCTGTTTGGACAGCTGGTACTTAGCCTCCTGTTCCTTGTGTTGCACTTCACATACCTTATAATTTAGGTTTTATAGTTGTTGCATTTATTGAACTGGAGAGATATTCCTAGGATGCCTGACAGGACCCCAACATTCTCAAAGTCTCCTCTCTACAAATTTGGCGGGAGCCCTCTGACTGATCCTTACACACACTCCTACACTTTCACCAAGACGCAACTACACAAATATCATTGCTTCCTGGAACATTAGAGGAATGCAGAACATGCACCAGCATTACAAAATCTTCTCCTTACTTAAACTAAGAAGGTCCACATTGCGCTCCCACAGGAGGCTCTTATCATAAACTTTTTTAAATTACCAGTTCATGGCCTATACACATACGCGACTGTACAAAATAGTTTGTTCGTCCATGCTCAGTCCAGCAGTCTCCTCCTTGGATTACCTAGATAGGGACCTTTTGGATAACAGCCCACTGCTGATTCACCTTACATGGAATAAATCATCTTCCCCTATCCCGCATGGCAGCTGTAACCTACGACTTTAGAAGGCCCGCCTTTCGAGGCTTGCTAGCAGACTAGAGTACTTTGATCACAATAATGGGACAGCATCCTCCCAGATTGTAGAATGGGAGGCGTTCAAGGTTGTGATCCATGGTCTGGGCATCCAGGCAGATGTGGGCAGCTGGAGCGGGATCTGGCCAGAGTATATTACAACTGAAAAGCAACTGGTAGATGACCAGTCACTGAGACACCCTAATTCACTTGCACGTAGAAGAGGCAGCTGGGATCAAGTGCCTGCCCTACTTAAATTATTCGGATTTTATGGCCCTGACGCATTCCGAGGGTGGGGTTTTGGGAAGGAGGGGGGAAAGACTGGCCGTCTTCTTGTGTGGATAGTAACCTTCACAAAGCAGGCCCCAATCACAGTCCTGCAGCAGGTGGATGGAGAACTACATTATTCGTAGCAGCACTCCGCAAACTGTTTGCTAATTTTATCAATCCCTTTATAGAAGGCCGGGCCAAGTCCTCCTGGATGATGGCCAGTGTTTCTTAGATGACCTCCCACTACATAAAATATCCCCAGAGTTAAAGGCCCCTATAATGCTCAAGGTTTTAGGGGAGCGATTGCCACACTGGCTGGCAGGAAATCTCTGGATACGGATAGCCTCGTTGAATTTCAGACATATGCTTCCTCTCTTGCGCCCAAGCCAGCCGACATATATGTAACAGCTCTAACTGCTGGGCGACTCCCATTATCCCTCCACAAAGCCATTCTGATCTCAATATTGAAACCTGGAAGGGATTCCACCCAAATGGCTTCTTATTGGCCTACAGCTACATTTTAACACAGATTATAGCCTTCTCAGTCAAATCCTGACTGACCGTGCAGAGCAAGCACTCCCACAGTTAATCCATGCCGACCAGATGGCTTTGTCCCCGGAAGGAGTACCTCCCTCAATATCAGACGGTTGTATTGAGTTATGGAGTCTGTCCAGCTAAGCTGGCCCTGGGCTGCCTGCCTGGTTCTGGAGCAAGCATTTTGACACCTTGAGATGGGACTATTTATTTCCAGTTTTGACTACATTCAGCTTAGAGTCAGCTAACTCCAGCTTTTAAGATTACTGGATAATGAGACCAGTTAAAGGGGCTGACATCAGCTCCTATTGTGGTGCACAGGGGTATTAGGCAGGGATACCCCCTCCTTTTTGCTCTAGACATGGACTTGCCATTCAGTCCCAGGCACTGAGGGGGTTGCAGGGAATTCCACTATCTGACCGTAGCCAAGAATGCTCACTTTACGAAGACAATTTGCTTTTCTACTTGAAGGAAGTGTCAGAGACCAATCTACAGTAGCACAGTTGCTCACAGAGGTCAATGAGCACTTTGGCCTCAGAGGTCACTTGGAAAAATTGTGTTTGTTCCCTCTATGTTGCCCTGCCACGGAGCCAATGCAGATAGACTTTGGAGAGATTCCCACAAGAGGGGAGGGGGGGAGGGGGAGGTCAGCATTCAAGTCTTCCACTCTGAACAAAAACGTTTAGACAGCAACCCGACAAAGGCGTGGTTGCCCTCAGAGCCCGAGTGGCCTTCTAGGGAATGCTCAGTTTGTCGGTTATGGGCTGCATAGCGGATCCCAAAATGGTGAAAGATTCTTTTGGGAACTGGACTCTTTATTGGAGAGCTAATTCTGCATAATTCTTGCGGGCTGACAATCGAATGCTATTAACTTTGGAATTAAACCAAGTTATCCCTTACACATCTCCCGTTGATAGTCCCGCCCAGTTTTGCTCAGAGCATGTTCTTGACAAAATCTATCCTTCCCAATGCACCAGTAATACCCTAAACTAGCTCTTCCTAAATAGGCAGAATATCTAGATGAACAAGAATTCCAATACTGAGAACAAGCAGGCTTAACCACTGTGGGAGACCACTTCCAAGATGGGCAGCTTATGTCATTTCTAGCCTTTCATGAGCAGATCGATGTTCATGAGGGTTAGCTTTTGATACATGGGTGGGTACAAACCTTGCATAATAAATGGTCCATAGTGGACAACAAAACTGATATGCACAAGTTTATCTTGTATACTACTGGCACTGGTTGTCGTCTGGTTACCCTACTTGAATCTCATGCAGATTTAACTGCACCGCCGCCCCTGCCATTCCCCCGATCACCTCACCATATTCATTTTCGGCGGACAGAATGACAAATCATAAAGAGTACACGAAGAAGCCCATGCTTTAATGTTTGTTTTGGGCAATGAGTCCCACAAGAGAAAGATTAAACATTTGGCTTTTGACACGTTGGAAACCACAAATGTAAAACTTTGAAAGGAACACTATGACAACATTCTGTATTAAAGGAAAATGAATAGTTGCGTACCCTTTTGAGCTGATAAAGTCGGCTGCTGGGAATGTGAATCGGAGAAGATGATGACGGCAACTGTAAAGAAATGAAAAAAAGAATGAAAGCACTATTCACAAAACAGCAAAGCGCAAACCTAGCCAGCGCCAAGCATCTTACCAACATTATTTTGCCTCTGGCATGGTCTGTTTGTTCTGCCAGCATTCAAAGTACCAGAACTTGGGTACAGGAGAGGTAGAGCCAGCCATTTCAGCTCAAGTCCAAATAATTTTTTTTTCATTTCTATCATACTCCATCACCTTGAGTCACAAATTTCTGATTATCTACCAGCAATCCCACTAAGGACAGCTCTTCACTCACTCAACCAGAATTTTATTTTATTTATGAGGCCTTTCCACCTCTGCCGCACATGCCTTGACACTCAAAATACATAACGCCCCCACGCACCTGAAGTTCAGGGATAAACATGTGAAACATAAATATCCACTTCCCTTCCACAGAACCAGATCCTCAAATCAACACTTCAGTCAAGGGCAAATATAATTGGTTTAAAAGCTGCATGGTTGGTTAACCCTAGTGCTCATTCTTTCCCTAGAAAAAAGTGACAGACTTACGGACTCTGGCAATGCTGCAAACACAAGGCCCTATTCAAACTATCATGGTATTTGGTAGAGCACCTACCTACCATGTGCAAACTATATTAAAGTTCAAAATGCTTGGATGCCTAAGCTTCCTCACTACTCTCAAACCACCTTGTGCAGCATTTACATGCCAGTTCATCAGCCTATAGACTCTCTCCTTCTGCAATGACTCGCTGCAGACATCAAAACTGCTGTATCCCTCCTAGAATTCAAGAGATCCTAAAGATGAGACAACTGGCTCTACTAAATCTCACCTCAGTAATCCCTTTCAGCAAAAGGGCACATTTAACTAATGTTCCATATGTAATATACTCCTTTGCTCTCGAGCTAGGTTTCTGCTCTACAAATACCAATACATACAGTGAACATTGTCATTTCAGTTCATTTTGAGCAATTGAAGGCATGTCTCACAGAAAAGTCTCAAGGCGCCAATTAAAAGGGTATAGGAATGGAATAAGATGGGAGAGCATAAACTAAGACTTGTTCATATTGCCAAGTCTTTTTAATTTAAAACAGAGCAATTATTTGGTACTGCGGGGGGGGGAGAAGGGGGTGGACAGCACGAACAGTAGATTTTCTACTGTCAAAGGAGCTCTTCAAAGATGGAATGTCATTCCATGTTTCCATGGCGGGAAGAGGATAAGGGCCCTCTTTAGGGATAGGACACCAGATCGATATTTAGATTGCTATTGATGTGTGTAGCTTTATAGACAAGAGCAAATCATGTAGTCTTGTCAGTAGGAGTTGGAATCAGTAGGTGTGGGAATAACTAGTGTAGCTGAATTTAGGGGGGAAAAAAATCTATTTTAAGGGAAGTGTTGCACCATTCTATGAAGGAGTTGCAGCAGTTTAGTTTTGGTGCGAGCAGAGACTGAATGTCAGTCAAATGGTGCTGGAAAGGAAACTACAAATGCAGTCGATGGTTAAATTATCCATCAATATTTGAACAATGATATTTGGTACAAAGGGGAAGGGAGGACCCACAGCAACTCCAAAACATTTAGCGTTTTCTTGAACGAAAATTATTGGGGTTCAAGAAGACAGTAGTGTTAGAAGGGGATTGGAGGAAGACCCATTATTTAAGAACTCCGTCTTGGTACATTGAACACATTTGCATTAATCTACGCTTGAACAGAGTTAAGAGAATAAATATTCCCAGCAAGCTGACCCAATCAATTTTCTTGCTAACCCAAACATAGTAGAACAGCATGAGCATTCATGTGAAAACCCGCATTTTAAGCTTCGAGCACATTGTCAACACTGAATAATAACACAGGGAAGAGAATGGATTCTGGGGGCGGGCGGCTCACAAGGTTAAGGTAATAGGGAAAGAAGGGTCACCTGCTGTGACTTGTACCAACTGGTCTAGTAGATAGGATGCAGACGATGTGAGCTAGGTCAGATACCTCATCAACAGATTGACTTGTGAAACACAAGTTGGTTGATGTTTTTTTTACTTGGATTATCTTATGACCAAATTGAGAACACAATCTAGTGAATTAAATACACATTGAGTTTTTACAGAAAAAACAATGGAGTGCTTCTACAACTTTGTTTGAAGTCGGCCTGATAAATGTTTCTCAAATAGTTTGAGACCAGACCTTGAACAATGTTTAGGTTGCAGGAGAGTGTTACAGCCAGGCTGATGGTGGTGTTGTCTTCAAGAAAGTAAGGTGAACATCAGTCCAGTAGAAAGTCAGTTGGCTTTAACAAATTTTGTCCAATATCATAGAGGAAGGATTCTTTTAAATAGTTGGAGTAAATGATCCTATTTTGGTACCATTCGTTCAAGAAAAGGCAGGGGTTTTTTTTGTAATTTAGAGACTATTGCATGAATCATTGGGAATGAAAATATATTGTAAGTGTTATGCATCCAAGGCCTCTGAAATCTGCATCCAAGGCCTCTGAAATCACAGAATATTGTGACACCAATAATGAAGAAAAGGTTAGGGGGTTGGGGAAGAGCCACCCTGCAACAAGCACGTCTGGAAACGTTTTTCCAGAGTGGAACAGTCTTTGGTTTAATCATTCTGAAAAAGGAATGGATTTAAGATGTGAACCTTACTAAGTCTACAGGGAATTATGACAATGGTGCTCATGGTTGATAATATGATTGGTAAATCCCACAACAGAGATGTCATTCATAAGAGTAAAAAACAATTGTTGCCTGCAGACATACACATTATATATATATATATATATATATATATATACACACATACATACATACTCCGGATGTTTGTCTTAGGGCAGTAAATGAGAAGAATTATGAAAAGCAGTCAGAACTTCAAAAGAAGGGTGCTTGGTTAGTGACTAAAAGAGTTGCAAAAGATCAGAGCTAGGAAATCATCTTTTTGGGTGGTTTGTTCTTACGAATGTTTTGCTGGAAATAAACAAAAACATGGTAATACATTTAAAAAAAAAAACCTATGCACAAAGCAGGCAACAAACCGACAGAATGTACACACACTAGCACATCTACTGCAGTCACAACCTCCCAGCCCAAATACCCCCAACAATTACTCACACTAGCCACAGATATATACAGCATGCACACAATCACTGGGGTCACCAGCATGCAGACATAATTGCGGTAGAGACACACACACACACACACACACACACACGAACACACGACACACAGACACAGCCCAACTCTTGAGGGATTGAAGGGGGGGGGGGGGGGAATAGTGTTTGGGTTTGGCAGTTGACATCTTTGCAATCACCTCCCAGCAAAAGCCTGATTTTCCTAATGGAGGGTAGTGGGCTTAGTTGAGTTGACAGTTGCTGCTGCCTCCAGCTCTCTTCTGTCAGCTGCTGCAGTTGCAGAGTGAGTCGAAGAAAAAGTTTCAAGAAATAGATCTCCTCAAGAACTAGCCTGCTCCCAAGACAGGCAGAAGCAGTAGTTTTTCCTACCACCCCGCCACCACTTCATTGCTGTAGATAGTATCAGCGGGGAAATTTCTTTTGACCACTGAAATGCAGAATTAAGGCTTCATAGCAATAATACGTTTCTATGATAATGACTTAGTGATGTAGTGAGACTTGGCACTAGTCCATTTTGGAGAAAACAAAACGTTTACCTTCAATGGTGGAGCTGAGCAGTGCCATAAAAAAATTTAATTAAAAAAAAACGATAATTGAACGTGAGGAGTGGGAGCCCTACAAGCACAGCTTGAATCCATTAACTCAAGGCTACTAGTACTGGAAAGAATGACTTCACTGGAGAGCTTTTAAATGGTTGTCTAAACCAATGAAAGGGGTTCAAAATACGTCAACAAAGTGCAACATTCTAAACAGTGGCAGCAAAAATAAGGAGGTTCTTTCCCAGCAAAATCACTCCATTTTCGGGAGGGTTTTTTCTTTTTTAGATTTCAGTGTGTTATGTTGATTTGTAGAGCACACTAATTACCCGAGAGGGTACCCAGGCTTTTGGGCAAGGTGTGTTGGTGTGTGAGGTCCCAAGGTGCTTATATGAAGAGCCAGGTCTTCAGTTTCTTGTGGAACTCAAGAAGTGAGGAGGATGCTTTGATGTGTTGAGGGAGGTAGTTCCAGGTCTTGAGTGCAATGTAGGAGAATGAGCGACTGCCAGTTTTGCTTTTGCAGATGAGGGGAGTGCATGAGTGAGACAGAGTTGGTGTCTGGTGGGTTGGTGAAAGAGTATGCGACTATTAAGGTATTCTGGTCCTGTGTTAGGTAGGGCTTTGTATGTGTGCATGAGAAGTTTGAATTGCCTGCGCTTGGGAATGGGGAGCCAGTGAAGCTTCCTGTGGCGAGGTGTAATATGGGTGCAGAGTGGGAGGTAGACTGAGTCTTGCAGCTGCGGCCTGGAGTCTGTGTACGAGTCGTTTGGAGATTCCGGCGTAGAGTGTTGCCGTAGACCAGCCTGCTGGTGATTGCTTGCGTGATGGTCCATCTGTTGTTCCGAGGCAGCAATTTAAAGATCTCTCGAAGCATGCGTAGGATGTGGAAGCAGGAGGTGCACACTGCGTTGACTTGAGCCATCATGTTGAGCTGGTCATCTAGGATGATCCTTAGATTTATTGCGTGGTCTGTGGGTGTGTGTGTGTGTGTGTGTGTTGGTCCTAGCTCCGACGCCACCAGGTGGAATCCATGGTGGGGGGGAGGGGGGGAGGAAGGGTGGTGTTTGTTGCCGAAGACCAGTACTTCCGTCTCGTGGGAGTTGAGCTTTAGGCAGTTGGTTCGCATCCAGTCTGCTCCCATGGTCATGCAGTTGGTGACGTTGGTTCTGCGGTTTGTCTTGTCCGTCAGCAAGAGTATGAGTTGGGTGTCATCAGTGTAGGAGATGATGGTGACTGTCATGTAAATGTTGAAGAGTAGGGCTGAGGGACGATCCTTGCGAGACACTGAAAATCAGTTTTTTGGTCTCTGATGGAAAATGTGGCAGCCTGACCCTTTGGGTTCTTTCCTTGAGGAAGGAACAAATCCATTTGGGAGCAGATCCTTGTATGCCAATCTCGTGGAGTCTCTTCATGAGGGTGATGTGGGAGACCGTGTTGAAGGACACGGAGAGGTCAAGCAGGATGAGGGCCGCCGTTTCTCCTCGGTACAAGAGGTTTCAAATGTAGTCGGTGGCCATGATGAGTGCTGTTTCGGTGCTGTGGTTCTTTGTGAATCCTGATTGAGTGCTGTCTAGAAGATGGTGAAGTTCGAGGTGGGTTGTGAGTTACTTGCTAATGGCCTTCTCAATCACTTTGGCCTGATAGGGGAACAGGGAGATGGGTTGGAAGTTGCTCAGTTGATTCGGGTCGGCTTTGGGCTTTAAGGATGGCGTTGATTTCTGCAAGTTTCCATTCATCCAGGAAAGTGGCAGATGGGATTGAGGTGTTGATGACAAAGGTTAGAGTGGTGCCGATTGGTGATGCTCCTGCGCTGTAGATGCGGTGGGGACATGGGTTCGTTGGGGCACCTGAGTGGATGGTCCGCATGATTGCTGTTGTGTTGTTTTTGGTGAGGGATGTCCACTCGGTCAGGTGGCTGTCTTGATTGTTCCCGGATAGGTTAGCGAGGAGTTATCTGGGGTTGGGTTGGTGTGCAAAGCTGCTGTAGAGGTTTGCGATTTTGCTGTGGAAGAAGTTGGATAGGGTGTCGCAGACTGTTGGGAGGCAGCAATGTTGTTGAAAGTGGCTGAGTAACCATTGGTTCTCTCCTGCCTAACCGCTACATCGAGCAAATTACGCTGCGCTGTCTGCGGTGATCCAGACAGCCCAAGACCTGAATTGCAGACTTTAGACTACGGACGGCAGCATCACCATACAAGTAAGGTTGCCAGCGAGTCTTGAGAAATACCGTTTGATGATTTTTCTAATTACGGCCAACGTGTACTTGCCTGTGACTGCCTGACCCTAACATGACGGCTGATCGGGATTCCTAGAAGAGCGGCCGTACATGGAAGACCCGTCGCTTAAGCTAAAGATTGCTGCAGCTAAAGATCACTGCAATCTGGGCTTAAATGGATCCGATTTATTACGCTGTTAAACACGGATTACGGGCAGCGTGTAACTGCCTGCCTATAACATGGCGGCCGATCGTGATTTCTAGAAGGGCAGCTATTAACGGAAAACCCGTTGATTCAGCTAAAGTTCACTGCGCGCCCCAATTTAGAAAACGGCTGGGCTTAAATGGACCGGTTTTGTTTGCTGTTAAACAATGATTATGACCATCTTGTTTCTGCCTGAAAAAAACCATTGCTCCATCAACACATCACCGCGATCAGCGCACCTTAATTTAGACTACGCCTGGGTGTGATCTGATCTGATCAGCTGTTAAGCTGGTAAGATGTTAAGCTGTTAGGCTACTAAACACTGTATACTGTACACAGCAGGAACTCCAACTAACAAAAGCTCTAACATGGCGGCCATTTGCGAATCAAAGTGACGGCTGTCCATGAGTGCAAGAAATACACAACGCCCTCTGTGCTCTCCATATTTGATACCTGCTGCACCTAAGAGATGTGTTGATTATGTGTTGATGATAGAGCACTGTGTACGTGTACAAGCTCCTCAGCATAAGGTTTGGTTACAGCCACACAGTCTCAGCTGCTTCTAGCACCCTGGCTCTAGCAACCTGGCATGCGAGTACAGATGAGCCTAAGCAAGCCTCACACTAAATATCACTCAAACACCATACGAACTTTTGCTGTAGGGAAAAAAAGAGAACGGATGAAGACAGACACCAATAACCAAGCCTCATGTAATCCTCCTGAAACCCTAAGCTGTATAAGAAGAAGGACTGAAGTGTAAAGTAAGTCATGCGAGCCTATACTGTAATAGTGTGATCTACATTCTTTCCACGTAACCTCCGGGAACTGACTATCGCCTCCTGAAATGTGTCTCTCGTTCAAGTCACTATCTGCGTCAGTAACTTGTAAACTACACTTAGTTGCCTGTTTACAGCCATTGATCTGCGCGTCTACAACCAAGGATCGAGCTCTGACCAGCTTCGAGGACTAACCTCGGCCACTGTCTCTGCCACCTACCACTGTAAGAGGGTAACTCTGCTCTCTACCAAAGCCTCTAGGAAGTATTCCTCTTGAGCAAAAATGGCAGACAAAGACAACAAAACAAGCCAGAAAAGAATCAAGGCTGATCCACCAAATCCGGATTCACCTACTAAAAATAAACAAGTCATCAATTCAACTATGGAAACTATCTTGAAAAAACTAGCAACGTCCATGATCTAGCCAAGTCAACGACAGAAAACACAGATATTATGCAAAATGAGATCTCCGCAATCCGTCAAGACATTAGAGAAACCAACTTCAGAAGCCGAAAGAAGGATCAGTCACCTGGAGGACTCAAACTAAAGTGACTAAATCCCTCCAAACACTCAATATTACCTGAAACTCACTCAAACGACTTTCGGACTTGAAAGACAGGAACAGACTTGGAACCCTCAGACTATTTGGAATCCCGGAAGAGGAAGAAGAAGCAGCTGGGTCATGCATCACCTTTTTGGAGAAATGGTTCACACAAGCTACAATTTGATAGGGCACACAGAGTTCCAACAAGAACACTGCCTAATCAAAAGACCCCAAAACCGACTGTGTGCAAACCACTCCGCTACCAACGTGTGGAACTGATCTTAGACTTTGAGAAAAAAATAATCACATCCTCTGGAAAGGTAGCAAAATGTTCATATCCCAGGATTACTGCAAAGAAACAGTTGAAACAAGGTCTACACTTAAAGCCATGAACTTTCAGCTCTCAATTGCAGGTCCAGCCAAATATTGCGTCTTAGTACAAGGGTCTCCACGTCTATTTACTGACCACATAGCTTTGAAAAAAAATTCTGCAGCCATTGACAGGTTATGCAGCCATTGGTAAGAAAAACAAGGTACTAACACTTGTTGCAAAAAAGGCAAACATCGACCTAGTCACAAGCACAACCAACTCGCAAGGTAGATGGGTTATCTCGAAATTAGTTATACACAACACAGTATTTTACATCACAAATATATATGCACCCACCACAGATGACCCTGGTTTCTGGGAGGAACTCACGAAGCAACTCAAGACAATCCCTGACTCACCCACACACATACATACATACATACATACTTGGAGGGGGGTGGGGGAGGGAGGGGACGACGACTTCAATCTACCGCTAGACCCAGCTCTGGATAGAAACGCACGCTACCCTTTCCGAACCAATAAATCACACAAAATTCTTAGAAATATGTGTAAGGAATTTAACATGATCGATGCCTGGAGAATACAGAATCCCACAGAAAGGGAGTATACTTTTTACTCATATCCCCATAATTCGTACTCACGCATTGACTACCTGCTCATTGCCAGAAACGCCATTAATAGGATAGATCAAACCTCTATTGAACTAAGAGTAATATCAGATCATTCTTGCATCACCTTATCCATCTCTGACCCGGCCCCTCATAAAAAACAACCCCTTTGGAGATTTAATGATGAGGCGACACCTCCGCCCTCACGGGATGGAAGGCACTAAAAAGTCAACTTAGAGGAGAGATCCTCAAAATAAGATCCGCCATGAATAAAGAAGCTAATAGCAATTTCCTGAGACTAGAAAAAGAAATTACAGAGCTTGAGAAAAAACATATCTCCTCTAGAGATGATCTACTCCTGAACCAAATAGCGAAAAAGAAATAGAAATAGAAGTATAATAAAATTATAAGCCCCAGAGCGGGGCATGGATCAATAAACAAAAAAGTATCAGACTACGTGAATCCAATAAAGCTGGGAAGACCCTAGCCTTATACTTGAAATTCAAACTCCAGAAAAAACACAAGAAGTACATTAGACTCCAACGGTGCGGCACATACCAGCCCAAATAAAATAGCAGAAATATTTAAAGAATTTTATCAAAATCTGTATGACAAAAATTCAGAATTGAATATCTCTAAATGCCAAAACTACTTTAGTAAATGCAATCTGCCCACCCTAACCGAACAAGATAAAATATCAATCAACAGACCAATGACCACAGAAGAAATAGTAGACACAATTAAAAAACTTAAGGGAAAAGCTCCTGGACCGGACGGGTACAATGGCAATTTTTTTTTAAACCTTTGCTACTCCTCTAACACCTCCTCTTCTGAACCTGTTCAATCACTTTGCCAACACAGGTCACGTGACGGGTACCCCAACAGAAGCAACCATCACGGTAATATCAAAGGAAGGGAAAGACCCCTTACAGCCTAAAAATGATAGACCAATCTCGCTGATAAACTTAGACTGTAAGGTATATGCTATGATCCTTGCTAACCGACTACAGAAACAGATCTCCAAACTTATACACCCCTCACAGGTGGGTTTTTAAAGAAACAGACTCTCCAGCAACAACATGCGAATCCTGTGTCATGCTTTGGAAAAGGCCAAATTAACAGATTTCCCCACAGTGGCTATCACGTTGGATGCTGAGAAGGCGTACGACAAAATTGATTGGACATACCCAAGAGCAACACTTGAGAAATGCAATCTTGGAGAGGATCTAATTCGCATGATAATGGTCCAATACCACAAACCGACCGCTAGGGTAAGAGCTGGCGGCACCATCTCCTCACCTTTCAACTTAAAGCAAGGCACCAGACAGAGCTGCCCACTCTCACTCTCCCCATTTCTACTAGCTATAGAACCCTTATACCAGCTAAGGGAAAATAAAGATATTTCAGGTCTCCGTTTCAATGAATGCACAATTCAGATTACTGCATATGCATATGACGTCTGGGTTATCTCGGAAAATGCAGAGAACGCTTTCCGGCCTTAATGACCTCAATAGAAGAATTCGCCAACATTTCTGGATATACGCTCAACAAAGAGAAAACAGGTTAAACTACTCAATAACATCGGCAACAAATACATCATTGGAAGTTCGGGCCTGACATGGCAACCAGGCTGCATTAAATACTTAGGATTGGATTTTACAAAAGATCTAATCACAGCCCTCCAGACTAACGAAAACGGCCTTATTAAAAAAAAATTAAAAAAATTAAAATAAAAAAATCACTGCACTTTTAGATCGTTGGTCACCTAAATTCTTAACCTGGTGGGGAAGAGTTGAAACATTAAAAATGATGATCACTAGTCAACTACCTAACCAGCATGCTACCTATGACCCTTTCTAACGAATTCTTAACGAAAATTAACAATATCTTCAACTCTTTTCTTTGGCAAGGGAAGAAACCCAGATTCCCCCTTAAAAAACTCCAGCTAGCTAAAGAAAAAGGGGGGATTAGGCCTCCCCAATTTCAGAAATTACCAAACGGCATACCTCTGTAAACAAGGACTCAATTGGTTCATCAATG
Organism: Calotriton arnoldi; assembly: GCA_963921515.1. NCBI lineage: Eukaryota > Metazoa > Chordata > Amphibia > Caudata > Salamandridae > Calotriton > Calotriton arnoldi. Next base: position 1,486,981 of record CAWUFW010001516.1, read on the forward strand.
ATCCAGAGTTTCTTCCGGCATGGGTGAATATAGGGGGAGGGGGGGGGGGGGAAATAAAAAAAAAAACGCTCATAACCATCCCCCTGCCCGCCCTATTAACAATGAACATTTCACACCTTCCTCACTCTAAGTATATTATCCAGAATACGAGACAAGCCCTCTTACGTCTAGATTATCAATCCGACGTACAAATCAAGTCCAATCAATCATCACTATAGTACAACTCGAGTCTAAAAATAGACGGAGAAAGGATACACTGGCAAAAATGGTCGAATAACTGTATAAACCTAGTCAAAGACCTCTTTGTGGACAAATTCCTGCTACCTTTCTCCAACCTACAAACACGTTTTAGTCTAGATACCATGGACTTTAAGTTCCTGAAACTTAAAGCACAATTAAAGTCACACTCAATAATGCCTATAAACCCAACTATTCTTACACTATTGGGTCACCTCCGAAAATTGGGACACATCGTGTCTAAAGTCTATAAATTGCTACTACCAAATCCGCGCAAATCTCACACTCGTAACAAACTGAAATGGGAATCAGAACCAAATACCAAGAATATTTCTTTTGACTGAACTAAGATACACAAAATCCCTTTCTCTAGCAAGATCTCACCCTTACTATCCCACACAAAATTTATGATAATCAATAGAACATATTGGACTCCTTCGAGAATTTTTAAACTCAATCTCAGTCATAGCCTGACCTGTTGGAATTTTAAGCTACATTAAGGGGATTTAACCCATATGTTATTTCACTGCCCCGCTTTAAAAACCTACAGGGATAAAATATTTAGCTGTATAAAAAATATTTTTAACATCGAACCCTCTAGAGAATTCTCCTATATCCTCTTGGGCTTTTTAGATCCCCAACTACAAAAAGAAAATGACCGCTTTCTTCTGGACTTAATGCTTACACTCGCAAGAAAAACTAATTCTTAATATTTGGAAGAACTCCAAAGCAGTCTCCTTCAAGATGTGGCAAGAATGGCTTTCATTCCTTAGAGGTGCGGATAATATTTCCTTACAATCCTCACCTTGGCGATCTTCCCACAGGAAACTATGGGACTCTCTTGATGCCTTCTCCTTTAAATATGAACCACCGTGAATTCAATGGGCACCTCCCTCCGACTACTTATAGATAAGCAATACATACAGAATAAAAACCACCTGAGGCACATAAATTAAAGGTCTCCATTGGTGTTAACAAGACTAATCTACTTAATGCTGACAACTTTCCCTTAAGGCATACATTTATAATCACATGCTCCTTCCTTTGTGCCACCACGCAGAGTATGTATCAAACCGGACATGCTAAACACTCACTATTAGAGGCGCTTCAAAGTAAGGTTCAAGATGGAAATAATGATGTGATACGAGTAGACTATGTTAAATTTGCAAACTATGTTGCTTCATAGAATATACACATAATATGTTTAATGAATATACTATCACATTGTCATGACGTCTTCTCTACCAGCTGTACTTATAAGCAGTATGTATATCAAAAACAATGACCTCTACTCTGTAGTTGTGCTTTTCATTCATAAGCATGTCTGTAAACTGGACCCTTCCTTCCTTTTTCTTCGGAATTGGAGCTTATCATTTACTATTGCTTTCTTGTCCTTTTCACTTTTGTTCCAATTATTGAAAATTCAATCAAAACTATTTGAATTTAAAAAAAATAAAAAAAGTGGCCGAGGTGAACTCCTTGATGATCGAGAAGATCGCCTTGCAACTGTTGGAGCTTCCTTCGATGCGGTCCACTAGTGCTTTTTTCTTGGTGTCTCTTATTTGCTGGTGATCGTGTCGGAGTGCAGCCTTGTAGGTAGTTCTGTCAGTGGTGTCGTGGCTGGCTCTCCATTTCCTTTCTAGCTGTTTACAGTGTTTGGTGTCTCCGAGATCTTCTGTGTACCCGCTGGCCTGCTTGTTTGATCTACTATGCTAGTTTGGTTTGATGGGTGCAAGAGATTCCGTGCAGTTCTCGATCCAGTTGTTGATGTCCTTGTCGAGGTAGTCTGTGGGGCTAGGCTGATCAGTGCCGAGGGCACTGAGCCAGTGTGCGAGAACAAGATGCCAGACGAGAATGTAACATAGTAATGTGCTGCAAGAAACAGAACTTAGAAAACATATCCTCCAAACAGCATCCGCCAAGTTGAAAATAAGATAGGAAGGGCAAAGATCTGAGCCCTGTTACACTGTAGGCAGAAAAAATGTCAGTTGTTTTAAACCTTTTAGCTATGAAGTTTCAAGCTACTGTCTGCCATTCAAAAAAAGGGAGTTGGCAAGAAGGGGGAAGCCTGTTTAGGTTAACCATGAATGGCACACGCGGCATTAAGTGTTGATCATGTTCTATTCAATTCTAAGGGCTTTGGTTTAGCCTCCTTCATATATTGGCTTCTTAGTCCCAGAAAATTCAGCCATTGTTCTTCTCAATCACATCATGGATTAGCCCACAGGAATATTTTAGTCTTGACTTCTGTCTGTTCACTGGGTGACTGAATCCTTCCACCTCAAATGAAAAACATACGGAACTATTTTACTCTGAAAAGTACACTGTATCAACACCTTTAATTCTTTACAACATTCATGCATTGTATACATAAAGCAATCTGTTGTAACTAGAAGTGGAACTCTGTTCCTTTTGTCCCTTCCTTCACCCTGTCCCTCTCTTTCCCTTCACCCATTCCCCCCTACCCTTTTCCTCCCATTGGTACATACCTCCCAGTAGAATCTTGAAGAGAAGCTCACTGTAGAAGGTTGAGTGCGCTTCACTTGTCAGTTGGTGCCCGAGGATCGAAGTTGAATAAACGCACGTTTCCTCCTCATCCTGTGTTGTGACGTTTATCTAACAATTTGGCGACGATCCATGCTGTGCTGGGGGCAGTCTAGATCCTCTCCAGAGTTCCTATCACCAGCGGTCAGTGTGTCTGCCATCTCACGTTTTCATTTCTAGAAGATCCGTGGTGAGAGTGAAGAACGCTGTTGCTGATATTCTGCCGGTATTTGAAGATTTAATTACCGTCATTTTGAATCCCTGCTGGTGTAGAAGTTCTACATTCCTCAAGACTCCACTCCTGTGGGGAGTGCTTGTCACCCTGATGACTTATCATTCGTCTCTGTATTCCTTGTGTGTGGCAACGTTTCGAGTGAAGCCTGCCAGCATTCAGCATCGCGGACAGGCACAGCTTGACGAGTACACTTCAGCGTCTCGTATTCCGCTCCTCCCATTTTCACTCAGCTGTGGTCATGGACGGTGAGCACCGCTCAGTCTTTAACCTCCTCAGCTGGTTGCCGGGTGACGCAGTACGACTCTTCGCTCCAGTGTCCTCAGAGCTTTCTGAGTGCTGTGCTGACTTCGCCGAGGGAGGGGCTGCTAAATATAACCTCCACACAGTGCCTGATTTCTGTGTAGCCTGCCAGCATTCATAATCGCCGACAGGCACAGCTTGCTACCAGTACCCGCAGCGTGATTCATATCCCACCCCTCACAGTGTTTCTCTCAGCTGTTAGCGACGGCGAGCGCCGCTCCGTCTCTAACCTCCTCAGCTAGTTGCCTGGTAACGCAGCTCGCCTCTCTGCTCCAGTTCGCTCACAGCTTTCTGAGCTCCGTGTGATCTCGCCGAGGGAAGGGCTGCCAATAAAATCCTCTCTCCCCCCCACAGCCTCCACAGCTTGCCAGCATTCACCATCGCTGACAGGCACAGCTTGCCAATTGTATACCCAGCGTGCACTCCCATCATTTCCTCAGCCATTTGTTATTGAGGCGAGCGTCTCTCTCAGCTGATTACCGTGTTATACAGCCCACCTCCCCGCATTGGTTGCCTCTGAGCTAATAAGCACCAGTTCGTGGAAGGAGGGGCTGCCTGAACTTTCAAAACAATATCATCCACCTCTAATTCCTCTCGCTGATGGTAGCAAGGTAGTTTAAAATTGACAGATCCGTTAGAACCTTCACGCTTCATTCCTTCTCAGTGAGCCTGGGAACTACAACAAGCTGTCATCTTTATTCTTCTTAACCTAGAGGCTGTCTCCCATTACAGCTCAATTAATAACTTTGGAGACAGATCTACTTCACGACAAGTTCCTGCAGTGTGCCTCTCCTTCGCTGAGGTCAACTTTTTCCAGACTATTTCCACAGAGTGCCTTACTGCCACTGACTGGCACAGCTCCTTGCACTAATTCCCTCTTCAGTGGTATTACTACTGCATACAAGCATTTTACAGTTAACCTATTTATATACCTGGTATTTTCACTGCTGATAAACACTTTGTTTACATTTAAGTATTACCTTTTGTGGGTATGTAATAATTATTCCCGCCAGTCTTTCCACAGTCTTTCCACTTGCACCTCATCTCTCACTTTTCCTTACCTTCCCATTGACTTCTCCTACTCAGACACTTCTCCTTTTCAATTATATTACTTTTACTTTCCCTCCTCACCTTCAGCTCTATTCTTATTCACTCCTCTCTCACCAATGGCAGCATTTGCAATGGCTCAACCTCCTTCATTCCTAAATGAAGGGGGGGGAGCCGCTTATCTCATGGAAAAAATGGGTGAACCTTTTTGGAGTCTTATTTAATTGCTATTGGGGGCGATAGGTTTTCGTCTTTACGTAAACAACATTCTTCTTCATAATTTAGGGAAACATGCAACAGAGATTTTTGATGATCTTCCCGATGCTGTAATTGAAGGTGAAAATGTTAATGAAGATGCGCATGGTGATGTACAACATGATGTTTAACAAAACACTCAAGAAATTAGAAGAGCAATTTGGGGAAAAGATTAATGTTTTTAGAACGGCACAAATTATTTTAAAGATCGCAAGGAAAAAATGAAAAAGTGTGTAATTACATTGCTGTATTGAGGGGGTTAGCATCAACTTATGATTTTGGTACTTTGACTGAACCTCTTATCAGGGATCAACTAGTTAGATGTACCAGTGATAACAAGATACAAGAGAAACTATTAGCTGATGCCCCAGATTTAAAACATGCTATTGACATTGCGAAAAGTATAGAACACACTGCATTTTGCATGAATGAAATGAGAGACGCAGTTGATGTCAAGCAAGTTATGGACAATGGAGTATATAAAATGTCTGCAAAAGATAAGAACAGATCATCATCATCTACTGAGGTCATGAAACAAAAAACAGAAGGTAACAAATTTAAGTGCTTCAGGTGTGGTAACTCCAACCATTTGGCCAATAACGTTAAATGCCCTGCCAGAAGTGTAACATGCAGAAAATGCAACAAAAGGACACTTTGCTAAGGTTTGCAAGGAAATAAGAAGAAATGTTGCCCATATGGTCAGCAATGAACCTGTTCCAAACGAAGATATCGTTTTTCAAGTAGCAAACAATATGGAACTTTCTAGCAGCAACTATCCCAAGCGTAAGATCCTGCTAGATGATGTCCCATATTTAGTGTTTGCTGACTCATGTTCCCCATATACTCTCATCAATGAACGTTTCAGGATAACTCAGGGAACAAAGACTATGCACTATTGCCTCCTGACATCAACTCGGGGGGCGGGGAGGGTGTGTACAACCATGATCCTATACCTCTTGTGGGCATGCTTCTAATGCATATCAATTTCAAGGACAGATCCACTCTGGGATAGGTTTATATCACAAAACACGGCTCAAATTTATTAGGGTCGAAACACCAAAAAGACTTGGGGATCAAGTTCGATCCAAATGCTGCTGAACCGGTATATCTTGTGGAGAGGTCCAGTGTTGGAAAAGAAGTATGTGAGCAATTTCCCGAAGTATTTTCTGACAAATTAGGAGTGTTAAAAGGCTTCCTACACAAGATCAAGTTAAATATTCAACACAAACCGGTTGTCCACAAAGCCAGATCGGTTCCTCTACTGATAAGGGACCCTCTCAGAAAAGAACTAGACAGATTGGAAGCAAGCGGTGTGATTGAGAGAATTGAGAGCTCTGAATGGTTGGCTCCCATTGTGGTAGCATCTAAGGAAGGAGGGAAGAGCATTAGTCTATGTGTTGACCTTAGAGACCTGAATTCCAACATTTGGAGGGATAGAAATCCCCTCCCCAATATCAACGAGATACTCAGTGTCCTACAGGGAGCAAAGTATTTCAACGTTCTCGACCTCTCCTCAGCTTACCACCAGGTAGCTCTCCATCCTGACTCCAAAGCCCTCACCTCCTTCATAACTCTGTTTGGGGCATACAAGTTTTGTAGGATGCCATTTGGCTTAGCATCTGCCGCGGCAGTGTTTCAACGCATTATGCAACACATTCTGCAAGGGACCGACAAAGTGTTGTGTTTTCAGGACAACATCCTAATTTATGGAGAATCAGAAGTGGAACATAAGGTGCTAGCGGAAGTCCTTGGGAAACTAAACAAAGCCGGGTTCACTACACAGAAGGACAAATTCAAAATAGGTGTAGAATCTATGGTACATCTCGGTCACACCATCTCAGGTGAAGGAATCAAACCCAAATCTAGCTTAGTGGATTCAGTCAAGCTAGCTCCTGCACCTACAAACAAAAAGGAACTAAAATCTTTTCTGGGCCTGGTTGAGTATATTTCCAAGTAGGTAAAAATGTTTGCAGAACAAGTGCACTCAGAGAGCTACTCAAAAAAGGTACCCCGTTCGAATTGAACTCCCAGTGTCAAAATTATTTCACACAGATTAAACAAGCAATGGTGGAAGCACCCATTTTAAGTAAGTTTGACCCTAATGCTAGAACCACTGACAACAGACGCCAGCATGAAAGGATTAGGAGCCTCACTTACACAAAATGTAAAGGGACAAGAAAGAGTGATAGCTTTTGCGTCAAGGACTTTGAAAGAACCGGAATGCAACTATTCCACAATTGAAAAGGAGGCTCTTGCTTGCTATTGGGCGATAAATCATTTTAAATTCTCTCTGTGGGGGATTCCATTCACCCTAAAAACAGATCATAAACCCTTGCTTCCCTTGTTCTCCACTAAATGCATTGAAAAAACCACTCCCCGCATCTCCAAGTGGATTCTAGGCCCACAAGGCTTTAACCACACTATAATATATATTATGTACCTGGCAACAAAAACCTAGTTGCAGACTGTCTCTCTAGACTCCCAATCACTAATGAGAACTCTCAGTTTTACCTCGATGAGACCATTCTTTCAATTGATATCCCTGCTATCAGTAAAAATGAATGGGAAAAATGTATGAAAGATGACACTGTCCTTGATGATCTTAAAAACACTATCCGCAATGGGTGGCCCAAGAGTCTTAAAGAATTACCAGAGAATCTCAAATCTTTTGGGGTGGTGAAGGACGAGTTGTCAGTCATAAATGACCACATTTACAGAGGAAATAGGATTGTTCCTCCAGAAAATATGTATGAACGCATCATTGAGATGGCCCACAAAGGCCATCCGGGTAGGAGCACGACTAAAAGTAAAATCAGGCATGACTATTGGTTCCCCAATATGGATTCCATGGTAGAGAGGATTGTGAAAGATTGCATGGCGTGTGGATCCAGTGACAAATCTAAAGTCATTCGCAAAGCTCCACTCATTCCTGTAGCAGTCCCTTCCAAAAAGTGGGACAAACTAGGTCTGGACATTATAGGTCCCTTAAATTTGCTTAACTACTCTCAAAGATTCATGTTTGTACTTATTGATTACCATTCTCACTGGATTTCCACACAAATGGTCACCACTATCACTACATCTTTCTTAATTGAATTTCTCAAAGAAACATTCTCCAAAGAAGGTGTACATTGATCACAGATAATGGTGTTCAATTCACTACAGATGAAATGACGCAGTTCTTGGCCACATTATCTATTTCCCATCTCAAATCACCCCTCTATTGTCCTAAGGCTAATGGGTTGGTAGAAAGAGCCAACAGGATGATTAAGAACACTATTCAATTGGCCTTAGTATCTCGCGAACCTGTTGAAGAAGCCATAAGACAGATGCTATGGTCGTATCACATCACGCCTAATGGAATTTCTGGTGTTTCTCCATTTGTTTCCCTCAAAGGGAGAAATCCTGGTTCCAAACTCACTCCCAATTGGCTTAATGGGGGGGAGGGGGGGGGGGATGTCCTGTTTGGGTAGACAGGAAGTCTGTCATGGAAAAAGTTGGGCATCATCAACATGATTACAAATCCAGATACAACCAGAAATGGGGAATTGTCAACAATGAGTGGCGGGAAGGTCAATGGGTGGTTATCAAGAGGCCTAATGTATATCGAGCCAAAGTTTCCTCATTTTCCAAACCTATGAGAATAAAACGTGTCAATAATAACTCTGTAGTGCTGGAAGACGGAAGCACCTGGAGCATGGACAATGTGGCACGCTGTTCCAAGGTGTTCTTCCTGATGTCTTCCAGTGAGGAAAGTCGGGACGAGTCTTCCTCCATCTCACAAGATCCTAAAGGGCTCAGAAGTCGCAGACCGCCAGCTTGGCAGGCGGATTATGAAATGTAATCTTTTGTTTATTTATGACGTATATATATGTATTCTCCAATGTGAACGTTATTACTATTACACATGTTTTTCCTCAGCTTTCCCTTATTCAAAGGGAGATGTGTTGTAACTAGAAGTGGAACTCTGTTCCTTTTGTCCCTTCCTTCACCCTGTCCCTCTCTTTCCCTTCACCCGTTCCCCCCTACCCTTTTCCTCCCAGTAGACTCTTGAAGAGAAGCTCACTGTAGAATGTTGAGTGAGCTTCACTTGTCAGTTGGTGCCTGAGGATCGAAGTTGAATAAACGCACGTTTCCTCCTCATCCTGTGTTGTGATGTTTATCTAACACAATTCTTTCTGTTTTGCACTACAGCAGGCATTTTTCTATTGCTTTGGGCAGCGCAAAAGTGAGTATTAAACCTATTTGTTTTTTCAATGGCCGTGCTTGTAAAATCTTATAAAACAAAGAAATTTGAGGAGGGCATGCACTCAAGACTCACTCGAGAGATATACTAAAGAGAATTGCCACTGACTATTTCTTCAGTACCCCAGAGCTACTATCAATGTGGAATTTGATGAATGACGACTGACAAGTAACAGACTAACAACAATTTCTAAATTGGTTTACTAGGACTCAATTTCTCTTCAGAACCAGAAGAAATGAGGAACCGGCTTAAAAAAAAGTATACAATATACAAAATATCAATAAGGTGGATAACAGTCCCTTGCCTGATCACAGTCCTCAGAAATCAGACACTGCTAGTAACACTGCAGACATTACACTGTAGAAGTGTTCAGATGCAATGCAACACACTACCACAACAAGCATTGGCATAGCCAATAGGTCTCGCTTTTGGGACCTTATAAGTATTTAGTTATGCAGCACAATATCCTTAGTGCAACAACATTAACTGTCGCATGGTTAAACACTTATAAAGGTCCCAAGGGCGAGACCTATTGGCTATGCCAATGCTTGTTTTAAGATGAGGCAACAGCAGTGTAAACCCCCATTCTTAATAAAAAAACAGGTAGACCTTGAACACAATGCAAGCTTCCCTCCATCCGAGAACAGATACAGCTAGGGGGACAGCAGCAGCACAAGCTTTTCCCATCACAGGACACAGACAAATGTAGATTTCCCGATCTGTAATCCAGCCCGTAAGCTTCGCTTCCAGTCATGAGCGTTTTACTTAGTTGGGGAAAAAAGCCAGTTGAAATACATCCATTTCTCCAGTCGCTGGAAAAAACAAAGCTCGGCTTCTGATTTAAAATATTGCTTGGCTGGACAACCTCCCACGCTGCTCGGTAACTCTCGCACAGCCCCTCGGGGAGGCCTAACAATTCACACATAATAAATATCTGTCGCAAATTCATGCTAACATATTCCCATCCTTCAAAAGCAAATGTCTACTTAATATGAAAATATACGGGACAGGCAAGGAACGTGTTGCTGAAACAATAGAACAGCGTGTAAATAATTATACCGCCTCGCGGAGGCGCGGCAATGGCGGCTGACGGATTAGCGCCCGCCCCGGCTCGCGCTCCTCGAGGGGGCACGGAACAGAACGAGCGACGGAAATCATGTGGGGAGCGGGGCCGGGAACCATAGTGACTATGAGGGGATCGAGACCGTGAACCATAAGGGGAGCGGTGCCGCGAGCGGTGAGCCGCAGAAGGGGAGCGAAGCCGGAAACTACGGGGCGCATCGGGGACAGGGAGCGGGGGCGAGCGAGCGCGGCAGCCTGCAGAGCTGACCAAGCTGCGTGCGTCGTGGCTGGCCTTTGGATGGGCAAGCGCGGCAGACATGTGTTTCCACTTATCGCGCCGCGTCTGGGCACGATAATTGGAAACACATGTTTGCCGCGCGTACCCATCCCAAAAAGGCCAGCCACGACGCACGAGCGTTTTTGGGACTGCTTTTCAAACTCGCTTACTAAAAGTCTTTGCCTCTAAGCAACGCTTGCGCGCTACTCGAGGCTCGACCTAAAAAAACGTGGACTAGGTGAGCTACTCGTGGATAGACTTTAGACTTTTGAGAGCTGTCTGGCACTTGGAGGATCTGCCAGAGGGCACTTAGATATACGTACTTGGCTGTGAATACCCGAGACACGAAGTGTGGGTAGGAGGACACATTTCACAGTATTCGCACCTACTTCAAGTTTTTTGCATTTTCCAGGTCTCTGGACAGTCTGAACTTCAACACATCTCCAAAAGCATTTAAACACCAGGGACAAATTAAGCATATTTCACTGGGCCAGGCGGATCTCCGATCAGGCTCAATAATTGCTGCCGGATATGTGATCCAACTGGATCTCCGTTCACTGGAGCACTGGAGGTGCGAGTAAGGGGATGAAAGAAAGAAGGGAGGGGAACGCCCGGAGCAATAAGCTGTATTTTGCGGCTGTCCGTGAATAGTACCCCCAAAAGAGTGCCGTGGAAGGCAAAGGTCCCTCTTGCACTCTTTTTACCAAGAGACTTTTTTCCCCAAAGTCAGGTGCATCAGTGACCTGTAATGGCATTATTAGCTCTGCATGATAGTCCGAGCTCCCCCATACATAATAACGAGCATTTAATACACAGCGATCCTGAGCTTCTCCACAGTCTGGGTCTACAAACACGAGCTCGCACGCGCACCCCTGGGAGAAATGATGCTTTACAAGTCACTGGACCTGATTTTTGAGCGAACGTTTCATTCTGTGGAGTTGAAAGGAGTGCCCGATTACAGAAGGCACCCGCAGGGTGTCTGTTCCCTTGGGCACGCTGCTGCTCCCTTCTTTTTAGGAAGTGCTTTATCCGCTCTCAGCGAGCGTCACCCTGAACAAGTGACCGCCACGGGTCAGCCGTCTGCGGCGCGTGACGTTGCTTCCTCACGCGCTTTTGAACATTCCGACATATCAGTTCAGCTGTCACCTCTGATCCATTTCCTGTGTAAACTTCACGCGACACGGAGGGGGAAGCCCCTGGCACTTCAGCGAAGAAAGAAATAATGTTCTCTGTAAGGGGCACTGCGTCTGCACTCCGTCTGCACCAGTCGTCTACATTAAACCTGAGCTGATCCCAGATGGCACAGCGCCCACGGTGAGCCCGTAGCACTCGCATGCACCCGTCCCTCCATTCACCGAGGAGCCAATGAATGTGCTTACTATGCATACCCCAACTCCCAAGCCGCCAGGCAGCTTTACAGACCTGTGCGATAAATGCACCCTGTAGAACAATAAACAGCACTTTACATATAACTCATTTCATAGGCCCTGCATGTGAAACTTTCCTACAAGACCCCTGCAACAAATAACAAACTGTTCAGTACTATACACCTCTGCAACATAAAGTAACACATAATATACAAGTTTCAATTTACGTGCTGCCGGGTTGGGACTTGTGTACATAAATTAACACAATGCTGAGTAGCACGCAGTCTGTGTAGGTAGGCGCTTCGGTGCCCCACATGGGCACTAAGGGCTATGCAAATGCTACAGCGCAATGTGCAAATAAAATGTGCTCAAATGCTCTTAAAGTCATTCAAAAGTTACCTTATTTCTATGGCAAGAAGCTCTAACGGGGGACAGGCGGAGTGGGACTGTCTCTACTAGAACAAGCACGGAGGAGCGGGGGCGAGCGAGCGCGGCAGCCTGCAAAGCAGTCCCAAAACGCTCAGTGCGTCGTGGCTGGCCTTTGATGAGTACGCGCGGCAGACATGTGTTTCCACTTATCGCGCCCGCGTCTGGGCACGATAATTGGAAACACATGTTTGCCGCGCGTACCCATCTCAAAAAGGCCAGCCACGACGCATGAGCGTTTCTTGGACTGCTTTGAAAACTCACTTACATTAAGTCTTCGCCTCTAAGCAACGCTTGCGCGCTACTCGAGGCTCGACCTAAAAACGACTCTTCCCGTTTATCAAGCCACCCAAAAAAAAAAATCATACAATTAAATTTGCTTCACAAAGTTTTATTCCTAATGTCAAGGTACAGCTCAGCGGGACCAAATCTCCCAATAATATGGAGTAGGAAGTGGGCTCTTTACACAGCATACCTCTTTTGGGTATACTACATAAAGAGTCCAGGTATCGCTTTAAAGTGGACAGGGGCTTGCTATAGCAATCCCAAGGTGCTCTATTTGGGCGGTAGTGTGGTCAGGCAGCCTTAGGCTCAAAGAGGAGTGTCAAGACAGTTGACTGACAGACACACACACACACACACACACACTGTCTGTGTGTGTGTGTGTCTGTCTGACACACACACAGACACACAGATGGTGTGACACACAGATGGTGTGACACACAGATGGTGAGACACACAGATGGTGAGACACACAGATGGTGAGACACACAGATGGTGAGACACACAGATGGTGAGACACACAGATGGTGAGACACACAGATTGTGAGACACACAGATTGTGAGACACAGAGATTGTGAGACACAGAGATTGTGAGACACAGAGATTGTGAGACACAGAGATTGTGTGACACACAGATTGTGTGACACACAGATTGTGTGACACACAGATTGTGTGACACACAGATTGTGTGACACACAGATTGTGTGACACACAGATTGTGAGACAGATTGTGAGACAGATTGTGAGACAGAGATTGTGAGACACAGAGATTGTGAGACACAGAGATTGTGAGACACAGAGATTGTGAGACACAGAGATTGTGTGACACAGATTGTGTGACACAGATTGTGTGACAGATTGTGTGACACAGAGATTGTGTGACACAGAGATTGTGTGACACAGAGATTGTGTGACACACAGATTGTGTGACACACAGATTGTGTGACACACAGATTGTGTGACACACAGATTGTGTGACACAGATTGTGTGACACACAGATTGTGTGACACAGAGATTGTGTGACACAGAGATTGTGTGACACACAGATTGTGTGACAGAGATTGTGTGACACAGAGATTGTGTGACAGATTGTGTGACACAGATTGTGTGACACAGATTGTGTGACAGAGATTGTGTGACAGTCACACAGATTGTGTGACAGATTGTGTGACACAGATTGTGTGACACAGATTGTGTGAGATTGTGTGACACAGATTGTGTGAGATTGTGTGACACAGATTGTGTGAGATTGTGTGACACAGATTGTGTGACACAGATTGTGTGAGATTGTGTGACACAGATTGTGTGACACAGATTGTGTGAGATTGTGTGACACAGATTGTGTGACACAGATTGTGTGACACAGATTGTGTGACACACAGACAGACACACAGACAGACAGATTGTGTGAAAGACACTCACACAGACACAGATTGAGTGACACACAGATTGAGTGACACACAGATTGAGTGACACACAGATTGAGTGAGACACAGATTGAGTGAGACACAGATTGAGTGAGACACAGATTGAGTGAGACACAGATTGAGTGAGACACAGATTGAGTGAGACACAGATTGAGAGAGACACAGATTGAGAGACACAGATTGAGAGACACAGATTGAGAGACACAGATTGAGAGACACAGATTGAGGGACACAGATTGAGAGACACAGATTGAGAGACACAGATTGTGCGACAGATTGTGCGACAGATTGTGCGACAGATTGTGTGACAGATTGTGCGACACAGATGTGTGACACAGAGATGTGTGACAGATGTGTGACACACAGAGGTGTGACACACAGAGGTGTGACACACAGAGGTGTGACACACAGATGTGTGACACACAGATGTGTGACACACAGATGTGTGACACACAGATGTGTGACACACAGATGTGTGACACACAGATGTGTGACACACAGATGTGTGACACACAGATGTGTGACACACAGATGTGTGACACACAGATGTGTGACACACAGATGTGTGACACACAGATGTGTGTGACACAGATATGTGACACACAGAGATGGTGAATAATATAATAAAAGGGCATTTGCTTGTTGTTTTGGTTTTAATTTTGACGATGGAATGGTTACACTATATATGAACAGCTTATATATATGTTTTTGCAGCCTTGAGAAAGCCCAGGGGGGCGAAACGTACGTCGGCTGCTACTGTTCTCCGTGTTTAAAAGATTCTGAAATAAAATAAACAAAAAGGACTTGATTCAAGACTCTGTGTGGACTGCTACCAAAAGGATACTAATCCATGGCGAATTGATACATACATTGTGGTTGCATTTTCATATCGTTTTTAAAGTTTTGGATATTAGTTACAACCATTTGGTGTGCTTTGGTGCATTTTGGTTCAAATATTGTTCTAGGCTGTTAGCAGTACTAGTAGAAATATACCCTGGTGGGTGGGTATTATGACACCATGGGAGCACCGAAAGAAATATTTTTATTGAATGATACAGTCAAAAACTATTGAAAATGGATGTGCAGGTTATAGGACAAACCCACAAGTCTTTTGGAATCACTATGTACAGCTGCCCTGGAGAAATTCGTGTGCTTTTAATATTGTGATTTCACAGTTAGAGACACTTGGAGAAAAACCTTTCCAGAGAGAAGAGCTGTGCTTGTCTGATGATGTAAACCTTGCATCTAGATATTGAGGTATGGGGGTTCGCTAGACAAAGCCCAGAGGTCTTCTGTTTTTATAATAAACTAGCTACTAGCACGGGGAGGGTGGTAAGGTCATTTAGCCCTATATCCACCGCTTTATGAAATGCTTTCCCCGTTTGTATTCTATGGAGTTGTAACTATGCTGATTATATTATCCTTATGCATTATGCTGATAGTACTGGCACGTGTACTGTATCTTAGAGCACGGTAGTTGAAATAAACATTTTAAACTATACAGGTGTCTCTTCTTACGCGCGTTGTAGACAGGTATGAGTGAGTTATGAAAGGGTGTTCTTGCTACTGCGAGTCCTGAGAGAGAGAGAGAGAGATACCGTGTTCTGGGTTGTCTAATGATTGGTAGCATTGTAGCTAATGAGACGCTACAGCTAGTAGGGTTGGGGTTTTAGGTGCTAAGGTTTATGGTTGGCTCACCACTATATTCCGAGGTCCATTTATCCTGTGCATAGCTCTGTGTATGTGCAGAATCCCTACAACATGGCGCAACCGAGTGGGCTGCTTATCTGCGAGACGCTTGAGTAGTACTTGTCCACAACTCCCTTCGCAGACGCTTCTGGAAGCGTGTGACACGGTGGTACCTCCTATATTGACGTTTTTATAGGTTCTTTCAAGCTTGGAGTTGTTAAAAGTTTTTTTTTAAATAAAACCCTATATTGTGCTGCCTCATATTAGGTTGTCGAGAACTTCTAGCATAAAATGGCTGTTCAAATTGCGGCACATAGCCGCGCAGCGCTCCGGGCTCACTTGACAGTGTATGGAGTGCCTGACGCGGGTGTCGATCTGATCTTTGTGGTACAAGCGGATCCAGCTTACCACTTTGAGGTGTTTACTCTTGGGTCACCTTTCCGGCGGTGGATGGGGCTGATAATTTGTTCCATGAATATGAAGCCACCGTTGTTCCTAATCACTATAGACCGTATAGGAATCTTGAAGTACCGCTCACGGCTTGGCAACACCGTGTTTGGTTTGATGGCGCCCTCCCCCAACCGGTTACCGCAGTTCGTTTAGGCCCCTTATCAATTGAAGGGGCCACTTGGCCTGTCTTGGCCGGGTATACCCCACATCCGCGTTATATGACGGTGGCAGTCGGCGAACTGCGTAATTTACATTAGTCTTTGATACAAGTGCATAGAGCTTTAGTACAGTATGTTACAGGCAACATCCAGGGAGCCCCGCCTGGAGTTGCGGCCCATCCAGCTGGTGCAGGCGGTGTAACCATAAGTCCTGTCATGGTTAATTCGGTGATGGGCAAGCGCCCACAAAATAAGGATGATTTTCCTTATTGGCTTGCAGAAAAACTTGACCAGCTGGAGGCAGTTTTTTCAAATACCTCTCCCGTGGAAAAACACAGGATTTTGACGATTAGTTTGCCAAAAGACTTAATCCCCGAATTGGCAGAATGCAACAACTGGGGTAGGGTATTCGCAGCAGTATATGCGAAGTGTTTCGGCACTCCTTCCATGACGGTTCTCCCCTCTGTAATTAAATGTGTGCAGGATGAGCATGGCCCTGAAGCGGCTGTGGAATTAGGGATGAGACTGGTGGGAGTGTTCGACGTAGTAGCGGATTTGATCCTTGCGAATGTCAAGGGCGATGCAGTTAACTTTCAAGTAGCTAATGCTTTGGTCCCAGATCTGGACAAGCCGCGCGAATTACCGAAAATTATTGCACAGGCTTACAAAACAATTAGCCGCAATAGCCTGGGAGTTGAGCCTTTTGCTAAATCGCAAACACAATCGCAACAACAACCAAAAACTCAATCTGAGAAAGATGAAACCAGTTTTTACTAAAAAGAGCTGGAGGTTGAAAAAACAGGGTAAGCAACAGAAGAAGCTGGGGTCGCGAGGCGCATCCCCGGTTTCCGTCTCTTCTGAACGCACATATGATTTGCGCGATAGGGCGAGAATTAAATCTCCAGAGAGATTTCAAGTCCCTGATTCGCGTTCTCCTCGTTCTTCACAGGCACCAACAACTTCGCAGGCTGGTGGAGGAGATCGCCAGGATAGAGGAAGGGGTCGAGAGGCTCCACAGGGACGAGACCAACCTCGACAACAGGTCAGAGGGAAAGCAGAAGAATTTCAACGCTCTCGCCCCCAGTTTCAGAAGAAGAAAGTTGCCGCTGTAACAGCGAGATATGCCACAGACGGTGAGAACGAGACTCCTGAATTGGACGTGGGCAGTGACCCTCCTAGACAGCGCAGCGGAAGTTACCATAGTGCAGGAGGCGCTACGTCCTCATGTGGCGGCGACAGCAACTGAAACATTCATTACTATCGAGACAGCAGACACCAGAGTGGCACCCCCTGACAGACTATATAATATTGTCATGCAAATTGAAGGTGATATACAGCGTGTTATTAAAGGGATTTTTGGGGAAAATCTGACCTCTTCGTACAACATTTTGTTAGCAGAGGCGGATTGGCCGCCCCCATTCGTACTTGCTGCGCGTAAAGGGGAGGAGGTAATCCTTCCGAGCTTTACTCGTCATGTCCCCAAGGACAAAGCGGAGGCTCTTGCAGCTGAGTGGGCTGTGTCCCTGGCTCCAGCGTTATACCGCAACCACGTGGGCTGAGATGAAGACTCTTCCCTCCCCCCCCCCCGAAATACCTTTGCGGTCGTTGCCACAATCCCAATATCCCATCAAACGGGAAGCTAAAGGTCCCGTTTCCGAAATTCTGACCCAGTTAGAATATCAGGGAGTGACTGAAACATGCGTGTCACCTATGAATAATCCCCTTTTCGCGGTTTCTAAACCCGATGGATCGTACCGCTTAGTTTTGGATTACCGACATTTGAACTCTCATTGTCGGACCTTTGCGGTGCAAAACACCCACAGTTCTGCGCTTGTAGACAGTCTTGTTCGTAAGAAATATAAAACTACACTTGACCTATCCAATGGATTCTACACGCACAACTTAGCCCCGGAGAGTAGCCAAAGGAGCGCTTTTACCTCCGGTGGTAAATTATTCAAATTCCGGCGTTTACCTATGGGCTACAAGAACTGTCCAGGCGTATTCGCTGCCAGTGTGGTCTCTTTGTTAGACGGCATAGACCCAGATGCATGTTCGTACGTCGATATCTATCTGACAGACGACTAATTATTCCCGCAACTTTCCCGAGTGGACCGCATTATTCTAGAATTTGCGGTTTTAGGTTACAAGTTTAACTTTGCCAAATCTCACATTGCTGAATTTACCGTTTTGTTTTTGGGCTATGGGCTCAACAATGAAGGTAAGTGCTTAGCCCCCCATTTCCTGGAGAAATGTGCACTTCTGTGCCCTCCTACTACTCTGAAGAAACTTCAGTCTTTACTGGGTTTTCTGAACTTCGGGCGTACTTACATTCCCGAATATGCCCAGCGTATCAAGCCACTGTATGTCTTGATACAACCTAACTTTTCGAAGTCATGCTGGCTTCCGGAGCATTCCTCCATTCTGCAGTCTTTGCAGACAGACCTTCTTGAGTCTAAATTCTTGTTGACTCGTGACAACCACACAAACCTGGTGATTAGAATAATTCCAGGGGCAGTGGGTTTCACGTTCTTAACCTTTAACGAAGGTGACACAGTACCCATCGCATACAAGTCACATCTTTACACTTCCGCAGAAATGAGTTCATCGGTGGAGAAAGTTTTGACTGCAGTGCAAATGGCGATTCTAAAGGAACGCGCACTGGCACAGGGAAAACGCATTCTGGTGGTAACACCATATCCTGCCCTAGAGGCAGTGACGGAAGCAAGTGTTCCGAACTCTAAAGCTTTGCACCCCCGTTGGATACAATGGGCAACATCTTGGACGTCTCCGGATGTCACTTTTATCTTTGATTCTTCTCTTCAGACTCAGGAGTTTTTACAGTATGAATTGGTTCATCCTCCTCCTCTGTCCTTGCTACCGCTTGAGGAATACGAATGTGTTATTTATACCGATGGTTCGGCACAACCGGCCACGGGTTCCAAGCACGCTTATTCAGCAGCATGTGCTATTGTTGCAGGTACCTTTGTGAACGGAAAGTTCAAATCAACTGTAGTGCATACTCAGGCACTAGGAGACAGTACTGCACAATTGGTCGAGCTGCGCGCATTGGTGCTCGCACTTGAGTTAGCTAATCCGGATGTGACAACTCTAGTTGTATGCGATTCTTACTACTGTGTTCAGTCTTACAATGACAATCTGTTCTTTTGGTCGCAAAACGACTACAGAGATGCCAAAGGTAGCACAATTAAGCATAAAATGCTTTGGGTTCGAGTGGCAGATTTGAAACAACGTCTGCCTCTCCACACAGGTGGTTCACACCCTTGGCCACCAGCGTGTGGGCGCACACGCTGTCGGTAACGGTTTGGCAGACGAAGCTGCCAAATCAGCAGTAGTCACGTGCTCAGTCGCAGCAGTTACCAGATCCATGTCTAAAATAGATACTGATATTTTAGCAGCTATTGCTGCGACGAAGGAAGGTGCTAACTACCCTAGGGGTTTTCCTTCCAAATATTCTTCTCAGTTAGGTCCCAAACAGGCTCCCTACGTAAAAATACCAGACGTTGGTGATCGGCTGATTCCCAACGCGGACCGCAGACTTTCCTTGATAACGGCAGCACACGAAGGCATGGCTTCGGCTCATGCTGGAGTGTCTGCAACTGTTTCCATCTTGCAGCAGCGTTACTGGTGGCGTGGTTTATACAAACAAACCCGTAATGTGCTTTCTTGTGACGTTTGTCAACAGATTAAGCCTTCCACGGTTACAAGGCCACCACAGACCCCGCTCTGCATTTCTAACAGACCTTTTGGGTGTGTTTACCTGGATCACTGCGGTCCATTTTCGGCAGACACTGCATATAAATATATCTTAGATGCAGTGGATTCGTGCACACGTTTCATCTGGGTTTGGCCACAACGAAGTGCTGACGCTCGAAATGTCATAAGGGATTTGCGTATCTTTGTGGGAATTTTCGCCTGTGGCACCTTCCATTCTGACCAAGGTCCAGCGTTCGCCTCTAAGGCTTACAAGGACGCAATGGGTTCACTGGGGGTGCGGGTGAAATTTTTGTCTCCATATCGGCCTGAGGGCAACTCGATTGTTGAACGAATGAACCGTGACTTAAAGCAATCCTTGACAGCTAGAGTCTTAGGTACTGGCAGGAACTGGCTGGCCCACTTGTATACCGTACAACGTGCACTTAATAATCTCCCGAAAAGACCTCTGGGTGGGCGGACCCCATACGAAATGCTCTTTGGCATACGAATGTTTGTGCCCGACCTTGATGGTCTAGACATGGCAGCGCAATCCGCCATCTTTGATGTAGATAACCATTCTACTATGTTACAGGACTTACAAGAAGCCCGAGACAAACTTGCAATCGCACATATACCTTCAGCCACAGACGCTGCGCTGCAGATTCCGGTTGCCGGCTGGCTTCCGAAGATTGGAGCTCTGGTTCGAGAGAAGGTGGAGAACAAAAAAAGAATTTGGCCCCTCTTATCGTGAACCAGTTCCAGTCCTGGGCTTGAAGGGAACTCGTACAGTCATCTTACCACCGCTTCCTGGTCGCAAAGAGAACAGATACATCTCAGTGGAAAATGTCAAGCTACAACATCTGGCCGATCCTGAATAGTGTTACACCAGCGGTCTCTTGTCCTGTCATTTCCCAGACAAATGTTCGTGGCCCTCCTGCCCGAACGGTCACTGATGTTGCAATCGAGATGGTAGATTTGCCTGATCGCTTACTCGACTACCCGGACTCCCCCTGCAACAACGAGTCTGAGTATACCTACCCCGCCAACGAGTCGGTGGCACACCTACCAACAACGCCACTGAGCCCAACACGTTATTCCTTTGACTCGGATTCCACCTCGTCACTTGTCCCGTCCAAATTCAGCATGCTTGTATCCTGGTTCAGAGACAATTTTTTGATTCCCCCCTGGACATACATCTGGTTGGTGCTATTCCTGATTTTTTTGTTCATGTCCATTGGCTTTGTCACAGTGTTTTTCTACTCATCAATGGTCACTATTTACCAGAACGCTTCTGCAGTGAACTGTGTCGCTGGAACTTTGGCTCCACATTCTTCATCTCACATCATGAAGCGAGACCACACATTTGTGAACATTTCAGCTTTTCCAGTCGCTGATGGCATCGTTTGGGATGCGGTAAACTTCCAAATTCATGGACCAACCGAAATTATTAATGTACCAAATGTCCTTCGTGTTTCAATGGGTGACGTTGTAAAAGTAATATTCATTCTGACGATTGGGATGTGCATGCAGTTGAAGCATTATTTACTGATTTGAAATATTATGCTGCTTTTAATGCTGAAGATTTGTACATGAATTCTGCAAGTTATGCTGATTTATATTGTTACCAGCATTGGGGCAACCACTTTGTCCATAAACCAAGTGCACTGCGTGGACCTTTTAACTACACCCAATGGGAGCATTGTCCAACCCCTTTGCCAGGTAGCTCCCAAACTCTTAGAAATAAATTTACTTACTTCACAGACTTTGATAGATCGAACCCTGGGACCTATTATTTTAAATTAAACACTCCATCCACTCAGAAAATCATGTTGACCCACAGCAAATTGCTATATTCGGGTTCCTTTTTGAGCACCTTAGCTGTGGGTGGTTATGAGTACTGGAAGGACACTGTTGACTTGAAATCAATCTGGGGCTCCAAACCATGGCAGGTGCAAGGCACCGAAGCCTTGCACCGTGCTTGCCTTATCCCGGCCCAGATTTTATTTCTGAATAATACCATCTATCAAACTACGTGTTGGGGTTTGGCTACTTCCAAACAATTGAATGCACCTTCCATTCCTGCATTGTCTTCCACTCCCAACGGGAGCTTGCATTTCAATATGTCCCTTACAATTTTGCAAGCTCTGTTTCAGAACAATTCGTTTAATGTCTCTACGCTTGTTCAGTCACCCTGGTTGGCTTGGCCGATGGCATCTAATGCCTGCCAACTGCGTTTTCATGACTCAGTTCCTGGTTACAAACAGGATAGGCCAGATCCAAGGTTTTCCGACTCTCGTACTGTTACAACATATTCTGTTGGTAAATTATGTAAACAGTGGTTGCAGCACTCTTCCCTAGATTCTGTTAAACAACATTTATCCCTCCTATCAGGCAACATTGATCTGTCAGACTTTATTTTGGGGCCTCGTGGTCCACGACCTAAGAGATTCATTTATGAAACTTATAATGAACTCTGGAAGCTTTCGCAAATTGAAGCTGCTTCCCGTCGACGGGAAATAGATCAAGCAAATTTGGAAAAGGTGCTTGCTGTTGTTGACAATAGTATTAATACCCTGTCTTCCCGCATTTACACGTTAGAGAATATTGTGTCCTCTGTTGTTGATATTGTACAAGATGATGTTTCGGTGTTATATCATGGTCAGAATCAATTGCGTTCAGTTATGCAGTTTGCATGGACTTTGCAAACGCTTAAGTTGGGTAAAGTTCCTTGGCATTTTTTGAACACCTCTGCCTTATTCCTGCCCTTTAATTTAACTGACAAACAGCAGTTCATGTCCATGAAGGATGCAGCATACACTCTGTTACATAACGAGAAAATAGAGCCCTTGCCATTCTCTGTGGCGGATTTGGATTCTGCCGTGTGGCTAGTTCATGGGGTTATCGCCTTGCCTTTTTCTTTGTTTGAATTTAGTTCATGCATGAAACATTATCCTGTGGGCCGTTTCCAGCCCTTGGGCAGTGCCTTCCTGCATGAACTTTGGTCCCTGCCTTTTATGTATAAATGCCTTAGAGACGGGAAGGAAGTTTTTCTCACGGGGGGAGTCATGCGATTCAACTGTGGGTCATTCCCTTATTTGCAAACACATAAAATTGCACGGAGCTTGTAACGTTTCGGCTCCGAATCTTGCTTGTGTGTTAAAGGGTATTCCTGCTCCTGCCATTTCTCCTACTTTTACTGTGCTTGCAAATGGTAGCTATCTGCTTTTGAATAACCAAGATTGCTGTGGCATGCTGGCCGGCATACCCTATATTGTTACAGTTTCACACAGGGTTGTCTGCTGCAAAAATGTGCTTTTTCCTCCCCCGCACGACATCATAGATAATTCCATTTGGCCTTCCATTCCTACTCTGAAGGCGGATTTCAATAAATTGAGCAGAATAAAGTCGCTATTATTGAACCAGGAGGTTATGCTCACATCCGCCCGGGAGACATTCATTCTCCAGGTGGCGAGTACCCACAGTGAAATACAGGCCCTTTTGAACACTAACCTCCCACAACATTTCGGTGAACTGATTCACCGTGTTTTTAATGCATCACGCACTGTAGGTCTGGTGCACTTTTTAAAAGTTGTGGGCTCTGGCCTTGTGACCTCTTTTCAGACTATTTTTGGAGTAATACCGGCTTTTATTCATTCCATTTTTTCCAGCGTCTTTGGTGGCTTTCCGTTGATCCTCGCCTTAGCGGCTGGTATACTGCTGTTGGTCTGTTTACTACGCAATGGCTGCACCTCCTTGGGCCCTTCTCGACCCAGGTCGACTCCAGAAGCTCCGTGAGCGCATCCTCGCTGGCTTCGGCATCCTGCCATTGGAGACACAGTGTGTCCTATACACTTTCTTTTCGCATTTCACTTGCATGCAACCTGTGATGTCTTGCATCCGCTGTCCTTTCTCGTGGACCATGGATTATTGCCTCTCCAATACGTCTTTGTCGGTTCCGGATTTTGTTCAGTTGGTGGGTCCCTTAGAGGCCCATGAACGGGACTGTTCTGGTGCAGGCTACATGGCGCGTGCGGCTGCACTGGGGATTTTGGCACAATGGGATATCTGTGCGGCTGCTCAGAATCTCCTACAACAAAGTTACGTTGAGTACCACGCAAGTTGTCCCGCAATGCTATTCGCTGCTCCCTCTTGCGAGGAACATGACTGCAGCTTTGAGTTATTGGACTGGATGGCGTCGCTTTTTTCCGACGATTCCAATGATGTCCTCTTGGAAGGTGTGGCGTTTTTCTGCACTTACACTCTGTTGGATTGACGGGGCCTTCGCTTTCTGCCTCTCTGGATTTTTTTTTTTCCTCCCATCGTGGTCCTTCATGGGGACTGCTCCACAACAGACGTTTGTGTTCTGCTCCATCAATTTGAACTCTGTCTTCGTCCTTGGTCTTGGGGGGGGAGGGGGGTGTCTTGTGGTTTGTAGCCTCCTGGTCTGCCTTGCTACGTTGGCTTAGGCCTGGCTGCCATGATGCCTTTTTGCGCATGTTACTTTGTGCCGTTGTTTTTCCAGCCTCTGCCCTGCTATTTTAGAGCGGTCTGCATATTTGTCTTTCACCTTTTCTCCTGTTCCCTTTGGGCTATGTCTGCACACCATGTACAAGGTCGAAAAACAACGTCCCTTGTTCTTGCTGATCTGGCCAGTCCCTCGCACTTAGACATAACACTATGTACAGCTGCCCTGGAGAAATTAGTGTGCTTTTAATATTGTGATTTTACGGTTAGAGACACTTGGAGAAAAACCTTTCCAGAGAGAAGAGCTGTGCTTGTCTGATGATGTAAACCTTGCCATCTAGATATTGAGGTATGGGGGTTCGCTAGACAAAGCCCAGAGGTCTTCTGTTTTTATAATAAACTAGCTACTAGCACGGGGAGGGTGGTAAGGTCATTTAGCCCTATATCCACTACTTTACGAAATGCTTTCCCCGTTTGTATTCTATTGAGTTGCAACTATGCTGATTATATTATCCTTATGCATTATGCTGATAGTACTGGCACGTGTACTGTATCTTAGAGCACGGTAGTTGAAATAAACATTTTAAACTATAGTGTCTCTTCTTACGCGCGTTGTGGACAGGTATGAGTGAGTTATGAAAGGGTGTTCTTGCTACTGCGAGTCCTGAGAGAGATACCGTGTTCTGGGTTGTCTAATGATTGGTAGCACTGTTGCTAATGAGACGCTACAGCTAGTCGGGTTGGGGTTTTAGGTGCTAAGGTTTATGGTTGGCTCACCACTATATTCCGAGGTCCTATTATCCTGTGCATAGCTCTGTGTATGTGCAGAATCCCTACAACACACTCACACACAGATTGAGACACTCTCACACAGAGATTGAGACACACACACAGATTGACACACAGAGATTGAGACACACACACACAGATTGAGACACACAGAGATTGAGACACACACAGATTGAGACACACACAGAGATTGAGACACACACAGATTGAGACACACACAGATTGAGACACACACAGATTGAGACACACACAGATTGAGACACACCACAGATTGAGACACACCACAGATTGAGACACACCACAGATTGAGACACACCACAGATTGAGACACACCACAGATTGAGACACACCACAGATTGAGACACACCACAGATTGAGACACACCACAGATTGAGACACACCACAGATTGAGACACACCACAGATTGAGACACACCACAGATTGAGACACACCACAGATTGAGACACACCACAGATTGAGACACACCACAGATTGAGACACACCACAGATTGAGACACACCACAGATTGAGACACACCACAGATTGAGACACACCACAGATTGAGACACACCACAGATTGAGACACACCACAGATTGAGACACACCACAGATTGAGACACACCACAGATTGAGACACACCACAGATTGAGACACACCACAGATTGAGACACACCACAGATTGAGACACACCACAGATTGAGACACACCACAGATTGAGACACACCACAGATTGAGACACACCACAGATTGAGACACACCACAGATTGAGACACACCACAGATTGAGACACACCACAGATTGAGACACACCAGAGATTGAGACACACCAGAGATTGAGACACACCAGAGATTGAGACACACCAGAGATTGAGACACACCAGAGATTGAGACACACCAGAGATTGAGACACACCAGAGATTGAGACACACCAGAGATTGAGACACACCAGAGATTGAGACACACCAGAGATTGAGACACACCAGAGATTGAGACACACCAGAGATTGAGACACACCAGAGATTGAGACACACCAGAGATTGAGACACACCAGAGATTGAGACACACCAGAGATTGAGACACACCAGAGATTGAGACACACCAGAGATTGAGACACACCAGAGATTGAGACACACCAGAGATTGAGACACACCAGAGATTGAGACACACCAGAGATTGAGACACACCAGAGATTGAGACACACAGAGATTGAGACATTGTGTGACACATTGTGTGACAGATTGTGTGACACAGACACACACACAGATTGAGACAGAGAGATTGTGTGACACAGAGATTGTGTGACACACGCAGATTGTGTGACACACGCAGATTGTGTGACACACGCAGATTGTGTGACACACGCAGATTGTGTGACACACGCAGATTGTGTGACACACGCAGATTGTGTGACACACGCAGATTGTGTGACACACGCAGATTGTGTGACACACGCAGATTGTGTGACACAGACACACATTTAGAAAAACAACACTTATTTCACATATATTTTTAACAACAAGAACTTCGTAATTGGGCAAGTACTTTGTTTTGAGATATCACTCTTGCAATTATTCAGAAATACACTATCATTGGGCAAGGTATCGCGGTTTATCAGTATACAGAAGTACACTGGCACTAGTATCTTTTAAAGCGGTAATATTATCCTATGAGAAAGAAACATACTGCATACGGGTACTTAGCAACGACTTACGGGACTGTTCTTCAGGACTTAAGGCAAGTATGGGGCAAGGTCCAAAGCAGCATCAACAGGTCACCATGGTCAGCTCTGGGGCGTCCGGGTCCAGAGGTGCAATTCAGCATCAGGTGTCCCATTGAAGTCAATAGGTAACGGTCTGGTTACAAAGAGGCTGCAAGGAGGGGCAGGGGGACCACTCCGGGTGAACCAACAGGGGGGCTCAGTTCTTGAGATGCACGGGCACGTAGGGACACTACTGTCCACTGAAACTCGGTCTGGTGGGCTCAGCTGCTGTGGTGGTTTCTCTGGCAGGGGTTGCACTGAGGGAGGCACTCACGGTTGTAAGGGGGGGACTGCAAAATAGTCTACAGGCAGGGACTGGGGGACCATTCCGGCCAAACCCTAAGGTGGGCTCAGCTTGAGAGTCTCAGGACCTCGTTGATCCACTTCTCTCTGGTCTGTGGGGGCTCAAGTGCAGTGGTGCTTCTTGGTGTCAGATTTTCACAGTCCGGGGCTCTCATGGTTCTTGCTGGCTGGCAAGAGAGGCCGCAGGAAGGGACTGAGAGAGCTAGTCCGGTGGAGCCCAAAGGGTGGGCTCAACTCTGGAGGGTCTCTGTGCCTCAGGGGCACCGTTGGATCACAGCAACTCAGACTGGCAGAGGCTCTTGTGTCGGTCCTTTGGTGCCTGCAAATGAGCAGGGAAGTAGCTTCTCTGCCCCAAGGGAGATGTTGCAGGCCAGGTGAAGCTGTGGGTCACACTTCCACAGCTATTGAAGGGGACCACTTTCTGGACGAGCCAGCTTCGTGCAATTGTCGGGTGACAGCAGGCCGGCTTGATGCCAAGTCAGTCGCTGCTCCTCTGCTCTCACACCGTGGGCTCTTCTTGGTACTTCTTTCTTTCTTCTTTAGGCAAACTAATCTGATTTCCTGGTGTCAGGGGGCCACCTAAATAGTCACTTTAGAGGCATTAAGGGGAGTGAAGGGTAGTAGCCAATGGATTATTTGCCCGTGGGGCCACTACACCCCCCCCCCTACATGGCCACTTCCTGTGGTGAATGGGCATCACCCTGTCCCAGAATACCAAACTGCACCACACACAAAATGGTGGAATTCCCTCTTTCGTGTTCACTTCAGGCTGCCCAGCTTAGGGGTGTGACTAACCTGGAGGTACAACAAGCCTCCTTCCATACCCAGGTTGGCGTGGCCAGGAGCAGCAGCATGGTGGTCGCCTAATTGCGAAGCTCCTCCTTGGTCCAAAAAGATCCTGAAATTCTCCGCTCCAGTAGGACTCGGACACCCACGGAAGGGGTGGAAATTAATCTACTGAACATCGGCAGCGGAAAAAACGAAAGAAGAAGCCCCTGGCGCCGAAGGACCCACTAGAAAAGCAGTGTACAGGAGCCGAGCCGCGGACCCCCAAGAGGCCAGGCTTGCTTTTGGAGGAAGGCGGCTCCCGTGAGACCGCACCCGAATAGAGTTGGTGTGGCGCTGGGCTGCGGCGACACCCAAGGCAGTAATTTATCCACTGCACATCGGCAGTGGTAAACTTGAGGAAGCAAGCCCTTGGCGCTGAAAGGCTCAGAGGTACCGTGAAGAGTGATGAAGCAGAGCTGCAGGCCCTGAGACACCGGACACCCGGTAAGAGGAAGGTGGCTCCCTCAAAGCCGCACCCGCATGGGAGAGACTCGGAGCCCTGGGCAGGGACCTGCATGTAGAGGGGGCCTGAAGACACCAATTGAGAGCGCAGCCCTGAAGAGGGAGAACAGCACAGAGAGTGAAACCAATCGGCACACCCCCTGATGAGGGAAGAGATCCAGTGTGAAGTGAAGGCGGGAGGGAGGGGAAAGGAGCTCAACCTGGGCCAGGCGCACACACACGGAGCCGGTCCTGAAAGGTGAGTCTTGACTAAGTGAAGACCAGTAAAGGTGCCTTGGGGACGCATGGACATCGTAGGCCCAGAGGCAAGCCACGGGGCAGAAGCGACCCTGACAGACGTGAGCCTGGGTCCCTAGACAGGAAGAAGCACGCAGGAGGGCCCAAAAGACACAGGATAAGAGTGCCCACCCGGAGGGGGGGGTTGGGAATTGGGGGAGGCGAACAAAACACAATAGACTAGACTACCCCCCCCCCCCTGGGGAAGTAGGAAAGGACCCCGGGTGAAATTAAGGCGGCAAGTGGAATAGGGAAGAAGCAGCCTACTCCGGTCTGACTGGCTGCCAGGAGTCCTGGGGCCTGCAGGAGTGGGCTTCTGGGTGGGACTACTGGATATTTGGAGATTGCAAAATAAACAGAAGAGGGAATTTTCATTTTACTCCCCATTATGCGGCCTGCATACCAGGCTAGACATGTTCTTCTGATCCAGTCAGCTGGCACCTTCACTGTCGGAGGCGTAATACCTGGGACGATCCATCTCAGACCACAGTCCTCTCCTTCTACGATTTGCTCCAACTCGTGAAAGGGCCCCCATCCCACTATGGTGATTAGACCCCAACCTACTTGAAGACGACAGCTTCAGGAAGCAGCTTTATCAGGGGCAATATCATCTTACTTTGCTACAAACCAAGGAACGGTGAGTTGCACCCTGGTGGAATGGGACGCCTTTAAGGTGGTAGTAAGGGGACAATGCATGGGACAAACTGTTGGGGCCAGAAGGGAAATTAACCAAGAACTTATCAATACTTAGAGGACCAAATGCTGACGATGGACAGGGAAGCAGGGACAGGAGAAGAGACCAGGAAACGGCTCTCTGATACAAAGAGCAAATATAATGAAACCTGGGAACGGTTGAGAGTCCTAGATGCCTGAACATATCAAGAGAGGCAACATGTGGAAGGAGGATAAGCAGGGAGATTATTGGCCTGGCTAATTCGCCCAGAAGGTAGGGGGTCCCCGATACCTAGTATTTTGGGACCAGAAGGACAAACTATTTTCTCCCCGAAAGCTATAAAACGATATATTTAGAGGATACTAGGTTAGTTATTTGGGAGACCGGATGAGGTACAGACAGAAAAGATGGCAGCATATCTGGAGGGTCTTGGGCTGAAAGACCTAGATCAAGTCTCACGGAAAAGCCTGGAAACGGCGATTACCGCACAGAAACTCAGCACAGCAATTAAAGAAATGGCCAGAGGAAAAACTCCTGGGACGGACAGCCTCCAGGGCGTATTTTACCATACTTACATGGACCTCTTGGCACCACGATTAGAGAAGTTGTACTCTGATGCCCTGCAGGCGAGCCACCTCCCGGTCTCCTCTAGGGAAGCACTGGTGGTCCCACTGCCCAAATCTAAGTCGGACTCGGTGGGTACAACGGACTTCGTCCCCTGTCCATGCTGAATCTCGACTTCAAAATTCTTAGCAAAGTGTTAGCAACCAGACTCCTAGCGCAAATGCAGCGACTGGTCGATACAGACCAAAACGGGTTTATCCCGACGAGGTTGACCTCTAATAACCGGAGAAGACTCTACCATGTATTGTTCCATAAAGAGTTGGCAAAGTACCCTGATGCTGTGGTGATGGCGGTAAACTTAGAAAAAGCTTTTGATTCACTTAGATGGGACTTCCTGTTTCAGGCAATGAAAAGAATGGGAGATGAATGGCTGCGCTGGGTTTGCTTGATGTACTCTGATCCGATGGCTAGGGTGCGCACGGGCGGAGTAGTGTCTGCACCCTACTCCATATATAAAGGAACTAGGCAGGGTTGTCCGCTATCGCCGCTGCTCTTCGCTCTGGCGATGGAACCGCTAGCAGAACGCTTCAGGCAGGGATCATGGAATGAAGCTAGATGGAAAGGTGCATATAATATTATATGCAGATGATATTCTGCTATAATACGAGATGGATCACAGAGCATAGTGAAGGCGATGCAGGTCCTAGAAGAATTCGCAGAACTGTCAGGGATCCGAGTTAACACACAAGACCCACATCTTTCCAGCGAGATCAGCGC
This sequence comes from Calotriton arnoldi, assembly GCA_963921515.1. NCBI lineage: Eukaryota > Metazoa > Chordata > Amphibia > Caudata > Salamandridae > Calotriton > Calotriton arnoldi. Next base: position 1,517,593 of record CAWUFW010001516.1, read on the forward strand.
TGGAAAGACTGCTAGACCTCCCAGTAGGTCCCACATGGAACCCGAGCTCCCTTAAATACCTAGGCATTCAGGTGTTCCACAGACAAATAGACCTGCTTGGGGGGGGCGGGAGACCTGGGAAAAGCCATTAGAGCACCAAGGACAAATGTGTCCTTTTGGAGATCACTCAAACTCTCGATCTTGGCTAGAACAGCACTTTACAAAATGGTGGTGCTGCCAAGGCTACTATATTTCGTCAACTTACCGGTGGTGGTCCCTAAAAAGTGGTTTAGAAACACGGACACCTTGTTGCGGGAATTCGTTTGGGATGGGGGGGGGGGTGAAATAGGGGGCCATAAAAATATTGAGACAGCCCACAATGGGAGGGGGGCTGGATTCCCCCAGATTTTGAAGCATACTACTTGGCAGCACAATTGCAATGGCTGGCCCAGAGGCTAGAGCAGAAGGGGTTAGAGACATTGGCACTACCTGAACGGTCCTCTCGGGGGACACTACTAACCAGGATGTTAAACCCCAAACATAAGATTGAAAACATGGAAGTTTTGCTCAAAGTGGCAGATGTATGCGACGAGCGGCGGGAACACCACTTTATGCACCTGACCTGCCAATTATGGGACTACCAAGGATGGGGATAGGCCCTCCCTTCACTCAGGAACAGTTGCGGGGATGGAGGGAAGCAGGAGTGACCACAGTCAGGGACTGCTACCAGGATGGAAAATTGTTCCCACTAGTGGAATTTCTGGAATATCACGAATTACCGCCCAGGAAGTTCTTAAACTATCATGCTGTCCGGGGGACACTGGCCGCACTATGGGGTAAAGACACATGAACCTACCACGCACACAGCCCTCCAAGCAATAGTGACCTTGGGATCAGCGAGACACTTAGTGAAATGGCTATATGCAGCAATAATGAAATTGACGGAGATGCCCATGTCCCACATACAGGAGAAATGGTGGGGGGAAACATACCTCACACCACACAGACTAAACATGTAAAGGAACAACGACCAGAAATGCACCAAATGTTCAGAACTAGATGCAAACTTTGCACACATGACGTGGAACTGTCTGGTACTACAGACGTACTGGAAGACAATCGTAGAAATCATAAACCGTGTCCTGGCACACCCTATGGAATGCTGCCCAGCGGGTTGCCTGCTCGGCCTATTCCAGAGGCCTAAAGCGAAATGAATAGGACACAGATTTGCTGACCTAGCTTTGCTACTGGCGAAGCGGCAAATTGCCCTCAGATGGGGAGCGAGTGTAGGCCCCACAATAAGTGATTGGGAAAGAGGCATGTCGATCTGGGCTAGGGCAGAGGAAGCGGCTTTGGTGCAAGAGGACAAAATTACTAAAAGGCGCAAACCACTAGCTGAACCATGGGCAGAAATATTAAAAGGCGTGGGACGAGAGGAACAGGGGACGCGGATTCCCATAATGGGGACCTTCCGCCCGCGGCAGCAGGGGAAGCCAATGCCAGCCAGGTCCCTGCGTAGCAAGCAGTCAGATACATGTGAAACCACGTAGACAGTGCAAATAGGCGACAATTAGTGGACTTTGAGAGAGATACTCTCTCCCCACCCCCCACCCCGCGAACTGGAGATATGCGACTAGATTAGACCTTTGCGCAAAACAGGAACTTGCAGATCGATTTAGTGCTGACCCCAAGTTGAAGCAGTTTTGTTTTTTTCCCCTTTATATGTTTTTAGAGTGTTTGCAAACAAACAAAAAAAGTACACGGTTTATAGAGCAACATAGGTATAGGATATTGGCAGCAGACACAACGTACTCCCCACATGAACAATTGATATGCCAGGAGCACGAGATTAAATTACAGAGTAAAAGAAAATTCATTAAGTAGACAGGGAGGATGTTTAAGAAGGAAGCGTGGGTAACTAACTGAAAATGTGTATGCACTCAGTTGTTCTACTCCTATACACTGCTTACGAAGAACATGGCATATTGACTGTATTATCATTGCAAATGGCACAAAAAGTGGAATGCAAGATAATAATTAATAAAAAGCCAATAAAAATATTTTTTTTAAATAAAAATGCCTCTTTGCAAACCTAATTTCCCACCTGATCTGGTGCCAAATGGGCATTGGGTGGCATCTTCCTGGTCTGGGGGAAGGCAGGCTAGCATATCAAAGGCAGTGTGCTCGTTGAAGCCCTCTGCCTTGACATGCCCATCTACTAGCCATCCTGCTGGAGGTATAAACACCTCCTGCCTGAGCAGGCATTGTTTCGGACCTTTGAGAGCAGGGCTCTTATCTCCTAGGGAGTCAGAAACTAGTCTGTGGTGGCAGGCTGGACAGGACCAGTTCGTCAGTACACTAGAGGATTAGCAGGGTTCAAGGGGTACCTCGAAGGAATCCTCTGGGTGCATGTATTAATAAAACTGTCACTGGAGTCAGTGTGGGTTTATTGATACGAAGTGTTTGATACCAGAACACCATAAGTTTCAGTGAATCCATTATGTAGCTAGGAAATTCATTTTGACCAGTGCATACCTTAAGATGGCTTCCCTCTCACTCCAACAATGGAGCTACACATTACAGTATAATAGCTGCTCATGTAGATATTTGCGCAATAATGCACTCTGCCTTAGGGCTCCAAGGCCTGCTGTAGGGGTAACTTACGTACAGTCCATGCCATGTCTTTGGAATGGCACCCCAGAGTGTGCCAGGTCCTGTTTTCAACAGGTCACACAGCCTGCAATGGCAGTCTGTGTGGAATGTGTGTGTGGGTACCTTAGGGTGGCATAAGATATGCTGCAGCCCTTAGGGACCCTCTTTAGTACTCATGCCCTAGGTACCAGAGGTATCATTTACTAGGGACTTACAGGGGTACCGAAATCCTTGGCCAATTGTGTAACAATGAGGCATCACTTTGTTTTAGGAAGGAGCACTGGCACTAAGGTCTGGTTAGCAAGCCTAAGTGCACTGTCGGAGTCGAAAGTCTGGGTTTTTGTTTCAGTGGTCTTCCCCACCCCTCTCACTTTCTGCCCTCTTTTTAGCTGCTAGATGCAGTTTCCTACATATGGCCCACTATTAGACACAACAAGCAACAGAAATATAATCTAAAATATGCAGGCTGAGCTCTCCCTCACCCTTCTGAACTCCTACTTTTAATCCAGTGAGCTATATTTTTAGACAGTGGAAGGGGCATCGTAACTATACAAGCAAAGTCACAGAAAACAGTTCACTTTCCCAAAATGTACTAAACCTCAGAGCCAGCTCGCAGTCACTTCACCAAAAAGCATCTTCATTTCACACAAAAAAATAAAAAAAAACTCATTTGTTTTTAACATATAGCTGTAAAAACACTTCAATTGAAAGAATAAATAAGAAAAGCACTCCTGTTTAAAAGCCTCACACTGTTCATTCCTTTTCTTTCGTTGGAGTCTTAAATTATTTAGGCAAGATGCACAAAGATCAGCAGTACTTACCGGATTATTGTGGCTCATTACGGGTGCACTGTTCCGGCGAGTCCGCATTGCATAAGGCAGAAGCCCTTGGGAATTTTCACTGAAAAGAGAATACTACACGTTATTAACACATCTCTGAAGATACACATGCATTTTGTAAATCTGTAAGTAATAATTCTACTTTTACTGCAGACTTTTTCATTACAAGCTAATATTTAGCAATGTTGCTCTTATTTGAAGGGATTAGATGCATTGGTGAAAAGCACTTCGGTATCAGGGACTTGTGGAGGAACTTCAAAGTCTTTCTAATATCATTCGGTCATGTGGAAAACTGGGACTTAAACTAAGGCTAGACACTAAACCCAATCATAGGCTTAGAGAATGACAGTACGGTCAAACACAGACTGCTAAAGTTCCACTACAATTACTCAATAAAATGTTTGTTTTGAGACAAATACTACAGATAGAAACATATACAAAATTCATTACTTTCTTATAAAAAAATTCAAGTCGTACAACAAATCTTAAAATGTCTGTACTATCATGATCTATTCACAAAGGGTCGAATGTATTAGTATATAGTAAACAATTATATCATAAATCTTACAATGGCCACTCACAGAATATCAGTCGCTTTATTGGAATCATTTCCTGCACATGTTCCATGTAGTAGACCTAGACTCTGGCTTGCTCTCTTGACAGACAGTCCACACACTGTTTTGTACAAAAAAAAAAAAAAAAAAAAAAAGTGTGGAATGGACCAAGTTGCAGCTTTACAGTGGGTATGTTCCCCAGGAAGGTCATAGCACCACCCTGCTTGCGGGTGGTGTGGTCTGGGACAGGAAGGTAGGGTTCTTTCAGCTTCAGTATAGCAGGTCTGGATGCATTTAACAATACATCTGGCGATCCCTGCCATTGAAATGGCCCGTCCTTTATGAGGATGGGATAAGGCCATTAACAGCAGTTATGCTTTACGAAAGGTTTCGGCCCTGTCAATGTAATACATAAGAGCAAATTTAACATCAAGGGTGTGGTGTGTCCTTTCAGCTACTTAGTCAGGTGGTGAGAATAAGACTGGATTGCTCAATGGATTGGTTAAGGTGAAAAGGAGAGATCACCTTGAGCAAAAACTTAGAATTGGTTCTGGGAACCACTTTGTCTTTGTTTACTTGGAAAAAAGGGTTTCTGAAGAGTGAGAGCCTGTAATTCACGGATGCATCTGAGTGAGGTGATTGCGACGAGGAAGGCAATCTTCAAGGAGAGGAACTGCGGGGAGCATGAATGCATGGGCTCGAAGAGTAGCCCAATTGGTCTGGTGAGGACAATGTTAAGGTTCCAGATTAGGGCAGGGATTACCGTAGGTGGGATTACCCGCTTGAGGCCTTCCATGAAGTCTTTGATCGCAGGGATTTTTGAGAGAAGCGTGTTCTCTGTTGTTATTGTATGCCACAATAGTTGCTAGGTGCAGCCTGTTTGAGGTCAAAACTAACCCAGACTTTTGAAAATGTAGGAGATTACAAATACCCCTAGGTGCAGGACGTTGAGTGGATTAATGTTTCTACATAGCAGCGCAGGAGGTGCGTGCAGTGGGTTTACACGCTTCTTTGAGTAGGTCCATGCACTCCTGCTGAAACTCTACAAACAAACTGATTTCAACAGCCAAATTGCTAGGTGGAGCTGCCTGGGGTCTGGGTGCCCGAGTCAGAAAGTTCGGCCAGTTGAGAAGCTTCTAGTGCGGGACAACAGACATCTTGAGTAGGGTGCAGAATCATGGTTGGCTGGCCCATGTCAGAGCCACCAGGATGAGAGTGAGGGATGCTTGCCTCAGCTTCCTGACCACATATGGAATTAGTGGGAGAGGAGGAAAAGCGTAGGCAAAAATCCCTGACCAACTGACTCACAGTACATTGCCCTTGGACTGGGGGGTGTGGAAGCCTGGTGGCGAAGTTATGTCATTTGGCATTTTCTGTTGTGGTGAACAGATCTACATCTGGGGTGCCCCAGCTGCAGAAATAGAAGAGAAGGACTTGCAGTTGAAGTTACCACTCATGGACTTGTAGCTGCGTCCTGCTGAGTAGGTCTGAGAAGTTGTTGTCCACCTCTGGTAAATATTCTGCCAGGAGACAAACCCATTCATTGACAACCCAGCGCCAAATCTGTTGGACTAGGGCCGCCATGTGATGGGAGTGGGTAGCTCCCTACATCTACAGATAGAAAATGGCAGTACATAGACGGTACATAGATCTGAAGGAGAAATGCCTCGAGAGCTAATGGAATGGCTAACAGCTCCATGTTGTTGATGTGGAGACCACATAGATGAAGTGGTCACAGACCATGGACTGCCATTTTGTTTACATGTGCCCACCTAGCCGACTAGGGATGCATCCGTGGTGATGGTCACCTGCAGACAGAGTCTGCAAAGGGCCTGCCCAGGAAAAATTGCTCCGGTTCCACCACTGCAGAGAGTGATGGATGCTGGTCTTTACCAACAATAGAGCCTCTATGTGAACCCCTCCGCTTGTGACCAATGACTGGAGAGGAATTCCTAAAACGGGCACATATGAAGCCTGGAGTGCGGCACTGTAGGAAAGCATGAGGCCATGGTTGGCAGGGGCATAACTGAAATGTGAATAAGCGGCTGAAAAAGTGGAAGCAGTTGTTGGAACGCCTGCATCCTTTGAGGGCTGGGGAAGGCTTTTACCACTATGAGAGTCTGATGAGTGAGCCTCTTCAGAGGTAAACCTCAGAGGAAGAAACCTATGAGGCCACAATTTTCCCAATTAGTGGGTGGATGACAATTTTCCATCATCTCACATCCAACTCTTCCCGAAACCTGCTCGAGAATATGATGGGGTTGAGGCTGTGGAGTCTTTGGCTTTGAAGGTGCTGCTGATGTGCTGGCACTGACATGCATTTTTAGGTTCGAGGATTGAGGACTTTGACCAAATCAGTTTTCAGCTCAGAGGCCTTACTTTGGTGCTGGAGGGCAGCAGTGCACCTGAAGGTGGCAGAAGTTTCAGTAGCGGGCTCAATGCCGGTCCCCCAGAGGAGCGGTTCTCTGCTCTGACATGTGGCTGCTTGTGACGGGATGTCAACAGTACTCACGCACGGCGTGGTCCCGATACGTGTGCCAGAGCCGACGAAGGTGGATGGGGCACACCCGGGGCATAGTCCTCCTCCTCCTGGTAGGATTCTCCACCAGACTCTTGCAGCGTTGGGGCCAATGTATTCAAGGTTGGGCTGATGAGTAGCTCGGGTGACTCATCCAGCGCAGCCTCTTGCTTTTCTTCAGCACTCTAGGGAGGGAGGGGGGGGGGAGGGAAGAAATCAGCTTCTCTGAAGATTTCAGGCATCTCCTAAGTTGACTGGGCCATCCTGCTGTGTGCTCACCATCGGTCTCTGCATTGGCACAGGGTCTTTTTGCTGTGGAACACCGAGTAGCAGTCACATCGGTTCACGTCGTGGTTCAGTGAGAGGCACAAATTGCACCTGGTGTAGAGGTCAACCCAGGAATACTTCGAGTGACACTGGGGGCATCTCTTAAAGGCATCCGTTCCATCACCTCAAGAGTGTCTTCATTCTCCGAAGGGAGTCTGGAGCATGCGGTGGCCCAAACGCTCAATGGGACTGACAGATGGAGCCAACGAAACTTGAAAACTATGCATCGAAGATTGATCTTGCGACGGAGCGGAAGTCAGCAGACTCGAAGCCACAACAGGAACCGACAAACTTGTCAAGTCCAGGTACACACTGGATCACGTCCGAACCGCATGGCAGAGAAAAACAATCTAACAATGGAGTTGGTGAACATGTGCATCTACATCCAGAGGCAGAATGTCGCCATGACCTTGAGACTCGAAAGACTTCTGAGAAGAAAAACAACTTGCAACGTCCAAGTCCAGCACTAGATGGCAGGAGTATGCACAGCATATATAGCTACAGCCACACATGCTATGAACACAAATTTCTACTGCAACACCTAACTTCCCTAAGCAAGTTAGAATCAACTGGTTCCATTGCTGAAACTCAGATCAAAAATCTTTGCTTCTGGCATCTTACTCTTAGGGCTTGCATACACGTTTTTAAACAAGCAACACTTGACACCATGGAACATCACATACCACTTCCCACTCAGTCCATCACCACAAACCTCATCTACAGACTTAGAACAAAATAATTACTTTACAGAAAAATTCCGAGACTTCCTCATCACCTTGCTCATCCGATATCACCCTTCTTCGCGGACTTCAACCTCCAAGACAACTTGAACACAAGAAAAACAAGAGACACTTTTCAATCTCATCAACAAGTTCAACATGCAGCATCATGCACCTAGCCAACCCACTCCAAAGGCCACATGTTTGACCAGGTCTTCTCAACATAAACAAGCACCCAATGCAACAAAACAAAAAAAAACATATTCCTAAACCAGATAGAATATGTTGCCAATCCCATCATCAACACCACCTCAAAGACAGCCCAGTAGAGAACAAAAAACCTTTAGATCCCTCAAGGACTTTAATAACTTACAAGTCTCATCGCCTGCACTTGGCATTGGCCTGCACTGACGAGCTGTCTGGAGATGCAACACGTCTTCTGGTGAACAAAGAACGGGCCTTCTATACTGTGCATTGCCCAATCTCCTGGCACTGTGCAACAAAATGCTAACTGTACACAGGTGGGTGTCTATTGTAGAGGGAACTCTGGGCCCAGGTTTGAATGGATGGAGTCATCTGGCAAGAATTCCCCAAAGAAAGGGGCACCCAGCAGGGTTTCTCCCCCCCCCACCCTGTTAACTCTTGTGATGGAGCCTCCGGCAGAGTTCATGGGGATGGACACTAGACTTAGCGGCTTTGGGTGGGTGGGTGGGTGGGTGGGGGGGGGGGGTTGGGGGCCTGAAGATTACGTCTCTTTGTACGCAGACGATATGCTCCTCTTCATTCAGAGACCCTGGGACACCATCCCGTCACTCATGGAAATCCTGACGATACATAGGGAAGCATTGAGGCTTAAAGTTCACTGGGAGAAGTCGACACTGGTACCCATATGAGGGAGGTGGACCAGGGGGTGGAATATGCTCAGCGGCGGGTGGAGGGGGACAACATACGCTATCTAGGCATGTCGGTGGCCCTCACCCAACAGACACAGGGAACTAAACATTGCCCCACATGGGGGAATGGTCCCCGTTGACTCTCTCGATGGCGGGAAGCGGTGTGCTCTTCGAGATGGTGTCCCTCCTCTATGTCCTGTAAGCCTTAAAGCACTACCCACTACCACCACTTTGTTCACCGATTTACAGGCACAAATTTACTCGTTTCCTTTGGGCAGGAAAACCACCCAGGGTATCCTCTGAAAACTGTTGGTTCTCCTCGTTGGAGGGGTTAGGTTGGGCAGATATTAAACCATACTACTGGGCCTCACAATTGGTCAATATCAATGACTGGCTCTGAGCGGGCACAGAAGAGACCCTGCTCATAGGCTGGAACTGGAGCAGATACACCCATATGATATACTCAAACTGCTGTACAGTAAGTCCAACCCCCCCCCCCCACCTCCAACTCATTCCCACTGGTCACCAGAGTCTCTACTGAATGCTGGTATACGGCCCTCCGCCACATGAAATGGTTTGGTACCCTCATGACGGCAACACACCTCTGGCAAGGGACGTAGCTGTTGGGAAGACCAGGCCCTTGCAGGTTTTCATCCTTAGGACCTCATAGGTAGACTGAGCATCTCCGGTACATCCACTCTACAGGCTTCCTATATCATGTAATTTGGGAATGACCAAATCGAGCAAGTATACTGGCAGAAGGTCAAGAGAATCATTGGATGGGAATTGGGAAGGTCATTAGCTCTAGACCCCAAAATACTCTGAATCATTGATACAATGGAAGGGGGTGTGTGTGGGGGGGGTGAAGAGTGCGGGGGGGTGAAGAGTGCGGGGGGAAGAAGAGGGAGGGTGGGACGGACTTTACTAGCCACTCACGCATTCATTACTGTGGCCTACTTGGTGGCCAAGCGAGACCTGGCCAGACACTGGAGAGGAGAACGGGCCCCGCCACTACAGGAATGCGTTAGGGGCAGGACTACTGTGCCACAGTGGAAAAACTGATGTTCTGTAGAAATGGGAGCGGATCTGGGGCCCCTGGACAGGTTACTGTTAATAGGAATATCAATGCGTTTATCGATAAAAATCAACTACCGTCCTTATTAATAGAATCGCCCCTTCTAAAACTCCACATCAACCTTGACACATAAGTAAGTAGTCAGACAGTCCCTGGATTACTGATTGATGGGTGTAGGAAGCTGTCTCTGTGCACACTATACCTCATTTTGGTGTAGTATACACAGAGTCCAGTGGAACCCCAAAGGTAGGCAGAGGTAAAAAGTAGATAGCACCTTGCTCTCCATTTGTGGTAGTGTGGGTGAGCAGTAAGGCTTTATCTGAGGGTAGTGCCAAGCATTTGTTGTACACACTGAGGCAAGAAATGATGTCACACTCAGACCAATTTGTTTGTATCAAAAATATTATTTAGTTATTTTATTTCTAGAACCAAGCCAGGCCTGGTGCAGGTAAGTGAAATAATACTTTGCAAAATCTTATGCAGTGATTTACAGTTGAATGCAGGTTCAAATGCAGGTGGTTGAATTACAGGTAAGTCAACAGTTCGAAATTACTTTTCAGTTACTTTACAGATTACTGTGCATGTTACTTTTTAGGTTACTTTTGCTAATCAGTGTGATACACCTAGATATCACACTGAGACAATTCTTAGACAAAAGGTAAGTAATTCACTTTTAGTACATTTGCAGTTTCAGTGTTTCATACAAACCAACTCCACACTTAGAAGAATTTTCAAGGAAAAGCAGTCAATGCAATCCTATGGAAGGAAATGAGGTTAACGGTTTGCAGGTAAGTACTTATTTGTGGGCGTTGGTATTCTGGGGTAAGAACCAGGGTTCCCCCAGGGTCGAAGATGCACTCTCAGAACACCCTCAGCGGCACTAGGGCGGCCGGGTGCAGAGTGCTGAGGCCCAATGTTATCCAATAGGGGACCTCAAGGTTGGTGGCTGCTCCCGAGCAGGCCACAAGGTTGTGGGAGCAAAGCTCATGGACTTATGCTCAGGGCAAAGGAGGATCCAGTTTAGCACACAAGGTGCATCCATAGCGGCACGGGGGCCGGGTGCAGGGTGCTGTTTTGGAGTTGGGTGCCCGGTTGTTTTCAATGGGAGTTGCTGGTTTTGGATTTTGGGTGCAGGCTTGGACCAGGAAGACTTCCGGGAGGAACCAACAGCTGGGCTCGGGGACGTAGGTGCACCTATGGTTCGCTTCTCCAGGGCGCAGGACGGCTGGATGCAGGGGTGTCTTTTGAGGTCGGATTTCACCTTACCGGGCCACTCGCAGTTGGGGGGGCAGGTCTCTGTGCAGAGGCTGCAGGCGATGTCGGGGAGTCCTGGAGGGGTCAACCCATGGTGGACTCAGACTCTGGAGCGCTGGGGGACCTCGCTGAGATCGGTGGACCACTGATTCGGGCAGCAGGCATCGGGTACAGTTGTTGTTCCAGGCGTCGGGTTTCTTTGTCCTTAGCAGGCTCAGAGTCTGTCTTGGGAGGTTCTTTTGAACAGAGCAGCTGTTCACAGGAGATCCGGTCTTTGTTGAAGGCAGTCAGTCCTCCCAGGGTTCTGGAGGTCGCTGGCTGAAGGACAGTTGACTTTTGGTGCAGGATCTCCGGAAACTGCAGGTGGGCCAGTAGAGCTGGGGCCAAGTCAGTTCTTCTCTGCAGTCTCCTCTGCTGGGCATCTTCTTTAGTCTTTCTTCTTCTTAGGTTGCGGGAATCTGTCTTCTTGGTTCAGGGCTGCCCCCTAAATACTGTATTTAGAGGGCGTTTTAGGGGTCTCGAGGTCAGTAGCCAATGAGTTAATGACCTTAGGGTGACTACACCCTTGGTGTGCTCACCCCACATGGGGGAGTGGGCACAATCCCTAATCCCGATTGGAATGTGCCAGCCATCTGCAAGATGGCGGGCACTGAAGAGTGGGCTTCACCTCGCCTCCCCCACCTGAGGGGTGGGGTTGGCAGAGGTGGGCACACCTTCTGGGCTGTTCTAATTTTTCCTGCCTGTTTTTCCACCAAAAAGGAGGGGAGACAGGAATGGGGCCTGTTCCTGATAGCAGGAGAGGCTGGGGGTCATGTTACAAAGGCGGCAAAGCCTTTAAAGCTCCCCTGCCACAGATGGCTCTTCCTGGCCTGGAGGAGGTGTGACCACCTCTGCCCAGGAAAGGCTTTCTTTCTGGGCTCGGAGCGAAAACTCCCACCCCAGGGGTCCAGAAACAGGTCTTGTGGTGGCAGGCTGGTGTGTACCAGTCAGGGAACCCACCAGAGGCTGGGCGTTTTACAGGGAGCATCTCTAAGATGCCCTCTGAGTGTATTTTTCATTAAATCCCACACTGGCATCAGTGTTGGTTTAATGTGCTGAGAAGTTTGATACCAAACTTCCCAGTTTTAAGTAAAGCCATTATGGTGCTGTGAAGTACGTAATGACAAACTCCCAGCAGCATATACTCTTAATGCCATTACTGCACTTACAAGGTATAAGAATTGGTCTAGATACTGTAGGGGTACAGGGCTCATGAACCTGTACCATCACCAATGGTTTAGTGCACCCAGCTAGAGGAGTGGCTGACCTATGACAGGGCAGCGGGTTGTAGGCATTGCACACACTGTTGTGTGCCAGGTCGACTCTGCACCAAAACACGCAGTCTGGAATGGCAGTGTGTGTAAAGGTACAGGGCCTCTAAGGGTGGCACAATAAGTGCTACAGCCCTTAGAGGCCTTCCCTGGCCACAGTGCCCTTGGTACCCAGCAACATTACGACGGATCCATGCATTGACCATGACTCAATCGCATAAGAGAGACAGGCACAATATTTGTATGCCTATGATTCTGGAATGATATTATGAAAAGATTCAAAAGTAATTGTAGTTTACATGAACACTATCTGGTGCTTGAATGCAAGGCCCATGAGGCCGAAGTTACATTTTATTGTTTTTGCATATCAACCTGAACAATACAAAATATGTTCTAAAAAGAAATATGTAACTTACAACTCAAACTTGTTGCTCGCTCGTAAAAGGAGGCTATGCACAACTGCAAGAACACTAACGCAACCATGTCCAGCACAACTACCAATTGGACTTCAGATTACACTGAAGCATGCCTCATCAAGTGACTGAATAAATAGAACCACATCATCCTCGTTCTGAAAGAAATCCACTGACCCCCAATCAAACAGACTCACACCATCCTGAAGACCAGCTAGGTTATCTACAAAGTCATCTTGACATACACCACTGCCAGACTGGATAAGAAGTGTAAAGAAAATAAAAACATGAACAAGACCTCCACAACCTATGCTCCCATGATTTGAAACAACATACCCTAATAATCAGGACCACATCAATCTCACTCAAATTCAGAAGACACACATCTTCAAAGCAAACTACACCTCTATGTTGCAGAAAATCCCCTCCCTATCTCTGCAACCCAATTCTTTCCAAACCAGATAGGCTCCTAAATTGTCCTCCTTGACCTGGCACTGCATAGCACTTCAAAGTCTCAGGATCAGTTTGCACCAGATAATTAGCACTGCTCAGAAATAGTAAAAATCACCCACCAAATGCCTTCATGCCAAAATCCTGGACAAATCTTTTGTTAAAGAATACACATTTTCTTGACTGAGGCATAAATCATAAGGGTTAATGAGTGTCTGAAATGAAGCTCAATAATGAGAGTTTAAGACTCAGAAACTGGATCCCACATGAACTAGCTCAGCAGTGACAAAAAGTACAAAACACATTTATGACACTTAATGGAGCGCAAATCTACCATTCAGTCGTGATTGCCCAATTATTTTGGCAGGAACACAAAATGCCACTTACACATGGAATTGCCCTCTGAAACACACAAGACGCCCAAGTAATATTTGGTAGTTGGTGATTGTTTGGACTGGGCTATCCCCTACCCCAAGTTACTCAGGGAGGGAGCCACTTGTATTATTGATGCTTTTTCTTTTGCCTCAGCACAACTACAATCGTGCATATGCTGCGGGCCCAATGTAGCACGGACTGCGACCCAGAGTAGTGCTCTGTTGTCGGTGAAGCACATGTGCACCTTCTTTAATTGAGGGTTTGACCCCCTTGCAACATCTTTTCCCCACATTACCTGTAATAAGGTTCACACCATCTTATTTGGAGATATAAATCTTGATAACTGCTGCCTAGCTCCACCTGTTCAATTTAAGAAACTTTTTTTATTCTGAAAATGCTTGATCTCTCATCCACACACATAATAAAGGCATATTCTCTCATCATTTTTTCGGACATTCCCCATTTTGTCAGTTTAATCCTCCTCTTGATGTACTACGCCTTGTCGTTCTGGGTTCCTTTTAGTTGGCACTGTGATTCTGCCCCATGCGAAAAAGTTACTGTACATCAATCAGCTGTTTGTCAGACAGTGCGATGTCTCAATGGAACATCTTGCCACCTCACTCACTCCCAGGAAAATGATGTAAAAGGTTATTCCAAAACATTTCTTAAGAAATTATAAGTAGGGCTCCCAGTTTTCTGTTTTTACAGATAAATACAGATAGAAAACTATTTGCCTGTCTGTATTTATTTTTAAATACAGAAAATTGGCCTTCTTTGGATGATTTTATCCTAGTTTCAATCATGAGGTCCAGGTCAGTAGGTGTAGAGATTGACAAGTAGGGAAGATGAAAAAAGACAATAAATTTCCTAATTAAGCGCAGTGTTGCAGTAACCCCCACCCCACTTTTTGCCAGACTTCTGATGCACTTTGACTTGATGTGCCCTGGGTCCCTGCCAATCAGGTTCCCAGGGCCTGTGTTCTTCCCCAAAACAAACCCAAATGGCATCTCTGGCCACAGGTCAGCCCCTGGTAAATGGTACCACAGGTACCCAGGGCACTGTGACCAGGGAAGACCTCCAAGGGCTGCAGCACTTATTGTGCCACCCTTAGAGGCCCTGTACGTATGTGTACACACACACCCCCACCTTCCTCCCCCCCCAAATCCCCCCTCCTTGTTTTGGTGCAGAACAAAGTGAAGTCGACATGGCACACATCTTTGTGTGCCATGCATACAACCCACTGCTTTGGCATAGATCAATCACCCCTCTAGCTGGGTGCACTATACCAGTGGTGAGGCCCAATGTTATCCAATAGGGGATAGGGGGCCTCAAGGTTGCATGAGCCCTGTACCCCTACAGTGTCCAAGTCCATTCTTAGACATTGTAAGTGCAGTGCTGCCATTAAGAGTATATGGTGCTGGGAGTTTGTCATTACGAACTCCACAGCACCATAATGGCTACACTGAAAACTGAGAAGTTTAGTATCAAACTTCTCAGCACATTAAACCCACACGGATGCCACTGTGGGATTTAATGACAAATGCACACAGAGGGCATCTTAGAGATGCCCCCTGAAAACTAACCCACCACTAGTGTCCAGGCTGAGTGGCTGCTTTCAGTTGCCACCACCAGACATGTTTCTGGACCCCTGGGTCGAGAGCCTGCTGCTCTCTGGGGCCTGAAACAATGCACATCCTGGGACGAGGTGCCAAGCCTCCTCCCCCAGGATGGGCAGAGTTCACGAAGGGGAAGCTTCAAAGGCTTGCCGCCTTTGTGAGCTTCCCCAGGCCACTTTCTGATTTCAGCAACTGGTCCCCACTTTGGGCGGGAGAACCGGCGGGAAAAACAAGTGAGCAAGAGAAGTGTGCCTACCTCTGCCAACTCCCCCCCTCAGGTAGGGGAGGCGAGGCACAACTCTCAGTCCCCCCCACCCCCACCCCTCTCTTGCAGATGGGGGACTCAGCCAACCAGGGACAGGCTCATGTCCCCCTCCCACTGGAGGGTGGCATAATAGGGGGTGTACCCACCCCAGGGAAGGGACCCATTGGTCCCTACCTTTTACCTACCTGTAACGCCCCTAAATCTAGTATTTAGTGTCACCCCTGAACCTTGCTTCCTCAGACAAGAAGAAACTACAAGGAGAAGAAGATGAACCGAACAGCCGTGCAGTCGCCAACAAGAGGAAGACGCCCACCGACTTGGCCCCAGCCCTACCGGCCTGTCTCCACCTCGAACCTGCTCCTGCAAAATCCCGGTGTGTCCTGCAGCCAGCAACCTCGAAAACCCCGGAGGACCTGCCTGCCTTCAACTACAAAGACTGTGCCTCCCGTGAACACCGGATTTGTTCATCTGCAACCTCTGGTTCTGGCTCGGACACCGCGGATCCGCCCCACTCTGCACCCGCCGTCCACGGCTCAAGCTCGAGTGGGCAAACACCACGAGGTGGTCACCCCGGCGATCCTGACCCGAGATCCGGCGACTCCTGACCTGCCTCAAGCCTCCAGCCGACACCTGCAGCCTAAATCCAGAAGGTCCCCCCCCCCCCCCAACCACGACCAGGAGCTGGTAAGAAGATCCGACCCCAAAAGGAACCCCTGCACCCGACGCACCAAGGCCTTGGGTGCCCAAACAGACGGTGTCTAACCAACCCCTAACTTCCCAACTAACCTCTCGAAGTGGTGGTCGCACCCAGAAGACCTTCGTCCCCAAGCCTGCAGTACCTTTGCAAACCGGAGGTTCCCCATTAAAAACAACAGGGCGCCCGACGTCGAAACAGCACCCTGCACCCGGCCGCCCTAGTGCCGCTGAGGGTGCACCTTTGGTGCTACTTTGTTTCCCCATTTGCCCTGAGCTAAAGTCCAGGAGCTTTGCTCCCACAACCAAGTGGCCTGCTTGCCAGGAGCCACCAACCAGAGGCCCCCTATCCTCCATTGGGCCTCAGCACTCTGCACCCGGCCGCCCTAGTGCCGCTGAGGGTGTAACTAGAGTGCATCCTTGACCCTGGGGGACCCCTGAGCCTACCCCCAGAACTTCAACTCCCACTACTAAATACTTACCTCAAAACCGATAACACTATTTTTCCTCCATAGGATAACATTGACTGTTTTTTTGGGAAAAGTTTCTAACTGTGGAGTTTGAAAACCTAAAGAAATTCTTTAAAATTGTACTATTTAACCAAAACGATTTTACTTACCTGTTTACAGGAAATGTCCCAGAGTAGTGTCCAGGCATACTACTCTGAGTAAGAAAAGTAATCCAAAAAGTAACTTACCTGGTATTTTACTGAAAAGCCCATTCAACTCTATGTACTGTATTTACACAGTATTGCATTTCTCTGCAAATATCCTGCAAGTCAAAACAAAGTGCATATACCATTTCAATTCAAACTGTTTACCAACTGCATTACTACTGTAAAGTATTTATTGCTTACCTGTGCCAGACTTGCTTGGTTCTAAAAACTAAAACTAAAAGAATATTTCTATACAAAAACAATTGGTCTGAGGTTCAGTCTTGGAGTGTGTGAAATCATTTGCTGACTGAGTGTATACAACAAATGCTTAACACTGTCCTCTGATACTGCCTTACTGCTTGACCATACTACCACAAATAGAGAGTGGGGTGCTATCCAACTTTTACCTCTGCCTACCTTTGGTGTTCCACTGGACTCTGCACACTATACCTCACTTTGGTATAGTATATACAGAGCCAGCTTCCTACACAGATCTAGTTATTTATGCTATTCTACAATGCAAGTGTGTTCAGGTAACGCTATTGCACTGTATACTGCTGGAACCTTTTGGAAATTCAAATGAGTATACATCAGTTAAATAAATATGGAAAAATACCCATTGCACCTTCATTTATACAGAAAACAAAATAAAAATGGATAAATACAGA
This sequence comes from Calotriton arnoldi, assembly GCA_963921515.1. Classification (NCBI taxonomy): domain Eukaryota; kingdom Metazoa; phylum Chordata; class Amphibia; order Caudata; family Salamandridae; genus Calotriton; species Calotriton arnoldi. The sequence goes on from CAWUFW010001516.1 coordinate 1,534,848, forward strand.
AAAAAAAAGAAAAAAAAACAGACGCAAATGTCAAAAATAAATACTATAAAACCGGGAGCCCCAATTATAAACAGTTTATCTTTTTTGCATGATTTGTTAGCTCCCTAGAAACAAAGGTGTGAGAACCGTACCAAGTCTAGTAAGGCCCAGTTTTCTAGCCAGTTATACAGAATGAAACAGGTTGTTTGAAATTTTAAAACATCAGTAGCGTTGCAACTACCCTCCACCTCAAACAGCAAATGTTTAATAGTTACTATAAGCTGGTCATCAAGTCTGTGAAGGCCTCCTTTATCCACACAAAATACTGTTTGACCCCAACTTGGCCACAGCAATCTTCTCCACTTTCAAAGAGCCTCCCATAATGACACAAATCTTAGGCTTAACAGCTACACGCAACCAGTTGCTGATTTTTTTTTTTTTTTTTTTAAACGAGCACTTCTAGCATAACACCTGAACAGAATTTCATGTGTTATGACACTTTCACTGCCTTGCTGATATTTTCATCCAAAGACAGGTAACTAAAGGAAAAAGGGAGGGGGAAGAAAAAAAAAAAAAAACCATGGCCATCATTCAAATCTAGTTCTGTATACTGGAAGATCAGGATACCTAATCAGGATCCCGATTTCCCATAAACTCTGTCCACATGAGGCACCTTGAGGGCCAGTGGCTAAAGAGCCCAACTAAATCTACTGGGTAAATAATACCACCAACAATGAGGAGAATCAGTTCACATCATTACTCACTGTCGAGGGTGAGAATGCATGTTAAGCAGTGCCCCATAGACGACAATCTTAATACCACCAAGAGGGCAAGGGGCCTGGTACCCCCTACATTCAATAAGCCCATGGCATTGGCCACCAAATGAACGGTTGCTGTCCATGCACTATGGTCTTCAATCATAACTTCAAATGAGATTATTTATGCTTTTTCTACTATCAGAGAGAGGAGCTGGCTACACATTTCAGCAATGAATATAAAGATCAAGTGATTGAGGCGTTCATAATGAAAGTGGAAAAGCAAACACTGTGATTAAAATAACATATTGACCTAGAATAAGTATGTTGTCAAAATATGGACAACCATACCAAACGATTCCTTTATAAAATAAATAGACAACCTGTTTAAACACCTATAGTATCAAGTAAAAAAACACCCCTACTTCCAGCACTAAAACTTCAGACAACAGGATTAAGGCGGGTCTAAAGTACGTAAACCCAATACAGCCAGAGCTTCATTTTTCATTGAGCCTGTCCTCAGAACCCAAGAGAACGGGCAGTTATTTGGGATGATGCACAACAGGACCCAGTACTACTACCTTACATTTTCATGCTAGATACGCATATTTACAAGAAAAAAGAAAATGGAACCAAAGACCAAAAGGTTTAAATGTGCCTAATCTGCAACAAAACATTTTTCATTATCCATGGCTGGTAAACTTCATAGGAATCCTAGTTGAAGAACATAAAAAAAAAATATATATATCTATATAATAAAAAAAATAATAAACTAACTTCAATAATATAGCAGGGTGCCATCAATCAAGGAGTTGAGTGTCAAATATGTACTGATATACCCACTATGGAAATGCACTCCTGCCTACTCCTGTGAACAGTAAGAATAAATGGCTGCTCAATTGGTAAGAGATGGAATCCCTCCATACTTAATGTGGTTGTAGGGGGTAAATATTTCCCCACTGAGAAAGATTTACTCCAATGGAAAACTGAAATCTGTCCAAATACGCATTTCCTTCTCATTTGCTCATGCCGAGTTCTCCACCCAGAGTAAATTATGCACGATTGAATTTAGAGACTGAAGGTTCTCCTAAAGAGATAACCGGTTGTCTTCCAGGTATAATCCTGAAGTCGGGGTGGAAGGGGGGGTTAATAAATAAATCATTCCGAAATTTACTCTAAAGGGGTATCCTTAGAGGAGTAGAAGAACAACCGTTACAAAGTGGGCTTATTACTTTGGCAGTATGAAGCTAAAACTGGCATACTCTTGTTGGAAGGCAGAGGAATCAGTAGAGTTGAGAGGCAACCTAATGAAAACCAAAAGTTTCACAGCAATAATGTGAGATTGGAGTTAACTAAGAGCCGAAAAGTACGGCATCAATTGAAGTAAGTGTCCACTGAAGAAGGGGCTTGCTTGGGAGTGCAGGTGGGGGAAATCGCATTCTACAGTAGCAGTTCACAAAGCATCCTGAGGCCATCTGCAGTTTGCTTTGAGACTGTTAAATTTAAAGACCATGAATTTCAAAACCAGTGACAATACAGATCAAGGTGCTCGACCAGAGTTGCCAACTACCCATAGAAAAGTGAAAACAAATTAACACAACAGCTAGAATCCTTCTCAAAGACAGTCCAATAAAGCTAATGATTTGTACCACAGCGGAGCAGGGCAACCGGTCGTGTACGCAGCTGTGTTACATGATTGTGCAGGGACTGCAGATGGCTACATCGTTGGATGCCAGGACATTTGAACGCTTGACAACTTGACAGGTGAAAAATCTTCTTTGTAACTTCCCAATTTAGAAACGGAGATGATGGATAGTAAAAAGTTATTGCGGTCAGTAAAGAATAATTTCCGACCACCAGGGAAGACTCCTTTAAGGACGGACACTAATGAAGAATGGGCACTAGCTTTCCCGGATGAAAACATTCAGCAATGGTCTTTTTTTTATTATTCGTCAGGATTACAAAAATGCAGCAAATACAAATCAAGCAGTTGTGAACTGTGTGTAAGGCTCAACTGCTATTTGTGTACTTGGAAACAGGCAACTATCTAGTCCACGAGGACAGTCTGCTCTGGGTATACAGATCACACCTTGGGGAAAAAAACAGTGAGCATAGATCACGATACTGATGCAATTTGCTAGAAGCACCCATGCTAGGATAAAATTACCTTATAATAGTTGATGCAAGCTATTGGAAATGGCCTCAACACTATATATGAGCAGTTATTCATAATGTGTGTTTTAAGGTGCTTGGCAAGTACTACTCTCTAGTTGGATAGGTAATTTCTGGTGTTTGGAAACCATGTGTATAGGTCAATCTCACAACCTGCGAGAATGACACCTAAAGCTATGCAACAAAATAAACCAAAAAACTGGGGGAGATCTAGGCCCCCCCCCCCCCGAGTTTGTTCGAGAGCTACAGACATTCACCATTAATTGCAACAACCCATTAATGAAGGGAACTGGTGCATGCTCTCATTCATAGAAGGCCTTCTCTTACCTTCGTAAATATACTGCCAATGCTGAGCAGATGCTGATTTGTACGACAGGAGACCCTGTAGATGGTTCATGAGAACTGCAGACCTGGTGGAGTTAAAAAACGTTGTTCAAGGTCAAGTTGACTAGACCACCTGTTAAATCCCTACGATAGTGTTGAGTTATATGAAGTTTTCCTTTTATTTTCCTTTGATTTCAAGAAATCTTTGAAATAGTGACTGTGGGCCACACAGCTGGTGAATGTGCTGGCATAAATCAATTAGTTATCCAACTTTTGGTAAATGGGTCAACCGTTTGTCCCTGGAACTGTAAACTATGATACAGAAGGCCAAACACAAGAACTTCTAAAGTGCTTGCATGATGACACTGTGTTTTAACACGTTTTCACTGTACCAGGATATGAATAACTACAAGGAACACTTGAAATTATGCTCCACTGTTTTAGGACGCAGGCTTGATAGCTTGGTGACACAGTAGAAATGTCTCCCTTTCAACCATCTCAAAGCCCAGAACAGAGAAACCAGCAGCTGTGGAGGTAATTTCTCCAGCCTTGTTTTCTGTGCGGACAATAACATACCATCCAAAAAAAAGCCCTGAAGCGAGGACGCACTCGGCAGCAAATTGATTTCTTCAAACCATTTATTCAAGAGAAAACCAGCATTTTCATTCCAAATCCCCTCACTCTGAGGCCCACTGGGGCTTGTATTACAAAATAAAGAGGACATTGAATCACACTGAACCCACAAGGGTAATAATCAGCTCGAAAGAAATAGTACAGGTTCCAGCATGCATTGGAAAATGTGACTCACCTGAGGGGCCCACGGGGGGGCCATGTAAGTGCATGCAGTCAATGGTGCCAGCGAGCATTTCCGTGAAATTCAGGGTCAGCCTATGAATAAGGAGCTACCTGCTCCGAAACGCGTTAGGAAAGATGAAGAGATTTGGAATGAAAATGCTGGTTTTCTCTAGGATAAATGGTTTGAAGAAATCAATTTGCTGCAAAGTGCGTCCTTGCTTCAGAGCATTTTTTTTGGGAGATATAGATCTCCAAGAAAGAAGTGACTCAAACAGATGGATTCACCAAAGAACAAAAATATATTTGCACTACTATGTTTCAGCTTCCGCCTTCCTCAGGTAGTACAAGATGGTTTGCTCAGTGGCTGCACAGATGACACAGCTGAATTTTCAAAAAGCATCATGAGTGAAGATTCCATTTGGAATGTGGAATCAATGCAGTCGTGAGAGCTCTTGAAATATGCAGCAATCAGGTGGTATTGTCAGTAATATTCAGTCCATCTGCATGCAGTGATTTTAAACGGTACATCCAGAAGTTCTCCCTTTAAGACATGTTCCACAGGGAAAATCGTCAAATCTGATAGTAAATGATTCACAAGGTTAAAATGATTGGCTACAGGTTGGTCAATTTTCTTATTAATTATTGCCGATTTGTGGTTCCTGAATTTTTTTATTTTTTTTAAAGCATTCATTAGTCCAATGATACAAGCCAAGTGGATTCATACTTCCAATGGTATTGGCGTGTGGATTAGTTGTTTTCAATGTCTTTATTTAGATCTCTCTACTTCCAGCAGTCAGGAGCAGGCTAGTCTCCTCTTGTCTGTTTTGATATGGCCACACAAATGGTGGGCTTGCTGAAGAAACACCATGCCCAATAACCAGTAATGCAGGTGCCTGGTCTTTAAATGCATGCACTATTTTTTAATGCATGTTAATAACCTTTGAACATTTCTTTGAGACTCATATGATTAAGGAACAACATCTATAAACAGCTATACTCCTTGATATGAAATGTTTAGTACATGCGCCTTCTACACTGCATGACTCTATAACCGCAACAATATACGAGAACCACCAGCAAAATTTCATGTTAAATATGAAAGCCATGCCGCTTAGCATATCGAAATGGATATCAGAGGGGAGCCACAAGTCTTGACATCATCTTTAACACAGTTTTCCAAAATCGCAATGGTGTAAACATTATGAAAATAATGAAAGACAGAATGCGAGCTCATTAGTAGGGAAGTGTTACTCGTACAGCAGTGCTTTATACTGAACAGACCTCTGCTTTAGTACTGCCCATCGAATTATAAATCCTGTGAATGCAGCCAGGATGCACAAGACCCCACGAGAGATCCATTCATAGGGGGCGGGGGCAGGGCTGCAGCACCTCTTTTCCCTCAAGCCTGCTCATCACAGATTTGTTTGTGGAGGAACTTACATCGGCCATAAACCATCATAGGTTTAGTGGAATGATGTTAGAACCCCATCCCAAAAAAGCAAAATACCTGCAGGGGCTGTCATATAGATTGTAATACACAATGTGATACGCTGGACCCACCAAGAATAATTCCAGAATACATTCATTTCTCAGCACCTAGGTCACCATAAAGCCACAACTGCTCACTCATCCAAAAGTCAGTCCCGTACTATCTATCTCAAAGCAATAGATTACTAACTGGTATGCCTCCCACCCCAATTCTCCAATCCAGATAGCATAGTGCGCAGGTACCAAAGAGTACTATAAATTCAATTCTTGATTGAAACACTTGGACAAATAAAAACCCGCTTCAAGAGTAGTCAAACAGATGCATAACCACACATGGATAGCCTTCAAATTCCTCAATGAAATGCTGAGGCACAGAGACATACCAAAGACCCGTCGGACCTCAAGAATTTCAGGCCCACCTCACTGCTTCCTTTTGCCGCCAAAGTCATTGAAAAGGCAGTCAACACCCAGCTAGTACACTTCATGGAAACTCACAGCATCCTTGACACCTCCCAGTCCGGATTCCGCAACACCAAAACCGCCCTCCTGGCCCGCCACCGACGACATCCGTATCCTTCTCGACCAAGGCCACACGACAGCCCTCATCTTTCTGGACCCATCAGCAGCCTTCGACACCGCCTCCCACCGCACACTAGCCACCAGACTACACAACGCAGGTATCCATGGAGAGGCCTTAGACTGGATACGTTCTTTCCTCTCAGGCAGAACACAGAGAATAAGACTCCTGCCCTCCCTCTCAGAACCGACAGATCAGATGCGGATTACCCCAAGGATGCTCCCTCAGCCCTACACTCTTCAACATCTACACAGCCCCCCTCGCAACCATCGTCAGAAACCACGGTCTCAACATTGTCTCCTACGCCGATGACACTCAGCTCATCCTCTCCCTCACCAAGGAACCCGACATCACCAGGCACAACTTCCAAGAAGGGATGAAAGCCGTTGCGACCTGGATGAGCAACAGCTGCCTGAAGCTCAACTCTGAGATAACTGAAGTACTCATCCTCTGCTCCACCCCCTCCAAATGAGAGGAGACCTGGTGGCCCCCCCGGACACCCAACGGACCATGCACGCAACCTCTGCATCATACTCTACTCTTCACTCACCATGAACCGCCAGAATAATGCTGCATCTTCCACATGCTTCAACACCCTCCGCATACTTCGCAAGACTTTCAAATAGATCCACCCCCCCCCCGACTCCAGGAAAACCGTCACCCACGCACTCATCACCAGCAGGCTGTACTACAGCAATGCCCTCTACGCCGGAACCAACAAAAACCTCCTCCGCAAACTCCAGACCGTCCAGAACAGCGCAGCCAGACTTATCCTCGATATCCCACGACACAACCACATCACCAAACACCTCTGCGACCTCCACTGGCTCACCGTCGAAAAAAAAATAAAAAAAAAATAGAATACCTTCAAGCTGCTCACACACGCCTACAAAGCCCTCCACAACACCAGACCCCAATACCTCAACGACAGGATCTCTTTCCACGCCCCCAAGAGAAAGCTCCGCTCAGCAGACCTCGCCCTAGCCACGGTCCCTCATAACTACAGGACCAGAGCTGGTGGAAGATCCTCCTCCTACCTCGCAGCCAAGACCTGGAACGAACTCCCCCCTCCACCTCCAACAGAGCCCCCACACGGACCCAATTCAGAAAGGACCTCAAGACCTGGCTCTTCGAATGACCCCAACGGAGCTGCTCACCCTCCACTCCCCAGCACCTAGAGACCCTCGCGTGTGAATAGTGCGCTCTGCAAAACCCCTGACTGATTGAAATTCAAGATGCAAAATAACTTTCCTCACCAAGTCAGTTCCAAGTTCACAATCACTCTATTCATTTGCCAACTATCATTTCTTTTTGTAGCAACGTTTTTGTAGCAACGTTCTTCCAGCCAACACGTTTTGGCGCAAAGAAGGATAGTCACAAGGAAATTCCTCCAGGCTGGAAGTAACAAACTTACACCATGACATTACAAATATAAAAACAACAAACAGTCAACATGTGCTTCCACTGCAAGTTTCACCAATGATTGTCTAAACGTACGGCATACACTTTCCACCTTTTATAATGATAGTCGGTTACATGGTCACAATTAGCCATCACCTCCAAAACGGTGTACTGAAATGTACTTTCTGCCGGTTGCAACATCATAAATATTTCGTACGTAGACATCCCAATTCAAGCTACAAAGTTTCAAAATATTTACAGTGCTGTCAAGTAACAGATACCATCTTCACGTCATAGTAAATGAACATATGATTATAGCAAGCCTGTGCACACGCTAAAATTCCAATACTTGAAGATCTGAAGGGCTCTCCGCCGGTTTTAATTCCATCCGGGCTAGCAAGTAGATAAAACCTTCTCTAACGATGTCCTGGTAAAGGACACAGATCCTTAGTTATATATGATATCCTGTACGTGGTGTTTAAACAACAAATAAGGAAATCTCGTAGCACTCAGAGTGTGGGTACTGAGACAGCGAGTACGCTGGTCGTAGTGAACGCCGCTCCGAGGTTGAGAATTAATCCGGATTAAGGGCGGAGAGCCCTTCAGATCTTCAAGTATTGCCATAAGCCCTGAAGAAGTCGTGGGGTACTTCCCCAGACGAAACACGTGTTGGCTGGGCAATTGTTCGGATTAAAGGAGACTAGATAATCACAACCACACTGTTTTGATCTCATTTGTATGATACATGTACCTTTCAATTCTGTGAAGAACTTGTACTAATGTCTAATTGAGTATTGGAATTTTAGCGTGTGCACAGGCTTGCTATAATCATAGGTGGACGCTAGGGTCTTCTTTGGATGGCTTAGGGGTTCTCCCTCACCTGTTTGCACCGTTTCACTTGCATCTGACAGATTTCACGCACACTTCATTGGCGCCATCTACTGCCACACAAGAAACCCCCCTCTCTTGCGTTTATTAAATTAACATGTCCACACATCGTAATACCTCAATAACAAAGCAGAAATCCTACAGAAAACTGTGAAAGCACTGAAAACCATATCTCACTTAGCAAGAAGTACACGTTGAGATCCTTATAGTCAATACCCCAAACATATAAGGGCTCTAAGGTATCAAGCCAAATGTGATGTTGTCGTATTCAGTCATTCAAAGACAATCTTAGTACGATATAAGGTCCTCATATCTCATACCCCAATCAGCAAAAGACTAAAAAAAAAAAAAAAGGTAATAAATCAAAATAATGTTAGCATATTCAGTCAATCAAGAACAATCTTAAAAAAAAACAAGAAACACATATATATATATACATATATATATATATATATATATATATATATATATATATATATATATCTATCAGAAGATCAGTTTATAGAAATGAGAAAAAAAGTGAGAAGCATTATTTAACTGTATTGTTATATCTGCCCACTGACTAAGGTAGATGATGACATCTTAGGGAGAAACTATCAAAATTATAGTGTGTGTATATATATATATATATATATATATATATATATATATATATATATATATATATACACACATATATACACACACACACACATATACATACATACATACACACACACACATAAAAGAGAGAGACATTACATTTAGAAATGTTAGTGTCAAGAAAAAAGGTAGAGCATCTGCCAAATGTTTAGAATGTCATACCATAGCAATGACAGTTCAACTCATTTGAAATTAAACGAGGTTCCATTTTCAAAAGCAGAGTGCTGTCAATATCACTTGATCTAGTACAAGTATGACGGCCTGTTGGGGTGAACTTATCTTCATACAATTACAGTTATCTTCTTATGGCCCTCACACGCATCCCTACTGATGAACCCATTCACTTAGCACAATAAGTGCTATGTTAAAACTAGGCTCAGGCAAAGTTTCCTTTTTACCACATAATCTCACGAATTTTGCATTACGCTTGTTGCAGAAAATTTCCGAACCGACGTGATGAGGCATAATTTTTACAAAATTTTAGCAAAGGACAACGAACAAAGGACAGAATGCAAGTAGCTGCAGTTTGCGGCACTTTTGTTTTTTAACCCTTTTTTACCACAAGATGCATCCTTGTGTTTTCTCGCTAAAATATCGTGCTAAATGACAGTTTTGCATTTCACATACATTTTGCGGAATTTCCATAGTTAAGCAAGTGCACTTGTTAGGCTTCCCTAGTAAAAACGTATTCAATTCATAAGCATGACTGGTAGCATGGACATTTGATTTACACTAAGAGTGAAACACACTTCCTATGTTTATATTCAATTTCCAGTGAAATGATCCGAAACGGTCACTCTGCAAACTCTTCACTGAAATGGCAGGAAACACAACCGTTCTCCAAGCTACAGGACGAATTAATTAAGCACGCACAGCGTTCGCTATTACACACCTGCAAATGTGGTGCTAGAATGAAAACAAGCCATCTCCAAAATCAAATTCACTGTTAAACAGCGACTGACCATCAAATCCTGCCCCAGATATCGAAGTACTGCCTCTCTTTACCCTCCCTTCACCATATGCTGCACCATTCAAAGCTTGTCAAAGACTCACCGCCTCTCCTCACAATAAATAGAAATCTGAATGTTTTCACCTTGCCCGCTTGCATGCACGATCCTGAACTACCATACATACCAATTCTGTTTAAGGCGATGTTGCTCCCCACCTAGGTTCACATGCTGGACTTCACCGCAGAACAATCAGCCTGTGACTTCTAACTGGAGGAACTGCATGGGACTGACAAGTGCAGGGGTTACGGTGACCACCTGCCCGTTAACTACAAGGCCTGTCCGTGCATTCAGTCTTTATCTCCGCCGTCCGTAGCTGATCTTCTAACGGATATCATTTGTCCGTGATTTTAGCACTTCCGGGTCGTCTAACAACAAATTGCACGGCTGAACACATCGAGAGAGTTGTCTAGGAGCCGACGGTGCTGCTAATGTGTAAGGTGATCTGCGATTGGAGCATTGGAGGCACCCAGCGATGGATATGGAGCATACAGACTTTCGAAGTGCTGATTGGCTGTGGAGTCCACACACGTCTTAGTTCAGTCCGCCGATTTAGAGTAGGCGGGTGCTGCCCATCTATGAGAGAGTGGAGTTTATTTGGACTTCCAGCAGAACTAAATTAATCGTAATCCAAGCGTGGACGGCTTGCCTCGAGCTGGGCGGGCCAGGCTAGACTGCTGTCGTCTGCTGTTTTTTGATAGGTGGGAGGGAGGAGATGAGAGGGGAAGGGGAGCAGCGCGGAGTACTGTCGCAGCCAGGTGATGAGAGTCCGCGATTGTTGGACCGCGTCACACGGTCTGTACGCGACTGACAGTAGTGCAGACCCCTTTGGCCTATGTTTGGACTCAATATAAGTTTGTCACCTCTCCTAGAGAAAAATACGGGTCATTATTCATGTTTTAAGATTTTGCAAAGATCCGGATATGATACCTAGATAGGACTTTACATAAAAGCGTTCATATTCCATTTTTACTTCGGCTTTTTTTTTTAACTATTAGTCATGGATCATTAAGGACGCTTTAGAACACCTTTTGAAGTGTCACTTTTTTCTTTTAAATTAGTACTGAAAAAAGGAAAAAATACTGGCTTTGAGTGATTTTACTTTTTTTTTACCAGCCCGGTACATTAAAATACTGGTCATGGTGGTTAAAAAACCACCAGGTGGAAACCCTGGGATGCAGGCGCGGCCCGTGCTAGGAGTGCCGGTCGGGCGGTGACGTGGGGAGGGGCAGGGTGGGGGGTAGTAAACTACGGATTAAGGCCGAATACAGGTAAGTGAACATTTAAATAAATAAAACGAATTTCGTTGTGAGCGCTGCATCGCCAAATGCGATGCAGTGCGCGCAACAAAATTCGTTTTATTTATTTAAATGTTCACTTACCTGTATTCGGCCTTAATCCGTAGTTTACTACCCCCCACCCTGCCCCGCCCCACGTCACCGCCCGACCGGCACTCCTACCACGGGCCGCGCCTGCTGGGATGAGCCCCGGTGTGCCAGGCATACGTGTCACAACCAGACCTGGTAGGATACCGGGCAGTAGATATTTAAGGCACATGTCGTTTTTACTGGCAGTGGATAGTTCGTTTTGTCATGTAGTTTCCACCCTATGATAGGAACTACGCGTTTGTAGACAGCATAACCATTGGGATGGTGCCAGACTGTTTCCATGCACCTCCTCAGGATATGTCGTCCTACAGGCCAGCTAGCTCACAGTACCACCATAAGCCCCCCCTAAACTTAGATTAGGTAGTGATGGTTCTGGCAACCACTGAACATGACAGCCATGATCCCCCAGAAATAATGATAACAGATCTAGAACCTTTTTGCTCAGTCACTCGTGCTCATTTTCTCTCCAAGAAATATAGAAGGAATACACAGTGGGACGTTTTCAATATTTATTGAGCCAATGTGATTCTTATATAAAATATATGTGCTGCGATGATCAATAGACAGAAGCAAATGAAGTTATTAGAAGTATAAGGACAGTGAACAGAATGAAAAGTTACACCATCATGCAAAAACAATGTATATATGCAAGCATTTAAAACAATATAGAAATCTGGCATACTCCTACTTCCAACCCCTGTTACCTGAAGGAAACAAATGTATGTCCCCATTGTGGTCACAAGCTGGACATCCCTCATATAGATATAAGCCGAAGCATCCACATGTAGAGACCTCGCCAGTCGAGGGATGTATCAACCTCAGCCCGGGGGGGCAGAGGAATCAATACATGAGAACAAGGAGTCAGAAAAACTGGGAATGAGGAAGTATGATAAGCCCCCTATAATTCATTTTTCCTCGAGAATGTTAAACCCAGTAGAAGTGCAGGTGCTAGAGAAGGGTTTGGGATTTGCACCCACCACAGAGCCTAATAAATATGGAATAGAGAGAGACCTTAATGACCTCTTTAGAAAAATCAGGCTCAAAAGATTTTTTGAAGGGAAAGAAGCCTCAGTGGAGTTGAATAAATCAGGTTTAAAACCACCCTCCACGTGGACACCACAGAGAAATCTAGATGGAAGGAGGTAGAGATGTTTGAAAGAGTAGTTAAAATAAGCGTAGAGGATTTATTTACTAAAGGATTTTAGGACAACCAACAATTTACCCAAAACCCAAAGAGAAGCCCTTAATGGTCTAGCTAAAAGTGAGGATATAACTATAAAACCTGGTGATAAGGGAGGAAGTATTGTAGTAATGGACACTGAAGATTACAATAGAAGAATGTATTCCCTGTTAGAGGTTAAATACCACTATAGGAAATCCAGTGAGAGAGAGTGGAAAGAGTTAGGTGAAAGGATAAACAGGTTATTGAGATTCGCTAGAGAGGATGGAATCATATGTCAACAAGAGTATGATTTCCTGCATAATGAACATCCGATAATACCAGCTCTCTATGGGCTACCAAAAGTCCACACAAATATTATGGACCCCCAATTAGACCCATTGTTTCAAGTCTAAACTCCCTCACAGAACCTCTCAGTAAGTATGAGGATTGCTTTTTGAGACATTGATGGAGCAGGGGTTCGAGAAAAGAAACCTGCTCGAATTAATGCCACCATAATACGTACTAACAGTAAGTAGTAATAGAAAATTAACGTGCACCTTACATGTACACGAGGGAAAACTGCTTTGCGCATGCATGCACTAACGTGAGATAACGCATGAAGAACTAAAACTGTATTTACATTATGCTTTGAAAGAAACGAGAAATAATGCATGACTAGGCCGCATGTGCATTTCGTAGTTTGCATGTTGCAGCTTGCTTTGAATTAATAAATAATATCGTTTTGCATAAGGCTTTGCTAGGAAAAACATTAACAAGGAATAGTACAAAGGTGGGGGGTAAACAGTGAAAACTACATTGTCATATAATTAATGAATGTCCATTTTCCATTCGCTATAGTGGGCTGGATGAACTCCATTTTGCTTATGTCGTCAGAAGAAGGGAGGGGTGAACGGAAGAGTGAATCTGATCTGTCAGAGGCAAGGCAGACGCGCTGTGCACAGCAGAAGAAATGTACGAGTTGAAGGCCAGTGTGACGAGTGTCGGCCAAAATGATGAAATCAACCGTGGGACCGGAGTCCTATTCTGCGAACGTTGTCAAATTTATGAATACAATTGTTTAAATGTATCTTTTATAAGAAGACGTGAGAATGAACTAAGAACCGAACTGTGAGAAAGGAAGCAAACAATAAATTGACTAAATTGTACGAGAGGTCACCATGGTGTGAGATTCCACCCCCAAAGTCCACCAATCAACTGTCTAGTTACGCTGAATGTTTCAATTGATGTGGGACGGACATGTAGGTTTTAGGGTATAACTGGGGTGCCTTTTGGGGTGTGGTTTAAGGAGAGCTGGAGAGAAAGAGGGAGAGTCGTAGGTGGAGAGGCTGAGAGAGGGAAGATGCATCGCAGTTCGTCGGTTTTGCAGAGAGGCCTAGCTGTTCCTGTCCTGTCCTGATCTTGTCCCTGAAATCTTTGTCCCCTGACTCTATTTCAGTGCATCCTCGCCACCACTTAGGCCTGAGGGGTGGTTTTCTCTACAAATCCGTTGGGTTTGTATTATTCTAACTCGTGCTTGCATAATTTACTTGCGAATGTATTTTTTTGTCTCTGAAACTATTGTCTCTTTATCTATCCACTCCTTCATGCAATATTGTCATTATTTGATTGATGAGTTTGTCTCTTTTGAATTACTGATGTTTTTCTCTCCCTTTGTGAGTTCATTGTTTGCATTTGTGACCGTATGCATTTGAGCATTTTATTCTATGATTTGAGATAAATCTATTAACTTCAACGAGAGTCTGTGTCTTATTTAGTTGATCAATTGTCTAATCAGATAGGGAGTATCATTACCATCAACTATTCAACTAATTGGTTCATCGACCAAGTAGAGGAAAAGTTGATATATATATATAATAAGAATTTTGGAAATGCCATATATGGATTTTAGAAGGAAGAGAATACAATTTTTAGCAAATTGACCCCAGCGCATCAGGGATTTGGATGAGTGTGTATGGGCCATTGTTCTGCTATATTATTGAGTATTGATCCCTGATTAGGCATTGGCCGCGCGCTGGATCACCTCTAGTCTCAGAACAACCCTCATACATAAAAGATACGATGGATATGATTAAGAAGATTGAAGGGAAAGGCTTTAATCCTGAAACTGATTGGTTAGTGGCGACAATATAGCTTCCTTTTTCACCCAAAAAATTGAAGACATCTACCAGAAAATTATCTTGTCCAACGTAACTTCTCCCCATTCTACAGCAGGATATCCTGGCCCCCCCTCCAATACCTCGCAGCTCCACTGCTTTCCCCTCTCACTCCGGCAGAGGTTGAATCCCTTCTTACTAAAACTAAATCTGGTTCTCCCCTTGATATCATCCCGGCTAAAATCTCATCTAGATTTTCCGCACAGTTAGCCACACCTATCTGTTCCATTCTTAATAGCTCCTTGAGTACAGGCAGACTCCCCCTAGAATGGAAAGCTGCTCAAGTTGTTCCTATTCGTAAAAACCCCAAGATCTCCACAACTGAGCTTTCAAATTACCGTCCCATATCTTTGCTCCCCTTCAGAGCAAGCTTATTGAAAAACACATCAACAGACATTTGTCTGACTTCATCGAAATCTCTCACTGCCTTGACGTCTCCCAGTCAGGCTTCCGGCCAAGCACAGTACCGAATCCGCTTTAATTGAGGTAACTGATAACATCAGAATGGCCTTGGACAATGGTCAAGCGGCACTTCTGGTGCTGCTTGACCTGTCGGCAGCATTTGACACCATCTCGCACCAGATCCTACTGGAGAGAATTCAAGAAATTGGAGTACAGGGGCTTGCACTGAAGTGGATGACGGACTTTCTTACTGATAGATCCCAGACGGTCACTCTGGGGACCTTCAGATCAAAAACCACCAAAGTTACCAAGGGGGTACCGCAGGGCTCTTGTTGGAGCCCCACACTTTTTAACATCTATGTTACCACCTTGGCTAAACTCATGAGGAACTTAGGGTTCAATCCCATCTCATACGCGGACGACACCCAGCTCCTCCTCACCTTTGATAAGAACAATCCTGATGTACAACTCATCTTTTCTGAAGGCATGAAGACTATTGCTGCCTGGATGAGGACTAACTTCCTCCAATTGAACGCCGAGAAATCGGAGATCATGTTGATTGGAGGAGCAGCCATAAGCTGGACCCCCAGATGGTGGCCAGAGGAGCTGGGCAATGCCCCGTCCCCTAAGGAAGTGGTTAAAAATTTAGGAATTAGGATCGACCAGAACCTTACTTTTGACGCTCACGCCAATACTACTGCTGGCACCTGCTTCTACACACTCAGTTTACTTAGAAGGATCTTTCCCCTGTTACCTTCCTCTACCAGAAAAACACTGATACAGGCTCTGGTACTAAGTAGACTGGACTATTGTAACGCACTGTTAGCATCGGCCAACAAAACCTCCTTAAACAAGCTACAAGTTGTGCAGAACACGGCTGCCCGTCTGGTAGCAAATGCCCAACCTAGAACGGCTTCCACTCCCCTCCTCAAAAAACTTCACTGTCTCCCTGTGAGAAAGCGGGTGAAATTTAAGATAGGCTGCACTGTTTTTAAAGCCCTTAACGAACAGGGGCCTTCCTACCTATCTACTAAACTTGTTAAGTATACCCCCTCACGACCTCTTAGATCGGGCTCCAAGCACCTCCTCTGCACCCCTAGAATTAAAAAAGCGCGCAGTGGTGGCAAAGCTTTTTCATACCTTGCCCCTGCTTACTGGAATGAACTGCCCCTCCAGCTTCGCAACTGCCAGAGCCTCTCTCAGTTCAGGAAGCTTCTGAAAACTCATCTCTTCTGATCCCCTCTGATCTGGCTATAGCACTCAGTCCTTAGCGCAGAGATACCCCTAGGGGTGATTCAGCGCTATATAAATTAATAATAATAATAATTAGACATTGAAGCCTTATATATAGGCTTTCCTGTTTTCAGTTTCTATTTTTGGTAAATTCTGGTGGTGTTTTTTCAGTGTTTTCCAGTGATTTCAATACCTCAAAAAAACAGTGCTTTTCAGTGGTTACTCATTTTCGCGCCATAAAGAACAACTGAAACAGTGTTTTACCGGTGTTTATGGAACACTTTGCTTTTATTATTGCTTGCTTTCTTCATTGATGTATGGTATATAGACAGTGTATATGAGGTCCAAATACATTTTTACTAGTCGAACTTATTGTAGTACACCATACAATATTTCTTCAGTGAGTCTTTGGTCATTTGCGCTTTCTCTTTCCTTCCCATGTAAACTTTTATTTGTAAAAAGGCCCTCTCGACATTGGCACTTGAGACTGGCAATGCCAAAACAGCCAGTACACAATTTGCCAACTCTGGCCACTGACGTAGCTTTCCATGCCAATACTGGTGCACCTGAAGGTTGACATTCTCTGGGACAGGTTCTGCAACATATGCGTTGAAGTGGGTGCATATGCCCTCAGAAGTATTAAAGCGGTCAAAAATGAAGCTGTACTTTGCAAAGTCTGGAGAAAATTCCCCTTTACAGAAGGGATCTAACACTTGTGCAGAGTACCACAGTGAGGCTTCATTGACTTCAAATGCCATGGTTGGTGAAGGGACATTTCTATGCATCATTGCTAGCCATTTCTCATGCATTGTAAAATAAAATGTCCTGAATTGGTCCTCAACACTTGCCTATGATATTCTTAAATTAATTATTCACAGTGGACATCCACATCAGTGCACTCGTCCTCATGCCCAGAGTCTACATCCAAGAGATTTTAAGTGAGTAAGGTCTAATTTCTTTAAACATTTGCGGTCGACTAATCTTATCTAATTAAAACAAAAAAAGGGATTTTGCTGTTGGACATATTTTGAGGGGAAAACATTCTTGGGGGTCTTTTTCTTTAAAAAAATGTTTTAGAAAATATTCTTGGCATGGTATGAATGTGTACTGCTGCCCCGAGCAGGAATGTTCCTGAGTGACAAATACCAATAACAGGCCAGTGTACCCCTCCCAGGGCTCTGTCTCCTCAGAGGCTCTTCAAGGGTCAGGTGCAAAGGTTGGAAGGTTAGTGTCTCCACTAACATGATATCTGTGGACTGTGCCCAGAGCCGAGCTCTTTCTTCGCATTCTAGAGCGCAGGCAAAATCTCGCATTTCAGTATTCTTTTTATTTTTTATCCTTCTTTTCGCCCTTTTCTTACTTCCCTTTTCCTTAATTTTGTTACTTTTTACTATTTGTCCTTTCTTTTTACTCTTACTTTCATTTTCGCTCTCGCCTTTTGAATACGTTTGCAAACTGCAGAAGCTTCTTTACAGGCAGTGAGGGATCATGCTACAAAACCCTCGGATAGGAACACCATTCTACACTACACCAGTAACCATCCCAGTTTCCAAAGAGATAATATACCGTTTGGTGAATTTTTAAGACTAAAGAGAAACTGTACGAGCAAGAATGATTTTGAGCACCATGCAGAGGTTCTGAAAAAGAAGTTACAAAATAGAGGGTACCCAAAAAGGGTCATCAGACAGGCTTACAAGCGAGCCAAGTATTATAATAAGGAGAGTTTATTCTTGAACAATGCACTGAAGATAAAGGATAATGACCAAAAATAGTTTGTGTCACTAACTTTTCAAGTATTAGTAATAAGGTCAAAAACATAATAAATAGAAATTGGTCTTTACTGAATGGCGGAGACAAAACATCCTTGCCCAAACCCCTGTTTGCTTTTAGGAGAAACAGGACCATCCATAATGAGTTAGTACATACATATAGGGAAACTTGCATGATACATCAGATGAGTTTAATGGAAGGCAAGAGAGTGGTGGGCAATTTCCCATGCAGGAGCTGTGTGATTCCATTCTAAGAGGTCAAAATATTGAACACAATGGAAAACAACATCAATATAGGGCTATGATGAATTGTAAAACTAAAAATGTAATCTATCTGATAATATGCCCTTGTAAGAAAGGCTACGTAGGAGAGACTAAATGAGAGATACGGATCAGGCTAAATGAACATAGATCAGCCATTAGAACCAACAAAAGAAATGCCCCCTCACAGAACATTGCGATACAAAAGGGGATGATGGACGGAACGCTTGAGCCAATCAAACACTCACCCCCAGTCAACTGATCTGGGTTTAATCCATCATCATTCTTTAGCTCACTCCACCACCCCAGTTCAGACATGGCCATATGCAAATCAGTCTGACCCTGTGCCTCATGGGAACAGTCCAGCCCGAACTGCCAAGCCATGTCTTCCCTGGACCGGAAACAAGCATCCTAGGACCGGTTTCTGGCATTCCAGCCGTCATCAGCCAGGCTTGCTTGAATCCAGTGGCAAAGTGAGCAAGGGACCCACGTCTGGGCATACCCCGCCAACTTAGGGCGAACAAGCGATACAAAGGGGATGATGGACGGAACGCTTGAGCCAATCAAACACTCACCCCCAGTCAACTGATCTGGGTTTAATCCATCATCATTCTTTAGCTCACTCCACCACCCCAGTTCAGACATGGCCATATGCAAATCAGTCTGACCCTGTGCCTCATGGGAACAGTCCAGCCCGAACTGCCAAGCCATGTCTTCCCTGGACCGGAAACAAGCATCCTAGGACCGGTTTCTGGCATTCCAGCCGTCATCAGCCAGGCTTGCTTGAATCCAGTGGCAAAGTGAGCAAGGGACCCACGTCTGGGCATACTCCCGCCAACTTAGGGCGAACAAAGCGATACTAAAAGGGGATGATGGACGGAACGCTTGAGCCAATCAAACACTCACCCCCAGTCAACTGATCTGGGTTTAATCCATCATCATTCTTTAGCTCACTCCACCACCCCAGTTCAGACATGGCCATATGCAAATCAGTCTGACCCTGTGCCTCATGGGAACAGTCCAGCCCGAACTGCCAAGCCATGTCTTCCCTGGACCGGAAACAAGCATCCTAGGACCGGTTTCTGGCATTCCAGCCGTCATCAGCCAGGCTTGCTTGAATCCAGTGGCAAAGTGAGCAAGGGA
The DNA here is from genome assembly GCA_963921515.1 of Calotriton arnoldi. Lineage (NCBI taxonomy): Eukaryota > Metazoa > Chordata > Amphibia > Caudata > Salamandridae > Calotriton > Calotriton arnoldi. Next base: position 1,554,408 of record CAWUFW010001516.1, read on the forward strand.
CCCACGTCTGGGCATACCCCCGCCAACTTCAGACGTGGGTCCCTTGCTCACTTTGCCACTGGATTCAAGCAAGCCTGGCTGGTGACGGCTGGAGTGCCAGAAACCGGTCCTGGGATGCTTGTTTCCGGTCCAGGGAAGACATGGCTTGGCAGTTCGGGCTGGACTGTTCCCATGAGGCACAGGGTCAGACTGATTTGCATATGGCCATGTCTGAACTGGGGTGGTGGAGTGAGCTAAAGAATGATGATGGATTAAACCCAGATCAGTTGACTGGGGGTGAGTGTTTGATTGGCTCAAACGTTCCGTCCATCATCCCCTTTTGTATCGCTTGTTCGCCCTAAGTTGGCGGGGTATGCCCAGACGTGGTCCCTTGCTCACTTTGCCACTGGATTCAAGCAAGCCTGGCTGGTGACGGCTGGAGTGCCAGAAACCGGTCCTGGGATGCTTGTTTCCGGTCCAGGGAAGACATGGCTTGGCAGTTCGGGCTGGACTGTTCCCATGAGGCACAGGGTCAGACTGATTTGCATATGGCCATGTCTGAACTGGGGTGGTGGAGTGAGCTAAAGAATGATGATGGATTAAACCCAGATCAGTTGACTGGGGTGAGTGTTTGATTGGCTCAAACGTTCCGTCCATCATCCCCTTGTATCGCTTGTTCGCCCTAAGTTGGCGGGGGTATGCCCAGACGTGGGTCCCTTGCTCACTTTGCCACTGGATTCAAGCAAGCCTGGCTGGTGACGGCTGGAGTGCCAGAAACCGGTCCTGGGATGCTTGTTTCCGGTCCAGGGAAGACATGGCTTGGCAGTTCGGGCTGGACTGTTCCCATGAGGCACAGGGTCAGACTGATTTGCATATGGCCATGTCTGAACTGGGGTGGTGGAGTGAGCTAAAGAATGATGATGGATTAAACCCAGATCAGTTGACTGGGGTGAGTGTTTGATTGGCTCAAACGTTCCGTCCATCATCCCCTTTTATCGCTTTGTTCGCCCTAAGTTGGCGGGGGTATGCCCAGACGTGGGTCCCTTGCTCACTTTGCCACTGGATTCAAGCAAGCCTGGCTGGTGACGGCTGGAGTGCCAGAAACCGGTCCTGGGATGCTTGTTTCCGGTCCAGGGAAGACATGGCTTGGCAGTTCGGGCTGGACTGTTCCCATGAGGCACAGGGTCAGACTGATTTGCATATGGCCATGTCTGAACTGGGGTGGTGGAGTGAGCTAAAGAATGATGATGGATTAAACCCAGATCAGTTGACTGGGGGTGAGTGTTTGATTGGCTCAAACGTTCCGTCCATCATCCCCTTTTGTATCGCTTTGTTCGCCCTAAGTTGGCGGGGGTATGCCCAGACGTGGGTCCCTTGCTCACTTTGCCACTGGATTCAAGCAAGCCTGGCTGGTGACGGCTGGAGTGCCAGAAACCGGTCCTGGGATGCTTGTTTCCGGTCCAGGGAAGACATGGCTTGGCAGTTCGGGCTGGACTGTTCCCATGAGGCACAGGGTCAGACTGATTTGCATATGGCCATGTCTGAACTGGGGTGGTGGAGTGAGCTAAAGAATGATGATGGATTAAACCCAGATCAGTTGACTGGGGGTGAGTGTTTGATTGGCTCAAACGTTCCGTCCATCATCCCCTTTTGTACCCCTCACAGAACATTGGCTTCAATGTAAACACACAGAGAAAGATATAAAGTGGTGCGTATTGGAATCTGTCAAAGGGTCCACCAGAGGAGGCGACTTTGATACTAAGAAGAAAACAAGCATTTGCAATGCAATAGGTCTCGCATTTGCGAGAGTTTGAGCTATTGACATTGTAAATGACAATGCCTTTTATTTATATGTTTTGAAAACCTGCAAGCGGTGCGTAAACATGCCCTTTGTAATTATAGTCCTTGCTTACGAGAAGCAAGGTTGGCAGTAACAGCTCCTCTTTTACTGCCAGACGTGCTTTTCGTAAGCAAGGACTAAAGTACAAAGTGCGTAGTTACACACCGCTTGCAGGTTTTCAAAACACATAAGTAAAAGGCATTGTCATTTACAATGCCAATAGCTCAAACTCTCGCAAATGCGATACCTATTGCATTGCAAATGCTTGTTTTGAGAATCTGGTCACCCTATGTAAAGTTCAGTTTTGGATTGCAAACGGGACTAATCTATCCAAGGTGAAAGGCTGGGTTGTATTTTGCCTTGTTTACAAGATTGACAAGAGTTAAGTGCTTAAAGAAAATAGTCATTCCCGCTGCTGCAGAGGATTTTAGCAGTCGTGCAACAATCTCGGGAGACTATACTTCGACAGTCAGGGAAGAAGTGTCAGCAGCTCCCCGCTACCTCATATAGCCATCAGACCAGCGCAAGTGGGCACCGCCCCCCGCACCCCGCCTGTAGTCAAAAGCAGAGACCACCAAGAATTATTACAAGGGCCACCAGAACTACTCGGTTTTGTGGCAGTGGCGTTTTCCAATAATCATAGATTAGTCGCATTTCCACATAATTCACCATCTGCTACATAATATGCAAAGCTTAACAAAAAAATTTTTCTAGCGCAAATGTCTAAAAAGTGAACTGAAAATGAGAAGATAGGTGTTGTTGCGCAGTGGAAGGTCCTTCGCAAAGGTTGACTGGTTACCATGCTGTTGCTTATTGTTGTATTTGAGTGTCAGTCAGGTACTATTGAGCTCAAACCTTTGCCTAGTGAGAATATGTGTAAAAATTACATTATGGAACAAATACAATAAGAAAACGTGCCGCAATATGGTTCATAATGTGACATTTTTTCAACATAATTTAGTCAACCCTACATGATAATTATCCTCCCCTGCCGCATAATTCATGTGGCCCTGATTCTAGCCAAGAGACCTACGTTCTATGCACCCAATAGTTATAGTACCATCTGCACTGTCCCATGCCCACCCCCATTAACTGCAATCACTTCCGCAGCAAACCTACTAACCCCTGCACACCACAATCACTTCCTCGGAGTAAAAGAGCACAACAACTCACAATGACAAAAATAAGACAAAGTCAGTTGCAATGACGTTCGGCCTGCCCAGGTGGGCTTGTTCCAGACTTGAATGTGGTAAGAGCTGTGCTCAGGCAATGGGTTTCCTAGGTCGGTCTCCTCCGCTAGGACTGAAGACATCTGACAGATACAAGGAGCACAAACTGTTGAACGATGCAGAGGGAGGCTGCACACACTTTGCCACTTCTAAGATGTAGGAACTATGTAATATGTGAAAACAAAAGGGATTTGCACTTGGGCGGGAACAGGATCCTCTGAATTCCGGGGAAAGGGCAACATCCAGAGAGAAATCCACCAGCAGAATCTATGCATCATCGTAGAATCCTGAGAGGACCTACGGTTGTAGATGGTGGAGACTAGCAGTTGTATGTTCCTACAAAGATTACCGCTACACTGGGGTACTGCACTATAAGCGGCTACATCGAACAACGTCTACATCAACCAGGTTTGCATATCGTGAAATTAGCACTACATTTACTCCAAGACATCAACAGTGCACCTACATGGTCCCAAGCTCTAAACCTACTTCTGTCATTGCCACTTATCCTAACCCAAGTACGTACATTCCCCCTACCCCTAAATGAAGCTCACCGTACTTGTAATCCTAACGATAAACTCTAAACTAGCCCTAAACCAAACTGTAAACATAATACTTGGAACTCTAACTCTAATCTTAATTTGAGCCATAAAAATGTACCTACCCCTAACCTTACATTTAAAGCCTACCCTAAACCTAACCCTAAAGTTAACCATAACCCTAACCATAACAATGCATCTATCCCTAAACCTAAGTGGAAGCCTATTCCAGAGGTATTTTTAATGAACGTAAGCTAAACTGGCACGTGTTCATTGTATTGCATTCCTGCTCATTTGTGTGTTGCATACTTTGTTTCTTTGGAAGCAGTCTGTACGCAGACGTTTCTTGAACAAAAGGGTTTTTTCTTCCTTATTGCAGGAAGGCTGGCTGCTGTGTGTTAGAGATCCCTCAGGGACGTTTTCTGGGGGTGATAGCTGACATCCCCGTCTTGAAATCTAGGTACCGCTGGCACTGCCCTGCTTGCTACCACTGGTCTCGGGGGTCCCCTAAGCCTTCCTCCATCCTCAGCAGCAAATAGAAGGATTTTGAGAGACTAAGGGTGGGCAGGGGCGGTCACCCCTATATTATCAGGTATTAAAGGCTGCGTGATATCGCAGCTGCTACACTTGGACGTCAGTGATTTCCCACACACCTTGAAGCGGCGCTGTTGCCTACCTGGCATGTGCACCATCCGGCAGTTGCTGTTCTCCAGCAGGTAGCGGGTTTCACAATCGATGCGGCAGGCAGTGATGCTGTATGTGGTGAAGAACTCGATTGGTGTGGACTTACAGTCTCCCCAGGGAGGCGGAAGGTACGTCAGCTGTCATCACAAAAGGGTTAAGGAAACGGGCAGAAACAGAAGCAGGACAGGAAAGAAGGATAAAAAGAGCGAAACAAATCGAGAGAGAAAGCAAGGCAAAGAGACAACGAGAAAGAGGAATAAGACAAGGAAATTAAGGATGATAAAGAGACGGACGACCATAGAGAACCAGTGGTGCGCGCGCACCACAGAGGAGCGGGGGGGCGAGGGAGCCTGTCGTCTGTGCCGCGCGCTGATGCGCGTCCTAGACACGCCCGCCTTTGCCCAATTGCGTGCCGTTTTAAAAAAAAAAAAGCGCGCTACAGCCAATGCCAGCCTGCGAAAGCAAAACCACACGCACGAGCGTGTGGTTAGCTTTCTGAAGCCCATACAAGAGGTCTCGCGCTGCGCGAGCAGTGCTGCGCACTTTAACGCTAGGCGCGAGACCTAAAGAGGTAGCAGTTCTTTATGAGTAAATTCGACACCTATAAGTCGGGACTTAATAACCGGGAGGAGTGGGAACGCCTTATATTGTAGATAATATTCTAGATGATGTAGCCCCTTTTTATATAAAAGCTTTACTAAATGAAAATTTCTGTATAACAGTTTTCTACCACAGGGTCATTTGAGCCATACTTGACCGGTGGATTCACATAGAGTTGTTTAGATATAGTACAGAATGGATATTAAAATTCTTCATGGAGTGGGAACTGTATGTACTGCTGACAATTAACGATTTGGGTAAGAATACAACAAGATCGGCAGTAAGTGCAGTAATGCTATGTCCAAATAATGGCAGGATCGATAAGGTACATGTGCTGTGATAAAATCCGGTAATCATCCTGACCAGGTAAATTAATGAAAAGGGAAATAGAGTTTGGTCAGATACACATCTCTAATAATTATAATTTTCAAAAATTATTAAACTAGAGATGAGGCACAATGTTCAATAAACAGGACGTAATGCGGTTTTTAATAAAGTTAATTGTCCTGAAGGAACTTTAGAAAAAACAAAAAGAAAAGCATAGTAACAAGAACCCGTGAGCGATGTACGTGACGCCCGTCATAACAATAAAAAGAGGACGTCTAACGCTACTCGGTTCTCACAAACAAGAAAGCAGAACTCCTGATCTTGCTGATGGGAACATTAAAGAGTCTGAGGTAAGCGTAAGGGCACCGAAGGCGAGTACTTCAAAACCCCCATAGGGCCCAGAATAGTTTAGCAACTGAAGGTGTATTGCACTAGTTAAGGAGACGTAGGATGAATGTAAACCGATATCGATGTACAGGTACCGGGGTCTCAACCCTCAGAGAAGCCCGGAAAGCGGGCCTCTTTATAATACAACAGAGGCGTGGGAGCTCGAGAGTCCCGAGGAGATGAGGACTTGCACAATACCATAATAAGATCCAGGGGTATTTGAGCATAAAGTAATTAAATATAGTAATCATTCAAGGTGTACTTCAGTATCTATGTAAACACTGAAATTGAAACATATTTCTTTCTCTCCCATTATAAGTTAAGTATGTGGCTCTTAAGATTTAATATAGAAGCGTAACTGGTGTAATCAATTGGAGAACCAAAGCACCTTTTGAAGGTTGAAAGGAGAAACAATAAAAACGGGAGATTAAACAAATTGGTAAGAGAAAGGACCCAAGAAGAAGGGCCCATTAAGGTATGTGACTTTAGGTATTCTGAACTATAAAACCCCCTGTAACGGGTATTCTGGATTTTACCCTACAGAGTATCTCCTTCTACAACACTGTGAGAGTGTGATTGTGAAAGATTTTGAAAAAACTCGGAAGGGTGCAAAGAAAGAGTCATTAGAAAGGTAAGGGGCTTTTTCCCTAGATTGATGTACAAGAAGCCATAATGGTAGACTGAATCTGAGCAAATTGAGTTATTATGTCTTTGTTTTTTAGAATTGGAACAAACCCGGGAAGTGTTTTTGATAGCCGAGTGTTTCTTGTAGATAACAATCAAACAGGTATCTAAATAGACCAGTTGAGAGGTCGTCTTATTGAAATTGACCCCAAATCGAATCCCTAAATATAACTATGGGAGCAGACAATATAACAATATAAGAGTATAACTCAATTGAGAACGGACATTAGGTTCTAGTCCACTCGCATGAGGATTGAATTTAAACTTATAATAAGGAGATTGAATGTGGCATAGTAGGAGGTATAAATGTTTGAATGAACAAGTGTCCTAATGAAAACTGAACTCTTTATATGTGACTAATGTTATTTATTAAGAAGGAGTAATTATGTTTTATATATTTTTTAATAGATGATTGTTGTCACAAAGTTAATGTCCTGAAGAAGGTGGTTTTTATTGAATATCATTCACCGAAACGCTGCTTCGACAACTACATGCTTTTACATTCCGGTGGCTATAGGCCAGATTCTAATATGCATTTTTTTGTATTTCTTGTGTGATTTCTATGACTAAATGTGTTTATAACTTATATATATTGATTGACAAATTGTATTTATACAGACATTAGAAACTGGTGGCCAATTTAAGAAAATATAAGGCCCCACTTTCAATTTGTGATTACATTGTTTCAAGATTTTAATAGTGTTTTTGTATTAATATCAAAACAGCAATAAAGTAAACATTGTAACATGTGAATGGGTTCAGAAATTTAGTGTGTGGATGAGTAAAGAGTGTATAGAATAGTGATAAGTGCATAAGGGAATTTATGAGGCACGTGGGGGACACTATTTTGTTTTTTTGAGACCTCGCCAATGACAGCAAAGCGCTCCTCTACCAACACCCGTAAACTGATTTTTATCTATAACAAAAGGTATCCTTGCCTTGGGCCGAGATCTTGATCAGGCTGCCATTGTTTTATAGATAGCTATGTCGCCACATGTATGAAAACAACAAGCATATTTGCGCAACGTATGTATAAACATTGTACATGGTGTCAAGGTGGCATGATAGTGTTCTTGCAAAGTTGATTCTGTAAGCAAGTATAGTTTCCAAGAAACTAATCCAGACTGTCACGGATGCAAATGTGTGTCAGAAGTCATCGTGTAAAAGTGAAGGCAGCTTTGGAAAAGACCCGTGTACATGTAAAATGGCAGTGTTTTCTTCCAGGCCTAACTGGGACACCTGACAGTTTGTTGTGTGACATTGGTTAGATTCACACTGCTGCCACTTTGGCTGCTCCCTGGAACGTCTGATAACATTACAAACTTCTGCTTCATGACAAAATGGGTAGATCTATTTTCCTTGATACCCATCCATGTGTCATTCTGCATTGGGTCTATACTCGTGCTGCATACTGCATGGCACCCATACCTGAGGGCTTAAATTTTGCTGTCCCTCTTCGCCCATGACTAGGCTAGACTTATCGTTTAGCTCCTTTGTAATTGCGTCTTGGGTTGTTCAGTAACTACAAGCTTTTCTGGTTCCTATGTTTTTATGATGTAGAATAGCTCATGCAAAGGCGCAGACTTCTCCAGCGACTGTCTTCATAATCTGTGGGATCTTCATGCCTGGTGGGGTTCAGTGGTTTAACACTACTGATCATCATAACCTGCTTTCACTTTTCCTTCAGTGCACTTTCTGGAGCTGGACTCTGATGGCTCTTTAATTATAAAGCACGCTTTGGCAGTGCAGTTTCCTCCTTTTACATCATAGTCAATCCCATTGACATGTGGAATTTAAATTCCTTAAGGATTTTCCATTTTCTCTCGTCTTTGTAATGTGTACATATGCCTGTTGCCAGTGCTCCTTTCCTTTTTTTGAATTTATCTAGTACACCATTGCAAAGGTGACTCTCAAATTCTGCTGCAGCTTAAGAGCAATCCACAGTCGTCATGACGCATGCCCTACTCATGTCCACCAAGTGAAGAACCTGTAAATTATACTAGACAGTTAACTGCATTATTTAATGGGCACTGGGTAGAAAGCACCTAAACACAGTGTGTTTTGAACCCTGGTTGTTGGAAATATAGCACTCATGGTGGGCATCCAGGATCTGCTACCCAGTTCTTTGTACTTTCTGTTCCAATGTGCAACGCACATAATCCCTCACATGCTTTTATCTTCCAACCATGACTTTTAAAGGGGGGTGATACAATGTGCCATTTAACTCTTGTGTAAATGTTATTTGTAGTGCACATTATGCCCCGAGCGTCTTGGCATATGTTGCAGAACCTGTCCCAGAGAATGTCAACCTTCAGGTGCACCAGTATTGGCATGGAAAGCTACGTCAGTGGCCAGAGTTGGCAAATTGTGTACTGGCTGTTTTGGCATTGCCAGTCTCAAGTGCCAATGTCGAGAGGGCCTTTTTACAAATAAACGTTTACATGGGAAGGAAAGAGAGAGCGCGAATGACCAAAGACTCACTGAAGAAATATTGTATGGTGTACTACAATAAGTTCGACTTGTAAAAATGTATTTGGACCTCATATACACTGTCTATATACCATACATCAATGAAGAAAGCAAGCAATAATAAAAGCAAAGTGTTCCATAAACACCAGTAAAACACTGTTTCAGTTGTTCTTTATGGCGCAAAAATGAGTAACCACTGAAAAGCACTGTTTTTTTGAGGTATTGAAATCACTGGAAAACACTGAAAAAACACTCATGGTGGGCATCCAGGATCTGCTACCCAGTTCTTTGTACTTTCTGTTTCAATGTGCAACGCACATAATCCCTCACAAGCGTTTACCTTCCAACCATGACTTTTAAAAGGGGGTGATACAATGTGCCATTTAACTCTTGTGTAAATGTTGTTATTTGTAGTGCACGTTATGCCTCGAGCGTCTTGGTTCTAAAGAAACAGCATTTTGACCACTCTGGTACACCATAGAGTGAAGAGCCAGGTTTGTATTTGTTGTCAAAAAGTGAACCACAGTGCCTGGCAGCGTAGTTAAAAATGTAAGGGAACTCCAGAGTCTGACTACAGCTACAAAAACACCCTTTCTCCTGACCTTACTATATGTACTTGAGGAATATGTAGCAAAATAGATTAGATGATTGTTGGACTGGGCCCTCTCTACAGAGTCACCCCCTAAAGGTTTGCCTTCACCCCTCCTGGTTTTCTGAATTAGTTTTTGTTGGCATTAGGGAAATTGCCCACCACTCTCTTGCCTTCCATTAAACTCATCTGATGTATCATGCAAGTTTCCCTATATGTATGTACTAACTCATTATGGATGGTCCTGTTTCTCCTAAAAGCAAACAGGGGTTTGGGCAAGGATGTTCTGTCTCCGCCATTCAGTAAAGACCAATTTCTATTTATTATGTTTTTGACCTTATTACTAATACTTGAAAAGTTAGTGACACAAACTATTTTTTGGTCATTATCCTTTATCTTCAGTGCCTTGTTCAAGAATAAACTCTCCTTATTATAATACTTGGCTCGCTTGTAAGCCTGTCTGATGACCCTTTTTGGGTACCCTCTATTTTGTAACTTCTTTTTCAGAACCTCTGCATGGTGCTCAAAATCATTCTTGCTCGTACAGTTTCTCTTTAGTCTTAAAAATTCACCAAACGGTATATTATCTCTTTGGAAACTGGGATGGTTACTGGTGTAGTGTAGAATGGTGTTCCTATCCGAGGGTTTTGTAGCATGATCCCTCACTGCCTGTAAAGAAGCTTCTGCAGTTTGCAAACGTATTCAAAAGGCGAGAGCGAAAATGAAAGTAAGAGTAAAAAGAAAGGACAAATAGTAAAAAGTAACAAAATTAAGGAAAAGGGAAGTAAGAAAAGGGCGAAAAGAAGGATAAAAAATAAAAAGAATACTGAAATGCGAGATTTTGCCTGCGCTCTAGAATGCGAAGAAAGAGCTTGGCTCTGGGCACAGTCCACAGATATCATGTTAGTGGAGACACTAACCTTCCAACCTTTGCACCTGACCCTTGAAGAGCCTCTGAGGAGACAGAGCCCTGGGAGGGGTACACTGGCCTGTTATTGGTATTTGTCACTCAGGAACATTCCTGCTCGGGGCAGCAGTACACATTCATACCATGCCAAGAATATTTGCTAAAACATTTTTTTAAAGAAAAAGACCCCCAAGAATGTTTTCCCCTCAAAATATGTCCAACAGCAAAATCCTTTTTTTTGTTTTAATTAGATAAGATTAGTCGACCGCAAATGTTTAAAGAAATTAGACCTTACTCACTTAAAATCTCTCGGATGTAGACTCTGGGCATGAGGACGAGTGCACTGATGTGGATGTCCACTGTGAATAATTAATTTAAGAATATCATAGGCAAGTGTTGAGGACCAATTCAGGACATTTTATTTTACAATGCATGAGAAATGGCTAGCAATGATGCATAGAAATGTCCCTTCACCAACCATGGCATTTGAAGTCAATGAAGCCTCACTGTGGTACTCTGCACAAGTGTTAGATCCCTTCTGTAAAGGGGAATTTTCTCCAGACTTTGCAAAGTACAGCTTCATTTTTGACCGCTTTAATACCTCTGAGGGCATATGCACCCACTTCAACGCATATGTTGCAGAACCTGTCCCAGAGAATGTCAACCTTCAGGTGCACCAGTATTGGCATGGAAAGCTACGTCAGTGGCCAGAGTTGGCAAATTGTGTACTGGCTGTTTTGGCATTGCCAGTCTCAAGTGGCAATGTCGAGAGGGCCTTTTTACAAATAAAAGTTTACATGGGAAGGAAAGAGAGAGCGCGAATGACCAAAGACTCACTGAAGAAATATTGTATGGTGTACTACAATAAGTTCGACTAGTAAAAATGTATTTGGACCTCATATACACTGTCTATATACCATACATCAATGAAGAAAGCAAGCAATAATAAAAGCAAAGTGTTCCATAAACACCAGTAAAACACTGTTTCACTTGTTCTTTATGGCGCGAAAATGAGTAACCACTGAAAAGCACTGTTTTTTTGAGGTATTGAAATCACTGGAAAACACTGAAAAAACACTCATGGTGGGCATCCAGGATCTGCTACCCAGTTCTTTGTACTTTCTGTTTCAATGTGCAACGCACATAATCCCTCACATGCTTTTACCTTACAACCATGACTTTTAAAAGGGGGTGATACAATGTACCATTTAACTCTTGTGTAAATGTTGTTATTTGTAGTGCATGTTATGCCCCGAGCGTCTTGGTTCTAAAGAAACCATCAAACAGCATTTTGACCACTCTGGTACACCATAGAGTGAAGAGCCAGGTTTGTATTTGTTGTCAAAAAGTGAACCACAGTGCCTGGCAGCGTAGTTAAAAATGTAAGGGAACTCCAGAGTCTGAATACAGCTACAAAAACACCCTTTCTCCTGACCTTACTATATGTACTTGAGGAATATGTAGCAAAATAGATTAGATGATTGTTGGACTGGGCCCTCTCTACAGAGTCACCCCCAAAAGGTTTGCCTTCACCCCTCCTGGTTTTCCGAATTAGTTTTTGTTGGCATTAGGACTCTGTGCACCCTACCACCACTAACCAGTGCTAAAGTGCTTGTTCTCTATCCCTAAAACATGGTACAGTTGGCATACACCCATTTGGCACATTTAATTTACTTATAAGCTCCTAGTTTATGGTACTACATGTGCCCAGGGCCCGTAAATTAAATGCTACTAGTGGTCCTGCAGCACTGATTTTACCACCCACTAAAGTAGCCATCTAAAACATGTCTCAGGCTGCCATTGCAGCCTGTAGTGAAGTTTTAAACTGCCATTTCTACCTGGCAAAATAAACCTTTTGCCAGACCTAAACCTTCCTTTTTAACACATAAATGTCCCCCCTAAGGTAGGCCCTAAAGGCCCGTAGGGCAGAGTGCATTGTATTTAAAAAGTAGGACATGTGTTCTTAAGTTTTACATGTCATTTTAGTGAAAAAACTCTTAATTCATTTTTCACTACTTTAAGGCCTATCGACTTTGGACTCAACTGAATTGTAATTTAAAATCCCCATTAATGATAAAGTTGAATTTCAAGGCGCAATTCTGAAAATGCCACTTTTAGAAAGCTGTATTCAAAAACAGGGCACTCCTCTCGTGTTCATTACTGTCGCACTGCGAAGATCGGGAACTATTCCCTCCAATGTATCCAATTAGTCCAGGTATTCCATAGTGCACACTTATTCCCATGTTTTCACCATCCATTTATCTGTCATATCCTTGGTACTCTTCATCACAACGGAGACAGTGTGATTCAATCTGTAATCTTTATTAAACATTTCTAATACCAACTGTATGCCATTCAAGGCTTCGTACAACGGTACGTACAAATTGATCTCAAATACGAAATAGGCACGACGTGTGTTTGTTCCCAATGCATTTTGAGCCCCTAAGGCTCTTCGTCAGGGGATTCTCCTCGTACTCCTTTCCATTAACTCATTACTTCCTCATACTTCCTGGCAGTTAATCCGTGTTTAACTGCCAGGAAGTACGAGGAAGTAATGAGTTAATGCCCTACTTACACTTCACAGGGTTGTCTCCAGCTGCCACACACAAAGGAACAAGACACTAGCCTTTGTCACCCCAGATGTCTTGGAGCCTTGATAGGGGAAGGGAAGAACTATCCAAAACCAGACTAGGTAGTAGGAAATTCCCCACTACTTCAAAGGCTGGCACCAGGTATATATTTTGGATCTCCTGCACCACTCTTCAGTACACTACTGGACTTGTGGACACTACAGAAAACAGACTGCCTTGTTTCCCAGAGGAGTGCTCTGCTGATTTAGGCCAGCCTTGTTCACCAGAGGACTGCCCCGCTGCTTGAGACCTGCCCTGCTCTCGGAGAAGGAAGCCTGGACCTGTTCCCTTCACCTAAGGCTAATCTGACTGATTCCAGGGGTCAGTTGGGTGACCTCCTGTTCTGACCTACAGGGATACAACAAGCTCCAGAGGCCTCCCTGTAACTTCCAAGCTGACCGGCTGCGATAGGACCGGCCGGAACCCTCAGGTCTGACTCTCTGATCTCAAAGAGGTTACTTCCCAGCTACGGAACACTTGGTTGGCATTGGAGTGTACTCCTTCACAAGAAAAGGTAAGAAATCCTTAAGTTTTGGGCTCTTCGCAACCACAAACGGACCTGTTCGCGCTGACACTCTGCCACCCGTGATGACCGCCAACGCCGAAGCTCCGGTGAATCCGACTCTTCGCGCTACAGCTGCTGCTAGCGATGACAGGTAATACGAGACCTGCACTTCAGGTACAACAACAACAGCCCACGGTGACCACCAATGCAAAGCTCCTGACCATATCTTCACACTACAGCAAGGACCATCTTTGATGCACTCCCTGTGCCTCAATGCCTCCTCCACCGTGAACAGAACTCTTTACGCCAGACTTTGAGAAGATAGCTATTACAGCTGGACTAACTTGGTGCCTGTATCTGGCTGGCGCTCCACCGCAGTCAGCCTGTACTCGTGACTCTTCCTACGTCTAGCACAGTCTGATGACACAAAAGTGGCGCTTTGTTCTTTTAGGCGCTCGCGATACCAATTTGATTTTTGTCATTTTGGACTAATTTATTAAAATGTACTCTATTTTTCTAAATTGGTTTGGGATTTTTCTTGTGTTGAGTTTTCATTTTATTACTGTTTGTGTGCTGCATAAATACTTTACATTTAGCCTCTAAGTTAAGACTGACTGCTTTGTGCCAAGCTAACAGAGAGTTAAGCACAGGTTCATGTTTTTTGGCTCACCCTGACAAGGATTGTGGTTTTTGCCTGAGTGGGGCTTCCACCCTCCTCAACCAATAACCCAATTTCTTACAATGATCGTATGTATGTTTCATACATGTGAATATAATTAGCATATTTGCAGGTAGAAAAAAGATGGTTAGAGAAGTAGTCTAATTCTTTTGCGAATAAGTAAACAGTGATGTTGATAGAGAGTTGTGGAAAAAGTCTCTCAATTTTTCTGTCCCTTAGTCTGGCTGCCGCATTTTGAATGAGTCGAATATGCAAGAGGGTTCTTTCTTTTTCCTAAGTAGACACCATTACTATAATCCATTTGCAATTGAATAATTGCCTTGACCACCAAATTATGATATTTCAGATTGAGAAGTGTTGCGTTACTGTGCAGGGACTTCAGTTGGATGAAGCAGGAACTCGTAACTTCAGCTACTTGGGACTCTAAGGAAGGATGCTGGGCCATAAGAATGACTATGTTTCGAACTGTTTCAGAAGGTACTGGATGAATACCCTGGGAGAGAGGTTATTCAGTGTTGTTCCTGGGAGAGGAAGTACTGTCTGTCATTTGTACTCCCCTCTTTGTAGAATTTAACTTCAGAAATGTTGTTGACAACCACCACCGAACTTCTACAAAGGATGAGTTGACTTCAGTGTCCTAAACAATGGACATCGCTAATCCTCAGCACTTCATCAAAAAGAAGTGAGTGAAAGTGTATGATTATTGGTGACTATTGTTCTGCCACCTCTGCTAGCCAAAGCATTTATGACCTTTTGAAACAGTTTACTAGCCTTGTAAGAATGAGTTTTGGATAAAAACCTCTTACCGATATTGCATGCTCCTTTCGAAGTCAAAGCTGCCTTGTGACAGACCTGTTGTCTCACCCAAGTTGTGTTGCTACCCTCTCTCACTCTCCTGCCTAACATTAGTTTTTCTCCTATACTCTGCATGCTCAAATACCCTGTGACTCAAGGGCTCCACGGTAACCTCCCTAGGGAGGAACAAAGCATATAGGTTACAGGTGTTGAGCGAGGCAGAGCAGGCACAACACTGTCCACCACAGAAAAGGTGGTGCCTCAGTGTCGTTGAAATCATGTTCAGTTTCCTTCCCTAAACTACAGGTTTATGAGAGCTGCTGTGGAACTAAGCAATTTTTAGGTGCATTATGGGGTTTTCTGTTCAATGTTGCATTATTCTGATGTGTTGCTCATATACCTGGATCGAATTTGATTTTATTTGTATAGTGTAGCTGCTTTTTTAATCCTCTGTGGTTTTCTCCTTTTATTTGTTATCCTCTGTGAGCATTTGCTGAATGTTGCAATCCTTTAGCTCCATCTATACTCAGTAATCATTTCTTTTATGGCGGGCACTCTATATTTATTACATTGCCATTGTTTTTCTCTGGATACGTCTTTCATTATGCCCCTTTTGGCATCATGCAGCTATTATAAAGCTTTATTGCCCTATTATGTTTTTCTAATTTGCAGCCAGGTTCAGAGTGGAGAATTAATTTCTCACATTTTTCTAGTTGTTCCGTTGGAGGTAAAATAATGACCACAGCAGAAGGGGTTAGGATGATGGGACGTTATCTTTTTTTACACTATTGCTGACGTGGTATGAGGATTGATTTTTCCGTAGCTGATATTTAGCTTTGACTGCTACGTTGACAGTTCGTTTTGCATTTCTATTTTCTGTCTCAATGTACCAAATCGACGGCCCTCCTATGTACTGTTTGCTTTATCTGATCTTTTGTTGGCTTAAAACACTCATTGTAGACATTTAAATAGCTAATCACATATGTTTTTTTATGTTCTTCTGCTTAGTCAAATTAGTTACTAAAGGAAATATGTTTTTCCATGTGCACTAGCTAATATAATGCTGGTTTTTGGCTAGGACAGTGTCAAATAAAAACTAATTATTGGTCAATGTCGTGTCTGGCATGTATTTATACGCTTGTGATGTTCTGTGAGGAAGTTGTTTTTCCCTTAGACAGTCTAAGCAGGGGCGGCTCCTCCACATAGGCGTAGGAGCGTCGCCCCACTGCTTTCTCGCAGTGCGATAAGTAGAAACATAAAATGGTATTTTAAATACCATTTTATGTTTCTGCTTCTCGCACTGCGAGAAAGGAGAAGAGTATGCCTGGTTGGGGGGAGGCGGGTGGGCGGTCCTGCAGGAGTCCAGGGGAGGAGTGGCTTGCCCACTCTGAGTGCGCTGACTGGTCGGCCCCAGGGCCGACCAAACCAGTCATACCACTCTGCATTTTCTCTATGTAGGCTATAGAGAAAATGGCCTCCCCATAGATGCCTGTGGGGTCGGCGTCCTAGCCAATCACAACGCTGCCATTGCAGCGTTGTGATTGGCTTAGGGGAGGGGATGGAAGCTGCCTGCTTCCTGAATGGAGAGGTGAGAGGATAGAGGAGACGCGAGGCGACGCAGGACCGAAGGAGATGGTAAGTTAAATAAAAAAAAAATTTAAATTAACCCCCCCCTCCCTGCGCGACCCCCTCTCTGTGCAACCCCCTCTGCCCCCCTCCCCCCCCCACCTGCAAGTCATGCCTGCCGCGACTGGTCTAATGCCCGATTGTAGTTGCCATGCAGATTGTGTTGGTCTCTAATTCTAATTTCAATGGTGTTTCCGAACCTTGTTCTATCAACTGCTATGCTTCAATCACCTTCATACATGCAGAATCCTCAGGTCTGTACAAAACCATTTGTCTAGTGAAGTTTGCCTAGAAGTCTTAGCTTGTCAGTCCACACTTAACTATGAGCATGGTACGAACATTTTATAATGGTTTATTTTTTTAGATTGGAATTTGCAACAATTATAAAAATTCAGCTCTTTTCTAAAACTGCATTTTTTAGATATTTTTTCAGGCAGCTGTGACTTACGTGTGTGTGCATACATTAAGCCCAGCCATGGCGAGGCAGATGTGTAAGGTAGTGTGGGAGCCTGAAACCCAGTAATTCACTGACTCCCCAATAATTCAGACACCCCAAAATGTTACCTCTGTCGGTTCAGCTCTAGTTCCTTTCATCTGCGACAGGAGTCGCCACCCTCCACAACCTTAAATCCACGAAATTAGCAGAGTAAACGCGAATACTAACCGGAATCGGGACCGCTCATTAACTTAGTTGAGTTATAGATCAAAAATAAGTTTACAGGTTTTATACAGGCATCTTAGTGAAAACGATATAGAGAAATGCAGTAAATGCCATGAAAAGTCAGATGCAAAATGCAAAATCAGAAATCTTTGAATTCTAATTATATAGAAAAAAAAAAACCCTCGAAAAAGTGTCATGCTCATAATGAGAACTGATAGGATCGTAAAGGGACAAGAAAAATCTCAAGACAGACAGAGTCTTGGGAGGAAAATGGGAAGTCAGCCCCAAACTTCCAAACCCAGGGGTTTTTATAAACATTTTACGCATCAACAATTATCAAAACTGCAGATTCAGCATGACTTGATCATCATTAGCTCACATTAGCGCAGAGATACTCCTTAAGGAGTGAGCCGTTGCAGGAGAGGAGCCAGCCGCCATGATGTAGGTCGCTCGGAGCTCCTCGCTAACCCACGGAACCCCAGATGCCCACACCCAATATTCCCAGCCAGTCTGCTTACCTCAGTGGGCCGAAAGTCTCAGGGGCACAAGCAGGAACAGCTTGTAATCCAGGCAGCGCTGCAGGCCCCAGGGAAAGACCGCGCTCGCAGGCAGGAGGCCACACCCAAGAAGGCGGCCCATAGTCGCAAATGGACTGTGGGGCCTGAAACAGTACACTGTGCATTCCCTGCAGGGGTTACTACTCCTTGCCGCAGCAGAGAAGCAACTATCTGGGGCCTGGTCACTACTTTGCCCCCAGGATGCCACGGGGCAAGCTTCATTAGGAGTCGGTCTGGGACAGTGGGCACCTCCTACCCTGCATGTCGGAGCGCCAATAGCCTACATTGCGGAGGTGGGGACCGCTTTCTCTTGTCTTCCACCCCCACCTGCACCACTTAGGAGGCTGACTGCATCCCGTTGTGGCGCTTGCAGAGGATTTGCTCGCCCCTACCACTGATTGGGCAGGACTGCCTACCTGATGCCACCCTCCTCACTGTGAGGCGCCTCTCCGTGCCAGTGGAGATCCATGACTTGGAGTCAGAACGCCCTGCATCAGAGCCCCTTTGGGACCCAAGGGCTCCCAGGTTACCCAGGCAGAAGCATGGTGTGGGCCCAAGTCTGGTAACAGCGAGGAGCCAGAGGGCGTGGGCCCCTTACTACCTCCCTCTTAGCTGGACACACTTGCTGGTTAGGGGGGTGGGGCATTGCAACCACCCCTGAGAGCTTCCTGGCGAAGTAAACCATAGCAAACTGCGCAGTTCACTTGCCGCCTCTTTCCTTCGCTTTTCTTGTTAATGTTGCTAACGGGCCGCTCAGCGCCATAAGGATGAGGCCCCCCTTGGTGCCTCCCATGAGGGGATCAAGCAGGGCGCTGGGGAAGGGGACGCTCTCACCATGGACTCTAATCTGGATAAACTCTAAGTGGCGATCAACACCACAGGAGAACGACTGGCGTGCAAAATAGACTCCATTGCAGTTGCGCTGGGCCTGCTACGGGTTGGTTCCAAGAAGGTGGATGGGAGAGTATCAGCCTTAGAGACAGCGGCCTAGACCCTGGAACCTGATACCAAAGCCACAGCATGTCGCCTAACTGATCTGGAGGCACAAACACAGCGGTTGGCTACTCAACTGGATGATCAGGAGGGGAGTGCTCAGCGCAACAACATCAGGGTTGTCGGACTGCCTGAAAGAATAAAGGGTGATGCTAATCTTGATTACCTAGAGGAATGGCTCGAGGAGGTAGTGGCTCCCGAGGGCCTTTCTAAATTCTATGCCTTGGACCAAGCTCACAGGGTCTTTGCCTCCCCTCCTAAGCCCAGAGCCCCACCCAGGCCGGTGGTGGCCTGCCCTTTTCATTTTCAGGATAGAGATTTCCTCCTTCAGCAGGCTGGACTGCACGGCCTCTTCGCAGTGAAGAACACAGGGTATAGCTCTACCCTGATTGCGCCCTCCAGGTAGAGACACAACGGGCTTCATTCCTATCCATCAAGCGCCACAGTAGAGAACTGGGCCTGCCGTATTCTCTGCTCTTCCCAGCCTGCCTGAGAATACAGGCCTAGGACAAGACCCACTTCTTCGTTGATCATTCTGCAGCGTGGGAATGGCGGGAGAGCTATGACACAGGGTCGGCACGTCCGGTTCAGTTGGTTCCTTGTCAGTCAACTTGCCGAAGATGCAGGCGGTCCAGACGCCGGGAATCAAACCGGCCGACTAAGCAACAAGCAGCTGAGGAACTAACGAGAGCGGTGGAGGTGGTGGCTTCTATGCGTTCAGATGGGAACTCCCCGCACCTGGATGCCCAGTCCCGGAAGGGCTCTACCTCGAGCGACTACGTGATACCTCGGCTGGGCGACATCCTGCAGGGGGTCACCCCTGCTCAGTGGATGGCATTGTTTGATTCCCCGGTGGGCAACGGCTCCTGTCTACTTTGTATAGGTTTAATCCCAAAGTCATTGTATTGTAGCAGACTCTGTAGCCTCCAATGTTTCAGGAGTCCTGGGTGCGTGGGGGGGGGGTCTACTCCTCATGCTGTCTGTTTTACAGTACTACGTCCTATAATTTTACTGGTTGGGCTGGTCTCTGGTCCTGCTCAATTTCTCCAATATGGACTGGGTTAGCCCTGGACATTGGACCATGTTTGTTCGGCATGTTACCTTTCTATATTTGTTTGGACAGGTTGTGTACATGTCTCACTCTGGGGAGGAGGTTATGGGTGACTCTTGGTGTTGTTATTGGAGGGTTCCTTTTATTGATATTATGCGTGTTGTGTTTTTGGCAGGTGTAGTTGCTGTGTGGTATAGTACCCGGAGATGCGGCGGGATGGCAGTTGTGGGGATGCTGTGTCCCTCAACTGAATGTTTGTTTCTGGGATGACTGATCACCTCTAACTAATAACCTGGAATGTACTGGGTTTGGCATCACCCTCCAAGTGATATAATGTGCTAGCAAATCTGAGGCGGCGAGGGGCATGAATTGCTTCCTTGCAAGAGACCCACCTGACGGCCGCAGAGGGCAGAGCATTACACAAGATGTGGAGGGGTCAACTATTATACACAGCTTACTCCGCACTTGCAAGGGGGTCCCTTATCTGGATTAGGCCTGGCGTGCCATTCCTGCTACACAAGTTCATTGTTGACCCAGAGGGTACGTTTGTACTGGTGCTGGGACAGCTGGACGGTAAGGACTGCTCAATGTATATGCCTCCAATACTGACCAGGCCCTCTTCTTAGACAGCCTGATGACCCTCCTTCCATCCATGCTCCCCGATACCCGAATAGTGAGTGCCGATTTTAATTGAGTGACTGACACCAGCATGAATAGATCATACCTCCCACTACGCACAGCACCTGCGACTAAACTGGTGGATGCTTTTTACAGCTGGGTACAGCACTGCGGACTAACAGATTGTTGAAGGGTGAAAAACCCAGTGGCCAGAGTCTACTCCTATTGCTCTAGTGTGCATGACCTGGAGGTGCGACTAGACTAGGTGCTTGGCTGCCCTGAGGCATGTGAGAGGGCGATAGATGCTGAGTATCTAATGCGGATGTACTCTGATCATTGTCCTCTGCTGTGTACCTTTCCGTGGTCCACTCATAGAATCAGTTTCCCATCTTGAAGACTAGAACCAACATTGTTAGAGGACCAGGCGTTCAGGACCTCTTAACTCGAGAAAATCACGGATTATTGAGCTGAGAACCAGGGCTCAGCAACATCAGTAGGGATCAAGCGGGAGGCATTTAAGGTGGTCATTCACAGTTACTGCATCGCTAATAAAACGGGGGTTCGTGTTCAACTGCACTCCGACCTACGGCAACAGGAGGCGGTCTTGGAGGGGCTCCGCGAGGGGCTGAACTATACACCAGGCGGCAGAGAGCGGCTGCGTGCCAAGCGCGAACAATTGTTCTCAGTGGAGCGATTGCACCAGTATGACCATAAGGCATACATGGCGAGGGCCCATGCTGAGAGGGACAAATCGGGCAGTATGTTGGCCTAGCCCCTCAGAGAGGAGACTGGAGGCCATACCATCCTTCAGATTCAGGAGTCTAGTAACCAGCTTGTGTTTGCGCTGCGGGATATTAATGCAGTGTTACTGCACATCTACTGCACGCTATACGCCGCAGGTGCAGAGATCGATGAATCAGAGATGTTCCACTACATTGCGAATGCTTCCCCACTGATGCTTGACTCAGTGGTGGCTGAACAACTGTGGGCGGGGATCACGGTGCTGGAGATCTAGGGAGCCATCTAGGTGATGGCCAGGGGCAAAGGCTCCGGAACAGATGGTCTTGCCATAGAATACTACACCACCTTCTTGGCAGCAATTGCTCCAAGACTAGTGGCTGTTTTCAATGAGGCAAGACACTCTGGCGTGCTACCACCCTCCCTGCCAGCGGCCCTAATAGTCTTGCTTCCCAAGAAGGGTAGGGACCTATTATTGGTGGATTCCTACCGACCGTTATCCATGGTTGTTAGACCTGACAGCCTTAGGGTGGTCTTTCCCCAAATTTTTTTCCTGCCTCCCTTCATTTTCTGACCTCCTTTTTGCTGGCTTTAGGACTCTGTGCACTTTACCACTGCTGACCAGTGCTAAAGTGCTTGTGCTCTCTCGCCTAAACATGGTAATTTTGGCTTAACCCCCAATTGCCATATTTAATTTACTTATAAGTCCCTAGTAAATTGCACTAGATGTGCCCAGGGCCTGTAAATTAAATGCTACTTGTGGGCCTACAGCAGTCATTGTGCCACCCACTTAAGTAGCCCTCTAACCGTGGCTCAGGCCTGCCATTGCATAACCTGTATGTGCAGTTTTACACTGCCACTTCGACCTGGCATGATAAACCTCTTGCTAGACCTAAATATTCCCAAATATACATCTAACTCACCCCTAAGGTAGGCCCTAGGTGCAATGTATTTAAAAAGCAGGGCATGTACTTTTAAGTTTTATATATCTTGGTACTGATAAACTCTCAATTTCATTTTTCACTACCGCATGGCCTATCTCTCCCATAGGATAACATTGTGTTTATCTTATTACATCTTTTAAGTAGAATTCCCAATTGTGAAGAGATAGACTTTTCAAATTTGGTGTCACTAGACTCACAATTTAAAATCACAACTTAAGGTGAAGTTGAATTTTAAGTTATAGTTTAGCAAATGCCACTTTTCGAAATTTGTCCACATTTTGGAGATGATAGACTCGTGAATGGGGTGATAAACACGGCCAGGGATTGAATGATTCAAGATGCATTTTCAGGAATCGCTGTAACGACTGCCCGCTGGAAAAGCTGAAAGCAGCCTTTGGCTCTCCGGCCTCACAAAATCCCCGTCTGAATAAAGAAACCTCCTGCATCCCTCCACCAGATGCTCTCGACATATGAACTTAATTAGTCTATAACACTTGCGCATGTCAAGTGCAGGTCCCTGAAACTATACAAAGTGTCCATTCTTGAAGGAATCACCGTCACATAAGATATTCTCAGTCATTTGTGCCACTACAGGGCCACCACTGTTGGGCTCCTCTTACAATTCTGAAGGTGTACGACCCAGTCCCGGTCCTGAGGAGAACCCCAAAAGAAAATAGGGGTTCCGAAACCCGTCGACCAGACCCAGCTAGTCAAAATACCCATGCTGAGCTATTGAGTCGCTTAGTGTACAAACAGGGCAATCATCCTGTTGTAATCATAAATCTCATGACTAGCTGTTGTTGGCAGGTTGCAGTCTAAGGAATTGTAAATAATCTGTGCCGCCATCTTGTTCTTGTACAATTATAGGATTGGTTTTGTTATTTCATGTGCTGTGTATTATATTGTTCGTAGTAGTCTACAGTCAATTGTTTGTGATTACATGTTTTGTTTAATGTCTTTAACTATGTGTTCTTTTTGATCTTGACATGCTTTAAATGTTGAAAGCTTAAACATTTTGATTAACTAATGTAGGTGTAATAAAAACACCAAACCACTCTAGTTGTTGAGGTGGTTTTTGTAAAAGTGTCTATACTTTAAACACTGCACCCAGACATTCTGTCAGTTTAAACTATTATAGAGGCCTAGTTTGGGTGTGGTTCTTGGGCCCAACCCCCTTCGGTAAAAAACTTTTCGAAATTTGGCATTTACTTACTTTAGCCATTTGGTGCCTACTGCCTGTCTCTGTTCAGTCTGGGCTGGGCGACAGCTGGGCTTTGTGTATTCCCTCTAGACAGCCACACACAAAGGAAGCTTAGGTTTGTCTTGATGGGTCATCCTGGGCGATGGGAGAGAAGAGCTGGGGCACAGCCTCACACTTACACCTGAATAGGCTCTGTCCTGTCAGCACACAAAGGGCTGCATACCCCTTGGAGTGAGTCTGGAGCCAGGGCAGGAAGGGAAGACCTCTGTGCACTTCAAAGCTTACTTTGAAGTCTTCTCCCCTTCAAAGGGACAACTGGGCATACGTACCTGACCTCTGACAGCATAACTTCAGTACTGTTCTGGTCCTGTGAAGACTCTGCCAGGAAGAAGAACTGCTGTTCTGCTGAAAGGACTGCCAATCTGCTGGACTGCTGCTTTGCTGGACTCTTGCTGTGCTGAGCTGCCATGCTGTCTGCTGTTCTCCTGCCTGGGTGAAAAGGACTGGACCTGCATCAATTGAACCCAGAGTGACTTCAAGGGCTTGCTGGCTTGCCTCCTGTTCTAAGTCTCAGGGACATTAAGGACTTCAACTCATTCTGCTACAGCACCTGGACTTTGCTTGCTGCAAGTCTTACTGATGCCCTAGCTGTGTCAGTGGATATACGTAAAGCGTTTGACTCCCATGCGGTGGGATTTCTTGTACGCTGGTCTCTTGGGGATGGGGTTTGGAGTACCATTTATCAAGTGGCCAAACCTCATGTACTCCCATCCGCGGGCAAGAGTCCAGACAGGTTTGGTGATTTCCAAGGTATGTGATGTGGATCACAGTACATGACAGCTGCCCCCCTTCTTTGCTGTTCGTGCTTGCTTTGGAGCCGCTCGCACTGACCGTTTGACAGGGTAGGCACTACCAGGGCCTGCAGATGCCCGGGGACCACTTGTACATCTCCTTATAAGCAGACGTCCTGCTTTTACGTATGCGTGGAACCACTACACATTTGGCAGGTGCGGCATTGTCTAACATTTGCAGATTATCTGGACTGGAAGTGAACTGGTGCAAGAGGTGTGCCTTCCCCCTCCGACCTAACTCAGAGGAGACTTGGCACACTTCTGCCATCGTGAACTGCGCTGGGAGTGTGCTTCTATTTGTTATTTAGGGGTGGAAGTATATAGAACACCTGAGCTGCTTCGACAGGGCAAATTTACCCAACATCCACAGATTAGCACCCCACACGACTTTCAATGCAAACATATATGCACCCAAATGGCACACACAATTTTACATACAACAGTATTAGTAAAAATTCAGTCTTTGATTGATATTTTCTCTCTCAGTTTTGCTCTTTACGAGTGCTCTATTTCATTCCATATTATTCTCCACATTAGCCAACACGTGTTTCGTCGTAATCACGACTTCCTCAGGGCTAAAGATACCAAATATTATCTAATCTCAAAAAGTTAAATGGATCAAGTTATATACACCACCAGTGACTTCAAAGTGCCATATTCTTCACATGCACACACAGTGAGCATAGAGTGAGCTTATTTAAATCCTAGGCACATTTGCCCCATTTAAATCCACAATAAATTATTACATTGGACATTTGCCCAAAAGAGTCATGATAAGGTAAATAAATGGAGACTTTACATGATTTACACAAGTAGCTGATGGCATGTAGCTACTATTTTTAAAGATTGCAGAAACAATCACAGATTTAGCTCATGATCATTATCAATGTTGTTTAGTATCACGAGGTCAGAGCAATTTTGAACCACCAAGAACCCGCATGCAGGTGAAAAGCGGGAAGGCTATACAGCCATTTACCTCTGTATCAATGTTCACAGCGACAAGACGTCGATGCTCCAAGTTTTACAGAAACTACAAATCCACCTATAAAAACATGTGCCAATATAAGCCACGCCCTACAAATATCACCACTGCATTATCGTGTCCCAAAGTACAAAGTACTACTCACCCTCTCACAGAATGGATTAACTTAATGTTGTGAAGATATAAGTTCCAAATATTGGTCTCAACGATACCTGTAATAAATCACCACATGGTAGGTCTCAGCAAACACAATAATTTCCGCTGTGTACTTTAAATACTAGATAAACGAGACTCACCTAACACTTTGACTATGCAACCGTAGCTGGTACGCGGCGGGCTACGGCTCAGGTATTAGGGTCCAGGTCCAAATTTACCCTGTAACGAGGGACCACATAGTAAGTCCCTACCAACACAATAGAATGCTGCCATACATTTGTTAAAGTGCATAGCCAATGATGCCAATATTAACTCACCAAATTCTCTGGCTTCTCCCCGTGGTGAGTACGGGGCGGGTTCAGGGCGTTCCGTACAGACGCCATATTGGGTTTCCTATTTAAAGACTCAAGTTAAAAGACGGACTGTAAATCGTGATCTGAACCAAAGAGTTGCGCTATCTTAAAACCATAGTTGAAATCCCGATAATAGCAAAAAATCTTATGATAATAGGATTTATAAATTCCTAATAGATTAAGGGCTCATTTGTCTAATAATATGCTCTCGCATACAAAACTTACTCTACTGTTTTAGACAGGAAAACCTCCCATTGAACAATAATTGCGCCATCTTAAAGCTATAAACGAAGTGCCAAGATTATCTAAATCCTATATTATTAAGGTTTATAAATTCTAAAAAAGGTTAAGAAGATCATATGTATCAAGGTCCGCTCTCGCAACTAATATTTGCTATACTCTACTGTTTTTACATGAGGAACTCCCATTTTCAACATCACTACGCATATTACCGTACAAACTGTGTATGGTAAACAGAACTGAAAATAGCGCCATCTTAAAACTATAAGTGAAGTGTAAAAGAAATATTAAATTCTATGATATTATGGTAAAGATATCAATTGTCATACAGTATGCTCTCATAGAAGATATTTACTCTACTATACCGTTATAAACATGAAAAAACTGCTGTTGCTCAGCACATGAGCACATATTAATGCATATAACAGCACCTCGTACGATATTGGTAATTGCATTTATTATGAGACATAACAATAACAATTTAGCCATACTCATACTAATTCTAGGTGAGTCTCTTTTTACCTCTTAATTCCCAGATCCACTCTCACCATATGCAAACCCTTATTCATTAAATGACCTACCACTGTTAATCTGCCTACAGGTTCAGAGTATTCTTTAAAAATTTGGAAGATCCACCAAACAACAAAATTATATCATGACCCCGTGATAGAAGATTGTATCTTTTTAGTTACATGCATATAATACATTGGTTGACCACTGCATAACTCCCCAAGAAAATATTGCAATTCATGGTCAATGTTAAGACCCCTTTCTGCAGAATGTAGTCGCATGATCCACATTGCCTCTCTACGTCTAAGGCATAAGTCTCTATTGCCCCCTCGGGGGGTCTCGGATGACATGGTCAATTACAAAAAATGTAAAACTTTTATGTTCAGTTTGTGCTCTGCAATCCATACCCTGAGCCGCAATTGGATATCTATCATCATTTGCTCTCAGTGCCCTCATATGTTCACCAACTCTTTCTCGGAGTCTTCTGATAGTACTGCCAACATATATACGTTCACATTTGCAAAAAATAATATATACCACAAATGTTGTATTGCAGTTAATATTACACTTAATGTGATACATCTCTAGATCACCATTACTAAATCTCTTCGTTTTATCCATTGTCCATCTACACATCCTGCAGTGACCGCATTTATAGAAACCCAAAGTATGTTCTGTCAGCTAATTGTCTTTTCGTCTACTTTTGGGATAGCTGGGACTCAGTAGATTTTTAAGGGTTTTGCCCTTTCAGAAGGTTATGTCAGGTCTATTCATAATACAACCCATAAGCATCCTATTTGCTTGCAATAGATGCCAATGCTTCTGAAGGCACTTCCGAAATTTGAGTGAGAGCCAACTGAAGTCTGTCACCAACCGCACCCTCTTACATCTCTCCTTATCCTGTTGTCTCTTCATTAATGTGCTCTTCCTATTCACATTAACAATCCGATTTCTGGCAGTTCTGACCACATGACTACTATATCTTCTTTGTAGAAACCTCTTTTCAATATCACTAAGCACTGTCTCAAATTCTAGTTCATTACTGCAATTTCGCCTAGCCTGTGTCATCTCCCCAAAGGGGATAGCATTAACCTGGCATCTGGAGTGTGCGCTAGACGCATGTAATACTGAATTACCCAATGTAGGCTTACGGTAAAGTCTGATCTGTATCTTGTTGTCTTTAATGTAAAGTTCCAAATCCCCAAAAACTATTTTCTCTGTACTGTATTGTTAAGTAAACATCATATTAGACTCATTATCATTAAGATAAGAGCAGAAACTTTCCAGTTGCTGTACACTGCCTGTCCAAATCATAAAGCAATCGTCTATGTAGCGTCCCCAGTATAAAATGTGATCACTCCACTGTATTCACTGTGGGCCCCAGATCCGCTCCCCTTCCATCCTCCCCATAAAGAGGCAGGCGTACGAAGGAGCGAAGTCGGAACCTATCGCAGTCCCCTGCAATTGTCTTTACCGTTCGTCTTTGAATAAACAAAAATGTTCCTGAATTTTTATGAATACCGTTGTATATAAAATTCCATGTGCCATATCGGTATGCATATGTATATTACTTGGCTGCTCAGCTGCAATGGATCGACCGCTGGAGGTCGGCACACTGGGATGCGACGAGCACTCGCAAGCACGGGATGCCCACGAGAACTCTCCTGACTCGTATTCTGATGCGCCCCACTCACGGCTCTTGGGGAGAATATTCTAATCAACTCGGCACAGTACATGTGGGCTAGGGCACTGCGGAGGACTCACTCCGAAACCCCGTACATTAGCTAGCTCCCCTTACTAATGGCTCAGTATTGGCAACTCCATGGTGGTTAGGCCAGATTAGAGGTATGGCCTAATGCGGGTGTCAATATAAAGGGAGATTTATTCACTGGAAGTGAACAGAGCTATTTCTCTGACCTCAGAGAGACGTACGACATACTGGCAGGGCATTTTCTATTACACGGAGCTCTAACAGGTTGGATCAACAACTGGTGGAAGATGGGCTCCTCAGAACCCCTGGAACATGACTACCTCCGTTTTCTTTTTCTCATCTCTCGAATGACCAAGGTGATTACCATACTGTACCGAGCACTATTAAGGGGAGCGTACTTTGACCTCTCACCCCTATGGCACCAATAGGAAACTGACGTGGGCCCAGTGCTCTCTGACTGGAAGTCGATACAGACATCTATCCCCAAGGTATCTCGGATTGCCAAGTTTAAATGTATTCAATTCTATTACTTGCACCGGGTGTACCTTACACCCCGGCAACTGCAAACTTTGTTCCCCGGGCCGTCGGCGGACTGGCAACGCTGTTGTCACCAGAATCTGGGTTTTTCCATATGGTATGGTCCTGCCCGATCCTGACCCCATATTGGGCTTCCATCATACAGGTGGGACACAGGGCAAGTTGATTGCACTCCGCAGCTCTGTTTACTAGGCCTATATACTCGTAGCTTGGCTCGGAAGGCAACTGACCGCTTTATAAATCTAGCTCTAATACTTTCCGGGAGGCAACGATGAGTTGGAAATCCGCCTCTGGCTCCGACCTGGGTGGCTGGGGTTGAGAATTCATCAAGTGGGCAGACTGAGAGAGGGAAGCACTATGTAGAGAATAAGCCAGGGGGATGCGTAGAGTCCCCTTGTTGTCCTCTAGGGACACGATACTGGTGGCTTGTTCGCAATTGGATAGTCAATGGAGAATTAGGGATATAGAGGCGTTATCACCTGCGCCTTCTCAGTCATTCGCACCAGTTGCATACTCCACTACTATCCCTGCTGAGGTTGACTCACCTACTGTTCCTGTGGAGTAATTCTGGGTGGTCTAGAACCGGTTTGCCTGTGGAATGTTTGAGCCGAGCTGCTGACCGTGGCATCTGGGAAGTGCGGCGGCTGCGCACTTGTGTCCCGGGGTGGCGCTTAAGGGCCCTTTTCCTGGAACTAAGTGGTCATCCCTGGTTTAGCACTGATTGTATGGCTGACCTCACTTGCTCTCCGATACTCATCAAGATGGGGCTCATACACTGTTTATTGTTCTACTAGCACCACCTGCCTGGTTTGTTGAGTTTCTTTCATAATTGTTTTATTTGTTCAATTTATTCGAGTTTTGTCAGTTGTTCTGAAAATCCAATGAACAGATTGAAAAAAAAAGGAGTGAGCCGTAGCAATATACAACAATTCATAACTTAATGTTGACATTGGGCGAATCAAAAGCAAGATTGTAATTCTAAGTCTCTTTAGCACTAACCCTTTTCTAAAGTAGAAGAATTATTTTGTTCGCTTCCTCAGCAACAGCAGTCTGGCGATGTAAAATACAATACGAAACATTTTCAAACAAAGGCTCTTACATTAGCGTTTTTCTGCAGGCCTACATAGGAACTTCCAGTAGAAGCCCTTCAATATAATATATTGGGAACCTGATGGAAAGCTTCATTCACAATACACACTCTGCTCTCCAAGGCAAGTTACTATCTACATCACAATACACTGTGCTCAGCGGAAACTGTGGGTAGAGAAGACTCGCAGCAGGACACTGATTGGGAGGGAGAATGAGCAGGAACAGGATGATAAGAACACCAGAGAACTGCATCCATTTTAATAAAATGGTGTTTCACAAGGAAAGGTGGCATAGCTATACTACATTAATAATCATACTTCTAAATATAATCAAATAGTTTCAAGTGCAATATCATGAATTCATCGGTTATGACTAGGCATCACAGAAATCATTAATGCACTCAAATTATGTGTCACCCAAAATTGCACATCATATAAAAGCTTCTACACTACTATTATAGTTCACTTCACCGTAGGAGAGTGATGCTGGTCAGTGCTGATGTTGCAGAAATAGGAGCATAAAAATTGCGGGTGGAGGTGAGAGTAATGCTTTCTCCGTATTCTGCATATACCTCCAACAGATGAGGAACTAGTAATGGCTTATATGTTTTGTGAAATATGCCAGATAGCCCGTTCGTACCTGGGGCGCGTGTCCCACTGAGGTTGTCTCTGGCCTGAGGAAACCATCCGCAGTAATGGGTGAGCCAGAAACTGCAGCTGACCACCCTCAAGCCAGACCATAGCCACTTCGGACAGATAATCGGTGATGACGTCATCGGAGGGGGGAGAACGGGTGGCATACAAGCGAGAGTAGTCAGAGAGAAAAGTAGTGGTAATGTCAGCACTGCGTGTAATCGACGTACCATCGTCTAATTGAAGCTGTGTAATGAAAGAGGATTGATATTGAGGGCGTAGTAGCCTGGCTAATGTTCGACCCTGTCTCTCACCCTCTCCGTATATCCATGCTCGTGCGTATTTACCAAGATAGTTGACCTCGCGGGCAGCGAGTTCTTGAAACTCTGCGAGGAGTTTTGCCCTCTGGTGCAACGAAGGCGGGGGATCGCCTCTCAAAGCACGTGTATCAAAGTCTTTCAATGCATATGTTTGGGAGCGAGAGTTTGTCTTCTGTCCAAATTCTATACTCTAATTTTCTGCTTTCGTTAGACATGTATCATCATATCCTCTTTCTTTAAAGTTCTGTTTTATTTTCTTAATGTTATTAATGAAATTCAGATTTTGACTGCAATTGCGCTTCGCCCTAACCATTGCCACGTATGGTATTGCCTCTATGGTCGACTTGGGGTGGGCGCTAGTGGCATGTAATACACTGTTACAGGATGTTTGTTTCCTAAATATATCACTTTGTATGGTATCCTGATATACATACAATCTCCAGTCAATGAAATCAATTTCCTGTTTGGAATATTTGATGGTTAATCTTACATTGAACTGATTCTCATTGAGCTATCTATGATATGCTAAGAGATCGTCAATGTTTCCAGTCCATATCAACAGAACATCATCTATATATCGTCCATAGAAAATGATGTTATTACTCCAATCATGTGCACCTGGACCCCAGGCATGCTCCACCTCATACAGACCCATAGAAAGATTTGCATTGGATGGAGCAAACCTGGAGCCCATTGCCATGTCCTGCTTCTGTAAGAACCATGTGCCATCATGTAAAAACACATTTTGAGTCAGAATCCATCATGTTTGTATCACTGTTTTATTCTATATGGATTGGACGGATTTCACAGTGAAAAATCTTTTTTGTTATTGGGATTCAAGAAGCTATTTTTGGTGAGTTACGAATAGTCTTTGAACAATCACCTTGAATACAGGAATTTTGGAATACTCCATGTTACAGCGCACTGCATGGATTGGCATGCTTGGGTTTAAGTTTGGAGGTATGATCAGTGTGAAACTTGCATTGCGTTTTCTTCCTAGCTATAACACATTTTTTAAAAGAAATGGTTTTATTATTCTTTTCAAGACTTAAAGAAAAAAAAACACTCATAGAAAATTGATACTCTAACAATGTTACAAACACCATACTAAGATAGTTTATGAATAGAGGTACGAGAACTTTTTTGTATCTTGAACATATACAGCACTGCCCTCATAGCTGTAATAACATATTTTATGTATAAGTTAATTAGTATAAATTGTTTTATACCAAGAGGTTGTCTTAAAAGTTCTTATTCTAAAAAAGCAGATTCATCATAAAAATGTGCCTCTGCATGCATGATAAAAAGAGAATAATAGATGAAATTTGGGACAGTAGAGAAAGAAAGATGAAGAAAGAAAACAATCATTTGAAAAGTGTTAATGTGAATCTGAGAAAATTAGTTAAAAAAGTGGTGGATAAAAAGGGGAAATTTCTTTTGTTGGTATTTAATTCACTGATGTAGGAATTTGGATGTCACTCTTAAGTGAGACAATGTCGTTTAACATGATATTGTTGTCCAATGTGAAAAGAAATCTTTTTTTGGTTTCTCCATTTATGTCTTATGAATTATCCCATTAGAATTGTTTGTACATATTTTAAAAGTCCTTTTGTATTTATATGTATTTTGTAGCCCTGAAGAAGTCCATGGGGACGAAACGCATCGGCTACTGTTTTAAAGGGAACAATAAAAGAAGAAGAAGAATTGGCTGATTCCCTTTAAAACCAAGAAGGAGGGAAATGAAAAGTTGGCACCACATCACCTGCCCCACCTTGGGGATGGTGCTGGCTGAATGGGGACCCACCTCCTAATTTAACTAATTTTCCGGTCTGTGCTCCCACCAAATATGGAGCAGGACGGGGGGGCTGGCATCCTCCACTAGCTGGAGCTGCCTGAATCACATTTCAAAGGCGGCATTGCTTTTGAAGCTTCCCGCCATGGAAGGCCATCCCGGCCTGGGGGAGGTGTAAAGCACCTCTGCCCAGAGCAGGCTTTGTTCCTGGCCTCTGAGAGCGCTGGCTTTCACCCCATGGGGTCAGAAACATGTCTGGTGGTGGCAGGCTGTCTAAGACTAGTCAGAGACCACACCAGTGCTTGATAGGTTTTCAGGGGACCCTCCTGTGCTTTTTATGGTTTAAATCTTTTTATTGAAATTTATCAACAAACAACATACCTGGCAGTTCAGAGTGCGCATCATAATGTGGCAACAGGGCCCCAGTTTGATTGAATACATAAGCTACAAAACAAAGCCTATGAGG
The DNA here is from genome assembly GCA_963921515.1 of Calotriton arnoldi. Classification (NCBI taxonomy): domain Eukaryota; kingdom Metazoa; phylum Chordata; class Amphibia; order Caudata; family Salamandridae; genus Calotriton; species Calotriton arnoldi. The sequence continues at coordinate 1,587,279 of CAWUFW010001516.1, forward strand.
AATGCCTAGGCATAAAATGAAACTTATTCTAATCCCCCGCCCCCCTCCGCTCCCTCCCCGACCCTCGTCTACCAGGAAAACGAAAAAGGGGAAGGGAAACAGGAATACCACTCGGGGTTTGGCATATGAGTGACGCTTTAAGCCGCTTCCAGTTGTGGGTCAGAAAGTCGTAAAAGACGCAAGTACCTGGGACATGTAACCTCTCGGAACTCGGAAGCCAAGATGGATAGGAACGGCTGCCAGAGCTCGACAAATGTAGAGCCCTTTCCTGCTAGTGTGAGGGTCAATTTCTCCATCCCCAGAACATGCCACAAGCGATACAACCAAGCTGTGAAAGTAGGGACCTGGGGGTACGCCAGTGTGTTAGTATGTTTTGTACCGCCGAGCCTAGGGCAATTGCTATCAGGCGGCCTCTGCGAGATTTAAGCGGGTACATCAGTGGGTTTGGGAGGCCTAGCAGGGTATATGCGGGGAAGCCTGGCAGTTGTGTGTCCAAGTGTGCGTCCACCTCATCAAGTATCCGAGTCCAGTATGCCTGTATGTGTGTGCAGTCCCAGAGAAGGTGTACCAGAGTGCCCACGCTCCCACATCCCCGCCAGCATTCAGCACTCTGTCTTGGGTCCGCACGATGGAGGCGCTCAGGCGTGTAGTACCAATAGGTAGCCAGCTTAGTAAACGTTTCCGTCAGTCCCATGTGATAGGCAGAGTGGCGAGCCCTATAATACACCCCCTCCCATTCCTTATCGCTAAGTGACCTACCCAGGTCCCGCTCCCACCGGGCCCGGCCGGCGCTGTACTCGTGCGTGTTCCTAGTTAACAGCATCCTATATAGATCTGAGATAAGCTTTTTATCGGATGTGCGAGTGAGGAGCCATTTCTCATACACCGAGAGCCGTCTGTTGGCCGACGGCCGCACCTGAGGGTGCAGTGCCCAGTGTCTAATCTGCAGATAGTGTAGCCTTTAAGATTCGGGGAGCCCGTAGTCCAATCTAATCTGTGGGAACGGTATGATCCCGTCTTCATCGAAGAGGTGCCCCAAAGAGCGGCACTCCGACAATCGCCACCTTGAAAAAGCTGCATTGTCCATGCCTGGTTGAAAGTCTGGGTTGTCGAGTATCGGGGTGAGCGGAGATGGGAAGGAGGTCAGGCCGTGTTTAATATTGGTGCGGTCCCAGGTCTCTAAGGTGACGCGGGTAACATGTGACGCATAGAGATTGGGCGGTCGATGCGCCTTGCGAAGGAAAGGGACCCTCTGTAAGGGTGTAGCCGCGACTGCTTGGTCCTGAAAAAGCCAGTGCTTCTCCGACTCCAACCTGTTCCATTCAACAAAGGTGGCGTAGCTGTGTTGCCTGGAAGTATAGCTGGAGATCGGGAATGCCGAGGCCACCCTCCTCTGGCGGGAGAACCGCCAAAGTACGCTTCATCCTGGGTTTACGGCCGTTCCATATGAACTGCGCGAGGTCAGATTGGGTTTGTTGGATCCATCCTATAGGAGGGTTGAGGGGCAGGGTCTGAAACAGGTACAAGATCTGTGGCAATATGGTCATTTTTATGGCTGCCACTCTACCGAGCCAAGAGAGCGGGTAGTGCTTCCATTGACCCAGTTCCCTGCGTATTTTCGCTCGCAGCAGAGTGTAGTTGACAGTGGCCGTGTCTAAGACAGAGGGTGCAAGTTGGATTCCCAGATAGGAGACAGTACTGGACGCCCACTGGATAGGGTGTCTCTCCTGTAGCCACGCCCGGGTGGATGGAGACAGGGAGAGATCAAGCGCGACAGACTTATCCATGTTAGCCTTAAACCCCGAGGCTCGCGCGAAGGCTTCGAGTTCCAGAAAGCAGGCCTGCAGCGCGGGCATCGGGTTAGATAATGAGATCAATACATCATCCGTGTATAAGCTGATGGTGTGGGTATCCCCTCCGAATTTGATCCCTGTGATCTCCGGGTTGCGTCGGAAGCATTGAGCCAGGGGCTCCATATATAGCGCAAAAAGGAGGGGTGAGAGAGGGCACCCCTGTCTGGTCCCTTGGCCTATAGGGAACCGGGGCGATGTGTGGCCATTCACCCGGACCGTAGCAGTGGGGAAGCGGTAACAGTTCAATATGTGTGTTCTGAGCTTCTCCCCTATCCCCACCCGCTCGAGGACCTGCTCTAAGTATGGCCAATGGATCCTGTCAAAGGCCTTCTCGGCGTCGATGGTAAGCAACATATATTCTCCTGGAGTCCGGGAAGCCTTCTCGATAAGGTGGAGGGCCCGTTTGGTGTTGTCACTCGTTTGGCGCTGGGGGATAAAACCAGCTTGGTCCGGGTCGATGAGCCCTTGCATATAGGGGCCCAGGCGTGTGGCTAGAATACTGGTGTAGAGCTTAAGATCAACATTAAGGAGGGAGATGGGGCGGTATGCTCCGCAGGCCGCTCTGTCACGCCCCGGCTTCGGGATAACCACTATGGATGCTGCAAGCATTTCTTCCGGGATCGCTCCCTGTGTACCAAAGGAGTTAAAAAGGCCGGTCAGGACTGGGGCCACTAGTGGGTAAAATGTTTTGTAAAAAGCAGAGGAGTATCCATCGGGCCCTGGGGCCTTGGCCAGTTTAAGGCGCGAAATGGCTGCAATAACCTCCTCTACTCGTATTTCTCTCTCCAGGTGATCGGCCTGAGCCTTGGTTAGGGTAGGGAGATTAGTCTCTGCGAGGTATTTAGCACCATCCGCATTGTTCAGGGGTTGGCTTGAGTATAGACGGGCGTAGAAATCCCGAAAAGCCTCAGCTATCTCGGAATCCTCCGTCACCCGCCGACCGTCCTCCCTCCGGATCTCCTGGACCCCTTGTTTCTGCCGAACCTCGCGCAATTTGTGAGCGAGAAGTCGACCGCACCTGTCTCCACCCGTATAGTAAGAGTGCCGCAGCCGAAGAGCGGCATACTCCGCCCTGTCTTGATCTAATGCAGCAAGTTGCTGTCGCACAGCCTTCAATTGTCGCCACACCCGTGGGGCCCCGGTGTGTTGATGCATCTGCTCTAGTTCTCTCGTCCTCTGGGAGAGGTCCTCCCTCTTGCGTCTGCGCTCCGCATTGTCTGCCGTGGAAATGGCCACGAACTCCCCGCGTATGACCGCTTTAAGTGCCGCCCACTGTGTAGAGGGAGACGTGTCGTGGTTTGCATTGTGTAAGAGGTAGTCTTTAATAGTGCGTTGGATCTGCTCCACGGTCGCTGCGCGGTGCAAAAGGGTGTCGCGGAGGCACCAGTGGCGGGTAGGAGACTGCACAGGGGGGAGCGCGAAGGTAGCAACCACCGGGGCATGGTCAGAGAGCGAGGCAACTCCGATCTCCACCCCTGTCGCGAGCGCGTGCATAGCTGAGGAACCTAAAATGTAGTCAAGCCGAGCATATGTTTTGTGTGCACTGGAATAATAGGAATACTCACGCTCAAGGGGATGGAAACAGCGCCACAAGTCATTAAAACCTAAGTCCTGCAGCCGGGCAAGGCCGGTTGCTGAAATTGCACCCGCCTGGCTCGTGCGCTGACATGACCGGTCGATAATGTTGTCAAACACCAGGTTCAAGTCGCCCACCAGTAGGATCCTACGTTCTGTCGTCGACGTAGCCTCCGTGAGTGCGCTGTGCAAGAACTTCTCCTGACCCTCATTAGGCGCATACACCGACCCAATCGTGAAAGTCAGCCCACCCAGGATGAAGCGGTAAGTAAGAAGGCGCCCCCTGATCTCTGCCTCTTTCTGAAGTACCCTCCCCTGGAATGTGCTGGATACCAAAATAGCGACTCCAGCGGTTTTAGTGGGCCCAGAAGAGAACAGCTGAATCGGGAACGCGCGGGACCTGAGGCGGTGGCAGTCCTTGGTCAGGAGATGCGTCTCCTGCAAGAGGCATATGTCTAAGCAGGAGAGGACAGCCTTTCGTTTGATAGGGTTATTAAGTCCTCTCACGTTGAGGGAAAGGACTGTAAGTGTATTTGGGGGCATCTATCCGATTGGAAGTTGGTGGGGTGCACTTCCGCGGGGCAAGGGCCGTCGCTCCCATAGTGGGTAGCGTGTGAGAACAATGGAGGAGTTCTCCCCCTGTGATGCCCTGTGGGGGTGCGAAAGGAGGGTGGACGAGGGACCCCAAAACCCAAAAAATAACCCAGAACAAAAAACCCAAAACAAACTATCCACATAAGGCGGATTCAAATAAAAACAAAGTTCAAGATTGCATGATAGTCCATCATCCATAGACGATCGGTGGAGGTCTTCGTGGGGATCGTGTCGTGGCCAGGGGCACGTCCCGCCCCCGTCGGCCGCTTATCGATAGGAATGGCATTGGAAAAGCGGTTCTTGAGCAGGTGCCCGTCAGGCGGGCTGCGTTGTGGCCAGCGCCGCAGGCATAGCGTCCAAAGCTGCTTTCTGTCCTTGTGCTATCATTGCGGGGTCTGGTCTCCGAGGGCGGCGCCGACGTCCCTGTTGTCTCCAGCATGGTCTGTCCTCCTCTGCGCCGCGGCCGGAGCCACCCTCGCCATCTTTCTCCTCCGGGATGTTAACCCCCAGCAGGCGGCCCGCCTCAGAGAGTCAGGGGAGTTGGTAAAGTTTGCCCTCCATGCGGAATACGAGCCGGAATGGGTGCCCCCAGCTATAGGTGATGTTGCGCTGGCGCAAGTGTGTGGTGATGGGTCGGAAGGTCCTCCGTTTTTGCAGGCTAAGTGGCTAAGTTTTTGCAGGCCGCCAGATCTTGGTACAGGACGGGTTGCTGGTCCCGGAATGTAATTGGTTGCATCATTCTGGCCTTCTGGAAGATCTCCTCTTTGGTGCGAAAGTCCTGGACGCAGACCAGTATGTCTGCTGGTGGGGCTGTGTCGGATCTTGGGAGGCCCACCCTGTGTGCTCTGTCCAGTGTGATTGCTGTATCGGGGGGGGTTACCGAGTACATGGTTAAAAAGCTCCCTGACGTACTTGAAAATGTCACCCGCTTCCTCGTTGGCCTTTACCCCCCGAATTCTAATGTTATGGCGGCGGGACCGGTTCTCCAGGTCCTCGAGATGGGCCTGAAGGTCCACTTGTTGGTCATGTATCCGGATGACCTCCTGCTGGAGGGTCGACAGCTCCGTGTCCCTCGTGTCGCTCTTTTCCTCCAGTGCAGCGACCCTCTCGCCAACACTGTTCACGTCTCTGCATACCTCCTTAATTTCGGCGGTGAGGTCGCGCTTGAGCGTCTGCAGATCATCCCTTAAGGCCATGAAGAGGGACTCGAGAAAGGCCCTGGTGACCGGCTCCGCTCCGTCACCACCCATCTGTGAGGAAGATGCGTCATCCGGGGGAACAGAACCCGTCTGGCTCCCGCTTTGGGCGCACGCAAACAGGTCCTTCAAAATTTTGTCCTTCTTCCCACGCGTGGAGGACATGTTACGATTCTCCCCCGTGTGCCCAGGTGTGCTGGGGTAGGCCAGGTAGGGGGGCGTCTCGGACCTCCGGGTCCGGCACTCACGCCGCAAGCCGATGGGGGGCCCCTCTGCTGGCGCTATGTGTCGTAGGTGCGTCGCCTCCCTCACGGCGCTCTCTGCGTATGCTCAAAGGTTCGGGGAGACCAACACCGTGCTGTCACACTGTCTCCTGCTTTGACCGTTGGCGGGAAAGGTGGGACCCGACTCTACTCAGCGGTCTGGGCCCAGTGCGAGCACCCAGTCCAGCGCGAGGCTCCCGCTGCTCAAGCGTCCCAGGAGCACTAAGGCCCTCCCTCCAGGCCAGTGTATTCGGGGATGGTCGTGTTCCACGTGGGATCCCTCCGGGCACCACCACCCCAGGCGGCGTGTGGCGGCTGCGTCTCTGAGCCTCAGGCCCCCAGTGAGCATCCGATTCAATGCCCCCCAATGAGGTGGATGGGCGGCATCTGGACTTTTCGCTGGAGGCAGCAGCATGTTGGTGCGGCGGGGCCCTTGGGGAGTGTCACTAGGCCCGGTCTCAGTGCAGGGGGAGGCCCCGTCCAGTTGCGTCGCGGCCGGACCCCGGGTCTCCCAGCAGCCCACGGGACCCCCGGGCCTCCCCAGCTCTTCGCCCAGTGCCGATCGCGCACTGCGAGTTTCCCCCGGGAGGCGCTCACCTGACGCTTCTGTTGCTGGGCTCACAGTCCGTCCTCCGGGCGCTCGGGAGTCGGTCTGCCCCCAGGCACGGGTCCACCAGCGGGGATCCTCTTCCTTTTCCGCGATCGCGGCCCCGACAGCTCCCCGCCTCTGGTGGGTCACAGGTGGCGGCCTCGTGTGAGTCAGCCACGGGCCTCGTCGCCGGCCGCTGGTCGATGCTGCGGCCGCTACCCACGTGGGCAGGAGAGGCCGCGTCGGAGCCGCCACCACTCGAGCTCCGCGGCCGCGGCGATAGGCTGTGCGTCGCAGGCCCAGACCCGGACCTCGCGCTCTCGCTATCGATGGGAGGCCGGGCTCGTCTCCGCGGTCCGCTGGCCTCCCGACGGGGCTTAGTGCTTCCTACAGCTCTCGGGAGTCATCGTGCCAGATTCCAATGGCTAAAATGGCTAAAAAGCCAGTGCTGTACTGGGCCGCCGACGGGAGAGACGGAGCAACGCGTCCTATCTCGCCGCCATCTTGGCCACACCCCTCCCCTGTGTGCTTTTTAAAATAAATTCAACACTGGCATCAGTGAGGATTTATTAAGATGAGATGTTTGGTACCAAACATCTTAGGCTACAGTGAAGCCATCATGGAGCTAGGTAACTCGTAATGACAAGTATCCACCCCATGTATCGCTATGGCTTCCCTGTGCACTTACAATATCCAACAATGGCTCAGATATTGCAGGGTCATATCTGCTCATGCAGATATGTCCACACATGGGATATAGTGAACCCTGCCTTAGGGCAATAGGGCCTGCAGTAGGGGTGACTTACCTATACCTCATGCAGTGTATGGGGGGGCATGGCACACAGGGCTGTGTGCCATGTTCACTTCAGTTTTCTCTGCACCAAGACATGCAGCCTGCAATGGTGAGGGGTCTCTGGGGTGGCACAATTTGTCCTCCAGCCCCCGTGGACCCTCTTCACTCCCAATGCCCTAGGCACCAGGGGTACCATTTACCAGGGACTTAAAGGGGTTGCTGAAGTTGTGGCAATCGTGGTACAGTTTTAGGAAAGAGATCTGGCACTGGGAACCTGGTTAGCAGTGACCCAGTGCACTTTTAATTCGAAATCACATCATACACCAGGCAAAAAGTGAGGGCTAACCATGTCAAAAGAGGCACTTTCTTACAGTGGCCAAGCTCAAAGATGGCCGCACATTAGTGCAGCACCTTTGGCCGCTCTTAATAGCCTCTGGCTATCGGCAGATTGGCAGGCCATTAACAACCACAAACACTGTGGACTGACTGGCCTGATGTATGAGCAGTGATTTTTTGCCCCTTTGGAGTGAAGATTTGCAGTTAGCTCAGCGACTGGAGTGCTGCCTGGCTAGGGCCTGGGTGAGCATGTGCCTGAGTGTGGAGTGGCCCTCATGATTAAGGCGACTGATGCTTTTAATGCTTGCATAGCCTGCTTCCAGTGGTGTAGAGTGTCTCCTGGTCACTCGCTAGCAGAAGATTAACTACCACAGGACCGATGTGTGCGGCTGATGGACCCTGAGGGTGCTCGTCCTGTTTGGATCTGCGAAGCTGGCAACTGCCCAAAATGAGGTCTTGCTGTTATCTAAGGAGAGGAGGACGATTCTAGCCAGGCGTGAGCCTGCTGGGGTCACAGCTGCCCCAGGGAGTGCCTACCCTGACATGGTGGACTTCTGTGGCATCTGCATCCTGGATGGGCATCACATTGTGCAGTGGCTGGCTGCGTGCTTCATAATGGGCTGAGCATGAGGAATAGAAAGGCCTGGGCATACGTGGAATCTCAGCTGCACTGGTGAGATTGTTTCATTCTCATTCATTGAGCATACAGCTGTGACTGTGACTGAGGTACGCTTTCCTAGTGCAGTCACCGTACATGGTGGCACCTGTTTGTGGGAGACTGCTGAATATCTGACATGGTCCAATACTGAGAACATGACGTGCTGGTGAACTTTGGCCAGTGACTTGGGGGGGGCATCTGCTGTCTGTTGTGTGTGAGATACCGCTGTATTGGTGGCATTTTAGAACATTGTATATTACAGGGCACCTTGCTTGGATGCCTACTGGCAACTGTCTATGTGACTGACCTGCAACAGAATAGATCTTGCTGAATGCCACATCTCAGACATTGAGGAGGACCTGTCTGCACACAATGAAAAGTGTCTTAAAATGGAACGAGACCTTGGGTGATAAAGGCTAAAAATGAAGATCATGAGGCCAGTTCCAGAAAAAACATTGTCTGGCATATTGGTAACATTGGGGCATATGTACGAAAGGATTTTGTATTTCCTAATGGTAAGATTTGCAATTTCAGGCCATTAGGAAATGCAAAATGCCATTTTGAAATATACAAAGGCATTATCGGTGGTGCAAAATGTGATTTCTATCCAGTAGAAATCGCAATTTGGAAATCGCTAATTAGGAAATCGCAAATAGGGATTTCCAAATAGCGATTTGCAAACACTATGTACAAATGATTTCCTAATTGCGAATAGTCGCAAAATGGCCATTTAGGAAATGCAATTACCATCAATCTGAATCAGGTGGTAACCAGGTGCAAACTATAACAAGCATTTGCAATGCAATCGGTCTCACCTTTGGGACCTTATATGTATTTAGCTATGCAGCACATTAGCCTGGGTGCTGAAACATCTACTGTTCTTTAACATGGAGGGAAAGTAACCACCAAACTGTGTGACACACCAGGTATGGGAACACATGGAGAGAGATATTGCCTTTCAGCTGGAAATGGTATAGTCCAAAGCTCTGTTTTTAATAAGGAATCAGGGCCGTCGGAGGTCACATCACTGAAAATACAAGATTTGAAAAAAATATTATTGTCTACGGGTGCTTGTGGAAGAAAATTTCTATGTACTGGAATCTAGAGAATGCTAAAGTGCTTCTGGTATTTTACTGACCTCTGCTGGTCGTTTTCTATCAAGACAGTTAAATAGAGGCAGTTAAACAAGCAGAAAGCAATTCTGGTATTTTACTGACCTCTACTGGTCGTTTTCTATCAAGACAGTTAAAAAGAGGCACTGGAACAGAAAAAAAAGTCCCTAAGCGGAAGCAGACAAGTCCTAGGGCTGATCTCCAGAGCCCACAAAGTAAATACACATATAAGTATATACTAAAGTATATACAAGAGGTCTCGAATGCTCGACCTAAAAAGGCACCCAAAATGCATCAGGCTGTTTCAGAATTGCGGCTCTGTATGTCTTGGCGTGGAGGATGAGTGTTTTGGCTGGCAGACAGAGAAGGAGGAGGAGACAGGAGAGGAAAATTAGGGTGAGGGTCACCCTGTTTGAACAGTCAGAGGAGGAGATATATGAGAAGTACAGACTCAGTAGTGAGGTAATCCTGGAATTGATTTCTGAGTTACAACCTCAACACTCAGAAGCAATGCAATCCCACCACATCTGCAGGCATTGTGCTGTCTTCACCTTCTAGCTTCTGGCAGTTACCAGGGAGTCATAGCAGTGATAGGGGGGATGTCACAAAGTGCATTTTCTAGGTTTTTTCATAGGTTTCTGCAAAGTTAACCAATACATATCTTTTCCAAATTACCCCCCCACCAATATTTGCAACAGACCAAATTAATGTTTTACCGAGTAGCACAGTTTTCCAGTGTCATTGGCTGTGTTGATGACAAACATATTTCCATATGTCCCCCCTCTGTTAATGAATTCATATATAGAAATAGGAAAAGCTCACACACTCAACGTGTGTGATGCCTCATGCACCATAACAGACCTTGTGGCCAGATTCCCAGGCATCACCCATGACTCCTTCATGTTCCGCCATAGTGGAATACATTACTGACTGTCTCAGGGTGATTTTAGCAATGTCATTTTACTTGGTAAAAGAATATTGCTGACTCCATGCATACAGTGGCCAGAACTGTTTGTGTAATGTGACCTAATGGTTTATCCTTCTCATGCTCTTAAAGGAGACTGTGCATATGCCTTGCATATTGACACCACAGTTGATTCCAAGAACCAGAAGTGAAAGGCAGTACAACAGGGGGGGCGTGGCCGGACCGCGGACCAAGATGGCCGCGTAGTCTCGGAGCTCCGCCAAACTCCCCGGAGACGACGGCCATCCCGGAGCCCACACGCCGCTAAGTGGCATGGCGTAACAGCGACCGCTTTCCCAGGGCCATCCCAATCTCGGCGGTGCCTCTTTTTTAGACATTGGAGGCCCGGGGCTGCTGTGCCCGTGATGTGCGTGCCGGGGCCTACGTCGGAAGACTGAGCCACGGCCTCGATTGCGGCCTGCCTGCCGTTCTGAACTGCTGGGGCCGCCCCTTTGGACTCGGCGGGCGCTCGTGCTGGTTGCGACGGGTGGCAGCGGGGCTCACGCAGGAGTCGCGTTGGCCCCCTGCTGCTGTAGACCCCGCATGGTGCTCCTGATCGACGCGGGCTCCCCGGATGACAGTGGGTAAGCCCCCGTATGTGCTTCCACGGCCTGCGACACGCCGAATCCCACATCAGGGCTGCATTTGATGCCGGTGGCTACAGCTGACAGGCGCTTTCTCTCCCCAGCAGCCCTAGGCCTCTTACCACGTCTTGGCACACCACAGCGCCCATCCCGCGAGTTCATTGCAGCAAGACACGACTCAGAGGCACTCAGCAAGGCCGTGATTGCAGTGGGCCTAATTGCGCTCCTGGAGGTGCATGGTTGTGGGCCGGCCCCTCTCACTGTGAAGCTATGTGGTGGGATCTTGGCGGGGTAGCGGGAGCGGCCTGGTAGAGCTGATACACACCGGACAGAAGACCTCGCTGGGGGCCCCGCTTGAGATTTGCGGGGGGTGCATCAGGGAGCCTGCTTTCATCCTTGCAGACTGCTTCCTGATTTGGCAAGTGAGAGCCGATTAGATCGCGTTGTGCCAAGGCTGTAGTGAGACGTTCCCCTGCGGCCCCACTCCAAGGCCATGGGTAAAGGGGATCCGAAGCAGCGGAAACTCACCTTTGAAAAGACAGGTGGTGGTGCGGATTCGACACACGCTACGATGGCGGAAGGTGGCGATCAGGCTGCTGTCCCGCCTCAGACCAATGTGCAGGGAAATGAGGCGCTCATGGCAGAACTTAAAGCGAGCTTCCGCGCACTAGACTCTCGCTTCGACACTCTCGACAAACGCCTTGACAGAATGGGGGCCCGATTGGACCAGCACGATAAAAGACTGGACACGGCGGAGAGCAGGATCTCAGACTTGGAAGATGGCGCTGCGCAAGCAACAAAACGGTTAGAGAGGATGGAAGGTCCACTAAAGAATGTAGCTATGAAGAACGAAGACCTTGAAGCCAGGGGAAGACGCAACAACGTTCGCATCATGGGCGTGCCAGAGTCAAAGAACATGGGTCGGTTGGATGAGTTCGTTGAAGGCCTTCTAGTTGGCTTATTTGGACGGGAGCCCTTCACTGCCACTTTTGTTGTTGAAAGGGCGCATACAACCCTCGGTCTACGACCCAACCCTGGATATCCACCTCGCCCCATCTTGGCACGGTTTCTGAACTTTAAAGACAGGGACACCGCGTTGCGAATGGCACAAGAACGTGGATCGCTGGACTGGCAGGGCTCTTCCATTTCTTTGTATCCGGACTTCACGGCGGTGGTTCAGGAGGCCCGTCGAAAATTTGCAACGGTTAAAACCACGTTAGGCAAGGCCGGTCTCAAATATGGTATGCTGTATCCAGCGCAACTGAAAGTTGACATCGATGGCAGGTCCAAGATTTTTTAAACTCCAGCTGAGGCCCAAGAATTTCTTAGAATCCGCTCCAATGCTGGCCCGCCCGAGAAAATCGCCCACGCCAGAGCGATCGCCCCCGATGCCGAACTCTGGCTCCAGTATGGAACTGTTTTCAGCGAGCTGAAGGACTTTACCACGGCGTAACGTTGATAAGTATTTGTTTCATTTTTTTTCCTTCCAGATTTTTCTCACTCAAGATCGTTCAAATTGTGGACTTTGGGCTCTGGCCCTATTGTACTCTATTTTCAATGCATGCTTTAAGGTTTCCGGGGGCAAAGGCGAGGCGTTGCCTCTTCCCCAGTGCGATTGCACTTTCGTGTTATGTTTCCATTTGGTAAATATGAGGTTTGCTTGACACTATTATGGGATTGTGGGTTCTCCCCCTATTTTCTATTGAGGAGATGGGTGTGTGGGCGGCGGGCGGGGTTCTCTTTGGTTATATGGTCTCACTTGTTCCTAACAAGACTGCTTTGTTATGATGTTCCGCGTGCTCATTTTGACACATTTATGTTCCTTACAGTTATGACCACTTGTGACGATGGCTGGTAGGCTCTCCACCATTTCTGATGTAATTTTTTTTACATGGAATGTGCGGGGTCTGAACAATGCCAGAAACGGGAAACATGTATTGAACTATTTGCAGCGCCATCAGGCAGATGTGGTTTTTCTGCAGGAGACGCATTTGTCCCCCTCCTCCCCTACATCGTTTGCCTCTAGCTGGGGTGTGCACCGCTACTTTGCGAACTACAGCACGTACTCCAGGGGAACTGCCATACTTATACACAAACGCTTGCCCTTCCAACTGCATAAAGTGAACACAGATAGGGCGGGTCGTTTCACATTGGTGACTGGGAGGCTAATGGGATACAACATTGCTTTAATGTGTATTTATGCGCCAAATGTGGATGACCCTGATTTCTTTCACTCTCTGCATGCCCTGCTGCCCTTGGGCGCTGACTATGTTTGCTTAGGGGGAGATTTTAACCTACTTTTGCAACCCGCCCTAGACAGTACGGCGGATTCCCTTGCCACGAAACCCCGAGCCAATAGAGTACTTAGGGACATCTGTGACTCTATTGGTTTAGTTGACATATGGCGCATGCGTAGCCCCAACGACTCTGCTTACACTCACTATTCAGCCCCCCACGACACTAGGGCACGACTGGACTTTTGGCTTGTCTCCAGTACCATGGCTCCCTTGTTTCGCACTATGACCCGTCTGCCTAGATCGTACTCCGACCACTCACCGGTCAGTATGCATATCCGGGTTCCGAGGCCAGAGGGTGTTCAGCGGCAGTGGAGGTTCCCGGGACAGGCCTTAAACGATGCGGTATTCTCGGCTGAAATCCGAGAGTCCATAGTGACCTATTTTGATCTCAATGTGGGCTCTGTCAGCACATGGGCGACTGTTTGGGAGGCATTTAAGTCGTACATAAGGGGGGAATGTATTGCGAAACACTCCAGGGTATTGAAATCACTGAGGGGCACACTTGCTCGCTTAGAGGACCGTTTGAAAGCATTAGACGCAGACCTACTCGAACATTCAAACCCGGCTTAGCAGGCCAATCGCTTGTTGCTGCTGGCAGACTTCAGGGATGCGGCGGAGAGCAAAGCTAATTTCCTGGGGAAATATGTCACGGCCAGGCGGTACGGAGAGGGGGATAGGCCGGGACGCACGCTGCCGCAGTTGTTGCAGCCTTGTGTGGGGAAGACTTACATTGCATCTCTTCGTTCTGATGACGGACATATTCACACAGACACAGCGGAGATTAGGGATGAGTTTTGTCGATATTACACAACTTTATACACTACGCGCACGCAGCAGGACGAGGACGACTGCAGGGCCTATTTAAATGAGATTGCTATGGTCTGGCTTGAGGATTACATGCAGAAGTTCTTGGCGGAGCCATTTTCTAAGGAGGAAATTGTCAGCGCCATAGACGCCCTAAACGGTACTACAGCGCCTGGCCTAGATGGCTTCACCGGCATTTTTTATAAACATTATAAAGATATACTCACACCTTATCTTCTTGAGGTTTACAGTAAAGCCCTGGAAAATAAATTATTGCCCCCAACACTTCGCAAAGCTGTAATTGTCTTACTGCCCAAGCCTGGCAAAGATCCATTGAGCTGCGGATCCTACAGGCCGCTATCACTTTTGAATTTGGACTACAAAATCCTAGCCAAAATGATTGCGTTGAGGCTCGCGTTACTCTTGGATCGCATCATATCCCCAGTGCAATCTGGTTTCGTTCCCCATAGGTCCACTGCGCTGAATTTGCGTACATTGTTTGCAGTGCTGCATCGAATTAATCCAGAGATTCCGGCTGCAGCGGTCCTGTTGGACTCCGAAAAGGCATTTTATTCTCTGGAATGGCCTTTTATATGGGCTGTAATGAGGAAACTAGGCATTCCCATGGGTTTCATAGACCTCACGGCATTTCTGTACGCCTCTCCCACCGCCAGACTCCGCTTGAATGGCACATTATCCACCCCATTTACTCTTACACGTGGTACCAGGCAGGGTTGCCCGTTATCCCCTTTGCTTTTTATATTGGCATTGGACCCTTTGGTCCGCCACTTTCAGGATAAGCATCTCCACAGAGGTATACAGTTTAATTCAGGCCCCCTCCTCATTTCACTCTACGCTGACGACATTGTTTTGTATGTCCGCTGCCCTCAAACCAATCTAGACCCACTGATCAGAGAGATTCTTCGCTTTGGTGGACACTCGGTACTGGGTATTAACTGGAGTAAGTCCGTACTGTTCCCTCTGACCACTGGCACCATTGAATGGGAATGTGAATTCCCGCTGACATGGTGTCACGACTCGGCCAGGTATTTAGGTATACAGATACATAGAGAGGCGGAACAGATGCTACGGCTAAATTACGGTTCAGCCATACACAACCTTGAAGCGCAGATAGAATGCTGGCTACGGCTCCCACTTTCTATGTCCAGCAGAATTGCACTTATGAAGATGATTGTTCTCCCGAAGTTCTTATACATGTTCCATAACATTCCCATCCCGCTCCCAGACAGTTTTTTAAAGACCCTCCGGTCACACCATGTCCGGCTCGATTGGGGGGACAAACGACCTAGGATACGATGGGACACCATGACTTTGCCGTATGAAAGGGGGGACTGGGGGCTCCGGACTTCAGACTGTATTATCTGGTTGCGCAAGCCAGCTTTGCCCATTCATGGTACCATCCAGATGCACGCATTCCCTATGGGAAGCCTGAGTCTGACTTGGCACTTCCGATTCCGCTCTCCGCCATTCTGCCACAGGGCTTTCCTCGTGACCCTAGGGATATTCAGACTGTGTCTACCACAAGCTGGGCGTGGCGCAAACTCTCGCGGATCACAGGACATGGCTCCCTGTACTCCTCCGACATCCCTATAGCGCACAACCCATGGCTCCCTATCACAGAAGAGAATTTGGTTTTGAGGGTACTTAAATCCCATTCCATGGTAAAGTTTGGCGACTTGTTCCCGGGTGGGCATATATTTGACAACGCTGGTAGAGATAGGGTAACTAGATTGACCTTTATGGACCAGTTTATTTTTGCCAGGGTGCGCAGGTCGCTGCGTGCTAAAATATCGGAATACCCGCTTGAGCCGCAGTCATTCGGACCTCTCTCCCTTGTTATAGCAAACTCTGATGGGAATCGATTGATATCAAAATTATACAAGGCTAGCATGACCTTGATCCCGTGCCACGATACTAAGATTTGGGCTGCCTGGGAGTTGGACTTAGGTCATCCCATCCTGGACGACCAGTGGGCCTTCTGCTGTGCACAAACTAGGGGAATCTCCCTCAATAGCAGGCATACGTTGATACACTTTAAATACCTATGGAGGGCATACATGACCCCTGCCAAACTTCACGCTATTGACCCTTCCCGGCCTCACAACTGTAGGAAATGCAACAGCCCTTATGCCGACTTTCCCCACTTGGCATGGACTTGCCCCAAGTTTGTGGAGTTTTGGGTAGCCGTCTTTGAAACACTATCCCAAATGACACAGCTGGAAATAGCCCCCTCCCCGGAGGTTGCGCTTTTAGGATATGTCAATAACATGCCTAAGAAATTACGGAAATGTATTGCTCTCGCGCTGCTTTTGGCCAAACGCGAGATAGCGCTTCCATGGGGCAGTAAACTAACTCTTACAAAGAGTGCATGGCTTGCCAGTCTCACTTTTTGCAACACAAATTGCAAATTATATGCTACACTACTGGAGCCCACTCAAGACATATTTACAGAACTTGGACCCTGGCGCCCCAACCCAAACTCCTGATGGCATAGTTCCGACTGGCGTGGGTTGAATAGACTGAATGGGCATTTGCATTATTTTCACAGCGTCATGTAACAGGTGGTGGGAGATTTGCTTGCTACGGGATGATGTGTCAAGAGCAAAAACTAATATGTGATGGTCATACATTGAAACTTTGTGTTTTTTTTCCATTTTATTTCTGTGTACAACTGTCTATGATAGTACCACATGAGTGGAACGGTTAACATATTTCAGCAGGAACAACTGTAAAGACAACATTGACTGTATATGTCGGAATAATGATAAATAAAGTTTTAAAAAAAGGCAGTACAACAGGGCACATAACACAGCACGGTCCAACATTGAACGCACTTTTGGTATACTGAAGTCCAGGTCCACAAAACTGGCGGAGCACTACTTTAGAGACCTGAGACTTGTAAAATCATTGTCACATGTGCCATTCTACACAGTATTGCCACGAGGAAGGGTCTACACAACATCAGCATAGAGCCCGAATCAGGCTCCAATGATGAATTACCACCACTACAGGTGCAGCAGGACAGGACATGTGCAGCAGAGGGTCGTGCACAACGCACAGAGATCACCAACAACTATTTTTGAGGTAAGAATGATTACCACAGCTAAGAAATATACATTAGACATGATGGTAATGCATGGCGCATAATTGAAAGATCACCTTTTATTCAGGTTGTGCTAATAATGTATCTCTCCTTACTAAACTGTATCCATAGAGGATGTACTATTGTGTCAAGAAAGCAACAAAGTTTGAAAAAACAAACAAAACAAAGTAGTCTCATTACTCTTAGTGCTCAATGGATTCCCTTTTCCGGCCTCTTGGGTTGGTTGCCTTCTCGGCAAGACCCTCCCAGAAACCTATCCTCAAAGTTATGAATAGAAAACAAATTCCTTCTCTGGTTCCGAAATATTGTGAGGAGTGATGCAAAGATGCTAGATATTGCACAGCCTGCTGCCTACAGACAGCTGTTTTTTATTTACAGAACAATAATACACAGACACAAGTACGATTGGCGTTTGACTTGGTATTCCAACAGTTTGCCCTACAAGGGGCATATATAAAAACCTGTATTAAATAAGCGAGATGCCCAACAGCTAATGCTAAGTCATCAAATATGGCCTGTATTCACACACCCTAGACCTTACAACCTGAGGCGGATATTTTTAAACATACCTTTATCATCAATAAACCTTAATTTGTGGGAACACCCTGCCTCGTCCGCAGCATTCAAAGGATTAGTTAATGTGTAGAAAGTATTTCACGCAGTTGTGACAAGGAAAAAACTGCAGGAAAGCCACATTCTTGGTAAGTGCTAAATTCCTATGTGCATCTAACATTTTTAACAATACCTTAAAATTAATTTCTCATTGCAAATGACTAAACTTTTGGAATACAGACCATTTTCCTACAAAGGACTAGAAAAGTGGTAAAAGCCATGAGGTTTTAAATCACTCGTAAACTGTCCATTCCACAGGCCAAAAAGCATCACAGTGTGTGTGTGTGAGTGTAATATATATATATATATATATATATATATATATATATATATATATATATATATATATATATTACCTACTGGTGGGCGTCAGTAGGTAGTTATAGTTAGGACCTAGTTTCCACATAGGAAAAGCGTTTTTTCTTTTGCCAATATCTTTGGCATTGTTTGACGAATCTTCGCAAAATTTTAAAAACTAATGGGGCGCTCAGGTCAGCTGCTGTCTTGAAAGTTTCGAGGTGATTCGTCAAGCAGGGGACGAGAAATAAGGGGAGGTCCCAAAACGTGTTTTCTCCATGTTAATTTCCATAAGAAACTGTAGACGCACCTACAGCCCGAACTGCTGAACGGAATTACACTAAATTTGGCAAAAAGGTAGCTCTTGGTCAAGAGAGCACTCTTTTTGTTAAATGGTTTAAATCCGTTCAGTAGTTTTTGAGAAAATTAAATATTTACAGATATCTATATATGGACGCGAAGGATCCGCAAACCCTCCCGATCTCCAGCCTTGCAATCTGAGTGGTTGCCAACACTTCCAACCAGGAAGTGTTTGCAGCCATCTTGTGACTCGGTTGAACCGAGTCACAAGGAAAAAGGTAAAAAAACGATAAAAAATAAGAAAAGGGGGCAGGGTAGAAACACCCTGACCCCCTAGGCCTGCTCAGGGGGTCCCAAAAAAGCATTTTTTTAAAAAAAAAATTGGCGGGAGCCGCGTAGGGTCTGCGAATCCCGCCGAAAATGTAAAAAACCAAACGAAGTGCGGTCTACCACGCTTAGTTTCTTTGAGCCCCGGGTGGGCCAGGTCACGGGGGCAATAATGTAAATAGATGCAGAGGCCCGAGCGGGCCCCCGCAGCCCCGGGGACGGCCACCTCCCCGGGCTTTTTAAAAAAAAAAAATAACGTGGGGGAGCCCTGCCCCCCCATGCTGCCCGGGGACCGCCACCTACCCGGGGCTTTATTTAATAATGGGTGGGGGCCTCACAGGCCCCCCCAAGCCCCGGGGGCCGCCACTTCCATGGGGCTACTTTTAAAAAATTGAAGTGTGGGGGGGGGCTTGAGCCCCCCCACACTGCCCCGGGGCCCACCACCTCCCCTGGGCACTAATTAAGAAAAGGTGGGGGTCCGTTGCGGACCCCTGGCCCCGGGGACCACCACCTCCCTGGGGCTTTAAAGATGTTGGAGGGGGGCCACATGGCCCCCCTCGTGAAGCCCTCTATGGCCCTGGGGACCACCACCCCCCAGGGCCGGCTCCCCCCAATAAAATAGAAATGGTCATGCCCCGGGGGATGGGGTCCCTGGGGAGAAATCAGACTGGGGAGGGGGGCCGCACGCCCCCTCCCTTTTCATTTTTTTTTTTAAATGGCTCAGGCCCCGGGGGATGGGGTCCCCTGGGCCCAAAAGGGTCAAGGGAAGGGGTATGAAAGAGGATGGAGGAGCACTCCGTAACTATACCAATTTTCATGACTTTTTATCTTTAGTTTAAACCAAGCGTGCTCCAGGGGCTGACATGCTGTCTGGTCATGCCTATTAACATCCCATCATAATTCAAGTGTTCAAACTTGACCTCTGTGCACTGTTGCTACTGTGTTTTTACAACATATACTTCTCATACATATATACAAAAATGTTTCTATTATGCTAATCCAGTGATGTATATACCTGTATTGATACACAGCAAAACATTCATAAATCTTTTAACCAAGATATTTATTCTGTTACTTTACACAGAAAATACATTTTTTTATATATAATTCGATATCCTATTTTATTCATGAAGAATTTCTTGTTAGTGCCCAATGCATTTCGGGCCTTTGTGGCCTTTCCTTTCGCGGGAAGTGCAGCAACTTAGAAGAGCACCAGACGAGAACGGGCACGGAGGTTTACAGATGAAAGAAGTATCGGGCAGAGCTTGTCATCGACCGCTTTATTAAGTAGCAAGGATTGTTATTACTTCAAAGACTGGAGCATCCAACCAAGCCCCTGAGGAAGGGCCACAAAGACCCGAAATGCATTGGGCACTAACAAGAAATTCTTCATGAATAAAATAGGATATCGAATTATATATAAAAAATGTATTTTCTGTGTAAAGTAACAGAATAAATGTCTTGGTTAAAAGATTTATGAATGTTTTGCTGTGTATCAATACAGGTATATACATCACTGGATTAGCATAATAGAAACATTTTTGTATATATGTATGAGAAGTATATGTTGTAAAAACACAGTAGCAACAGTGCACAGAGGTCAAGTTTGAACACTTGAATATCAAGGGAAGGGGTGCCACACAGCCCCACTTCTTAAAAAAAAAAAAAAAAGAAACCAGCAACTCGCCAGAGGCCCCACCCCCCTCCTGCACTACTCTGCAAACACGCCCCTGGCACGCTCTGGGTTGGGGGATGAAGTCCCCTTCACTGGTGAGGGTCCTTAAGGGCAAACTAGCCCACCAGGTACCTCCAATAAGCCCCACATAGTGGGATTGCTGAGAGGTGGTAGGAGGCCATGCCCCTTTTTACACCACTCTGCAAACGCGCCTCTTGGCGCACTGCTAGTGGGGCGATGAGGTCCCCTTGTGTCATGAGGACCTCAGTACTAAAGTGGACTTCATCCCCAAGCAGAAGTGCGCCAGGAGGCGTGTTTGCAGAGTGGGGTAGAAAGGGTGTGTGGCCTTTGAGCACCACTCAGCAATTCAGCTGTGTAGGGCTTGCTCGAGGTAACAGGAGGGCTAGTTGGCCCCCAGGGACCCTCAAGAGGCAAGGGGAGTTCATCCCCCAACCAAGAGCGAGCCAGGAGGCGCGTTTGCAGAGTGGTGGAGAAAGGGCGCATGGCCTGTGTCCACCTCTCAGCAATCACACTGTGTGGGGCTTACCGGAGGTAACAGGTAGGCTAGTCGGCCCCTAAGGACCCCCAACAGCGAAGGGGACTTCTATCCCATCCAACAGCGCACCAGGGAGCGCGTTTGCAGAGTGGTGGGCAAAGGGGGCATGGCCTGTGTCCACCTCTCAGCAATCACACTGTGTGGGGCTTACTGGAGGTAACAGGTAGGCTAGTCGGCCCCTAAGGACCCCCAACAGCGAAGGAGACTTCAATCCCCATCCAAGAGCACGCCAGGGAGCGCATTTGCAGAGTGGTGGGCAAAGGGGGCATGGCCTGCTATGAGAACTTAGCAATCCCGCTGTGTGGGACTTACTGGAGGTAATAGGAGGGGTTGTTGGCCCCCAGGGACGTCCTTGGGGGCCAACTACCCCTCCTGTTACCTCCAGTAAGTCCCACACAGTGGGATTGCTAAGAAGTCTTCTGAGGCCACGCCCCCTGTCTCCACCACTCTGCAAACGTGCCTCCTGGCACACTACTCATTGGGGGATGAAATCCACTTTACTCCTGAGGGACTTTGGGGGCCAAGAAGCCCTCCTGGTACCTCCTGTAAGTCCTACGCAGCAGAATTCCTGAGCGTTGGTTGGAGGCCAAGCCCCCTTTCTCCACCACTCTGTTAAACAAGCATTTGCAATGCAATAGGTCTCGCATTTGTGAGTTAGAGCTATTGGCGTTGTAAAAGTAAAAGATTTTTAGAAATGTTTTTGGGAGTGGAGTGGATGTACGTTGTGTGTAGTAGAATTATGTGGTATGTTGTGCAGTGAAATTATGTGGATAGAAAGTATGTGGTATTTAGTATATAGGAATTATGTGGAGTTGGATTATGTGTTATGGAGAGTAATTATGTGGTATGGTAGTCTGTGTTGTGGAGTAGTAACCTCAGGTTTAGTGTTCCTCGTTTCCATAGAAGCTAAACTATAAATTCAAAAAGACACAAAAAGAAGCAACCACAGAGGAGCACTTGCGGACCTAGTCAGAGGCATGAGGAGGGCCACTGGAATTATGCAACAGTTCGGCTGCACCGATTTTCACATAATTATACATTTTCTGCATTTGCCACATAATCCATCATCTGCCGCATAATCTGCAGATTTGAACCAAAAAAGCTTGTTTCTAGCGGAAACGGCTCAAATGTTACCAAAAATGCCGCAACACGTGTTACAGCGTGGTGGAAGGCCCTTTGCAAAGCTGGAATGGTCACGTGTTACTTATTCCTAAATGTGGGTGTTAAATTGGTACTAATGGTGTGCAAACCTCTCTTGCTTGTTTCTGCGCCACTCTTGCCTCTTTCTGCAATTCTCTTGCTTCTTTCTACATCTTTCTTCCTACCTATTTCTGCTCATCTCTTCTGCTCTCTGCACCTCTCGCTTTTTCTGCACCTCTCTTGCTTCTTTCTGCACCTCTCTTGCTTCTTTCTTCTGCACCTCTCTTACCTCTTTCTGCACATCTGTTGCATCTTTCTGCACTTCTCTTGCCTCTTTCTGCCACCTCTTCCCTCTTTCTGCACCTCTCTTGCCTCTTTCTGCACTTCTCTTGTCTCTTTCTGCACCTCGCTTGCTTCTTTCTGCACCTCGCTTGCATCTTTCTGCACTTTCCTTGCTTCTTTCTGCAGCTCTCTTGCTTCTTTCTGCACCCCTCTTGCCTCTTTCTGCATCCTTCTTCCCTCTTCCGGCACCTCTGTTGCCTGTTTCTGCACCTCTCATGCCTCTTTCTGCACTTCTCTTGCCTATTTCTGCATTTCTGTTGCTTCTTTCTGCACCCCTTTTGCCTTTTTCTGCACCTCTGATGCTTCTTTCTGCACTTCTCTTCTTTCTGCACCTCTGTTGCTTCTTTCTGCACTTCTCTTGCCTCTTTCTGCTCCCTCTTCCCTCTTTCTGCACCTCTCTTGCCTCTTTCTGCACTTCTCTTGCCTCCTTCTGCAACTCTGTTGCTTCTTTCTGCACTTCTCTTGCTTTTTTCTGCACCTCTCTTGCTTCTTTCTGCACCCCTCTTGCCTCTTTCTGCACTCCTTTTCCCTTTTTCTGCACATCTCTTTCCTGTTTCTGCACCTCTCTTGCTTCTTTCTGCACCTCTCTTGCCTCTTTCTGCACCTCTGTTGGCTCTTTCTGCACCTCTCTTGCTTCTTTCTGCACCCCTCTTGCCTCTTTCTGCACTCCTTTTCCCTTTTTCTGCACCCATCTTCCCTCTTTCTGCACCTCTCTTTCTGTACTTCTCTTGCCTCTTTCTGCACTTCTCTTGCTTCTTTCTGCACTTCTCTTGCTTCTTTCTGCACTTCTCTTTCTGCACCTCTCTTGTGTCACGATTGCGCGAGGACAGACCAGGAGCAACGAACTACAACGATGGCCGCCGGCCTAGATCACGCATGCGCAGGGACAGGTCAGGCAAGTTAAAGCCCGGCCTCCCTCAAGCAGCAGCGCTTCGCGTTCTAGTGTTTTGTGGTAGTCTAGTTCCGTCTTACCTGATTGCTTCCGGGTCGTCGCGCTCCTCGCGTTAGTCTCGGCGTGGTGCGTCGTTTCTCCTGTCGGGTCGGCTTTTCTTGGCGTGCCTTAGGACATCGTGCCTGTTTCCTGCAAAGATAAGAAAGATAACAGACAAGACAAAGCAGCATTATTGTTTATTACGGTAACAGCGCTCTTGCGCTGACATGTTATTTCAAGATTTATTGTTTATATCGCTTACCTGATCCTGTGCTCTTGGCGCTGTGGGGATCCGCTCCGTCTTTTGGGATCTATTGGAAAAGTGAGGACAGTTATTCACCTGAGTATAAGGTTTATTTAATTTACGACATACAACTGTTCAAGACCGTTACTGGGGGATTGTTTCCACGAGCTATACTTGGTGTATAGGTAGGCACATACATAGACTCTTACCTATTGTGTCATATCATTCCTAAAGGGCCCTTTCACTTACATCACTTCATCATTTCTTCTAGCACCAGATACAAGCTCTAAACTCCGTTATATTCTCACTACCAGTTTACTGAAGAAGGGATACCATAAGGTAGGGAAGAGAGAAATAACAAGAACTACAGAAAAGCCAGTATATGTTTCTGCTTTCTAACTTGTGTACTGACTCTCTCCTACATACAGCCTCTTGCCTTGTCCTGACGGATCCTGTGGTTATCTGAGTTCCGAAGCGGAGTTTCTTCCCCTTTTTCCTTGTTTTGTTTCCCTTCTTCCCCGGGTTACCATTGCCACCTTGATTTTGTCAGGTGCAATAGGTGACTTAGAGAAGTTGTGGACCTTACTTCAAATCTGTGACGTTCCTGCAGAAACATAGGTGAGATCCTTACAGAACGCGAAGCCCAAAAAGAATAGATTTTCTTTCCGCCCGGACGTCATGGATGTTAGTCAGGTGACACTAGCTGATTTAGCCCACATGTTGAGTAATCTACAAGTGGAAACTCAATCCCTATCAAACAGAGTGGATTCCACACAACGTGAAATGAGAACAGATCTAGGTATAGGGTCCCAGAATCCCGGTGCTAATATTCCAGTGATACAAGTAACTACATCTCCATCTATCTCTTTGGCGCCTCCTGAGCGTTTTTGGGAGATACTACTAAATTTGCTGCCTTTATCAGTCAGTGTCAGCTTCACTTCATGTGCAAAGCCTCCTGTTTTCCTACAGACCAAGCTAAGGTGGCGTTTGTTATTTCCTATCTGGAGGGGTCTGCTGCTAATTGGACCATACCCCTGATAGAAAGAAACGATCCGTTGTTACAGGACTATAGTGCTTTCAAAAGAGAACTCAGAAAACTGTTTGATAGACATACCTTCACACACTCAGCTGACACTGAACTTTTAACACTAAGACAAGGAACCAAGGATTTAACCACTTACATTTCCACGTTCTATAGATTAGTAGCTGAAGCTGGGTGGCCTGAGGAAAAGCATAGCGCTTTGTTTTACAAGGGGTTGAGAGAAGACTTAAAGGATGCATTGGCGCAAGTGGTAGACCCTCCTGAGTCGTGCACTGCCCTTGTAGACTTGGTGGTCAAGTTGGATCATAGAATCAGTGAGCGTAAGAGAGAAAGAGGCAGGTCAGAAGGGAGAGTTTTTGCTTATCGAGAGAAAAAGCCTG
The DNA here is from genome assembly GCA_963921515.1 of Calotriton arnoldi. NCBI lineage: Eukaryota > Metazoa > Chordata > Amphibia > Caudata > Salamandridae > Calotriton > Calotriton arnoldi. The sequence continues at coordinate 1,611,867 of CAWUFW010001516.1, forward strand.
ATCCTGAGAGAATAGTAGAGGAATCAGAACCCATGCAGATAGGGAGCATAAGAGGGTCCCTCAGTGAAGAAGAAAAACAGAGAAGGCGTGACAAGAAATTATGCTTGTACTGTGGAAAGAGGGGCCATTTTCTTAGAGAGTGTCCTGTCAAACCAAGACAGACAAGGCGTTCGGAAAACTAGTGAGCCCGAAGTCTCAGGAGACAAGGACTTCGGGTAATTCAGGCTTGATTGTCTCATCTATGGAGGTAGCGGCATCTCAGCCACGTCACTTCCTTCTCTCCTCACGTCTAAAATGGGAACATCAAGTGATAGATGTGCACATAATGGTTGATTCTGGTGCTTCGGGTAATTTTATGGATGCACAGTGGGCTCAGAGTAAGAAAATCCCTTGGGTGTCTAAATCTTCTTGGGAAGAAGTCACAACAATTGATGGTAGCACTCTGAAGTCTGGTCCCATTAAGCACACTGCGATTGGTTTGACGCTAGTTATTGAGAAGAAACACCAAGAGCTCATTGCGTTCGATCTGATACAGTCTCCTCAGTTTCCAGCTATTGTAGGGCTACCCTGGTTATGCCAACACAGTCCATTTATTGATTGGAAGACGATGACATTAACCTTCAACCACAACCTTTGTAGAGAGCATATTCTTCTTGATCCAGGTGATCCCGAGAAGAATGTATCATTCACTAGTACTGATGACTGTGTTTTACCCTCCGCTTATCAGGATCTCAGGGAAATATTTGATGTAGAACAGGCCTCTAGTCTCCCACCACACAGGGTCTATGACTGCAGAATTGATTTGCAGCCGGGGGCTCGCATACCTTGCAGTAGAGTGTACTCCGTAACAGAAAAAGAGAATGTGTATTTGCGAGAATACGTGGACGAAATGTTGAGAATAGGGTTTATCCGTCCTTCTAGATCACCTGCTTCAGCTTCTCTTTTTTTATACCGAAGAGAGAAGGGGGTCTCAGATGCTGCATAGACTATAGGGCACTGAATACCATTACCATCAAGAATAGGTATCCCTTGCCACTGATATCCTCCCTCCTTGATCAGATAAAAGACGCCCATGTGTTTACCAAGTTAGATCTGCGTGGGGCATACCATCTTGTGCGAATCAAGGAGGGAGATGAATGGAAAACGGCTTTTTGTACCAAGTATGGGTTATATGAATACCTAGTGATGCACTTTGGGCTATGTAATGCCCCTTCGGCTTTTCAATTTTTTATCAATGAGGTACTAAAGGACATGTTGGATATATGTGTCGTTGCTTATATCGATGACCTCTTGATTTATTCTCCCTCCATGCAGGAACACGTAATCCACGTAAAAAGGGTACTAGAATGTCTGCGAGACAACCATCTGTATTGTAAGCTAGAGAAATGCCATTTCCATACTCAGCAAGTAAGCTTCCTGGGATTCGTAAGCTCCCCACAGGGACTTAGTATGGATCCACAGAAGGTAGAGGCCATCCCCCGTTGGCAAGCACCACAAACTGTTAAAGAGACGCAGAGTTTTCTTGGCTTTGCCAATTTCTACAGACGCTTTATTAGTGATTTTTCTGACTTAGCCTCCCCGATAACTAGACTGTTGAAAAAAGGTATGAAATTTCAATGGACTCCCGAGGCAGAGGCAGCTTTTTGCACACTAAAAGAAGCCTTTACACAGGCACCCAAACTAAGGCATCCAGATCCGTCACGTCCCTTTGTAGTTGAGGCTGATGCATCTCAAGTGGCAGTTGGGGGCCAATCACAAAATAACAGTCCTAACAGACCACCGTAATTTACAATTCTTAAAATCCGCAAGGGCTCTATCCATGCGACAACTACGTTGGACTCAATTTTTTAATGATTACGATTTTGTTATACAGTTCCAAGCAGGAAAAAAGAATGGGAAAGCAGATGCCTTGTCACGCTTAGGTTATGAATTCATTGACTCACACAGTGAGCCCCCCTATAATAGCCAGAGAGCGAATAGTTGGGGTCATGTGTTCCGAAGGAGACTTCTTAAAGTCAGTTAAGGAGGCACAAACATCCACAGACATCGAAGAAATAACAGGTACACAGGACGTCACTATAGAACAAGAACTGTCCTATGTACAGAGAGGCTTGGTACTCCCCACTCAAGAGCTGAGATTACAGGCCTTAGAATAGTGTCACACTCATCCCCTTGCAGGGCATCCAGGGTACAAGAAAACACTTGACTTACTACAGAGACACTTTTGGTGGCCTACTATGGGAAAGGACACGAAACTCTATATTCAGACATGTCACGTATGTGCCCAGGGGAATGCATCTCACCAGAACCCTGCAGGATTGTTACAGCCTTTACCTACACCACCTAGTCCCTGGCACACAGTGTCCTTAGATTTTATAGTAGACTTACCGAGGACTGCGAAAGGGAACACTACCCTCCTCGTGGTAGTAGATCTATTAACCAAAATGGCCCATTTCCTCCCAATGACAAGCCTCCCCACCTCTCGAGTATTAGCCTCTGTATTTGTTCAGCAGGTGGTACGCTTACATGGCCTCCCCTCTGTGCTGGTATCAGACATGGGGGCCCAGTTTATCTCTAGGTTCTGGAGAGGGATGGGAAACCTATTGCAGATAGACGTACGGCTGTCCTCGAGTCACCACCCTCAGACAGACGGTCAAACTGAGAGAGTGAACCAATGTTTTGAACAATATATCCGGTGCCAGGTCTTACACACTCTTGCTGATTGGGATGAGATGGTATGGATAGCTGAGTTTTCTTATAACAATAGTTACCACACTTCCACTGCTTACTCTCCTTTCTATTGCACTTACGGTTTTCATCCCTGAACTATGCTATCTCCGCTTTCCTCCTCTTGCTCTACTCCTGCAGCCATAGACTTTGTAAAGAAACTACAAGATGTACACAGGACAACACAGGTGAACCTGGAACGGGCCAAGGCTAGTTATAAAAGGGGGGCGGATGTTCACAGACGCACAGAGCCTGGATACAAACAGGGGGACAAGGTCTGGTTATCCTCTAAGAATCTGACATTGAGAGGAACTTGCAAATTCAAGCCTAAGTACATAGGCCCTTACAAGATATATAAGGTGGTGAACCCTGTCGCTATGAAGCTTGACCTTCCCGCCTCAATGAAAATTCATCCGGTGTTTCATGTCTCTCTCCTGAAACCGGTAGAACCAGGCACACGTCTCCCTAACGTCCCTTCGCCTGTAATGGTGGATGATGAACATGAATATGAGGTGGAGGCGATCATAGATTCACGTAGGGTGAGACGCAAACTCCAGTATCTGATACACTGGAAGGGTTACGGTGTTGAGGAACGTACCTGGGAGCCGGCCAGTCAAGTACATGCCCCTCGGTTGTTGCGCTTATTCCATAGAAGACATCCTGAAAAACCCAAGCCAGTAGGGGGGTCCGTGGGGGGAGTGTACTGTCACGATTGCGCGAGGACAGACCAGGAGCAACGAACTACAACGATGGCCACCGGCCTAGAACACGCATGCGCGGGGACAGGTCAGGCAAGTTAAAGCACGGCCTCCCTCAAGCAGCAGCGCTTCGCGTTCTAGTGTTTTGTGGTAGTCTAGTTCCGTCTTACCTGATTGCTTCCAGGTCGTCGCGCTCCTCGCGTTAGTCTCGGCGTGGTGCGGCATTTCTCCTGTCGGGTCGGCTTTCCTTGGCGTGCCTTAGGACATCGTGCCTGTTTCCTGCAAAGATAAGAAAGATAACAGACAAGACAAAGCAGCATTATTGTTTATTACGGTAACAGCGCTCTTGCGCTGACATGTTATTTCAAGATTTATTGTTTATATCGCTTACCTGATCCTGTGCTCTTGGCGCTGTGGGGATCCGCTCCGTCTTTTGGGATCTATTGGAAAAGTGAGGACAGTTATTCACCTGAGTATAAGGTTTATTTAATTTACGACATACAACTGTTCAAGACCGTTACTGGGGGATTGTTTCCACGAGCTATACTTGGTGTATAGGTAGGCACATACATAGACTCTTACCTATTGTGTCATATCATTCCTAAAGGGCCCTTTCACTTACATCACTTCATCATTTCTTCTAGCACCAGATACAAGCTCTAAACTCTGTTATATTCTCACTGCCAGTTTACTAAAGAAGGGATACCATAAGGTAGGGAAGAGAGAAATAACAAGAAATACAGAAAAGCCAGTATATGTTTCTTCTTTCTAACTTGTGTACTGACTCTCTCCTACATACAGCCTCTTGCCTTGTCCTGACGGATCCTGTGATTATCTGAGTTCCGAAGCGGAGTTTCTTCCCCTTTTTCCTTGTTTTGTTTCCCTTCTTCCCCGGGTTACCATTGCCACCTTGATTTTGTCAGGTGCAATAGGTGACTTAGAGAAGTTGTAGACCTTACTTCAAATCAGTGACGTTCCTGCAGAAACATAGGTGAGATCCTTACATCTTGCTTCTTTCTGCACCCCTCTTGCCTCTTTCTGCACTCGTCTTCCCTCTTTCTGCGACTCTGTTGCTTCTTTCTGCACTTCTCTTGCTTCTTTCTGCACTTCTCTTGCTTCTTTCTGCACTTCTCTTTCTTCTTTCTGCACCTCTCTTGCTTCTTTGTGCACCTCTCTTGCCTCTTTCTGCACTTCTGTTGTCTCTTTCTGCACCTCTGTTGCTTCTTTCTGCACTTCTCTTGCTTCTTTCTGTACCTCTCTTGCTTCTTTCTGCACCCCTCTTGCCGCTTTCTGCACCATACTTCCCTCTTTCTGCAGCTCTCTCACTTCTTTCTGCACTTCTCTTGCCTCTTTATGCACCCCTCTTCCCTGATTCTGCACCCCTCTTCCCTCTTTCTAAACCTGTCTTTCTCTTTCTGCAGTACTCTTGCCTCTTTCTGTACCTCTCTTGCCTCTTTCTGCACTTCTCTTGCTTCTTTCTGTACCTTTCATGCTTTTTCTGCACCTCTCTTGCTTCTTTCTGCACCCCTCTTGCCTCTTTCTGCACCTTTCTTCCTATTTCTGCAGTTCTCTTGCTTCTTTCTGCACCTCTCTTGCCTCTTTCTGCACCTCTCTTGCCTCTTTTTGCACCTCTCTTGCTTCTTTCTGCACCCCTCTTGCCTCTTTCTGCACTCGTCTTCGCTCTTTCTGCACCTCTCTTCCCTATTTGTGCACCTCTCTTGCCTCTTTCTGCACTTCTGTTGTCTCTTTCTGCACCTCTGTTGCTTCTTTCTGCAGTTCTCTTGCTTCTTTCTGTACCTCTCTTGCTTCTTTCTGCACCTCTATTGCCTCTTTCTGCACTATTCTTCCCTCTTTCTGCAGCTCTCTTGCATCTTTCTGCACTTCTCTTGCCTCTATCTGTACCTCTCTTGCTTCTTTCTGCACTTCTCTTGCCTCTTTCTGCATCTTTCTTGCCTCTTTCTGCACCTCTCTTGCCTCTTTCTGCACCTTTCTTCTTCTTTCGTGCCTTTCCTCCTCTTTCTGCACCTCTCTTTCCTCTTTCTGCATTTCCCTTGCTTCTTTCTGCTCCTTTCTTCATCCTTCTGCACCTTTCTTCCTCTTTCTGTAGTTCTCATGCTTTTTTCTGTACCTCTCTTGCCTCTTTCTGCACTTCTCTTGCTTCTTTCCATACCTTTCTTCCTTTTTCTGCACCTCTCTTGCCTCTTTCTGCACATCTGTTGTCTCTTTCTGCACCTCTGTTGCTTCTTTCTACACTTCTCTTGCTTCTTTCTGTACCTCTCTTGCTTCTTTCTGCACCCCTCTTGCCTCTTTCTGCACTTCTCTTGCCTCTATCTGCACCTCTCTTGCTTCTTTCTGTACTTCTCTTGCCTCTTTGTGCATCTTTCTTGCCTCTTTCTGCACCTCTCTTGCCTCTTTCTGCACCTTTCTTCTTCTTTCGTGCCTTTCCTCCTCTTTCTGCACCTCTGTTTCCTCTTTCTGCACTTCTCTTGCCTCTTTCTGCATTTCCCTTGCTTCTTTCTGTCCCTTTCTTCATCCTTCTGCACCTTTCTTCCCCTTTCTGTAGTTCTCTTGCTTTTTCTGTACCTCTCTTGCCTCTTTCTGCACTTCTCTTGCTTCTTTCCGTACCTTTCTTCCTTTTTCTGTGCCTCTCTTGCTTCTTTCTGCATCTCTCTTCCCTCTTTCTGCACCTTTCTTCCTCTTTCTGCACCTCTGTTACTTCTTTCTGCACTTCACTTGCCTCTTTCTACTCTTCTCTTGCCTCTTTCTGCACTTCTCTTGCTTCTTTCTGCCCCTTTCTTCCTCTTTCTGCACCTTTCTTCCTCTTTCTGCAGTTCTCTTGCCTCTTTCTGTACCTCTCTTGCCTCTTTCTGCACTTCTCTTGCTTTTTTCCGTACCTTTCTTCCTTTTTCTGTACCTCTGTTGGTTCTTTCTGCACTTCTCTTGCTTCTTTCTGTACCTCTCTTGCTTCTTTCTGCACCACTCTTGCTGCTTTCTGCACCATTCTTCCCTCTTTCTGCAGCTCTCTTGCTTCTTTCTGCACTTCTCTTGCCTCTTTCTGCACCCCTCTTCCCTGATTCTGCACTCCTCTTCCCTCTTTCTGCAACTCTCTTGCCTCTTTCTGCACATATCTTGCCTCTTTCTGCACTTTTCTTCTTCTTTTGTGCCTTTCCTCCTCTTTCTGCACATCTCTTTCCTCTTTCTGCACCTCTTTTGCCTCTTTCTGCAACTCACTTGCCTCTTTCTACACTTCTCTTGCTTCGTTCTACATTTCCCTTGCTTCTTTCTGCCCCTTTCTTCCTCTTTCTGCACCTTTCTTCCTCTTTCTGCTGTTCTCTTGCCTCTTTCTGTATCTCTCTTGCCTCTTTCTGCACTTCTCTTGCTTCTTTCCGTACCTTTCTTCCTTTTTCTGCACCTCTCCTGCTTCTTTCTGCACCTCTCTTGCCTCTATCTGCATCTTTCTTCCTCTTTCTGCAGTTCTCTTGCTTCTTTCTACACCTCTCTTGCCTCTTTATGCACCTCTCTTGCTTCTTTCTGCACCCTTCTTGCCTCTTTCTGCACCTCTGTTGGTTCTTTCTGCACTTTTCTTGCTTCTTTCTGTGCCTCTTGCTTCTTTCTGCACCCTTCTTGCCTCTTTCAGCACCCTTCTTCCCTCTTTCTGCACCTCTCTTGCCACTTTTTGCACCTCTCTTGCCTCTTTCTGCACTTCTCTTGCCTCTTTGTGCACCTCTCTTCCCTCTTTGTGCACCTCTCCTGCCTCTTTCTGCACTTCTGTTGTCTCTTTCTGCACCTCTGTTGCTTCTTTCTGCACTTCTCTTGCTTCTTTCTGTACCTCTCTTGCTTCTTTCTGCACCCCTATTGCCTCTTTCTGCACCATTCTTCCCTCTCCTCTTTCTGCACTTCTCTTGCCTCTATCTACACCTCTCTTGCCTCTTTCTGCACTTCTCTTGCCTCTTTCTGCATCTTTCTTGCCTCTTTCTGCACCTCTCTTGCCTCTTTAAGCACCTTTCTTCTTCTTTCGTGCCTTTCCTCCTCTTTCTGCACCTCTCTTGCCTCTTTCTGCACCTCACTTGCCTCTTTCTGCACTTCTCTTGCTTCTTTCTGTATTTCCCTTGCTTCTTTCTGCCCCTTTCTTCCTCTTTCTGCACCTTTCTTCCTGTTTCTGCAGTACTCTTGCCTCTTTCTGTACCTCTCTTGCCTATTTCTGCACTTCTCTTGCTTCTTTCTGTACCTTTCATCCTTTTTCTGCACCTCTCTTGCTTCTTTCTGCACCTCTCTTGCCTCGTTCTGCACCTTTCTTCCTCTTTCTGCAGTTCTCTTGCTTCGTTCTGCACCTCTCTTGCCTCTTTCTGCACCTCTCTTGCCTCTTTTTGTACCTCTCTTGCTTGTTTCTGCAAACCTCTTGCCTCTTTCTGCACTCGTCTTCCCTCTTTCTGCACCTCTCTTCCCTCTTTGTGCACCTCTCTTGCCTCTTTCTGCACATCTGTTGTATCTTTCTGCACCTCTGTTGCTTCATTCTGCACTTCTGTCACTTCTTTCTGCAGCTCTCTTGCTTCTTTCAGCACCCCTCTTGCCTCTTTCTGCACTTCTCTTGCCTCTATCTGCACCTCTCTTGCTTCTTTCTGTACTTCTCTTGCCTCTTTGTGCATCTTTCTTGCCTCTTTCTGCACCTCTCTTGCCTCTTTCTGCACCTTTCTTCTTCTTTCGTGCCTTTCCTCCTCTTTCTGCACCTCTCTTTCCTCTTTCTGCACTTCTCTTGCCTCTTTCTGCATTTCCCTTGCTTCTTTCTGTCCCTTTCTTCATCCTTCTGCACCTTTCTTCCCCTTTCTGTAGTTCTCTTGCTTTTTCTGTACCTCTCTTGCCTCTTTCTGCACTTCTCTTGCTTCTTTCCGTACCTTTCTTCCTTTTTCTGTGCCTCTCTTGCTTCTTTCTGCATCTCTCTTCCTGCACCTTTCTTCCTCTTTCTGCAGTTCTCTTGCGTCTTTCTGCACCTCTCTAGCCTCTTTCTGCACCTCTCTTGCCTATTTTTGCACCTCTCTTTCCTCTTTCTGCACTTCTCTTGCCTCTGTCTGCACCTGTTACTTCTTTCTGCACTTCACTTGCCTCTTTCTACTCTTCTCTTGCCTCTTTCTGCACTTCTCTTGCTTCTTTCTGCCCCTTTCTTCCTCTTTCTGCACCTTTCTTCCTCTTTCTGCAGTTCTCTTGCCTCTTTCTGTACCTCTCTTGCCTCTTTCTGCACTTCTCTTGCTTCTTTCCGTACCTTTCTTCCTTTTTCTGTACCTCTGTTGGTTCTTTCTGCACCTCTCTTGCTTCTTTCTGCACCCCTCTTGCCTCTTTCTGCACTCCTTTTTCCTTTTTCTGCACCCATCTTCCCTCTTCCTGCACCTCTCTTTCTGCACTTCTCTTGCCTCTTTCTGCACTTCTCTTGCTTCTTTCTGCACTTCTCTTTCTTCTTTCTGCACCTCTCTTGCTTCTTTCTGCACCCCTCTTGCCTCTTTCTGCACTCGTCTTCCCTCTTTCTGCAACTCTCTTCCCTCTTTGTGCAACTCTCTTGCCTCTTTCTGCACTTCTGTTGTCTCTTTCTGCACCTCTGTTGCTTGTTTCTGCACTTCTCTTGCTTCTTTCTGTACCTCTCTTGCTTCTTTCTGCACCCCTCTTGCCGCTTTCTGCACCATTCTTCCCTCTTTCTGCAGCTCTCTTGCTTCTTTCTGTACTTCTCTTGCCTCTTTCTGCACCCCTCTTCCCTGATTCTTCACCCCTCTTCCTTCTTTCTGCACCTCTCTTGCCTCTTTCTGCACATATCTTGCCTCTTTCAGCACTTCTCTTGCCTCTTTCCGCAACTCTGTTGCTTATTTCTGAACTTCTCTTGCCTCTTTCTGCACCTCTCTTGCCTCTTTCTGCACCTTTCTCCTTCTTTCGTGCCTTTCCTCCTCTTTCTGCACCTCTTTCTGCACCTCTCTTGCCTCTTTCTGCACCTCACTTGCCTCTTTCTGCACTTCTCTTGCTTTGTTCTGCATTTCCCTTGCTTCTTTCTGCCCCTTTCTTCCTCTTTCTGCACCTTTCTTCCTCTTTCTGCAGTACTCTTGCCTCTTTCTGTACCTCTCTTGCCTCTTTCTTTACTTCTCTTGCTTCTTTCCGTACCTTTCATCCTTTTTCTGCACCTCTCTTGCTTCTTTCTGCACCTCTCTTGCCTCTTTCTGCACCTTTCTTCCTCTTTCTGCAGTTCTCTTGCTACTTTCTGCACATCTCTTGCCTCTTTCTGCACCTCTCTTGCCTCTTTTTGCACCTCTATTGCTTGTTTATGCAAACCTCTTGCCTCTTTCTGCATTCGTCTTCCCTCTTTCTGCACCTTTCTTCCTCTTTCTGCAGCTCTCTTGCTTCTTTCTGCACCTCTGTTGTCTCTTTCTGCACCTCTGTTGCTTCTTTCTGCACTTCTCTTGCTTCTTTCTGTTCCTCTCTTGCTTCTTTCTGCACCCCTCTTGCTGCTTTCTGCACCTCTCTTGCCTCTTTTTGCACCTCTCTTGCTTGTTTCTGCAAACCTCTTGCCTCTTTCTGCACTCGTCTTCCCTCTTTCTGCACCTTTCTTCCTCTTTCTGCAGTTCTCTTGCTTCTTTCTGCACCTCTCTTGCCTCTTTCTGTGACTCCCTTCCCTCTTTGTGCACCTCTCTTGCCTCTTTCTGCACCTCTGTTGTCTCTTTCTGCACCTCTGTTGCTTCTTTCTGCACTTCTCTTGCTTCTTTCTGTTCCTCTCTTGCTTCTTTCTGCACCCCTCTTGCTGCTTTCTGCACCATCCTTCCCTCTTTCTGCAGCCCTCTTGCTTCTTTCTGCACTTCTCTTGCCTCTTTCTGCACCCCTCTTCCCTGATTCTGCACTCCTCTTCCCTCTTTCTGCACCTCTCTTGCCTCTTTCTGCACATATCTTGCCTCTTTCTGCACCTGTTACTTCTTTCTACACTTCACTTGCCTCTTTCTACTCTTCTCTTGCCTCTTTCTGCACTTCTCTTGCTTCTTTCTGCCCCTTTCTTCCTCTTTCTGCTCCTTTCTTCCTCTTTCTGCAGTTCTCTTGCCTCTTTCTGTACCTCTCTTGCCTCTTTCTGCACTTCTCTTGCTTCTTTCCGTACCTTTTTTCCTTTTTCTGTACCTCTGTTGGTTCTTTCTGCACCTCTCTTGCTTCTTTCTGCACCTCTCTTGCCTCTTTCTGCACTCCTTTTTCCTTTTTCTGCACCCATCTTCCCTCTTCCTGCACCTCTCTTTCTGCACTTCTCTTGCCTCTTTCTGCACTTCTCTTGCTTCTTTCTGCACTTCTCTTTCTTCTTTCTGCACCTCTCTTGCTTCTTTCTGCACCCCTCTTGCCTCTTTCTGCACTCGTCTTCCCTCTTTCTGCAACTCTCTTCCCTCTTTGTACAACTCTCTTGCCTCTTTCTGCACTTCTGTTGTCTCTTTCTGCACCTCTGTTGCTTCTTTCTGCACTTCTCTTGCTTCTTTCTGTACCTCTCTTGCTTCTTTCTGCACCCCTCTTGCCGCTTTCTGCACCATTCTTCCCTCTTTCTGCAGCTCTCTTGCTTCTTTTTATACTTCTCTTGCCTCTTTCTGTACCCCTCTTCCCTGATTCTGCACCCCTCTTCCTTCTTTCTGCACCTCTCTTGCCTCTTTCTGCACATATCTTGCCTCTTTCAGCACTTCTCTTGCCTCTTTCTGCAACTCTGTTGCTTATTTCTGAACTTCTCTTGCCTCTTTCTGCACCTCTCTTGCCTCTTTCTGCACCTTTCTTCTTTTGTGCCTTTCCTCCTCTTTCTGCACCTCTTTCCTCTTTCTGCACCTCTCTTGCCTCTTTCTGCACCTGACTTGTCTCTTTCTATACTTCTCTTGCTTCGTTCTGCATTTCCCTTGCTTCTTTCTGCCCCTTTCTTCCTCTTTCTGCACCTTTCTTCCTCTTTCTGCAGTTCTCTTGCCGCTTTCTGTACCTCTATTGCCTCTTTCTGCACTTCTCTTGCTTCTTTCCGTACCTTTCTTCCTTTTTCTGCACCTCTGTTGGTTCTTTCTGCACCTCTCTTGCTTCTTTCTGCACCCCTCTTGCCTCTTTCTGCACTCCTTTACCCTTTTTCTGCACCCATCTTCCCTCTTTCTGCACCTCTCTTTCTGCACTTCTCTTGCCTCTTTCTGCACTTCTCTTGCTTCTTTCTGCACCTCTCTTTCTTCTTTCTGCACCTCTCTTGCTTCTTTCTGTACTCCTATTGCCTCTTTCTGCACTCGTCAGTCCCTCTTTCTGCGACTCCCTTCCCTTTTTGCACCTCTCTTGCCTCTTTTGCACTTCTGTTGTCTCTTTCTGCACCTCTGTTGCTTCTTTCTGCACTTCTCTTGCTTCTTTCTGTACCTCTCTTGCTTCTTTCTGCACCCCTCTTGCTGCTTTCTGCACTATTCTTCCCTCTTTCTGAAGCTCTCTTGCTTCTTTCTGCACTTCTCTTGCCTCTTTCTGCACCCCTCTTCCCTGATTCTGCACTCCTCTTCCCTCTTTCTGCACCTCTCTTGCCTCTTTCTGCACATATCTTGCCTCTTTCTGCACCTTTCTTCTTCTTTTGTGCCTTTCCTCCTCTTTCTGCACATCTCTTTCCTCTTTCTGCACCTCTCTTGCCTCTTTCTGCTCCTCACTTGCCTCTTTCTACACTTCTCTTGCTTCGTTCTGCATTTCCCTTGCTTCTTTCTGCCCCTTTCTTCCTCTTTCTGCTAACCCTGGGCGTAGTTCGTGTAGTCGCGCTACGCGAAGCTACGCGAAGACGTTAAAGCGCTACGCGTAGCTATGCGAGCGTGCATAGTTGCTTGTCGCGCCCGTTCGCGATGCGTTTTTCTTCTTTGGGAACGCGTTGTGCGTGTTCGGGACGCTGTTTGCGTGCTCGGGGGATAGTATCTCGCGAACTTACCCATGCGGTCGCCTATGGGCGTGGCCATCTAGTTTTTCACTTGTCCCGCCCGTTCGCGATGCCTTATTTCCTATTCCGGGTCGCGTATAGCGTGCCTGCGATGCGCATTTCATGTTCGGGAACGCGTCGTACGTGTTCGCGACGCTTTTTGTGTGCTCGGGGAGAAATATCGCACGAACTTACCCACGCGGTCGCGATGGGCGCGGCCATCTTGTTTTTCACTCTATGCTATGGTTCTGGGCCTGCTTTTCTATCCTCCTTCAATCTTTGCAATCCTTAGTTTTTTACACTGTTTTTCAATTTTTTTAAATTTATTATCTATCTCTCTCTGTGCCTAAGTCTATATTTTGTATTTATTTCTACTTTTTACTGTGTTTTTTACTTTTCTACTGTTTTATATTACTTTCTTCTTTAAGCTCCTACTTCTTCCCCTAACTTTATTTTTCCCTCTAACTTTTCTTTTCCGCCTCCTCCCACACCCCAGAACCATGGCGATGGTAGCAGCACCAATAACAGCTCCAAGGGCAAGGCGCGTGCGCCCAAGAGCCGCCTGCCTTGCGGCAGACTGCGCCCTGCAGGGGTGCAAGCCCGGCAGCTTTAGCGAGGCGGAGGTGGCCGCCCTTGTTTTTTTGTGCAGCGCCACCTCCCTTGACCATGGCAGCAGGCGGCAGGCCAGGCTCCGGGTACCCTACCCAGGAGCGTCACCGCCGGTGGGCGAAGGTGCGCCGGGCAGTGTTTTGCTGCTCAGGGGTCCGGCGCACCCATAACCAGCTGGCCCACCGGTGGTCAGACATCCTGGACCGGGAGCAGGACCTGTTGGACCTGCTAGGTGTCGAGGTCATGGGGCTTGGTGAGTAGCTGATATATATAGTAGTATAAGTATTGTGTATAATTTTTTTACGAATAACAAGAATACTGCTGCTTACATTGCAGGTAAATTACGTTTCAAAATCTTCTGTGATTGTAGGACACAGGTGCTCGGCGCTACTCTTACTTGTTTGCAACTTTGTGCTCGCTTGTCCTTATTATTATGTAAGAGTTTACTTTAGAGAACTTAAGTTAGGTAATGCTATTGCTAGAGAGACTCTAGTCCTTCCTTTGTCCTCCTGTCAAATAGTGGTGGATGGATTGATACGGTTTAGTTAGTATTAATTGATAATTTTTTAGCGGTCTGCGTGACGCATCCTCTGTCACTGAGTGCTGCTTACCCCAGTCCTTAGTAGAAGCTTTTGTAGTTTGTTTAGTGAGTGGTAGGCTTAGCAGTGTCAGTCAGTAGCAGAACATCAGACGCAACCAACAAATTTATGCATGTGTCCTCCGTCTCATCTATGCATTTTTGAGGGCTAAAAAAAATGGAAATGCAGACTTAGTGAACAATTGGCCCGTCTGGAATAGGTGCGCTAGGTCAGGTGGTACTTAGGCTTAGTTAGTGTTCTGGATTCGAATCAATCAGAATGGAACACTGGATTAGTGTTCATAAATAAGTAGACGGTCCGTGAATCCCGCAAGCCAGTAGTCGATCGGATTAGATAGGTCAATTTTATTGCAATTATTGTTTCCTAAAATGTTTTTTGAGCATTTTTTTAGATAATTTATTTGTTTTACAGCAATCATTAGTGTTTGTCTCTTTCTTTATTATATCTTACATGATCACTGATCTGCAGCACCCAGGGGCAAGAAGACGGGGTCCGAGTCGGCGGGACAACCACCAGAGGACCGCTCCTCTACCGAGGACCCTGCTGCTGGCCCCAGTAAGTCCTCCAGTGGTTAATATTAACAATTATATTTCCCTAACTTTTACTGCACCTTATTTTTTCCGAACTATTAATTCTGGTTCCACTTCCTAATTCTATTTTTTACCAAAGCTTCTTTGATCTTGACTTGACTATCTGTTTCTAAATTCTGGTTATCCCTGCCTCTAAGTTCTAACTGCCTCTGCTATGACTGTCTGTACTACTACTATTAGTCTTTCTGCTAAGCTGTGCCCAGTTTGCCACTCTTTATTTTACAGGTTTTGAATAAAACTCAGATTGACCAATAGCTCTAGCCACTGAGTCCAGTCCTTTGGGTTGTCCTCTTCTAGTCTTCTTAATCTTGAGGCTTTGACAATTACCACAAACAAAATGCCCAACCAGATATTTGACTATTTTTAATAGGATATAGTACATACTACTACTGATGTGGGGATTCTGCACAGCCACATACAGAACTATGCACAAGAAAATAGGATGTTTGTGATGGGAGGTTGGACCTTCCTCACACCTCAGTCAGAAGTGAACCCACAATCCCCTGAACGACTAGCTATAGTGTCTCATTAGGTCCCCGAACCCCCACCCGAAGATACCCAATGATTACACAACCCAGAACAGATAACACCCTTTCGCTCACTCACTCGTGTAAGTCCACCACCACCACCACACCAAATACCACAGTCTATGTGTAAGTTCAAAAGGTTTATTTTCAACTAACAAGCTCTGTATGTTGTTCTATAAAATTCAGTGTACTACAGCCAGCTCCAACAGCAAAATGCATAAGATTAAAACAATAAACATTGTTACAAGTGCATGATAGAAGACAAAAGATCTGTGCGAATTCTGGGAGACCCCTCACCGTAGAACATAGAAGTACTGGTTACATGCATCATTCATAAGCTCTGCAAATCTCTGGTTCGTAGAAGGGAATCTTCTGCCTGTTATGAGAAAAATGGTGAGCGTTAGATAGTATAATGCAAGCATTTCTCAGTCATGCCAAAAAGTGTAACATGTTACTTATGGCTAAGCAATACGGACTAACCGAACTCCATAACAAAGTGGCTTGTTTTTCGACCTCTTGTACGCAACGCTCAGACAGTAGCTGTATGAGCTCATGTGGGCTCAAAAGGCGTCTTACTGTTACTGCACAACAAGCTGCGAGGTAACATGCGCAAAAAGACATGAAGCGAAAAATGGTTGCATGGCTCAGGCTAACTTTGCAAAGAGTAGAGTATACTATAATAATGACCCTAGGGACCATAACACTACTAGTGTCTACTGACTCTACTCTAGTACCCGATTTGGACTAGTGATGTATGTTGTATATGTATGTATTAACTTTTTTTCAATCTTGCTCGTGAAAACGAATAAATAGAGGGAGGTGTACAGCATCTAAAAATGTGTCATGTTTTTTCTAGGCGTACCAGCGACCACCAGTGCGCGGGGCCAGCGGCGATGCGACCATTCCGGAGGGGCAGGAGATGCGGCACCTGCAGGAGCTACAGGGGTGAGCCAGCAGCAGTGGCGGGCGGTGGTAAGTTATATTCATTACTTATTGACATTGCACTAGCTGGAAGGGTGTTCACTTCACTCACTGTACTGTTGTTGAGACTTATTAGGTATGAAGTTGTAGTGAACATTATACAACGGTTGAAGAAGACACCCTTTACTTAGCATAAGCAATGCATTAGCAATAGCATTAGCAGCGTGAGTTGATTAACCAATGGCCTCTTCCATCTGACTCCAACTCAGCTGTGAAAGTTTTATGGAGAAGACTAAAAGTCAGATCAGATGACCTTGATGGATGTGTTGAACAAAATGGGAAAGAAGGGTGGAAGGAGGAAGGACGGGCGAGATTTAATATGACTGGCAGAGAAGGATACGTTGGAAGCATGGAAAGGTGGCTGATAGGAATCAGATGCATGTGTTGTTGAAGGATGGGTGGAAGGTGAAAGAAGAATGGATGCCTGCCTGGGTGGGCGACACAGTATGGGTGGATACTGTGGATAGCAAGAATCATCAGCGGTGTTTGGGTGAAACTCAAAGCCAAGGCAAGCAAGGAAGGAGTGGACGCATGGGTGGTTGTTGGTGAAACAAAGTAAGGTTTGTGGAGAGATTAAGAAGAATGATAGACATTTACTTAGAATGGATGGATGCCTGTATGTATTCATCATAGACAGCATAGGTGGAGACTGTCACGGGATGCAGAGTCTTAGTTTGAAGGGAATGTAAAAGAAACCGCGCCAGAGTAGCAAAGCTGAGGGGAATACAAGTTGTATTTTCAGAATACAGTTGACTCACAATAGTTTGCAAGCACATCATATATATTGTGTATAGTTAGTTATCAAGCGCCTTCCTTCGACTCCGAGGACCACTCCCTACCTATGTTAATTTATTTTCGAATGTGTCAGCCAGCCTGCAAAGGGTGGCCTATCTGTTGGTTACACAGTCAATCAAAACAAAGTACCTTATGCAGTAGCGGTCGGTGGTGGGAGTGCTGCCGGGCGCTGATGTGGGAGGGCAGGGTGGGGGTAGTAAACAATGGATTACGCGGCCAAATACAGGTAACTTTACTGTAAACATAATAATAAATAAAGCAAATTTCATTGTGCGCACTGCACCGCCAAATGCGATGCAGTGCGCGCAACGAAATTAGTTCTATTTATTTATATGTTTACTTACCTGTAATTGGCCGTAATCCATAGTTTACTACCCCCACCCTGCCCCTCCCCACGTCACCACCCGGCAGCACTCCCACCACCGACCGCTACTGACCTTATGTCGTCGTCTCCATATATAAGCAATGATCATTGGATCAGATATATAATCTGCCTTTTTGTAGTAGCCAGGGCACTGTGAAAGTGAAATTGAGCAATTGCCCTTCATGTAACAGAGTATGGCCAGTGCCACCCGTAATAGAAAGATACAAGCTTCCCCACCTGCAGACAGTAGTAAATAAAACTAACGTGAGTCTGCGTCATGACTCGTATGTTTGTCTTGGGTGCAAGCATAGCTGACTGAGCTGGCATGCCGGCTACAACCAGGTTATGTAATTTCACTAAACTAGAGATAAGAAGAAGACTGTGTACTGTGTACTGGAGTCCATAGTGCTAGTATAATGCCTGAAACTCCCACAAATGTTAGAGGCAGAGGAAGTGGGAGGATAGATAGATTTTACCACAAATGTTATGTACTGTGCTTCTTGCTAGTGTTACTGTGCCACTATGTGTTGAATTAATTTTGTGTTACTGTTTTGCTAAGAGTATTGGTTACAACAATATTCTTTTTCTTTCTTGATATAGATACTCCTTCCCAAGAAAAACCATCCAAGAAGGAGTTGGCAGCCAGGGCCCGGCGCCGGAAACTGGAGGCCATCTGTGAAGAGTACCGGCGGCTGGTGGCTCAGGCGGAGGAGGAGGAGGAGGCGGCAGCAGCTGCAGCCTCCTCTGATGCCCCGGGCCCCAGCCAGGCCCCACCTCCAGTGGTACGGCGCCACGGTCTGGCAGCCGCCCGCCGCCGCAATTCTTTATCAGCCAGCACTGCTGTCCCCCACCCTGGATGCCACGGCAGGGCATTTCGCTACCAGATGCTCCTCCGGATTTCACGCCTAGAGGAGCAACTAGAGGAGCGTGTCAAGATCCTGGTGGACAAACACCTAAAAGCCAGCCGAATATAAGAACTATAGGACCCTGTTGGATTGCCCCTTTTATTCCTTTTGTTGGTGGGTGGGAATTGGGCGTTGGAGTTTCTGGACATTGTTTGGACTTTCTCGTTTTGGACATTGGTTGGGGTTAGGGAGAGGTGGGTCAGGTGTGGGATAGTTTATTTTTGTTAGGGTAATAAATTATATTTATACTTAAACATACAATGTTAATGTTTTGTGGGGGTTACTGTTTTACGAATTTACGTCACATGGTTTCCTTGCTGCTGCAGGGCCGCAGCCAGTGTTTGATTTAAATAATCTGCCGATGATGTAACACAAACAGATAGATGCGGTACCCCTCACTGAGTTATTTGTCCTACTAGTACTGTCAGTCTCTCCTCCTAGTCCATTATACCTCCCACCAAACTTATCTTACCTGTGATCGATGATGATTAAGTTCGGCACAGCGATGGCTGCATGAGTTTCCCAAGAGAATGGAGAAGATGCCATGGTTGTGGTGGTAGTAGTAGACACTGGCAGTAGCATTTGCAAAAAAATAAAAAGAGACAGTCACTTGCCTGAGAGCGACTGTGGGAGGAGTAGTAGACGCAGTAAAGTACAGTACAGAAGAAGACTGCCAAAGAAACAATATTGCAACTGCTAAGAGTAAAATAAAACATAATGGTGGCGGGGACAGCCTAGTACAAGAAGTTACAAACTGTAGTTGTGTCGAGTGAGTCACTTAACTTAACACAATCGTAATTGTAACCTTTACTGCTGTGTGGTAGGATGTTGATGATGAATCCAATAAATGCCGGCAATTAATTATGATGTATTAGGTGACGGTCCCTTTGGAAAAAATTGACTTGCACATAGACTGAGCATGGGTGGGTAAGCAGAAGAAGATCCTCGCCCTGCCTTGAAATTGAATTAGTGTTGCTTTCACCACATCTGCCCCAGCAAGCGTGTGATCAATTGGTGTACATTTAATGTAGTCACATCACACCTCAATATAAATCACAGCCCGGGGGAAGAGGGTTAGGGTTTGATGAATGGATGGGAAGGGGGTTTGGGGAAAGGTTTGAGAAAGAAAAACAGTACGCATGGACACAACAAAAGCAAAGCGCAATCTTGGCAGACGACCATGATCTTATCCAATAAATCTATAAAGGGAGAAAAAGGAAATGCATGCATGATGATGAAGATAACTTGATGGTTAATGGGCCTGATTCACAGAACTAACTTACGTCAAAAACGTAAAGTCAGTACTTTTGGTATTCACAGAATGAACTTACTCATTTCGGTATTCACAGAAGTTAGTAGTCCTAACTTTAGGACTACTAAATGCCTTCTGTGAATACTGAAAAGTCTTAAAGTTAGGATTTTTCTCAGTTTAGGAGTAGTAAAGTTAGGACTCTAACTTTAGGACTCCTAAATGCCTTCTGTGAATACCGAAAGTCTTAAAGTTAGGATTTTTCTCAGTTTAGGAGTAGTAAAGTTAGACTATTTAAGTTTATTAGGGTATTGAAACTTAAGGATTACTTTTCTAACAGACTGCACGATCCAGGGGAACAACTGTTGTCCATAGTACTGGAACACATACTATACGTGAGATCCGTGACGTACATTGTCTGTTGACCCTTAATGATGAAGAGGACTTAGATATTCCTTCGGTACTTAGAGACCTTGACATTACCCACAACACAAGTGTGGATAGTGGACTTCATCCTAGGTCCAAGTTCATACCTACACATTCCTACCATTGTAATATCGATACCTTTCATGATAGGGTCATAGAAGATCTATATGACCTAGAAATTCCGAAAAGATTTACATCTAAAGCCACGCATAACATCACTTGTCCATGCGGGGATTTGCTGCACATCTCTACTTATTTGTCGTTACAGAGGTGAGATATGGAATGCTCGCTGCCTGGCTATATTAGTATGGAGTGATTTTTTGATATGTAGGATTTATTAGGACCTTGCCATATTGCCCATATAAGTGATTCATGTTATTTTGTGTTAGTTGCATTTAAAACAATGTGGTGGAGTTAGTCCCACGGTTATCTTATTTCTTCACTCGTTTTCTGTCTTTTTGCTTCTGACTGTGCAGTCGAAGGTTTTAAGATTTACAACGCTGATCTGCCTGTATCATGTCTTTTCTCTTCTCTCTTTCCCTTTTTTCGAATACTTTCTGTGTCCTGCTCATCTAAAAAAAAATTGAGAGGCATTTTTAAGCTGGATTCAATAATTTAGTGTTGTACTTTTATAATGTAGTTTATTGTTTGTGATTTGTAATTTTAGTCACTTTATAATCTATGTATACTTTGTGTACATACATTATTTTTGTTGTTCTCTTTTGCCCCTTTGTTTGTCTAAGTTTATATATATATGTGTATATTTGTTCGCCGTTCTAAAGTCTTGTAACAGAATTATGATTTTGTTGTTTCTTTATATATATGTAATATGCATGTTGTTTGTTTGTATAAGTTTTTGTGTTGTGTTCAATGTATTTAGCGTTTTTATCTTTGTGCTTTTTCAGCCCTGACGAAGTTCCGATGAAACAAAACGCGTTGGCTGTGGTTGAATTTTAAAAAATTTAAAGAATAAATGATATATTTGGATAAACCTGAAGCTTTTCCTTGACTTCGTTTCTGGTGCACCGTCCTTATCTCCATGAATTTGTCTGACCCTCAGTGGAGCGAAAGTGCGGCAAGCTCAGGACGGGTGTGCACAGACAAAGGACTTACCTGTTTTATTTTGAAATTGAGGTGCTGAACCATGGTCAGCCGCATTGATCCTTTGTAACAATTTATTGTTGGACTGTTCTGCACTCATTTCTATTTGTTATAACTCTTATAGAAAGAATTTTGTAATTTTCGTGCAACATGCCTAGATTTCAAGATGGGCGTGAGGAAATGGCTCTGGATTTATTCGGGGCCAGTACCTTAAAGAATATAACTAGCAAAGTGACTATTGTTACAACAAGCCTCAAGACATTATTCCTAAAGCTAGAACGGTTACGAAAACAAGAACTTAGTAGATGGTGGGATGGGGTGATCTTAGAGCAGTATATGAAAAATGGTAAAATTCCACGTGGTCTGCGGATACTGATCTTTCCCACCTTTGAAGATTTAACTAGTGACCTTTTGAAGGAATGGGAATGTAATTTAGAAGGGGCTTCTATTACTATAATGCAGATCTTAGTCAGACATGCTGCAGAAAAGGGAGAAAAGTTACAAGCAGAAATTGAGGTACTTGAAAAAGAGATTAATGATATGCCACAGAAAGATCTGATAGAATTTTTTGCTATCTTAAAACAGGTGATGGAAGATTACCAGTTATATCTGAAAAATAAAAAACTCAGTAAAATAAAAAGGGACGACAAAGATTACAGAGAGGGCAGGGTCTACACCTTTGCTAAAAATTTGATGGGATACAAGGAACCGAGGATGGAAATAGAAAGAGAACCAGAGAGAATAGAGAAGAAAGCGAAGAAACAGGTTCTAATAGTAATACATCTGTGTCGTCAGTGAGTAGCTTGGCTTCAAATACGACAGTGCCTGATGTCCCTTTAGAGGAAGGGGCCTCTTCCTTTCAAAAGGAATTGGCCAAGCTAAAGGATAAGCAACCGCCTACAACAAAAAAGAGACCTTTCAAAACAAGGCGGGGAGGGAGGAGGGCAAAGGGCAGATACAAGGGGAATTCCAATGAACAAATCAAATCTGGGAATGAAACTGAAGAAATAATTACTATGATCCCATGTAATGCTTCTGATCCCATGATATGCCAAAATGCTAATACTGATCTTAAGATTGTTAATTTATCCAATAAAGTTCTGGATATTGATGAAGTGAACATCTTGAGTAAAGGACTTAATTTTTGCCCTACACAGGAGGGCGACTTTGCTAATATACATGTTGACCTATTTAAGTTTATTAGGGTATTGAAACTTAAGGATTACTTTTCTAACAGACCGCACGATCCAGGGGGAACAACTGTTGTCCATAGTACTGGAACACATACTATACGTGAGATCCGTGACGTACATTTTCTGTTGACCCTTAATGATGAAGAGGACTTAGATATTCCTTCGGTACTTAGAGACCTTGACATTACCCACAACACAAGTGTGGATAGTGGACTTCATCCTAGGTCCAAGTTCATACCTACACATTCCTACCATTGTAATATCGATACCTTTCATGATAGAGTCATAGAAGATCTATATGACCTAGAAATTCCGAAAAGATTTACATCTAAAGCCACGCATAACATCACTTGTCCATGCGGGGATTTGCTGCACATCTCTACTTATTTGTCGTTACAGAGGTGAGATATGGAATGCTCGCTGCCTGGCTATATTAGTATGGAGTGATTTTTTGATATGTAGGATTTATTAGGACCTTGCCATATTGCCCATATAAGTGATTCATGTTATTTTGTGTTAGTTGCATTTAAAACAATGTGGTGGAGTTTGTCCCACGGTTATCTTATTTGTTCACTCGTTTTCTGTCTTTTTGCTTCTGACTGTGCAATCGAAGGTTTTTAAGATTTACAATGCTGATCTGCTTGTATCATGTCTTTCTCTTCTCTCTTTCCCTTTTTTCGAATACTTTCTGTGTCCTGCTCTTCTATAAAAAAATTTGAGAGGCATTTTTAAGCTTGATTCAATAATTTAGTGTTGTACTTTTATAATGTAGTTTATTGTTTGTTATTTGTAATTTTAGTCACTATATAATCTATGTATACTTTGTGTACATACATTATTTTTGTTGTTCTCTTTTTGCCCCTTTGTTTGTCTAAGTTTATATATATATGTGTATATTTTTTCGCCGTTCTAAAGTCTTGTAACAGAATTATGATTTTGTTGTTTCTTTATATATATGTAATATGCATGTTGTTTGTTTGTATAAGTTTTTGTGTTGTGTTCAATGTATTTAGCGTTTTTATCTTTGTGCTTTTTCAGCCCTGACGAAGTTCCGATGGAACAAAACGCGTTGGCTGTGGTTGAATTTTAAAAAATTTAAAGAATAAATGATATATTTGGATAAACCTGAAGCTTTTCCTTGACTTCGTTTCTGGTGCACCGTCCTTATCTCCATGAATTTGTCTGACCCTCAGTGGAGCGAAAGTGAGGCAAGCTCAGGACGGGTGGGCACAGACAAAGGACTTACCTGTTTTATTTTGAAATTGAGGTGCTGAACCATGGTCAGCCGCATTGATCCTTTGTAACAATTTATTGTTGGACTGTTCTGCACTCATTTCTATTTGTTATAACTCTTATATTATAGAAAGAATTTTGTAATTTTCGTGCAACATGCCTAGATTTCAAGATGGGCGTGAGGAAATGGCTCTGGATTTATTCGGGGCCAGTACCTTAAAGAATATAACTAGCAAAGTGACTATTGTTACAACAAGCCTCAAGACATTATTCCTAAAGCTAGAACGGTTACGAAAACAAGAACTTAGTAGATGGTGGGATGGGGTGATCTTAGAGCAGTATATGAAAAATGGTAAAATTCCACGTGGTCTGCGGATACTGATCTTTCCCACCTTTGAAGATTTAACTAGTGACCTTTTGAAGGAATGGGAATGTAATTTAGAAGGGGCTTCTATTACTATGATGCAGATCTTAGTCAGACATGCTGCAGAAAAGGGAGAAAAGTTACAAGCAGAAATTGAGGTACTTGAAAAAGAGATTAATGATATGCCACAGAAAGATCTGATAGAATTTTTTTTGCTATCTTAAAACAGGTGATGGAAGATTACCAGTTATATCTGAAAAATAAAAAACTCAGTAAAATAAAAAGGGACGACAAAGATTACAGAGAGGGCAGGGTCTACACCTTTGCTAAAAAATTTGATGGGATACAAGGAACCGAGGATGGAAATAGAAAGAGAACCAGAGAGAATAGAGAAGAAAGCGAAGAAACAGGTTCTAATAGTAATACATCTGTGTCGTCAGTGAGTAGCTTGGCTTCAAATACGACAGTGCCTGATGTCCCTTTAGAGGAAGGGGCCTCTTCCTTTCAAAAGGAATTGGCCAAGCTAAAGGATAAGCAACCGCCTACAACAAAAAAGAGACCTTTCAAAACAAGGCGGGGAGGGAGGAGGGCAAAGGGCAGATACAAGGGGAATTCCAATGAACAAATCAAATCTGGGAATGAAACTGAAGAAATAATTACTATGATCCCATGTAATGCTTATGATCCCATGATATGCCAAAATGCTAATACTGATCTTAAGATTGTTAATTTATCCAATAAAGTTCTGGATATTGATGAAGTGAACATCTTGAGTAAAGGACTTAATTTTTGCCCTACACAGGAGGGCGACTTTGCTAATATACATGTTGACCTATTTAAGTTTATTAGGGTATTGAAACTTAAGGATTACTTTTCTAACAGACCGCACGATCCAGGGGGAACAACTGTTGTCCATAGTACTGGAACACATACTATACGTGAGATCCGTGACGTACATTTTCTGTTGACCCTTAATGATGAAGAGGACTTAGATATTCCTTCGGTACTTAGAGTCCTTGACATTACCCACAACACAAGTGTGGATAGTGGACTTCATCCTAGGTCCAAGTTCATACCTACACATTCCTACCATTGTAATATCGATACCTTTCATGATAGAGTCATAGAAGATCTGTATGACCTAGAAATTCCGAAAAGATTTACATCTAAAGCCACGCATAACATCACTTGTCCATGCGGGGATTTGCTGCACATCTCTACTTATTTGTCGTTACAGAGGTGAGATATGGAATGCTCGCTGCCTGGCTATATTAGTATGGAGTGATTTTTTGATATGTAGGATTTATTAGGACCTTGCCATATTGCCCATATAAGTGATTCATGTTATTTTGTGTTAGTTGCATTTAAAACAATGTGGTGGAGTTTGTCCCACGGTTATCTTATTTGTTCACTCGTTTTCTGTCTTTTTGCTTCTGACTGTGCAGTCGAAGGTTTTTAAGATTTACAACGCTGATCTGCTTGTATCATGTCTTTCTCTTCTCTCTTTCCCTTTTTTCGAATACTTTCTGTGTCCTGCTCTTCTAAAAAAAAATTGAGAGGCATTTTTAAGCTTGATTCAATAATTTAGTGTTGTACTTTTATAATGTAGTTTATTGTTTGTTATTTGTAATTTTAGTCACTATATAATCTATGTATACTTTGTGTACATACATTATTTTTGTTGTTCTCTTTTTGCCCCTTTGTTTGTCTAAGTTTATATATATATGTGTATATTTTTTCGCCGTTCTAAAGTCTTGTAACAGAATTATGATTTTGTTGTTTCTTTATATATATGTAATATGCATGTTGTTTGTTTGTATAAGTTTTTGTGTTGTGTTCAATGTATTTAGCGTTTTTATCTTTGTGCTTTTTCAGCCCTGACGAAGTTCCGATGGAACGAAACGCGTTGGCTGTGGTTGAATTTTAAAAAATTTAAAGAATAAATGATATATTTGGATAAACCTGAAGCTTTTCCTTGACTTCGTTTCTGGTGCACCGTCCTTATCTCCATGAATTTGTCTGACCCTCAGTGGAGCGAAAGTGCGGCAAGCTCAGGACGGGTGTGCACAGACAAAGGACTTACCTGTTTTATTTTGAAATTGAGGTGCTGAACCATGGTCAGCCGCATTGATCCTTTGTAACAATTTATTGTTGGACTGTTCTGCACTCATTTCTATTTGTTATAACTCTTATAGAAAGAATTTTGTAATTTTCGTGCAACATGCCTAGATTTCAAGATGGGCGTGAGGAAATGGCTCTGGATTTATTCGGGGCCAGTACCTTAAAGAATATAACTAGCAAAGTGACTATTGTTACAACAAGCCTCAAGACATTATTCCTAAAGCTAGAACGGTTACGAAAACAAGAACTTAGTAGATGGTGGGATGGGGTGATCTTAGAGCAGTATATGAAAAATGGTAAAATTCCACGTGGTCTGCGGATACTGATCTTTCCCACCTTTGAAGATTTAACTAGTGACCTTTTGAAGGAATGGGAATGTAATTTAGAAGGGGCTTCTATTACTATGATGCAGATCTTAGTCAGACATGCTGCAGAAAAGGGAGAAAAGTTACAAGCAGAAATTGAGGTACTTGAAAAAGAGATTAATGATATGCCACAGAAAGATCTGATAGAAAAAATTTTGCTATCTTAAAACAGGTGATGGAAGATTACCAGTTATATCTGAAAAATAAAAAACTCAGTAAAATAAAAAGGGACGACAAAGATTACAGAGAGGGCAGGGTCTACACCTTTGCTAAAAAATTTTGATGGGATACAAGGAACTGAGGATGGAAATAGAAAGAGAACCAGAGAGAATAGAGAAGAAAGCGAAGAAACAGGTTCTAATAGTAATACATCTGTGTCGTCAGTGAGTAGCTTGGCTTCAAATACGACAGTGCCTGAAGTCCCTTTAGAGGAAGGGGCCTCTTCCTTTCAAAAGGAATTGGCCAAGCTAAGGATAAGCAACCGCCTACAACAAAAAAGAGACCTTTCAAAACAAGGCGGGAGGGAGGAGGGCAAAGGGCAGATACAAGGGGAATTCCAATGAACAAATCAAATCTGGGAATGAAACTGAAGAAATAATTACTATGATCCCATGTAATGCTTCTGATCCCATGATATGCCAAAATGCTAATACTGATCTTAAGATTGTTAATTTATCCAATAAAGTTCTGGATATTGATGAAGTGAACATCTTGAGTAAAGGACTTAATTTTTGCCCTACACAGGAGGGCGACTTTGCTAATATACATGTTGATGTATTTAAGTTTATTAGGGTATTGAAACTTAAGGATTACTTTTCTAACAGACCGCACGATCCAGGGGGAACAACTGTTGTCCATAGTACTGGAACACATACTATACGTGAGATCCGTGATGTACATTGTCTGTTGACCCTTAATGATGAAGAGGACTTAGATATTCCTTCGGTACTTAGAGACCTTGACATTACCCACAACACAAGTGTGGATAGTGGACTTCATCCTAGGTCCAAGTTCATACCTACACATTCCTACCATTGTAATATCGATACCTTTCATGATAGGGTCATAGAAGATCTATATGACCTAGAAATTCCGAAAAGATTTACATCTAAAGCCACGCATAACATCACCTGTCCATGCGGGGATTTGCTGCACATCTCTACTTATTTGTCGTTACAGAGGTGAGATATGGAATGCTCGCTGCCTGGCTATATTAGTATGGAGTGATTTTTTGATATGTATGATTTATTAGGACCTTGCCATATTGCCCATATAAGTGATTCATGTTATTTTGTCTTAGTTGCATTTAAAACAATGTGGTGGAGTTTGTCCCACGGTTATCTTATTTGTTCACTCGTTTTCTGTCTTTTTTGCTTCTGACTGTGCAGTCGAAAGTTTTTAAGATTTACAATGCTGATCTGCTTGTATCATGTCTTTTCTCTTCTCTCTTTCCCTTTTTTCGAATACTTTCTGTGTCCTGCTCTTCTAAAAAAAAAATTGAGAGGCATTTTTAAGCTTGATTCAATAATTTAGTGTTGTACTTTTATAATGTAGTTTATTGTTTGTTATTTGTAATTTTAGTCACTATATAATCTATGTATACTTTGTGTACATACATTATTTTTGTTGTTCTCTTTTTGCCCCTTTGTTTGTCTAAGTTTATATATATATGTGTATATTTTTTCGCCGTTCTAAAGTCTTGTAACAGAATTATGATTTTGTTGTTTCTTTATATATATGTAATATGCATGTTGTTTGTTTGTATAAGTTTTTGTGTTGTGTTCAATGTATTTAGCGTTTTTATCTTTGTGCTTTTTCAGCCCTGACGAAGTTCCGATGGAACGAAACGCGTTGGCTGTGGTTGAATTTTAAAAAATTTAAAGATTAAATGATATATTTGGATAAACCTGAAGCTTTTCCTTGACTTCGTTTCTGGTGCACCGTCCTTATCTCCATGAATTTGTCTGACCCTCAGTGGGGCGAAAGTGCGGCAAGCTCAGGATGTGTGTGCACAGACAAAGGACTTACCTGTTTTATTTTGAAATTGAGGTGCTGAACCATGGTCAGCCGCATTGATCCTTTGTAACAATTTATTGTTGGACTGTTCTGCACTCATTTCTATTTGTTATAACTCTTATATTATAGAAAGAATTTTGTAATTTTCGTGCAACATGCCTAGATTTCAAGATGGGCGTGAGGAAATGGCTCTGGATTTATTCGGGGCCAGTACCTTAAAGAATATAACTAGCAAAGTGACTATTGTTACAACAAGCCTCAAGACATTATTCCTAAAGCTAGAATGGTTACGAAAACAAGAACTTAGTAGATGGTGGGATGGGGTGATCTTAGAGCAGTATATGAAAAATGGTAAAATTCCACGTGGTCTGCGGATACTGATCTTTCCCACCTTTGAAGATTTAACTAGTGACCTTTTGAAGGAATGGGAATGTAATTTAGAAGGGGCTTCTATTACTATGATGCAGATCTTAGTCAGACATGCTGCAGAAAAGGGAGAAAAGTTACAAGCAGAAATTGAGGTACTTGAAAAAGAGATTAATGATATGCCACAGAAAGATCTGATAGAATTTTTTTTTGCTATCTTAAAACAGGTGATGGAAGATTACCAGTTATATCTGAAAAATAAAAAACTCAGTAAAATAAAAAGGGACGACAAAGATTACAGAGAGGGGAGGGTCTACACATTTGCTAAAAAATTTGATGGGATACAAGGAATCGAGGATGGAAATAGAAAGAGAACCAGAGAGATTAGAGAAGAAAGCGAAGAAACAGGTTCTAATAGTAATACATCTGTGTCGTCAGTGAGTAGCTTGGCTTCAAATACGACAGTGCCTGATGTCCCTTTAGAGGAAGGGGCCTCTTCCTTTCAAAAGGAATTGGCCAAGCTAAGGATAAGCAACCGCCTACAACAAAAAAGAGACCTTTCAAAACAAGGCGGGGAGGGAGGAGGGCAAAGGGCAGATACAAGGGGAATTCCAATGAACAAATCAAATCTGGGAATGAAACTGAAGAAATAATTACTATGATCCCATGTAATGCTTCTGATCCCATGATATGCCAAAATGCTAATACTGATCTTAAGATTGTTAATTTATCCAATAAAGTTCTTTATATTGATGAAGTGAACATCTTGAGTAAAGGACTTAATTTTTGCCCTACACAGGAGGGTGACTTTGCTAATATACATGTTGACCTATTTAAGTTTATTAGGGTATTGAAACTTAAGGATTACTTTTCTAACAGACCGCACGATCCAGGGGAACAACTGTTGTCCATAGTACTGGAACACATACTATACGTGAGATCCGTGACGTACATTGTCTGTTGACCCTTAATGATGAAGAGGACTTAGATATTCCTTCGGTACTTAGAGACCTTGACATTACCCACAACACAAGTGTGGATAGTGGACTTCATCCTAGGTCCAAGTTCATACCTACACATTCCTACCATTGTAATATCGATACCTTTCATGATAGGGTCATAGAAGATCTATATGACCTAGAAATTCGAAAAGATTTACATCTAAAGCCACGCATAACATCACTTGTCCATGCGGGGATTTGCTGCACATCTCTACTTATTTGTCATTACAGAGGTGAGATATGGAATGCTCGCTGCCTGGCTATATTAGTATGGAGTGATTTTTTGATATGTAGGATTTATTAGGACCTTGCCATATTGCCCATATAAGTGATTCATGTTATTTTGTGTTAGTTGCATTTAAAACAATGTGGTGGAGTTTGTCCCACGGTTATCTTATTTGTTCACTCGTTTTCTGTCTTTTTTGCTTCTGACTGTGCAATCGAAGGTTTTTAAGATTTACAACGCTGATCTGCTTGTATCATGTCTTTTCTCTTCTCTCTTTCCCTTTTTTCGAATACTTTCTGTGTCCTGCTCTTCTAAAAAAATAATTGAGAGGCATTTTTAAGCTTGATTCAATAATTTAGTGTTGTACTTTTATAATGTAGTTTATTGTTTGTTATTTGTAATTTTAGTCACTATATAATCTATGTATACTTTGTGTACATACATTATTTTTGTTGTTCTCTTTTTGCCCCTTTGTTTGTCTAAGTTTATATATATATGTGTATATTTGTTCGCCGTTCTAAAGTCTTGTAACAGAATTATGATTTTGTTGTTTCTTTATATATATGTAATATGCATGTTGTTTGTTTGTATAAGTTTTTGTGTTGTGTTCAATGTATTTAGTGTTTTTATCTTTGTGCTTTTTCAGCCCTGACGAAGTTCCGATGGAACGAAACGCGTTGGCTGTGGTTGAATTTAAAAAAATTTAAAGATTAAATGATATATTTGGATAAACCTGAAGCTTTTCCTTGACTTCGTTTCTGGTGCACCGTCCTTATCTC
This sequence comes from Calotriton arnoldi, assembly GCA_963921515.1. NCBI lineage: Eukaryota > Metazoa > Chordata > Amphibia > Caudata > Salamandridae > Calotriton > Calotriton arnoldi. Next base: position 1,642,004 of record CAWUFW010001516.1, read on the forward strand.
CATGAATTTGTCTGACCCTCAGTGGAGCGAAAGTGCGGCAAGCTCAGGATGTGTGTGCACAGACAAAGGACTTACCTGTTTTATTTTGAAATTGAGGTGCTGAACCATGGTCAGCCGCATTGATCCTTTGTAACAATTTATTGTTGGACTGTTCTGCACTCATTTCTATTTGTTATAACTCTTATATTATAGAAAGAATTTTGTAATTTTCGTGCAACATGCCTAGATTTCAAGATGGGCGTGAGGAAATGGCTCTGGATTTATTCGGGGCCAGTACCTTAAAGAATATAACTAGCAAAGTGACTATTGTTACAACAAGCCTCAAGACATTATTCCTAAAGCTAGAATGGTTACGAAAACAAGAACTTAGTAGATGGTGGGATGGGGTGATCTTAGAGCAGTATATGAAAAATGGTAAAATTCCACGTGGTCTGCGGATACTGATCTTTCCCACCTTTGAAGATTTAACTAGTGACCTTTTGAAGGAATGGGAATGTAATTTAGAAGGAGCTTCTATTACTATGATGCAGATCTTAGTCAGACATGCTGCAGAAAAGGGAGAAAAGTTACAAGCAGAAATTGAGGTACTTGAAAAAGAGATTAATGATATGCCACAGAAAGATCTGATAGAATTTTTTTTTGCTATCTTAAAACAGGTGATGGAAGATTACCAGTTATATCTGAAAAATAAAAAACTCAGTAAAATAAAAAGGGACGACAAAGATTACAGAGAGGGGAGGGTCTACACCTTTGCTAAAAAATTTGATGGGATACAAGGAACCGAGGATGGAAATAGAAAGAGAACCAGAGAGATTAGAGAAGAAAGCGAAGAAACAGGTTCTAATAGTAATACATCTGTGTCGTCAGTGAGTAGCTTGGCTTCAAATACGACAGTGCCTGATGTCCCTTTAGAGGAAGGGGCCTCTTCCTTTCAAAAGGAATTGGCCAAGCTAAGGATAAGCAACCGCCTACAACAAAAAAGAGACCTTTCAAAACAAGGCGGGGAGGGAGGAGGGCAAAGGGCAGATACAAGGGGAATTCCAATGAACAAATCAAATCTGGGAATGAAACTGAAGAAATAATTACTATGATCCCATGTAATGCTTCTGATCCCATGATATGCCAAAATGCTAATACTGATCTTAAGATTGTTAATTTATCCAATAAAGTTCTTTATATTGATGAAGTGAACATCTTGAGTAAAGGACTTAATTTTTGCCCTACACAGGGGGGTGACTTTGCTAATATACATGTTGACCTATTTAAGTTTATTAGGGTATTGAAACTTAAGGATTACTTTTCTAACAGACCGCACGATCCAGGGGGAACAACTGTTGTCCATAGTACTGGAACACATACTATACGTGAGATCCGTGACGTACATTGTCTGTTGACCCTTAATGATGAAGAGGACTTAGATATTCCTTCGGTACTTAGAGACCTTGACATTACCCACAACACAAGTGTGGATAGTGGACTTCATCCTAGGTCCAAGTTCATACCTACACATTCCTACCATTGTAATATCGATACCTTTCATGATAGGGTCATAGAAGATCTATATGACCTAGAAATTCCGAAAAGATTTACATCTAAAGCCACGCATAACATCACTTGTCCATGCGGGGATTTGCTGCACATCTCTACTTATTTGTCGTTACAGAGGTGAGATATGGAATGCTCGCTGCCTGGCTATATTAGTATGGAGTGATTTTTTGATATGTAGGATTTATTAGGACCTTGCCATATTGCCCATATAAGTGATTCATGTTATTTTGTGTTAGTTGCATTTAAAACAATGTGGTGGAGTTTGTCCCACGGTTATCTTATTTGTTCACTCGTTTTCTGTCTTTTTTGCTTCTGACTGTGCAATCGAAGGTTTTTAAGATTTACAACGCTGATCTGCTTGTATCATGTCTTTCTCTTCTCTCTTTCCCTTTTTCGAATACTTTCTGTGTCCTGCTCTTCTAAAAAAAAATTTGAGAGGCATTTTTAAGCTTGATTCAATAATTTAGTGTTGTACTTTTATAATGTAGTTTATTGTTTGTTATTTGTAATTTTAGTCACTATATAATCTATGTATACTTTGTGTACATACATTATTTTTGTTGTTCTCTTTTTGCCCCTTTGTTTGTCTAAGTTTATATATATATGTGTATATTTGTTCGCCGTTCTAAAGTCTTGTAACAGAATTATGATTTTGTTGTTTCTTTATATATATGTAATATGCATGTTGTTTGTTTGTATAAGTTTTTGTGTTGTGTTCAATGTATTTAGCGTTTTTATCTTTGTGCTTTTTCAGCCCTGACGAAGTTCCGATGGAACGAAACGCGTTGGCTGTGGTTGAATTTTAAAAAATTTAAAGAATAAATGATATATTTGGATAAACCTGAAGCTTTTCCTTGACTTCGTTTCTGGTGCACCGTCCTTATCTCCATGAATTTGTCTGACCCTCAGTGGAGCGAAAGTGCGGCAAGCTCAGGACGGGTGTGCACAGACAAAGGACTTACCTGTTTTATTTTGAAATTGAGGTGCTGAACCATGGTCAGCCGCATTGATCCTTTGTAACAATTTATTGTTGGACTGTTCTGCACTCATTTCTATTTGTTATAACTCTTATAGAAAGAATTTTGTAATTTTCGTGCAACATGCCTAGATTTCAAGATGGGCGTGAGGAAATGGCTCTGGATTTATTCGGGGCCAGTACCTTAAAGAATATAACTAGCAAAGTGACTATTGTTACAACAAGCCTCAAGACATTATTCCTAAAGCTAGAATGGTTACGAAAACAAGAACTTAGTAGATGGTGGGATGGGGTGATCTTAGAGCAATATATGAAAAATGGTAAAATTCCACGTGGTCTGCGGATACTGATCTTTCCCACCTTTGAAGATTTAACTAGTGACCTTTTGAAGGAATGGGAATGTAATTTAGAAGGAGCTTCTATTACTATGATGCAGATCTTAGTCAGACATGCTGCAGAAAAAGGAGAAAAGTTACAAGCAGAAATTGAGGTACTTGAAAAAGAGATTAATGATATGCCACAGAAAGATCTGATAGAATTTTTTTTGCTATCTTAAAACAGGTGATGGAAGATTACCAGTTATATCTGAAAAATAAAAAACTCAGTAAAATAAAAAGGGACGACAAAGATTACAGAGAGGGCAGGGTCTACACCTTTGCTAAAATATTTGATGGGATACAAGGAACCGAGGATGGAAATAGAAAGAGAACCAGAGAGAATAGAGAATAGAGAAGAAAGCGAAGAAACAGGTTCTAATAGTAATACATCTGTGTCGTCAGTGAGTAGCTTGGCTTCAAATACGGCAGTGCCTGATGTCCCTTTAGAGGAAGGGGCCTCTTCCTTTCAAAAGGAATTGGCCAAGCTAAGGATAAGCAACCGCCTACAACAAAAAAGAGACCTTTCAAAACAAGGCGGGGAGGGAGGAGGGCAAAGGGCAGATACAAGGGGAATTCCAATGAACAAATCAAATCTGGGAATGAAACTGAAGAAACAATTACTATGATCCCATGTAATGCTTCTGATCCCATGATATGCCAAAATGCTAATACTGATCTTAAGATTGTTAATTTATCCAATAAAGTTCTGGATATGATGAAGTGAACATCTTGAGTAAAGGGCTTAATTTTTGCCCTACACAGGAGGGTGACTTTGCTAATATACATGTTGACCTATTTAAGTTTATTAGGGTATTGAAACTTAAGGATTATTTTTCTAACAGACCGCACGATCCAGGGGAACAACTGTTGTCCATAGTACTGGAACACATACTATACGTGAGATCCGTGACGTACATTGTCTGTTGACCCTTAATGATGAAGAGGACTTAGATATTCCTTCGGTACTTAGAGACCTTGACATTACCCACAACACAAGTGTGGATAGTGGACTTCATCCTAGGTCCAAGTTCATACCTACACATTCCTACCATTGTAATATCGATACCTTTCATGATAGGGTCATAGAAGATCTATATGACCTAGAAATTCCGAAAAGATTTACATCTAAAGCCACGCATAACATCACTTGTCCATGCGGGGATTTGCTGCACATCTCTACTTATTTGTCGTTACAGAGGTGAGATATGGAATGCTCGCTGCCTGGCTATATTAGTATGGAGTGATTTTTTGATATGTAGGATTTATTAGGACCTTGCAATATTGCCCATATAAGTGATTCATGTTATTTTGTGTTAGTTGCATTTAAAACAATGTGGTGGAGTTTGTCCCACGGTTATCTTATTTGTTCACTCGTTTTCTGTCTTTTTTGCTTCTGACTGTGCAGTCGAAGGTTTCTAAGATTTACAACGCTGATCTGCTTGTAGCATGTCTTTTCTCTTCTCTCTTTCCCTTTTTCGAATACTTTCTGTGTCCTGCTCTTCTAAAAAAAAATTTGAGAGGCATTTTTAAGCTTGATTCAATAATTTAGTGTTGTACTTTTATAATGTAGTTTATTGTTTGTTATTTGTAATTTTAGTCACTATATAATCTATGTATACTTTGTGTACATACATTATTTTTGTTGTTCTCTTTTTGCCCCTTTGTTTGTCTAAGTTTATATATATATGTGTATATTTTTTCGCCGTTCTAAAGTCTTGTAACAGAATTATGATTTTGTTGTTTCTTTATATATATGTAATATGCATGTTGTTTGTTTGTATAAGTTTTTGTGTTGTGTTCAATGTATTTAGCGTTTTTATCTTTGTGCTTTTTCAGCCCTGACGAAGTTCCGATGGAACAAAACGCGTTGGCTGTGGTTGAATTTTAAAAAATTTAAAGAATAAATGATATATTTGGATAAACCTGAAGCTTTTCCTTGACTTCGTTTCTGGTGCACCGTCCTTATCTCCATGAATTTGTCTGACCCTCAGTGGAGCAAAAGTGCGGCAAGCTCAGGACGGGTGTGCACAGACAAAGGACTTACCTGTTTTATTTTGAAATTGAGGTGCTGAACCATGGTCAGCCGCATTGATCCTTTGTAACAATGCATTTAAGATTCGGAAATTGTCCACAGTAGTAGATCGTTTATCAACGAATACTGCTGGAGGGTTCTTGATGGTAAATACCGAAATGGTTGCCATGAGAGCTATGGTAATGCAAAATCGACTTGCCCTTGACATTCTTTTGGCAAAAGAGGGTAGAGTCTGTGGAATGCTGACAGTCCAACATTGTTGCACTTACATTCTAGATAAAAGTGAGAATATGCAGAAGTATATAAAGAATATTACTGATTTGCACAAAGAAATTGCTCCACTGGAGGTTGAAGGTGCCTGGGAGAAACTGGGTAAGAGTTTTTCCTCAATACAGAAATGGTTCGCAGAAATAGGTGGTTCTCTTATTGGGAAAATACTAATATCAGTAACAGTGATAGTATTAGCAATGTTGTCAGCAAAGTTAGCATATGTGTGTATTAAAAGGAGAAAAACACAAAATAGAAGAAAATTAGAAAAATAAAGAAAAAGAACGAGAAATGGGAGAAATAGAATTGGAAGAATTGAAAGAGAACATATACAAAAGGTCTAAAAGACAAGATGAGAAAAACACTGTTGTGTGAACTAACAAAAGCAAGTGGACAAGAAACATTTATCTGATAAATTGTATAACAAGGTTTTTGTGGTGATATTAAAAAATCACCAAAGGGGGGAGTTGATGGAGCAAGGTAAATAAAATAAATTTGGAACCCCCTTGATAAGAATAATAAATTAACAGTACTAATTGTTTGATGAATTAACCAACAAATGCACCTTTAATAAACATTACATAAACGGTAACTGCTATTTTGTGCAAAATCTAATTTATTTACAATTGTGAAGTAAATTGATACTAATATTGTGATTTGCATACTAATTAGAGTAAAATCGCATGATTTATGCTATGTAGTAAAATTGTATTGTGGCAAAGAATGCGGATGGCAAGTAAAATGGCTTTAAATGTCGCTTCTGCTAGGTAACACCTAACACAGGTTCTTAGAATGACGGGTGGTAAACAGAAAGGCTTATATTCTTTGTTTTAATTTTGATTGTGTTTGTTCTTATGATAGTTCGTTCGGGCCTGTTAGGCCATGCTACGAAAATGGCTGCCGAGACAGATGAGGTCATGCAAGAAATCAAAGATGGCCTCTAAGCGGAAGAAATAATGGAGCTGAACCACGTGGGTACGGCCTGTGCACGGAGTGAGAGATGTCAAGGACACATTGACCTATCATGAGGAGAGTGCCAAGAAAGACTCAGCACGTATCCGTGAGAATGGGGAAAAGAAAGTATTGAGAAACAATGGACTGACAAAATTGTGACCATCAGAATCGCAACATTATGAATAGTCAAATTGGACTGCTTTCACCCAAAGGTCATGAGAAATATTGAACTCTTAACCATCCCGAAACCAGTTTGAACAAGGAAGCCGATGAGGTGATCTTCGCCACCCCTCAAATGGACCAATTAGCGTGATTCCTGCCCCCAAACATTGCAACTTTTTGTGTAGTAAGCTAGAAGTAGGGTATAAGAGGGACTGTTCTTATGTGGGAGGGAAAAAAATTGCAGATGTTAATGCTGATGTTAATGTGGATGCTGCCATTGACTTCGAACTTGACTGGGGAAGGAACGAGACCGTTGCGGGAAATCTGTACGGGAGGTCAAGTCGAGGAGGCCATTTAGCGGGACAGTCAGTCAGATTGTGAGTCTATTCTGTGATCTACGGTTTATCTTCTTTTCTGGTGAACCAATCCTATCTGCATCTAAATGGGTAATGCATAAATTTAACTTCTTTACAGAATTTCTTATATAATTGTTATGAATGTATTAAGGTGATTAATAAACTAAGAATCTCACTCGTGCAAGCCAGAAATTTAACTATGAGTCTGTGGTTCTTTAGTTCATTAATAAGTTTGACATTTAACAGGGTTTTAAATGATTGAGCTGGTCTTAATCACCATCAACTTATTCTACTAGTTGGTCCATCGACCAAAGAGCGGAGTACCTTGATGTTTAGAACCGACAGGATTAAAAGCTAAATGTATATGATGTTTAAGGTATTAATCTGTCAAAATTTAACAAGGTATCCCGTTCCTCCAGCAACTCATTTTTCTCCTTGGTGTGTAATCCAGTGAACGACTGAGTGTATGATATGAGGTGTTATGGCCACCGTCATATGGTATAGTTGATGTGAATGATTTACCTGGATTCGTGTCCAAAGGAGAAATTTATATTAGCCGCGCTGGATCATAGCAATGTTGTTGTAAATATCCTTGGTTTCAGACCCACGTAAGATATTTGCTTCAGCTTGGCTTCTGTTCTGAGTGTGTGTTCTGTTTGTGCCCTACCTGGAGCAAATCACCAATTGTCCCTCTGAGGTGAAGGCTACCTCCGCCATGTATACCATGACAAGGGAGGACACAGCCTTGTTTTCAAGCATATCTGGATGCCCATGCGTATCATGGAACTTTAGGAGTGATTGTTATGCAGAGCAGGAACATTAGAGCGCCACAGGCAGAAGACCGTCTCAAGCGGTTCCAGGTGTTTCCTGGAAAAAGCCCAAACTGCTGCTTAGAAATTACTGTGAAATGCCATGCGGCAAAGCACAGGAGGAAAGTCAAAGAAAAGGCCCATCCAAATCTTCAGACACTGGATGGATTTATTTGCTCTTCGTACAGCTGCCCCAATGGTTGTCTAGTTATTCTGCTTTTCAACTTTATAGATTATATGCATTACAAGGAAGTGTAAAGCACACATTCACTAGTGTTCCCTGGAATAAACTTCAGACCTAACTGAAAACAAATCAGCAGCCAACAGCATCACAGGGAGCGTCTCCTGCCTAGAACTTTATTGTTCACACTTTTAGCAAGCTAAATGCTTCCTGTAGGTTTCTTTTTGTGGTGATTGGGGTTGAAACATCACTTCCAGGATCAATTTGTTATCCTTCAAAATGTGAACTAGATTGACTGACTTCAATGGAATTATGTGTCGCAAACACCTGCCTTGGAGAATTGTCTTGAGAGGTATGCTGCAGAGGGGTCATTCAAGCTACCACTAACACCTGGGTTCACCCTCCTCAGACTTAATGGGATGAGAGCTAGTTCTCCTTTAAGGGGATATTTAAGACGCAGTCTAGTAGTTCACATTAAGTATAAACTGCAGCTCAGCCTTCATTTCCTGAATGTTGGTCTCTGAATTTTCACAACAAATTTTGCCACGTCCACCAGTTTAATATTCCACCTTCAAAAATTGAGCGCTGCTCTTGGCATCATCAATACTAAGAAGACTGAGCTCTGTGATCACTCTATCCCTTATTTACCATTGTGTCCACTGCCAACTTCTGCTTCGAGTGTGGAGGTGTTAGACCCTTTGTCCAGAAATGTGACCCTTTGCCCAGAATGTTTAGAATATGTGTCTATATGCCAGGTGGCCCTCCTAGCAGGGGTACAGTGAATGGGCTCTTCAAGGGACTAGAGGAGCAGAAGGTGGCATCTTGGAATTGATGAATGCAGACGAGCCCTTAGTGGTAAGCCTTGCATAGTGGTATAAGGAAAACATATGAGCAATGAATGCAGGCTTTTCCCCATGAGAGTGGTGCGGTGGTTCACTGGGAGCCTTTTAATATGGTTGGGCAGTTAAGGATATACCGAGTCAATCACTTGCCCGAATAGGTGTTGCACTATCATATAAATGATGGGCGCAAGGAATATCAAGAGATGACTGGTCATCATTCAGTGTATTTGGAAGGATTAAAATTGGGAAATAAGGTATAAAGGGATGTAATAGAAAAGATATTAGAAGGGTACAAGGAGGGGTTAATGAAGAAAGGAATCAAAATATGAAAACGAAAGTATAAATGAGGCGAGACAAATGAACAGAAGGAATCAAATGAAAGTATGAGAGAAAAGAGTAATTAGAAGGAACAAAAGTTAGAGGAGACAGCATTTAAAGGAATGGGAATAAATTCACAAAGAAAGATTTGATTAAATGAAGGGGCATAAGGGAGTGGTAAAGGGAAGAGAATGTATAAGTTGAGTGTAAAATGGATATAGCTGTAGCGAAGGGATTATCTGATGGTCTGCCCCTAGGGACAGTCCACATGTGAGACCCCAGTGAGCGCTTCACCTGCTAGCATATAGGCTGGAGCTTCTCTTAGATGCCAGCTAGCGCAGGGCCGCAGGCTGCGGGTTTCCTGGGTACGGAGCAGTAACAGCACAATTCGATCAGGGTGGCACAGGATCATTCTTAGTCTTGGACACACAGGGTGCTGTTGTTGGCTCTATCTCCTCACCTGTGTCATCTTTGTGAAGCCTTGGTACCTGCAGGATGCTGTGCCAGAAATGGATATGGCAAGCATTGGCAAAGCCAATAGGTTTGACACACACACTAGAGTTGAATAAAAGTTCGTATGCAATGCAAAACAAAAAAAAGTTTGCTTTTTCATACACTGCATGAATGAGATAAAGAATCAAATGTGTCAGTGTATACTTTTCAGATGTAATGGTCCCTCATGCATCCCATGGGTTAGCCAATAGAAGATGAGACTGAAACACACCTTCAGGCCGATCCAAGATATCATTGACAATGGCTGAAAATTCCTGAGCCACAGAGGCCAATGGCTGAAGGAAATGGAACCAAAGCCCTTTAGAGTATTTATAACTTACCATACGCTATCCAAAAATGGCACAAGCTCATGTAAATCCTAACCTCAAGTGGTACAAGAGGAATTATACGTCACACCTAAAAATGTAGGGAGCCCTGTGGCCAGCATGCCAACCCTCCTGTGTGTGAGATGTGGGACTCCTGTTTTTTTTTCTACAAAAGTACCAATATTTTTTTCTTGTGTTGGAAAGTTCCTCCATGCCAACGCAAGTAAATGGTAAAATAACGTTTTCCAAATGTTCTCAATAAATCTCTCCCCTGTGTCTTCCATTAGACTGGCATGCATGTTTTAATGTGCACTTTCAGGTGCTGCGGGTCAGAGTATGATTGAGGAGTGACCCTTGGCAGGCACCTAATGGGCTGTATGAGAGAACATTACGGGTTACTTGGAAGCTCTGTTATCCAGTTGGTAATTCTTTTCTTTTGGTTGCTTGGATTTCTGTGACCAGGCAGAAATGTTTTGCACACCAGTGATGTACACTGTAGAAGAAACTAGTAACGTCATGTTTTGTTTTATGTATTGGCCATGATGTTAATCATTCACTTCTGATTTGTGAGTCCGAATTGTAATGTAACTGTGCCATGAATGAATGAATTGACTTTTATATAGTGCATGGCTACCCGGGAGCATCCCAGCGCTGGAGCACGTAACTAAAGGAGAGACACCCTAGGGAAAGAGCCAGGTCTTTAGCTGCTTCCGGAAAGTCAGGTGGTTGGGTTCCCTGTGGAGATGTAGCGGAAGGGCATTCCAGAGTCTGGAGGCGTTATATGAGAAAAGCTGACCGCCACTTCTGGCCTTCTTGATCCTGGGGACCACTGCTAGGTGAAGCTCATCTGAGCAAAGTTTTCTGTTAGCCCTGTAAGGGCAAATCATGGCTTTGTTGATAAGAGGTCCACTCCCATCCAGGGACTTATGGGCAATACAAAGGGCCTTGAAGTTGATTCTCTCTTGCACCGGGAGCCAGTGAAGGGAGCGTAACGCGGGCCTTGCTGAACAACGGTTGGGGGTCCCCATAAGAAGTCTCGCTGCACAGTTTTGTACGACCTGCAGTTCCGCGTCCACTGAATTCGAGGCCCCTAGGTAAAGGGCATTGCCGTAATCCATCCTTGATAGAATTAGTGCTTGAATCAGTAGTTTTCTTGCTTGGAAAGGTAGGAGAGGAAGAATTTTACGGGTCATTCTAAGCAGGCCATAACATGAGGCAGTGTTCTTCCTGGCCTGTGCTTTAAAAGTGAGATCTTGGTCTAGCCAAATTCCCAGACTTTTAATCTCTGTTTTTGGGGCCGGCATCGGGCCCATGATAGTTGGCCACATGATGCTTGCTTTAAAGCTTAGCGAGTTGCCGAGGATCATAAGCTCGGTTTTTTTGCCATTAAGTTTTAGGTGAGATAGACTCATCCACTTGGCGACTTCCTCGAGACAGGAGTGGAGATCATTAGCCGGCTGGTTAGGGTGGTTCAGTGCTACGACCAACTGAGTGTCATCGGCGTATGTTACTATATGGATCCCGAAGGGGGTTACGATGTCCGCCAGCGGTGCCATATAGACATTAAAAAGAGTGGGACTCAGGGATGAGCCCTGAGGAACTCCACACTGTAGGGGGATGGCATTTGATGTAGTATCGCCTTCAAAAACCTGGAAGCATCTTTCTTCTAGGAAGGATTGGAGCCATGATAGGGCTGTTCCAGTCACTCCTGCACTCCTGAGACGGTGAGATATGTCATGCACTGTGCCTCAAGAGTTCCTTCTTGTTAAGTCCTTTATTTAGGGCTTTGGTAGCATGCACTGCCTAACCATGTACACTTACAGGCCCTTTTCATTAACTTAATATGTCCTCGGTTGTCCCTAGTGCTTGCTATAGGGTTAGCAATGGCCTGGAAATCAGGGAAAGTGCTGGAGATTAACAATGGCAAAAGGAACCTGGGATAGGGGAGACGCACACAAGCAGCAAACGACGCGGTGCGTGGGGGCGGAATGATGATTGGTGGGAGATAAGCATGTAAAAGAGAGCTTGAAACACGAGGGAGACAGCAACACTGAGTGTGGGGAGAGGGACAAGCACATACGAGGGAAACCTGGAAAACACATGCACTTTCATGTAGTGCTTTAGAGAAAGGATAAAAGTGAGCATGTAGGGCAAGGACAGAAGCCTATCAGAGTGATGATAAAGTGACTTTGTTCCAGCGGAGGGACAAACAGAAAATAGACAAGCTGTGACAAGAAAATGTGTAAAATAAGAATCAAGCAAATGAGAATGACAATAAAGGCAACAAATTGGTCGGGAGAGTGGGGGGATCTGTAAGCCCTTGTTAGTTCTTGGTAAGCCCACACTAGGTATTTTGCAAACAGACAGTTTGCACTGTCTGGTAAGCTTGATCTAAAAATGCCTTTTCAGTCTTTCAATGGAAAGCCTGACCTAACCATTATTACTAGGTACATCAGCATGTGTCTTCATAGACAAAACACACAGCGCACCCTCCCACAGCTACAAGCAGTCATGATTACCCTTTTTCTAAAAGGTGATTGCAGATAATCATTTACGGCAAGGTTGATGATGCTATAACCGTACCTGGCCAGCAAGGAGCAAATGAAATGAAATCATAAATTGAAATGCACTGTCAAGCGAAATATTGTGCTACTAATACAGACTTGTATGTGACTCCATCAATTTATATGTAGCAGCTGAAGGTAGGTCATCTGCTGCAGGTCTACTTCAAGCTGTGTAGCATGAACATCAACTTTCGGCTTCCAGTGTATGAACGTATGTATGTGGTATTTCTATAGCGCGAACCTAGCCAAAAAGCAGCAGAGAATTGTACAGAGTCAACAACAACCATAAAGTCAAGCGATGAGAGACGTAGCTTGTTTGTGGATTCATAGAGCATTGTGTAGGGCTCTATAAAGTGCTGTGTCTTCAACTCTTCCCTAAATTGGAGCAGCACTGGTGCAGTCCTGATGGATATGGGGATGTTTTACAGATCCGTGGTGCATAGATGGAAAAGGCCTGCTGCCTTATTTTGTCTTTTTAACACTTCTATGGTCTGATTGTGTCCTGACTGCAGGTGTGCTGGGAACCACCTGATTTGGTGAGCATGTCTTCAAGATGAGTGAGGGTGCTGGTCGTGATGGCTTTGTAAATGATGCTGCTGGTTTTGAAGATAGTGCGGACTGGCAAGGGGAGCCAACGGAGTTCCATCACGATATGGGTGACATGATCAGATTTCTTCTGGCCCTAGGTGAGACTTGCTGCCGCATTTAGGATGACCCTAAGGGCTGCCAATATGGAGTCTGGAAGGCCATGGAGCAGGCCATTCCCGCCATCCAGATGCAAGAGTACGAGGGCTTGAACAGTAGTTATATAATCGCTTTCTGGAAGAAAAGAAGTAAATCTATCCTTTAAAGTTCTTTTGGAGAGTTTCTGACAGTGCCTGCATGATAATCTTCAGGACGGCAAAGAATACAGAACCTGTGAGGATCTGTTCTGCCTTCTTTGTACCACAAGAAGGCCAATTTATAAATAGTGAAGGCATTCTGTGAGGAAAAACAAATCTTTACCAATCAGAAAAAAAGTAAAAAAATACTATAAATCTATAAAGATGTTGAGTTAAACACTCAGAATAAGGTTTTCGAAAGATTTCCTCTCTTTCTAGCTAAAACAGGAAGATCTCAGTGCCCCAGGATCCTGTTTCCAAAAGCCTGAAAAATGCACTGACCTGTCACCTGTGGGGCATGATGGGATGCTGGGTGTGCTGTGAGGTTCCCAAAGGCACAGTGCCAGTTTTGTCTCCTAAGCTTTCCCTTGCAGCCTATTGGCTAATTCTATCCTTCATTCCCTTTTCGTTTTTCCTTTTACAAAGGTTTGTGAAAGATTTTCTATGGTTACTTATCTTTTTTATAGACTTACAATAATTGCCTTCTTTTTTAAAATGAAAATAAAATGTATTTTGGCATTCTTTAGCATTTTTATAGCCTGCAAATATTTGCTTATATTAATGTATATATTTTTTAAAGTGCTCTGTGATCCCCGTGTGTGGGCGGGACTATTCAGTGCTTATGACTATGATGAGTATTCTCCTGGAAGAGGACTAGAATTAGAATTATAGATAAGCAACTTTTCCTTCTGTGAAGAAGAGGGTGTCAGGCTTGTGATAGGTGATGAGGCCTGCAATGTCTGGTGCACGGAGTACTGCAGAGAGAGAACGTTAATGAGACAGTGATGGCTCCTTCGCTAATGCGGAGGAGCGTAGCCCCACTGCTCAAAATAAAAAATAAAAGGATAATAACATATCGTTATTATCATTTTATTTTTCCTATTGAAGTCAGTGGCTCTTGGGGTGGGGCGGCGCTGGTCAGAGCAGGGGGAGGAGTGGTTTGCACTCCTTAAGTGAGCATTACTGCTTGGCCGGCCCTCTGGGGCAGGCCAAGCACTCATGCACACTTTGCATGTTCCCCACCAGGCTGCATTACACAGCCTGGTGAGGAACATGAAAAGCCTCCCAGTCCCCGTCTGAGCGCCGAACCATGGCGCTCAGACTAATCACAACACTGCATTGCAGTGTTGTGATTGGCATAGGGGAGCCACGGAGCCCAGGTGCCTCCTGCTGCCGTTGGAGACAGGAAGAAGTAAGAGGACTGAGGAGAGACGCCGGCTGCCGGCCCAGGTAAGTGTTTTTTTTCCATTTCCTCCCACCCCACCACTCCCATCCTTAAGCGTTGATTGGGGTAGGCAAAATGCAGGAAGTGATGTCACTTCCTGTACAGCTGGATGATGGGAAATGTGGTGGTGTCACTTCATGTGGAGATGGATGATGTGGCATGAAGTTCTCTTGCCTGGCTTCTTCTTTCATAGATGGGTTTGGTGGGAAAACAATTATATCACTTGCTCTTCTGGTAGATAATGGGAAGGCCTACACCCTGTCGGGGGAATGGGGTCACTTCCAGATTTTGGAAATTATTTTATCGGCTGCCATTAGTGGCAAGAATGACCATAGCATGTCAGTGGAAACAAGGTGCTGTCCAACCTATTACAAATGGTGCTGAAGAGTTTCAGAAGCTATGGCAGTTGATAGAATATCAGCTCATGTTACCAAACAAAGAGATCCTTTTTGCACCATGTGGCTGTGTGTTTTGCAGTCCATGAAGAAAGACTATCAAGAATAAACTTGTCCACCTAGGCTTTGAGCAATTGAGAGTGTTTGATTGATCTTACCTAATTTGCCGATTCAGCTGCTGTTTCCAGCTTTAAGTACAGAACTGGCGATGTAAGTGTACGCATTGTGAATCTGGTGGTCCTGCCTGGGTTATCCGTTTGGGGTGGGTATTATTGAAGTACTGATAATTGTTTTAATTTGTTGTAATTATTTGTCTGGTGCAATATGGAGTAAAAAAGAATGGCGACTTGCCAACTATCATATATCAAAATATATATATCAGATGCATATATTTTTTGCTCAATATTTTTATTAGGTGTTCATCACAACAATTACTAAAAACAATAATTATATTGTGAGCCCAATATTATACCTTAACTGCCCCCTTCCCTCCACCCAGTAACAGTTTCCCAATATCATTCCAATGAATGTAAACATGATAACATACCACCAAGCAGTAGCATAGTTCTCAGTTTTATTCTAGGACAGCGTTTTGAGCTGAGCAAGTGGGCCCCACAATAAATGTACAGTTGTAAAATCCACCAATCAGCAGATCAGTATTTAAGTACTCAAAAAGGATTTCCCACAACACTTTATCCTGAGAAGATTGGTGGGTAGTCCATTTGGCAGTGGCAACCTTGTGGGGCAAGATGTGGGCATCTAGAAATTTCTTTACCTAAAACCCATTATTAGGTCTGGCGTTATCCAAGACTTTTTGATTTTACTAAAATAATATGTGCATAATATACTTACTTCAAAGGGCTTTCAGCCACCTCTCTTCACCCATCATTCTGTTGTTGTGCCATTCCCATTTTGCTTCCACCTACTACAGCATACAGCGTGGGGCAATAAGTCAGCCTAATTAAGCCTCTGGTTAACCTCACTTTGAGTAACAGCATTTTGCTCTTTCAAAGGTGCACATCCTCACTCAAGGAGTTCCCTTTACTTCCAGTGTTGCCTGATGTGATAGAAGGGCACATTTGAAGTGAGCACAGGGCACATTTCAACTTTATCAGTTTCTGTCTCCTTCCAATGCTGTTGTTAATTCCTTTTGTAGTGGACTGCTGCTATTTCACAGCATACCATATTGTGTTCCTGGACTCGGCTTCACCAATGGTTCTTTGATAAACTTTGCCCAGGAAGAAAACTAAACTTTATGGTGTTTAATTTGCAGCACCCTTGTAACAGTTTTATTTAAACATAGATAGGGTGTAATTTGAGTTTTAGTATCCAATATTTTTTTTACTGTGAACACTTCTTTCTTTCCTTTTGTCTTTGTTTTCTTCTTTTTTTTCTTTCCTTCTTTCTTTCATTTTTCCTTCTTTCTTTTTTCCTTCTTTCGTTCCTTCTTTCTTTCAATTTCACCTTTCCTTTCCTTTTCATTCATTATTTCATTTCTTCTTTTCTATATTTTTACCTTCTTTCCTTCTTTGATATTTTCTCATTCTCATTCTTTCTATTTTGCCTTCTTTTCTTTAGTTCTTCCCTTTTTCTTTCCTTCATTCATTCCTTCTTTCTTTTTTCCTTTTTTTTCTTTCTTCCTCATTCTTTTTCTCTTTTGCCTTCTTTCTTTTATTCATTCTTTCTCTCTCTTTCTTTTTGCCTACTTTCTTTTTTCTTCCTTATTATTTCTTTCTTTTTTGTCTGTTTTCCTTCCTTTTTCTTTCCTTCTTTCTTTCCTTTTTCCTTTCTTTTTTACCTTCATTCTTTTTTCTTTCCTCCTTTCCTTTCCTTCTTCTTCTTTATTTCTTGCCTTCATTACTTTTTTCAATTTTCTTTCTGTCTTTCTTTCGTCTTCTTTCTTTAATTCTTCGTTTCTTGTTACCTTCTTTCTTCTTGCCTTCTTTCTTTCTTTAATTCTTTCTTTCTTTTTACATTCTTTCCTTCTTTTTATTTCCCTTCTTTCATTTTTCTTTCCTTCATTCTTTCTTTTTGCCTTCATTCATTGGTACTTTCTTTTTGCCTTCTTTCCTGTTTCTTTCATTCTTTCTTTCCTTCTTTCTTCTTGTTTTACCAGCTTGCTTTCATACTTTCCTTCTTTATTTTTTCTTCTTTATTTGTTTTTTGCCTTCTCTCTTTCTTTCCTTTTTTGTCTTCTTTCCTTTTTTTGTTACTTCATTCATTTTTGCTCTTTCCTTCTTGCCTTTTTTCCTTCCTTCATTCCTTACCTTTTGCCTCCCTCCCTTCCTTCCTTCCTTCCTTTTTGGCTACCTTCCTTCCTTTTTTGCCCTTCTTCCTTCCTTTTTGTCAGCCTTTCTTCCTTCTTTACGTTCTTCCCCTTTTTCTTGCCTTCTTTCTCAAAGGTGAAGCTAGCAGCCAATATCAGACCAAAGGTTTTTTAGGTCTGTGTTAGCCAAGACCTTTTAATTTTACTAAAAGTATGTATAACATAGTTACTTATAGGGGATTTCATTCAGACATCATCCATTAGTCTGTCATTGTGACATTCACATTTTTCTTTCACCCACTCTAGCATGCATTCAGTCATTGACTGACTTCACTGTGAGTTACAGCATGCTGCCCTTTCACAAGGAACAAATCCACACACAAGGTAGTATCATTCAGTGCCAGGTGTACTATGGTAATGTGTACTTTTTTAAGTCCAGAAATACACTTTTGCCTTTAGCCATTGTTTTTTCCCCTTAGATTTAATGAGGGCCCGGCGGCTTCCTGAACCAAAATAAGTTCTGCAAAAACCCTGACAAAAAAAAAAAAAAAAGAATTGATAAAAGACTGGCAGCCAACTCCAGAATTATTGGCTTTGCCAATGCTTGTTAATAGATATACCGGCAGAAGTAAAATAAATCCCCTCATATCCAATGCATGCTGAAATCATGGTTCACCCCAAAGGCATACTTGAATGAAATGAAATGAAATTTGTACTTGTAAAGCGCACCCATACCCCCAAAGGGGTGTCCAGGCGCTGTACGCATACCGCTGTGGAACCCTTCCTGGCTTTTCCCTGTGAAATGTCCACTCCTGGGCACCCCCAGGGTGAAGCCAGGCATCCCAGCGCTGTTGGGGCCGTTGTGGAGCTTAAGCAAGCTATTGCCCAGAGTTGCAGAGTGGGACCCATGATTAGAATAGGCACCGAGGCGAGAGAATTATCAGGTCCGAGGAAATTGAGCCCAAGACCCGCCGAGGTGGGAATTGAACCCTGGTCCCGGGCCAGATCTCTGCATCAGGGTCTGCCGCTCTAACCATTGAGCCACACTTCTCTTGAGTCGATAAATACACTAACAATCTTATGCATTACTATAATACAAGCCCGGGTGAGGGGGACATGTTCAGCTAGTTGAGCAGAGTAGACCCGAGTTAACTGTTGGCTCTCCACAATTTCAAACAATGTACATACAGTATATCCAGCAACAATGTTTCCAACATAATTTCTGAGACAACATTCAGCAACATAATAACCTAGTCCACTATTGGTTGAAGGGGCCTCAGGCAAATCAATCCTGGGCTTAGTCAAATTTCCATTTTGAGCTCCTGCACAGTAGTAATTAGGAAAGCCAGATTTATAGCTGGGCACCGGATTAGCCTGATGTGGGGGACAGAAAGTAACAAAATTTCATATTGTGTAGTGAACAAATATTGAGTTTTCATGGTGACTAATACGGAAGCAGCTATCATCGCGGAACACAGTACAATGTTTTCAGAGTCTTCGACAAGTGATACAGCAGCAGCCACAGACCACATGCAAGGCGGGAGAGCTCCGGCCACATGTTCAAGAATGGAAGAGTACTAGGCAATGGGCTTCTTTTAGTTACCCTGATCCTGTACCAACAATCCTAAGGCACAACCATTTCGTTCATGACAATACAAAGTAAAAGGTTTAGTATAATCAGGGAGTCCTAAAGCAGGGGCAGAAGCTAACGACTGCTTCACCTGCAGAAACGCTTGATCTGGCTCTTTGCTCCAACGCAAGGGTTCCATTCTTAACATAATCTTGAAGGGTCTTAACTAGAATCACAAAATCTAAAATCCATGTGTATCCCTCCATCCCCAAGAAGGTGCATACCTGAGAGACAGCGACTGGGCGTGGTAACTTAGGCTTCAATTCTATCTGCAGAGAGGTTTCTCTCCACCAGTGGGGATGTCTTGGCCTAAATATCAAACACAGGAGAGAAAAAGAAATCTAATTTATCTTTTGCAGCTTAATGCCCTTTCTTAGCCAATTCAGTAAGGAGGTATACTGTGTCTGCCTTACATTGTTCTTGAATGGCATAAAGCTAGTGTCAAGTCATACATCAACTTATCGTACAAGAGTGGACCATTTGGGGCAGACTAAGGCGTCGAGGTCCTTGTGAGGGCTTGGAAAAAGATAGAAGAGATTTCGGTAAACCTCAGTGGGAGTCTCCACCATGTCAAGTGGCCCCCACCAAACTGGAACAAAATAAGATATTGGCTTTCTTTATGAATAGAAATGTAGAAGAAGGCAGAACACAAGTCAAAACCAGTGAACGATTTCACTGAGGACTGGGCACTACATGGAAACAAGGTAGTATAATATTATTAATAGATCATAAATCTGTAACAATTTTTCTTACCCGCTTTCTTAATTAGGGGAATAGGTGTATTGCAGGCACTTATGGTGGGGGCTAAGTCTCCTTGCTTTATCAGAGCTATGATAACAGGTTGAATTCTACCTTTGCTTCTGGACGGAGAAGATAGTGTGGGATGTGAGGCAATTTCTTTATGGGGTTACCCTTAATCTTAATTGGATCAGCCAAGATTGACCATTCTACATCAATCATGTGTTAAGATCATAAAGAAGAAGGTATTTGAGCAGTTCCTCTGATAATTTTACATCAAACATGTCCGTTTCTCATGCAACCCCTCAGATTCAAACAAAAATGCTAATACTCCACTTTCATTTGGTTTGGGCACCTTGGCTTGGGGTACACCCCACCAGACGTGAAATATACTGTACAAATCAATTTATGTAACAAGTCCCAACCTTGTAAATTTGCAGGTGAGGTTCAACTCAACAAAAAAGCATGTTGATCGGTTATAGGTCCTAACGTGATGGAAATAGTGAAAACTAGTACTGGAAATGCCAGCATCATCAATAGACAAGTCCAAGAAAAGTAATAATAGTTCAATCAAACATGTGGTAGGTTTACACTTCCTATCACACACTTTCCATATGGGTCGTTTTGAGTAATTGGAATTGGGGTATTCACAAAGCAGTTGGTGCCTCTTGGGCTGTCCTAGTACTCAGGGTATTGGGACTGCATTACGTAGAGAATTGCAGGGACTTTGGGTGTAGTGGTAACATTAGGAACCAGATTAGGCCAGTTATGTTTACAGTGACCCAATTAACCACAATTATTCTCTCTGAGGGTTTTTTTCTCGGTGTCCCTTTATCTTGTCCTCTTTTCTCTCGCCCTCTACATTAAAACCCCGGTCTCCCTTTTTGTTCATTCTTCCCCTTCCTTTCCCTTTTACAATTTGTTGAAACAATTGCAGTTGCAAAGCCATTCATTTTCATTCATTCAATTCTTTCTTTTTCTCTTCCACTGACACACGATTAGCGACAGCAGCAAACTCCACTAAATCGTTCGCCCACCGCCCGATACAGATAGTATGCACCTGTTCCTGAATCTATGGTAATGATCACTGCACTAAAGCAGCACTTACAGCTTCCAGAGCTTGTTCTATCAGTCAGGCAATGCCTGAATATATTTCAAATACATTCTTTAGTCTATCTAAATAATCAACATAATTCTCTTATATTCTACTTACAATTAGAAATTCTCATCCAGTCCTTGACCGGGCAAATATCCATCACAGCATTCAACAGTCCTTCCTTAGCTGAGCCAGGGCAGCATCATCAGGAGGTGTATGTGGTGACCAATTGTCCTTTTTTGTCAATCGCTGTCTCACTTCAATCATCACCACCAATCTCAGCAAGTGATTCACATCTACCCAGTTGGGGTTGTAATATTCAAACAGTGTATAGGAATCTCAAAGGATTTTCACAAATATTTGAAAATAGTTTTATCATATTGCTCAAGTCTGCAGGGGACGTATATAGTCATTCTGCCTCCCGGACGTTGGTATTCTCTCAGAGGGAGGAGGCGTTATAGAGATTCATCTTGGGGATCGTCATTGTCAATGTTACTAGAAGATGGTGTGTGCAGTCCCTTGCGGGCGTGTTCAGCACGGAGGCTCTAGCTAGTCGGCTTGCAGTGTGCCAAGACTGTCCCGGGTAGCATTCGGACTGCAAATCCAAATTGTTTGGGGTCTAGCTGGGAGTGATCAGAGACAAGGTTGGATCGAGAGTGTGGAATTGTTGAGTCTCCCTCTCGTCTTGTGTGCCATCCTCTAGCACTTTGCCACCAGCTGTGCTGATAGCCTCTTTGCACCAGGTGTGTGACTGCGCTCACTGTGGCATTGTCTCTGTGCCCCTGAAGCCAGTTGGGCAGCCAATGCTGCCTCATTTCCAGGTGCTCCGTACTCCTATCCCTATCCCTCAAGTGGCTTATTGGGTATTGGAGTCTCTTGTGGATCTGCTTCAAGCCAAACATTTGTGATTCATGCTTTCTCTTGTTCACATCCTCATAACAAGTCAGAAAAAGTAGCCAATTGTTTATTATCTGTCTTATTTCTAGGATACTTGAACCACCATCTCAAGTGGCTTAAGCGTTCTAAATCAAAGGTATCTTCCTCTAGAAAGGACATATTTCTGTCCTCACTAGTAAGTCCCACCCACAGTTTTAGAAACCTGCATATGCTTTTTCCAAACTAGTAGTACATGGCATGAGTGGGAGTCCCTTTTTCTGTAGGCTCTTTTGTCTTAAATTTCCTCGTCTCACTTAACTAAGTTATGTATACTCTCTTGGGAACACTTAAATGTGTCTGCCAGCCTTGAAACATTCCCACTCTACTGAGTCCTGAGACTCTAACAACTTACCTGCCCAGCCCAGCTTGTCCCGTTGTCTCCTACCCAGATGACAGCTACTCAGCTTGTCCCCTCAAAGTATCAGAACAACATGCAAGGATTTCAAATATAACTTTAACTGCTCTAAAGCTGTCTCACCTGACAGGTGGGTCATGTACTGGGGTGCACTCCACCCCAGTATCCCCTGGAGAGATCTCCCTTACCTTTGGCTCCTGGTGTAGTTGTGTAAAGTCCACTCCGGCTGCATCCCCACCTCATCAAAAAGCTTTGGCTTAGGCACTAGATTGTCATAGAGAAAACACAAGGACAACTACAAGTAGTCTGCTCACATTTATATAGCAAATCACGCAAAGTGCTATATTGCTATGCAAAGCAACAACATGTTCCCTCTATAGCAATGTGCATCTAACCCTGACTCAACCCCAATTGCGTGACTTTTACAGGTTACTACATGCATTGCTTCAAGTAAAAACACGTGACAAAAACCAAAACTCAGATGAGCAGCTGCACAGCTTTCTCATGAGAAAATCAAACAAGCATTGGCAAAGCCAATAGGGCTCGTCAATCCGAGAGCTATTGGCATTGTTAATGAATTTAACCCATGCTGATTAGCAGCACGGCTACTGTTCAGCATGGCTGAAAGTCATATAAAAAAGTATATGGCGGCCACTTCAGATTTTTCCCCGAAGTATCACAAAGGCGCGCGCACACACTAAAGCCCCAGCTCTGCTGCCCACAGATTGATCACAACACATCTCATTAAAAACAGTGGATACGCTGTCTAGCCGAGACCTAATAAAAAAAGATGCGAAATGTACATGAAAAAACACAGACATGCCCAGGCAACTCGGTTGTGTCACTCTTCCCCCAACCCTTTGCGACTTAGATAAACACAAAAGCCATCTAGCCTAGCCTGCATACCTGTCAGTACTTGAACCTGCCAGGATTTATGTGCTGTGGGCAAGTCTGCCTGGCAGAGCAACAGATGAGCATCCAGTAATGCCAGACATAAACAAAGTACTACACCACTAGGTCCTAGTCACTGGAGTAAAACCTCGGAGCAGATCCAGCGCTATTTTAAGACAAAATGCTTGTCATCATTGATTGAATTGTTAAAGACACTTTCCTAAAAGTAGAGTATACTGTTGTTTGTTATACATACCCACCATAGATGCAAAAAAAATGCTTCTCTTAATGTTGATTTTCTCCATTTTCAGTCCTTTCTTACAGAAGATGGCCTCCCATAGCTCTGTCTAATCTGTTATCCAAATGTGCCTAAAAGCAGCAATGGCAATGTTTGTTAGGTAGTCAATAATGCAATTTCCATAAATTGCTTTGGCACTGACTTATTCTCTTGCATCAAGACTTCCCTGCCAGGGCTGTGAGCTAATACTGGCTTTAAAAGCACCCCAGTGTTTACATATCAGAAACACCTGAAGAGGAAATGGCCTGTGTTTCCCTGGTGCAGCCCCAAGGGCTCTTTGTGGCATATTGCTGGCGCCAGTCGTTCTGACAGTGTTGCACTACTGTCTGCACAAATAACCAGTGCAATAATATTTTGAGAGCATTTGGTTCAAGCTATTACAACACGGTTATTATTTCCTGTTGCTGGAGGATCGAATCACCAGGCTAATTAAACTGATCCAGAAGGTGTGGGTGGCTTGACATCCAAAACACAGCGGCAGCCGTTTGTATTTTTCGATGATTTAATAGTCTATTGTGGAGCCCAGTGCTATAGAAACGCTGGTTTTATGCTGCCCGTTGTCAAATTTTACTCAGTTTATTTTCAATCCTTGGGGCTTTAACAATAAATTCCAGTTGTGCATGAAACCAAAATGTGCATATGTTTTTCATCTGCATTTCACTAAAAACAACATTTACCAGAAATGTGCTAATCATAGTGGCTAAAAAGTTGTTGGGGTAGCGCTTTGGTTTCCCTGACTGTTGCTGAATTCAATGTTTTCTCAAATTAATGCACTTGATCATGTAATTACTATGCTCCCAATACGTATTTTCTGCAACCCTCGTCTGCAGGAATGTGTAATTGTGTGACTGATATCTTCGGAAGGTGGAGGGGTTCTGATGCAGCTTCTGTGAAACATGTCCCTGTTTGTGACCATCTTTGGAGTAGAACGCGCCTGGATGGCAGCTTTTACATGGTGGATACTTTAGGCAGCGCGATGTATGTTCACCCGATCCCTCTTTTTTTGTTATTGTAGTTTTATTTAGTGTGAATAAAGGTATAAGCCCTGAGTTCAATGTTCATGTCTCTCGGAGTCACCAGCAAAAAAAGAGTGACCGACAGAATGCCAATAAGAAAGCAATAGACAGGGGAGAGGATGTGGCATAACAGCTAGAGCGCCGGACTTTGAAGCTGGGGAGAATTGGTGGGAGGCTCAACATTAGGCCTGGGCGGAAAATTACGCTACGCTCGCGTAGTTTGCGAAGTTTGCGCTACTTCGCACTACGCGAATTGCACGTAGCACAGTGCGAACACGCGTAGCGTAGCGTAGCGTAGTGCAGCGGTCATTTTTTGCTTGCTCGCGGTCCTCAACGTCAAGTTGGCGACCGCGAGCAAGCAAAATGACATCCCGGCGAGACTTTTCTCGTTCGCGATCAGCAACATCAAGTTGCCGATCGCGAGCGTGGAAAATAAACCTCCCGGCGAGATTCTCCAACGGGGAGGTCAGGTTTCTCATTGCGAGTGGTCGCGTATGCTCGCGACCGCTCGCGATGAGAAACTACCAGTCCGCGTTGAGAAAGCTGCCACTCGAGTAAAAATCTACTCGAGCGGCAGTAAAAGACAGCTCGCACTGTGCAAGATGCCGTTTTCAATGATTGCACAGTGCGGACAAGCATCCGGCACTGTGCAATCATTGCGAACACACACTACGCAGTTCGCGTAGTGCTACGCGTAGCTCGCGTAGTGCGAACTGCACTTTGCGTAGCTTCGCGAAGCGTTACTTCGCGAACTACGCCCAGGGTTACTCAACATCCTGTGATTCTGGGCAAAACACTTAATCTCTCCGTGCCTAAAAATAAATCTGTCTGGATGTACTGGAACTAGCTCTGTAAAGCGCTCTGATACCTTCGTTCTCGCTATATAAAAATGCAAACAAAAAGTGCTTACAGGTTCGAGAGGTGGGGGGAGCAAAAAGATGCACTCTGTAAAGTGTTTAAACAAAAAAATGAGCACACCAGTGAAATAAATAAAGCAGCGTTTGGATGTGAAGGCAATCTGGCTGGGGTTGATGGGGAGGGGGGAAGAGGCGACAGAGGACAGAGTGAGTGAAAACACGAGCACTATATGGAATGCTGTAACACAAAGAAAAAAGTAGCTCCTAAAGCAGGAGCAGTGGATGGAGACACAATTACTTGGTCCATGCTGTGAGGGAGGGCAACACAAGAAGAGGCATGATAAAGGCATGCCATCGACAAATGGGGAAAAAGAATATTTGTGCGAGACAATAGTAAGCACATGGGCGGGCTGAAGCCCGCAGATTGAATACAACACGTCTCTTTGAGACAGTACATGTGCTGTCTAGCCGAGACCTAAAAAGGACCTTGAAAAAGACCCTACCCTATTTCTCACCCTATACCTCTATAAATATCTTTAATCTACATATACTTACTTCCTTTATGCATCTATAAACTTTCCATGTACTTATGGATCTATATATCTATTACTTTCTTCTAATTCAACATATCTAATGCACTACCCTATTTCTCACCCTATACCTCTCTCAATATATCTTCTACCTCAACTCTCTGACTCATCTCAAACCTCTTTCTACTACTCTTTCCAATGCACTAGTCTATTTCTCACCCTATACCTCTATCAATATATCCATTACCTCCACTCTCTCATTCATCCCAAACCCCATACCATTACTATGATCCCCAAAATAGCCCTTTCTAGACTAACCCCTACTCTACTCCTCCTTGCACCATCTGACACCTCTTTTACTATACTGATCCCCCAAAACAAGCCTTTCTAAACTCTTTCCTCTGACTCTTCCCCTCCACATCCCTTTTTACTCATCCCAAGCCTCCCACTACCCACTTCCCAAATTTCATATTTCACTATACTAATTCACCACTAATCCTTTATGGGTTCCGGAGTAGCGTGTTACTCACCAAAAAAGCGCTTCAACACCCCATCAGGGGTAACAAGCGCTATATATATATATATATATATATATATATATATATATATATATATATATATATATATATATATATATATCCCATCAAAAGTTGCTCTGCGAAAGGGGCCTCAGACTCTGGCAGGGCGGCTTCAGTGTGGCAGGCACGGAACACCCAGCCTATACATCCAGCAAAAACCTTTCCCACACGAAGAAAAGCCACTGAAGCCTTCCATGGAGTAAAGACGCTTTATTACATATAGTCCTTCGGTAGCCAGCAAAGAATAAACTGTCCCAACGCGTTTCAGCTCTGCCATCAAGCCTTGCTCACGGGAAAAATGAAATATATATATATATAAACCTTTGTCCCTCTTCTATCCCTCTGCTACCCTTCTCAATCCAAATAACTAACTAACATATCCACCACTCAAATTACTTTCAGATTTCACTATACTATACTAATTCAACACTAATCCTTTAATGGGCTCCGGACTAGCGTGCTACTCGCCAAAAAAAAAGCGCTTTAATACCCCATCAGGGGTAACAAGCGCTATATAATGCAAACCTTCTTCCCTCTTCTATCCCTCCGCTATCCTTCTCAATCCAAATAACTGATTAATATCCACCACTCAATTTACTTTCATATTTCACTATACTAATTGACCACTAATCCTTATGGGTTCCGGAGTAGCGTGCTACTCGCCAAGAAAGTGCTTCAACACCCCATTAGGGGTAACAAGCGCTATATAAATGCAAACCTTTTTTTCCCTTTTCTATCCTTCCGCTATCCTTCTCAATCCAAATAACTGACTAATATCCACCACTCAAATTACTTTCATATTTCACCATACTAATTCACCACTAATCCTTATGGGTTTTGGAGTAGTGTGCTACTCTCCAAGAAAGTGCTTCAACACCCCATTAGGGGTAACAAGCGCTATATAAATGCATACCTTTTTTCCCTCTTCTATCTCTCTGCTATCATTCTCAATCCAAATAACTGACTAATATCCACCACTCAAATTACTTTCATATTTCACTATACTAATTCACCACTAATACTTTATGGGTGCCGGAGTAGCGTGCTACTCGCCGAAAAAAGTGCTTAAACACCCCATCAGGGGTAACAAGCGCTATATAAATTGCAGACCTTTTTCCCTCTTCTATCGCTCTGCTATCTTTCTGAATCCAAATAACTGACTATCATATCCACCACTCAAATTACTTTAATATTTCACTTTACTAATTCAACACTAATCCTTAATGGGTTCCGGAGTATCCTGCTACTCGCCGAAAAAGCGCTTCGACGCCTCGTCAGGGGTAGTAAGCGCTATATAAATGCAATTACAATACAATACAATATAAGAAGTGAGAAGGCTGAGCAGGGCTGTGTGTAACAAGGGCACAATATGAAAATAAGATAACTATTGGCTTGCTATTATGGTCGTTTTATTTTTGTGCAGTTTCACAGCTGCTCCATAGCTCCAGAACCCATGCTAAATTTCTATGCTAACTACTGACTGAGTGGTTAAATAAGTTACACATTTATTGAATGTATCTCCTGCGGGCATTCTGAATCACTGTCCTGATCTGTTAGAAACAGAGATTTGCCTTATAATGAAAATTGCAGCTTTGCTCAAATTATTGAGAAAAGAAAGACTGAAATAATAGAGCCTGTATATCCTTATTTCTATTTTAGTGGCTGAATTTGATGCACATTGCTGAAATCTTTTATGTTCTTCCAGGGCTGGGAATGTTGTACCTATCCTAATGTCGCTATTCTATCTGCCATTTTGACATTTGATGCTCAGTCTCCTTCATTTTTTTAATTATTTGTGAGAGTTGAGTTGAAAACCACATTTTTTTGTGATGTTGTCCTCTGCGCTATTTTCCATAGCCATCTCAGCCTTCGCTATTCTGTCATACACCTATATAAAGAAATGTACTCTTGCTACCACCGTTTAGCTCTGTTTCTCCTTGGGATCAAATGCCTTGGTTATCTCCACAACCGATAGAAGCCTGCCATGTTATCATTGAATTCACACTTTTCAGAATTTACCGAGGTATTTTGGCACGAATTTGGCACAAGTGCCGCTGACCTTTGGTCTGAGCTCATCCTCTGGCTATAGAAAATTTGCCTTTGTGTTAACCTTCTTTGCCTGCATTTATTTGTGCAAATGTTGTGCTGCATCTTATCCCTACAACTTCGCACCCACCCCACCAGCATCTCCAATCTACATCTGTGTGTCTTTCGGGCTCCCTCCCATCCATAGTCATCTCTGAGGAAGCCTACACACTGGAGTAGTAGA
The DNA here is from genome assembly GCA_963921515.1 of Calotriton arnoldi. Classification (NCBI taxonomy): domain Eukaryota; kingdom Metazoa; phylum Chordata; class Amphibia; order Caudata; family Salamandridae; genus Calotriton; species Calotriton arnoldi. The sequence continues at coordinate 1,670,169 of CAWUFW010001516.1, forward strand.
GTGTTGATAGACCCTGCTGCTGGTTTTAAAAGCACCCATTGTGTGGTGCTTTCCTAGGGACTTCTTCCGCGCAGGGTAAGATTGTGTGGTTTACTGTCGGGTTTGCTGCCACAATGGACCCTATAAGTGTATGTCTGAGTGCCCCTCTGGAGGTACCAGAGTAGCGTGCCTAGAGGACTGTTGGGCGTGTGTTTAGTATAAGTAGGGACAGAGCCTGGCTTTATTGTTTGTGCGAGCTGGGGGCTGACAGGTAGAGACTGTTAGAGAATCAGCTGGTGGCAGTGAATGCTTGAGATGAGAATGCTCTAGGACTTGGGTGTGTGGGTGCTGCCGAGCGGGCAGGTTTTGGCAGGTTTTGTGGCGCAGGGTTCTGGCCCTGTGAGCACGGTTATGAAGAGCAGGGAATGGTGCCCTCATGAAGACACATCATCGAGGGCCCAAGGTCTGAACTGGCTAGCACTGAGCTGACTAGCCACTTACAAGCACATTCCCAGGATCTTTTACCCATCTGTGCATTCTTTGGGAACCCACTGGAGATGATGGTAGATGAGGAAACCCAGACTCTTCAACAGTAGAGTGGTCGCTCAGGGGTGATCTCCTGGACCATTACGGGACAAGTAGTCCTGCATGAGCTCGAAGATTTAGCTTGTCTGGTTGCTCGTAGGGAGGGTTGTAAACTATTGCCACAGTACTACGTGAATCTAGTGGAGTGCACCCCCATTACTGTATGTCATTGAATCATTAGGACTAGGCTGAACGAACGTGGCGGGAGTGATGTACAGTGTGCAACTGATCACTGTGGTCATTTGACTGGATGAACGTGACACCCACTGTGCAAATATGTTAATTATTCATGTAGCCAGCAAGATGGCTGATGTGCCTCCTTTGCATTAGATTAAGTTGCGTGTGGCACATAGACAACTGTGCAAATCCTACTGCATTCTTGTAGAGTGCGGGTCCATGGCACCAAAAACCATATAGAGGGGTGTATATGTGGGCACCATGCATTGTATATATCTCCATTCTGCCTCAGGGATCCAAGTTTCCGGATTCAGGCATTCTAGCCTTGCCTGGTACAAGTAAGTATCCACCATTATTGTCCCAAGTAGAACGACAGGCAAGGGTGCCCTATGCTTACCTGGGAGAATACGTAGCTGGTCTCGCATGCGTAGAGGCCCTACAACGCCTTTGTCGGCTGCATACCAGCTTCCCATGGCTCAGCTCATCCTCTTTAGAAGCAGGCTTGGGTCTCTGCATGCCCCCTACAAGGAAAAGCTCTTGTTTCTATTAGCATTACCATTAGCAACAAACACTCAGAATCGCCTACCTCCTGCACACAGCTGTGTTTTCTGAAGTTAACTTTTTTATATTTCTCTAGGGGAACAAGAGCCATACACAGGGCATTGACGGAACACTACAGGTTCAGTATTGAAGTAATATTGTACTGTGGAAGCACTGGAGGGATGTACCTTTAACCTATTTTAATTTAAACCCTGCTTGCATGGAGTGCAAGCAAGCGCAGCATCCACAAACTTCAGATGACTCAAAATGCTGCGGCGAGAGTCCTGTTTGGGCTTTCTCGCTATGATTCGGTCTCCAGTGCTTTCACGGAGCTACATTGGCTGCCCATCTGCAAACGCATTCAATTCAAAGCTTTATGCATTGCTTTTAAATCTAGACATGGCCTTGGTCCGTGGCAACTGTCACAATTTTTCAAATCTTACATTCCAGCCAGACCACTAAGATCGTCAGATAGTGGTAATTTCATCAACCCCAAGGCGCATAAAGTAAAGTGGGGAGGAAAAAGCTTTGCCTACACTACCACTAAGCTCTGGAATTCCCTTCCTGTATCTCTAAAAAAGAACCCAATTTGCTTAAATTTAGGAAGGGATATTTTAGGTTGTCTCCACTGTAGCCATCTGTAAGCTGATTAAGCGCCTAGACACCTCCGGGTATAAGTAGCGCTATACAAATTTCTCATTTAATTTAATTTAATTTAATTTTTCCACAAACAAGAAAACGTCATTTGGTTTTATTGCTGCATTTAATGATATAGTTGGAATTCTTAGATTATTGTACCATGAAGTACGTGGTGAGTAATTCCTTTCCCTGTCATCTTCGTCATTGCTTGGATATCCTGTGGCTCATCTGTAATTACAGGACATGTCAAAACCCTTATTAGACAGCAATGTTGGGAAATGGAATGGAATTTAACAAGCAGCCTCAAAAATCAGTCACTAACAAATGACTCAGATGGATGGAAGCTGCATGATGATACAGGTGACAACAATGAGGTTGCCATGGAGAGAAGGGTGGAGAACAAGAATTAAGTTGGCTCATGTGAAACATTTTAAACAGGTAACCAGCTTGCGATCCAATGAAGTCTTTATAAGGCTGTAGGGTGAGTGACTAGATTCGCCAAACAACATCACAGTCTCCTGTACCCTAAATTTTCCAAAACAAAATAACCTCCTTTTTGAGGGGCAACATCCTTGGTTGTTCCTGACTCCCAAACAATCGGTGCCTACAATCTAGACCAGTGGTTCTTAACCTTTTGACCTTTGAGGACCCCCAGTCAATCATTACTGGAACCTGGGGACCCCCTCTGAATCATTGGAATCTGGGGCCCCCACTGAGTCATTAGCGGAATCCGGGGACTCCAGCCCAAGCATTTTCGATGCTTTGAATTACAAAACAATACACAACGTATACAGAAACAAACATTCATCAAACAAATACACAAATGATAAATACTTTATTTAATTCACAAATATAAAAAAAATCTAATTTTAGTAGGAAGGTTTGAACTTTTCTAAATTCAGCTGAGGCCACCCATCGTTCATACTATATTCTGTTTGATGCAGTTGCATTGCTCCCACGAATCAATCTAAGGATGCTTACTTAATTTTTAGCCTCGAATTTCAGATTCTTTCATATTACAGAACTTTTTTAAATGTTCAGTTGTACATTTTCTTCTTGATTTGTATACACTTTATTTATCTGATAATATTTAATTTCCCAATCAGTCACAGCCCTACTGAGTAGGCTTCTGGGACCCCCGGACCACAGGGTAAGAACTACTGATCTAGACAGAGACACTCTCATTTAAATATTGGAGCATAATCCAGCGGCGATAACGTTGAGTGAATTCCAACCGCTTTTAGAGTTTCGAAAAAAGAAATTAGTAAAGTGTTCACCAAACGTTTTGCATTTTTTTCTTTCTCTTTCTTCTATGATTCTTCACTCCATAACTTTGCCACTAACGATCCATCATCCCTTCAGTCTTGGATATCATTCACTCTCTTCGTCTAACTTTATCTAAAACTACAATTCTTTCCTTTCCTCCTCCATTCCATCTCCCCTTGCCCAGCTATAAGTTATCCCTGTAACTTAGGGGTTATCTTCAACTCCACTTTTCTCTACTCAGGTTTTCAATTTCCTCGTGTCATTTTCAGCTTCAGAATTTGTGTACATTTTGGTATTTACTTCTATCTTGATCAGTCGCTCAACCCTCATACTCAGCTTGATTACTGCTCTTCACTCCTTGTCGATCTCCCTCCCTGCCTTCTTCCTTGCCTCTCTCCACTAATTTTTATATTATTCAATTCAACTTCTGCCTTGTCTTTCTCTTTATTGCCCTTTTCTCCACTTCCCTTCATAGGGGCTTGGCTTCAGAGGGGTATTTGAAGTGTGCCACCGCCCCAAATAAATGCATTCTAGGTTTGATAGTCAGGTCTGGTGGCCTTGAGTCGGGTCTGCTATCTCTATGTCGGTTTATTTCGTCCTGAGCCAAGAATGAAAGACAAAACAGTAACCTTTAATGTAAACGCAAGAGAGAGACAGAGATACCAATCTGGTGGCTGAATTTCAAAATGTGAAGCCAGATAACCTGAAATCAATACTGGTGCCTCTGCTTGTCCAAATTGTGTGATCATAGGCAAACATTTTGTTTCACATAGCCTCCTTTTACTTTATTATAAAACAATTAGCACACTTTTAAATTCTTGATTTAGAATGTGCGCTGTTCAAGCATCTCTTATGTTTGATTCAATAGACTATAATGTTGCACCATCTAGGCCACATTTAGGGTTTACATGACTCCTGACTTACCTCTTAGTTTACCAATAGCACTGTCGTTGGGGGCGAGCCATGAATGTTTTTTAAAAATGATCACTTTTAATAAATGTCTGTCTACGCAATGATATAATCCGATGCACTATGGTAATATGCTTCGGCATGTAAAGAAATACACTTTTTAAAATTTTGACGTGATTATATATTTTTACATTATGTTTGTTGTATGATATACATGCCAAGCGTTTTCATGGCTCGGCTCGTGCACGAACTCTTAGAGCCTAGCGTGCCCTCCTCTATTTGCGACTCAGGCTTAGTACATGGGCCATCAGTCACTTGATAAAATGATTTGTAAAAGGCATGGATTAGAAAAATGAAGCCCTGAGCAGGTGCACCAATTTGTCAACTCTACCATCAAGCCTTCTTGTAGCAGAGATATAGAAGAGTTTGTGCTGTGAAAATACAGTTACAATAAGTGATCCTAGACAGGGACTCCAGGCTCTTCAGTTGTATGTGACCGTAGTCATGAGTTCCCATGGAGACCTACCCGGGCCAGGTGGCACAGGCAGGGGCATAGTTTCAGCGCGGGTGTTTGGGGTGTGACACCCCTCAAATGCATTCTTGGTTTTGTAGTTGAGTCTGGAGCCCCTGAGGCGGGTCTGCTACGTCTGTGTTGGTTTTTCTCATTGCTTTTATTTCACTAATAGGTTTTAACCTGTTCATTTTTTGGGCTGGGATCTTAAATATATATAGTAACCGGTTTACCAAAAAGTAGTAAATCTGCACCCATAGAAGTACTCTTAGAATGTGTGCAAATTTACTACTTTTTGGAATTCACAAGCATTGGCAGTAGTAGGCTTGGATAGCTACGCCACTCTCAATTTTCCAGGCATATTACTGGCAATAAAATACCCAAAAGGTGATTGGATGAATGCTTGCTAATAGTCTAAACACTGGGAATCACTTGGGGTAGCTTTCCAACCCATTGTTTATTGCCCACTGTGCCACTCTAGACAGAGGCCCACCTAATGCAAATAAGAACTGACCCTGTTCCTCATGGAAACAGTCCGTCCCGGACCTTGGTCATCTCTCCTCTCAACCCTTTAGCCTATTGCTTTCGAAGTTGGTAAATATGAGAGTCTCTCTCCCCCACCCCCAGAATCTCACTGACTGAGGTACACCCATGTACCTACTTTCTTATCTCTGTTAGCTTCAATTTCACTCTTAGGGGCATATTTACTAAGAAGTGGCAGAGTGCGGCGTTAGCCTTCCTGGCTTAACGCCGCACTCCACCACTTCTGAAACGCAGGGCTGCACCATATTTACAACAATATGGTGCAGCCCTGCGTTTCCCCCTGCGCTGGCGCTAAATTTAGCAGCCTAGCGCCAATGCAGACACCCTTGCAGCATAGTGCAAGGGTGTCTGCGTTGAGGGGAAGATTCTTTATGTGCACGAAGGTCTCCCTTCCTGCACATAACCAATCTTTAAATGGTGTTTTGTAACTTCTATGTGTGCTGCATTAAGGAGCACATATAGAAGTTGCAAAACGTCATTTTTCAAAAATGATTGTTTATGTGCAGGAAGGGACACCTTCCTGCACATAAACAATCAATTGCGTTTTGCTGTTTCTATTTGTGCTGCACAAGGCAGCACACATGGAAACAGCAAAAACGAGGAGAAATTAAACATTTCTTCTAGTTTCACTAGGTTAAGGCCAGGTTTTCCCTGGTCTTAATTTTGCCACTGCCTCCTATTTACTCTACCCTTGTAAATAGGGGTCAGCGTCAAAATCAATGAGTGTTGCGGTGGAACGCCCACCGCAACACCCATTGCCCTCCCCTTTCACACTAAGTATAGCGTGAAAGGGTGCCTTATTTACAAGGCAGCATTAAGAGACGTTAAGTGGCTTAACGCTGCCTTGTAAATAAGGCGAAGCCCCTATCACCACTACAACATCCTGAACATCCTGAAAAGTGATGTTGTGGTGGCGATAGGGGCTTGTAAATATGCCCCTTAAATTCTTGATCAATTGCTCTGCATCATCTTTAATTTAGCCATGATCTTGCCACTCTGTCTTTTGTCTTTTGTCTTTTTTACTTTGTTTGCTTTCACTTGTATTCCTTGCTCTGCCTTTCAGTTTCCACATGTATCTCTTTACCCTTACTGACTTCTTCATGGTAATGTTCTTTACATATGCCTCTGAAACACATGTACTTTTCCCTCTTCCCATGTGTGCTGCCACCTGACACTATCTTATATGCCGTCTGCTCTCTCATTAAAGGCAATCTCCTTTCATCTCTTTCCATTAGCTGTTGTTCTTGCTGTCCAAGTATTGTCACACTTCATATTAGGAGTTCAAGCTCCCATCACTCTTGTCCTATCAAAATTGTACTGCGCTAATAGTCTGTATCATGGCTTAACTCTGTCAACTATGAGAAGACTACAAAGAATTCAGAACGCTGCCTCTAGACTCCTTCTACCTGTAAAGCCACAAGCACACATCTCTCCTGTCTTGAGGGCACTACTCTGGTTACCAGTTACCAAAACGCTGCCTCTAGACTCCTTCTACCTGTAAAGCCACAAGCACACATCTCTCCTGTCTTGAGGGCACTACTCTGGTTACCAGTTACCAAAAGATCCTCATTCAAGCTGCTTTGTATCACACACAAAGGAATACATAGCAAAGGGCCATTCTTTATCAGGAAGAAAATCAACAAACACATACAACAAAGAAACCTATGCTCAAAAATGGCTCCCCGCCTCATAATTCCTACATACAAGAAAAACAACATGGATGAAACATTTTTCTCTATTCAAGCAGCCAAACTATGGAATTCCCTACCTGCAAACATAACATCTACAGACAGCCATCTCCACTTCAGAAGATTAGTTAAAGGTGGCTCTTCCCCACATGACGCCTATACTCACAACTCAAGAATGTACAACAACAATATACTCAGACACGACAAACTATACTGATGACCATATGGAAAAGAACTGTCTTCATACAAGTACATATTGATGGAGCAGGATAAATGAAAACATTTTAACCTCCTAATAATTTTCGTAAAATAATTAATAAACATGTTCGTTTAAGTAAATAACCAACAATGTATGTTACATGTAAAGGGTTAAAGGTAACACGCTATTTTTGTGTGCAAATTAATCTACTTATAATTGTTGACGTGTCTAACATAAACGTAATATTTGCGTACTAATAAAATAATAAACGCATGATTTGTGCTTTAAGAATAAAACGTGTGGTGGCAAAATAAAGCGATGGTAAGTAAGGGACGGCTTTATATGTTGCTTTTTGCTAGGTAATACCTAATTGGGGTACGTAGAAAGACGGGAGGGAAACAAAAGGGTTTATATTCTTTATTTTAACAATATTTTATTTATCTTTGAAAATAGTGCGCTTAGGCCTGTTGAGCAGCGATATAAAATGGCCGTCATGAGCTAAAGTACGCATGTGCAAGAAGCCGTGGGGAAAAAGGAGAAAGGCTGTGAAAAAGAATGACCACGTGGTCGTGCTGAGAGCCTAAGATGGAAGTATGGTCAAGGCTATTGTGACCTTACTGAGCAAATGTGTGCCAAGATGATCAGCAAGAAGCGTGAGAAGTCAAACTGAATAAATGGACGGAACTGTTGAATCTAAAAAGTATCAGAAAAAGATACAAATTGGACTGATCGAAACTGATGAGTAATGTCATGAACTGTGGGAAACGATGCAAGCATGGACATTCCACAAAGAACTGGTTAAGACAAGGAAGTTTGATTAAAATGTATATGGACTTGAATGAACCAATGAGAGAGAATCACGCCATAGAGATGCAACATTTTTATTCAGTAAGCTAGAATTAGGGTATAAGAAGACCTACTCTTGGTGGGGAGGGGTTAGATGCTGGAGAGGTTAGTTGCTGTTGACGGAGATGCTGTAGATGGGTGAAGTTGCGGTTGCTGATGCTGACGAGCTGATGCTGCTGCTGCTATTTTATATTTTTAGTTGAGTATAAGATGCTGCTTTTGGAGAACCTTTTTACTCCTGATAGATTTTTCATTTAAAGCTATTAGATTTTCCAAGACAGATAGATTGGTCTTTTGGAGTTCTTGCTGTGACAAACTTTATCTTCCATCCAATAGGTATGCATTGTATTTTCAATTTATTTCTTATAATGATGATAAATGTAATAACTGAGTGATAAACTTAAACTTATGCATTGTTTCTAAAAACTTTATATAAACTTTATTATCTTTAAACAAATGACTCAGTGATTCTTTAGCTCAATAATTAAGGTAAAATGTTAAAGAGTTTATTGTGATTGAGCTGGTCTTAATCACCATCAACTGATTCCTACTAGTTGGTCCATCGACCAATGAGCGGAATACCTTAAAAGCAATGAGAAACATTATGTTGTGTTAAAAAAGAGGTATCCCGTCTCCTTCCAGTGAATCGTTTTCTCCTAGGTTAAGGACGGAGGCAATCCAGGGAAAGAAATGAGTAAGTGAATATATATGCGGTGTCAATGGGCCCCACCGTCATATAGATATAATCTGTGTATTGGAGAGATAGTTGTACCTGGATGACCGAGTCATATAGGAGAAGAATTTTTATTGTTAGCGCTGGATCAGATTTCTTGGTAGCAGAGTTATGGTTACTATAGATTAGTTTGGTGATTATTGATTATTGATAAGTTCATGTCTAACACTTTATGTTGAGTCGCGTTATGTTATATGTAAGTTTTCACGCTTCCGGGAAGTAGGAAGTGGAACACGTGTGGCAAGAGAAGTCACATGGAATAGTGCATTGTCTGAGTTCATATTGGTAATAACACAGGTTGTGTTATGATAGGGACATTTTCCACATAAAAGGTGTGTGAGTGAAATAGTGACCGGTTTTCTTGTGAAACTCTGGCCTTAATTCTCAGGAGCAGTATAGTCTCCACATGTGTTTTATCCCCAGAGAAACGGGTTTACCGCTTGCTTGAAAGAAGGGTAAGGTAGAGGGAAGTGCTACTTTATCAGCGAAACGGGAAAATTCTGTGGTAGGGTAGAGGTAAGCGCTGCCTACTGGAAAATACAGAATTCTTGTGTAAATGGACAAAGCTATCTCTTTTGTTTAGTGAATCAGACAATGGAAATGTGTTTTAAATGTTGTAACTAACAAAGAATTGTTGAAAAAGAAATTGCCGATAAATTTTGTAAAGGAGGGGTCAAGAGCAGAATTGACGTAGACAAAAGCCGCGCTGGGATTGGACAGTGCGCTAGTCATACAGAGACAGGAGCAGAACTGACGTAGACAAAAGCCGCGCTGGGATTGGACAGTGCGCTGTAGACAGAAACCGCTCTGATTGAGTGTTGGTGTGAGTCGCGCTAGTATTGGTCGAATAGACTAGTGACGTGGAAGTTTGTGATTGGAGTGTTAGTGTGAGTCGCGCTAGTATTGGTTGGAATAACGCATAGAGAACAGTGTTGAATTGCGGATCATTTGAGGAGAGAAAGCGATTGTGAATCATGTCGTATTATGAATATCGTAGAGAGAAAACGTCGTGGATGTCGAAAGTTAAGAACTTCTTTAAGAAAGACAAAAAGGTAGTGACTAGAGAGGGACAAGTAATTCCTCCGCCGAAATCACCAGCTTCGCACATGATGCTGAAATATGGATATCATACATGCATATGGTTAGAAAATTGGACAAAATATACCAAGAATGATGGAGCATTGGCTTTCCCTGAGAATGGTTCATTTAATGTAGCTGTATTACGGAATTTGAGAGAGAAGATGGCAATGTTAGAACCTAGACCTAAACCGACACAGTTTGAAGCTTTAACTGAATGGGAAGATGAGATGTATGAACGAGAGAGATTCAGAGGATTAAAGAATCATGAGTTTGTGCCTGGAAGGTTATGGGGAGTAAATCATGAGGACAGAATAAAGCGTTGGAGATGTGCTAATATGACAGGAGGTTTGTTTCCAGCTTTTACAGTTGAGGAAGAAGCAAAGAAAAAGTGTACAGAGAAAAAGAAACATGTGGTTATGGACAAATATGGGTATGGTGGTAGTGAGACGGAAGACGAATTGCTGGAAAATATTTTAAACAGAAACCCACCTCCATACCAACAGACTTCTGCGGTGGTGACACCTAATGAACCGCCAATGGAAACTGGGAGGAATAAAAATCCCGAACGAAGAGATGAGATAAATAGGTCACAAGATCAATTAAAAACTTCACAAAATGAAGAGATAGAAGGTGACAATGCAACTGAACTTGCAAAAACCACAAGAGAATTGACTGAGAAAATAAGAGAATTAACAAAGAATATGGAAGCTGTAACTGTACCAGTAACGATAGGTCCACTAATGCCAATTTTTGAGAATCAGAAAATTGATTAACGTTCTTTAGTGATTCCCATGAATTCACATTTGCAAAGAAAAAGAGAAGGGATGGAACTGAATAATGAAGGTGCACACCATTTGGTTAGTACCTATAGACCAAGCCCACCTACTAATTTGACGATAAATGAGAATGAGTTCAGGAGAATACCTATGTTAACGGAGTCTGCATCAGGGACACCAGAAAGAAGTAACAATTGGATAGAATTAAATAGTACGCCTGTAGGTCCGACTCCAGATGAGTTAAATGAATGGATGAAAACGCTAAAAACGAAAGAAACAGAAGTAAAACCATTAGATGTAATTAGGTTAAAAATAGACATGGAAGAATTGATTTTAGGAACGATTGGTACAGAAAAATTAAAAAATTATCAGGATGATGAGATTATGTTTTTGTGCAAAAGTCTTACATGGAGAGCTAGAAATTTACATGACAAATTAGAAGAGACAGCAAGTGAACTAGGAGTAGAATTTGCAAAAGTGAGAACGTTGCAGAAACCATACAGAGTAGATTTTTGTGAGAAAGATATAGAGAATCTGAACACATCAGGAAGATTGACCCAAATAAAAGAGTTAATTGTTTTACTGAGAAAATGGGGTGATGTGGATAGATGGAGAAATAGATGGACGAAAAGGAATGAGAAAGTAACAGATAAAGCATCTTTGGCTTTTGCAGTAACAGATAAGGAACCAATTGTAAGGGAGTACCCGATGAGAGAAACTCCAGGAGGTAGTTATGTGCATGTTCCATGGACTAGACAGGATATACTGTCATTTACAAATGACTTCCCAAAGTTGAGAGAGAAGCCAGTAGAATGGTACAGACAAGTGGTGAGATTTGTTAAAGTTTCAAAGGTGTTGTGGATAGACTTGGATGGATTGTTTGATATAGTAGTGCCAGCTGATTTGTGGACAGAATGTAAGATTACTATTGATTGGCCAACTGTAGAATATCCAAGGGATGCTAAAACAGGAGCGCCAGGACCAGAAGTGATGAGAAAGTATGATCAAGTAATTACCTTTTTGAAGAATAAGATTCCACCTAAAGAAACAGATTGGGTAAAAATAGACAGAACCACGCAGGAAAGTAAAGAATCAGTGCATGCTTACTATGAAAGGCTGTTGTTAGTTTTCAAACAGTATAGTGGTTATCAGACACTAAATGAGAAGGATATGAGTCATTTTGTATATAGATTTGTTTATGGGTTGAAACCAGAGATAAGTGAGATGATTAAACAGCATATGATTTGTTGGCAGAATAGCACAGTCGATGAAGTTTTGAGATATGCTAAGTATTGCAGTGATGATATTGAGAGTAGACAGCGTAAATTGAAAGAAAAAGCCATGTGGGCACAGGTGAAAGTTGCAAAGAAGCAAGAAGCTCAATTGAGTAATACAGGTAATGAAGCAGGACAGGCTAGATCTCGACCAAATATAGGTAAAGGAAAAGGACAAATGAGCATAGATGAGGCAAAGAAAAAGTGGCCATGTCACAACTGTGGAAAGCTAGGGCATTGGAGAAACAAGTGTAAATTTCCTCCAAAACTTAATGTGGAAAATCAATCATTAAATTCACAGGTGCAGAGTGAGGTAGTTACTCAACAGAGTCAGGTGCCACAACCACCACTTCCCAAGAGTGTTAACCAACAGAAATACAGTGCAGAAACAGGATTCTACGGAGGAGAGCAGGTAACACAGTTGCCGCGTGCAGCTGCCATTTCTCAATATTGGTTACGACAGGATGAGGATGAAACGGATGAAAGCTTCTGACGGTGCCTAGGAGAGGGGGAAGAGTGCGTGCTTGGCGCAACTCTAGAGGTAGATCAGTCTGGTCCATTTGTGGATGGAGAAGTGAATGGTGCAAATGTAACATTCCTTGTGGACACTGGAGCAACCCGTTCTACTGTTAGGTCAGTAGAAATTCCAAACCTTCCTCTCTCAGGTGAACATATCCAAGTAGTTGGAGTTTCGAATCAGCAAATTAAGACGCCTCTTACTAAGTTAGTGGAGGTAAAGATTGGTCCATTTAGTGAAATGCACCGATTTGTGGTATGCGATTGTAGTCCCGTGAACCTATTAGGACGCGATCTATTGTGCAAAATGAATTGCACTATTTATTGTACTCCAGATGGAATTGCATTTCAGACCCCAGATGAAGATGTATTGTATAAAATGACACTGGTGAATTTAGAACCAGAAGTAAATGATTTGTTTCCTGTATTTGATGCAGAGAAAATCCCAATTGAACTGAAAAAGACAGTGAAAGAAGAAGTGTGGGACTTTACAGGAGAAGATATAGGATTAATGAAAGAAGTAGATCCCGTTAAAATAACCGTAAAAGAGGGAACGAGTTACCCAAATACGCCCCAGTATAAATTGACACCAGAAATAATTGAAGGAATAACGCCAGTAATAAATAAAATGGTTGAACAAGGGATTCTAAAAGAAATCATGAGCAGTCCATATAATTCGCCAATAATGGGACTGAAAAAGCCAAACGGAACATATAGAATTGTACAGGATTTGAGGAAGGTAAACAAAATTGTAGTGCCTTGTTGCCCAATAGTACCGAACCCTGCTGTGATTCTATACCAGATTCCACGTGAAGCAGAATGGTACACAGTAATTGATTTATGTCATGCATTTTCTCTATTCCATTGCATCCAGATAGCCAGCCAATATTTGCGTTTAGGTTTGGAGAGCGTATTTTGGCATGGTGCCGAATTCCTCAAGGGTACACAGAAAGCCCCTCAATCTTTAATCAGATTCTAAAGAAATCCTTGGAAGATTTAAAAATGCCAGAAAAGTCAGTGATGGTTCAGTATTATGATGACCTACTGGTGGCATCAAAAACGAAGGAAGCATGTGTCAATGATACAATTGCTTTGCTGAATCATTTAGCAAAAAGAGGACATAAAGTGTCCCCATCAAAATTGCAGTTTTGTCAACAAGAAGTCCAATATTTAGGGCATAAAATTGAGAAAGGAGTGCGAAAGGAAACGACTGAAAGAATAAAGATGATTCAAGGAATGAGAGCTCCAATGACGCAAAGAGAGGTAAGAATGTTTCTGGGAATGGTTGGATATTGTCGACAATGGATAAGCGGTTTTTCGTTGATTGCTAAACCGTTGCAAAAACTGACAAAGAAGGATGTTAAAGATCCTTTTGAAATGAATGATGAGGAAATTAAAGCATTCAGAGAGCTGAAAAAGAAATGGTGTGAAGCTCCAGCATTGGGAATGCCTGACTATGAGAAAGATTTTGAGTTGTATTGCAGTGAAAGAGATGGATGTGCATTTTCAGTCTTGGTACAGAGACATGGAACCATGAAAAGACCCATTGCATATTTTTCAGCTGTTTTAGACCCTGTAGCGAAAGCGTTGCCTGGATGTATGAAACCATAGCTGCTACTTGTGTGAGTCTGGAAGAGAGTGAAGGCATAGTGATGGGATAGCCACTGAGAGTATATGTTCCCCATTCTGTGGAAATTCTCTTGACAAGAACGAAAACCCAAAACATGACACATAGTCGGCTGACTAGGTATGAAAAAGTAATTTTGAGTGCAGATAATGTGACCATTGACAGATGTATGAATGTGAATCCTTCGACATCATTGCCAGATGAAGAGAGTGTGATTGAAATGGATGAAGTAGATCACGATTGTCTGAATGTGCTTGAATATTGTACAAAACCGAGATCAGACATACGAGATGAGCCCTTAAAGGAATCAGATTATATTCTGTTTGTGGATGGCTCATGCTTGAGAACGAATGATGGAGTTCTAAGTGCAGCATATGCAGTTTGCACAGTAGCAACTGTAATGGAAGCATCTTGTCTGAAAGGGATACGGTCGGCCCAAGTCGCAGAACTAGTAGCTCTGATTCAAGCATGCAAGTTGGGAAGAAATGTACGGGTTACGATTGTGACAGATAGCCAGTACGGCTTTGCAGTGGTGCATGATTTCGGTCAGATTTGGTCACAAAGAGGTTTCTTGACGTCTGCAGGAACGCCAATTAGAAATGGAGATTTTGTGAAACAGATGCTTGAGGCGATACAGCTGCCTAAACAGATTGCTGTTGTGAAGTGTAATGCACATAAAAATGGGGAAGACTACATAACTATCGGCAATAAATATGCTGACGAGATTGCACAGTACTGTGCAAAGAATGTGGTTTCTTTGAACAGGAACCGAGAGAGAGAGCATATTTCTTGTCCTTTGCTTTTTACTAACCCTGTTGAGACATGGGATGAGGTGAGACAGTTACAGGAAGCAGCAGATGATGAGGAAAAAGATACATGGATAAAAGCAGGATGTAGAAAACATGAGGAAAATGATGTTTGGGTTTACAGAGATGAAAGACCAGTTATGCCTGATAGCATGATTTCTGACATGGCACGGATGTACCATGGACAAGCCCATATTGGGAGAGATTCAATGATCAGACTTTTTAGACAAACATGGTATAATCCAAAATTCAGAGCCATAGCTGAGAGTCTTTGTCAAAGATGTCTTATTTGTCAACAGTTAAATCCAGGAAGGAAGACAGTAGTGAGTCTAGGAACAATAGGACGAGAGGGAGGTCCGTTCACTAGAATGCAAATGGATTTTATTGAAATGTCCCTGAGCAACAGACTAAAGTATGTCCTTGTAGTCGTCTGTTTGTTTTCCCGTTGGGTGGAAGCATACCCGACCAGAAGGAAAGATGGAATCACGGTAGCAAAACTTATGCTGCGAGAATTCATTCCGAGGTATGGTTTTCCAGTCACGATTGAAACCGATAGAGGAACACATTTCCAAAATGAATTAATTAAGCTAATTTGTGAAGCACTTAGTATGAAACAGAAACTGCATTGTGCATACAGACCAGAGGCTTCTGGAATAGTAGAGCAAGTGAATGGAACAATTAAGAACAGGTTAGGAAAAATGTGTCAAGCTACAGGACTCAAATGGCCAGATGCCTTGCCATTAGTTTTAATGACAATCAGAAGTATTCCAAAAAGGAAAACTGGACTCAGTCCCCATGAGATAATTATGGGACGAGCAATGAGACAAGCACATGTACCTGTCAACAAACTAGTGACTATAACTGATGATCTGGTGCTGGATTATTGCAAAGGATTGGCTGATGTGGTGCGTTCTGTGTTTCATCAGGTTGGACCGGATGCGACCACTCTTGAAAGAAAACCAGCTCACGACTTGAATCCAGGAGATTGGGTCCACATAAAAGTCCACAGGAGAAGAAACTGTTTGGTTCCTCGCTGGGACGAACCACGACAAGTGATCCTGGTAACAACCACTGCAGTCAAATGTGCAGGAGTGAAACACTGGGTGCATGCCAGTCACACCTTCAGAGTTCCAGAACTTGAAGATCGACATGTGAGTCGACATCTGGAAGTATTGGATAACAGTTCAGCATCAGAAGCAGAAGAAGAAACAAACAGGGTGCCAGAATCTGAAGATCAACCTGTAAGTCGACATCTGGAGGACCCAAATACAAGTGCAACGACAGAAGAAGTAGAGGAAATAGCTGAAGTTCCAGAACTTGAAGATCGACATGTGAGTCGACATCTGGAAATATCAGATACCAGTTCAGAATCTGATACAGATCATTCGGATTGTGAGGAAATTCTGAAAAGAAATTGGAAATTTGAAAGCATAAGAGAAGAAACTGAGCACGAAGATAGTAACAGTGAGCAACCAAGTACAGGTTGTGGTAAGAATCCTTCGGAGATAATATTAATAGATGAAGAAGGGAGAGTTTCAAACAGAAAGTTAGAAAAATCGGAAGATCCCCGAGGAGCAATAGGGACAGATAGCCAAAGAAAAGAACAGGGAAATTTAGAAGCAGATAGAGAGATTGACACAAATTCGGAAGAACCTCGAGGAGGGACAGAAATAGGTGAACGAAGGAAGATAAGAAAAGAACCACAAGTAGAGGAAGAAAATGAAATTATAAGATTCAAAATAAGAGACAATAAAGAAAAAACTGAAACAGAGTCTGAAGAAAGTGGAGAAGAAAGAAACCAAAAACTAGAGTCAAGAAAAAGGAATTGGAAAACAGAAAGAGAGGAAAAAGAAAGTGAGGCAAAAAGGCCAAGAAAAGGAGACAATTGGCCCAACGAAGTAAGAAAGTTAAGATACAGAATCATAAGGTTAGATGGAAAAAGTGCTGAACAAGTGAATGAAATAACAAGTCAGAAAGAGCAAGAAAAACAAGGTGGAAAACACTTGCAGAAAACGAAAAGAGTAAAGAAGGTAAATCCGAAGTATAGATCGCCTGAATGGTTGCATCTTGCTTTGACTGATATCAAAGAAGAAAAGAACACTCACGAGAACCCAGAACAAAGAAACCTAATGGGTGAAGGTGAGGTGCAACAAACTTGAAGAAATTTAAACAATTTCTACCGGACTTGACAAAACACTGGATCTGACGAATTTCTACCGGATTTGACAAAATACTGGATTTGACAAAGAAAGAATTCTGAAAAGAATTAAAAGAAAGTACCAAGCAAAAACAAAAACATTGGAGTGCAGAGTGGCTAATAAGTCATTTCTGAGGTGTAGTGACACAATTTTCTTGAAAATAAATAAATAAGGTTATAAAACAAAATGGAGGATACTAGAGATAGAAAATGTAAATGTGAGTTTTTAAGTAGATGGTGTAAGATGTGCTTCTTTTGTACAGGATTATTAATGACAGTATGGGTGGTTTTAGCAATCACTATTCCAATTAGTTTAGCTGTAGTAGAAACGTCTAATAACACAGAGAAAGAAAAAGGAGCTAACACTCAAGAACCAGTTATATTAAAAAGTAGTGCAGAGTTACATAAAGACAAATCAATAACAGATTTTTCAAAGAATGTTTTTACTAAATTATTATATGAGTATGTAGAAACAATGGATGTAAGAGATTGCTATGTTTGTATGCAATTGCCTGCGTCTGTAGCAGAGGGTGTGACTTATCATCACCTTCCTTTGACGTATGGAATAACATGTAGTGTTTTAGCAAGTTTATTTTATAAAACAGGTAGATTAGAATATTATTACACTGACACAGATAAGACTTTTGCGAAAGTTTCTGTAGTTCCCGAGCTAAACAAAATAATAGAGGGAAAAACGTTTGGTGAATATTTTATAGAAGATAAGATTTTAACATTAGATAATATAGTTAAAAACAACCTTACCTGTGAGTTAAAGAAGGAAGAAAAAGTATTTTTAGAGATGGTTGAAGAAAGAAGAGTGAAATTTCAAAGAAAAGTGATAGAAGAGACAAAAACACCTCTTTGGGCGTTTGAGGAAGACAATCATGACAAGAAAAAGACAAATGCAGCTATGACTCTGGATTGGCCCCAACAGGGAAGGTTGTGCATTAGAAGAAATAAAACAAGATATGACAATTATTTTGTGGGTTCCAGTATTTGCCATGACAATTATCAAATTTTAGGCGGATGGGGATTCAAAGGGGGAAAAGATCCAATATTTCCAGGGATCTATTATGTTTGCGGTAATAGGGCTTATTACAGGTTGCCGGACCATTGGTACGGGTCATGTTATTTAGGCCTGGTCTTTCCAAAGATTTTTCATATGGATAGAAAAGAAAAAGGAACACACAAAATGATAAATACCTTTACACGTAGAAAAAGGGAAAGTTTTTCCGAAATAGTAGGTGATATTTTTGGTGCATTGATACCAGCAGTGGGAATATCTTTGAATGCATTTAAAATTCGGAAATTATCCACAGTGGTAGATCGTTTATCTACAGATACTGCTGGAGGGTTCTTGATGGTAAATACCGAGATGGTTGCCATGAGAGCTATGGTGATGCAAAATCGACTTGCCCTTGACATTCTTTTGGCAAAAGAGGGTGGAGTCTGTGGAATGCTGAAAGTCGAACATTGTTGCACTTACATTCTAGATAAAAGTGAAAATATACAAAAGTATTTAATCGAATATTACAAGTTTGCACAAAGAACTTGTTCCACTGGAGGTTGAAAGTGCATTGGGAAAACTTGGTAAAGGGTTTTCTTCAGTAATAAATTGGTTAACAAGAATGAGTGGATTAATAATAGGGAAAGTTATAATAATAGCAACCATGATTATAATAATAATTTTAGTGCTGAAGCTTGTAATTACATGTATAAAGAAAAGAAGAAGACAGAATAAAATAGAAAAAGAAAACATGATAAACAAGGAGAGAGAGAGAGAAATGGGTGAAATAGAGCTAGAAGAGATAAAAGAGAACATGTACAAGAAGACCAAGAGACAAGTTGAAAGGGATACAGTTGTGTAAACTAACAAAAGCAAACGGATAAAAGAAATATGCTGTCTGAGAAAATTGTATAACTTGGGTTTTGTGGTGATATTAAAAATCACCAAAGGGGGGAGTTGATGGAGCAGGATAAATGAAAATTTTTTAACCTCCTAATAATTTTCATAAAATAATTAATAAACATGTTCGTTTAAGTAAATAACCAACAATGTATGTTACATGTAAAGGGTTAAAGGTAACACGCTATTTTTGTGTGCAAATTAATCTACTTATAATTGTTGACGTGTCTAACATAAACGTAATATTTGCGTACTAATAAAATAATAAACGCATGATTTGTGCTTTAAGAATAAAACGTGTGGTGGCAAAATAAAGCGATGGTAAGTAAGGGACGGCTTTATATGTTGCTTTTTGCTAGGTAATACCTAATTGGGGTACGTAGAAAGACGGGAGGGAAACGAAAGGGTTTATATTCTTTATTTTAACAATATTTTATTTATCTTTGAAAATAGTGCGCGTAGGCCTGTTGAGCAGCGATATAAAATGGCCGTCATGAGCTAAAGTACGCATGTGCAAGAAGCCGTGGGGAAAAAGGAGAAAGGCTGTGAAAAAGAATGACCACGTGTTCGTGCTGAGAGCCTAAGATGGGAGTATGGTCAAGGCTATTGTGACCTTACTGAGCAAATGTGTGCCAAGATGATCAGCAAGAAGCGTGAGAAGTCAAACTGAATAAATGGACGGAACTGTTGAATCTAAAAAGTATCAGAAAAAGATACAAATTGGACTGATCGAAACTGATGAGTAATGTCATGAACTGTGGGAAACGATGCAAGCATGGACATTCCACAAAGAACTGGTTAAGACAAAGAAGTTTGATTAAAATGTATATGGACTTGAATGAACCAATGAGAGAGAATCACGCCATAGAGATGCAACATTTTTATTCAGTAAGCTAGAATTAGGGTATAAGAAGTCCTACTCTTGGTGGGGAGTGGTTAGATGCTGGAGAGGTTAGTTGCTGTTGACGGAGATGCTGTAGATGGGTGAAGTTGCAGTTGCTGATGCTGACGAGCTGATGCTGCTGCTGCTAATTTATATTTTTAGTTGAGTATAAGATGCTGCTTTTGGAGAACCTTTTTACTCCTGATAGATTTTTCATTTAAAGCTATTAGATTTTCCAAGACAGATAGATTGGTCTTTTGGAGTTCTTGCTGTGACAAACTTTATCTTCCATCCAATAGGTATGCATTGTATTTTCAATTTATTTCTTATAATGATGATAAATGTAATAACTGAGTGATAAACTTAAACTTATGCATTGTTTCTAAAAACTTTATATAAACTTTATTATCTTTAAACAAATTACTCAGTGATTCTTTAGCTCAATAATTAAGGTAAAATGTTAAAGAGTTTATTGTGATTGAGCTGGTCTTAATCACCATCAACTGATTCCTACTAGTTGGTCCATCGACCAATGAGCGGAATACCTTAAAAGCAATGAGAAACATTATGTCGTGTTAAAAAAGAGGTATCCCGTCTCCTTCCAGCGAATCGTTTTCTCCTAGGTTAAGGACGGAGGTAATCCAGGGAAAGAAATGAATAAGTGAATATATATGCGGTGTCAATGGGCCCCACCGTCATATAGATATAATCTGTGTATTGGAGAGATAGTTGTACCTGGATGACCGAGTCATATAGGAGAAGAATTTTTATTGTTAGCGCTGGATCAATATCAGTAAATCTGAACTATGCCTCCTATTATAAGCAGATCCTTTTATAATAGGTTCAATTATATATTACACCACAGGATACATGTGTATATCAGGTCATGTCAAAATTGCTGCTTCTATGCACACCTATGTGCATATATAGAGGGTTGCATCTGCTACTAATAGCTACAATAAGTGCCATGTGTATATTATACATATTTAAGTTAATTGCAGTTATTCAAAACCATAAAAATGTACCACGTGATAAATCTGGACAGCACACTTCTATGTACATATAGGTATTTATGTAAAGGAGTTTAATCAAGCAAAGACAACTTTATCAAGCATCATGTGTATATATGTGTGTATGTATAAATTATTTACAGTTTGCTATTATAAAAAAAATTCTGTCCATCCTATCTCTTCTTCCTCTGACTCATCCCAATCCTCTGACTACTTTGACCTCCCAAACACCCTTCTCAATTTTTCACCCCTCCTTTTAAACCATGCCATCCAACTAACAAGCACACACAACCAATACTTACAAAACAACTCACTACTTCCCCTTTTCAAATCCACTCCTTTAATTCTATCCCTACCCACACTCAACTAAACATACAAGAAATTAAGAGCACAATCCTAACACAACTAATGCACAAGAAAAAGCAAAACAAAAAATTGTACTAGCCTACTAATTACTAATCTTGGGTTCCGGAGAAGCTTGCTACTCACTGCAGAAAGCTCTTCAATGCCTCATTAAGGGTCATAAGCACTATATAAATACATTTTCAAATTAAAATTTTGACTTGGCCATACAGCGCTTTGGCGAAGGTGCTTTATAGACTCAATAAAATTAAATGAGATTGCATTTACACTGAAACACATCTGCATTTGTTTCATTCCATCACACGTAGATAGATAAATTTGAAAGTACATTACTAGTACATGATATTCAAATTTTCTCCAGGCTCATGCAATGTCCCAAACATGAAGTAGAGGCATCTGGACCTTTTGGGATTGGTGCACAAGTGTACCATATCCTCTGTATTCTTCCTCTGTTCCCTAGTTCTTGAACTCTGTACTTTTCTTCCCCTTGAGGCAATGTAACGTTTCTTTGTCTCTGGACAGTTCTTGACCTTTGTTCTAGCTGTTTATTTCCAGCCTACATTGGACAGGCCTACCAGTTGTTGCCTTTTTTTTCCTCTGCTCATGGCACTGTCACCAGTTTCAATAAATGCTGATCAGATTATGGGCTTTTTTTCTGAAGCTAGTGCTTGCTGTCCTTGAGCACTTAAACCCAGCTGGCCTGATTGATTTCATTGAGTTTCTCTTCCTAACAAAGCCTCTTCCAATTGGTTTCAAATGTATCCTTCCATGTTCAATTATTGCGTCTAAAGAAACCTCCAGGAGTTCGTTGCATGGAAGCTGTAAGCAACTGGGTTGTTGGTTGACTGGGGTGGGAGCCCTGGTCAAGCAGTAACCACAATCTGTGTCAGGGTGAGGCACAAGCCATCCCTGAATTAACCTGTGCTCAACACTCTGGTAGCTTGGCACAGAGCAGTCAGGCTTAACTTAGAGGCAATGTGTAAATTATTTGTGCAACACTTTAAATAGCAATAAAGTGAAAACACACAAAAAGGAGTCCACACCAGATTAGAAAAATAGAGAGTAATTTTTAATTAATAAAACAAGACCAAAATGACAAAAATCCAATTAGTAGAGCCGTAGGAATGCAATTTTAAAGATCTCAGTGAAAATTGCACCAAAAACAGAAAGTGCCAACTATGGATACCGATCGTGCCAGACAGGGATAAAGTCACAAGTTCAAGCCAACTGTGATGGAGCACAGGCCAGCTGCATGTACCCAGTCAGGCCCACTGTACAAAGTACCTTAAATCGTGGTTTGCGGAGCATTGCGAGGGTCCGCGTCAAAGATGCGGCGCGCAGCCAAAGTGATGAATTGGTTCCAATGCAGAAAGGCTGTGATCCGAGGTCCTGCATCGTCATCAAAGATCCCTTTGATGAGGTTATGTGATGTGAAGTCCAGCATCGAGGATGCGTTGCACAGTTGGGGTGATGCGCCGATTCCGAGGAGCTGCGAGGCTGCAATACGGAGTTTGGAGTTGTCAAGGCTGCCGTTGATGGGGGATGCGAGTGCCTGTGCGAAGGTTGCATCGTGCAGAGGCGGTTCCGATGAGGTGACCGTCCGCAATGAGATGGGGCTCATTGCAGGGAAGAGACCCAGGCAGTAGGGGTGATGCATCGGTTCTGCTCGGGATTGCGCCACGCAGCAGAGAAAATACATCAGTTACGCTGGATCCGTAGAGGCTTCTTGAGGCATGCTTTTGAAGTGCACAGGTGCCCTGCATTCCTTGCCCTGGCTCCAGACTAACTACAGGGGGTATCCAGCCCTGTGTGGAGACAGGACACAGCCTATTCAAGTGCAAGTGGGGCTGTGCCCAGCTCTTCCCGTCCATCCTGACAGTGATGGCACATCCAGGCACACCTAAGCTCCCTGTTGTGTGTTGCTTTCTAGGAGGAATGCACACAGCCCAACTGTCAGTAAACCAGAGACAGGCAGCAGACACCAAATGGCTAATGCAGGAAATGCCAACTTTCTAAAAGTGAGGTAGGTAAAGGTGCCAACAAGGGAAAGCGCTTGCTTCACGCTCCCCATATTATGCTGATCATAACTCGATTTCCTCCTGGGACACCACTTACAATGTAAGTGCCCCACTCCTACGGGTTGTAAACACCTGAAGGTCCTTATATTACCATTTAAATCCTAATTCATGCTTTCACTTCTACAGCGATTGTTGAACATTCAGCTCCCTGGACCAGATTCACTGTACATTCTATTCCCATACATTCCAGACTATCATCTACCTTTGGCCTCATAGAAAACGCACCAGAATTATTTTCTTGATGCATGTCACATAACTGTTGACATCCCACATCACAGCTATCATAATACATATTTTTTGCTATGGTTTTTAACACGCTTCTCTGTTTACAACATCGGTACACCAACGTTGCAAACACATGTTCTATGCGTGATTTGTCTTTTAACCTTGTTTCATTTATTTGGCATGTTGGGCACCACCATCCATCAACAATAGAACTGTTTATAGGTGATATATCGGTTCTGATGGTTTGTTAACATGGTGATGGTATATATCCTCACGTATTCACGAGCCATACTCTTAACTCTGCTGCTAGGTTCACTACAGGTGTATGCTTGAAGACGCAGATCAATGTGATCATTGTATTACAATTCTGTCCCTTTTCATGTTTATAGGGAGGTTTATCATCTTAATATAAACAACATAGTCCTGAAGATGGTCTCATGGATGTTAAACACCGACGTGCAACCCATCTTTCTTCTGGACAATTTATAACACCTATAAGGGTCTTGTTTCTTTCAAAAGATAAACATTCTCTGGTTGTGTGTATGAAAGTGGGTACAGAGTACGCAGCATATGTAAAAAAAAAAACTTTAGAAAACTTGGATTACATTGCAATAGACACTGAGATGTTGAGATATTATTTGTTTAAAACCCATGTATATTTGTCCATATTTGCTTTTTTCTAATACAAATTTGAAAACATGTACATCTGCCTATGAGATTGATTTCTTTCTTTTTATACCATGTCCTATATATCAAATAATAATCAATTTGTTTGCGATATCACTCATAAGCATCACTAACTAATGACAATTGCCTTAGTAACATTGCTTTCAAGTGAATTCCTTGTTGGCACCTTTATCCTCCTCATTACATTTACCCTAGTCCACAAGGAATACTGGATCGCTCTTTTGTGTATTAGAACTTTCTAAAAGTGGCATGTTCAAAATTGTAATCTAAAATCCGACTTCACCATAAGTTAGGATTTTTCATTACAGTTCCAAAGACACCAAACATGAATGAGTTACCTGTTCCCATTTGGAAGTTACAGCTTATTAAAAGTAATAAGGTAACTCCAATGCTATCCTATGGTAGAGGTAGACCTTGCAGTAGTGAAAAATGAATTTAAGAGTTTTTCACTACCAGGACATGTAAAACTTAAAAGTACAAGTCTTACTTTTTAAATACATTGCACCCTGCCCTCTGGGCTGTCCAGGGCCTACCATAGGGTGGCTCATATGTATTAAAAGGAAGGTTTGGGCCTGCCAAAGGTTTATTTAGCCAGGTCAAAATGGCAGTTTAAAACTGCACACACAGACTGCAATGTCAGGTCTGAGACATATTTAAATGAGTGCTGCAGGCCCACTAGTAGCATTTAACTTATAGGCCCTGGCACAGGTAGGGCCACTTTTCTAGGGACTTACAAGTAAATTAAATATGCCAATTGGGTGTAAGCTAATTCTACCATGTTTTAAGAAGAGAGTACAAGCACTTTAGCACTGGTTAGCAGTGGTAAAGTGTGCAGTATCCTATAGCCAGCCAAAATGAAGTCAGTAAAACAGGAGGTCTGAAGGCAAACTGTTAGGGGGATAACCACAGCAGCTGAAAGTAGGGAGAACTACCCTATCCCTTGGTCACTGGGGCGGAAAAACCTGGAGAGACCACCAGCATTGGCGTGGTCTGTTCCAGGACGGTGTTCCACCATAAAGTCCATTCTTTGTAGGGAGATGGACCACCTCAATAATTTGGGATTCTCAACCCCTTATCTGCATTAGCCTTCTGAGGTCTGTCTGAACCCGGAAGTGAGCACCAAACAGGTATGGTCTCAGCTTCTTCAGTGCCCAGACCACTGCAAAGGCTTCCCTTTCTATTGTAACCTCCTACGAATAAAGGCTACAAGTTGATCCAGGCCCTCTTCATTCAACTATAAGAGCACAGCCCTTCTGCCATGCTCTGATGCATCTGTCTGTACAATGAATTCCTTGGAGAAGTCAGGGGCCTTAAGCACTGGTGCTATACACATGACTTCCTTCAGGGTGTCAAAAGGGTTCTGGCATGCCTCCGCCCAGATCATCTGTCTGGGTTGCTTCTTAGAAGTTAGCTCTGTTAGGGGGGCAACAATGGTGCTATACCCCTTGACACATCTCTTGTAATAACCGGTGAGGCCTAAGGCGGCTCTCACCTCTGTCTGTGTCTTGGGGGGTTCCCAAGCCAGAATGGTTTCTATTTTGGGCTGGAGTGGCTGCACCTTGCCTCCTCCCACTTGGTGACCCAAGTAGACCACCAAACCCTGCCCTATCTGGCACTTATTGGCTTTGGTAGTCAGGCTTGCCTTCTGCAGAGTCTGAAGTACTTCCTTGAAGTGGCACAGTTGGTCCTCTCAGCTAGAAATGAAGACTGCAAAGTCATCTAGATAGGTGGCATTAAAGTTCTCCAAACCAGCCAGGACCTGGCTGATCAACCTCCAGAAGGTGGCAGTGGTGTTCTTCAACCCAAAGGGCATTACCTGGAACTGGAGGTGCCCTTATGGGGTAAAGAATGCAGACCTCATTTTTGGCCCCCTTGATGAAGGCAATCTGCCAATACCCAGACGTTAAATCAAACGTGCTGAGAAACTTGGCAGCTCCCAACTGATCTATGAACTCATCAGCTCAGGGGATGGGGTGTGAGTCAGTCTTGGTGGCAGCATTGAGCCTTTGGTAATACACACAGAACCTAAGTTCTGGAGTGGTACCTAGAGAAGCAGCCTTGGGGACCAGCACCAATGGGCTGGGCAAAAGTCAGTTTGAGGACTCAATTACCCCGAACTCCAAAATTTGGAAGACTTCCTTCTTTATGCTGGCTTTCACCTTGTCAGGCAGCCTGTATATTTTACTCTTCACAGGCATGCTGTCCTCATTATCAATAACATGGGTACACCATGTAGTGAGTCCTGGGGTAAGGGAGAAGAGAGAGGCCAACATGCACAACCAACTGGTGCATGATCTTTGCTGATCTAGGATCAGGGTAGGGGAGAGGCTGACACACTAAACTGACCAGTCCTGCTGCTTGGAAGAAAGCAGGTCAGGGAGATGTCCATTTTCCTCCTCCATTGCATTGTCCGTGACCTGGAGCATGGTTACCTCGGACTCCTTGAAGTGGAATTTGAAGCGATTGATGCCCCAAATCCTTAAAGGGTCCCTGGGAGTCTTGAGGTCCACCAGGTAGGTGACCTCTCTCTTGAACTATTTTACCTCAGAGGGACCAGAACAGCTGTCTTTCAGGGCCGTGGTTCTACAGGCTGCATAACCCACACTTTTTGTTCAGGCTGACACTCGACCAGAGTGACCTTCTGGTCACAGCACCATTTCATGATCTCCAGGCTGGCTTCTAGATTCTCTTTGGCTTTCTTACAGAAGCACTTCATCTGGGTACGCAGGGCCAGCATGTAGCTGACCACACCCTGAGGGGCCTTCCTGGGAGTTTGCTCCTAAGCCTCCTTCACCAGACTGAGAGATCCACTCACAGGGTGCCCGCACAGATGTTTTAAGGGGCTGAAGCCAACCCCCATCTGTGTAACCTCCCTATAGTCAAACAAAAGACATGGCAGGAGTACGCCCCTCTTCCACCTCTGACAGGCCCATGATCATGCCTTTTAGGGGCTTCTTGAACCTCTCAACAAGCCCATTAGTTTGGGGGTGGTCATGAGTGGAGAACATATAGGTTACCCCACACTCGTTCCACGGTCCTTACCTCGGTCAGATACGACCTCCTTGGGGAACCCCACACAGATAAAGATCCCCATCAGTGCCCTGGCCACTGCAGGTGCAGTCACTGATCTCAGGGGTATACCTTCCAGGTACCGGGTGGCAAGTTCCACCAAGACCAGGATGAACCTGTTGCCAAAGGCTGCCTTGGGGTCCAGAGACCCAACAATTTTGATGCCCACGCATTCAAAGGGAGTGTCAATGACAGGTATTGGCTACAGGGGAGCCTTGTGCTTCCCTCCTGACTCACCACTGGCCTAGCAGGTAAGACATGACCTGCAGAACGCTTATGAGGCCATCCTCATCCAGGGCCAGTAAAGGTTTGCGACAAGCCTTTCAAAGATCTTGTACTGCCTTAGATGAACTGCCAGGGGTACATCATGAGACAGGTCCAGTAGTAAGGCCCTTAAGCACTGGGGGAACACCAACACATGGGTTGCACCAGGCTCAGGAACCTTAGGCTCGCTATACAGGAGGCCATTCTACCAGTTAATTAGGTGATCACCAGAGGTGTCGCCAGCTGCCTGGGCCTTGGCCTGCTGCCGTAGGCCCTCAAGAGTAGGGCACTCCATCTGTGTCTTGCAGAACTCCTCCCTGGTGGGACCCCTTTCCTGTTGCCAGTTGGTCAGCTCCGGTAGGTTTGTCAGGGTGGCAATGTCTTCCCCTGTCACCTCCAGGCTCAGCCTCCTCCCAGACTGGGGGAGTTTCAGTTGCAGGTTTCACTCGTCCCTTGCCCTTCCTCTTTTTGGCAAGCACCTGGGCCACTCTTCCAGGCTCCAGGTCCTTCTGACTACCCTCTTGGGTACCCATAGCACTCCCACTCAGGCAACCCTAAAATCTCCAAATGCGACCTGAGATCCACCTCCTTCCAGATGGTGTGCTCTAATTCATTACCGAACAGACAATCCACAGGCATGGATGGACTCACAGCTACCCTCAAGGAATCTGAGACCCCCCCATACAAAGGGAACCAGAGCCCCTGGGTAGTGACTCTTATGGTTGTTGGCTGCAATAACCTGGTGGAATGCATTAGGGACTACCTACTCTGAGGTCACCAAATGACATCTGACAGTTGTCATGAATTCTCCAGTGTCTCTAAGAACTTCAACCCTCTGCTTATAGATGGCGACCCATTGCCTGCATTTCCTAGTGTTACTAGGCATGTGAGCTCTCTGCACCATCTCTCCATCACCCAGGGACACTGGGGTAACCTCTACACTATCCCCATACTATCTGTGGCAATCTCCTTCCCAAACGCTAAACTAACCAATCCCGGTGTCTGCCCACCAGTGGAGGGCTGTGCCCACTTGGGGCACTTGGCATCCCCCTTGTAGTACCCATCCTGTTGATACTCAAAGCACTTAGAGAGTGCTTTCCCTGAGAGCCTATTATTAGGGAAACACTTTTTTCTCTTCAGGTGGGGATTGAGAGTCCTGACACTTAGTTCTAGTTTGGAAACCTTTAGAGAACTCCTTGTTTTTATGTTTGTCTCCCCCTCCTTCTTCTGGTGAGGACCCTGCTGACCCTTGCGGTGATCCCCCTGATACCTTCTTGTGGAGCTTGGTGCTGAGCCAGTGGTCCGACTCCTTAGCACACTCCCTGAGGTCAGTGAGCTGACTATCAATAAGGTGTTTGTGCAGATCTGCAAAACAAAGACTGAACATGTGCTCTCTGTATGCTTTACTTCACTTCCATTCACTGAACCATCCAGAGCCTTGCAAAAGGAATCCACACAATCCATCCAGGACTTTTGGCACTCCCTAAACTTCTGCCTGTACTTCTCAGGGGGGAGGCCATATTTCTTCACAAGGGTTTCCTTCGTAAGGGGATAACTCATCCTGTCCCCCTTCTCTAGAGCCAGTAGGGCGTCCCTTCCCTCGCTAGGAATGTGTTTCCACAGGCAGGCCCCACAATCCTCCTCAGGGATCCTATGCAGCTGCAAACCCACCTCATAAGCTTCAAAATAATTGTCAATGTCATCCCCACAACAAAGTCAGGCACCAGACCTCAGGGAATATGGATGTTCTTATCTCAAGAGGACACTGTAGGAATGCTGCCACCAATATTGCAGGACTCTGCTTGCCTAGCTCTCTAAGTCTCCTCTCGTGAGCCATCTTTCTTTCCTCTGCCTCCATGACCAGTTTCTTTTGCTCCGCCTCCATGACCAGTTTCTTCTGTTCTACCAGCATAGCCAGTTGCTTCTCCTCTATTTTCAACTGTGCCATCTGCAGCCTAAACTCCCTCTACGGCTTCCTGTCCACCAGCTCCCCTGGGGACAGGCTTCAAAAAGACACACTGCTTTCTGCTCTGACTGGGAGTTTCAACTCTGGGGTCACGTCATACCCTCAGCTGAATACTGTACCTCGGGCAGGTCTCTCCTTGCCTTTCCATCTCATCATCCCCTTCAGTGGCTACAACCAATGACTGGTGGGATTCCACCCAGGCCCTCAGCGCCTTTTGGAGTTCCACCTTCCTGGTGGTGCTCTTTGCTGAAAGTCCCACCTCCTTGCAGAACTCCTTGAGCTGGGCCAAATTGTTGGCATCCATGTTGGCCAGCTCAAATTTCACCCTTGCAGGTGTGGTTCCAGGCACAACACTCAGAGAGAGCGTATTTGGAAAAAACAAAAAAGCCAGTCAAGGAGAAGTTTAAAACTCAAATTCTCTCAAATTATTTATATGGGATGGTAGTGTAACCCAAAATTGCTGTATGGCACTGCACAAACACAAGTCCAAATCCTCCCCGCTAATCACATTGTAAGAAATGTGGTTGTTGGTTGACTGGGGTGTGAGCCCTGGTCAGGCAGCAATCAAAATCTTTGTCAGGGTGAGGCAAAAGCCAAGCCTAAATTAACCTGTTTTCTACCCTCTGGTAGCTTGGCACAAAGCAGTCAGGCTTAACTTAGAGGCAATGTGTAAAGTATTTGTGCAACACTTCAAACAGCAATAAAGTGAAAACACCATATGAAAAGGATCCCACCCCAGATTAGAAAAAAGAGTAATTTGTCATAAATAACACAAGACCAAAACAACAAAAATCCAATTAGTAGAACCTGAGATATGGATTTTTAAAGATTTCAATTAAAATAGCACTAAAAAGCACAAAGTGCCAACTTTGGATATCTGTTCACGCCGGGTCGGGACATGGTCACAAGTTCAGGCCGACCACTATGGAACATGGGCCGGCAGCAGGGACCCAGTTAGGCCCTCTGAACAAAGTACCTTAAATCATGGTTTACAAAGCGTTTCGAGGGTCTGTGTCGAAGATGCTTCGCATAGCTGAAGCGATGTTCCGAGATGCGACAAGGCTGTGATGTGAGGTCCGGCATCATCGTCGAGGCTGCCATAGACGAGAGCCTGTGCCAAGATTGCATCACTCAGTGACGGTTCCGATGAGGTGGCGGACTGCGATGCGGGTCTGTGCGAGGGAGGAGAGCCACACGGTGGAGGTGATGCTTTGGATTTGCCTGGGGTTGCGCCGCGCAGCAGAGGAGATACGTCAGTTGACCTGGATTCTCGGAGGCTTAGGCCCGCTACCAAGGGTCCATGACTGGAGTGGCACCTCTTGCCAATTTAGACTCACAGATAACAGAGTCCGTCCAGGTGCTGGGGTCAAGTTTGTTGGAGCTTTCGGTCCCCGAGGCTCAAGTCAGAAGGCCAACCAACTAGCTCTTGGAGTCACTTTGGGGTCATGGGTTCAACAGGGCAGCAGTCCTTCAGAGCAGTCGTCCAGCAGAGTGGCAGTCCTTTTAGCAGCACAGCAGTCCTTCTTCCTGCCAGAATCCAGAGGCCCAGAAGGGTACTGAAGGGTTGGTGTCTGAGGGCCATTATTTATACCCAGTTCTGCCTTTGAAGTGGGAGAAGCTTCTAGAGGCATGCCTTTGAAGTGCACTGGTGCCCTGTCTTCCTTGCCCTGGCTCCAGACTAAATACAGGGGGTATGCAGCCCTTTGTGTGGAGGCAGGACACAGCCTCCTCCCTCCCATCCTGCCAGTGAACGCCCATCCAGGCACACCTAAGCTCCCTATTGTGTGTGACTGTCTAGGAGGAATACACAAAGCCCAACTGTCAATTAAACCCAGTCATGTGACCCAGAGACAGGCTGCAGGCACCAAATGGCTAAGGTAGGAAAATGTCAACTTTCTAAAAGTGTCATTTTCAAAACTGTAATCTAAAATCCGACTTCACCATAAGTTAGGATTTGTCATTACAATTCCAAAGACACCAAACATGAATGAGTTACCTGTTCCCATTTGGAAGTTACAGATTATTAAATGTAATAAGATAACTCCAATGTTATCCTAAGGGAGAGGTAGGCCTTGCAATAGTGAAAAACAAAATTAAGAGGTTTTTACTACCAGGACATGTAAAACTTAAAAGTATATGTCCTACTTATTAAATGCATTGCACTCTGGCTTATGGGTCTTAAAAAGGAAAGTTTGGACCTGGCAAATGGTTTATTTTGCCAGATCGAAATGCCAATTTAAAAACTGCACACACAGACTGCAATTGCAGGCCTGAGACATGTATAAAGTGCGACTTATGTGGGTGGCACAATCAGTGCTGCGGGTTCACTAGTAGCATTTAATTTACATTCCCTGGCACAGGTAGTGCAACTTTACTAGGGACTACATTAGTAAATTAAGTATGCCAATTTGGTAGAAGCCAATTCTACCATGTTTTAAGGCGATAGCACAGACACTTTAGCACTGGTTAGCAGTGGTAAGGTGTGCAGAATCCTAAAGCCAGAAAAAACGAAGTCAGCAAAACAGGAGGTGTGAAGGCAAAATGTTAGGGGGAAAACCACGCCAAGGATGCCAGGTCTAACACTTGTCCCACCAATTAAACGTGGGGAGGCAGGTCTAACAGAAGCATGATATGTAAGGCTAGGTGTTCTTAAATTTCCTTTACACATTGCCTCTAAGTTAAGCCTGACTGTTCTGTGCCTAACTACCAGGTGGTTGAGCACAGGTTAATTTGGCGTTTGCTTGTGACTTCACCCTGACAACATTTGTGGTTTCTGCTTGATTAGGGGTTTACCCCCTCAACCAGCAACCCACTTTCTTACAGCCATCAAAGTCAGTCATACCGAGGGAAGGATTCTGGTGCATTTGCCATGAACAAAGGAAAAGGTCTGCACACCCTATGTGTAGCTTTGCCTCCTTAACAGGTACAGGGCTAATGAGCCCTTCAGGAATTCACCCTGGGTCATACCTCTCTCAACTTCAGATGGAAGTTTGGTTTTGTTGCTTTTGTGAAGCTTTCCAGTCCAGTTGGTTTGTTTTTGGAACCCCTTAACTGTGGTTTGAGGACTGCTAAACATGCCTTATCGCTATGTGCTGCTTAAAATGACACACCTTCATGTTCAGTATAACCACTGCCATAGATGGCATTTTCTGAGAAGAGAACATTAAGCTGGTACTAAAATACGAGGAAAAATTCACAGCACATTTAGTAGGTCTTTTCTTTACACCTAGCAATTTGCTTTTCCCAGCAAGCCCTTTCCCTTTTGAATGAACACACCATTTCAGCTTTCCTTTCAGCCTTGCTATTGGGTTAACACCTACTCGTATCCATATGTCCAGCAATCAAAGTTTGGTCCAAGGTTACTAAAACCAGAATTCGGTTCGACTTTGAGTACATCACCAATGCTGCTTGTGATCAGACTAGACATTAGTCTCCATTTTTTTTGTTTGATCTGTTTATTAAGTTTTTAAGATAGATTAGCATATTACAAGCTTACATGTTTCTTACAAAAGCATACATTACATTCAAAACGAAAACGTATTAATCAAGGTGGTACATGTGCTTGCTAACAGATAATGAATGTGTAAATTTATGTCTGTACAGCATTAAGCCTTGCATCAAAAGGAGCTCACATATAGAATATAACCTGTAGCGATACCAGACCAATTTACATACATACATGAGGTGCCCACCTGCATATGTACTTATTTGAAGCAGACTATGCTATTGACTGCTTACGACTATGCTGTATTGCCAAAGTTAGTGATCAAATAGCCATGTACATAATTCCAAAACTTGTAACAACAACTTGTGCGGGGGAGGGAATGGGGTGGGATAAGGTGAAGAGAGGTGGCGCATGACCACGACTGCCGTCACATTTCAGCAGCTTAAGTTGGTTGGGCCTATTGACATGGTCCTGCACTGAAGTCTAAGATGAGTAAAATGAGCTGCGCACTCCAGTCCACACTATAGATGGCTGTAATGATGGCCTGCGTGTGGGTCAGATCAGTCCGCGTTAGGGTTGTCGGTGGGATCCTCCGGAGCTAATTCTAGTTGGAGTGTCGTTAGGATTACGTTCCAGGCAGTTGAAATAGGGTTTTTGCGGAGTCCAAGGGTATCCTCCCTTTGCAGGGAAGCACCCTCAGCTTTGGCCCAATTCAACATGGATTGAGACCAGGCTTTCAGTGTCGGCGGGTCTTCAGCTTTCCAGCAGCGTGTGATAAGCCTCTTGGCTACCACCAGCCCCAGGCCTAAAAATCTGGAGGTGATCTGTGCTTCTTGCCCCTGGCAAATATCCCTGTAACACAGGCTTCCCACGTGTTTGGGAGTGTCCTGCCGGTGCTTGTGGACAAAAGCTGTGTCACCCCTGTCCAATAATTGTGTGATTTGTAAAAGTCCTGCATCTGTCAGTTTACAACGTGGACAACATGCATCTGCTCTAAGAAAATACCTGTTAATTTTGTCTGGGGATAGGTATGCCCTGTGGAATATGTAGAACTGGATCAAGCAGAACCTAGCATTCCTAGGGATCTGTCTGGGGCTTTCTAGCACCATGGGCTATTCTTTAGGTCTGTATTGATGGGTCAAGTCTACTTCCCACCGGTTCAGCAAGGGCCCTAGATCAATTGCAGAGTGTTAACGAATCGATTCCGCAAACCTCCAGACATTAGTCTCCATGTTATTCATCATAATGACTAGATCATGATTGCCTTGGGTGATATTGGTCCCCAATAGCCTTCCGTTTTATGGAATTCTTCCTAATGTACCCTGATATACAAAAGAGTAAGCAAAAACCAAACAATGCTGCAAATTGCTTGAATGACGATGAAGAGAAGAAGATAGATCGAAATTAAAAGACACCAAAAACTACTTAAGAAAACTTGCTTCTTCTGTTACCACTCTGATACCCCTCCACTATTGCTGACGCTGGGACTGTCCACAAGACTTATTTAAGATTGTGAGAATGTATTCTACTCACATTATCTTCTACACAGCATTTTGAAGTTCTTTGCAAGTTTCTTTCATCTTATTTTGAAAGTCTACTAGACATCTGACTTGAATACTCTAAGTCCATCACTCACTGTTGATAATCCTCTTTTGATTATATCGAATTTCAGCCCTTTCTCTCTTGAAGCCACATCTCTTATGCCTTTTCTATCAAATTGGGCTCTCCTATGGATCAGTGCTCCACCTATATTTTTGTTAGAGTGATGGACACCACTGAGACTTCGGCCCTGTGCTCTCTATGCTATTCCTGTTTGCCAAAGGCATCTGCACACCCCTTGCAACTGCTGACCGTCAGGTGTCCACAATTTTAAGTCCTTCCTTCTACTTTCTCTGCCAGCTAAAATTTTAGAAAATTAAGTTAAAAGGTAGCAATAATGTTTTGAACTACGCACAAAATGATTTTCGCCCGCTCCACAGAATGGTGGTATCCCTTTTAGCTATGGAACAGGACCACAGAATGATTTTAGACAGAAGTGGCTTTGTGGCACTTATCCTACTGGGTTGAAATGCTGCCTTGGAAACTGTCTCTCATCCCATTCTTTTATATCACCTGGACTCCCTTCATTCGGGATAAAGCCTTATCCTAGTTCTCTTTCTTCTAGCCAGTCACCCTCAGGTAGTCTTCCTTCTCCCATATTACTCTCCTCCTAAAAACACTGATTTATAGAGTTCTTCAGAGCTCATCCCTAAGGCCCAGGCTTTACAATCTCTAGCTCAGCCCTCTTGCTTTTTTTAATCTGCAGTTTCGGTTTCTCCCTATTGTCATACACTGTTGGACCCCAGAGTGCACTCTCATTCAAAATCGAAATGGGTGGTCTGCAAGCCTTTCCATGGTTGTTGCTTGGATGAAGGCCTATGCGCTTTAATTAAATGGAAACAAGCCCAATGTCGATTGTTTGGTGGTCCCCCTTTCTGCTGGTCCCCACTCTCATGGACCCCTCGAGCTGGGTATAGCCCCAATGCCATCTAAATTTGCAAGAAATTTCGAGCTTGCCTTTGACAACTCGCTCACCTTTATATAGCAGATGCAAACTCTGACATGCTCCTGTCAATTCTACATCAGGATCATTCGAAAATGTATACCTCTTCTTCCTCTGAACAGTCTGTGGTCCACTCCATCATTTTATCCCGTGCTAATTTCAGAAGCTTACTGTATCTTGGCTGCCAACATTTCCTAGCACAGCAGGTTTAATTGATCCACAATCCTGCTGCAAGACTTCTTTCTGAAACATCACCTCTGACCCTGTTGCGTCATCTTTAGCAATCTCAGATTTCTCCGTTGGGTCACAGTGGCAAAACTATCCATATTTGAATCTTTGTGTACCTACTACCGGCTATTTCAACAGCCGTGGACCTCTACCTATGTGCCCGGGAGCGTCCAACCTTCTGGGTGCCCGTATTGCCAAAGCACCTTGTATTTAGAGAGAGCCCTTTAGGGCGGACAGTCCTCTTTTTTTGGTGACTGAACAGTGGATCTCTCTCTGCCGTGATCTTTCCAGTTTCCACAAAGTCCTTCTGACTCCTTCCTAGGAAGAACATTAAAATGCGCCTGTTAGGTTAATTTTCTTCCCTGTTTGGGAAAACCAACATTTTGGCTGCCACTAGTTGTGCTAATTCTAGGACAACCTGTTAGCGGTTAGCAGTATGCTTTATAAAGGCTAGTCACTCATCATCCTCATAGGGGCTGGGAAGCAGGATATTTTAATCCCCGAGTTCTAAAATATTACTCTGCAATTTAATAGATAACAAAGTACGCTGTCAGCTAACTGTAGTGTGGTCACAAATTTGAAAGAATTAATGTGAAGTATAAACTTTTTAAAGGCAGCCGAACAAAATCCACAACCACATCTACCTCAAGATGCGTCAAGAGCAGCCTTAGGAAGAACATGGCGTGCAGACATAATTTTTTTTTTTTAACTCTTTTTCTTAATTAGATAACCAGCACCTGGCAGTGCATTAATCAAATATATTTCCATACTTTTACATTGTTATCATCTCCACAACCCCATCCCTTGTTAAGTACAGCTTAAATCATATCATACATATCTGTCTTGGCACAGTACATTTTGATACAGAATATTTCCACCACATTATACCCTTGACTCGTAACTCCCCCCACTAATTCACAGGCCTCTATACTGCGTCCATTTCCCCCAA
This sequence comes from Calotriton arnoldi, assembly GCA_963921515.1. NCBI lineage: Eukaryota > Metazoa > Chordata > Amphibia > Caudata > Salamandridae > Calotriton > Calotriton arnoldi. Next base: position 1,706,675 of record CAWUFW010001516.1, read on the forward strand.
ATTTTGTCCCATTTTTTCGGGCAACCCCTCCCCTGGAACACCACCTTTTTGGCGCTCCAGCACCAGTCTAGGTCTTCTTTCCATTTTGCAATACTTGGCGGTTCGTTCGCACCCTACTCTCTTGCTATATTTCGTTTGGCTACAATGCCCGCTGTCGTGAGCCATATCTTGTCGTGTTTTGGCCATTTCTCTTCCCCCGACACACAGGTAATATGCCATTTGGCTTCGCAGGGCATCTCCCCCTCTATTACTTCCGACATGACTTGTATTGCTTTCTTCCAAATTTGTTGTATCTGTGGACATGCCCATAGGGGTTGTATGTTGGAACAACGAGTTCCACAACCACGACTTCCCTAACAACGAGGGCGCAACCACGACCTCGTCTAAACCACGATTTTTTTACCGCGCATTCCTTTACCACGTTTTTTCGTGTTAAAGAAATGCGTGTTAAAAAAAATGCTTTTCTACTACTACTCCGATCCCCCAAACCCTCCTGCCCCTTAAAAATGAATTCACCCCACACCCTTTTAACAAACACTAAAAACGAATCCCAAACCCCTACCCCTAAAAACGAACTCAACCCCCTTATTACTAATTCTCCCCTCTTAAAAATAATCACGAGCACCCCCACCTCCTAAAAACGAACTCTACCCCTTTTATTCTAATCCCCCACACCATATAAACAAACATAGCCCCATAAAAACTAATCCCAAACCCCCACCCCTAAAAACGAACTCAACTCCCATAAAACTAATTCCCCCACCCTATAAATAATCACGACCACCCCCAACTCCTAAAACCAAACTCAACCCCTTATAAACTAATTCCTCCACCTTAAAATTAAATACGATCATCAACGCCCCCTAAAAACGATCTCTACTCCTACAAACTAATCCCTCCCACACCTTCTAAACTAACACGATCACCCATATCCCCTAAAACCTAAACCCCTCAAAACTATCCCCAAACCCCTCCACCCCCTAAAAATTAACCCCTCTTACCTGTTCCTCTGCGACTGCGACGCTCCCCCCGAAATCCGCCCTGCCCGAACACTAGACCGAATCAGCCTTAACCACGCACATGCATGGTTAAGGCTGAGTCGTTGTTCGGGCAGGGCGGAGTTCCGCTTTCGTGACTCTGGAACTCGTTGTTCCGGAGTCGTTGTTCAGGATGTTTCCCGCCCATAGGATGTGGAAGAAGGTGCCTATTTCCCCACAGCCACATGGACATTGGTCAGTGTCGCTGTGTCCTATTCGGTGTAAGAATACTCTGGAGGCATACGATCTATGGAGCACGCGTAGCTTTAACAGTCAAAACCATGCCCTAATCGTAACCTCCCTCGGACTCTGTATCGCCTCTGGCCAGTCGTCATCGTCTAGTGTCCCTAGGTCCTTTGTCCATGCTTCTCTAAGTGTTACTAGGGGGTCGAGAGAGTTAAAAATAATAACACAAAAACGGGGGAGGAGGGTCCAAGGAAAAAAGTTTATAGACCTGCAAGGAAGATATCCCCTATTCAAATATATTAGTAACACAAAAAATCCTCGGGTCTGTACAAATGCGCAAGATACTAGAAGATAGCGGCTAAAAGTCTCACAACAAAAAATATATACTGGGGAGAGATCCTTTTAAGGACGAATACCCTCACCCACCATAGGTGGCATGCTTCATCATATGGGTTTCTCCTCCCAGTGGGAAACCTGGTCCCACTGAGGGCTACAACCTCCTCACTGTGAGGAAGGAGCTCAGGGATGTTTTACGGTGTTTCTACACTCTCAAGGATGCTAAAATCCCATAGATGGATAATAGTATGGTGAGGACGCAGCGCAAGTGAAATGTGCATCAAAAAGTGGTGAAATTAAAACTACCTAGTGGGGGCAAAAAATACTTTAATCGCTTGCTCACACTGGTAGGGTTAAAAACAGTACAGCGAGCAGTGTGGATTTGAACTGCTCGGTATCATCAAAAGGTCGACATGTTTCTGCCTAAGCGATCACAACAGGTATCTAGGCTTTCATCAGGACCGGAGGGTTTAAAGCTGCTGCTGTGTGAGAGTGAAAAAATAGAAAAAAGAGATAGTGATACTAAACCAGTAATCCTATGTATCCTTTTCGGATTCTACTGGATGTACCCAATGTGTTGGATAAGCGGCCACACCTCAGCCTGGCAACAGCTCAGGGAAGGGGGCCCCGCTCTCTCCGTCGGTACCCCGTCGTGGTGCATGAGCTGCACTATCACACAGCAGCAGCTTTAAACCCTCCGGTCCTGATGAAAGCCTAGATACCTGTTGTGATCGCTTAGGCAGAAACATGTCGACCTTTTGATGATACCGAGCAGTTCAAATCCACACAGCTCGCTGCACTGTTTTTAACCCTACCTGTGTGAGCAAGCGATTAAAGTATTTTTTGCCCCCACTAGGTAGTTTTAACTTCACCACTTTTTGATGCACATTTCACTTGCGCTGCGTCCTCACCATACTACTATCCATCTATGGGATTTTAGCATCCTTGAGAGTGTAGAAACACCGTAAAACATCCCTGAGCTCCTTCCTCACAGTGAGGAGGTTGTAGCCCTCAGTGGGACCAGGTTTCCCACTGGGAGGAGAAACCCATATGATGAAGCATGCCACCTATGGTGGGTGAGGGTATTCGTCCTTAAAGGGATCTCTCCCCAGTATATATTTTTTGTTGTGAGACTTTTAGCCGCTATCTTCTAGCATCTTGCACATTTGTACAGACCCGAGGATTTTTTGTGTTACTAATATGGTCGAGAGAGTTATTCATTATTTTTTTGTACACCAGTGAGACAGCTTTCTCATGCATGGGGACTATGAGCAGTCTATCTTCCAGTGGAGCATACTATGGAAATTGCTCCCCCTCAGGGACATGTCTCCCCAGGGCATGTTTGAACTGCAAGTATCGAAGGAACTCCTTGTCAGACATTTGGTATTCCACATTCAGGTCCGCAAAACTTATCAATGCATGCTACCTCCATATGTCGCCCAGATAGTCAATCCCAATTGTTTGCCATTGTCAGAAGCCCTTTAGGTGGCCCACTTCCCGCAGGTGTTCGGAGTGCCAGAGTGGCGTTCGCCCGGTCAATTTATCTTTCCAACCCAAAAATGTGGTGGCTTCCCTCCATACATGTAGTGTCGTCTGTGCATGTGTAGGCAATTTGGCGCTCGTTCACCGGTGGTACAGTGCAGCAAGGTATCCTCCCTCTCCCATACAGTAATGGTCAGTTCTGTTTGCTGGTTCCTCTCTCCCCGCAAATACCCACTCGTTGATGGTCATGAGCTGTGCTGCCCATTAATATTTTTTAATATCAGGAATTGACAGCCCTCCCTCATAAACACTGCGTTGTAACTTTTGTAAGGCTATTCTAGCCTGTCCTCCATCCCACACTAGCAGCCTTAGTTCTGCGTCGATCTGTTTAAAGAAACTAGGGGGTATTTTACATGGGGGGTTTTGCAGCGCATATAGGAATCTGGCCAGTGCCATCATCTTGAATAGGCTGCGTGTCCCATCAATGTCAATGGTAGCTTCCTCCAATGTTGCACGTCCCTGCGCAGTCTATCCAATTGTGGGTGCAGGTTATCTTCAATGAATTTATTATCTCGTTTTGATATTGTAATGCCCAGATACTTGCTAGGGAGCTTGCGCTGCTTGGCAAGATTGGGGTCGCCCCAGTCAACACGTATAGAAGGGATTTGTTCCAGTTGATTTTATATCCCGAAGAGGTTCCGAATAGGTGGAATAGGTGAATATTTCAGTTTATCGGTGACCTGGGGTGGGTGACATATAGCAATATATCATCAGCATATAGGGATATCTTCTCCACCCAGTGTCCACCCCCACTTATTCCCCGGATTAATGGGTCTATTCTGACCCAGGCTGCCAAGGGCTCCAGCACTAACGTGAACAGCATGGGTGAGAGCGGGCATCCCTGTCTTTGTAAAGCTGTAGCGTCCTCGATATCACCCCATTTACCTTAACCCTCGCTAATGGATTTGCGTAGAGGAGTTGTACCCATGCACGAAACCCAGGTTCAAATCCAAACCTTTCCAGTACTGCCTATAAGTATGGCCATTCTATATTGTCAAATGCCAAACGTGCATCTAATGACAGTAGTGCAGCGTTCTCGTCCGGGTTAGTCTTGGTAGTGTGCATCACTCTATATAGCCTCCGCAGGTTGAGCCTAGTGCTCCTATGTGGCATGAACCCGGATTGATCTGGGTGTACCACCGAGGTGATGACCGTACTTAACCTATTTGCCAGTACTTTTGCTAGTACCTTAGCTTCCACATTTAGCAGTGATATTGGTCGATATGATCCACAATCCTCCGGTGGTTTCCCCGGTTTCGGGATCACCACTATCGTCGCTAGTCTCTGGTCTATTGGTAGCTTGCCTTGGTTAAGAGCTTCATTGAACATGTTTAGCATATGTGGGGCCACTTTCGAGGCCACCCCTTTATAGAGTTCCACAGGTATACCATTAGGGCCGGCTGCTTTACCTGATTGTAGGTCTTTTAACGCCCTTGCTATGTCCTCTGTCGTGAGTTCCTCATCCAGCGCTTTGCTATCTTCACTAGACAGGCATGCGACCGGGATATCTCTGAGTAATTCCACACAGTCCTCCCTTGTTCTGGTGGACGTGGGTTTATATAGGGCCTCATAGTGGTCCACAAACACTGCGGCAATTTCCTCGCCCGTCTTTTTAATCTTTGATTGTGGAGTATGTATCTCCAAAACCCAACTCAGTTCCTTATCTCTTTTTTCCAACCAAGCCAACAATTTGTTTGCTTTTTCACCCACTTCATACAGTCGCCTTTGCTTTGCTTCCGCATATTTCTTGGCGGCCTCTTCAACTATATCTTTTATTTCTTTTTGTTTAACTCGTATTTGCTGCCTGGCCTGTGCCGCAGCTTCACTATTACCCACGGCCGCTCTTTCCAATTGTATAATAGTTTTCTCTAGCGCATCATGTTGGATTTTTTGTTCCTTCTTTTTCCCTCCCACTATGTCCTGAACACATCCCCTAATCACCGTCTTATATGCCTCCCATAGTGTACAGGCCGAGTCTACTGTTCCTGCATTATCTTGGAAATATTGATCTGTACGCTCACCTATTTTGTCTCAGACCTGTTTATCTCGGAAAACCAGTCTAAGGGGTAGGGCATAGTTTCTTGTGGGACCTTTCAATAGTGTTTCTACTGGGGAGTGATCTGAAATTCCCCTCGATTTGTGTTCTGTTCCCGTGAACCAGTGTGCATTTATGTCTTGTGTCATCAGGTAATCCAGACGCGAGTACCCCCGGTGTGGGGCCGAATGAAACGTATATTGCCTGTCCTCTGGCTTACGTAGCCTCCATAGATCCACTAACCCGATTGCTCCGGTGAAATCACGCAATGGATTAGGCCCCCTCTCTCTATTCGAGGTTGTCATTCTGTCCATCTCTGGGTCTATCGTTGCGTTCATGTCTCCCCCCATTATTAATACTCCGTCCGGGAGATCTACCAGCATTGCGCCCAGGTCTTTCAGAGTGTCGGTGTGCGGTCTCGGTGGTACATACACTGAGCAAACGTTAAGGACCATACCTTCCCATCGTCCTGTGACAGCGATGTATCTACCCATCTGGTTGCACCAGGTTCTTCCCACTAAGAAGGGGAGTGCCGTCCGAATCAGGATCTCAACCCCTCTCGACCCGAGGTAAATCCTGCATGTGCCACTAATTTGTACCCAAATCTGTTGAGTGCCTTACATGTGTTGCCCTTGAGGTGCGTTTCCTGAATTAGTACTATATCAGGATTGTGTCTGCGTAGGTATTGCAAGACTACTGTGCGTTTTATTTCATGTCCCAGGCCATTGACTTTCCAAGCTAGTACACAAATTTTTGTATTCATCTGGGGGTAGCCCATGTCCTATCCGTGTCGTGACTTTTGTCTACCATTGGTGTACAATTGGTTACTCAGGGCATATACGTCCTGCCATATGCATACAGGGGATCCGTCTCTCCATTCCTGTCTTTTTGGTATACGACAATCCATTCCCAATTCCTGCCAGGTTATTAACTCGAACAACATACTAACTGTGCCATCTCTCTGGTGGCCGCTGAAACGTTGTGAACTTCCCACCCCCCTCCCTGCTGCCCTGCACTGTGGGTTAGAAACCTCCCACTCCCCCATTTTGCAGAGTGCCTGCCGCCCCTTAATAACAACATCAACTTAGGTCGGCCCGGGGCCTGAGAGTCCATCATTTACCCCCCTCTAAACCCCCCCTCAAGATACATCACGGCGGTGCTATCTCAATTCTCGCTAAAGCATATTAAAACACATATACTACATTTCTTTTTCCTAGTTAAAGATATAGATCTTATCTGTACATATGTTCCATGCTCAAGGAGGCCACAAGATGTCACGGTTCTGGTCGCCAAGTCCGAGTTTATCAATGGACAGTTCCAGGATCTCACTCCCAATAGAGTCTCTTCCAGGATTGTCACTCCCGCGTCTGTGAAGTGTGTTCTGCTTCCTGTCGGCGTTCAGTCAACAGAGTCCGAGTCCCTTGCTGCTACCTCCGCTGCCGGTACGCCTTTCCGTCCATGTCTTGATTTTGCGACCATTCTCCAGCCATCCAGTCAGTACTGTGCTTCCTCTGGGGTTGTGAATCTCCATATCTTGCCTTCTGCTATTACCCTAAGGGTTGCCGGAAAAAGTATTTAATATCTTGCGCCCATAGATTCTTTTTAATTTCCAAAAAGTTTCACCGCTTTTGCTGCACTTTCTGTGTGAAATCAGGATAAGGGCGTTTTCGAACTTCAATGGTGGGGCATTTCTGGCCGCCTGAAGGATTACGTCCCAGTCTCGGTAATTTAACAGTCTCGCTATTATAGGTTGTGGCCGCCGCGCTCCCGGTACTCTGTGGGCCCGCTCCACCGCAAAGAATTTTGATAGTCCTCTAGCCTGCAGTGACTTAGTTATAAGGTCTTCCACAAATAGATCCACTGCCTGCCCTTCTGCCCTTTCTGGTACCCCAATTATGGGGACGTTGTTTCGGCGGGAGCGCCCTTCTTGATCTTCCAACTTATCTTTGAGTTCTCTTGCCGTTTGAGCCAGCTCTTTGACTTGCTTCTGTAGGGTCTTTGTGTCTGCGATCAGATCCGTTGTTGTACCTTCTACCTCTGCTACTCGATCTTTCATGTTGCAGAGGTCCGCTCTGAGCAGCGACACCTCCATGGTGACGACGTCAATTTTCCCAGCCAAGTCAGTTTTAATCCCTTGTATCGCGGCCATGATATCCTGCACTGTGGGTTCCGAGGTCGCTGTCTGGGACGGTGCCGTTCGTTTCCCTTTTTCTTCTGCGCCTTCTGTGCTGGTCATTTGTTCCTTGGGCAAAGCATATTTGTCCAGCTTCGTCTGGTGGGGAGCACGTGTACCTCTGCCCCCGTCAAACTCGCTCTTGTGCTTGCACGTGGAGTGTTCACAGCTGGAAAGACCAGTTTAGTAATGTAGCTTCAGTGCCTCCAATGTAGGAACTCCCTTGTCTTCACCCTAAACTGAGGTATCGCTGTAGGGGATCCCCCAATAGGGCGCTTCAGTAGGGAGTTCGTTTTGATGTATGGGTACTCCTCTGAATGTGCCAACTCTCTTGCCCAAGACAGGCCCCTCCGATTTGTCCTTTGTATTTCCAGCCTGGCTTTCACTTTCGGCCACCGCCCCCGCCAGTATTCTGCTTCGCGCCTCGGCTTGTGTGGCGTATATTCATGTACCCCGTTTTGGACTCAGAGAGTATTGATCCTGGCCTCTCCCTCAGGTTGCCGCCACTCATACATGCGCTATGGTTTTCTATTTACGGGTCCCTCAGTTCCTGCGGCTCGCTCCCCGGGGTCCAGGCCACAGCCACACACTTTTGTTTCTCTGTGTTGCGCGCCCTTCACTAAAATGTCTGTTTTTTCATTTCCGGTCACCACCGCCACTTCTTCCAATATCGCTCCTCATCATTGATGTAATGCAGCTCACCTTTGTTAAAATTCCGGAGCTCGTGGGTGTTGGCCTCGCCCTTGGTCAATCGTGTATTCTTAGCTGACGTGCAGGCATTATTAATCATTGCTTTTAACGTTAATTGTTGATACAAGTGTTTTTTAATTAAATAAACAGTATAACTGTGTTGCTGCTTCGAAAAGTAAACAGAACCTTTATTTTCAGGCCTATACTTGCCAAGGAGAGAGAGCTGAGACTATTTATGAGGAGAAATTTGCCTCTGGGGCTGGGGGAGGCAGCAGATACACAAGACACAGTGGAGATGGCACGTACGCCGGACTCGCAGTAAGACACAAGATGGGTGAAAGACAAGACAGCAAGCTCCAGATTCTCAAAGGTTTAGCGTCAGGTTAGCGTTACTTTTTCAACACAAATCCGACGCTAAACCTGTTTTGGGATTTACAAACTAATGCAAATTGGTATTAGCGTTTTGTTTATATATAAAAGTAACGCAAAGCAGCGTGAAATGCTGCTTTGCATTACTTTGCGTCAAGGTGTTAAATTGGTGGTACATGGGCGTTTCATGCAGCCACCCATGCTTTTTTACACTAAACTCTATTCACTAATGAGGCAGTCTAATCTTGATCCCATCTGGGATAACTTAGGAGTGCTTTATAATCATATGTAGTCAGCACTCAGAGATATTCAGAGTAATTAATCATACTAATGGGAGTGGGATATTGCATATTTAAAGTAACCCACAACATAATATTCACGCATAGAATGTGATTAATGAAGTTATGTAATCCTTACATATTTTGATGTGACTGGAGAAATTATAATGAAATGTCTTTTGTGAGATTATTAACTAGGATGTGTGCAACTAGTATTTGACATTCATACGTATAACCAGAATGAATAATGTGTAGGTATAATTACAATAAAACCCCAGGACTTGACAGCCTACCACTTGAATATTATGGTGCTTTCTCTTCACAATGTGCACCCAAACTAACAGACTTGAACGCTGTTGGATGTCAAGGTCCATGAAAGAGAGAGGCAAGATGGCGACCGCACGGACGGTTGTGTAAGCTCGAAGCTCCCGGACCCTCGCGCCCCACACTTTACACCTCCGCGCTTTGACACAATGACAGTGTGCGACTAAATGAGCAAGGCATTTAAAACAAAGGTGTAACGTATCTTTCGGAGCGGTATGCTCTGGTGTGTCCGATTGGCTGCAGCTTCCCGTGTCTCTGTACTCCGGCTCTTGGAACTGGTTTGGCGTTCTTCCGGGTGTTCGCACACAAGGAGTCTCAGGACTGAAGGCGGGGCTGACCTGGCGGCGCCCCCGGCGGCAATGCCTCCGAAGGCAGGACGCGTAAAGGCTCGTAACCTGGTGGAAGCCGGAGGGAGTGCAGCTGGGGGAAATGCATGTCGACCTGGTAAGAACGGCAGTACTGGAGACCCGGTAGCCGAGAGAAGAGAGAGCACACGCTGGGACAATACCGGTAAGCGGGTTGTGCCGTCCTTAGTTCTCTCAGGGAAACCGAAAAAGCAGCCCACCCTTCCACATGCTTGCCCTGCCAAGGAGGTAGATGGACAAATCGGTAAAGGGGGGGAAACCCCAAAGATTAGTTCTGGACTGAAGGATGTTGATTTGAAGGGGGGCTATCAAACCGGGGGCATAACAAGCAATATAAATACCCTGAAGGAGGGAAAAAAGGATTTAAAAATGGACAGTAGGGAAGGTGATTACGCGACCATAGATACAGGGGGTTCGGCCACCAATCAAAAGACATTGGTTAGCCTTGGTAAGGACTGCCCGGCTGCAACCAGCATAACGGATGGGCAGGAGGGTGAACCCTCCAATGTGGACAGGCCATCTGGAAAATATGAGGCTACCATCCAGAGGTGGGTTAAGGAGATTGACTCAGGGGACAACTTGTTTTCCCTCTCTGACCCCTCAGATACTTCTGAAGATGAGACCGAGCCGACTTCTCGCTCAAACCGGAGGAGGGGCTCTCCAGATAGTGGCCATAGTGGAATAAGCAGCTCTCATCCGGGAACAGATACAGCGGGCTCACCAGAAAGCAATCCAAGCACTGTGCGTAAGAGATGTGAAAATCTCAAAGCGATTGAAAACACTGAGGCCTTGCTTTGGGGCTCCTCCTTTCTAGCTGGGGCCGGGGCAGAGGGTGAGACCATATCGGTACAGCCACGTGAAAACCCGCTGGAGAAATCAGAGGACATTTCACAGGCGGTTTTATACCAGAGTATAATGGCCCACAGAGAGGAGATTTGGATAGAGAGCCAACGCACTCAAGGGGCCTGTGGGAAGCTTCAGAACTTGGTCCGAAGGATTGCAAAATCATGTACGGAATTTGTTGAAAGATTTAACGAGGCAGAGACGCGGATCTCTAACCTTGAGGATGAACTAGCAGCACAAAAGGCAGCTACAGAAGCACTGCGGACATCGAAAGATGACACTCTTTGGAAATTGACGGACCTTGAAAATCGTCTTTGACGTAATAATCTGCGGGTGCTGGAGATTCCTGAGGGCGTTGAAGGACTAGACGCTCGAAAATTTATCATTGAGCTCTTCTCTGAGGCCTTCCCAGGTCTGTCGCATTGGGATTGGAATCGGGAGCTTCAGAGGGCACATAGATTCCCCTTTACACAACGAACAAGGCCAGGACAAAGTGCCCCTAGACCTAGAGCAATTCTAATTTCGATCAATAACTTCCTGGCCTGAGAGGCAGTTTATGATCTCACACGTCCAGATCGTAAGAAAACAGGGAAAGGGATGGAATTTTGTGTGCATCCTGATTATTGTCCCTTGATGGTGGAGAAAAGATGGCAATTAAGGCAACACATTACCCCCTTTCAGGGCAAGGGGGCTCAAGCTTACTTGCTAAATCCTGCCAAGCTTAAAGTTATATTTAATGAGCAAGCTCGCTTCTTTACTTCAGAACTTCAAGCTAAAGAATACTTGCAGTCCCTATAAGATGGGATTTAGCGTTAGCGTTAAGTAACCTATTTATACAAGTTGCCTTAATTAGTGCTGAGCTTCTTCATTTTTGTCTTTTTTTTTCTCTTTCCCTCTTATTCTATTGTTTTTTTCCCCTTCGCAAACCCTTTTTTTTCCTGAGTCTGAGTCTAGCGATGGGGGTAGTGCACGAAAGGGGATGTATTAATTATGTGGGGTGGGGCAATCTGGGGGGGCAGAAGCTTGATCCATCTCAGGGACCATTGGTCCTAAAGCCTCTTTTCAGGGTAAGGGTGGGGGTGGGTCAGGGCTTTGGCTGAAGCCCTGTAAAGGGGGTGGGGGGGTGGGAAACAGGATGGGGTTTTGGCGGAGGGTGGGGGGGCACCGGGGGGTGGAGGTGGTGGTGGGGGAGCACTGCATAAAACAATCCATGAGAGTTCAGGAACCAGTATAGATAAGTTTACACAGTCAAAGCATATGGTCTTAGATGAGACAGACACATCGTTATTTGATGGGGGATAGGAAATGTCATATGGGATTACGGATTTGCTCTTTTAACGTATGTGGATTGAAAAATTATGGGAAGAGACAACGGGTTGCTGCGGAGCTCCGGGTGATTCAGCCAGACTTGGCTTGTATACAAGAGACCCATATTCCATGGTGCAAACGAAAGCTTTTAACTGAGTTGGGGTACTTGGTATTGATATGTACACAACAATCCACCACAAACCGTGGGGTAGCAATATTGGCCAAAAGTACTGTACAAGGGTCGGGAAGAGCCTTGGCTGATAAGCAGGGGCGTTGGGCCATTATTGAATATGTAATCGGGAATGTCAAATGCACGGTATGTACAGTATATGGGTCCAACCTTGATGAGTCAGCAGTGTTAGAGGGGCTGAATGTCGAATTAGCAGCATGGCCAACTCCCCTGATCCTGTGCGGTGATTTCAATATACACTTAGAACCCCAGGGCCTGCAGTCAGACATTAAAAATTATAAGGGTAGGAAACCCAAAGTGTTTAAGGCTCTGCAGCACTTGGTGACGGATCATGGGTTGGCGGATGCCTGGGCCACTTTACGAAGTTCCGACCCAGGGTTCACATTCTATTCGCACCCTCACCATAAATTAGTTAGATTAGATTATTTTTTTATTCCAACACCGCTATTGGTAGAAGCTAAAATACGAGTTTTTCCCCGGATTACGGCGGATCATGGTCCAGTGGTACTTGATATACAGACAATTAGTACTGGTCCTAAGGCCAGATCCTTCTCATTCGATAGGAAACTACTATTGGATGAAATATTTGTTGCGCATATGAATGATTGGAACAGGCAGTTTCTACTTACTAACCGCAACTCTACTACATGGGGTTATGTCTGGGATGCTTTAAAAGCTGGGTTTAGGGGCGAGACTCTCAGTTTTGGGCTACATAAGCAAAGGCAGCTGAAGCTGACGACTCAGGAGCTTTATTCAAAGCTGATAATAGCTGAAGAAAATCTCATTCTAGGAATACATGCAAAGGGTGACATTTCACTACTACAAACTGAGGTCGCACGCTGCAAGGCCAAAATTAATTTTCAGTGGAGCAAAGCAATAGCCATTAAACATACTCTCAATAAAGAGCAGAGCTATGAGTATGGTGAAGCAGCACGGCGCTGCTTGGCGCAGCGGTCAAGAGAAGCAGTACAAAGAATTAAGGGTATAAAAGATAAACAAGGCAATACGGTAGATACCCCGGTTGGGATCCTCAATGTTTTTTATGAGTTTTTTAAGGAACTATACTCAGGCGATTGCTCTGCTGAACTGGCTAGTCAGACCTTGCTGCAAAATCTTAAATGTGAAATGCTAAGCCAGCAGGATGTAGATATGTTGGAGTCACCAATAACTATGGAGGAGCTCGAAGCAGCCATCAACAGTTTAGCTAATGGCAAAGCGGCACGACCCGATAGATTGCCACTAGAGGTATATAAAACCTTTTTTCAGGAGTTAAAAGGGGATATGTTGACTATGTTTCAACAAGCACAGATAGGGGCGGCGCCACTATCATGGGATGAGGCAAGCATAATTGTTTTTCAAAAAAAAGATAAGCCACCTGATCTTCCGGGTTCTTACCGACCCATTTCTTTGTTAAACTGTGACGGCAAAGTCTATGCAAAAGTATTGGCGACCCGGTTGGCTAGAGTCATCTCTCTGTTGGTGTCAATTCAACAACATGGGTTTATACCCAAGAGGAGCAGAGTCAACCATATTAATAGGGTGATAACCTTGCTTGACGCTGCCAACGCTCAGGGTAATAAATTTGTTTGATCCTTCTGGACGCTGAAAAGGCGTTCAATCGGGTCGCGTGGGACTTTTTATGTGTGGTTTTGCGACGGTTCGGCTTTCACTCAGGCTTTGTCAAAGCTATCCAGGTTTTATATCGAACCCCTACCGCCAAAATCTGTATGATGGGCTCAGAGTCGGTACCTGTATGCATCACCAGAGGTACAAGACAGGGATGTCCATGCTCCCCTTTGTTGTTCTCATTATATATCAATCCCTTTTTAACCATGCTAGAGCAGAGTACGAGGATTGAATCTGTTATTTGTAGGCAAGACCAATATCGGGTCTTTGCATATGCAGATGATATAGCGGTTGTGACATCCAACCCTATCACTGCTATGCCAGAGATAGAGCAACTGGCACATAGATTTGGTTTGGTTTCAGGCTACAAACTCAATGTGTCTAAAACACAGATTACGTGCTTAAATCAAGAGTGCAGCAATGACACTAGGGTCATGGACGAGGTGTCATACCTGGGTATTAGAGTAAGGACATGCTTAAAAGCATTAGTGTATGTGAACTGGGGGTCTATTTTAATGACAGTGAAACAACAACTAGACTGTTTTGAATGCCTACACCTGTCGCTGGTGGGGCGATGTAATGTTCTTAAAATGATGATTTTACCCAAGGTTTTATATTATTTTAGATCAGTCCCACTTGAACTTACTCGAGTCCAGCTGCAACTACTGCAATCGATATGTGCTAGGTTTTTGTGGGCCCAAGGGAAATCCCGGAGAGCAATGCATTTGATGACGCTACCCCGGGAAAGAGGTGGGTGGGCTGTTCCGGATTTTACGCTATATTATTATGCCTGTATTCTTCAAAATATGCAAATTTTATTAATTGGAGAAGAGGTTTGCAATATTGCTGAATCCCCATCTATTTATCAGATGCTGCTGGGTGCTGATGCCAAGAGCCGCTTATTCACGATGCTGGAATTCAGCTACTATAAAAAAACTCGGTTCAAGGTTTTAAGCACCGCCTGTAAGGTTTGGAAGATTATACGGAAACGCTATCAAATTGAAGGAGTTTCGTATTATACTCCTGCATTTGCTTCGGGCCTACTCCCCTCTGTATTTTGGGATAGGACTGTCGACAGATGGAGAAGTAAAGGGATCTCACATATGGGTGATTTTTATATCAACGGGAGCCTGGCATCTTATGCTATGTTAGCTGATAGATATCAGCTGCCTCAGACCAATTTTTTTTAACTTTTACAAATTCGTGATTATTTACGTAAAAGGCGACCGGTGATAGAGCTGAATCCCCTTGTTGAGGCTATTAGGAATAACTCCCGCATTGGTACCCTATACAACATGTTGCCCGACACTCAGAATGATGATCTAGATGGCCTAAATCTCTAGTGGGATAGTAGGTTAGGGTGCCAGGGTACTCGTGTTGAGCGATCTATTGATCTGGCAGGGAGGATATTACTGTCTGCTAACTTGCGGTCGCAGAACTACAAGACTATGTTTAACTTGTACCATACCCCCGCTAAGATGGTAAAATGGGGAGGGGCAAATGATGGGAAATGTTTCCGGTGTGGAGCAGCAGTGGCAGATCTGGTACATATCTTTTATGCATGGGGGGGTCTGACCAATCTCCTGGGACATATTAAGAAGTTCCTTTTTGAAATAACTGGGGCAGCTATAAATATTTCAGCCTCTACTATTCTTCTAGGGATGGATGGAAATGTAAGGGTGGGGCAGCCAGCACATAAGTTTGCCATTTAATTTTCCTTGCTACTGCTGTAGCTGGGCTCTGTATTGCCTCCATGTGACTACAGAAGGACACCCCTACCTTCGAGCAGTGGAGAGCTAGATTTTATACTATTTTTAATCTGGAATATAGCTTATATGCTCTTAAAGGTTCACGTCGGCGGAAGCTGGGCATGCAGATATGGGGCCCTATGATCGAACACATGAAGGACTGAATATTTATTGTTAATCACTATTTATGATGTATTTATTCATGGATATGTATCAATTTCCTGTCTTTTTAACTTCTGGAGTAACTGTCGTTTTTGCACTGCCACTCATTAGCTTTTAGCAAGACTGTGTTACTGAATTATGATGTGTATTTGTATTATCATGGATTGAAATAAAAATATGAAAATATGAAAAAAAACAAAAGAAAACTAACAGACTTATATGAGGCGGCACTGTTAGCGGGCGAACTCCCTCATACGCTTTGGGAATTGCTCGTGGTCTCTATCTCGAAGCCAGGAAGAAACCCTGCCCAACCAGCATCATTGCCATCCTAGGGGCCGATTATAAAATACTGGGCAAAATATTGGTGGACCGCTATGCCCAGGTTTTCCCCGATCTAATCCACGCAGACCAAAATGGGTTCGTACCAGGATGCAGTACTTCCCAGAACATCCGTTGGTTGTTCCATATACAAGACCGCGTTAAGGGGCGTTACTCACAAGCAGCATGCCTAATATTAGACCTGGAGAAGACTTTTGATTCTCTGGCATGGCCCTATCTTTTTTATGACTTGACCACAGCTTGGAGTAGGTCCACACCTTCTCGCATACAGTCAGCTTCTCTACACCAACCCGACCTCCTGAGTCTGCTTACGGCGTCTCATTTCTGCTCCATTTACGGTGAGTAGAGGCTCAAGGCAGGGGTGTCCCCTTTTGCCACTGCTCTTTGCCTTGGCGATGGATCCTCTTGCAGTACCCTTACGGCGCAAGGGCAATGGTTGGGGAATACCATTAGAGGACTGGACGGACGCGGTGTCCCTGTACGCTGACGACCTCCTCATAGACTTGAAGGATGTCACCTCTGAACTTTTCCAGTTTCAACATACACAAGATGAGTTCGCTTCAGCAGCCATTTTGCAAGTGAACTAGGATAAGTTGGCCATACACCCGCTGCTCCCTGACTAGCCGCTGCATTCCATATGTTTAGGTACTACCGTCTTCGTTGGAAGGCAACAGCTACTCACTACCTAGGTATTTGCCTCAACCGCACCCCAATGGATATATATTGAGGGGACCCTTCGGGTGGCACCGTTGAGCATTAAGGCGCAAATGAATTTCTGGCGATCTTTGCTTCTGGCCCCAATAGGCAAAGTAGCGCTAGCAAAAATGATCATCCTGCCCCGCTTGCTCTACCACTTCACTAATTTCCCCCTATTTCACTTCGCTCATTCTTCAGAGAGCTCAACTCATTATTGGGCTACCTTATCTGGGTCACTGGTCGTCGATGAGTAGCGCTTAGCAAGCTGCAGCTCCTGCTAGACCGGGGAGGGCCGGGCGCCTCATCATTCGAAGCATATTTTTTCGTGGCACAGCTGCAGTCGCTATCATGCTGGACAGGCTGGAGGTATGCCGGAGAGACCTGTGGCGAAGTCCTGTTCTCTCCGGTGACTCACTGCATCTTTCTCCCAAAAACAATGCCCCCCACCACCTCTGCTACAGGTGGCAGTGACTCGGGCTTGCATGACCAGAATACATTGCATGTCCCTGACAACCCCGGTATATGCTCCTTCATTGCCCCTTGTTGGACTTCCTAAATTTCCTGGGACCGTAACTCGACACAACACTCAGTCCTCACATCGGGGGACCTTTTCCTCAAAGGCCAGCTCCTTATGTTTGACCAGTTGGTAGCAGACTATGATCTACCCCCAGGGCAATCCTTCTCCATCAGCGACTTACTCACACATGCCGCGCCCTATGGAAAGCTGCGGAATCAGAACCGACAACACATCCCGTGCTGCAAGCGATCCTTAAGATGGACTCAGGCCGTCACCTTATCACTTGGCTGTATATAGCCATCCGCGAGCTGCATGTGATTCCCCTAGACACCCTATGGCACAAATGGGAGGAGGAGTTTGGGCGAGCACTGCATGATAAAGACTGGGAGACTGCCCTAGCATAATTTGCGCTTCAAAAACCTACAACTCCTTGTGCTGCATCGCACCCACTTCACCCCGGCCCAAATTAATCGCTTCTTTCCGCAAGCAGATGCCCACTGCCCACGCTGTCAGGTCCCAGGCACAGACCTACAACACATGATATGGTCCTGCCCAGCTGTACACCACTTCTGGGATAGAGTACACAACACATGATGTTACATCACGGGAACTCACTGACATACACACGAGAGGCGTGCTCATTCGTCATCTTCAGGTGGCACAAGTTGTGCACCTGCTTCGCCTCCCTGGCGCTCCTCCTTGCCAAACATACTCTCACCTTGCACTGACGTACTTTGGCGACCCCTTCTCTGGCTGCCTGGTATGGCGCGGTCCATAAATGGGGCGCAGCGGTGGAAGACGCCCTCCGCTATGAGGAGGTCTGGGATCTCTGCAAACAACCCATCTCCTCTCACTGGGCCACCCTTCTCTCAGAGTTTTTGCTCCACACCAGAAACGATGATCTTCCCCTGCAGCGGCTACTGCACTTCAACCATACCAAACAATACCTGTTGTGCCCCGTCTCATCTTCGCTCATCCATAACGGGTTATGCTACACCATCTACATTACTTAGCCCTGCCCTCATGGCCAATGCATACATGCTTCAGGTCGCTCTGTCGATAGGTTCTGCTGCACCTCTACCCCCATCTTCCCTTCCCCCATTATCCGAGATTATGTACTGTCCCTTTTATTGAATATGTTCAATAATCTCTCCTATATATACGCAAACACATGTTGTACACTGCTTGATCCTTGCTGTACTTACTTGTTGAACCCTTTAAGCTTTGCTTCTATTTGCATATGAGCTAAGCTCCCATTGTACTCTACTGTCGACTACACCTTTTCTTTATGCCTTGTTTAAAAAACCAATAAAGATTGTTTAAAAAGCTGAACAATCTTTATTGAAGCTGAAGCGTAAGATGATATGCAGCTATTTTGGCGATATCTCTCTTGCACTGGGCTAGAGAGCAGTGACAGAAAATAGAACAGCAGAAGAATTTTAGGAACTCTAGGCTACACTTTACACATGGGATCCCACGAATGATATGCAGCAACAAGAATACTTTCACTCGCCCACAATTCTGAAGCTTACCCTTGAGCAAAAAGGGACCCTTGAACCTCCAGTCTCGGAAGCAGAAATGCTTGAGGTCAGCAAAGCACCAGGGCCTGATCGGTACACTGCACATTTCTATAGGACCATCTTGAGAACAGTGCCTGCCTACCTAACATCTCTTTTTAGCAAAATCACACACAACTGAATGGGAACCCCATCCATGTCTGAAGCTTATATATCACTCATACTGAAGCAGAGGAATGATCAACGCAGCATGCCTCCTATGCCTATTGCACTACTGAGTTTGGCCGCAAAGTTATATGCAAAGATATTAGCTACTAGACTAGAATCCCAACTCCCAATACTCATTGTCACTGACCAGTCAGGATTCTTGCAGGGACGACAAACGCATCATATTAGAAGAATAGTTCAGCTGATCAAAAAGGCTAAAAAGAAATTGATACCGGCATTTTTAGCATCACTGGATGCAGAAAAAGCCTTTGATTGGTTGAACTGGAGATTCCTGATGAAGACCCTAGAATGTTTCAGTTTTGGTCCAACTTTTATTTTAAATGGTTATGGCTTGCTATCACTCTCCAATCAGGGATGTTCTCCCTCACCATTATTATTTGTGCTCAGCATCAAAAGTGTTGCAGCTGAGATCAGAGCTGAAGCAGGGATAAAGAGCATTCCTTTCACCCAAGAAGACCATAAAATCCTTGTTTGCGGATGATATCTTGCTCTCATTAACATCACCTGCTAACTTCCTTGCACAGCTGTATGCTTTTCTAAACTAATTTTATGCCATGGCAGGATTTAAGAAAAACATCAATAATTCAAAAATTTTAAATCTCGCTGTACCTCCAGTGAACACAGCCACCCTAGCTTCTTAAACTTCATTGAAGTGGTCTAATAAATCTATCAAATATCTTGGTATTAATATGACACCGAACCACAAGGACCTACATAAAGCTAACTTCTCGCACCTATTATTACATGAAGATATGAAGGCTTCCATAATTGGCCCCTGCTTTATTTGTCATGAGCGAGAAGAGCTAATGTACTAAAAATGAATGTTTTGCTGTGGATATTTTACTTGTTTCAAGCACTCCCGATTATGGTCCCTAAAGAACTATTTTCAGAGTTTAAATTGGATACAAGATCCTGCGACTCTCTAAACTAGCCGGAGGACTACCCTTTTCATTGCAATATAAGACAGCCCAACTTAGAGTCATTGCAGACTAGTGCTTTAGAGGCACAGCTAAACGTTGGATACACATGGATAGGACAGTGGTGGCTAGAACTACATGGAATATGATTTGGAGACACAGAGAACATATGTCCCTAAATGCATATTTGAGTACACCCACACGTATTACTAGCGTTATGGGACACCATTACAAGACATTCGTAAGAGAATACCTTCCCCTTCCCCCATATCCTCATCCATAGTAATCCAGCCTTTACACCAACCTTTTTCCCTGCCCGTTTTGATAACTGAAAAATGGGAGATATCCTCAGCTTCAGATCCATTCGATCATCAAGAAATATTATCTTTTTAGTCCTTTAAACGGAGGTTCTATGTTAGTGAACAGGAAAGGTACCACTATACTCAAACTAGGACACTGGCTCATCCACCCCTCTAAAGCAGCTGCCACAGAGGGAATTTCACCAATAGAAAGTTTGTGATCTTGGCCAGAGAGACCAAGGGGCAGATTATGCACCCTACTAATAAAGCTGCTGCCACCCGAGACCTTTCACCTGTAGAAAAGTTTGTGATCTTGGCCAGAGAGACCAAGGGGCGGATAACCGCACTTTATTATATTCATCTGCAGGCCACATCACTGAAGATCCATCCATTTAAAACATATTAGGTAAAGTCACAGAAAAAGAGATAGATAGCAAATGATGAGACCTGCTTTGGCAAGACATCTCTGAAAATGCACACAGTAGTATATATGGCATAGGAACACATTATTAAGTACTCTGTGATTGGTATCTCTGACCAGTCACAAAGATTTTGTTGTCACAAAAGTGTGCCATGTTGAAGAGAATGTGTCATATAAGGAGACTTTAAACACATATAGTGGGACTGCACACACATCAAGGTGTTTTTGGCAGTGATACCAGCAATATTGGGATACCCCAATTCCTGTATAGTATTAGGCTTATGTTCCACCCACTTAAAAGGACCAGACGAAATCTGATCAGATACTTATGTATCTTGGAGCAGCTAAGTTGACTCTGGCAGCCCTTTGGAAAAAGACGGAGCCACCACCTATTGCCCTCTGGCACTTCTGGTTATGGAATACCCTAGCAATAGAGAAGTTAACAGATGTGCTTACTTATTTGTGGATAAACGTCAAAGCTATATGGGGACCATTGTTTCTCTCAAGGGGCTCACCCTCCCTGCCCTACAGGGTACAATTGTGAGCCGTAAATCTCTATTACTACTAAGTATTAAAAGATATGTGTATGAACTATAGATTATATTGAAGACAAGAAAATCTTAAAAGTCCTGTTGTACTCTTCCTAGCCTTAAAAATACATATTTGTTATACATACAAAGCTTCTCACCCACGCCTAACGAAGCCCTCCACGACCAAGGACCGGCATACATGAACCACCGCCTGAACTTCCATCAACCACCCAGAAACCTCCGCTCCACTCACCTCCCCTCAAACACACACCGCGCATCTGCCGCTGTCGCACCAGAGGACGATCCTTCTCCCACCTCGCCGACAAATCCTGGAACGCCCTTTCCCTCCACCTTCGAACCTCACTCTCGGTGACAAGCTTCAGGAAGGGACTCAAGACCTGGCCCTTCGACTGAGACCCACAGCCTAGCACCTGGATACCCTAACGGGTGATAAGCCACGCTATACAAGTAGTGATTGATTGATTCAAATTACTATGCAACTTGATATTGTGTATTTATTGATGTAATGTGATTCTTTCCATTTTGTTCTGTATTTTGTTTTGGGGGTGTTATATGCATAGTGCAATGGTTAATACTGACAATGGAGATAGACATGAACACTGTCATGTTTACAGGTGAACTATTGCATTGTGCTTTATACAAAAATATAATAAAAAATGTTAAACAATGATATTTATGTGGCACAATATTTTAGTAAACAGTATTTTTAACATTGATATTATTAGAAAGAAACAATAAAATTACCTTCAATATTTTTACCACAAACTTTTGGTCAAGCAATATATTAGAGTCACTATTTCAAGGCCATGCCCAAGTAGCCTCAGGTAGAACAATTAAGAAAAAACACTTTGCAAATTTGAGGTGTCATACAAAGTTTGCAATCCACTTTCCCATAGTTTTTTCACGCAATCTGCTGGATTAGGCGGACCCCCCCCCAAAATATTGCAGCCATATTGATAAATACTTTGGCTGTATGTGAGACCATAGAATTCCTAATTCAGTCTTGTCACCATTCAATTTAAGTTTATTGTGACACATTCATTGCAGTTTAAAGCATTTACAGGTCTAGACAGACACATCTAGATAATTTTTTCCCTTTCTGTAGTATCTGTGAGTTGTCAGCATCCATAAATTATGTAAATACAAAGGATTAATTTAAGTGTGCCAATAGAACAACATACTGATTAATTAAAAGTGGAGAAAGATTGATCCACATGGACCTCCAGAGAGGAGAGAGGAGGAGTATGGAAGCAATAGAACTCACTGGAATCTGTAGTCCTACAACTACTGAAAAAGGCTACCGCTGCACTTTTGACACTGAGATCACCTAGTCCAGAAAACAGAATCTGGTGAATAATGGTATCAAAGGCCGACAACATATGAAGCAAAACCATTGCCACAAAATTACCATAATCTGATGTCCATAGCAATCTCAATTCGTCTAACATGTCAGCTGTTACAAGTTCCGTTCCGCTACTAGGACAGAAACTGGTTATTGAGCGCCTGTGCTGTGTCGAATTTAGCCACATGAGAATAGTGAAAACTACTGCGGAAAAATTGGGAGCTGCAAACATTCTAAAGGTATAGTGTGCGTAATGACCATCTTTTACGTGGCGTACCTCCAGATTCTTGCATTGACTGTTTTTTCTGGCTGTAGAACTCTGTGTGTTTTACCCTTGCTAGCCAGTGGTAAAGTGTCTGTGCTCCCTCAATCGGCTTATTTAGCTTACCTATAAGTTCATAGTACATGGTACAAAAGGGTACCCAGGGCCTGTAAGTTAAATGTCATAGGATGACTGCAGCACCCATTCTGCCATCCACTACAGTGACAGAGTAAACATAACTTCAAGCCTGGAATGTAAAGCCTGACTGTAGAGGTTTAAGCTGCAAATTCTACCTGTTAAAATAACCCCTTTTGACAGGCCTAAACCATCCTTTTAAATATTAATAAGTCACCCCTAAGTAGGCCTTACTGCTGATAAAGGAAGGGTACATGGTATTTAAAAGTAGGACATGTAAAAGGTTAATATTAAATATGTCAGTATAGTGAAAAGGCCCTAAAAGCTATTTTCATTTAGCAGGGTTAACTGTTCTACGGGAAAAGAGTAGGATACAATATTAAGTTCAATGTTGTTATCTCCGGCTAGGAAGCAACTACAAATTTCACTCTTCGACTTTTTAAAATATTTATTAAAAGCCCAACTCACTGGTGAAGTCTGATCTGTAATAAACATTTGGGAAAAGGCTCTTTAAGAGTGCTACATGGAATATGATTTGGAGACACAGAGAACATATGTCCCTAAATGCATATTTGAGTACACCCACACGTATTACTAGCGTTATGGGACACCATTACAAGACATTCGTAAGAGAATACCTTCCCCTTCCCCATATCCTCATCCATAGTAATCCAGCCTTTACACCAACCTTTTTCCCTGCCCGTTTTGATAACTGAAAAATGGGAGATATCCTCAGCTTCAGATCCATTCGATCATCAAGAAATATTATCTTTTTAGTCCTTTAAACGGAGGTTCTATGTTAGTGAACAGGAAAGGTACCACTATACTCAAACTAGGACACTGGCTCATCCACCCCTCTAAAGCAGCTGCCACAGAGGGAATTTCACCAATAGAAAGTTTGTGATCTTGGCCAGAGAGACCAAGGGGCAGATTATGCACCCTACTAATAAAGCTGCTGCCACCCGAGACCTTTCACCTGTAGAAAAGTTTGTGATCTTGGCCAGAGAGACCAAGGGGCGGATAACCGCACTTTATTATATTCATCTGCAGGCCACATCACTGAAGATCCATCCATTTAAAACATATTAGGTAAAGTCACAGAAAAAGAGATAGATAGCAAATGATGAGACCTGCTTTGGCAAGACATCTCTGAAAATGCACACAGTAGTATATATGGCATAGGAACACATTATTAAGTACTCTGTGATTGGTATCTCTGACCAGTCACAAAGATTTTGTTGTCACAAAAGTGTGCCATGTTGAAGAGAATGTGTCATATAAGGAGACTTTAAACACATATAGTGGGACTGCACACACATCAAGGTGTTTTTGGCAGTGATACCAGCAATATTGGGATACCCCAATTCCTGTATAGTATTAGGCTTATGTTCCACCCACTTAAAAGGACCAGACGAAATCTGATCAGATACTTATGTATCTTGGAGCAGCTAAGTTGACTCTGGCAGCCCTTTGGAAAAAGACGGAGCCACCACCTATTGCCCTCTGGCACTTCCGGTTATGGAATACCCTAGCAATAGAGAAGTTAACAGATGTGCTTACTTATTTGTGGATAAACGTCAAAGCTATATGGGGACCATTGTTTCTCTCAAGGGGCTCACCCTCCCTGCCCTACAGGGTACAATTGTGAGCCGTAAATCTCTATTACTACTAAGTATTAAAAGATATGTGTATGAACTATAGATTATATTGAAGACAAGAAAATCTTAAAAGTCCTGTTGTACTCTTCCTAGCCTTAAAAATACATATTTGTTATACATACAAAGCTTCTCACCCACGCCTAACGAAGCCCTCCACGACCAAGGACCGGCATACATGAACCACCGCCTGAACTTCCATCAACCACCCAGAAACCTCCGCTCCAATCACCTCCCCTCAAACACACACCGCGCATCTGCCGCTGTCGCACCAGAGGACGATCCTTCTCCCACCTCGCCGACAAATCCTGGAACGCCCTTTCCCTCCACCTTCGAACCTCACTCTCGGTGACAAGCTTCAGGAAGGGACTCAAGACCTGGCCCTTCGACTGAGACCCACAGCCTAGCACCTGGATACCCTAACGGGTGATAAGCCACGCTATACAAGTAGTGATTGATTGATTCAAATTACTATGCAACTTGGTATTGTGTATTTATTGATGTAATGTGATTCTTTCCATTTTGTTCTGTATTTTGTTTTGGGGGGTGTTATATGCATAGTGCAATGGTTAATACTGACAATGGAGATAGACATGAACACTGTCATGTTTACAGGTGAACTATTGCATTGTGCTTTATACAAAAATATAATAAAAAATGTTAAACAATGATATTTATGTGGCACAATATTTTAGTAAACAGTATTTTTAACATTGATATTATTAGAAAGAAACAATAAAATTACATTCAATATTTTTACCACAAACTTTTGGTCAAGCAATATATTAGAGTCACTATTTCAAGGCCATGCCCAAGTAGCCTCAGGTAGAACAATTAAGAAAAAACACTTTGCAAATTTGAGGTGTCATACAAAGTTTGCAATCCACTTTCCCATAGTTTTTTCACGCAATCTGCTGGATTAGGCGGACCCCCCCCCAAAATATTGCAGCCATATTGATAAATGCTTTGGCTGTATGTGAGACCATAGAATTCCTAATTCAGTCTTGTCACCATTCAATTTAAGTTTATTGTGACACATTCATTGCAGTTTAAAGCATTTACAGGTCTAGACAGACACATCTAGATAATTTTTTCCCTTTCTGTAGTATCTGTGAGTTGTCAGCATCCATAAATTATGTAAATACAAAGGATTAATTTAAGTGTGCCAATAGAACAACATACTGATTAATTAAAAGTGGAGAAAGATTGATCCACATGGACCTCCAGAGAGGAGAGAGGAGGAGTATGGAAGCAATAGAACTCACTGGAATCTGTAGTCCTACAACTACTGAAAAAGGCTACCGCTGCACTTTTGACACTGAGATCACCTAGTCCAGAAAACAGAATCTGGTGAATAATGGTATCAAAGGCCGACAACATATGAAGCAAAACCATTGCCACAAAATTACCATAATCTGATGTCCATAGCAATCTCAATTCGTCTAACATGTCAGCTGTTACAAGTTCCGTTCCGCTACTAGGACAGAAACTGGTTATTGAGCGCCTGTGCTGTGTCGAATTTAGCCACATGAGAATAGTGAAAACTACTGCGGAAAAATTGGGAGCTGCAAACATTCTAAAGGTATAGTGTGCGTAATGACCATCTTTTACGTGGCGTACCTCCAGATTCTTGCATTGACTGTTTTTTTCTGGCTGTAGAACTCTGTGTGTTTTACCCTTGCTAGCCAGTGGTAAAGTGTCTGTGCTCCCTCAATCGGCTTATTTAGCTTACCTATAAGTTCATAGTACATGGTACAAAAGGGTACCCAGGGCCTGTAAGTTAAATGTCATAGGATGACTGCAGCACCCATTCTGCCATCCACTACAGTGACAGAGTAAACATAACTTCAAGCCTGGAATGTAAAGCCTGACTGTAGAGGTTTAAGCTGCAAATTCTACCTGTTAAAATAACCCCTTTTGACAGGCCTAAACCATCCTTTTAAATATTAATAAGTCACCCCTAAGTAGGCCTTACTGCTGATAAAGGAAGGGTACATGGTATTTAAAAGTAGGACATGTAAAAGGTTAATATTAAATATGTCAGTATAGTGAAAAGGCCCTAAAAGCTATTTTCATTTAGCAGGGTTAACTGTTCTACGGGAAAAGAGTAGGATACAATATTAAGTTCAATGTTGTTATCTCCGGCTAGGAAAGCAACTACAAATTTCACTCTTCGACTTTTTAAAATATTTATTAAAAGCCCAACTCACTGGTGAAGTCTGATCTGTAATAAACATTTGGGAAAAGGCTCTTTAAGAGTGCTACCTTTTCTCTGCCTAAAGCCTCTAGATGCTCATTTGCATGAGCCCGACTGTCACCTGGCAGCTAAATAATAACTCCCTTGATGAGGTGAGAATTTGCTCCCAGAGCTGTGACACAGTCATTGGGTGAAGAAGAGGTGTATTTTTCCTAGGCTGTGCCCAGGAACTTCATTAACTTTCAAGAGCCCTACTCTGTCATAGGCAAATGTTAGCTGACATCTGACACCTGAGGTACTTAATTTAAGAAAGATAAGCAGGTGCATCAGTAACAACCTAACATCAGTAACAACCTAAATGTGTCATGTTACCAGGTTACACAGAAAGCCTGTTTCAGGCAAATGGTACGATAAATAAAAGTATTAAAAGATAGTCATGGAAACAAAAAAGGAATGACGTGAGGGGACTCCCCTGATTGCAGAATTTTGAAGCAAACACTAAAAATAGTTGCTGGGGTGGATTTGCAGACTCACCACTACTATCTTCTATCGGTTTTTCAGCACAAGCTTGCCTTGAACCAACAGCCAATGGATTACTCACAGGATCCCCATGGGGAAATGTGAATCTGCAGGACTCTACTACAGTTACTCACGGCAGCAGAAATGCACCACGCCTTCAAGGCTCAGTGCATCTTTCAAGGCAGCATGTTATATACTCCAGCAAACTAACCCAAAGCACTGCAACCAGAATGATCTGCCTAGAAGATGCATTCGCGGTAAGTGAGGAGATGGTTTTTCAAAGTAAGATTTGGTCCTGATGCTGCAAAGAAGCTGTAGGTGGTCCTATGGACGGGCCAAGTAAGGTCATCCACCTTTCTTCAGATTGCCTGGTCAGGTGTTTGCCTTACAATCTTCTCCAGTTTGATTCAAGAACTGAGCAGTCAGTATGCAAATCTGGTGTTCTCCCAAAAACAGACCATTTCAGAACAGTAAAAGACAATCTTCCTTTAACCTTGCATCCGAGCAGGTAGGTATGGTACCAGAATATTGTTTTCAGAATATTGTCTGAAATAATTAATATGTCCTAAGCAAATAAGGGTTAAGTGGAATTGCTATGTTGCCAGAGGCCCCAATCAGGAATTCACCTTTCTCCTTGGATCAAATTGCGTGAATGATTGAAGGATGCTTACAGTGCACCTATGACACTAAATGACCTCAAAGATGTTCCTGATTTGAGGAGTCGTAAGATTAAATAAAAGGGATTAGTTATTTGTAGCGTAGTTTGTCTCAAAGTGACAGAGTACATTTCTATGACTTTTAAGACAGTCCTATTAATACAAAAAAGCTCAACCTTTATGGATGTCCTTGGAATAATCTGTTGGGGAAGTAGACATTTCAGAGTCCCAAATGGTTTTGCTCACCTGGAAACTCTGCCCTCAGTCTGAACAAAAAAGGGCCAAAGGGAGCAGATGCAACTGCCGGGTATTTTTAACTTATCCACAAACATGGAGGTTCTCGTCAAAGTTCAGTGCCTTCCACTGAAGCCACAGAGATCTCTGTCTGCCTGGCAAGAATCTCTAAATTTGGGCCAGCAGTCGTCCACAAGGAGGCTATGGGTTATGCAGATGTAGCATCCCAACAGGCCATATGTTGGGGTCTAAATTACCCCGTTGGTGATTTGGAGAAGTACTTAAATGTAGTACAGCAGAGCATAACATCAATGATTGAATGATGACAGAACTCAGGTGCTTGACCACTAGATTGGGTCGTCTGTGGTCTAGATGCCTAAGCTGACCCTGATGCTGAGATAGAAGATCTGTCCTCAGTGGAAGTTTCTTGTGGAGATCCACTGACATCTCCAGCAGCAAATGATAGTGTAAAAAGCACCCAGACCAGGCACAGTGCCTTAGGTTGGAGGCAGCGGACGTGGAACCCTGTTGTTGTGGCATCCAGGTACCCTGTACAGTCATGTGGTTGACATGTGCTTCCCAACAGTTGAGTGAAGCATCTGTGGAAATGGTCAACTGCAGAATCGGGTGGAATAGAGGCCTAACCTGCAGCTAGATGTTCCATCATCAAAGAGTATGTTTTGGCTTTTACCAACGCTAGATCTTCCCAAGGACTCTCTGCCTGTGAGATTGTCTCATTAGACACTCATGCAAAGGGTGCATGTGGAGCCTTGCATGCAGTAGTAGTGTGATACATGAATCTATCACCCCCAACAATCTCATCACTGTCTGTACAGTAAGAAGATGTCCTTACTGAAAAAGAGGCAGCAGCTTTTGGAATGCCATAACCCTCTCTTGGTTGGTGTAGGATTTTCCCGTGACAGTATTTAGGATAGACCTTAAAAAAAGAGCTGGATCTGCTGGGACTGAAGGTGGATTTTTTGTGCATTGATGATAAGTGAGACTGGCGCCTTTTTCTCAAAAATAAACAAAACAGTACTGCAGCTCTGAATGCTCAGAGCATCGCATCTCGTAGGCCTTATTAATGAACAAGACCTGTGGTGACTATGCCTAAATATGGGATTTGACGTGTACATGGATCGTTAGAAAAATGCATTTTATTTGATAAGAAGAAGACTTTCAGCCTCAAAGAAGTTCCTAGAGAATGAAACACTTTGGCTACAAGTTAAAATGTTCTAGAAATTTATTCATCAATAAAGTAAGATTTATTAATTCAAATTGTGGGCATTCTGATGGTTTTGGAGACTATATTTTGCTGATGTGATACATTCCTCATCTATTGTGTTTAAACCATATAGAACATATTATTAGCATAAATTTATGACAATAAAATAGGGTGCTGGGCCACTTCCGTATATCCCTAGAACCCTAGATTGTGTACCAAAGACACTACTGTCGGAGTCAGGCATTGCTCTATGCTGCTGCTCTTGATCACCCATTTGTTTAGATACAATTAGGTTTCTGCACAAATGTGCTGTGAGCACTGCTAGACACTTTGCAAATACCCTTGAAGCCGCAGTGACACCGAATTGGTAGTCTTATCCACTTACCAAAAAGCGGAGATACCCGTGGTGGAATGGATAACTGGAAATATGTGTCCTTCAGATCGAGGGCCATCATGTTGGGGATGTATGTGTTTGTGCACCCCCTTTTGCACAGAATATTGAAAGGCAGACCTAGCAGTAGAAGTCAGTAGGGCACTAATAGATTTGGCTGCTTTAGTACCCTTTCTTATCTTTTCTAACATGCTATTGATCTGCGGGCCGAAAAGATGCTCTCCATTTAACAGATGTTGCTAAACCTTTGGCTGGAAGCCAGAAATTCATAGCCAAGCACGGTGATGGAAGACGATACTCGTGTTATTCTCGCTCAAGGCAGTATCCGCAGCATTCAACGAGTACCTGATTTTGTTGGCACCGGAGATTACATTTCCTTCAACTACCAGTTCTTGGCCTTTTTTCTGATGGGCCTGTGGGTCCTCATTTCCTCCCAATGGTGGTTGTCATATCTGGAGAGTAAGCCAACAGACTTTGCTGTTCTCCATTGTGCTGCGGCCCCCACCACCACACTCTTCCCTGCTGCATCTTTCCTTTTGCTCTCCTTCTCCAGAAGAGGAGCATATCCAGTTACCTGTGGTGAGGTACGTTTTTTCATCATGTGGGCCACCAGTGAGCCAGGCAGGACACAGCCCCTCATCTATACAGAGTCATCTGTGAATGCCTTTAATTTTTTTCCTACTCGCCGGGTGACAAACCTGACTTTCACCGGGTACTGGGCAGATCTCTCAGTTTTAGAGAGGGTCTCAATGAGAAAGTCATCCTCCTCCTGCAACACATGTATTTTAACATTATGGGGCTATGCTGTACAGACCTCTTTATTACCACTGGGTATGCAGTAGTATCATCCAGTGGGGAAGACTTAATGGGGGATGGGTCCAGGCCTGAGTCATGTGGAAGGTCGACCTGGTAGTCTTCCCAGAGGTCATCTCCCTCCCCAGGTGCAAACTGTTCATTATAAGGGTCCTTGGGTTTGAATGGGCCTTCCTGGTCAGAGTCAATAGGGACTGGCTGTGGAGGGGACCATGAAGATAGTGGTTATGGAGATATGAGAGGACATGGCTTTGGGGGGCATGGCTACCACAGTCAAGATGGCCAATGCACTCTAGCGAGGCTCCGTCACGACACCCCAGTTATCCATAGACATCCTGATTTCTGCCAGCCATCGGGGGCACGGGCGATCCCTGTCATGTACCTGACATCACCCTGACCTGAAGGCACTGTTCTTTTTGTGGAAGGGACACTGAAATTGGAGGTAGCGACCTGAAAGGCTGCCGCTGCACGGCTACTGAACGCCGAGGCCTGGGCTTGCCTCAGTGATGAGAAGTCATTATCGTGCAGGAGATGGATCCCAGCCCAAGCTGAGACGGCAGTTCCAGGAGATGTGGGCTGCGGCCTGGTCTGCACAAATTGATCCTCCATCAACGACCCCCTAACGGTAAGGCCGACACGTACTTAAGGGGCCGACCGGAGAGCTGCCGCCCGACCGCAAGTAACCCTGTATCGCAGGCACTACCATGCCTGTTGGCCGGACTAGCCCCCCTCGCAATCGAACCAAACTGCGTTCTGCAGAGGAGTGAAGGGAACCCTTGAAGATGAGGGGCCGTAACCTGCACTTTGCTCTGCGTGCCCGATCCCTACTGTGCTCCTTTTTTAGCACACCGCAGAGTGAAACGGCAATCGGCCCCCAGGAAATTAAGCGCTCTGCCCTGACACTAAATAGGGCGGCGCTTGCCTTTATCTGAGCACTACACACCTCATGCTGGTTGGTGGTGGTAGCAGTGGTTGGGCCAAAGTTGTTCCCCCCTGCAGGGAGCTGCTAGCATCCTCCCACAGCTGCCTCTAGTATTGCTTACAGAGGACAAGGAGCACTTGAAACTCATTACAGCCCTCCTTGGACCTCACTATTAGTGGAATGGGGATGACCAAGGGGAACCACCAGTAACACTTAGTACAACAATCAATCAATCAATCAATCAATCAATCAATCAAGGGTTGGCAAAGCGCAACTACTCACCCGTGAGGGTCTTAAGGTGCTGGGGGGAGCTGGGGAGCAGATCTGTCTAAGTGCTTGGGTAATTCGAAGAGCTAGGTCTTGAGATCCTTCCTTCCTGAACTGGGGTAGCGTGGGAGATAGTCTGAGGTGGAGGGGTAGGGTGTTCCAGGTCTTGGTAGCGAGGAAGTAGAAGGACTTTCCTCCGGTTCTGGTCTTACGGATCTGTGGGACGGTGGCCAGGACAGTGGCCAGGGCGGGCTGAGCGGAGCGGAGGTGTCTTTTGGGTGCCACACAGTGCAGGGATTTACAGAGGGGTACCATAGGTGCCCCCAGGCCAACAACTGGAGGGCGCAGAGGGAAGGGGGCCCTGCTAGGGGCCCCCAAAGTTGCTTTCTGACAGGCTTTCCATATCAGAAAGCCCGACACTGAAAGCCTATCGGAAATCAACATCATAATCCTGACGGCGGAAACGCCGTCTGTAAGGGATTATGTGCAGTTTACGACTGGCCGACGGGTTCCTTGAGCCCGTTGAAAGCCAGTCGTTTTGACCGGCCGGTTTAAACTCAGACCGCCCTCTTTGTAAAAGGGGCGGTCGGAGTTTAAACCTTGGATGTCGGTCGGAAAGCCTCCGACCCCCTTAGTGTCATCTGTGAAGTGAATGCACCCAGGTTCATACTGGATGGTCACTCACGGATTTTACTTCTTTGGGGCTGTTAACAATGAGGGAGAACTCAGTCTTGATGGGCTCAAATTTCAGATAGGCACTCGACATTAAGGCTTGGGTAAAGAGCAGGGAATCTCTTAGATTGTTGTTCTTCGTGGATACTTTAACAGAGAGTTGGGTACCGTTGGCAGAGAGGTGGAGTTTGATGCCATGGGCAACCAAGAGTACTACACAAAGGCCCATAGACAGATTAGAGCACAGTCTGAAACTGGGGTCATAAATGTGAAGAAGGACACAGGTGTTTACATTTTCATGATCTTGGATGGTGATAGATATTTCTAAGATTTTTCTGGCAAGGGTATGTGTAATGTGATGGTAATTAGTGAATTTGACATGGTTGAAGTTTAGTTTTTTCAGTATCAGGAGGAAATATTTTGACGAAGAAGTCTTACGTAGTATTACCTGTGATGAAAAGGGGTGTAAGGGCTTCTCAAGAAAGAGATTTAACTATTGCAAATGGAATGATGATGTATTTTTACCTGGTGGCTTTGAGGGCATTTAGAATATCCGTGAGGCAAGTCAATATGATAGCGTTGAAGTCAATATGATAGCGTTGAAGTATCCATTTTTGCATGGTGGAATGAATTGGATAGTGTTTGGTGATGTCAATAAGGTATCGGATTTCATTGATTGTTACCATGAAGAATTCATTTATGATATTGCTGGGCTGATGCTATTTTTGCTTGGAGAATGTAGAGTTTTAATTTGGTGAGGGTCTCCTGAAGTTGGGTATTCCTCCACTTGTTTTCTTGTTTGTAATCTTCCATTTGCCTAATTAGCTAATGTCACATTTCCTTTGTGGAGGGAATCCTGTGGGCTGCGGGGATTGATTGCTGATGCAGTGAGTCACGAGATACCCAAGACACTGGTGGAGCAGCTTTTTATTATGGTCAAAATATCAACCTACAACCATATTGAAATCCAACATATTGATCACTACATATCATCAAGTAGAATAAAAAAATCTATACTTCCCTTCGTATACTTATCTTGACATTACATTGGTATAGTAGATGCAGCATCTTTGTAGGTCAACGTTTCTGACCAAAATATAGTGACATACGACCAACACGCGTTCTTCAGCAGAAATGCTGGTGGTTTCCTGTGGTCTAG
This sequence comes from Calotriton arnoldi, assembly GCA_963921515.1. Classification (NCBI taxonomy): domain Eukaryota; kingdom Metazoa; phylum Chordata; class Amphibia; order Caudata; family Salamandridae; genus Calotriton; species Calotriton arnoldi. Next base: position 1,739,821 of record CAWUFW010001516.1, read on the forward strand.
CTGATTGGTTTTGCAACAAGAAAACAGGGGGCTCTGGGGATTGTTACCATTGAAGTGAGACACATACCCTCAGATGCACAGTCTCCAGAGGCAATCATTTTGCATCAAAGAGCTCTCGTAGAAAAAAGAGAACCATGAAGATAAACTATACGGTAATAGTGTCCTTCGTGTACTGGGATGAACCACCACTGGAGATAAACAAAGAAGAGCACACTTGCCAGTTACAGTCAGTCGATGTACATGATGGACTCTTGATATCAATATTCTGGGTAGGAGTGAGGGGGTAGAAAAAGAACACAAAGACTGATTTCTCAGGACTCCCTTGTCCTTAAAAAAACTGCAATGCTTTTGACTAGACACTAACTGGCTTTCATTACTTGTGGCTACCAAGAAATGCTGGGCTTTATCTACAACAAAGTAACGCAGCGCGGTGCTGCAAACCATTTGGCTGCACCGTGCTGCGTTACTTTGGAAACAAAGGGATGCGTCATATCTACAGCAATATGATGGAACCCTTTGCTCTCCCCTGCGCTGGCGCACAATTGGCTGCCATGCGCCGACGCAGACACCCTTGCCGTTGCGGGGATGATTGTTTTTGTGCAGGAAGGGACACCTTCCTGTACAAAAACAATCACAAAAGGTGTTTTCCTCTTTCTATGTGTGCTGCAAAATACAGCACGCATAGAAAGAGGAAAAATGAAAACATTTCTCTTCGTTGGGCCTCCGTACGCCCATTCTGACGCATTTCCAGGTTTACGATTTCTCGTAAATCTGGAAATGCGGCAGAATCCATGGGTATTTCTTGGGAACACCCACAGCAACACCCATGGCACGACTGTTTCACGCAAAGTGATGCGTGATATGGGGCCGTATTTACAAGGCCACGAAAAGCCATGCAAGATGGATTTACTTGGCCTTGTAAATTTTTGGGCAGCACACTGCGCCGCTGGTGCGTCACAAAAAGTGAAACACCAGCGGCACAAGGGGCTTGTAAATATGCCCCCCTATGTTCAAAGTGAGAGATTTCAAGTGAAAGGCCTTCACTGAGTGAAAGAGAGACCTGGCCAAGTTTGTTACACGAATCCCAAAGTCCACCGAGGTTCACTTATGTAAGGAAAAGATAAAGGAAACATAAAACGTGGTATTTTAAGGCCAGGTTGCTGACTGAAAGGCAACCATCTGATTTGTCACTGTAAGTCTTTACACCACACATATATCGGGGAATAGAACATCACAAATAAGTCACTGAAAACTCCACTCATCATTATTAATGCAGAACCACTAGTGATATGGAAAAGTGGGTGAGCACAGGATTGAATATAATGATATGTTTAATTACAAATGCAGGAACTTTGATCCCTTAACCAATGTTGTTTTGAGTGTGAAGCTCAATGAATTAGATTTAAATATGTAAAACGCAATCACAAAAAAAGTGTAAAATGACCAATGTTTTAATAAAAGTTTTTCATTTGTGCAATACAAAACACGTATTCTTCAGATCCGTTTCACAAATACCACTAGACGGAGCTTCTTCTCCATCTGTAACGCTATCGTCGAATGATATGCTTGCACTCTTTCAATCACATTCACACACACAGTTAAAATATATATTACACTTGTGCAAGTATTTGACCATTGTTAAGTTATTCTGGAGCATACTGTTGAGACACACATGAATAAAAGGCAGTCCACATTCATGATAATGTGAGTACGAGGAAGGGGAATCTGGTTTCAAGCTTAAACGTGTGTTCATGTTCGAAGGATCACCATTGTGATAAGACCTGAAAGACACAAAATATAAAAAATAGTAAAAAACTTATAGAATACCGTATGACAAACCATCAAGAACTGATATGTCTTTCCACTGGAGGAACCACACCGCTCTCAGAATACTGTTCAGAGTTTTCTATGGACAATGATGTGAAAACTGGTTAAGCTATTTTACATTTCACATTCAGTTCTCGTCTCATGGTATTTCCCATCAGTGCTCCAACACTAACCCCTGATGTCCCTCTTCCGAGGTAAGAAGGGGAAAACCTGAGACTGTGTGGTTGATGTTGAGTAAGAAATTAAGCTGTTCTCTCTCCTGTGACTCACCCCAACCTGCCAAAGTCTCTATGCCTTCTCAGTTGTTCCCTGATGGATTGAGTTCGGTTCTAATAGTGCTTCAGCATAGTGAAGAAGCAGACACCAGGGGCAGTTTTAAGTCTGAGACAGATGCTGGTGCTTTTATCACATTTTGGCCATGACCACCTGCACTAAGGACAAGTGTCGGAGAATGCATCCTCTAGGTCACAAGGACCCCAGAGAAAGAGCAGTTCATGCGGAAACAAAATATTATCTAAAGTTCAATAGGGGTGTGATATGATATTCAAGTAGCCATGGGACTCTTGCTGAAGATCACACTGTAGTATGTACCAAAGGTCACTCACGTGTCAGACTATCTTTCTACTTTTAGGCTATCGTTCCACTTTTATGCTGACAACGTGCAGATTTGAGAGTTAATGGATCTTTCCAGTGATGCTGATGGAGTGATAGATGAATCAAAGTACCAAGAGTTTAATGGAGCAATAACTCAGGTGTTACTGCAACATCCCCAATTCTTGATTAATGTGCTCATTGTTTGGACAGCCATCCAGCTTTGCCTAAAGGTTCAAGTATCTAGCTTGATTAGAGATGTGATCTGATCATGTAATACCATGTTAGCATAGTGGAAAAAACAAGTGATGATTGCCTAGGAGAGATTTGCCACTGACGCTACAAAAGCACTACTTAATCATGGTTGGGTCTTTCCTTCAAAACTAGTCTAGGAACATGCTCTGCATGCATGTACTTGGGGCTACCGTAGTAGTCTGAGCTCTAAATTCTGTAATGTGTTGCCACCTTGCATGAGCTGCAACTTTCAATGGACGTCTAGTGATGCGCAAGTTGTGTTTGCTCTCTGTTCAGTACCTCGTTGCACATTAGGGTTGTGTATGGCACTTCTGCCCAACAGCAGCCAATCTGTGTGTGCAGTTAAACCGTTCAACTTCTTTCACACGCCAGCTTTGTTTTGCTTTATTTTGGGCATGAGGAAGGGAGCCTGCCTGCCTCTGGGGCAGATGCTCGGCTGGCAACGGAACTGTGCATGCAACCAATTCCTTCGATTTTAGGGCAGTTAAACGTGACTCTACATTGGTTTCATGTTAAAACAAGAATTTGTTATAAAATCCTATGTTTGACCTTTAAATGATTGCTGGGGGCACCTTACGAACCTCTTGAGACAAATGGTGCGAACATTACCTACCCATGCCGTGTGTCAGACACCCTCTGCTAGCTTCACTTTCCAACGTTAAGACTCGTTTATAGAAGAAAGCCTCTTCTCTACTCCTGCCCAGGCATTGTGGAAGGCATTGGCAGTAAATTAGCTTAGTGTGTGTAAAACCTGTGGACATGGGGTTGGATTTTAGCAGGCCAGACACCACCTTTCTTACTTCATAGGTAGATACAGTGAGTATAACTGAGATGGGTGATCCTAACACCTGTCATTTAAAGCACTAGCAAACAGAAATACGTGCTAGCATGCTGGCAGTGCTTAGTTTGAGTCGGCGGTTGGCGGTGGGGGCACTTATTTTGGGGACATCAGATAATTAACGGGAGCAAGAGAGAGAAAAACACGCACTCGGGAAAGAAGGAGAGAGAGAAAGACTGAAACCCTGCCACAAAGGGAGCAGGAGGAACCTGCAAGAGTGAAATGAAGGGGCAGAGAGTGTCTGGTAGTAGATTAATGCTAGCAGCCTCGGTATGAGGCGCACCGACGTTTAACTGCACCGACAGAACAGAGCAGAGCTTCGGGCACCAGCACTCTTTCCTTGACAAATCAAGCACCGACATGCGCTACACTACAAGATATTGTTTTATCAACAACCCTCACACACTGCATTGAGGAAGGTGGTTCTCTTTCTAAACTTGACAAGAGTCGAAGGCTACATCAGCAAAGCATCTGAACATTGGGTAATGTCACCACTATCTCGTTAATGGCCCTTTCTTCAACAAGGCCAGGCCATCACAGAGGGGCCCAGTGTCAGGGTGATGGTGTTTGGGAACGGTAGTCACAGAGACCTTAAACTACTCTGAAAAACACTGATGTGTTTTTAATGGAGCTCTGTTTATTTTAGTGGGGCTGTCACGCAGTTCCTGTATCCATGACATTTGATAATAAAAAGTTAATCTCTAGACAAAAACGTTATCAAGCACATATACAGCCCCACAATCACATACAGCCGAACAATATAAGTACTGTACACAATGCATGGTTTTTATCACTGTTGGACAATCATTGTCCCCATACTTCTACCAGAAAGACTGATAGTCTTTCTGCTCTGAGATTCACACCTTTCCCTTGGAGAATGCTGCTTTCTTCTCTTTAGACGAATTGAGTCTCCTTAATGCCGCTTCACATGACCTGTCAGATGCCAGGCACAGTCTCTGGTACAGCCAGGCGATGTCCAGGCTGCAGGTTCTAGGGTTACGAATTTCGCTGCCTGGTCAGTTTAGGGTTACTTGTTTGCTCTGATGGGTGATGAGTTTAGGGTTACTTGTTATCTTTGATGGATGATTTGTAAGTGTGTGATAATACCTTAGCTCCAGTGGGTAATTTGCAGATATGGAATAACTTGCTTGCACTAATGGATGACTTGAAAGTGAGGGATAGCGTGTTCGCACTCATAGATCATTTGCAAGTGGAGGACAACTTGATCTGCAGGTGTGAATGCAAATAAGAAGAAAGTGGTGTCACTGTGTGCTGTGTACAAATCTTTCTCGCTCTTAACTCGGTCTTCTTTCTTTCTGAAATCCCCCTTTTTTTAGTAAATCATTGATCCACTGGGGAGTCACCAACAGCCATGTTTAAAAGTAACTTTGGACAGGAGTGTCCTACAACATATTATTCTAAAATGATGCCAAGGGCCAGAAGTCCTGAGAATGTCCAATCCAGCAGTTGTGCTTTGTGGCATGAAAAAGCTCTTCTTTTGTGGAGCATTGCAGTATACTAGTGTAGGCTGAAATACACCAACACAGTGCGACAGGCAGTTAATTTATATTAGTTAGCTAACAGGTGGCGAACGCTGTACATTAAGTGTTTGCTTTGAGATCTGTGCATAACCTGCAGGTCACAGGCTCGAGAGCCTTTTCAATCTTTAGAGGTTGAAAAGCTGAGTTCCCGAGTGCCTAGGGAGTCCTGTAGGTGAAACAGGTTTAGGCCAGAGAGTTCAGATAGAGACTCCAAGCTCTGCAGCTAGAAAGCTATGTAGATGTGACTGGTTACAACTGCTTAGTGAAAACGTATCTACAGTAGCAGTTGATGCAGGCCTGTGCTGTGTTACGTTGTCATTCGTGGCACACACCCATTTACTCAGGGGTTAGGGTGCTATTTTATGTTGCTGGGTGACCGGGACCTTGAAAGCTGACTTTACAGCAGTAAAAATGCAGTCTCATTCCCCGTCGCCAGTTTTGACTTTCATAAAAAAAAAGCCCTCAGCTGTCTTACTCTAAATCGACCCTAACACCTGATTTTAAGTAAACGGAAACATAAAATCCATGCGGAATTAAAAAAGCAGGAGCCCAAATATTGCAAAAAGTTCCTTTCTGTAAAAGCTTGTAACTATTCATACATTGCAATAGAGAGGTTTATAGGGTGTGCCCCTCTTTTTAATATCTGGAAGTAAAGGGGGGAGCATTCTAGGGCTGAAATAATTTCATATATGAATCCACTACGGTAGCTAACACTGGAACAAGATATAATGTATCTGGCAGAGCAACGTGCTGAAATTAACTTTATCAAATGTTATTTCCGTGGGCAGAAGCAGCTTCTTACTCCTGTAATGAGCTGGTATAGAAAATATATATTGTCAGGGACAGAAGTGCCATGAATGTAGGCTACGCCATCCAGCAAAAGTAGTTGCCCTTGTAGGTGGCGTGCAACCACCAAAGGTTTACGTGTTTATGATGAAATACATACAGTGACACTGAGATGCCTGTGCTCTGGGCTGGGGTGGGGTGTTGTTAAACAGTCTATTGTTCCTATGTTTGGTAGACCTAATATATCAGATGTCCATTAAAGTGGGGTTTTGACAAATAAATATCGAGTCCATAACTGACGAATAGCAATAATGGCGATGAGCATGATTTATATGGGATTTGCTGCTACAGCATTGCAGTTTCTCAGTGCTGTACATGAAAAGTGTTGCTGTTCCCTAACTCATTGGTACTTGTTTTATCCTTCTGAGGATGAATCAAAGGCGATCTCAACACAGTAAGCACTGGAACCTGTGACCTGCAGGTTTTAAAACGGGTTTCAGCTGCGGATGCATTTAGTCACTGAGCTAATTCAAGCCTGTCTGGACTTTGCTTAGAAAAACCATAGCCTATGAATTATTGACAAAGTGAACTTACCTAGAACATAAGCAGCAACTAATTTTTGATTCACACTTAAATGGAGGTAGAGCGGTACTATGGATTCCATTTCCCCCAAAGTAGGCAACATCAAGGCTGCAATACACACCATTCCCAGGAAGACTGTCAGTAAACTGGGTCCTGATGAGGAGGTTCTGTTTTCTGCAAAAATATAAAAAAATTATACTCGACTGGAACTTTACAGAAGTAACTTACCGGATTAACATAATACCATGCTTCCTGAGCTGAGGGGTTAGGCTGCTGTCCTGCACAACTCATAAAAGTGAAAAGCCACCATACTAAGGGTCTCATTCCGAGTCTGGCAGTCAGGGGAATGACAGATTTGCGGGGGCCACCGCCACACCAGTGGTCCAACTGCCCCATTACAAGTTGGGCGGTCAGACCACCATTGCACCGCCGTAGCCGCCACAGAACCACCATTTGTGACAGTCAGGGCCTCAGTAATATGCTGGTGGTGCTGCTGTGGCACTGCCATGCATATTAAGAGTTTCAGGACCGGCGGTGGTGTCATGGAGGTCTTTCCTCCATGAAAAGACGGGCAGTCCTGGAAAAAATGGGGCCCTACAGGGTCCCCTGTTGCCCATTTTCATGGGAATGCATGTAGGGGGCACAACATGTGACCCCTTGTGTGCATGCACCCCAGCTCCTGCACAGTCCATGCAGTGCAGGAACTTTTTTGCGTGTTCACATTGCAGTGCCCATTTTCAGAGGCACCGGAAGACACAAGGAAACTCGTAATCTGGTGTGTGGAGGGCACACAGCTTTGGCGGTGCGGGAACGGGCCGCTGGTGTGGTGGTCCGCTCCTGCACCGCCAAACCCGTAATCAGGCCTTAAATCATGAATAAATCATGGAGTCTAGAGGTGGAGTGTTGCTTACAGTGGATGGGTAGTGAGGGAGTCAGTAACTGCAGCCGTGACTGCCAACGAGCAAGCTCAAAATACACTAACTCCATTTTACCAGAGATTTTAAAGGCACATTAATTTTTCTTTTTTTAGCCTATGAGAAAAAAAATGTTAATGCATACGCACCAGACAAGCTGTGGTCTGCTAGCAAATGTCACAGCTATGCAAATAACTCAGAGCCAAGCAGGTCTGTTACTTGGCCCCATTATGTTTTCCTTCACAACGTTATCACTTAAAAACATTTCTTATACAAACTATACACATTGAAAGGTGATGGAGGCAAAACCATTATATATTATACCACGTCATTGATGCTTGTGTAGCACAGTTTGCCAGTACTATGGCCTTGTAGCACTGTGTGTGTGTGTGTGTGGGAGGGGGGGGTGCTCTACCATGTTTTTCCAATGTTTCCATTATAGACAAACAACAACATTGTCTTGTGATGTTATGTTTATTTTTTAATTTAGTTATGGTTCATTTCCAGGTAGGTTGGCAATGCCTTATTCAAGGAGCTGCGGAGTAAAATTTTGTTGCTAGATAAGCATGGTTGGAGAGCCTTACCAACGGCTTACACGTATCTTTAAATGGTCATCCAGTGAAGAGAAAACACACAGTTCTCTTTACCCAGTCCTGCATCGCTAACAGACTAACAATCATCAGCACTAACGATTTCAGAATGTTGCTTTGCTTAATGACTTCTGCTGGGGTTTTGAGATCTACTGTGACTTCATTCACCAAATAGCCCCTTTAAATCAGCCTTATATCACCGAATGCCCCCTAAAAAATAGCATACATTTGAATAAGATGCAAACTAAATGTGAGCAATATGATGTGATGACATCCCCTAGTAAAAACACCCAATGAATCTAGGACCAAAGATTAATGGAGGTTACTTCGGGAAACCCATTTCCCACAATGTGAACAAAACATCTCATTAAAAAACAAGAACTGGCAAAGCCAATAGGTTTCGCCTATGCAAAATCTATTTATCAATGTGTTTTACATGTTGCAGAGCAGTGCAAGCGGCTGTACAACATGGCTTAAAGAAAAAATAAATAAAAGCACTACGACGATGCGGCCAGCACTGACCCCGTCTTAGCACATTTGATTTTTTTTTTTACCTTAAGCCGTGTTGCACAGCAGCCTGCGTTGCACTGCAACATGTAAAAAAACAGCACAGGTGTGAGTTAGGAAACGAGGGAGGAGGGTGGGATAACAATTGTGAGGGGGGTGAGAAACAGGGGGTGAGTTAGAAATAAAAGGAAAGTGGAGGGGCGAGGAGGTTTAGAAGCAAAGGAAAGCGGGAGTGTGCCAAATGAAAAATGAATTGACATCGACTTAGCATGGTCTGCGCTACATAAAACTTTATAATAGCCAAGAAATAAATACATGTAAAATATCTCTCAAGATGAAAAGTGGGTGCTAAATAATTTTAGGGCTTCATAAATCATCCCCAATTCAAACATTTGACACAGAAATGTTAAAAACTCCCTACCATCCACAGACAAATCAGCCATCCTCTAGCACATCCCCATCCCGTGGGCTTTAAACTCACTTGCTCCGTCATTGTAGATTTTTTTCCACACAGACAACTTTTTGTCTTGCAGAACTTCCGGGTCACAAACAGCCAATTGCAAGGCGGAACATATTTAGTCTAAGATTGGAGTATTGTCTGCCCCTCAGCCACACAAAGTCCATCGCTTAGAATTCCGAGGTGGTCATTGGCTGTAAAGTCAATAATTGGCTTCTATGGGGTGTAACTGTTGCCCGAGCTGTCGCTTATGGGAGTCAGAGTAGGCGTTAGACCATTTGGAGCGAGGGGTTCTCTCTGATGACATCTGATTCTGTGTGGATGGAAAAGGGTTTAGGAAGCGGGAGTGGTGCGGAGTGGTAATGGAGGCAACCAGCAGTGTGGCAGTTCGGAATAAGGTTGTCTCCGGTTGGTGCCATTGAGTGAGGTTTGGACCCTAGTCACAGGCTGTCCTGCCAAGTACCCTTATTACTAATTTCCTTGCATTCTCAAAGGATTGCGGTTGTCGCGCAAATGTGGGCTGAGCAAATAAAGCTGATGGACCACTCTGCTTCCTTACACGTTGTTTGCGGTTGTCGCACAAATGAAATCAAAGCGCTCCAATACCTTTGTGTAGAGTTTGTGCTAAAATTGCAAAAACGATTTCAAAACCACCTCTGTCTTCCAGCGGGCGAGGAACTGCTGCAACCGAAGGGGCCCCACTGCCGATGGTCATGTGACCCTTAACGCACCCGACAAGCACGCTGGAAATGCGTGCAGCCACGGGGAGATTAGGTAACGGTAGGAGGAGAATCAAAAAAGGAAAAGAAGCACGGTTGAAATGCGTGCAGCCATGGGAAGATTATGTAAACAAGCACTGTGCAGGCAAAACATAATTTTTTTTTCCACAACAGCAGATGAAAACAATACTTGGGCCATGGGACACTGATTGAGAGAAACACACGAGGAATAACAGGAAATAGCAAGCTACAGGCAATAGAAACGGAGGAAAAGTAAGTGGCAAGCACACGAACCAATGAAAAGGGCGGGATGTAAGCCCCTTTTAAGATTTATATTAAATACAATAGATTCCACAAGCACAGCGCAAGTGCTGTGCAGGCGAAACCTAAAAAGAGTGCAATTTCACACCATAGTAAAGCACCAACTTAGACTTAACAACAGATACGTTGATTTGCATTTCCTCTCTCCACCCTTATTGACAAGAGAAGGCAGGGCCTATTTTAGGCTATTGCTACACGTTCATGCCACATCCTGTTGACCTCTTTAAAGAAGTTAAAACCGTGCAGTGAGATTTCACTGCAAACATATAGAGGTGAAACACAAGAATATTGTTTAAAAATATCGAGTTGCAAGTATATTCTGTCAAAAATATAGTAAGGTAAAAAATATTGAGGAACCGACTATAGATGGTAACAATATATATTTTTATGTATATATTTGTTTTTCAAAACATTGTTGCATATAACATTGATTACTTTAATACAGTTTTTTAAAATCAATTTACTATATATTATTTATTACATTCATTTTAGGTGTTATTCTAAAAACTGTTTTTTAGGTTTTGTGTACTTAATTTTTTTTAATGTAGTTAATAATTTATAATTTAGTAGCAGTTTGCTGAGTTTATAGAGGAACAGGGTGGAAAGCTACTTAGATTATAAACTATTGTTTTTTTTAATCACCTTTTTAATACAATATTTTATTGATTTTCTTATTTTCATACAACAAATGTTATGTTGAAGAAACAGAAAAAGAAATAGGAAAAAGAAGCACTCAGCAACAGAAATAGCATGAGGTAATGAAATACAGTTAATCAGTGCTCAAAATGTTTCACACTGCGATCCTACCACACATGAGAAGACAACTGTATTACACATTATTCCCCCTGCCTCCCTATCGCCCCCAGGTTGTGTAGTTCTGAATTTCTACATCCAGGACCCGGTGTGAGTCTACATGTCTCTGACGGGTGATACCCCTGAGCTGGCAACACCCAGCCCAAATTTTCTAGTGTTTTTACAGGCACCCCCTAGCCTCCAATGACATATACCAGTCTAGTACAGACTTGCATTTCTCTAGTGATGGGGGTTCCTCACTTTTCCAGGCTCTGTCCCTTTTTGCCACTACCAGCCCCAGCCACAGCAGCGCGGCCTTATATCTTTCTGTGTCTATCTCCTCCATGATATGGAGGAGTGCCAATTTCGGGTCTTTGGGTAGAATCCAGCCCAGGTTCTATATCACTCCCTCCTAAAATGGTTTCAACTTTGTGCATCCCCAAACTGTGTGGAAAAGTCTTCCTTTTCTGCACCGTAAACAACATGGCGAGGCAATGGCCTCCATTTTCCACAGTCTTGTGTGTAGTACACCCTAAGGAGGTATTTCCATTGTATAAGCCTAAACTGGGAGGCCATGGCCAATTCACGAGGTGGGGCCAAGGTCTCCCTCCAGTCTTCCTCAGACAGTAGTCCCAAGTCACCCTTCCAGGCCTCTTGTAAACGAGCTAAATTGTCAAGTGAATTTATCACCAGTGATCGGTACACTTGGGAAATGTAGGTGTTTGGCCAGTGTATTTAGTAGGATCTTGGCCTCCAACGGGCTGTACTCTGCTATCTCGAGAAGCTCTGCCATATAAGGTGTAAGAAAGTGTTGGAGCTGTAAGTATGTGAAAAATTGCAGTGTAGGTCAAATTCTGTTCGGAGGTTCAAAAAGGATTTCTTCGTGTTGCCTACCATAACATCCCCAGCTTGGAAATGCCAATCATGCCCCATGATTCGAATCCCTGTAAGTTGGAAACCTGCAGCAGCGTGGTCCTGCACCAAAGTGGAATTTCCTTTGTTAGGCGTCCCTCCATCCAACGACTTTGTGAGCGTCTCTCCACGTCACGGTGCTACAGACGTAGCGGGTGGCAGGCCACCGGGGAGCATTTTGAATCAAATTTCAATGTTTACTAAATATTTATTTTTAATTATGTTGAGTATTTACTTTATTTATTCCTATTTTAATTATTTGAATGTTTTTTTTAAAAATTTTAATGTGTAATTTAAATGTTCTATAGCTTAGTTACTAATTTATAATTCAGAAGGAGTTGTGTTGTGGGGAAAGAGGGTGGAAAGTTATTATTATTATTTTATTGCAAATTATTTGTTATGTTTATTAAATATTTAATTGGTATTTAATTATGTAAATTATATCACTGATTATTTGTTATATTAATTATCTGTTGTATTTTATTGCTTATTCTTTAATAATAAACTTTTAAAAATGAATGTTATCAGGCATAAACCTGCAACAATTGGAAAGCCTGGGCCGCACCAACCACACAGGCGCAGCTACACACATTTCCATCTGAGGTTTCATTGCCTTTTGTCATAATGTGCTAGATGTTTGGTAGCTTACTGCTCCGGTTTATTGTATGTATGTTTTTTATAAACCCAATAACAAGAATTACTATTTTAAAGTTATTAATTTTAATTTTTAATTTATTTTAAAGCTTTTTTTGGTTAGTGGTTTTTTTGGGTGGTAGGGAGAGAAGTGTATTTATTTTAGATCTATTTAATTCATTTTATATTTGTTAAATTATTTTGGTATTGTTTATTTTCCTAATTACAATTAATTCTATTTATTTATAATGCATATATTTGTATTGGTAATACATTTTAATATTTTGATGTTGTTAGGTATCTAAATGAATTTTTAATCATTAGGAACTGAAATGGTATATCTAACCGTTCCTAATTCCATCACTTTCCCTCCTTTTGCTTACACTGGAGTGGTAATATAAATCTAACCCTTTCCAACGACGCAGTGGTCTAGTCATTCCTTTGAAATGACTGCATGAAAAAACATTTCAAAATACAGAGTCATGAATCAAAAACAAACTTGAGCACCAGGAAACTATGAATAAGGGGAAGCATGACACAGCATCTAGATACTGTTGTTACTCCACAATGTTTTGCCTCCTTCGGCACATGGCACAAAGTTTCTTCAATGAAGAAATTTTGTACATTTACTCCTCTATCTTGCATATTTAGTCCTAATTTAGGTGTAATTTACTCCGGCATTTCTGCGAGCAAGTCACACGTCTTGAGAGAAGGCACTAATCTGGGAAGCGACAGACCTGAATATAGCTCATGCAAACCATGTAACTGTAGATGACCATAGATATCTTTGCAGTTTATCTCTCTATCACCATACGGAAAGCCTCTCTACTAACCTAAACTCAAATATAAATAGATCAAGAACACTAAAAATGTATCTCTTGAAACCATGAAACACGGTGATTACTGCAATAACACCTGTAGAGCATAAACAAGCAAATGCCTATGCCTTAGTAGTCCACACTATAAGACGCCTTCTTAAGAACATGAAGGCTGGTGTATTTGGCAAGGAAAATTACCACCCCAACACTAGTCTATCCTTGTTACCAAAATCATGGGAAATTGAGTAGCTATGGAGCTTATTAACTGTATGAACGAAAATGGTCTATAAGGGTATAGTACCAAAATGGCTATTCCCAATACCGCTGACAGCACATAGTAGATGATGAACAGGGTGAACTATGCCTTCTGATTTTTCTTCACCTCTACGCATTTTTAAATCTTTGTATACTTTTAACAAAACTTCAGGCATAGAATATGTCATCATTTGTAAGTCAGACCATTTTTACATTTTTATCGATGCTATTGTCCTTCTATGAATAGAAGTGTTTATAAACCATCATAAACAAATATGAATCGCCAAAGTCATTTGTTTAAAATATGTATGCATCATTCAATTCAGTATAGTGGTCCTCACGCTCCCTCTCGAGTTTGCACTTCTTGATCATTTTTGGTAATACAGGGGGATTCATATCCAACAGGCGTCTGGTGTTTCGGTGCAGTGACGCATGTGCTCCATGTATTTTTGCTTCTTTTAATTTTGTTTTGCGACAAGTTTTTCTTTATTTGTGTAAGGAAAAGAAATAAGATCTGTCCAATGCAGCTCATTGAAGCACCCATCCAAGGCGGACAATAATCCCCGCCATAAACATTACACAGTTTTACATCCCATATCAGCTGTATCGCCCAGCCCATAGTTCCCAAAAGAGGTCTGTACTATTAGTGCAATCAACAAAGACAGTATTAGCACTGATTCAGGAAATGTCGATCTGTGGCAGACACTGCATCTGAGAGGTGTGGCGCAGCGGCCAGAGCGGCTGCCTCCAGAGCGGTGAGCTCACGGTTGGATCCCTGGCGCCAGTGGCAGCTCAGCTCAGCATCATGTGACTCAGGGCAATAGCTCACTTAATCTCCCAGCACCTGGATACCCTTAGGGGTGATCAGTTAGCGCTTTACAAATTTGAAATTCGATTCAAATTAAAAAGGGGGGCCGAGGAGTAGGGAGGGAAGACAGAGGCGTAGCATTGTGTAACAGTGTCACCCAGTAGTAGTTAGCACTTAGGAAGGATGGTTGGGTAAACACAGAGCACACTTCATCTAAATTGTATAGTACAACCCTCATGATAAGCTAGCAAGTCAGATCGGCAGCTGTATGAAGATGGAATATCACGTGTGCATGAGGTGGCCCATGCATGCAATGGTTTGAGAATACTTGTGGTGTGGCTAAAAGCTGCATGAGAACCAGGGTCGTGCTACTGCCTGCTGAATGAGACTCTCAGTGGGACGCTTGATAAGAGGTGAATGATTCAAGAGCATTCAGGTTCCCCTTTCATGGAGCCCTTTCGTGAAGCATTTGGATCACAAGTGTGCGAGTACTGGTGTAGAAGGACCTGCCTAGGATAGCGTCAAGTTTGCTGGTCGTACTTCTTTAGGACTAAGCAACATGCTGAAGAACCGGCCCCATATGCGTTCACATAACTCCAACTTGCCCTTGATCTTATATACAACGCATTCACAGTATGCAATTTTCATCTGTTTAGCAAGCCAGTTATCCACTGTGGGAACAGAGGGCTGTCTCCGATGTTGCACTATAGATATTTTGGATTTTCACAGAGATGTTGCTAACCATCAATGGGTGTGGTAAATTAAACCAACAATGTGACCGGTAACATGGATACTGGTAAATGTACAGATGGAGGGATATTGAGGAGTCTTGTCGCAGAGAGTTTCGTCCAAATACCAGCACAATGCATGCGTCTATAACCTGGGACTCTTCATTCGGATATGCAATAGATCACTGTTCCTTGGCTGCAAGTTCAACAAACTGAATTATAGAGGAGGCCTCCCTTGTGTGATCTCCAAGGAGACCAGTACCAGTTACATAGGATCTTAAATTAAAGAAACTCGAGTCTAGCGTCTCACAGATATGTTGTATGACAATAATAGTGTCGACCACTCTTTGGGTGTCTATCCCTTGTTTATTGTTGTTGCCACAGAGCCTTGTCAGGTGTTCAATAGACGTAGGGTACAACTCATTGATGTAGACACTGTAGGGGTCGGAGACTACTCATCTCTGATGACTGTATATATTAAGGTATTGAAGAATAAAGGATTTGGGCTGTTCAACATGGGAGGGCCCTATCTGGTGCTTTGGACAATTTGTCAGTGGTTATATAGCCATAGATAGGTGTGGTGCAATACAGATTGAATGCTTTTGTGTTTTTCCTCCGAGAGCAGGGTATATATCCAGTCTTTCCATACTAAAGGTTTGTTACCAACGAGTAGCACTGCATTCCACCATATAAGGGTGAGCAGTGGAGGTGAGAGTTTGTTTTCAGCCACTTGTGTATCTCCTTCCATTCCATCAACATAAC
The DNA here is from genome assembly GCA_963921515.1 of Calotriton arnoldi. Classification (NCBI taxonomy): domain Eukaryota; kingdom Metazoa; phylum Chordata; class Amphibia; order Caudata; family Salamandridae; genus Calotriton; species Calotriton arnoldi. The sequence goes on from CAWUFW010001516.1 coordinate 1,755,457, forward strand.
TCTAGTCAGCAGGTTATCTATAACAGTCACAGTGGGCACTGGTAAATAAAGTAGCAACATACCCTCAAAGCACCCCAGTAACTGCCATTACAAGTCTACCTTGGCAGAAAATAAGCCAGATATGATAGGCGCAGGGCAAGTATTGGGACTCAATGTGAGGTCGCGTGTGCCCAAACTTTTGAGTATTTCAATCTAGGCTTTTTTTGACCTTTAAGAATTGTTGTCCGAATCATCATCTCTCTGCGTGTCCTTGTGTATCTTCAGGTGTAGCATTCCGAAGATGTAGTAGTATCAATGTGTTATGTTCGCTGTAATGCTCTGCATGCTTCCCCACATCAACAGGCTGAGATTGGACCAGTGTTGAAAATCAGACTTTGTTTGGGCAAACAATGGAGTTGGATTGTCATTCAACAATCCCTCCAGGCCCTGTAAATCCAAATTTGAGTCCTTTAGGGACCCATTTAAACACAAACTCATGATGCTGGTCTTTGTAGTAATGCAGGGCATGGGTACGGCTTTGCACTTCCCTCAATGTATCTTGTAGCCCCATATCTGCATAAACAAGTTTATTAGAGATAGCAGGGTGAATAGCAAGTTACTCAGTAATGCAGACATTAGTAGTGCATCATCGGACACGTTATCTCTTCTGTTAGTCTATGAGCAGTAGAAAGTTGTGCCAGAAAGAAAAGGAGAGGAGACAGTGGACATCGTTGTCTCCATCACTACATAGGCAGACTCCATGGATAACACTCACTGTCAGGGACTCGTACAGCCATTGCAGTCTGAATATAAAATGTTGTCCAGTGCTAGACCGTTTTCTGAATTCTGAAACAATTCCTCCACTCATTGCAGTCAAAGTCCTCCTTTGCATTGAAAGGTTGCACCAAGTCTTCGACTTTAGGTCCATCATCTGTCAAAGGAGATGGAATAGAGTTCTCTGATGGTTTCTTGATTATCGACAAGTGTAAAAGTCTACCTAAGAGAAGTGTACCAGGGAAGGACTCATCCTAAGCAGTCTTTTAGGCAAACTTTTAGCCAATCTATTCACATCCACATCAGGGAAAGGGGGAACTAGTTGGAACACTCCAGACTGTCCCTATCTTCATTTGGAATGAGAAATAGGATGAATTTATTAAAGAGTGGTCTCATAGTTTCTGTTGCTTTTGCCTCCTTGGAGTAAGGAAAAAGTAATGGAGCCAGGAGTGTTTTCCTTGTGTTATAAAATTCTCCAGGGAAGCAAATTCTCCAAAGAAGCCATCCTCCCCGGGGATTTATAGATGGGCAGGTCTGAGATGGCTGCCTCTCTTTCTTCCTCCTCCTCCTCTATTTCCTTCTAATAGCGCCCTTCCATCATCAGTTACCATGGGGAGGAATAGGTGACAAACAAAGTCTTCCTCAGCACTTGAGGTGCCCAGCTAGTCAAATTCATAATAGTAGGCAAAGGCCTCTGCTATGTCTACTGGGTTTGTGAGCACCCACCCTTTCAATCACGAATGGCTGCCATAGTCTCCCATTGTCTTAACTGTGCTGCAAGCAGCCTGCCTGCATTCTCCCTCCTCTCATTGCGTCTCCACTATAGCTTGATTAAAGCCCACTCTGCTGACAATGTAAAGAACGAGTTGAGGGATGTTTGTGTGATTTCAAGATTGCACCGCACAGCGGAGGAGGAGCTTATGTTATATTGTTATGTAAGAATCTTTATCTAAGACTCCAAGGCATTTCCTTCAAGTTCAACATGGCAGCATCACACATGATTTGACACCAAATGTAACCTTGCTACAGCCCTTAGAATCTGTGCATAGCCAACGATTTCTTACACAAGGCTATACGGTCCCATGATGTGTGATCTAAGAGTGTTTATTTCATCAGGTGTTGTGTATTTATTAGCTTTCATATGCCATGGCATTGGCAGATGGGGGATAGTGTGAACAAGCTACATCACCAGCGCCTCAAGACCCTCACAGCCGGGATGGCTCTTCCGTGTGAGCAGAGGAGCATCGCCCCATTTAAAAATCCCCCCAAAGATGAAAAATAAAATGGCAATTAATTACAATTTTATTTTTCATCCCCTGTCACGAGCCGAGCATCAGGACGGGGGCGGATTGCTGCTGAGTGTCACAAGTATGTCACTCAGCAGGGAGGAGGATGGGCTGGTATGTCACTGTTTAAATTGTGCAGGACTTTTTGCGACGGCCAGCCACACATGCACACTTCAAACATCTCTAACCCAGCTGTTTTAAGAAAGCTATATTGAGAAAGCCAAAGACTCCAGAGCGCCTTGGAGCGCTTCATGAGGCAGCTCCCACCAATCCTAGGGCTGCTCTCATTCTGGTGAGAGCAGCCCTAGGATTGGCCGAGGTAGTTGTGGCTTCCAGTTCCTGTGCGGAAAGAAGAGGTCCGGAGCGAGGACGTCGCCGAGTTCATTAAGTTTTAATTTTTTTTAAATATATTATTTTAAGTGTGCAAGCGCCTGCTCCCCCTCCCGGTAAATGCCAGCCGCTGCTGCCTCGCAGATGATTTGCCGCGCTTTACAAATCCTGATTGATTCACTGATTGATATAAGAGAATTGTTAGTGATCCCACTTGCTAATATTGCACAGTCTGACACATCTAGGAGCAAGGAGACCTGGATTAGGAATTAGTCAATTTGGAGGGATGTGCTATGGGCACAGGAAAGGAAAGTATAGTTCCTGTCAGTCAGACATAAAAGGCACCACAGGTCAAGTAGCCTGTAATCTTTTATCAGGTCATATAATACAAGTTTTTCAATTTCTGTTGCTCCTATCAGGCGGGCCATTAATCTACGAGGGGCTCCATGACTATGTTCCAGAACCCATCCACTAGGAGTTTGGAAGCACTAAAATCCATACACAACCTATACAATTTTGAGAAGAAGGGTTGCCTATGGACAATAGGTGCATAAACAGCTCCTATGACAATCTTCTTGTCCAGAGTACGAAGCTTCACAAAAACATATTGTTGCTTGGGACCCAGCCATTTACGAATTTTATTGGGTAGTGTTTTCTTGATCAATCTAGCAACTCTGCATTGTGGAGCATACTGCAGAGGTTACCTTGCGCGTGCACAGTACGGCTGCTACTGATCACAGATCTCATCCAGTCCCTTTCTAGTTTTGAGGATTCAACCACAGGGAGACGTGTCTCTCTTGAGATGGCGTGATGTCAGATGTTTTAGTTTTAAGGTAGAGTAATATTTTCCTTCATTTCCCATAATAGGCCAGTCCATTCACATTCGCCATGCCCCGCGTAGTGTGCAACTCTAAACAGCCCCGGAAATGGGATAAGTGTCAAATGCCCCATGTGAGATTCAGTGTGGCTTTACACCACCTACATGTGGGATTTTACAAACATCATCACATTCTTGCAAGCAGCTTTGTAACCCTGCAGGGTCAACATGTTTGACTTTAATCTTGACATGTAAGAGGCCCTTTCTAACATTGGATAAGTCACCAGTAAATGATGCCTTAAAGCCCGTGGCCTAGATGCATGATGTTAGGAAATGAAGCCTGCGAGTTTCAGCAATAAACACACCCAAAAAGCCCTACTGCTAGGCTGATGCCAGCTTTCAATTGACAAATCTGCCAGAACATTTCTAAATTGTGTATTTCGGCCAAAGAATCACAAAGCAACTGCATCTTTGCAACACCGTACACAGAGCACCATTCTAATTCATTGGTAGACTTATATCTGCCATAGCCATGTCTCAAATATCATTTCTAAAATGGCTGTTAATATTTCCCTTGTGGACTGGGAGTTATCTGACCAGTTTATGCAGCCAAGACCCCGCTGTCAGTGACTATAGTTGGCCTTCTCTTAAACCTATAGTTTTGGACATAAAGAGAGAGAGTTTTGCAGTCAAGATAAGGATCCCAGTGAGATAGAAAGGGGGCGAGGGTAAAAGACTATAGTTTCTGGGATCGATCTGGCTGTAAAGCAAGGGAAGTGCTGAAAACCGGGGAGGGAGGATAGCTCAGAGTTTCAAATCACCCACTGCTGTGTTCTACTATAAAATAAGCTGCAACACCCCGAAAGAAAGAACACTGCTGGGACCTTGGGGTGGAAGAAGACGACTTGCAAGGAATGTTTGGAAGAAAGGAGACGGAACTACTTGGCTGTTGACTCTGCTCAGGATGGCTAGTGTTGGTTTGTGCTCCTGGCCACTATGTCTTTATTTGCACTGGACTCTCTTCCCAGAAATGGTCCTGCCGATTCCCTGATTCTCTCTCAGGTCCAGTGAGGAGTATACTTGCTGTTCTGCTTCGGTGTGGTCAGGCTGTGCTGATGCATGAATGTGTGGACTACTCGGACCACCCTTCATGTGTCCTCCCCATTCAAAAGGCTTTTGAGCCAAGGTGAACTTGAGGTGCAGGTGCTCAGCTTTCCTGCGGCCTGAAAGGTGAGAGCTAGTAGACTGCAGCTAAGACTGCTCATTTGTGTGGGATAGCCGGCACAAAATGTGAAAGAATCGGGGGCACTGGAGACACCCCCTTTCTGAAAGCAGTGGGGGGCACTGCAGGGGGCCCCTCCCTCTTTGCAAGTTCTGACAGTCTACATAACTGAGGAAGCCTACAACGTCATTTCACAGGAGGAAATGCGCACCAGCCAAAAAGACAACTCGGTCCCCACTCTCCCAGCCTGTTAGAGTGCTAAAAGGTTAATAGGTACTGTTTTTCTTTTTAGCTGCAAGACTAGCGCCACAGGGATCACTTTTTATAATGCTCTACTACTTACATTGGATTTTTCCCCAAATTGTTTTCAATGGGTATATTTGGCCGTTTTATTTTAATTTCATGAACGAAGTATTTATTATTGCTTTGGTGTTGTTTTAATAATTAATGTGTCCTTTTTAGGTCGAGCCTAGCGCAGCGCCTATGCGCTGCTCTAGGAGATGACCTTTAGAAATTGGTCTGCTCTTTTCCACACACTCGTACGTGTGGCGGCATCCACCTTGCGGGAGCGAGCAGCGGCGCGCAGGGGCCATCTGTTTGTAATTAGCGTGGCCGCGCTTGCTTACATTTGCCTGTGCACTCCCTCAACCCCTCCCACTTGTTTATTTCGCGGGCGCGCGTTAGGAAGCATTCCCAGGGCGTCACTTCCGTTCTGTGCACTCTCCCCCCACCCTCCCACTTGTTTATTTCGCGGGCCTGCACTCACCCGCCGCCGTCACGGACAGCGCCTTCCAGATTGCCAACCTGCCTGCCCCAGTCCCTGCTCTCGGCCGCACTCCCCCCACCCCTCCCACTTGTTTATTTTGCGGGCCTGCACTCGCCCGCCGCCGTCACGGACAGCGCCTTCCAGATTGCCAACCTGGCGGACTGCGGGGTGTGCGTTCCCTGCAAGCGGCTCATCAACTGCGGCGTCTTCAGCAGCTGCAGGAACCGCAACACGAGACACCAGATCTGCAAGTTTAGGAAGTGCGAGGAGCTCAAGAAAAAGCCCGGCACGGCCCTCGGAGAGGTCAGAGGAGATGATTACTTCTTCCCCTGCCCGCCCCAGTCCCTGCTCTCGGCCGCTACCGCCTCCTCGACCGCCTCCCCCCACCAACCCTCGCCCCCGCAGTGCTTCTTCTCTGGCTTCAAGATGCAGTACCCCTTCAACGAGGCCTCCTTCAGGCTGTGAGGCCCTGCACCATGACACTGGCTCACCTAAGGAAGTCACCTTTAGTTTTATACGGCGGAGGAGGGGAGCCCGGCCCTCTGGGGGTGTTTTTGTCTCTGGGGAGCCTTCTGACCAGCTCTGACAACACCAGAATATAATCACTACATCCAACCCAGGATCATTTTGTGTTGAACCTTCCAGTTTTCTGTGTCCTGTGTTTTTTGTGCGTGTTACTTTTTTTTTCTTTTTTCTGTGTTCATCTCAGCACTTGACACTCACTGGGGTTGGAGCTCTTAAATTATGCACATTCTGTCTGCTGCCTGACATGACCGGACCATAAATGATAAACACCAATGGAATTGTAGATTTTTTTTTTAATAAGAAAAGCCTTGATGTGTGAGGCACTTTTTGTGTAAAATGAGAACAAGAAGGGTTCCCTGTCCTAACGCGTTTTCCTTCCTTCCCCAACGGACCTTTAATCTTGTTTGCTGAGATGAAGCCACCGGATATAAGAGCTGAGCGCTGACATTTTTCATGGTCACTGGCTCAGAACAAACTCCTATCTGGTTCAATCTCGCAGAGACTGCTAATGATTTGGTTCAAAACAGCCACCTGGTCCCCGCGTTTGCCTTTGATTAAAAGAATGGCTCACATTCGAGAAATCCATGCTTTCTTTTTCACATTCACATTTCACTCGCGTTCTGTTGTCATTTTACTTTATTTGATGAGGAGCTAAGTACAGAAATGGTAAGCTGGAGCAGGGCTGAACTGAATCTCATTTCATTGACAAGTGGCGCTATATAAGAAGCATTGGCATAGCCAATAGGTCTCGCCTTTGGGACCTTATAAGTATTTAATTATGCAGCACAATATCCTTGGTGCAACATCAACTGTTGCATGGCTAAACACTTATAATGTCCCAAAGGCTAGACCTATTGGCTATGCCAATGCTTGTTATAATTGGTATGGCAACTTTATGTGACTGATTTCTTGACTTTCATGGTGGTTTAGTCCGGCGAATATACTTTGCCTGCATTTTCGCTAAGGGACGTTGCTGATTGAGTCCTAGCTATGAAGCGTAAGCCCATGATTCCTAACAGAATCGCGCTTTCATTTTTTAGGCACTAAACTGTTTAACTTTGCCAAAGTTTTGTGACTATTGACATCGAGAACAAGGCTGCTCTCCTCCTGGTTAACAATTTTTCGTTCAGTAACCTGTTTATCGTTGGGAGTTAAAGTAGTTGATTTGTACTTTTTGTCAGTTTCAATTATTTGTATTGCACCATCTATAACCAGAACATTTCAGGGCACTGTTTTCGTGGTTTTAAAGTAATTTCCAGCCACTACCAAGGCAAACCTGTGATGATTAAAACCATCTCGAACATATATTACTTTGCAAAATATGGTATCCAACTACTGTGTACAAAAAACTTTGGAGTGTAACGTTTATCAAATCAGCACCTTAAATACATGGACTTAAGTTAGTGTTAGCCAGAGTTACTCCCGCCTTATCCTTTGACACCGTCCCTGCTACGCTGGACCCAGAGGGTTGTGGAGACAGCAGCAAAACAGTATTCGGTGTGACCTCAAGACTTTCCGTAGTCCTCCTCTTGCCGTTTCCAGAGTTCCTCAGCAGCAAATAGGAGACGAATTTGAGGTAAAAGTGTTGGGGTGAAGTGTCAACCCTGTGTTTTCAGTGGCAGTGAAAGGGTGGATGATGTCACTTCCACTGGCCCTGGCAGTTTTGCGAGTCGACGTCCATGATTAAGCGACTCAATGGATTCATAGAGGAGAAACTGTAATGTGATAGCAAAGACTGCTGGAGACTAAATATGCCTTTACAACAGGCAAGTAAATGCTGCCCGGCTGGTCATACTGCTTGTCAATGGTTAGGTCTCTATGTAACAGAAACAAGAACCAGAACCAGCAAACTCAAGTAAGCTTAGGGAAATATTAAATGTATACTGCACTACACAAAAGTGAACATTTGCAATACATACAATTTCATATTTGGTTATAAGGTTCATTAAGTCTTATCCCTGTAGTAAATCCTGATAGGCATTGTGTAACATTCCCAGTGTCCAACTCACTTACGAATGAATGAAAATGATTTACATAGCTAACGGCTACTCCAGGAGTGTCCGAGCTCTCAGCATCAATGGCACAAACAGAAGAGCAGACTTCAGCCAGTAAACCAGTACCCAAAAGGCAGGGGAGGTATGTTTTCAATGCTTTTTTAAAACTCGCTTCCTCTTTCATTAATCTCAGCTGGCTAGGCAATTGATTCCACATACCCGCAGTCCGCACCGTAAAGGAGGAGCCGCCTCTCCGCTTCTTTTTAAAGCTGGGTACTGTTAACAGCCCAGCCTGACTAGAGCGCAACACTCTCCTTGGACTGTAAGCATTGATCCTCTCATTCATCCCTTTTCATCCAACAATATAATTTTCTTACTTTGTTTCCTTCCTTCCTTTTCTCTTCTTCTTCTCTTCTACCCTTTCTCTTTCTAAATTCCCTGTTCCCTCTTTTGTTCTTTTGATTCTTTCCTGAGAGAGATTCTTCCATAAAGTATAAACAGTTAAAGAAACAGGGAGCAAACAAAGATAGAAAGTGTACGTATTAGCAATTAAATAGAATACAGATAAAGTACAGATTCTAACAACATCTTTATTTTGTATCTTAAAACATTATGTAAAATAATTGCTATTATATGTATATGGCATATAAATACAAAGAATATTTGTTATTCCCACATTGACTAAATCGAGAATCAAAACCTGTAGCCCAATAAACTTAATCTCATTACCATAATTTACCCTTTGCCGTCACTAGTTAATAAATCAGGAAAACTGGGCACAAAGGATGGGCCAAAGAGTTAAAAGCTAGCATAAGGACTTTCTGGAAAGAGAGTTAAAACCTGGTTTAGCCAACAATTGAATTAAAATGAGCATCAACTCTCAGACATTCTTGTATTACAAGACAATCAATCAATGCCAATTAATAGGGGCAATAAACAAGATGGTAATGATTAGCCATTTTTAGCCTAAAAGGGAAAAACACACAGCCTCTAATAGTCCTGTGGTATTTAACTTTCCTAGAGCAAAAACATTTTTTGTAGCATGAAAAAGGCTGAGGTGAAAACTGCCAAAAGGCAAGCACTTACAAACCTCAAATTAGTTAAACGGGCAAGCCAATGTAGACAAAAAACTGTTTAACTAGCCTAGAATCTCGAACAATCACCAGCGATAGACACTCTAGAATGGTGCTTTGTTTGATGACGTCTGCTAGGGTATGGATATCTATTATGATGTTATTCACCAAATGGCCCCTTCAAGGAGAAAATATTATAGCTGCCAAACCAAGACACATAAATTCATTACTGATAAAGGAAGCAGTGGCCCAGAAAACCACACTAAATCCAATCTACGGAACAATGAAATATTTGCTAAGCAATTTACAAAAAAAAAAACCAAATCAAAACATCAAACTGAACATATTCCCAACCAACACAGATCACCCTCCCGTGTGAATGAAGAATCCCTCCAACGAGGACAGACTTAATTTTACTCAAGAGCAAACACCTGTGAAACATTGCCTCTATCAACCCCACAAACTGTTCTGCTGACCCCCTTCTGACTACTTGACATGAGGGGAATCTGCTTTATACTCTTTGTATTCTAATATACCTTCTACTTAGAAGTTATACATTGCTGCGTCTGGGCTCCTTGGTGTTTACTAAATAACTCTGCCTGTGATCACCTTCCAATGGGGTGTCTTCACAACAAGCTACGTATACACAGGACTGGATTAACCATTAAGCAAAATAAGCACATGCTTAGGGCATCAAGGGAAGGGGGCACCACTGAATTTTTCCACTGCCAGATTTACCATGGACCATATGGTGCAAAACTGCAAATGTTGCTATTAGAAAAAGTAGGAGAAAACTTATCAAATAAATATAAAGTGGAAGTATACAATAATAAACAGATTTTTTATTATCTTACTGTAGGTTTTGTTTCATTTCGATTTTTTTTTTCCTTTTACAGTTTATTATTGTTTATATTTTGAATTAGATATATATGAGGGCACCAAAATCTTTTAAGTGCTTAGGGGCTCTAAAGGTCTTAATCCGTCTGTGTGTAAACAAGGAAGCTGTGCACAGCAATAATACAAGTTACGTGGCAACAACGTTATTACAGTTGGTATACTTGATAGGAAGGAGCTTTAAAGAGCTGTTTCTAGTAGTGTCCTCCTCAGAATGTTCTCCTAATACGTATGTTTCGCTGCCTCCAGACTTGAAATGAGCAGCAGACATTTTGCAATTCTGCACTTCATGAAAGAGCTGAAAACCTTTCTCCCTGATCATGAATGATAAGTGAACTACAAGCTACTACACTACCACGAAAACACGGAGTTATACTCTAACACAAGCTAAATCACTCTGAACAAAAACACAACCTGTCTATGGACTCTGCGCATCACACATTTCAGTATTCATATGCGTAGAGTTTCAACAGAACTCACGCATTACTCAACTTTTTTTAAACTTGAAAGTATTTGTATTTCAGTTTCTTTTACATATGGCCTAGAGCATATTTGAGTATTATTGAGCTATGGCAATTTACATGGCAAGTTTATTTTCATTATTTGTTACATCCGTGCATGCTATTGGAGGCTTGGCAGCGAACTATATATGTATCGGTAAGAATTAACATTGATTTTTAACTCTTTCATGAGCTAAAATGGCTTACCATTTATTTAAGCTGCACTGACTCAACTGCACAACAACACACCTGGCAAACACCTCAATATTATTAACAACTGTGTTAAAGGTATGGGGCGTGATTCAGAATGTGGCAGACGGGTTCTATGTGTCATAGGATATATTGCATTAGTAATAAGGTGGGCGAGATAGCCGTCATGTTTAAGACTGAGTAACCCATCCGCCAAACTCTAAATCATGCCCTTGGAGTTGCTTAAAACGGCAATACCCAATCGGTCTGGTCCACACTGAACAAAAAGCAGCAATGAGTAAATATTAAATTACAGCAAAACAGATGACTGGGGCCAAGGAATCTGTCTATTCCCTAGCCGTAGTTTAGCCCTTGCAGACCCTTTTAAGTCTCTGGGTTTACCATGAGTTTCCTGAAACTGTCACTGTTATTTTTGCATGACAGGCGTTTTGGAAAGGTTTTATTCTTTCTGGTCACCTTGTTTAAATAAGCTGCATTTTCACACGTATTTCCCAATTTAGAGAATATGCCAAAGAGCACGGAACCTCCACCGGTGGAGGCACACTTTTTAGAGCACTCTCCATGGCAGATGTTTTGGTAGTGATGACTCATACAATTCCGTTGTACGGTTAGATACAATTCAGGATGAAATCCCCCATAAATGATGACGGATCAACCGTCCCTTTTAGAGTAGAAAATCCACCAACATTTATGCTAGATTTAACTCCATGACTGAGCACCAAGGAAAGAATGGCAGACGTTCTATAAAATGTTCATGACATAATGGGAAGCGCAAACACCATGGTAGATAACTGGGCACATACAATGTACCCTCAGTTTGGGTGTATACTTCCAGTGACCATATTTGGTGCCGGAACTTCCCCCATCCCACAAAAGGGTAATGAAAGAAATTCTGTCAGAATTCCCTCCAAAGAATATTAATTCAATGGAGATACTGCCACAATCTAAATCTCTAAATCTGTAGGATTTTCCATTTCCAGTCTGGTAGAAGATCTCATTCCGCTACAGTGGCAGACGGAAAATCCACCAGCCAAACTCTAAATCAGTCCTTTCACACGCAGGGTACACCTTCTACTCTGCTGAGGTCGGTAGAGTTCAGGTCTATGCTGGAATCTGCTGAGATCTCATTTTGTGCCAGAAATGCTCCACATTGTGGCAGATGAGCTTGGGGGTAGATAGTTCTGAATTAAAAAGGGAGAAATAAAAAGACACACATTGGAATGTTGGAACGGAAGGCCTATACCCATCATAATTGGCCCTCAGCCACTCCATTATCATCAATGGAGCTACCAACATTCCAATTTTCTAATACAAATTAAGTTTCAGGGACACATTACGTGCAAACAAAGGCAAGGTGCACGGATGAGCAATATGTGACAGAAGAAATGGGTGAAACATGTTAGGAGACAAAGCATAACCAGAGGAAGAGTCACAAAAGTGTTTGGTTTAAGAATGTACTGATTAAATTATAAACTGAAGACTTCATAGCACCTGAATTAGAAGCCCCCTCCAAAATGCTAGGTTTTCAGCAACTTTAAGTTGGGAGACCATTACAGAGGGCTGGTTGCCATTTAGGATGTGCCTTGATCAAAGGAACTTGTAGATGATGGTTCTTCCCTTCTTCTCTCTTTACTCTCTCCACCACTCTATTCTTCATATGCCTCCTATTTCTATGCTCTGTTCCTATGCTTTGAAATGACCTCTGCACAGCATACCAGTATGTCATAGCTTAATGTCCCCCCACCTATGCCCTCTTTCTGTAAATCTCCTTCCATATCTCCATATCTCCCTTCCACCATGTCCTCTCCTTCACTCTTCTGTCCCATTGTAGAACTGAGGTGGCCTCACAGAAGCACAAGATCCACACAAGAATCTAACATGGCACGGCGGGTTCACAAAACTGTTTTAGTAAAGCCTTACAGCCCGCTGTTGAAGGCTATACTGGTTAACAAAGGCCCTCCACGCAAGTTATAGGTCTGAGCTGAAGAAGAGGGCCTATAATGATGGGGAGGGCCTTTAACAGCCAGGATAGCCTGATGCAGAAAGGCTATAGGCATATTAGAACAATTCACCCAGTTAGGGTAGAATGTTCTAAATTAAAAACAGAAACAGAAAGACAAACATTGGAATGTTGGAGCAAAAAGTGTATATCAGCCGTTATTGGGCCTGAGCCGTTCTATTGTCTTCAACTGAGTTCTAAACATTCAAGTTTCTATTGGGACAGTAATGATTAAATCCTTTGTTGATGAGTTCCAAAATGTTGCATGTGCATGGGAAATAGTCTTGGGCAAAGGGAAATGATCCTTGCCCAAGCACTAACACCTTTTATTCGGTGGCATATATTAGACATTTTTAGCACACTAAGGCAACTCTCAGTACCTAAGTACAAACAACATGAAGCAGCACTAAATCTGAAAAACAGTATAGAAAAATTTGACAATATTTATTTCAAGTCACTATTGGAAACTCTGGCACATTGTAATTCTGTTATCAAACCTTTTTTGTCGATCCCAAAAATCTTATAAAGTGCATCTCGGACCATACATACATTACAAACACCAAAAATTGATTTACAGTACAAAATTTGTCTTCCTAAAAACATAGAAAACAAGAGGTCAGAAGGCAAATAAGTACATCATTCTATTTAAAAGCATAAAATCCTGTATCTACATAAAACCATGTAAAAACAATGCATATCGTTTATAATAAAAACATAGATTAAAGGATACAATAGACTAGATAAATTACGCAAGGCACTTTGAGCGTCTAACCCACAGGGCCATCCAGAATTCAGCTAAGCCAATTACCACTATTCTAGTATTTGTACTGAGCACTCCTAGATGAGTCTTGTACCTAAACTGCAGAAACAATTTCCGTGCAAATGGCGGGACAATCTCATCAATAGCATCTTTTAAGAAGTGGGTAGGGTTTAAAATCAAGGAACTGTCGAGTAAGTGAACCCATAGGGTTAGACACATTCTTCACCGTAATGAATTCCCAATAGATGTCCTTAACCCCCGCTTTTCGTGATTGCCGACATCTCCTCAGGGTCGGTCCAATAATCCTCCTTCCCCAATTTTCTCAATAGTTCCCTAAGGGAACAGAACCAGGGGATTTTACTAACCCTGGGCAATACCATAAGACCCTAAGTCCCACTCGATAGGTGGCAAGCTCCTCGGTCGTCCATAAATGATACCAAAACATTACCTGCTTATACTCCATCTTGTGAGCAGTTTTTTTATGGGCCAAATCAAGAAAGATGGGAGTCAGAGGAGAGCTATCCAGGAGGTTGAGAAGTGATCTTATAAAACGATGTTCAGTCACGGAGAGACAGTAGATGTATTCCCACTTCCCCACAGTTCTGCTCCATAAGTAGCTGAGCCTAAGGCTTTTGTGTTATAGATTATTAGTGCTGGTGCCACTTTTCTTGACACAGTTCTTCTATGGATCTTGTTTATATGGGCAGTTTCTCTATGAGGGGTCCAGCACAAATTCGGGGTTAAACGAATCCCCAGGTAATCAAAGGTAGAGACTACTTCAATGTGTCTGTCCCCAACGTACATACATCTCTTGGGGGGATTCATAATACCTTTGGAAAATGCCATATACTTTGTTTTTAAATCATTTATCTCCAGGTCACGCTCATCACAAAAGTGTTTAAAATCATTTAAAAGTTGTTGGAGCCCTTTTTAAGACTTTGATATCAATAACGTATCGGCAGCAAGAGGAGGGCAGAAGCTCTTCTCCCTCCAACCTTTGGAGCATTGCACCCATCTCTGTCGAGGTACCCTACTACCCCATTAATGAATAGTGAAAACAGGGTGAGTGCTAAAACACACCCCTGTCTGACTCCATGTCTCATCATGAAGGGCTCTGTTAGCTGTCCCTCTTCTCCTCACCTGACTTGGGCCTTAGTTGATGAAAGTAATCATATCAGAATATCCAGTAAATTTGGTGGGATCCCCATCTCTGTAAGCACCTTCTAAATTTTACCTCGTGGTCAGTAGCGGCTGGCAGGGAACGAGAATGGAGGGGTGGGGGGAGATGGCCAGGGGGGGTACAAAATTCATAAAATAAAAAAAACAATTACCTCCTTGCCGCATCTCTCCTCTGTCGTCTCTCCGCGGCCGGAACCGGGAAGCACACAGGCCAATCACAACGCTGCAGTGCAGCGTTGTGATTGGTCTGAGCGATGTGGTTCGGCGCTCAGACGGGAAAGGGGAGCCTGGGCATGTTCCTCATCAGGTTGTGTAATGCAGCCTGGTGGGGAACATGCAAAGTGCGCATGACTGGCCGGCCCAAGACGTCCGGCCAGTCATGCATACTTGGAGTGTGCAAAACACTCCACCCCCTGTGCCACCAGCCCCGCCCCGCCCTAGCCCAGCCCCAAACCTACGAAAAATAAAATGGTAATAACGAAGTTATTATAATTTTATTTTTCCTGCTCTGAGAGTAGTGGGGCGATGCTACTCCGCCTTAGCGGAACAGCGACCCCTGCGCATGGTATCGGGTCGAAAGCTGTACGCAGGTCCACGAACGCTAGATACAGCTTCCCCACTTTGACTAAAACGTCTTTCCAATAGATTCAAAGAAATCCAAAGACCTGGTCCAGGGTACTGATGTTGGCACGAAACCCAGCCTGGAAGTGTGACAAAATATTCCCCTCTAGAATCCATGCCTGAAAACGGGCCAAAATCTGCGTGCCGGACATTTTCTGGAGGGAGTCTATTAAGCTGATGGGTCTATAGCAGTGCTTAATTTGAGCCTGTGGTTTCCGGTGCTCGGCACCGACACTTAATTGGTTTCCGGTGCTCAGCACCGGCACTTAATTGTCATCACCACACTTTTGACACTCTGTCACATGGTGGCGCTGCTTATCTAATTTAGAGATTATCAGAACAACTGTTGTTTATGAATACAATATACATTAAAAAATACTAATACCTGCCTTCCCAGCCATTCCTTTAGCTTTGGGGGCCTGGAATAATCTGAACTGTCGCACTTGCAGGCGGGAGAGATGGTAGTAGTTGTTTTGGTACCGCCTTTGGCAGCGATGACAGGTTAATGGGTGGTGCAGGCTGCAGTGGCCTCCTCGTCAGGGCTCTGGCACTTATTATTTTACAAATTAAGCACTGGTCTATAGCTTCCCTGCTTTGCCCTGTCCTCTTTCTTGAAAATCTGTGTAATCTGAGCCGACTTCCAAGAGGGGGGGCGGGATCTCCATACTCAAAAGAATAACATTGGATAGCAAGTTGATATAAGCACCCCACACTTCTGGGCCTTCCCTATACAGATCGTTCGGAATTCTATCAGGTCCAGGTGCTCTAGCTGGGATACAGGAACTAATCGCTGCATAGGCTTCTTTGAGCGAAATTTCAAGGACTTCAACTTTGCCAGCTGGAGACTTATCCAACTGACTGCTGTCCTCCACATCCTCCTTAGAACTATGTGAATACAAACCTCCAAAATGGGACACCCACTCCTCCGGCTGAACAGTGTACTCTAGAGCAGTCCTTGGGCAGTTCAACCATAAAGCCGCTGTCTTCCAGAAGGACTTATTATCTTCCCCTTGCTTCTTGGCTCGATCAAGTACCTGTCTATATCTAGCTCTACACCCCACAAAATCAGGGCGAGACTTAGATTTTACAGCCTGTAGGAGCTCGCCCTTGGCCTACCTGCATTCGTAACTGTACCACTCTACAGATTTGAGCCGCTTTTCCCCCCCTATTTTTGCTTGATATTTCCTCCCCTTTTTCACTTTGCCCAAGGTTTCCCTAATCTGCGTGTAAAGTACCTCGTGCAGAATATTCATCTTCTCTAGTCTATCTTCTTTCGAAAGTCTAGTCAGCACAGCCACCTCCTCAGCTACTTTATACCAAACAGCTTCTAGGGCCCAGAGGTTTTTCTCCACCCAATCCCATCTTATTGTTCTTAGATCATTAGTTTGGGATAACAACTCCAAATCTCTAGAGCCCCTGGTGGCAGCTTCTGACTCCTTAGAGCTGGATAATGATAAGCTGATGATATGATAAACAACCCATTTTAAAGGGTGGTGCATGACCCACTGTTTTGTAAAGCACGGTTTGTGAGTAGGTATTGAGCATGCTTGAACTAAACCATCATGCCTTCTCATGCCCAAATTATCAGTGTCATGCTGGCCGTACTAAGCAAATCATTAACAGACAAGTTCAAATGCAGAGAACGAAGCTAGGGGAGACAGTTGGATCACTGTGACCGCAGATCACTACAAAGGCAGAATCTTAACGATGCCATAAAAATATGTATTATTCAAAATATGTATTCACAAAAGTTTGCAATATGGTTAAAATTAAATACCTGATTGACATGAAGCCTGCTCAAAAATACGCTTTCAGCTAAATGTTCTTTTAATCTTTTATCTTCTTCATCTTTTTGCTGTTGCTCCTTTGTGGACGGGAGAAGTGTTGCAATTACCTCTTTACGTCCCAAAGCCTTCCTTTGACTTTGTTCAGAAACCTGGAGGCGGAATTTGTCGATCACACCATAGTGGCAGGCACGTACATCTTTATGACGAATTACACTGAAAGGGAAATATGTAGTTAGAGACTGTGGCCATACACTCATCAAATGAAAATGAAACAAGTTGAATGATTGTAATACTGAATATCGAACATAGAAATATTGTCATATAAGAATACCGTGAACAAAATATTGAAGAGCAAAATATTGAAAGGTAAGTGCTTATAGAGGAAGTATATATTTACTATTCCTAACTCCACATCTACATACCTTGAAGATATATATACATTATCAAGGTACATACATGTGGAGTTAGGTATAAAAAAATCTATATTTACCTTTTTTGGAAGCAACCCTACACGCCCTTGTTCTCTTTCACATTCATGAAGTCAAAGTTCAGCTCACTGTCCTCAGACACATAACACTTGTTACACTTACAGAAGACATCCAAGCTGCAGCCCACCCTCATCACTGGTGAAAGTAAATTGGATCATATTACCGTTACTCTCAGAAATCTACATTTGGTCCCCCTCCAAACCGGCATCAAACTCAACACCCTATCAATCAATCAATCAAACAAACAGGACTTATAGAGCGTGGCTAATCACCCGTGAGGGTATCCAGGTGCTGAGAACCCTGCCCTTGGGCAGGGTTCAGTTGAACAGTTAGGTCTTCACTCCTTTCCTGAACTGCTGCAGAGAGGATGAGGTCCAGAGGTGAAGGGGGAGGTTGTTCTAGGACTTCTCTGCGAGGTAGGAGAAGGAGCGTCCCCCACTGTTGCTTTGGCAGATGCGGGTGGTATGAAGTTCAGGCGGTGGTTGATGTATGCTGGTCCTTGGTTGTGTAGGGCTGTGTAGGTGTGGATCAGCATCTTGAATTGACATCTCTTCTGAATAGGGAGCCAGTGGAGCTTCTTGAGGTGGGAAGGGATGTGTCCCTGCTTTGGGAGGTTAAGGATGAGTCTGTATTGTCTGCAGTCTCTTCAGGAGGTGCGAGGTGATTCCTACGTTGCTTCATTTCATTTACAGAGCAATACACAACTGAAAACCTGAATACCTGGCTGATAAACTCTCCCTACCCTCTCTCTTCTTGCCTCACTCATAGCACCATGCAAATGATCTTCAAAATCCTTGAAAGAAAAAATAGAAGAAAACAAGCAAGCCAATGGGCCTGTCTATAATGTGCTACACACTGCCCTGGCACAGGCACAGTGCTCACCACACCCTCACACAGGCACAACATTCACCCTGCCCTCATACAGGCAGAATGCTCACCAAGAACTCATAGGTGCACCATTCACCTTCAATCTGCAGACACACTGTTCGTGATACGCTACCACAAGCATACCTGCTATGACTCACTCTGTCCTCAAACAGACACACCCCTCCTTCTGCACTCACACAGGCACACCACTCACCCTGCACTCGCACAGGCACCCCACTCACTGTGTACTAGCACAGGCACACCACTCACCCTGCACTCACACAGGCACACCACTCACCCTGCACTCGCACAGGCACCCCACTCACTGTGTACTTGCACAGGCACACCACTCACCCTGCACTCACACAGGCACACCATTCACCCTGCACTCGCACTGGCACCCCACTCACTGTGTACTTGCACAGGCACACCACTCACCCTGCACTCGCACATGCACACCACTCACCCTGCACTCTCACATCACCCTGCACTCGCACAGAAACAACTCTCACCCTGCACTCACACAGGCACACCACTCACCCTGCACTCGCGCAGGCACACCACTCACCCTGCACTCGCGCAGGCACACCACTCACCCTGCACTCGCACAGACACTCTGAAGCCTTGTGGTCACAATGATCACCGTTCAACTTGCACTGAATACAGACCCCTCTCCCTGCACTCACACTACACACTGTTCTCCCAGCAACCACAATGAACACCACTCTCAGCTGTGCCTAGGGGTTATGACCACCCATCCCACTAATAGTTCTGTCTTCCTGTAGGGCAGAGGTGTGACCCTCGGAAGCTTTGCATCAAGGATCTGCGGAATCAAGTGACCTTAGCATATTTATCTTAAATATCTTTGTCCTATCTGCATTCCCCTATCCTTTTGAGGTATAGAGGAATCAATGCAGGCTGGTTTGAGAGGATGTTCATGCTCACCTTACAGCCTTTTGCCATATTCGTATCTGCTCTCTTCTGGGGGTGGGTGATCAGAGAGTGAGAAAGAAGCGAGGGAGAGAGGAAGAGGGGCGCGCTCACTGATATAATGTGTTTGTATATCTTGCATTGCGAAAAATCTGCCCTTCCAAAGGCTTCCATTGCCCAAGTGTACATTGTAAACTACCACATGAGCCTTTCCTTGTTTATGGTGCATGCATGCATATCACTAATGACAAGGTGAGGTGCCAGAGAAAAGCAAACGTGCTTATTTCAGCAGCACTGCACCGAGCCCGAAGAAGCAGACGAAGGAGCGGACGAAAAGAGCGAGGCTAGACCGAATGCAATTGTGTGCCCCTTTAGTCTAATGCAAACACTTGGGCTCGATTTCCTGGAAGGCGTAGGTGCAAGGGCGGGGGCAGGGGGCTGGAGTGAAGCAAACTAGCAGCCAGAAAAGTAATAAAAATACCAATTTTGAACAATATGCTTAATGACACTGACAGAGCGAGTAAGGCGAGCGAGCCGAGTGCTCGTTCAGTTGCTTCTTTGGTGAAAATATAAAAACAATGGGGCCAAATAGTGTCTTTCACACCTTAATTCTCAATAAAGTTGGTCATCCATCCATCCTTCCTTCGTTTCATCTTTCCTTCCTTCCAGCTCTCAATCCAGCCAAACTTCTCTTCATCCACCCATCATTCTTTTAATTAGTCTTTCTTTCCTTCTCTTTATAAACATCCTTTCTGCTGTCCATCCATCCATCCAATGACTTGACATTAATCTATTTTTCATTTTTCTTTCCATCCATCCATCTCTCCATCCTTCTTTCTAGGGTACAGGTCTACACTACATGAATACTCAAAGAAAAAACACCTTCCTGTATAACACATTTAGGTGGACCTCACAATACAAATATGTTTTGGTCTTGGAGAAACTACGTGCCTTAATGTTGGAGGCATATTATGCCGGTCCTATCCATATTAGAGATTTTATTATGGTGATGGTGGAGAATTAGATAAATCTGAAGTCAAGTCTGATGTTCTTTGCACTCTCTTTCAAGCCTTGGCATGTTTTATAAGACAAAATTGTATGGTATGGACTATCCAAAGGTACAAGGAATGGCGGCACATAATACACTTAATGCAAATTATATCCATTTGTATGGCAACCGCCCCCCCCCGAATCTACCCCCAGGCTACTCTCCATCTTTAGGGAATATGATAGATATTCTGGATTCAGGATTAATTGGAAAAAGTTAATACTCTTTCCAGCCAAGAAGTCTGTACAATGAGGGTGTATTGTTCTCAGTAAATGTCTGGCCTTTTATCCACCACCTGGCGAGTCTCTCTCATTTGTGATAGGTTGACGATAAGTAAGAAGACAAATTATTTGTATGAAGTTAGAAGACCTTCCAAGATGTTGGGAGATACCAGACCAATCATGCGGATGTCGCACTGAGGCACCAAGATGATGGAGTGGCAAAATCACAGGTGAAACGCTTCTGTGAAAAAACTACTTGTATTAAGGGACTCATTAAACTACAGGGTTTTACATAGTGGGACCTGCAGGTTTCTACAAAATATATGCTATACGGGACCAAGACTATATATTTTTGAACAGTTGCAGGCCAACTTTGAACCACATAAATTAAAGTTCTTTAAATTCATACAGCTTTGCAATGCATTTAGTGGTGATATCAATATATAAACTCTTACGCTGGAAATATAGCATGAGCCATCTCCACAGTAATAAAACACTCTTCAACAACACCCCAGATTTACTGGGACATCTGCTTATACTATGGGAGACTGGTGAGGGTGGGTTGGATGAATCGGAATAAGAAGACACACTGAAGAGACCCTGACAGGTGTCAGTTAAGACCAGGTTTCGACTCATTCAGTTGAACAAGTTACTTCCCTTCTGTGATGCTTATTCTGTTGGATACTCTATCTAACCGCAGATTCCTCATCTTTAGAATATTCCCAGGCACCAGACTGAATCAGAAGAATTCTTGACCAGTGCTCTTGTGTGAGGCAGGTGGTGCCATGTGGCTCCGTGATTATTCTGTACCACCCTGGAAGTGACAGAGCAGAGCCGCATATAAGCGCCACCCCTGCGTGCTGACATCAGTTTCTTGTATCTTTCTCCTTCTGTGCTTTTAGACACGGAGCGTAGAACAAATTGCCTGAGACAGTGCGCTAATTCTTAAGTTGAGAAACAGGCCACCCCACAGAACAGTGTGGTAGAAGGCCATCTATGATTAAATAGAATATCCACCAGAAAGAATGTTACCAAAAGGTAAGAACCTTGTTCTTCTGATGGATATTTCTCACCAAAGATTCTTCACCTTCATAATAGATACCATATCAATATCTCAGGTGGATGGTCCGGGGAAAGGCCTCAGGCTAAACCATTCTGCAGAAACAAGAGGGTAAAGAGACCTTCCTGCCAGACTTGACTGTCAAGGCAGTAGTGTTTTGTGAAAGTATGCACCGTCCAGAACAGGCACCCTTCATGCTCATGCTATTGTAGTAGCTTTGGTGCTGCTGGAATGGGCTGCTTCCAGGCCAATGCATAGCAGATTTTAATACAGAAGATTATCCATCTCGACAGAATCCTCTTCTGCACCACATTTCCTTTCTTTGCCGTAGAGAAACCCACAAAGAGCTGATCATCCCGCAATGGTCTTTTGTGCAGTCGGTGTAAAAGCTCAGGGCCCTCTTAGGGTCAAGACTATGGAGTGTCTCCTCTGCCTTTGAGGGATAAGTTGTTGCAAAAAAAACCTGGCAGAATAACTGATTGCCAATGTGAAACATTTGGCCACCCTTGTCCTCAGTACCAGTTTTTTTGGAAAGAAGATGGCGTAAGGCAGATGGACCGAAAGCACCTGTAGTTCACTTATACAGCATGATGACATAATAGTGTTGAGGAAGATAGTATTTAATGTTATTAACTTTAAAGAACAGTTGTGCATAGGCTTGAAGGGCGCGCATTCAAGAAATGTTAATACCAAGTTCGAATCCTACGGGGGCACAACAAATGGTTTGAGAGGGAAACGTGAGTCAAACGTTTTATAAAACACATCACAACTGGTGACTTAAAGAAGGAAGGTTGGTCAAGTAAACACAGAAGTGCTGAAAGGACAGACAAATACCTTTTCACTGTGCCCACCGCAAGGTCATTCTGGGCCAACAGAAGAACAAACAAAAGGACACCAGAAAGACTAGCTTGCAAGTGGACAGTATTTCATGCATCACACCAGGCAACAAATTAGTCCCAGTGCTCAGCGCAGATCGATTTTGTGAAAGGGTGTCTGAACGCAAAAATGACTATACACCACCTAGGTTGGCAAGTAAAATGCATTTATCTGTCCCTACTCAATCCCCACAAATAGAGGTATATGTTGTGGAGACTCGGCCCTGCTCTATTGCTGAGACAGGAGGGCATCCTGAAGTGGAAGCCTTATCGGAGGACAAATACTTAAATTCATTCCGGTGATATGCAGATTTTAAACTGAGAGTGATAAACAATTTAACATGTTCCAAAACCATGCAAAGGTGGTGTAAGTAATGACAATCTACAATAATTTGTTAACTGACAGAACAAAAAGTTAATCTCAAACGTCCTTTATTTTCTGCGTATTCGAACAATTTAAAAAAACAAAACATTCTGCATGTTCTGCATGTTCCATACAAATTTCTTTGACCATTTTCAAAAGTTCCTTTCTTGGAACATTCCTCAATTTGTGTCTAATGGCTATGGCATTTTCTACATTAAATATTAAACAAAATTCCTTTGATCTTCCCAAGTTCCTTGGGAAAAAACCCCCATCAGCTTGCCCAGAATATTCTCTAACAATCCACCACCATCATGCAATACACAAGACCGTATATATCACTGATATAAAAAAGCTGGATTTTTAACACTGGGATCAAGAGCTATGCTTCGATTACATTGGTAATGCCAAACAATACATGTGACGCTAACAGCAGCCTAAACACTTGCCAGAATGCTCCTTCCCTGGAAACAACTAGTGGTAACAAAATATCTAATCTATTCCTCCTACATACCCTAACCCCTAACATCATTGTTTACCAATTCGTTTTTTATCTTTCCAATGATAAAAAAAGAAATATCCGATAAGATGTTGAAAGGGAAACCTGAATTCATCATTACCTTAACACTTTTAGCATCAGCCTCAATCTCACAATTGGTTGGAGTATAAGGTTTTTCATTCATGCACATACTATTACAATGGACTATGACCCCAGCTGCAACTACATTGTTATTGACACAATCATCAGACATTATGGGCAACAACACTTTGGCTATTGAGAGCCCACAGCTAGAACTAAATTACCTTTCGATTAGTTTCAGGAATTTCTTCCTGCACTAGAAACACTCTTCTGCTGCCAATCTTCAACTAGACAGTAGAAAAATAACCTGTTTTCCCACAGATGAAACATTCTGATCTTAAAGCCATACATAACGTAAGGAAAGATACGTTATGTCTGCAACAACATCAAGATAACTTGTTTTTAAAACCAGTGTTTTGCGGATGTTGAATTGTTTTATCCTTAGCTTTATCAAATGTATTCCTATAACTCTGCACTCTGAGACTACAGAATCTTCAACACTTGATACATTATCAACATTAAGGGCCCAACTCACAAACTGCATTTTGTAATACATAAGGTAGTACTACAGTAATACTACTTACTACCAAATACATCAAAGATCTATGAGTGAGACTCTCCACTCCACCTTTCCTATCTTTTGTATGGGAAGATATCCACACATATAAGTTTGCTACTTAGTATCAAATGTAGGAGGGAATAGAGGGATGGTGGAAAATGTCGAATATCTACTACAAAATGGGAGGGGCTTAGGGAAAAGTAAGGATGGGAATTAAGGAGGGATGGGCTATTACAAACACCCACCCATAAAAGAGTAAGGAAACTTGCTGTTCACAAACACTTCTAAAGGTACTACAGCCCTAACGATGAAAAACAGTATTAAATGTACTTCAGCCCAGCTTTAGAGTACGTCAAGCAACAACATGGTTACAAGTGATGCAACATACTTTAAATAAAATAATTGTGTCAGAGACATAAAGTAACACCCGCAAGAAATAATGTTAAATAAATAACATCATTTTGACTTTTAAAATATAAATCAATAAATGCATATATTTTGTTTAATGTTAAAAATATATAATTATTAAACAACTATTGTATTATTTTACAATGTAATAATAAACTTAATTTAACAATAACATTTAAAGTACGTTAAATGAAACTTTTAAACTTTTGCTAAAAAAAATTAAAACTAATTTAATTCAACACATAACTTTTCTGTAGTTTTTTAATTTATTTCTGCTGGTAAAACAAGAAAATTAATCGAGCCAACATCTGGTGGATGCAACTACCAACTTTCAACTCCCACCACCCGCCCAAACTCCCACCCAGACATCCAGTTGCTATACACGGACCTCTCGGCCTAGGTACGGGTGGCGGGACATCAGTCGACCCCCTTTTCCATCCACTGGAGCTCGCGACAGGGTTGCCCCTTATCACCGTTGCTCTTCGCCTTGTCTATAGAGCCTCTGGCCATCTGGGTGCGACAAGACCCGGTGATTCGTGGGATCGAGTGGTCACACGAATGCTCCGACAGAATCGCACTTTCCGACGACGACGCACTCTTCTTCCTGACTGATCCTTGGTCCTCCGGGCCCCGTGTCCTCTAGATCCTTCGGGTATTTGGGGAAACTACTGGTTTAGGAACCAACCCCTCCAAATCTGTGCTCTTCCCTGTGTGCGGCGACCAGAAACGCCAGACCTGGGCCGCGCAATTATCCCATGTTGCTGAGGGATTTAAATACTTGGGAGTATTTATATCTCCGTGTCCCACGACTTCGTGGACACATAACATCATTCCACTGCTCCCTGCGGTCCGTAGCGAAACTACAGTATGATCCCAACTGCCTCTATCACTATATGGGCGATCAGCCATTTTTAAAATGGGTTCCTTGCCCCGCTTATTTTATTGGCTGTAGAACTTTCCATACAGCATTCCCCGCTCATGGTTCATGTAACTGAATGCAATTCTTAACAAGTTCTTATGGCAAGGAGGGGCAATCCGGGTGGCACTTCATACGTGCACACAGTCGACTCACTGTGGAGGCATTGCGGCGGCAGATATATATGCATACTATTCCGCATCTCATCTCCTAGTTATTGACGAGTGGTGGTACGGCTCTCAGTCGGATCCAGCATATGCGGTAGAACGGCTGGCAATGAAGGACGCCCCCTTGCAGAAACTCCCTACAGTCAGATAAATCTCGATACCCTCCCTCCGGCCTGCAAAACTGTTATACTCCCACTCCTGGGAGAAGTGTTTTTGTCTGCCTCCTACGGGCGTTGTATGATGGTAAATTTGTAAATGTTGTCCGTGTCTTTTGTTGTGCCGCGGCACTAGTGATGTTGGGAGTGCGGGCACGTTTTGTAGTGTGGAGTCACTTGGGGGCGGGTTGCTGACCGCCTCTTCGTGTATTGCCTCGTCCGTTTGGTCGGCTTCGAAAGGACTGGCCCCTCTGTTGGTTCTACCAGCCTTGTTGCTGCTGACCCTGTTGCGCCTGGCTGCTTCCCTGAAATGTTTGCTGGAAGGCCTGGTGCGATGTTCCTGGCTGGTTCCCACCTCTGCCATTTGGTCTTCGTGAGGGGGTGCCTCTTCTCATACCCCTGAACTGTAGTGCTCCCATGGACCTTGCCGTCTCGTTATCTTTTTGAGCTGCGTCAGCTGTCTCGTCCACGGGCGTGCCGAACAGCTTTTCCCCGTTGAAGGGCAACTTCAGGATGTTGTTTTGCACCTCCGGCTTGAACCCGGAGATCCTGAGCCAGGCATGTCTCCTCTCTGTCACCCCGATCATCATCAGCCTGCTTGATGTATCAGCTGCGTCTAGGGCCGACTTCAGGCAGGTGTTGGCCATGTTCTTCCCCTCCTCCACCAGGTGTGCCGCTCTCTGCTGTTGTTCGGTGGGGAGCAGTTTGAGCAACTGCCCCACTTCTTCCTAGTGCTGGTAGGCGTGCCTATTTATAAGGGCATTGGAGTTGGCGATGCGCCAGTGTATTGCCGCATTTCTTTCAATTTTCCTCTCTGTGAGGTCTATCCTCTTGCTCTCCTTGTCTGGGGGCGGACTGGAGTTTGTGGGAACGTTGGCCCTCTTCCTGGCTGTTGCTGTTATTATTGAATCAGCTGGCACAGATCCCTGGATATATGGTGGATCCTTTGAAGAGTGTTTATATTTTTTCTCAGCTCTGGGGGTGACCGATCTGCAGGTAGATGGCTCCTTGAAAGCCTCCCTGCAATGGATAGGTGCATGGGCGCTGAAATTATAGTCTTCCAAGCACGGAGCTGCCCACAGAAGCACAGAAAGATCTGGTCCCGCTGGGCGACATATCGAGGCATTGATCTACCCCCACCTGCCGCATTCAGACTCTCCATAATTCCCCTAGAAACATGTGTGACACATCAGTACGTCATAGACAAGTAACTTTGATTGCTAAAAGACACACTTCTAAACACTTGCGAGCAATTAGTGGGGTTCGGTGCGGTTTATTAGTTGACAGGTCTGATGTTCCACAGGCCAAATTGTTATGGAACTCTAAAACTTGGTACTCTATGTCTTATTCATTATATGGAATGTACTTGCCGGGCTTTGCCCATTTTGTACCTTTAAAAACGAATGAAATTTGTTGTGAAAAAAACCCTCCCACCCAGCATACTAGATCACTCATGTAAAAAGCAGGAAAGTTCTGTGATCATCAGCCTTCCGAGACCACGGAAACCCAAATCGAGGGACCAGTGATGGATCAGTCATTCCTAAAGCTTCCAGGATTTGTGTGCATGTCCTGCCTTTGTAATCCTTATTCAAAGATATGAATGAGAACAGGATTTCATAGTTTAGAAAAAAGTAGAGACCTGCCATCTAGGTTGTATGCTATTTTCTCGAGCCCCAACA
Organism: Calotriton arnoldi; assembly: GCA_963921515.1. NCBI lineage: Eukaryota > Metazoa > Chordata > Amphibia > Caudata > Salamandridae > Calotriton > Calotriton arnoldi. The sequence continues at coordinate 1,782,487 of CAWUFW010001516.1, forward strand.
GATGCCAAAGTTTATGTAACCAAGTTTGCAGGTTTGCTTAAGAGGCTTCCACTAGAAAGTGAGAGAATAGTGTACTTAGCTGCTGATAGAAGGTGGGAGATCTCTTACCCACTACAGAGTGGAATGGGTATACACTCTCTTACCAGGCCAGTTCTAGAAGCTTATTCATGTCCTGACCTTGGATCTGTGAGATGGCAGAGAGGATCTTATAACAAATTACATTTAACAAATGTAATATCTATTAAATAAAAATTAAAATGTTACTGTAGGTGAGATTTTTAAAATTATTCTTTAAGAAATATTTATAAGTTAAATAAATATCTTTTATTAGTTCTATGTTAAGAATACATATTTTACATTATTTTACATTTCTATTTTATATTGAAATATTTGTAATAGTTTTTTAAAGAATAATACACTTTACAAATTTTCCCTACACTTTCCCAAAAGGAGTTCTCCAACACAGCAGCAGCGATCTCTACCATAGTGGCGGAGAGCTCAACATAGATGTGATAAGTTACTAGTAGTAACTTTATGCTCTGAAAACACTCCCTGGCTTCAACGGGTGGAGACATGTAAGTTTGCACTTGGAAATGGTGAACAACATAAAAGATGTACACCTAAGGGCAAGAGGGAATGTACACAAGAGTAAATCTACACATGTAACTTTAGCTTTGTGCATAGGGCAGTAAGTATTTTGATGGAGTTAAAAAATCTTTCAACACTTCTGGTAATAACAACTGTTTCTGCTAAGAATGGATTGCAGTTTCTGAGCAACCGTCCTTATATTGTTAGGTCTGGAGTTAGCTAGGACCATTTGATTTTACAAAAATGATATGTATAATATACTTACTTAAAGGGGCTTTCAACTAGCCCGCTTCATCCATTGGTCTGTTATTGTGTCATTCACATTTTGCTTACACCCACTACAGCATGTGCATTGGAGCAGTGGGTCAAGCCACTTCAGCTGTTGGCTATTTTCACTGTGAATCTGAAGGAGCACATAAACACAGAAAATAAGTTCCTTTAGCTGGCAGGAACTACTACATCAATGTGTGCCTTTTTTGCTTTTAATCAGTACATGTCTTTATTTTTAGATTGACAATGATCTGGCAGTTTCGGCGCTTGTTTTGTCCATGTTGGATTATTGCAACTCCCTTCTGGTCGGTATACAAAAGGGACTCCTTATCAAGCTGCAGGTTCTTCAAAATTCTGCAGCTCGTTTGCTTTTTGGCATTCCTAAATACTCTTCAGCTAAGCAGGCTACCCGTGGAAAAACGTATCAATTTCAAGGCTCTATGTATTGCCTTCAAAGCCCTTCATGACCACGGCCCAGATTATCTGATTAATGGATTTTGCTGGTATGTTCCCTCCAGAAAACTTCGGTCTTCATCACACAAGCTTGTAGAGGTGTCCAACCCCGACTCTCGAACTGGGGAGGCAAAAGCTTTGTAAATATCACAGCCAGATTATGGAATCGTTTGCCTATTAAGCTAAAAAAAATCGCCAGATCTGTTCTCTTTTAGGAAAGGTCTCAAGACTTGGTTATCTACCTTATAGCTCCTCTAATTCTAGTTTTTTTTAAGTTTCTTCACTGTTATCATGAGGTTTTGATGCCAAGTGCTTAGACGCCCTAGGGTATTGGTTGCGCTATACAAATAAATAAATAAATAAATAAATTAATTAATGTTTTGCAAAACCATGACAAAACAAAAAAACACTGACCAAGCCAAAATGCTGGCAGATAACACCAGACCTATTGGCTTTCCAATGCTTGTTTTCAAGCAACAAACAGTAACTTGATCTTGCATGTAAGAAGTCACAATCTTGCTAAAATCGAAATTAGCAGCTAGAACACTGAGTTCAGCAACATAACAGTCCACCTGTTTGATGACCAACAGATGACAGTTTTAAAAGATAAATTTATCCATAATAGTATGCTGGACCTCTGTTAAAAAAAGCTTTAACTTATCCTGCACCTAAGTAAATGAGTCATAATCCCTCGCATCAAGTCCCAATGGTGGCGGCAAAGGTGGAAGATGCACAAAAACTTCTTAACCTTCCATACACAGACTGAAAAGAAGAGCTTTTTTACTGTTGGACCCAACGGAATTGCCGTCAATTGCCAGCATATCGTTTTTCAATAACCCTAGCAATTTCTTTCAGTGCATATTTGGTTTGTTCAGTGTGACTGAGAAACAAAGATGGCCGATTACCATATGGCAGTGTAAACTTCAGTACAAGTGGCATTCTATTGTTGAAAAATGTCTGGATGACTGAATTGCTGAAAAAGGCTGTAATCCGCAGTATAGTGCAGAAAGGAAGTCTTAGGTATGTAAAAATGAATGTCAAGTTGTTTGCTTCACTTGCCTGTCTGATCGCAGCACTAGTAATTTTTATATCACAAAGGACATTGCTCAGTCCTTGATCCACTGGTAGAAGTAAGTCCTCATTTCGTACTGAAAGAGCCTTCTATACTCAGAAAGTATTTGTACAGAGCACCGTGGAAAATGTCAGGGACTCCATAAAGTCCCCTAAAGCGCTGATGCAAGTTGGTAACATCATAAAGAATTGCACTCTGGAAGAAAAGGAATATACATGGTGCAGAGGATTATGTCTCTATAGATTAAGTACTTTGTACTTATTGGAAAGAAAATCTAGAGAAAGAGTAATTACACCTCTGTTATGTTATGTTATGTTATATGAATTTGTAGCGCGCACAGATACTCAACAGAGTGTCCCGGCGCGAACCTGAAAAGGGACCAGAACAGAGGCAAAGCTAAAAGAGAAAGGTTTTTAACTTTTTCTTAAAAGTCGCAAGATCTTGAATGCCGCGCAGAGCTAGCGGCAGGGCATTCCATGCCAGGGCAGCTTTAAGGACGAAGGAGCTCCCTCCAAGCCTTTGACGGTTAAACAGAAGGATCTGAGCCAGGAGTTGCGAGGAAGAACGCAGCTGTCTTACCGGGACATAAAAGTCAAACCTCTTCTGTAAGTATATAGGTCCTAGGTCATGGAGAGCGCTGTGAGCAATAGTCAAAATTTTGAATTTTATTCGCGCCTCCACAGGCAGCCAGTGTAGAGTTCGTAGATGAGAGCGCACACTGCTCCTGCTGGAAAGACCCAGCAAGAGTCTGGCAGCCGAGTTTTGAACTACCTGCAGTTTGTTCAAGAGGTACCCCTCTCCAGATCATGCTCCTTTCGTCTTTACACCAAAGCCAGGAGGGAAGTATCTTTCATGCACTGACTACAGAGAACTCAATGCTATCACGATATGAAGAAGATATCACTCATCTCGGTCCTGTTAGACCAAATCAAGTAAGCCAAGATATTCTCAAAATAAGATTTGAGGGGTGCATTCAATTTGTTGAGAATCAGACAGGGAGATGAGTGGGTGACTGCCTTTAATATCCGATATGGACATTTTAAATATTTAGTTATGCCCTTTGGTCTGTGGAATGCCACTGCAACATTTCAATATTTTGTCAATTACATTTTTAGAGACTACCCCCATTATCCTGGCCAACCTCCTCTCGCCATATGTTCCCTCACGACATCTACGCTCACAGGGTCAACACCTGGTGGTGGTCCCCAGACACGGAGAGTCCGTGCTGGAGGCCGCTCCTTTCGTAGTAGAGCGGCCCTCCTCTGGAACGCACTTCCTGCTCACATCCGGGGCCTTAACAACTACCTAGAATTCAGGAAGGCCATTAAAACTCACCTTTTCCCTGCACCGTAGTCCTATTATCTGTTCCACCCGCACGTGTCAGTTGCTCTGCTGTCAGCGCCGGGACGCCCCTTTGCTGGGGCAGCTGTTGCGCTTTACAAGTTGTGGTAACATAACATAACATAACATATATATTTCCTGTTTCTAGTGCTGGGACACCTCATGTGAGGTAGGTACAAAACAGGCCGCCCACCAGGTCAGCACAAGAGATTAAATGGTTTCTCAGATTAGCATATTTTTACAGACATTTTGTACAAAGGGTCTCAGAAATTGATAGGCCTATATCACCTCCTACACAGCAGGGGGGTCCTATTTAATTAGGGAAATGAGAAAAGAACAAACCTTTAAGAAACTTAAATAGGTCTTCATTACTTCCATCATTTTGAAACATCCCAATAGTGAATTGCCTTTTAATCTTGAGACCAATGCCTCATCAAATGCCATTGGAGCAATTCTATTACTAAAAGGATCAGGATACTGGAGTTATACATCCTGTAGCACATTTTTTTCGAACCCTCAATGTAGCAAATCAGTGAGGTGCATGAATCCAAAGCATGCTAGGTAGTCTCTTTCAATATATCTGGTAATAGGCACGGAAAAGTAGATACCGGGTCGCGTCAAGAACAAAAACTAATCAACAGTCCTCCAATGATCTTGGTGCTAATAAGAAAGGCAAGTGAAGATGCAGAAACTTTTTGAAATCTCTAAAACAATAATATCAGATCCTCACCATAGCAGAGTGGATTGTGTGTTGAAGTCCAACACACCGAAAACTAGAAAAAGAGCTTATCTTGCACAATGGATAGATTTTCATTCCAGATCCTGCGTTATAAAGACTAATCCTAAAATGGGGACATGGGCCTTGTGTGGTAGGATGTCCAGGGATCCATAAAATACAGGAGTTGATAATCCATCGATTTTGGTGGGCTAAAATGAGAGGAGAGACTGAGAATTTTGTAAAGCAATGTGTCATCTGTGCACACGTCAATGCCTCTTGAAAAAAACAGTGGGATTGTTGTAGCCCTTGCCTACATCTCAGCAACCCCGGTCACATATCTCAATGGACTTTATAACCCATTTTCCCCTTCGGAAGGAAATACTGAGTTGTTAGTGGTAACTGACTATCTCATTAAGAGGGGGCATTTTATTCAGTTAGAAAATGTTCCCACAGCCCCCACACTTGCAGCAGTTTTCCTCAAAGAAATTGTCAGATTACATGGACTTTCACATTTCATCAGCCAAAGGTTTACATTCATATCTAGATTTTGAATAACACTACCTAAAGAACTTGGAAGAGTACATTTCATGTCCACTAGCTACCATCCTCAGAAAGATGGACAGATGAAAAGACTGGATCAAACACCTGAACGTTATTTAACAGTGGAAGCAATGGATTCCTATTGTGGAATTTTCTTACAATAACACCTTGTGCATTTCTTTGGGATACCCCCTGTTTTCCTGTTTCCCAGGGTTCAATCCCCACACTTACCCACTTACTTTTCCTCCACCACAGTTCCTTCTGTAAACTCGCTATTCAAAGACATTTGTAAGATCCAAGATTCAGCATTAACCCATCTAAGAAAGGCACAAGCTCAGTATATGAGGTTTGCAGACAGACAAAGCAGTGCATGATCAGTGTTTAATACAGGTGAGAAGGTTTGGTTATCTCCCAATTACCTGCCAATTACAGGGCTCCATCCTATGTTTGCACCAGGATTTAAAGGGCTGTTTTTTATTGTCAAATTAATAAGGAAATGTGCACTACAACTAAGGCTGTCAGATTACTGGAGGATACAACCTGTAGTCCATATACCAATAGTCAAAAAGAGTGCTTCCTCTACTTCAGTTGCTCCCCCCCTCTGCATGTGCGTGGATAGAACGTCTTAGTAAAAAGTATAGGAACTACTAGATTAAAGATACCATCGAGGACAACTACACAATATCTCATACCGAGGAAAGGATATTATGTATCTGACAACTTCTGGGAACCAGCAGCCATTATCTAGTAAGTAAGTCCGTTTTTATATAGCGCAGCTACTCACCCTTACGGGTCTCAAGGCGCTGGGGGCCGTAGTGGAAATTAAGTGAGCTATTGCCCAGAGTCACATGGTGCTGAGCTAAGCTGCCGCCGGAGTCAGGGATCAAACCGTGAACCCTGTGCTCTGAAGTCAGCTGCCCTGGCCGCTGCACCACTCCTCTCCATTATCTATTTCCTAAGAGTAATAGGACTATATCATAGAAAGTCTCCCAAAAACCTAGGCCCAAGAGGAGGTTGGTCTTTCATAGTGGGGTACTGTCATGTTTCGGGGTAAGACACCATACAAGAGAATTAGAAAACATACCTTGTGGATGAGGTAGAGAACTCCATGAAGGACACCAGCTTCCAGGGTAGGGTCTAAAACATGCTGCCCCTGCCCCCAGAGGACTGGTAGTTGGCTTCCAGGTCACAGAGGGCCGGGCCCCATAAAGGATTAAGGGATGCAGAAGACCGAGTCTGGCAGCATCCGCTGTACTGACTCCCTTACTAGCAGTTACAGTTTACACCAGATTCTGTTTCTACACATTTGTTTTTTTTCTTCTTTGTTGGTTCCCTCAGTCTCCCTTCTTCAGCTTCCCTGTACTGACCCCAGTTTTCGTTTTTTAACTGTTCTTGGTATTTTTTTCTGATTTTGTTCCGGTTTTTTCTTGTGATTTGGCTTAGTTGGCTAGGATCCTGTTGTTTATTGACATGGCTTCAGATTTCCTCTTTTGATCTGACGACTATGATTCAGCTTTCCAGTGGAGTGGAGTGTTACTAGTCTTTGGTTTTCTGGCATGTTTCTGGGTTTGCCTGAGGGCCAGTTACAGTGACGCTTCACCTCACACCCAGTAAGCCATCTCAAGCTTTTCTATAGTGCTTACCTGTTATAAGAACCCTTCTCCCATTATATGATAGCCATGGTCTTCTGTTTTCTCCCTTGAAATGAGTTGTATTTTGCTTCTGTGATGCTGTGCCATCCTGTCAGAAAGTCCAGTCCAGGGCTTCTACCAACCATCCTGCTGGAAACGAATCTTTCGCTCCCTCTCGCTTTAATAAAATCCCACACCACTTCTTCCCCTTTTTCCAATAAGGTGTTTCCTACTTTCCTGGAGTGGGCACAAGACGTAGGACCTAGAAGGAGAGAAGGTGGAATTAACCTTGCTGTCCTCTGGCCTGTGTTGCAAGGGTTGTGACAGACGATCCCCCACCTCTGAGCTAGGGAGCATAATGCAGGTTGTTGATTCTGTCGCTAGCTACGGACACGGGAACTAAGCATCAAAACTATACTCTGAGCTAGGGATCCTAAAGAAGGATGTTGCTTCTGTCATTATCTACAAACAGGGGATCTAAGCATCAGAACTGGCTGAAGTACCGAGGCTGGGGCCTCCAGTATCAGAAAGTTAGTTGTTCGATATCTGAACATTCCGAATCACTTTGTGGATAAGTAAGATGGGTGCAATAAATTAGATGTTCATCCAAGTACCATTCATTAGGGAACACTCAACCCTGAAAATTCAAAAAATGTACTGGTGACATTTAGAAATGAGCTTGGTAGCAAAAGGGACAATCTGGTTAAGACCACATGAGCTAAGACCTGAAGATTTCATTTCCTTTTAATGTGGGGTATAACGCAATATTTTCTATCTATGCTTCCACATTCTTTACACTTTTCTTTAAATGGGCTCACCTATGTCACAACAGCTCTACCATGGTGCCATGGCATATTGAACCTGCCGCCATCGTCATGATTTTTCCCCAAGAAGCTGCTCCCACCATATATGCGGCAACCATTTTGAGGGGAACGGCTTTCTGCATTGGAAGCCATATTTAAATTCGGCATCAAACCCTAAATCCCCCCAATGCCTTGTTTTCTGGACAACAAAACCTTCAGACATTTTGCTTGACCTTTTACACATTTTTATTGATTTGTGACAACCTGAATTTCAAACACACACATAAAATCAACAAGCATCTTCATAGAAATGACAAATAGTCAAAATGGGTGCAAAGAAAATGGATTGAACAAGGAAGGGTACATGTCATAAGAACAGTGGCTTTCAAGCTCAAACTGTCTCCCCATTGCAGCTTTTGTTCAAATAGCCAAGCTTTTTGAAATGATATACAGGAACAAACATCTACCAGTTTTTATTCATTTCCCTAGTTCTTTCATTGCTGCGTCATAGTTTTTAAGTATTCATTTTATTAGGTTTCACCTGCACAGCGCTTGTAATTTTAAAAAACAAACGGCTAGGGCGGTCGACCTCGAATCTGGGGATCTGGGTTCGAGTCTCGGCAATGACGCTGAACATCCTGTGATTCTGGGCAAATCACTTAATCTCCCCGTGCCTAACAAAAATGAATGTGTCCTCATGTAATGAAACTGGTGATATGTAAAGCGCTCTGATAGTGATACCCGATTCGGGTCAAGTTCGCGCTATATAAAACTCTGTAAAAAAAAAAAGAAAAGGGGGCAGTGCCTATCTGCTTTCGAATTCTGTTTGTGCCTGTCCCAGGCACGGAACGCAACTGACTACACTAAATCCACCCTGGTTTAAGCAGAAGAGCAGGGTTATGTCACATTAGTCTTTGTCAGTGATGAGCTTGTTGTTGCTTAATGTTGCCGCAAGTCCTAAGAGTTTGGCGTTCCGAAGAGTGTATTCGTAAGTTCTCAGTTACATTACACAAGGACGCATTAATTTTTGTTTTTTAGGCACAGGGATATTATTAGGTGAATTGTCCAGAATCACAGGATGTGGTGTGGAGCCGACACCGAGACTGGGCCCCGGTTCCCCAGTCAGCAGCTTTGGCCGTTACGCCACATGCTCTCCCCAGAGAAGAGGGTTGCTTCACCTCTCCCCTCAGCCCCCCACTTCCCTATTTCCCTCTGTGCTGAATTAAGGCATATTACACATCGGCACAGGCTGCTGGGCAACGTGTATTAAAGTAAATAAAAACAAAGCGCTATGAAGTGGTCAACGCTGGCTGCGCCATAACACTATTTTTATTTACTTTGAGTCATGTTGCACAACAGCTCGCGCTGCGGTGTAACATTCTCAATAAACATTGACAACGCCAATAGGTCTCGCATAGGTGAAACCTAATGGCTTTGCCAGTGCTTGTTTTTAAAAGCGGCATCAGCGTCAGAGAAATCAATGCATTCTTTCTGAAACTGCTAAAAATCTTAGCAGGATTAAAAACAGTTATAACTACTTACATGTCCACACAACACTGAGGCTTGACTGCGCCCGCAGCATCCACAACAACATACTTATTTGGAGCCGTGCAGAGAACTGGAAAAGAGACAACATTGTTTTCTTTAATGCCACACAAACCCAAGAGTGAAATATTCTAAAACGTGTAAGCCATGCAAACAGTGCGACCTTTGGTCGTTAAACTGAAGACAGTAAAAAAAAGGCGAATGCAATTATTTGGCAATATAACACCTGGAAATCTGACAACAGGAAAATCATTTATCAGGTTGCAAGAGAAATGTAGAAGTGTTCTAAGGATATACTTCACAATCAGTGCAAATAGCCGAGCTCTGGCTGTGATGCCTTGGTGCAGAACACCAAGCATGTGCTATACTCTTCGTGAGTGTGACTTTGTTATGGATCCCACGTCTTCGCATAAGGAAATCACAGGGCTTCACAGGCACTAACTGCTTTCCGACAAAGAGCGTACATGTGACGTCAGGGTTTTTGATGGTTTGTGCTCCTCTGCTGCTGCTTTCTCGCAGCCTTCTTTGCTGCTGCTGCTTTCTCGCAGCCTTCTTTGCCGACCTACCTTTGCATAACCCATTGGCTACATCAACCGCACAATTACCAACTGTGCCTACTGCAAGCATATTTATGTATTTATTTAAAGTATAACATTTATTAAGTGCAGACTATTTTGAGGTTGAGTTATACAGAATAAAATTAATTCCTTCCGAATTTCAAGAAAAAATTAAGAAAATGTTTAAACGCTGTGGTGGGAGGTGGTATTAATATCAGGGTGTGTGGGGGGCGCTCTTTTGCGTCTATGGAAAACTAGAACAAGATCTGATTCTATTTTGACTTTGTACGCTTGTTAAATAATTAAATTAAATTAAATTAAGGAGTGCACATGACAGCAAAGGATGCTTTTATTAGTATTTAGGCAAACTGTAATGAAAAGCCTGATGTTCAACACAAGACAGCAGTCTAGGGAGAGGACTTTAAATATGCGTCAGTGATGGTGGAAACATCTTTGCAGAGCTTTTGACCTTCTTGCATACGGGAATATTCAGACGTAAGAGCTTTTAGCTAGGCATGCTGGAGGAGCGATTCACCAGAAATCGTCACATTTCTAGGGAACGCATAGGACATAAAGAGCTCATTAAACTAGACCTGTGTGTATTGTGCCGTCTGACGCTCAGTGGATGGCATCGGTTAAGGGTATCATTGTCATTCATCAGGGACCTTAAATTGTTTATGCAAAGAACACCTAACAACATTAGGCATTGGCCTCAATTATTAGAAAAGACATAATGGGACATTAGAGAAATGGCCTAGCAGCTAGAGCTGCTGACTTTAGAACCGGGAGAACCAGATTCGAATCCCGGCCAGGGCGCTTAAATCCACATCCTGTGAGTCTGGGCAAATCAAGTAATCTCCCTGTGCCTAAAAAATGTGCCATGTAATGTATGAATTGTATTTATATAATTCCCACTAGATGTACACAACCTTGTAAAATGTTCTCCCAAGTTATGTACACCCCTCTGTTTCTCCCTAGTTGGGTTTGCCTACATAAATACCAATACATACATACTTTTATGGCGAATGCAGATTGAGCTTCAGAGATAGAAGGACAAATTGCTGCATGTGCATGTAGTATCTAAAACCTGATTAATATGGGTGATTAGACAGATAAAGAGCACTTGCTGATGGAAATCAATAACTGTTAATTCCTTCAGGTTAGCAAGTCCTCGTCATTGCCTCTTACATTCCTAGACAACTCATTATGCCTATGCTAGAGTGCAAAAATACTTGAGTAAATTTCCATCCCAGCATTTCTCATGGTTCTTCAGGAAATACAAGGCCTTATCTTTTCCAGCTGCACATTCTCAGATCTATAGAACACTAGCATGGAAGTATAATGATGGTGCACCTCCCTGATACTACGAGAGGACTCTTCCACAAGCTCTTTGACTCTCAAAACATCGGATTGTTAACCAATTCATGATCTGGAAACCTGCTCTGGGATGTATTCAAGGTGATGAATACACTATCAATTAAATCCATCAGACGAGAGGACCTCTAAAAGCCGGTTGGACAATGTGGGTTTGCATTTATTTATTATAAGTAGGCTCATATGAATCATTGATACATGTAGTAGGAACAAAATTAATGCAAACGTACATAAATAAAAAAAATTCATCACACTCTTACTCTTTTATAAAAGGGATTTAAACCCTCTATCAAAAAACGACATTGCAAATGATCTAAACAATTGTATAAAACAATAATTAAATGCTCCTCGTAAACACCATGTAGAGGGTACTTTGATAGTTCACAAACCTGTTTTTTTCAATATTGAGCTAAGAAGCATTTGCCTTCACTTTGTCAGGGGCATGCATGATAGTAGAACATGCTCGAAAATGCCTATAGTTTTTCCAAAAAGGGAGCAATAATATTAATCCCTTGGTATGCTGCATGTGATAGCATATAGAATTATAGATGTGTAACAATGAATAAGGGGGTGTTTTTTTGCCAAAGGAATCTGAGTGACATCAAATGGACAATGAAAACAAAGCTTGATGTCACTCTGAAACCACAATGTGAAAAATATTGCTGTTATTCCAATCTATATTTGCCCAGCTAGATTTTTGTTATTTATGGTCCCCAAAATCATCCACACCTACTTTCAAATGCTATGCAGCGGCCGAAGAGTAATGGTGAAGCCATACATAACATGACTTCTCCTCCATGTCCCAAATGAAAAAGAAAACATACCTGGCTCCTTGCCACCCACCCCTTCCACCCTCTGGGCCCCACCTCCAAAGCTGTGCTCTATGCTCTCTATCAGAGTAGAGCCAGTGCTAAGCTAATAGGTTCACTGAGAGGCCAGTAAGAGCAGTCTAAATTCCTTTATGATGTAGCAACAGTGGGAAACAACTTTTGTTTCCCTCTGTTGCTACGTCATATCAATAAATAACCAGCTTTAGAATCTGGAATTCACATTATAGGCTTACACTGGAAGCCACACCTAACACACAAATTAAGGCAAAACGTCTTGAACGTTGTTCATTGATAAGGCACCCTCCATGCCAACAGACAGCACTGTGAGTGGAAGAACACAACCTATCTTTGCAATACCCCGATGATCAACTTTTTTTAATTCCATATAATCGAACTCAAAAGATAATTTATAATATATCCAAGATATATTTTTCATTGGACCTTAGATTAATAAAGCTCTTCCAACCAAATGGAAAGCTGCTCGGGATAGACCTATTGTTAAAAAACCTTCGGCCAACCCCAGAGATTTGGTCAGTTATAGACCAATATCATTCCTTCCCTTTCTTGGGAAAGTTACAGAGACCCTGGTTAACCAACAACTTTTTTCTTTTCTAGAAACCCATTTACTATTAGACTTCTTCCAGTCAGGTTTCTGTGCTTCGTATAGCACGGAGACAGCCTTGGTGGAGGCCACTGACACAATCATGCTTGCTTTAGATCAGAGGAACTCTGCCATGCTGGTACGTATTGATTCAAATTGAATTTCATGAAATAAGTACACAAATTAGATAAATATAGAGCGTAATTGTATTGCGCCTTTTGATAGTCCACCTATTTATAACATTTATTGGTACAGGGTAAATTGAAGCTCTAGCAACAGCCCTGGCTTGGTCTCTCATTGTAAAAAAGGAACTGATAGTCTTTGGGCCCAGTGAATGTCTAATGGAGCAAAGAATCTCTGTATTGTCACCATTAGGTTTAAGATGATTTAAATTCATCCAGCTCTCAACCCTAAAACACAGTCGAAAAACTGAGCACCATGGATCTTTATGATGATCTGATTGTCTTCTGCATAAAGAAAAATAACATAGTGAAGAGACTGTATCAGGAGAGCCAGGGGATCAGACCGATTACAAGAAGGTGAAACAATATAGATAACTGAAGGACAACACACCCTTACATTCTGACTCATGAGATGAAAAGGGCAAATGACACCTGTAGCGTTCTGAAAGCCAAAAGATTTGAGAACTAGGAAAGGGCTAGATTTTTAACACTCAAAACGTACGAATCTATTTAGAAGACTTTGATGATCCTCTGCTAAAAAGGTTTAGCCATGGACACATGGCAGGAGTCTTATACATTCTTTCCCAAGTTACAGACGGAGAAAACCATACACCTGTATCCTGATTGCCTTTGTTAAGATTGACCACTTACCACCTTTCTGCCAATCAAAATGATGCCTTTTTGAGCATATTCTTAGTTTCAACCTGCTAACAGTCAAATAATCTTGTTATATTTATGGATGCTGGTTAGCTAATAGCCTTCAGAGAGTAACTGAAGGGTGATTAAACAATACTTCATCTGCAAAAGTTCAGAGTTTTAATGAGAAAAAGCCCAGGCTGGAAAGAAATGCGGCAGTCTAATCCATTACTTGTTTCTGTTGCAGGCCACGCCTTAAGAGCATCAAGTATGCCGAGACGGATGTCCTGTGCTCACTGTGCAACAAGACCAAAGCTATACCTCACTGATGAGACCTAAGCGGGATGAGGATGTTTTTCTTCCCCCATGGAGGAGACCTGGCAAGGCAGTTCGGGCTAGACTGTATCTATTGGAGCTAGACCAAGGCTGATTTTCATAAGCTGGTCTCTGTCTAGAACAGCATAGGGAGAGAATCACATTGGACTGGGATATGACCCGAGTAGTTACCAGTGGCTGAGATTAATTAGAACATTCCTTCCATCACCTTATTTTTGTTGCTATTTGATCCACAGCAGTTACTAAATGTAAAACAAAGGTGGTCCTTGCTTCTGATCATTATGAGAGAAATTCTGCAAAAAAAACCGAATTGATAAATACACAGGCCTTAGCCCAAATATCTGGAGAGCTCCATAGCTGGTTTAAGTAATCCATCATCTATACACCAAGAAAGTGGTGCAAATAAATGAATTTGACTTACAACACCAAGTACTGATTTGTAGTATACAAAGCAGCAATAACGATTGGGTATTTTGTGACTGGATATTATCACAGGTGTTGAACATTTGGAAATAGTAACAGTGAGCAAGGAAAATCAGACTGAAGAACAAATTACTTACTGCAGATGCCTTACTTTAGAATTATCCCCAGGCGTCAGACTGGATCAAGAAATTTTGAACAGAGAACATGGCGGCTGCAACGGACAAGGTCGCTAGGCGCTGCGGAGCGATCACCACCACCAGGCGAATTGAACCCCCCCATCCGTCCCATGGGCGATTAAGTTGATGTGCCTTACCGGTTTGTTGCCAACGGCGCCTGGAGTGCCAGAGGTGATGGCTATAGATGCGAAAAACCCGCAGCAGATCTGCATCGGAGAGACCTGGTGGGTTAGAGCCGCCCTGGAGTTCAGGAAGAGCCGCAGGGCGGTTGCGCGAGGTCTCCTCCGGGGCAGTGGGAGCAGCGTCAGCACAAGTGCTGCTCTCGCATCAGTGGGAGGTCTGGAGGCTTCCCGAGCCTGAGAGGGAAGAGAGAGGAGCTTCTTGTTGGCGGAAGAAAAAGAGGAAAAGCGGAGAAGCAGCTTTCAGGCAAGGTAGCGGTATATCAGAGAGGTAGGGGGGTGTCAGCTCGATGATTCCTCGGGAACGGTTCGATGCCAAAAAGGGGTCCGCCTCTCGACAGTCCCAACCCTGACTGCTATAATAGCACAGGTGAGTGGGATGATCAAGTGGGGGAAGGAAAGGAAGGGGACAGCAGGGAGGGAGATCTGTAAGGCAAAAAACAACACAGGTAAGTACAGACTTAAACTAAATAGCCTTCACGGTACCTACTGAGCCATGCGTACCTGTAACACAATATAACTGTCCTCGTTCCCAAGGAGGACTGTAGGAATAACCTTATTGTTTGGTTTGCAGTGAAAGGTGGATTGCGCTAGGAAAGGGGCCAAAAAACAGAAGGATCCATAAGCACCCCAATTCAATATAGCAATAGATGGCTCACACATATCTATTACCTATAACATTCACAGCTGTACCGTACACACCATCAGGACTGACCATGCCCGCATCACAGGGGAAGAGCAGAAGGCCGCCTCTTGAACCCCCTGTTAGAATATACAAATAACAATCACCCCAAAATACTTCTTTTGGTTAACTGTCTCTGGATTCAATTAAATCATATTATATGCATTGTGCGCAATTGTCTGTTCCATACTGTCTGAGTTCCTAAACACCTAATGCACTCATGGGTGCTAGTAATTCGTAAATGCAACCAGGTTGTGAACAATGAACCCTCAGGTTAAAGTACAAGCACACCAACCCGTGGCTGGTCAACAGTTCCAAATTGCCTCCAAGGTATTTCAAGTTTGCTGGTAAAGCGTATTTCTTTTTACTGATCGATTCTTGTTGCTAGCGGTGCATGTGCACCCTTACCAGTACCAGGAAACACCAACGAGGCCGGCAGCGCAGCTCGCTGTATTACTCAGAATAATCAGCCCCGAGTCCGGCACCGGAGGTTCTTTTGAACTCTTCCTGCTTCCGGGTCACGTGGCTCTTTCCCATGAGGCAATCGCGGAACTTCCGCTTTGCCTCATGGGAACTGTAGTTCCTTCCGACCGCGCGTTCCTCTCGCCGAATGTCGGAACACTCGTCTTCCCGATCCATGCCGGTCCACCACCTTGTCATCCAAGACCAGGCCTTGCAAACAGCTCCCGGAAAGTGAACGTCCTCGGAAGACGGGGGGATACCTCTCCTGGTTTCCGGTGAGTCGAGTGTGCATGTGACAGCACATCCCTCTTCTGGCGGGCTCTTCGCCGGCCGGGGTTTGTCAGGATTCCTTCTATGAAAGGCTTGAGTAAGACGTGGGGCCTTAACGTTTGTGGCTGGTTCCCAGGAGTTTTCCTCAGGACCGTAGTTCTTCCATGCAATGAGGTACCATAAGGAACCCTTCCTTCTTTTCGAGTCTAGGATGCGTTTAACCTCGTACTCAGGTTCTTGGTCTACCCAGATTGGTGTAGGTTGCTTCTTTATTGGTGTACCAGAGGGTTTCAACAGAGAAACATGGAATACCGGATGTATTCTCATGCTAGAAGGCAACGCCAACTGTACCGCTACAGGATTGATGCATCGTACAACCTTGTATGGACCTATGAATCTAGGGTTAAAGATGCTGTACCGGCGGAATCTTATGTTTCGGGTTGATAGCCATACGTAATCCCCTTTTTTGTAGCTCGGACCAGGGCGTCGTTTTTGTCTGCATACTTTTTATAACGCTCCTTGGCCTCCATCAGGTATTGTCGTGCAACCTTAAAAGTCTGTTGTATCTTTTTGGTGCGTTCGGTTAGTTCCGGGATTTTTTCTGTTTTTAGAGGATGAACCAAGGGAATGAGTCTCGGGTGTACTCCATAGGTACAATACAATGGAGCCATCTTAATAGAGCTGTGATGGGCGCTGTTGTACGCTACTTCTGCAAGCCACAATAAGTCCACCCATGCATTCTTGGTGTGGTCCACGTAACATCGGAGGTATTGTTTAAGAGTTTGATTGACTCGCTCCGTTTGACCATCCGTCTGCGGGTGATATGCAGTTGACAAGTTAGCAGAGATTTGAAGAATGTTACACCAGGTCTTCCAAAATTGGCTGGTGAATTGTGAACCCCTGTCAGACACGATGACTGTCGGCAAGCCATGCAAACGTACAATATTCGTGAGCAACAGCCGAGCCAATTGAGCAGCGGATGGTACAGCAGGGCACGCTATAAAATGCCCCATCTTTGTGAGGCTGTCAACAACCACCAGTATCGTGGTACATCCTTTGTCCTTAGGTAACCCTATGATAAAGTCCAACGAGATATGATCCCACGGTCTATCTGGTGTAGGTAGGGGATGAAGTAAACCCCTAGGTTTCCCCTTATCCATCTTGGCTTGATTGCAAATCTCACAACTTCTAACCTTTTGTTGAATGTCCTTTCGGATGGTGGGCCACCAGAATCGGCGTAACACGTTCTCCAAGGTTTTTCCATTCCAGGGTGTCCTGCACAAGGGTTTTCATGACACCACTGGAAGATTTCCTTCTGTAACTCAGGGCAAGGTATCAACAGTTGTTGCTTTCTCATAGGCAACCCTTCCTTGAGCCGCCAGGTGGGATTACTCTGTAACCAGTTCTTCCACTTGGTTTTCTGTACTGTGCGTTTAATCTGATCAAGAAAACGATCTGTCTGTACAAGGCCAATCACCTTACTGGTAGGAATGATGGCCTGTTTTTGTGGCATCTCAGGTTCGATTGTGTTGTTCTGTCTGGATAGGGCGTCTGCTTTTCTGTTGTCTACACCCGGTCTATACGTCACCACAAAGTCGAATTCAGCGAAGTATAGCATCCATCTTAGTTGCCTCGGGGTAAGCAGACGAGCTGATCTCATAAATTGCAGGTTCCGATGGTCTGTGTAGACCGTGACTGTATGTTTTGCCCCCATCAGGTAATGCCTCCATTCTCCAAAGGCTACCTTAATAGCTAACAATTCTCTTTCGGCGATGGTGTAGTTAGATTCCGCTTGATTCAGCTTATGGGACATGTAGGCAACCGGATGAAGCTGTCCAGTGTTCTTATTCCTCTGTGATAGCACGGCTCCTACTGCGGTACCCGAAGCATCTGCTTCCACGACGTAAGGGATGTTATTATCCGGATGTGCCAATATTGGTGCTGACGTAAATGCTTGTTTTAACACCAAGAAGGCATGCTGGGCTTCGTCTGTCCACTGGAATGGAAGGTTTTTTCTCAATAGTCTTGTGATAGGCGTCACCACCCGTGAGAAATGATTGATGAAACGCCTGTAAAAATTCGCAAAGCCCAGGAAGCATTGCACATCTTTAACCGTATTGGGCTGGGGCCAATCCATAACGGCCTGTATCTTGCGACTAGCCATTTCCTGTCCCTCCGCTGACAATATGACTCCCAAGAATTCCACCTTACGTACATTAAACTCACACTTACTGAGCTTACAAAACAGATGGTTCCGACGTAATGTTTGTAGCACCGCTCTTACATGGGAGATGTGTTGTTCTTCACTCTTGGAATAGACCAAGATGTCGTCGATATATACAATGGCCGTTATATCCAGGAACTCTCGGAGCACATCTGTTAGAAAGAATTGAAACGCCGCAGGGGCATTACACAGCCCAAACGGCATAACTCTGTATTCAAATAGACCATAACGAGTCCGGAAGGCCGTTTTCCATTCGTCCCCCTGGCGCATTCTTACCAAATGATAGGCGCCCTTTAAATCCAATCTCGTAAATATCACTGCTTGGCGAACCTGGTCCAATAAAACCGGTATCAATGGCAAAGGATACCTGTTTTTACCGTAACGTTATTCAGCGCTCTAAAGTCCACACAAGCCCTTAGCTCTCCGTTAGCCTTTGGAATAAAAAAAAGAGGCGAAGCCGCTGGGGATTTGGATGGTCGTATGAACCCATTCTTTTGGTAGGTATCGAGATATTTCTTCAAATGTTCATTTTCTGGCTCAGTAAGCGCATAAATCCTGCCACAAGGTATCACTGCTCCAGGGACCAGGTCGATTTGGCAGTCATATGCTCGATGCGGGGGTAAGATGTTGGCCTGGTTTTCATTGAATACATCTTCCAAATCATGATAAGGTAAAGGCAAGTCGATATCTTGCTCTTCGGCGGTGGCAATCATATGTACCTGGGATAACGATGTGGCGGGTCTATTCTGTGACTGTTGGCAGTGTTGTAAGCAATAGGGGGATCCAAACTCCAGAGAAGTATCACTCCAATTGATAGAAGGATTATGTTTTCGCAACCATGGAAGTCCCAAGATTATGCCATATTGAGGGGCAGGGATGATGTTAAAGAGAAGGAATTCCCTATGGTTCTCCCCGCACATGACTTCCAATTCCTGAGTGTTATAGCATATAGGCCCTGACGCCAAACATCTCCCATCAACAGCTACCACAGACTCGGGTTCCCGTTTTTCACAAATTCTAACTGTAAGGTTTTGGCTAATTCAGTGTCCATAAAGAGGCCCGTCGCTCCTGAATCGACCATGGCCTTACAAGAGTGCCACTGGTTATCGATGTATACCTGCAAGGTAACATAAAAATGAACAGAGGACTCTCCTGACTCTTGATTGACGGAAGGTATCATTTTCACGCCCAAGAACTTCCCTTCCTGTCTTCTTGAGCTCTGGGGTTTTCCGTTTTCTGTACTTCCATAACAGCTGTGGTTTGTCCTTCTCTAGCCCGACCCTTAGGCTTGATTAAGCAATCCTTGACGTAGTGGCCTTTTCTTCCACAGTATAAACAGAGCCCATTCTTCCTTCGTTGTTCTCTTTCCTCAGTGGTGAGGGAAGCTCTTATGGAGCCTATCTCCATCGGTTCTGTGTTGTTACCGCCGCTCCCCATCGAGCTTTTGTTTCTCTCGAACCTAGGTGCTGGTCGGTCAAGTCGTCTTTTATCACTTTTGCGTTCGTTAAGTCTATGGTCCAGTCGCAAGGTTAAACTAATTAGCCCCATACACGTAGTGGGTTGGGGGTCTATGGATGCCAACACATCTTTCAGATCGTCTTTGAGACCCTGGTAGAACAAGGCAGCTTGTTTGGCTTCGGGCCAGTCGGTTTCCGCTATCAATCTTTGAAAGGTGTTAATATACACTAGTAATTCTCTATTCCCTTGCTTTAATTCAAGTAATTCCCTGTCCGCGGTAAAGGCGGCAGCTCTACGGTCAAACACCCTCTCGAACTCTGTACGGAAGGCCGACCAATCGTACAGTAAAGGGTCATCTCGGCGAACCAATGGAACCGCCCATTGCGCCGCGTCTCCTGTTAAATAGGAAATGGCAAACGCTACCCGAGCTTGATTGGCAGTAAAGGCCTTGGGCTTACAATTAAAATGTAATAGGATTTGGGTGAGGAACACCTGAACTTTACAGGGATCCCCAGAGAACCTTTCTGGTGCAGCAAGCGGAATAGGCGTGGGCATCTCTACGCAAAAGGGTGCCGAAGGATTAGTAAAACCTCCCCCGTATACCTCCCTACGCCTACGTCAAACGGGTTTCGCTGCATCTGATCTATCTTCTGTTTCAGGTTATCGGTTTCTGCGCGAGAGGCGGCTAGCTCACTCTGTAGCCCTGCTAGGACACCTATGACATCCTCTAACGTGGCCATCTTTGTATCGATCCGCCCAGGAGGAATTAATATACGTGGGCTGATTATTCTGTCAGCTCGATGATTCCTCGGGAACGGTTCGATGCCAAAAGGGGTCCGCCTCTCGACAGTCCCAACCCTGACTGCTATAATAGCACAGGTGAGTGGGATGATCAAGTGGGGGAAGGAAAGGAAGGGGACAGCAGGGAGGGAGATCTGTAAGGCAAAAACAACACAGGTAAGTACAGACTTAAACTAAATAGCCTTCACGGTACCTACTGAGCCATGCGTACCTGTAACACAATATAACTGTCCTCGTTCCCAAGGAGGACTGTAGGAATAACCTTATTGTTTGGTTTGAAGTGAAAGGTGGATTGCGCTAGGAAAGGGGCCAAAAAACAGAAGGACCCCAATTCAATATAGCAATAGATGGCTCACACATATCTATTACCTATAACATTCACAGCTGTACCGTACACACCATCAGGACTGACCATGCCCGCATCACAGGGGAAGAGCAGAAGGCCGCCTCTTGAACCCCCTGTTAGAATATACAAATAACAATCACCCCAAAATACTTCTTTTGGTTAACTGTCTCTGGATTCAATTAAATCATATTATATGCATTGTGCGCAATTGTCTGTTCCATACTGTCTGAGTTCCTAAACACCTAATGCACTCATGGGTGCTAGTAATTCGTAAATGCAACCAGGTTGTGAACAATGAACCCTCAGGTTAAAGTACAAGCACACCAACCCGTGGCTGGTCAACAGTTCCAAATTGCCTCCAAGGTATTTCAAGTTTGCTGGTAAAGCGTATTTCTTTTTACTGATCGATTCTTGTTGCTAGCGGTGCATGTGCACCCTTACCAGTACCAGGAAACACCAACGAGGCCGGCAGCGCAGCTCGCTGTATTACTCAGAATAATCAGCCCCGAGTCCGGCACCGGAGGTTCTTTTGAACTCTTCCTGCTTCCGGGTCACGTGGCTCTTTCCCATGAGGCAATCGCGGAACTTCCGCTTTGCCTCATGGGAACTGTAGTTCCTTCCGACCGCGCGTTCCTCTCGCCGAATGTCGGAACACTCGTCTTCCCGATCCATGCCGGTCCACCACCTTGTCATCCAAGACCAGGCCTTGCAAACAGGTCCCGGAAAGTGAACGTCCTCGGAAGACGGGGGGATACCTCTCCTGGTTTCCGGTGAGTCGAGTGTGCATGTGACAGGGGGTAAGCCCAGAGACACAAATACAAAGTTTTGATACGGCTAAAGGACAGAAAGAAGACGCCAGTAACCTGGGGGAGAGGGGCAACGAACAAACATGCTCTGAACAGGCTTGGGTAGCTCCCTCAGATGGCCAGGCTGGTATTACTGAGATTACCACAGAAGGGTCTGGCTCACAGGGCTCGCAGGGCTGTAGATTGATGGGGAAACCGGGAAAAGAGACACAAAGGCTAGGGTGAGGTTAAAGAGTCCGAAATGAAATTGTGAGCCGCAAAGTTAAAGTTACCCCGTCCTTGAGGACCTTTTTTAAGGTACTTCCACGCGGGGTGATTATCCAAAGCCAGGAGAAAAGCTTGGGAAAACACACAGCTATGTTTGAGATGGCTGCAGAGGGGGTGATAGCCTGCCCTGTAAAGCTTAGTCAAGGAACAACATTAGAAGGAGCTGGAAGTGAGTCCCAGATGGGTGATGGCATTGGTGATTGCGTCCGGATAAAAATAGGGAGGAACCTTAGCCGGATAGACCCTTAAAGGACCTTGTAGGAGAGGAAGAAGAGGTGGGGGGCGCAAGCACTTCTTTAGAGACCATGTTTTCCTCACTCTCTGGGGACATCAGAAAGGGCTTCGCAATATCAGTGGCTAACCAGGGCGAGATACGTAATTTTTGTGAGGCTCTAGAGAAGAAAATAGACCCCCCCTGACAGTGAGAACACAAACACTAGAGGCTAATGTTGGGGAGCTGAAAAAAGATCTAAATTATAGTAAACGTGAGATTCAAACATTACAGCGAGGAGAGCAGGAATTGCAAGAGAAAATGGAACAACTTGAAAATAACTCGAGAAGAAATAACTTGAGAATATTGAACGTCCCTGAGGGAAAGGAAGGTGATGATCTGAAAACGTTTGTGGTCTCCATAATAAAGGAAGCGGTTCAGATTGAGGAGAGTGAGGCAGCCATCGAGAAAGATATCCAACGGGCACACAGGGACCCCTTTAGAAAAAACCCAAATAGGGTGAAGCCGCAGAAGATCCTTCTTAACTTTCAAACATACGCCCTAAAAGAAAAAATACTCTCTTGTGCATTAAAATTTAAGACTTTAAGGGGGAAGGACTTCACATTTGAGATTACATCGGTCTTAGCCCAGGTCACTTTGGATAGACAGTGGGAACTGGGAAAGCGTTTAGATTAATTAAAAAAAGCAGGGGCAACAGCTCAGCTTAGATTTCCGGCATCTCTGAGAGTCATGCACAACAATAAAATGCATCTGTTGAGAAGTGTAATAGAGGCTGACGAACTCTTAGAGGCCATCAAGAACGGGAGAAAAGTACCTAGGGATTGATGTATGAAAGAAAATCAGAGACAGAGAAAACACTGGCGGATGTTGGGGGGTAACATAAGTTTCTTTTTATGTATATATGTGGGTGGTGGTGAGTGTCGGTGGGCTGGGAAGAAAATTCGACTAACACCAGGTCCAGAAGGAAGTATGGGTGGGTTCTCCAAAGGGAGGGGGGCTAAGAGGAGGAGCACTGGGTGGGGAGTATGTGGGAACATTTAAAAAAAAAATTCCTCGAACACCTCAGAGAGACATAGGATAGTTAATAGGGACTGTAGTGTTCAAGTAAAGGATGGGGGGAGCGTAGCAGGGAGATGACGACTCAGATACTAACATGGAATGTCAACGGGTTACATAAGACGGGGAGAAGGGATAAGATACTACAGTATCTTAGAGATTCTCCAGCACAAATCTTGATTTTACAAGAAACACATTTGGTAAAAGAGGAGTGTACGAAGTTGTTTAAAAAGCAAAGATGGGTGCAGAAGATGGTATGCACAGAGCAGACTGCTAATATAAGAGGGGTGGTAATAGTGATAAAAAACAAGGGGGAAACGTATGGCTTATGGACACAAGAGTCGATAAGGGTGGCTGGTGGATAATAGCAAGCATAAAAATAAATGACAGTCCACTAACATTAGTGGGCTACTATGGCCCAAACCACGATGACTGTGAACCGTTACAAGCAGTGTTTACTAACCTGTTGGACTTCTCAGGCCCTGTTATTATGGCAGGAGATTTTAATGTTATTTTGGATTTGAATTTAGAAAAATCTAGTAAAAGCAGAGCTATACCCACTCCCAAATCCTGCGCCTTTTTGAAGTCCATGATGAATCAATATTCTCTTAGTGATTTATGGAGAGAGAGGGTGGGAACATTGCAGGGAGCCTCATATTATACCAAAAATATGGGCATAGGTCAAGGATTGATTACTTCCTAGTGGAGCGGAGTCTTATAGAAAATATATTCAATATTGGGTACTTGACGGCCCATTTGTCAGACCATTCAGCGGCAACCATAGCAATTAGGAATATTAGCCGGCCCACAGAAAGGAGGTGGACACTAGATCGTACTATCTTGGCGGACACAACAGCAATGGAAGACTTGAAAGTCGAAGTAGGAGAATTTCTCAAAATTAACAGTGGTTCCGCTCCTATGGAAGTAATATGGGATACGCTCAAAGCTTTTATTAGGGGCAAGATTACGAGCACACTTAGCTATAAAAATAAACAATACAGGCAGGAAATAGCCCAGCTGGAGGAAGAAATGGAAAAGCTAGAGATAAAAATAAAAACAATTATAGACAAGTAGGATCTTGGCAGAAGAGAGACTGTGTCTGTTGAAAAACCGTATGAAAGAAATTCTCCAAAATTGAATTAAAAGAAGATGGGATTCAAGTAAGCTGGCTCATTTTGAGTATGGGGAGGGTGCGGGGTAAGCTCTTAGCATGGAAAATCAAGACTGATCAAAACTGAAACCGGATTAACGGAATTAAGGTAGGGCAGACCAGTGTTATGCGGACCAGCGAAAGGTAACTAGAGGAGGCATTCACAGAGTACTTTCGGGATCTTTACTCAGAAGAGGAGAGAGTTTCAGAAGATGAGGTGAATGCCTGGCTAGCAGATTCCATTTGGCCTCTCGACCTAAATCATAAAGATATTTTAAACCAGGATATTACAGAAGATGAAGTTAAGATGACTCTACAGGCGAGTAAGGGAGGTAAAGCTGCAGGACTGGACGGAATACCAGCGGAACTATATAAAATCTTAGGGGAAGTGTTAACCCCTTTTTTGACAGTAATGATTAGGGAGGTTTTAGAGCAAGGGATGCAGCTACCAAAATCATGGAATTAAGCAATAATTACGCTCATTTTTAAGCCAGGCAAGGATCCTACTAGCTGTGGCGCGCACAGATCAATATCTCTCTTGAACACAGACTATAAAATCTTTACAAAAATTTTGGCTGGGAGATTGATTAAGGTAGCCGGAGAGGTGATCCATAAAGATCAGAAGGGATTTATCAATGGGCGATATTTACATGAGTTAACCAATGGGCTCATTGGAGCAATTGATGTGGCATCCGCTTATTCCAAACCCCTAGCAGTTATAATGCTAGATGCTTCCAAAGCCTTCGATAGAGTTAGGTGGTCTTATTTGCTGGCGGTTTTGAAACAGCTCGAGCTTGGGGGAAAATTCTGTAGAGCAGTCCAACTGATATACCAGGACCCCTCAGCTAGAGTCCTAGTGAATGGTAACTTATCCCCACCCTTTAAAAAATTTAGGGGCACAAGGTAAGGGTGTCCCTTGTCCCCCCTCTTATTCAATCTTTCTTTGCACAGAAACTTAGAATGACAAACAACATTCCACCTTTTTCCTGGGGAGGTTGGATAAAGAAAGTGGCTTTATATGCGGATGATCTGGTGATCTTCTCCTCTGATTTGGAGGCCGCATTAACAGCCACTATACAGATGGCTCTGGACTTTGGTAAAATATCTGGGTACCTGGTTAATGAGGGGAAAACGGAGATTATGGTTTGGAATCAGAGGAAGGATAACCCGTTGATCAAGAATGAGATGAAGTATCTGGGTCTAAAAATTGTGGAAGATATAAACAAAATCCCTGAAGTAAATTTGGGTAAGATATCTAGAGAAATTGGGCAGCTAATGAAGAATTGGCTACACCTCCCCCTAACGATCTTTGGGCGCGTTAATCTGATCAAAATGGTGATGCTGCCAAAAATCACATATCTCTTTAATACTATCCCCTTACATTTTGAGAAAGCGGCAATAAATAAAATCCAACAGGCAATAAATGCCTTTATTTGGGCTCATAAGGGGGTTCGGATCTCGTGAAAAAAGTTGCGGAGAAGAAGAGAGAAAGGGGGACTATCTCTACGGGACATTCAATACTATGCTTGGGCCTTCCACATCACAAACTCCAGAATGCTTTTGAACACACCTGATGGCTCAGATGTAGGAACTATGTATTTGGCAATGATAAAAGAAAGTAAGATGGGTACAGACAGATTTCCCTTGAAATTTGGGGACCCAAAATTCTTTAAAAAAAATCAAACTAAAAGTGCTTTATGCATTTGCCAGAATGTGGTATATGATAAGACGACATTCTAAATTAGAGTACTACTCCTTCTCAGCCCCAATTTGGGACTCCCCAGGGACACTGGAATGTCTTAAAGATAAACTAGCGCTATCAATGAGAAATGCTGGGATACTCGTTTGGGGAGAGATCACTCAAGGTGGACAGTTAATGGCATGGAATGAGTTAAAAGACCTCTTGGGGGACAAAATCTCATGTTTTAAATATATGCAACTGAAGAGTTGGGAACAGAGTTGGAAACGGCCTTTGGGTATCGGAAATGACTTGGAAGAGCAACTTACTAGGAAAGCCCCAGGAAACAAAGAAGTCTCCTTTTGGTATTGGGAATTACATGACATCATGGATGGAAACTTCACCCTCGCAGAAGATTTATGGGCAAGATGATTGCCGAGGGGCGACTTACAATATACATGGCAAGTATCGATGCACACATTATTTTCCATTGTCAAGCCTGCTTTTTAAAAAAGAAACCACCTCTTTTCACTCCACAGGGCATATATAACACCTGAGAAGTTGTCAAAGATGGGAAAAGGAAGATCGATGTCATGAGAGGATGTAGCCTTACCGCTAGAGCAGTCGACCTCGAAGCTGGGGAACCGGGTTCGAGTCTCGGCAATGACACTGAACATCCTGTGATACTGGGCAAATCACTTAATCTCCTGTGCCTATCAAAATGAATGTCTCCTTGTGTAACGAAACTTGTGCTCATGTAAAGCGCTCTGATACCCGATGTCTCGGGTCTAGTTCGCGCTATATAAAACAAAAAAAAAAAATGTGCAAAGTGTGGTTTGGAAAAGGCGACAGATGTCCACATGTTTTATCAATGCACAGAGATTAAGAGATTTTGGGAGGAAGTAGAACTGACACGCTCAGGTATTTTGGGGGTACAAATAAAGGTAAGCCTTTCATAGTTATTTTTGGTGTAATGGAAGCGGTAGTAGGAATCACTAGAGATTTGTTGTTTTATGCGATCCTACTGGCTAGAAGAGAAATCTGCCGTAACTGGGTCTGAGAAACTTCACCTCGACACTTGGAGTGGCTAGAATCCATGTTTTATGTGTCTAAAATGGACTTATTGGGAAGGGGGTCCAAAAAGAAAAGATTCTGGGGTATGTTGCATCTGTCCAATGATTATACCTACATAACTCTCCTCTTTTTCTGCAAGGACCCCCCTTCCGTATATCAGCTTGATCCGATGTAGCTGCCACAAGAATTGGATGAGGTGAGAGAGATACCAGCAGGAGGAAAAATGCTTAAACCCATTGCCTTCCCTCCGGGGTTTGTTTGGTCTCTCTTTCGTAAGGCAAGACAAAGGTACAGGTCATTAGATCCTGTGGTGAATGAGGACAAAAAAAAAATTCTTGAGCAGTAGCCATGCGTGCCAGTTGGTGGCGTCGTTCGGCTCTGTGTGGGGCGGCGGTACCCGTGCCGGAAGTGACGTGCGCGATGCCCATATAGGTGCTACCGCAGCACGCTGTCAGTTTCTTTTCGCGTGGAGCCACGAAGAACACTGGCCACTGGTGTGGAAAACTAAGACCCTAAAAGGGTACAGCCCTGATCCTAGAAATCTGCATGCAGAGCGGGGAGGATTGGTTGGTCAGTAAGGAGTCTGCGGCTAGACAGAGTCCCTACCAGATAAAGCGTTACCGAAGGTAAGTAACTTGCTTACCATGGAATAGATACCCATGCAATACCTCCTAAATGGTGGTTCTGCGGAACAAATTCCTAATAAAGAGTCCTGCAGGACCGAATGGACAAAATGCCTATCCCAACAGACCTGACTGTCCAGGCAGTAGTGCTTGGTGAACGTGTGCAGAGATGCCCACATTGCTGCCTGAACGATGTCCAGGACCAACACGGTGGTCGCAGCCTTAGCTCTGATAGAATGAGCACGTAAGCTCTCAGAGGGTTGCTTCTTGGTGAATGCGTAGCAGATTTTAATGCAGAGCACGATCCATTGGGAGATGGTCCATTTCTGCACAGTGTTTCCCTTCATGGGTCCGACATAACCTACCAAGAGTTGGTCATCCACCCAGAATTCTCTCAAGCAGTCAAGGTAGAACGACAACGCTCTTTTTGGGTCCAGTCAATGGAGTCGCTCTTCTTCTTTAGAGGGATGCGGCAGAGCATAAAAGGTAGGCAGGGTGATGGATTGGCCTACATAAAAGAGAGCGACAACGTTCGTCAGAAGGAAGCTCTAGTGCGAAGAATCAGCTTGTCTGGAAAGATGGTTAGGTACAGAGGCTTACATGACAAAGTCTGGAGTTCACTGACCACTTGCCACAAGGAATGTCATCTTGATGGTAAGTAGCCTGAGAGGGCAGTTCTGTAACGGCTTAAAGGGACAGCACATTACAAATGTAAATACTAGAATGTGGTCCACTGAGGCATGATAAACGGTGAAGGTGAAGACATACGTTGGAGACCTTTCAAAAACCCATTTACAACAGGGAATTTGAAGAGGAATGGCTGATCAGGCAACCGTAGAAAGGCTGACATGGCAGAAAGATAGCCCTTTAAGGTGCCCAAGGCAGGGCCCTGCTGGGAAAGGGAGAGAATAAAGAGAAGGACTTGAGAAAGGGGAGCAGAAAGACGGTCAACTTGCTTCTCTGCACACCATGCCACAAACGTGCTCCAGCTGCAGGCATATACCGTCTTGGTGGAGGGACGCCTGGCAGCCAAGATAACATTGCAGACTTTGGGCGGAAGATTGTAAGCAATCAGTTGTCACCGCTCAATCTCCATGCATGAAGGCGGAGCATTGACAGGTTCGGGTGGAAAGCCCACCCCTGCTGCTGCGACAGAAGAGCCTCCCAAAGGGACAGCATAATCAGAGAACTGAAGGCCATGCTAAACAGCTCAGGATACCAAACTCTCTGAGCCCAGTCGGAGCCACAAGGATGACTTGGGCCCAATCATTTCTGATCTTCTTGAGAACTATGGGCAAGAGTGATATAGGCGGAAAGGAGTACAAGAGGCCGAAGCTCCACTCAAGACAAAAAGTGTTTCCGAGCGAGAGCCGCCTTGAATACTCTAGTGTGCAAAACTGCTGACAATGTGTGTTCTCGGCGGTGGTGAACAGATCTAACCAAGGCTCTCCACACTGCTGAAAGAGACTTTGCATCACCTCCAGGTGGAGACGCCATTCGTGATCTGCTAAGCATCTTCAGCTGAGTTCATCTGCCCTGGCATTCCGAGAGCCCGCCAGATGTTGAACCACCAGAGATATGCCCTGACGCTCCAACCATGTCCAGATGCGCATGGCCTTCTCGGTAAATGGTCCATGACCCCACCCCATCCTGTTTGTTGTGGTACCACATGGCAGTGGTGTTGTCCGCAAATACCTTCACTAGCTTCCCTTGAGGGACGGTAGAAATGCTTTCAATGCCAGCCGGATTGCCTGAAGCTCCAGCAGGTTGATGTGGAGCCTGGATTCCGCCAGAGACCAGAGGCCTCTGATCTCCACCTCTCCCAGATGGCCACCCCATGCCAGGAGTGATGCGTTTATCACCACAGTCAGATCTGGCTGGGGAAAGGGAGAGGGGTCAGCAGCCTCAGAGTCAGTCTCACCGAAACCCATGATAGAGGCTGAAACATCATTTTCATAGCCCGAATATCCTTGAATCGCCATTCAGGAGGATAAGCCTGAAACTGCACCGTGTCAGAACAGCTCCAATGAAAGGGACCGTCTGAGAGGGAATCAGGTGTGACTTCGGCACATTGATAGTGAAGCCCATCAAGTGCAAAACGTCCGCTGTAGGCTAGAGGTAGGAGGCAATTGCATGAGGCGAGCCCGCCTTCAACAGCCAGTGGTTGGGATAGGAAAAGACTGGTATCGCCAATCTACGCAGATGAGCGGCAAACACCACCACCACCACCACCTTGGTGAACACCCGAGGGGCGCTGGGAAGGCCAAAAGGCAGCACAGCAAACTGAAAGTGCTCTTCTCCCACAGTGAACTGCAGGTAACGTCTGTGGGCAGGCAGCATGGGAATGTGGAAGGATTATGTTACTTACCCTGTAAGCAGCTGTTCTTGGCATGTAGAGCTGTAAATTCACATGCTTTGCATACTGCTGCCATCTAGTGTTGGGTCTGGATGTTTGCAAGTTG
This sequence comes from Calotriton arnoldi, assembly GCA_963921515.1. NCBI lineage: Eukaryota > Metazoa > Chordata > Amphibia > Caudata > Salamandridae > Calotriton > Calotriton arnoldi. The sequence continues at coordinate 1,812,333 of CAWUFW010001516.1, forward strand.
TTTTTCTTCAAATAAGTCTTTTCCAGTCACGAGGTATGGGGACTCCTCCTTTTGGTGATATTGCGCATGGGCATCGACTCCATTGTTAGATTATTTTCCCGCAAGAGGGTGAGAATGGAGTAAGTAAAAGTATAGAGATGTCCATGCGTATGTAATGTAAATAATGAGAACTCAACAGCTACAGGTGTCCAGGGAGGTGGGAGGGCGCATGCAAATCTACGGCTCTACATGCCAAGAACAGATGCTTACAGGGTAAGTAACATAATCCATTCAAGACATGTGTGCTGTAGATACACATGCTTTGCATAGACTATATAGCAGTATTCTCCCAAAGCGGTGGCTAACTGGTAGGTGTTTCAGTTGTTTGAAAAAGTATTTTTGCACTGCTTGTCCTACATTAGCTTGTTGACGTGCTAACACATCCACACAATAATGTTTAGTAAAAGTGTGTGGTGTAGACCATGTTACTGCTTTACATATATCAGCTATGGGAATGTTACCTAAAAAGGCCATAGATGCTCCTATTTTTCGAGTGGAATGTGCTCTAGGAAGTATAGATAGAGTTCTTTTAGCTTTAGCATGGCAAGTTTGAATACATTTAACAATCCATCTAGAAATACCAGATTTAGAGATAGGATTGCCTTTGTGAGGTGGAGCAAATGCCACAAAAATTTGTTTTGTTTTACGAAAATCTTTTGTCCTCTCAATATAGTATAATAGTGCTCTTCTAACATCAAGTGTGTGAAGAGCCCTTTCTGCCACTGAATCAGGTTGAGGAAAAAACACAGGTAACTCAACTGATTGTTTAATATGAAAGGCAGAAACCACTTTTGGAAGGAATTTTGGGTTTGTGCGAAGAACTACTCTATCTTTATGAACTTGACAGAAGGGTTCTTCTAAGGTTAATGCCTGTAGCTCACCAACTCTCCTTAAAGAAGTGATAGCAATTAGAAAAGCAACTTTCCATGAAAGAAATTGTAATGAACAATTGTGTAATGGCTCAAAAGGTGGACCCATGAGCCTTGTGAGAACGATGTTAAGGTTTCAAACTGGTGCAGGTGGTACCCTGGGTGGTATTACTCTTTTAAGGCCTTCCATAAAGGCTTTAACTACAGAAACCTTGAACAAGGATAAGTGTTGTCTGTTTTGCAAATATGCGGCTACTGCTGCAAGGTGCAACCGAATGGATGTATAGGCTAAGCCAGCTCGCTGTAGATGCAAAAGGTAACCAACAATATTTTGTATAGATTCATCTAGTGGATTAATAATGTTGTTGTTACAATACACTACACATTTCTTCCATTTTGACGCATAACATGCCCTGGTGGTAGGTTTTCTTGCTTCTTTAAGGATTGTCATACAATCTGGTGGTAAATGTAACTATCCAAACTCTATGACTTCAGGAGCCAGATCGCTAGGTTGAGCTCCTTGAGGTGTGGGTGTCTGATTTCTCCTTGGTTCTGAGTGAGAAGGCTGGAATTGAGGTGCAGCTTTTGATGTGAAACCACTGATAGTTATAACAGTGTAGTGATTCATGGTTGATGAGCCCATGTGGGAGCCACTAAAATCAGTGTGAGTGATGTTTGCCTGAGTTTCCGAACCAGAAACGGAAGGAGAGGGAGAGGCGGTAAAGCGTAAGCAAATATCCCTGACCAGTTCATCCATAGGGCATTGCCTTTGGACAGAGGGTGTGGGAACCTGGAGGCGAAGTTTGGGCATTTTGAGTTGTCTGCTGTGGCGAACAGATCTATTTGTGGGAATCCCCATTTTTGGAAGTATGGAAGGAGAACCTGGGGATGAAGTTCCCATTTGTGTATTTGTTGCGGCATCCTGCGGAGGAGGTCAGCAATTTGATTGTTCACGCCTGGGAGGTGTTCTGCCAGAAGATGAATTCTGCGATGACTTGCCCAATGCCAAATGGTCTGAGAGAGTCATGATATTTGTAGAAAATGTGTCCCCCCCCTGTTTTTGTACATTGTACATGGCTGTCATATTGTCCGTGCGGACTAGGACAACTTTCCCTATTAGGTGAGGCTGAAAAGCTTTTAGTGCTAGATACACAGCTAGAAGCTCTAGATAGTTGATGTGGAGACTTTTGTGCTTGTTGTCTCATAGACCCTGAATTGTTAGGTTCTGTAGATGGGCACCCCAACCTGTGAGAGATGCATCTGCTGTTAGTACGATCTGTGGAACATGGTTGATGAAGGGCAGCCCTTTTGATAGGTTTGGTGTGTTCCACCAGTGCAGAGAGGGATGGGTGCGGCTGTCTACCAACAGTAGATCTGTTAATTGACCCTGTGATTGATTCCACTGACGTGCTAAGCATTCCTGTAAGGGACACATGCAATCTTGCATTAGTCAATATTGCAATGCATGATGCAATCATCCCTAGTAGTTGCATGAAAGTCCTGACTGTCAAGTATTGGCTAGTTTGAAATTGTAGTAACAGAGTTTGAAGATTTCAAACCCTGGCTGCATTGGGAGAGGCTAGAGCTGTGTGAGTGTTTAGAGTCGCTCCCAGATAGGACTGCATTTGTAAGTGTAGAAGATGGGACTTTTGCGTATTGACTGTAAATTCCAATAGATGGAGAAGGTGTAATGTAGTCTGAGTGTGTTGCAAGCACTTTTGCTGTGTGCTGGCTTTGATGAGCCAATCGTCTAGATATGGGAAGACATGAATATGATGTCTTCTGAAATGAGCTGCTACTACTGCTAGACATTTTGTGAACACTATGGGTACAGTAGTAACTCCGAATGGGAGTACTTTGAACTGATAATGATTTCCTGCTATCACAAATCTGAGATATTTGCGATGTGCTCGGTGAACAGGAATGTGGAAGTATGCGTCCTATGAGTCTAGTGTGGACATAAATTCGCCTTGCTGTAGAAGTGGGAGCACTTGCTGAAGCGTAACCATATGGAAATATTCTGACAGTATGTACAGGTTTAACGTCCTTAGGTCCAATATTGGTCTTAGGGACCCATCCTTATTGGGGATTAGGAAGTACCGTGAGTAAACGCCTGACCCTTGGTGTTGTAATGAAACTGGTTCTATAGCTCCTTTTGTTAAAAGAGCTTGTACTTCTTATTGAGGAGCTGTAGGTGCTGAAACAAAAGTTTGTGAATGCGAGGTGGAATATTGGGAGGATTGCTGGTAAGCTCCAGGCAATAGCCATGTTGGATAATGTCTAATACCCATTTGTCTGATGTTATTGATTGCCAAATGGGAACAAATTGTTGAAGTCTTCCCGAAACAGGTGTAAAATGATCGGGGGAACTGTAGGCAAGTCACTGCTTTTTGGGAGATGGGGAGGTACGTGTTGTTGGTGTGCCTTTACCTCTACCCTTGAAATTGTTTCCTCTGTACCCACCTTTATAGAAACCTCTAGATGGAGAGGGTTTGCGTGTTGGATTTATATGAGGAGGCATTAGGGTCTGAGGAATTACCTTTGGATCCTCCTCTATAAAATGAACAATGAAAGGAGCCTCTGTTAGATGGGGACTGAAGTGCTCCCATAGATTTTGCTACCTCTGTGTCGTTTTTTATTTTTTTGAGTGACTCGTCTACTTGAGGTCCAAAAAGGTGTTCTTTGTCAAAAGGAGTATTGAGGGTAGATTGCTGAACCTCCGGTTTAACCCTGAAATCCTAAGCCATACATGTCGTCTAAGGAGAATGCTGGTGTTAATTCCCCTTGCTGCAGTGTCAGCAGCATCTAGAGCACATCTAATGGAGGATTTAGATAGTAGTTTACCTTCTTGCACAAATTCTTGTGCTCTTTTCTTATGCTCATCTGGGAGGTGTTGGAGCAGGTCTTCCATTTCGTCCCAGTGGGCCCTATCAAATCTGGCTAATAAGCCTTGGGTGTTAACAATGCGCCACTGGTTAGCGGATTGAGCAGCTACTCTTTTACCTGATGCATCTATTAATTTAGACAACTTGTCTGGAGGAGGTGCATCTGCTGATGTCTGTGAATTTGCTCTTTTGCGTGCATTAGATACTACTAAAGAATCTAAAGGTAATTGCCCCTTAATAAAAATAGGGTCAGACGGTGGAGGTTTGTATTTTTGTCAACCCTAGGTGTTAATATACGGGCATATACAGGGTCTTTAAAAATGTCATCAGCATGCCTCATAATGCCTTTTAACATAGGCAAACTTTGACTTGTTCTATGTGTAGAACTTAGTGTCTCGAACAAAAAGTCTTCTTCTAAAGACTCTTTGCATAATGTATCCCCATGATAAGATGCTGCCCTGAAAATCAATTCCTGATATGCTACATTGTCATCGGGAGGTGATGGTTTTGCAGGATATAAATCAGGGTCATTATCCATTGGTGGATCGATATTATAGTCATTCCATGGGTCTGTTGGTTTTGGACTATTGTCAATATCCTCATCCTCTATATCAGGCTGTGTGTGTGGAGAACCCTGAGGTGTTATGTGTAAAGGGGCTGAGCCTGGCAATGGTAGTAGTGGTGAAGATGGTGGAGAGGATTGAGGATTAGGGTAGATAGGACTTGTAGCCATGTCCTTCTTCTTTTTTAGAGGAATTTTGTAGCAATCGTGCTGATAATATTTCTAACTCATTTGTAAAAGTAATCTTTTTATTGAGCAACGCACATTACAATGGGCTGCAAAGCATGCAAAAAGATTTCAATGTGCATTTCAAATCCAGCTTTAAATGTCATGATTTCCTACACCTAGAAAGGAATAGAAAGGAAGAAAACTGACCTTTAACATTGTCAGAGGGGAAGCTCCTCCGTAATGGCAGAGGAGAGTGGCCCCACAGCCCACCCCAGCAGATGATAAATAAAATGATAATAACACAATGTTATTATTATTTTATTTATGCTGTCTGAGCCCTGCAATAAGTATACAGCGGGGCGGGCGGGACGGGCATATCAGGGAGGAGGAGTAGTGTGCACTTATGTGTGCATGTGTTTTTTGGCCGGCCGTCCTGGCGCTGCTCTCATGCCATTAGAGCATCGTCTGGTTTGGGTGTGGCGCCTGTGCCCTAAGGGCCCATCACCTTCTGGCCTGACGAGAGGAGCAGCGAGGCGACCGTCAGCGGGAGCGGAGTGGAGCGGCAGGTAAGTCTTTTATTTTCGCCACTGCATTGTCAGTGTAAGCATGAAGCACAACATCCCAAACTTGCACACGCTAGGGAAATTCCACAGCTTATGATCCTCTTCCACTTGATGACTGGTTTCATCTTCTTTTTCTATTTTCTCAAAAACTCTTCTCTTGCATCAGCTATATTAAGTCCTCCCCTCGTGAGTGGCTCTCAACCAAAACACTTTGTTTAAGGGAATATGACTGCTGCGGGGATCGATCACCTCACTAAGCTCTTTCCAAATATCTACTTCTTGCCACTGTGTGACTAATAAAATAAGAGAAATAAAAAATTCGGATACTTCCCAATTTAACGGATGCAGCCGCTTTTAAGATGAAGTTTCATTTGGCAATCATCTTCAAGACTGAGTACCGCCATGCTAAGTACCTCTCCCCCTTTTGGAGCCCATATGGTGAGCCTCATTGCTCTTTCAGTTGTATCAGATGGCCCTTTTATTAATGCTGGAGCTTCACTGCTTCTTTCACATGTCATGTCGTCCATGGTGAGATGTATTTTGTGTTTGTCTGTAATAACTGCAGGCAACTCAGTACTGGTGGATTCTGGCTTCGAAATGACCAATGACAGACTCCCTCTACCACAATACGATGTAGCTTCTAAATTCCTCATGACTTGATGCTCCACATCCTTCAGGTGAGGCTAACTCTGCGGACTCCTGCCGCCACATGTGGCAAACTGCTTACCCCATGAATGTCTAAAGGTTGAACTAGCAAAGCTTTGCTCTAGCTGTTGAACCCTAGAACACTCTTCAAAACCCTGACAGAGCGCCCCTCTGCCACATGAACGTAATATGCAATATTTTTCTCCAACAAGATCCTGCGGCAAAATATTCAAGGTTCCACTTTCAGTAGCTCACCCATTACGCAACAATGACAGTTTACAGTTTACACTGCAGTTGTTTCTTTGATAAAGGAACTTTTTTTTAGGTCTCACCAACAGGCAGCTGTAGCAGTCTGTTCTCAAAAAGCTTACTGTGTACAACACCAATACTTAAGAGTGGTTTTTAGGTCAGCCCATTGCTTATCATTAGTTTGCTTTCTTGTCATTTTCATTTAGTTGCTTCTTATTCAATGTTTTCCATCCTCCGCCTATGTTTGTCCCTCCCATGGAGCATAACCCTTTACTATCCTTCTGATTAGATAAGTTGTATCCTTATACAGCTTACATTCAGGTAACTTGTTTTTTTCTCTGAGAATTCAATGGGAGTACTTGTATTTTCTTGCTCTATGCCTGCTTTGGTGCTTCCCACGCACATCCCTCACCCCCAAAGCGACCGTGTTGCTCACCCAAAACCCCAGCTCATCTGTTGCTTCCCACTGTCCCACTCAGCCTCTTTTGACACCTCTCCGCTTCTCCACTGTCCGCCCACCCTTATCACTGTTGCTGTGCAGCGTTTTAACTCCCCCACGCCCCTGTTACTCTGCTGCTCCCGTGCAGCTTTCTAACAGTTTTTTAATTTACATTTTTTTAAAACATTTTTTGAGGTTCCAGCAGCTGCAATTTGCTATTGAGCTGCTCCTTTCTCTGAAAAGTGCTTTTGGGCATTTTTTAATTTACCATTTTAAGCTTGTATATTTGCCATCTTGAAACAATTAGACGTAAAATATAGGCTCCTTGGTGCATATGTGGGCATGCATGATGACTCACGCTCACATACAGTCATTGAGCCGGAGCCGACCAATTTTTCTTTTTTTTCTTTTTGCCAATGCTGTGCAGCATCAACAACAACCTTTTTTTCTTTTAGCTTTTTGTCTAGGCATCAGCAAAAAGCATTGACAAAGCCAAAAAGTTTGCTAAGGCCTTTCACAGGTGTGACCTATTTGCTTTGACAATGTTTGTTTTCTTTCGCAGCTTCCATGCTGCCTCTGATTAACCCATTTCTGATATTTTGACAGACCATATTTCCCCTGCAATTTTAAAACTGGCTAGTGCATGCCTCTCAACAAGAAGCTCTAATTCATCCTATTGGGCACACCATAGTGGTGGCTTTTCATCTAGGCAATTGCATGTTGGTGAAAAGGCCCCTTGCTCAGGGTCAATCTAGCGTCCATCTGACTGCAGTTCTGAAACAACAAGCTACTAGGCAAAGGGAATGCACTGGAGGCACCTGACACAACTAATGATTTAGGGAATAGATGTAGTGCAGTAAAAAGTAGGAAAACATTTATGAACAATATAATGATAAGTGAAGACCAAAAGATATTTGGCCGGAATTTGAATCATATATGGGCAAAGTGACGTCGAGGAAGGATACCAGACGAGTCTGGGAATTATACATACCAATGAAGGATGAGTAGGAATAGATCTATCTGTAAATGTTATGGTACTACCCTGTGCAAAGGATTTCCACAGCTCAACAGGCATTACTACAAAGTACCATGGAATGCAGCAACATTGCATGGCAGAGGATCTGAAAACCAACTATGTAACTTTACTTAATACATAATAAAAAACTTCCTGAATTCCCAGGGTGACGCAGGAACCAAAGACTTCATTTTGATCCCTCCTAGAAGTGGCTTCATCCATCCAGGTCTGGTGCATGGGATTTTGGTTCCTAAGGCAAAATTATGTTTTACCCTAAGGGTGCTTCCTCATCCTAGTAATAAGGTAATTTGTTACAATTTGAAGCCCTTTCTTGTGACTATCTGTGGTACACCATAAGACAACTGCCTGTTCTGACTTATATGCAGCACCAGAATAGGATGATCCAGCCAGTAGTTATGTAGGTCATATTTGCAAAGACCTACTTTCTATTTGTGAGGAGTGCAGTCAGCAAAAGACAGGACTTTGGCCCAATTGGTCAACAAAGAGTGGTCTCAACAACTGAATCTACACTTTGAGGCTGGGTTGATGATAAATGACTCAATTGCCATAAGGGAGATTTTCATGTACTACTAATTGCAATCTTCCTACTCTCCCTCACCAGCTGAACCAAAAAAAAGCAGTTCATCAACACTGTGAAGATACCACAAACTGATGATGATACCTGGCCTACATTGGATTCAGCTGCATATCTGAGAATGGGAATGTGAGCAGGCCCGTGGACCAAATGGAACATATGTACATGTACTAGCTTAAAATGGTATTCTAGCTTGAGTGTTAAAGACAGCACTTACAAAAGGAACTATGATGCACCGACTACAATAGTCAATGAAGATAGAATTACTCAACTTTCAATACCCAAAAGAATAGTTATATATGTAGTTCTTAAATAATTCTAACAATACTCAGCATTGACCCTAAAATGGGCAAAATATTGCTCCTATAACAAATTCTCCCAGATCATTTGTTTTACATTGGCTTGGCCCACAATGCATAACAACTGATTCTTTGGCATGCTACTAAATTACATGCCTCGGGCATGGTTAGGGTCACAATTGCGGGTGCCAGGTAGGTAGAACAGACAATGGTCAACAATCCTCCAACTTTAAAGGACTGGCGAACCATGGAGGGACACGGCAGCATAGGTCATTCCCTTTCCTCTGTGCCTATGGTGGGGTATACCAGCAAGAGCATGAAAATTGGAGAAGGAGAAAGTAAGAGTGAGTGGGAAACAATTTCTGTAGAGCAGTGGCGGTCTAAAGAAGGAAGTAGGTGACCTTGGGCTCACGCCCTAAGGAGGAAAATACATAAAAACCTGTTCCAGAGGCCTGGGTGTATGCTGTAACCTGCAGGCTATGTCTCAGAAAAATTTACAAATCTGTCTAGTCAGAATGCTTTCATTCAGAGTGGTCAGAGCATGGGATATTCTCCTCCAGTTTGGCCCCACAGTAACCTGTGATGTCCTGGGTAACTGTAATGTTAATGTGCATGGAGATTAAGATGCTCTGAGATGCCTGAGTTGGCCTTCAGCCTACTGACCAATTCTCCCAGTGTGCCTCTTCCTCTGTATTTAACATGTCTCTTCCTGTCTCTCAGGTTCTAATTCGATGTCAGACCTCAACTTTCCTAACCCTCGTTCTAATGGTAGCTATGAAGTAAAGTACTCCTCCAAGACACAGAATCAAGTTAAACAATTATCAGGCTGTGCCCAGACTAATGGGGTGCTTCTGCCCTGTCCTCCTCGTACTCTCACCAGCACAACAGTACATACATATTATCAGAATGTAGAATGTGAAGATGAATATGGTTATAATTAAGCAGAGCATGTTCAGTGCAATGTAAATGGAAGGCTAACCCTAACTAAGCCACATTATGCAGCTTAGGCACAAGCACAAACATGCACACACAAATCTCACTAGTCATCTCCCAAAATCGGTGACTACCCAAACACTGTGACGTCCCCAAAAGCACACACATCCTCTACACTCCACACACTGATGAAAGATCTTATTCTCATCGCCAAAATGCAGCGAAGTGAAGTCTTCCTCCAATAGACAGAATGAATTTCAACAGACTTTATTATCAGGCTCCTCACATAACGTGGTGCTCCCACCCTTTCTTGCCGCCAACAGAACAGAACTCCCACAAAGAGAGCAGAATACATCAGAAAACAAAAGTATCCAAAAATATCCATCACGAAGCTTAGCATGCTCAATATAGTGAATATGAAAGGAAGCCAAACCTCTACAAAGCCACAAGATGGTTCACTAGCAACCACGTGCTGGTGGCAGCCTCCATATCTCTCCGCACTCCAGGATAACCAGAGAAGAAATATACAAAGCATCACTTCTTCACCTTTCATATCAGCTTCTAGGTGACTTTATGAGCCTTAGTAGTATTTCCTATATAGATACATCTTGATTTGTGGTACTCGCCCCTGTTTGTTTTTGCTGTTGGTGCACTACTGCATGAAGGAATGGGATTTCCACTCTTGGAATTTAGCTCCCAGGTTTCATCTCAGGGTACCCGTTAGTGAGATAGTTGCCATACTATTTCTCTGACATCCAGGGAGCCCAGGATGCCTGAGGTCTGTGATTAGAAGTCTACGAACTGAGTGCTAGGCACTATATGTGAGGTCACTCACAAGCTCTGCATCTTTGTCAGTATAAGCCCACAATGCGTAAACCACTTCAAGCTTGCTTAACATCAAGTCATGATCTCTAGACACAATTTTAAGAGAATATTTCCCAATATAAACACATATTAAAAAAACTGTCACTTTAACAGCTCTGGGAGCAGAGGAGAAAACAGCACGCAGCACAACACTTAGTGCAGTTCGATTAACAGCCAAAAATAACTACTGACCTTTGAATTTTAAGGCAAACTCATAGGGGTTGTACAACGTCAAGACCTGCTTGTGCGTTGACTGGTCATCTGCGTAGAATATAAGTTCTGTCGGAAAAACAAACACAGGAAGGTTTCCTTCCACTAGCTCTGGTTGCCTTCTGTGTTGCTGCATTGGCACAGACTCCACTCTTCTTTGTCAACTGCTTCTTATCTGGAATCCTCTTGTTTCAACACGTGCTTCAGTAAAAAGCTTCAGAGCATTTTGGCAGTTCTGCAAAAGAACAATTACTTTTTATGATACGTTTTCTTCATGCGCGCAAAAGTATAATAAAAGATTTTTTCAGCTAACCTATTTGGATGTATGTGAAAAATGCAAAGTAAATTTATAATGACGTGATTATGAAGAAAAGTGCATCGTATATTGTACTGACCCGTATATAGATCCAATTCGGAAGTATGTCAGAAACAAGAAAATCCCTAACTCCCCCAAGACGTACACTTACTGTCACCTCATCTGAAATCCTAACTCTTAACATAGCCCTAACCCCAAGATACAAGCTGACCTGCGCCCTTACCTCTCGCCATTACCCTAAACCATACCCTCTTACCCAAACTTCAAACCTAACTCAACCCATGCCCTTACCAAAATCTCAAACCTAACCCTATCCCATACCCCTTACCAAAACTTAACCTAACCCAACCCATGCTCCTTATCAAAACCTCAAAATTAACCCAGCCCATGCCCTTACCAAAATCTCAAATCTAACAGTTAACCGTACCCCTTACCAAAACCTCAAAACTAACCCAACCCACACCTCTTACCAAAACCTCAAACCTAAGGTAACAACCCATGCCCTTACCAAAATCTCCAACCTAACCCAACTCAAAATGTTAACATAACTCCAAAACATGCCTCAAACAAGTCTTCACCTTATCTTGGAAGCAGGCTCTGCTTTTACCTCTCCTGAAGAAAGCTAATGCTGACCCCAGGATGCATAGCAATTTTTAGCCTATCGCCCTGCTTCCGGCCGTTGTTAAAATGTTAGAGAAATGGGTCAATCAACAACTCTCCAGCATCTTGCAAAATAATAACCTGTGCCACGATACTCAGTCGGGATTCTGTGCAGGCAATAGCATGGAATCTGCTCTTTTGGAAGTTGCTGAATTCATTATCGTCTTTCTTGATCAGGGTTTGGTAGCAATGGTTGTCCTTCTTGTTTTGTCAGCGGCCTTCAATACGGTCTCCCACTCTATTCTCCTGGACAGATTATGAGATATGGGCATCCAAGGTCTTGCTTGGGCTTGGTTGAAGTCTTACTTGGAGGACCATGCACAAAGGGTCATTCTCCCTCCCTTTACATCCACTGCTAACCCACTTGATTGCGGGGTACCCGAGGGCTCTGCCCTGAGCCCGTTTTTTAATATTTACTTAGCCCCTTTAGCTAAGCTAGTGGAGGCTTGGGGGCATAAGGATTATTTCTTATGCAGACGACACGCAGTTGATGATCTCATTCAATGAGATGGAGGTGGGTGCATTGACTTCGTTCAAGGGATCCATGAGGGCCGTCGGCGAATGAATGAATGCGAGCTGCCTCAAGTTAAACTCTGATAAAACAGAGATGCTTTTTTTTGCCACTGCCCGTCATCCAGACGCCTCCAACTGGTGGCCCACGGAGCTTAGCTCCCCTCCCTCTCCTGCAGCAGTGATAAGAAACCTTGGGGTCAAATTTGACCCCAATGTATCCTTTGAACGTCAGGTTAGATCTGTTTTGGCCAGCTGTTTTTTCACACTGAAATCGGTTAGGAAGATGATCCACTTGATCTCAGAGGAGAGCCGTAAATCTGTCATTCATGCTCTGCCAATGTCCAAACTGGAGTACGCAAATAGCCAATATTTTGGTTTACCATCCTACCTGCTTCACAGCTTGCAGATTATTCAGAATACAGCGGCCCGGCTGATTCTGAAGTCACCTGCTCATGGTTCAGTTACAGCTTCCCTGTGCAGTCTTTATTGGCTGCCCATAGTTAGTCATATTAAATTCAAAGCCCTAACACTTGCCTACAGAGCGTGCAAGCACATAGGCCCCGGCTATTTGAGAAAAGGACTACTTCTCTATCAGCAAAAGAGAGCACTTCACTCAAATGGACAAAACTTTTCTTTGTCCCAAGGATTATTAAGGAAAGTAGAGGCGGCCATTTCTTTTCCCTACTTAACTGTTAAACTTTGGAACTCTATGCCTTCAGCCCTCCGTTTCGCGCCCTCCGAAATCAGTCTTCCGTAAACCCCTTAAAACATACCTGTTCGATAACTAGGCACCCCACCTCAGTACACCATAGAACCGCAAGTGCTGGGTCGCCTCTTCGGCAGTAGCCGAACGCTCTATAAATTCTATCATATTGTACTGTGTATTGTATCTTACACCTAAATTCAACTCTAAACCTCCAATGCTGACATCGTTAAAAAAATATATATATCTTTATTATTGTGCAAAATAAAGAAATAAAAATGCTTCATTTACCTTTGCTTAAATTTTTTTCAAATTCATTTCTTCATAATGAAGTCTTAATTTTCACATACTATCATACTTCTTTAACATTTGCTTTTCATTGTTAGTCTCCAAGCTGAAGGCACATGTCCATTTATATGGATGCGCGACTATTATTTCATGACTGCTACTGATGTTTTATTTTGTTCCTTGCACGTGTTTCTACATTAACAAATTACATTATTTGCATTGCAGTATCAAGGACCATGAAATTACTACAGTGCGATTTAAAACGATGCATTTAAGAAATATTAGCTGCAGCTCAACATATGACATGGTTGGGAATGAATGAATGACCGCATGAGGAAACTGGGTGCCCTATGTGAGTCTATGCATCATCAGCCACAAGGGCATCCTCTGTCAGTATCGACTGAGCCGTCATTGCTAATATAACCTGTCAAAAACAATGTTATTTGGTTCGTGTACTATTTTTCATATGCTTTTCAAACTACAAGACTGACTACCTTCTGCTCTTTTCTTGGATGGTATAGATTTCAGAAATCTGGTCAACAAATGTGTTAGGTGTGTTATAGACTAAATAGTTTGTAGAATACTTACATTTTTATATTACGTGCATTGCGGTTCTAAGCCATATATATCTTCTGAACTGAAGAGTGAGAAAGGCACTAAAAATGTTGGTCAATATCCACAGAAATGTAAGTTTGTGAGTGTTCACCAAAGTTGAAGTGCTCACTCCCCCTGAAACACTCACTTCCTTTCTCCTCTGTGTCTCGACTACAGAAATATCTGCAGGTGGTGGAATTTCCGTAATGGTTGGCTGTTATCTCAGCACAGGAACATTTACAAACCTTGACCTTGCAAATCAGGTTAGTGAATTTGAATGGGCTTTCCCATGCTCATGTCACGCTTCTATGCACAAAAAATGTAAAGCATGTTTGTCTCTCCTTAGTCAAAAAACAGCAAGCAACGAAGAAGGAAGGCAAGCAGTCATTGTTTTTCTGGTACTCTTCCTCCAGTGGAACTCAGTACTCTCCTCCCAATCCAACCTTCAATCCAAGTCCAGTTCACTTCTGCCTATTCTATAATAAAACACAGTTCGTCGAAAATCCCTCACCTCCATCACCCAGGTGTCTTTACAGCCCTCCTCCAGCCACCGGTCTATTTCTCAGGCAATGTGACTGGCTGCTAGAAAGAGGGGCAGATGGCAGTGTGGATGTTTTCAGTCTCCTATCTACTAGACCTGCTGCTGAAATCCAGAGTGGCTGAGCTGCAGTTACCCACACCAAAGCCTGCTGCTCTTGCGCACCTCCAGTTATTGCCAATTAAACAGCTAACAGACAGGCAATCAGAACTGATATCAGAATCTTATTGCTTCGTTTGCAGTAAAAATAGACTTGAGCCCTCATATTTACGTTAGATTCTGGTAAATGATTAGTGCAGACTCACTAGAGGACACTGTCAAATTGTGCAATCTCCCATTTAACAAACCTCTTTAACAGGCAAATTATCCTACAGAGCTTACCCCCTTCGCTGCTAGGCCTTCCCTTCTGTGCTAAGCCTTTTTTTTGGGCTATTTGGGGTAGTTCGCGCTTAGGCCCCCTTTAGGAAAGTAGGATCTGCTTTTATGGTTACCCCCACTTTTTGCTTGATGTAATGCTGTTTCTGACTAGTCTGACTGGGATCCTGCTAATCAGGACCCCAGTCTCTGTGCCTTCTCCCCTAAATTGGTATGGTAGGTACTTAGGTACACCCCAGATTGGACACTGGTGTACACTTATCAGTCCCTAATATATGGTACTAAGGTACCCAGGGCATAGGTACACCAGGGGTCCCCCATGGGCTGAAGCATGTATTATGCCACCCATGGGAGACCACTCAATTTGTAACTACAGGCCTGCCATTGCAGCCTGTGTACGCTGGCGCTAGCACCACTTACGAAAGCTATAGGTTTCCCTATATTTAAGGTCACTGCACTTAAAACCTATGAGTCACCCCTAAGGCAGGCCTTACAATCCCGAAGGCAGGGTGCTTTGTTCTATGTGTGAGGATGCCCCTGCATGTGCAGAATACCCCTACAGCTTACGGAGTCCATTCTCCCGGGTTGTAAGTGAGATAGCCATATAACATAAAGAGGGGCACCGCGTCATTACGCGATGACCATCTCGAAACTGGCTGTAACGTACCCTATCATGTTTGGTATCAAACATGTTGGAATCATGATACCATGCACTGTAAAGCTCCTCCGGGAGGCCCTCATTGCTCCCGGTACCAGTCTTCTAGACCCAACGCACAACATGGATGCTGCTGGCCAGAGACACGATTCTGCCCTCCTGCTGCTGAGCCAAGATCGAGCAGGGGAAGGCAGAACAATAGGTATCCAGTGAGAGGGAGGTGTAACCACCTCAAAGACAGAGTTTAGTGTATTGGGGCCGGGTGGGAGCACTTGCTTGCGCCACTCAGTCTGCTTGAAGGGCACACTTGGCGCCCTCCTTGTATAGTCCAGTTCAAACCAGCTCAGGGAGCCGTTAGCTCCCGCTCTGGCGCGAAACTGGACAAAGGACATGGGAGTATCCTCCCCACTGTCCGACACCTCCCCTGGGAGGGTACCCTGAATCGTCCCAACCCTTTTCTTAGGGTGCTTAAGGACTTACCTGAGGGTGGGTCCCTAGATTCGTCGTGGGACAAGATTGATTTCTAGACACCACTTCTACTTCGACCGTCTGGGCACTCTGGACTTCGCTCTGGGCATCAAGGCTGCAACTGGGAAGACTCCTGCGCAACTGGGAAGACTCCTGCTGCTCCTGATCTCATCACCCTGCTTGTCTGCTGCAATGTCCATGCCTGTGCTCCATACAGGAACCTTCCAAGGCCTGTGGTCATCCAAGACACCAGAAGGAATCTTCCTTGAAGTGAAGGAGTCACTTCCCTATACCTACAGGCAACGCAACTAAGCTGACAGGACTGTTGATCCTGGGCTCCCACAGATTCCGAAAGGTTCAGCAACGCAGGTGGTGGTTCTTCATATCCCTCGAGGCCTGCCCTGTCCTCTCACCAAGTTTGAGGCCAGTGTCACTCGTCGGAGCTACAGGAACCGAAACCCTGTGCACCGCGTCGACTTGCAGTTGCAAAGGCTTGTGGGCTTCCTTCCTCCAAGATCTTCGGGCTCCAAGTAGCCACAACCTCAAGCATCTCCTGCAACCAAGATCTTCATCCATCCTCACCGCATCTCTTGCATCGTGGGCTTGCATCTTTGGTGAGCTGCTCGAGCTCCTCTCGCGACTCCAGTGCCTCTGGCCAGTGGGTCCTCTTGAGGGTCATCTTTGAATTCTTTGGGCTCCCCTGATTGCTCGGGGCCTGCCCTGACTCCCCTGCTTGTGGTGAGTCACCTGGACCTTGTTGGTCCTGACACTGTACCTTTTTTGCTTTCCAGGTTGTTTGCAGTTGCCAAGGCTTGTTGGTGCTCTCGACCGACATCGACCCCTCAACTCTCGACATCCGACATGGGACAGCTCGTGAACAGCTCCTGGTCTTCAACAGCATCGCCTGGTCCTCACAGCTGCAGCTCCAAGGTCACCGTCAGCTCTCCTGCAATGCTCAACATCGGTGGGCATTCGTCTTCCGTGCCTCCTGTTCGCTCCTGAGTGGCATAGACTCTGTCCCCTCTGCTTGCAGGTACTTCTCAACTGGAATCCACCTTTGAATTACACCGGACACTTTCACCTTCTTCAGCAGCGGCATCTTCCTGAAGTCCTCCATTGGGTTCGACGGCGGTTTCCGATGCCACTTCACACCTATGCACCCGGCTTCCCTGGTGTAGGTATCCTGGTTCCTTGGGTATCCACAGGTGGGGTGGCTCTCCAACCTTCTGTCTTCCACTGGGTTTCTTCAGGGTCCACTGGGAAGGGTCCTTCTTCTGTAAAATTGCAACCGCGACTTACCCATTGACTTGCATTGATCCTGCGGTCGTGTTCCCACTCTGAACACGGCCTCCGTGGGGCTCCTGGTTACTTACCTCTGGTGGTTCCTTGGGTCCCCGGCACTTCTACGTCTTCTGGGTATAGTCTTGACTCTAGTCATGGTTCACATACCACTATTTTAGTATATGGTTTGGTCTCCCCCTAGTGACCACTGTGTATTTGAGTAACTTACCTGTTTCTATTGGAAAGTATTGTGTGCATTGTGTATATCTCCGACTAGGAGATATCTGTATGTGTTAGTGAGTGTCTTATAATAAATACATATTGTTATAAATACACTGTGTGGGTCTTTTTCACTTAATCTATACCTATAAGATCATGTTCTGGTAAAACAAGCTGCTTTACACTCCTTCTAGACTAAGCCTGAAGGCTGCTCTCCAGAGCTACCACTTAGAGAGCTTTCTAAGGTAGTCTAAGACCACTAAAATCACCATAAGGGTTGTCTGGATTGGTGCAAGGTGCCCACTTACATAAGTGTACACCATATACCAAGCCAGCTTCTCACACCCCCATAACGTTTTGTCCACATATGGTATCCTTGCCAAATTTGCTTCCTTTTTTTCCCAACATCCTGAGGATTTTAAAGGTACCCAGGGTTTGTGGATTCCCCTGGAGGGGACTGAGAAATGAGCTAAATTACAGGTACATTTTTTTTTTTTTTTAAATGGGAAAAAAGTGCTGCAGAAGAAAGCGCCTATTTTTGTCCCTGCAAACGGTATCAATGAAGGGTTTGTGGTAATAAAATCACCATCTTCCCAGATTTAGGGAACAGGCAGACTTTTGTATGAAAACCAAATTTTTATACCCGGTTTTGCATTTTACTGGGACATAGCCTATTTTTACTATTTTTTCTGCTTTTTACCTCCATCCAGTTAGTGGTAGAAATATGTGTGAAACCAATAGAGGATCCCCGAAATCCTATACATTTCTGAGAAGTGGACAAAATTCTGAATTCAACAAGGGGTCATTTGTGTAGATCCTTCACTGTTTTCCTATAGAAAGTAACAGTTGAAGTAAATAAATATTGGAATTGAGCTGAAAAAAACAGTCATTTGTGCTTACATTTTCACCTGTAACTTCTTCTAACTATGGCATATTTTTTAATGCACTATACTGTTACGTCTGCTGTACATTTCTAGTTGCAGAGATATAAGGCTTGTAGGTTCACGAAGAGCACAAGCTACCCAGAGCCAATAACTGAGCTGCACCTTGCAATGGTTTTTCATTGTGTACCGGGTACAGAGTAATTCATTTGGTAAAATATAGAGTGAAAAATAGGTATCAAGGAAACCTATGTAATTCCGAAATGGGAACAAGATATGGAGTTTAGAAGCAGTGGTAATTTGCACATCTCTGAATTTGTGGGTACAAATACTAGCATGTGAATTAGAGGGCATTTTTCAAAATGACTTATATTTTATACACTGTCTTACATTTGGAAGGCATAAATGCTTAGAAAGACAATTGGTAATAACACTTGTTCTACTATTCTGTGTTCCCTAAGTCTCCCGATACAAATGGTACCTCACTTGTGTTGGTAGGCCTAGTGCTCGTGACAGGAAACAGTCCAAAACGCAACGTGGACACATCACATTTTTCCACTGAAAATTGACACTTTTTTTGCAATGTGCCTTGCTGTGGATTTTGGACCCTAGCTCAGCCGGCAACTAGGGAAACCTAGCAAACCTGTACATTTTTTAAAACTAGACACCCAGGAGAATCCAGGATGGGGTGACTTGTGTGGCTCTCACCAGGTTCTGTTGCCCAGAATCCCTTGCAAATCTCACACTTAGGGGCCGATTCCAATTCGGGCCGGAAATCTCTCCGACCGAGCCGGACCCGGAGAGATTTCCGACCGAATCGGACTCGGGCAGTCCGACCGATCGAGTACGATGCGCACGCATGCCATCGGACTCGAGTCGGTCGGACTCCCATTGAAGTCAATGGGAGCCTGTCGTACAACGCGTACGCGGTCTCCCATTGACTCAATGGGTGCGAGGCGGACAAGGGCGCCCCCTACAGCGTGTACGCGGCGAAGCGATTCGCGCCGTACGCGCACAGGTAGGGGGGACCCATGGGTCCCCCCTGTGTGCGACTCGCGCGCCTACGCGTACAGGGGGTCCGACGTGGACCCCCAAAGTCCGGCTCCGACAGCTTTTTCGAGCCGGACGGCGCGAGTTGATCGGACTGCTCGCGGCGCGCATCGTACTTACCCGGCCGGGAAACGTCTCCATAGCGCGGTGCGAGTCGTGTCCATGCAAGTCGGTCGGAGCGTGTTGAAGCCGCGTTCGAGTCGGTCGGAGTTTTCGCGGGTGCCTGCATCGTACTCGCTCGGCCGGACCCGCGTACGATTCGGTCGGGAAACAGGGCTCCGAATCGGATCCGGTAAATCCGAATCCGATTCGGAGCCCTACCGGCCAAGATCGGAATCGGCCCCTAAGTCAAAAAAACACACTTTCCTCTCATTTCTGTGATGGAAAGTTCTGGAATCTGCAGGGAGCCACAAACTTCCACCCACCCAGCATTTCCTCAAGTCTCCTGATAAAAATGGAACCTCACTTGTGTACGCAACAGGAAATGGCCCAAAACGCATCACGGACATATCACATTTGTCCACTGAAAACTGATCCTTTTTTGCAATGTGCCTAGCTGTGGATTTTGGGCCTTAGCTCAGCTGGCACCTAGGGAAACCTAGCAAACCTGTACATTTTTGAAAACTAGACGCCCAGGAGAATCCAGCATGGGGTGACTTGTGTGGCTCTCACCAGAATCTGTTACCCAGAATCTCTTGCAAACCTTAAAATGTGTTAAAAAAAACATTTTCCTCACATTTCTGTGTGGGAAAGTTCTGGATTCTGCAGGGAGCCACAAACAGATGCCCACCCAGCATTCCCCCCAAGTCTCCTGATAAAAATGGTACCTCACTTGTGTGGGTAGGCCTAGTGCCAGTGACAGAAAACGGCCCAAAACGTACTGTGGAGACATCAAAATTATCTATCACAAAACAACCTGGTTTTGCAAGGGAGCCAGCTGCATTTTTGGTCCTGGGCTCTGCGGCCATTTAGGGAAACCTACCAAACCCAGACATTTCTGAAATCTAGACACCCGGGGGAGTCCAGAGAGGTGTGGCTTGTGTGGATTCCCTAACGTTTTCCTACCCAGACTCCCCTGCAAACCTCACATTTAACTAAACAAATCACATTTTCCTCACATTTTCGTATGGGGAAGTTGTGGGACCACTGGCCCGACACAAATTTCCTACCACCCAGCATTCCCCCAGGTCTCCCTATGAAAATAGTACCTCACTAGTGTGGGTGGGCTAAGTGCCTGCGATGGGGAAGGGCCCAAAACATATTGTGGAGACATCAAAATGATCTATCACAAAACAACCTGGTTTTGCAAGGGGTCTTCTGCCATTTTTGTCCCGGGCTCGACGTCCATCTAGGGAAATCTACCAAATCCAGACATTTCTGAAAACTAGACACCTTGGGAGATTCCAGGGATGTGTGGCTTGCATAGATCCCCTAAAGTTTTCTTACCCAGAATTCCCTGAAAACCTCACATTTAGCAAAAAAGTTATATTTTCCTCATATTTCTGAGTGGGAAAGTTGTGGGATCACAGGGCCGACACAATTATTTTTACCACCCAGTTTTCCTGCAGGTCTCCCTATAAAAATGGTACCTCACTTGTGTGGGTGGGCCAAGGGCCTGTGACAGGGAAGGGCCCAAAACATATTGTGGAGACATCAAAATTATCTATCACAAAACGACCTGGTTTTGCAAGGGAGCCAACTGCGTTTCTGTTCCCGGGCTCTGCAGCCATCTAGGGAAACCTACCAAACCCAGACATTTATGAAAACTACACACCCGGGGAGACCAGGGATGTGTGGCTTGCGCGAATCCCCCAATGTTTTCTTACCCAAAATCCACTGAAAACCTCATCTTCCCCCCGGGGGGGGGGAGGGGGGCAGAAAGACTGTCCCTTTTGTGCTTAGGGGCATTGATAAGCCCATTTTCGGCAGCCGCCACTCCTACATTTAAAAAAAAGATAATCCCTGGTGCCTAGTGTGCTTTCTGCCTCTCCCCCCAGGGCCAACCTGGAGCTATTGTCCCAGAGGGGGCAGAAAGACTGGGGCCGCTCACCTCTCCCTGGGTCTAGTGGTAGATCCCTACTTGGGGATCGCCCTCCTGCGGCGCTCCCCATGCAGGGATCCACTAGGGAAGGGTAGCATTGGAAAGGAGAGATTCTCCCCTTTACAATGATACATCTCCCGTGTGTTTTGGTGCTCGGGAGGCTGAGATAGCCCGGCGAGCACCAAAGCAGTGAAAGTGAAATGAGCCGATCGGCTCATTTCAGTTTTGCTTTCAATGTAATGAAGTCAGCGCACCATGCGCACGATCATCATTACACTGAAAAAAAAATGCCTCAGGTGGCTGAGGAAGCTCCTCCCCAGCTCCCGAGGCTGAAAAATAACAAGCATTTGCAATGCAACAGGTCTCGCATTATTAAAGTTTGAGCTATTGGTGTTGCATTTGCAAGAGTTTGAGCTACTGCCATTGTAAACGCCAATGCCTTTTATTTATGTGTTTCGAAAAGCTGTATGCGGTGCATAAACACGCCCTTTGTACTTATAGTCCTTGCTTACGAAAAGGAAGGCTGGCAGTAAAAGAGGCATAGTTACTGCCAGCGTTGCTTCTCGTAAGCAACGACTGCAAGTACAAAGTGCCTGTTTACGCACCGCTTGCAGGTTTTAAAAATACAGAAATAAAAGGCATTGGTATTTACAATGCCAATAGCTCAAACTCTCGCAAATGCGACACCTATTGCATAGCAAATGCTCGTTTTCTTATTGCGAGGTAGAACCACTCTTTGTGGAAAACAACAATCATGCCATGCCAGATGGTCTTACAGGCATTCACAGATATACAAACCTACAATAAGTTTCCTATATTGAGGTTTTGGAATGTTCCGTTTTTTTAAAGCACAATAAAGATGGGGGCTGTTGGTGGGGGTTGAGAGGTAACTCCCACCTTTAATTTGTGAGGGCCTGAGCCTGGTGAGGTAGCCGGTCTGCTTTGTTTCACTGTTCTACCAAGGTTTTAGGAACTGTAAGATTCCTATCAACAACAGCAAGTGATGGATGATCTGTGGCTCAAAACCTAATCCCAAGTAGTAATTGTAATAATTCATTATTATTATTTAGACCGGACTAAATATTGATAATGAATCATTACAATTATTACTTGGGATTCCGCTTTGGTTTGCCCAGAGATGAGTGCAAACATCCTTTTGTGTGAATATTAATCCAAAATGAGGGATGAATGCTAGCCACTAAAAAACAAAAGTGTCTGTCCATCCCCTATTTCTCCTTGCTATTTTTCCAGATGTGGTCTGGATGAGATGCCCACAGATTTGCCCGAGCAGCCGGGAGTGCACATCTGTTTGGTGGGACGGGATAGCAAAAGATGGTGAGGGCGAGGAAAGAAGTAGGGGGAAAAGTAAGAGTAAAAGCATTGAAAATGCAATAGGTCTCGCATTTGTTTGAGTTAGAGCTATTGGCATTCTAAATGAGAATGTGTTTTACATATGTGTTATGGAATGTATGTATGTGGTGTGTAATGGAATTATGTGTGTTGGATTGGATTAGTTGTGTAATTGTGTGGCGTTGATTAGATTTTTATAGAGGAATTATGTGGAATGGTGTGCTGTGGAATTATATGGATGTGTTGTAATTGGATATATATGGTGTGTAGTGGAATTGTGTTGTGGGTGGAATTTTTTAAATTAAATATGTGGTGTGGAATGGATTTGTGTGAAGTTGAATAGTTTGGCATGGAATAGTTTGGTATAGAGTGACATTTTGAGTGGAATTATATGGCATGGCGTGAAGTGTTTTTATGTGGATTGTTATGTGGTATAGAATGGATTTATGTGGGGTGTATTTATATGATATTGAGAAGTGTGTAATTAGGTGTAGTTGAATTATGTGGTGTTAAGTGGTATTATGTGGATTGTAATTATGTTATGTGGTTTGGTTGTATGAATTTGCATTGTATTGAGTAGTGTTACGTGGAATGGCATTGAGTAGAGTGGTGTGGCATTGAGTGGAGTGGTGTAAAGTGGAGTGCAGTTGTGTAGTAATTTGTGGAGCGCAGTTGGTTGCAGTGGCATTGTGTGGAGAGGAGTGGGGTTGCGTGGAGTGGTGTTGTGTAGAGTGGGGTGATATTACAAGAAGTGGAATTGTGTGGGTGGTGCTGCATTGATTGACGCTGCATACATTGGTGTGGTGCAGAGTGGAGTGCAGTTGCGTAGAGTGGGGCAGAATGGCATAGAGTGAAGCGTAGTTGTGTGGAGTGGCATTGTGTGGAGTGGCGTAGAGTGGCGCTGTGTGGATTGGCATAGAGTGAAGTGGCATAGAGTAGAGTGGCGTTGCAAGTATTGGTTTTGTATTGAGTGGTGTTGCGTGTAGTGGTATTGCGGAGAGCTGAGTTGTATGGAGTGGCGTGGCGTAAAGTGGAGTGCAGTGGAGTGAGTTTGTGTGGAGTGTAGTTGCATGTAGTGCAGTGGTGTGGAGTGCAGTGGGTGGAGTGTCGTGGAATTGAGTAAAGCAGCGTGGCGTGAAGCAGAGTGGCATGAAGAAAAGCAGAGTGGCGTGGAGTAGAGTGGCGTGGAGTAAAGCAGAGTGTTATTGCGTGGAGTAAAGCACAGTTGCGTGGAGTAAAGCTGAGTGGTGTTGAGCGTAGTGGCGTGGATTAAAGCAGATTGGCGTGGAGTAAAGCAGAGTAAAGCAGAGTAAAGCAGAGTAAAGTAGAGTGGGATTGAGTGGAGTGGCATGGAGTAAAGAAGATTGGTTTGAGTAAAGGAGAGTGGTATAGAGTAAAGGATAGTGGCATGGAGTAAAGCAGAATGGTGTGGAGTGAAGCAGAGTGGTGTGGAGTGAAGCAGGGTGGAGTGGAGTAAAGTGGACTGGAGTGGAATAAAGCAGAGTGGTGTGGAGTAAAGCAGAGTGGTGTTGAGTGGAGTAAATCAGAGTGGGGTGGAGTAAAGCTGCATGGAGTTGTGCGGAGTATAGTAAAGCAGAGTGGTGTGGAGTAAAGCTGAGTGGTGGGGAGTAAAGCTGAGTGGTGTGGAGTAAAGCTGAGTGGTGCGCAGTAAAGTAGAGTGGAGTAAAGTAGAGTGGAGTGGAGTGCAGTGGAGTAAAGTAGGGTGTGGGTGAGTAAAGTAAAGTGAATTAAAGTAGAGTTGCATTGAGCGGAGTGGAGTAAAGGAGAGTGTCGTGGACTGAAGCAGAGTGGCATTGCAGGGAGTGGTGTGGAGTGAAGCAGAGTGGATTGGACTGGAGTAAAGCAGCGTGGTGTGTAGTAAAGCGGAGTGGCGTCAAGTGTAGTGGAGTAGACTGGACTGGAGTAAACAGAATGGAGTGGAGTAACGCTGAGTGGGGTGAGGTGGATTAAATTTGAGTGTTGTGTATTAAAGTAGAGTGGAGTGGAGGAAAGTAGTGTGGAGTGGCGTAAAGAAGAGTGGAGTTGAGTGTAGTAATGCCAGAGTAAAGCAGAATGGCGTGGAATAAAGCAGACTGTTGTGCGCAGTGGAGTGTAGTAAAGCAGAGTGGATTGGAGTAAAGCTGAGCAGAGTGGAGTAATGGTTTTGGGAGGAGAGTAAAGCTGAGTGGTGTGTAGAAAAGTTGAGTGGTGTGGAGAAATGGAGGAAGTGAGGGCAAAGAGCAGGTGCTAATAATCAAGTGCTTTGGTGCACACTGGAAGACTCTGGCTCAAAGTAAGTAGTAGTTTAAATCCTCAAATTCGTGACATATATTAGGAAGAGATAAGGAGAGAAGTGGAGGAGAGAAGGAGAAAAAGGGAAGAACAGAAAAGTATGAGAGGGGGTAAGAGCAGAAGAGAAAGGGAGCCGATGAAATAGGTAAAAGAATGTGCTGGAAAGAAGGATCAGAATCGGACAGGCAAAGGCTATTGTGGAGAGGATGAGGTGTAAGGAAGAAATGTGCCGAATTTGGTTTTGGGGATGAAAATGCAGTTTGGTCCTGGCCTAATATTAAGTGTTATTGGGCAAATCTGTTTTTTCCTTGTGTGAATGTAAAAATATTATGGCTTTAAGTGGTGCTATTTTGAGCCAAGTAAAATACAAAGCGCACTGGTTACCTGCCTCGTGTTCTGTATGCAAAGGAATAAGTAGGTCTACTACTGTGCGAATGTGTATGAATAAGTAACCAGCAAAAAATAAACATGTCTTATTAAGTACATGCAGACTTATACCGACGTGCCACATGCAACAATGCAAATCAGGGAGTGTTAACACACACATAACCTACAAGCGTTATATAACATACCAGTACATCGTAGAATATGCAACCAAAGTGTATATCGTGTGGGAGGAATGGTACGTATCATAGGTAAACACTGGTCCGAATGGTGAGACGTAGGAAACAGCTACAGCTGATGGTAAAAATCGCACTCACCAGGCGGCAACAGAATTCTGAAGAATATAAATACAACCCACCCCTTGGGCCCTGCCGTCTTTCCCTTAACCCACATTTCATTGTGGTGCCAGAGTGCCTCTGCAGTCTCAAAATGCGAACCATCCACTTCAAATGTTACACGACATTTAATGAAGAGGAGGAAGACATGGTTGTCACGGATACTGTGAAAGCATTGGGGTGGACGTACGCACTGTGATGAAAATCAGCAAAGAAGGGCAAGATGAGAGAGAGTAGAGCTGTTAACTACAAGTTTGCCAGGGTAGAGATGGAAGCTATATTTTCTGGTGGCCTAGATCTAACCGCTGTGGAACAGTACGGTGTACCTGTTTCAAAGAGCAGTGCGGGCGCAGTAGGAAGAGCTTAGCAATGACGCGATGTTGTGTGCGGCAGCACAGTGCATATGACAGTGCAGTGTTTACTTTATCTGTATGTGTGGTAGAGACAGCGTGCCATACTAAAACCGCTTAGTGGGCATATAAATTAAGGCACACATAAAGGAGAAAAAAACAGCATTTTCAACGGCAAGGTCACACTGCACTTTAAACCCACAACTGGTTGCAGGGAACCAAATAAAACAAGCCGATCCTCGAGCAGGGATACTTATCAGCAACAGCTGCTCTGGTTTTCGCATCCTGTTTGATGGGGGTCACATTGCTTGGAAACAACCACGAACAAAAATCAGAGTCAGTCCACTCCACGGCCGTGGCAGCTGCGAGGAGCAGGGCAGGCACAGGCAGCAGTGCCCCCTGCTCTGAGGCAGCCTGCAACACAGCCCTCTCTCTCGTCCCCCTGGCTCTGCTAGGAGGCAAGCCGGAGCTCCCTGACAATTTGCACGGGAGGGAGAGCAGAAAGACTGGGGTGGAGGAGGAGGGGGGGGGGAGGCAGGAGAATGAAAGCGAAACCAGCGCGGTGTTCTTGAAAGGGCACCGAGGCTGATAATTAGAGCCTGCTGATAAATATAGTAGAAATAACCTGCCATTCTCTGCAGAGACCAGACTCTGTCCTGGGCCCAGGCAGCTGCGAGGAGCAACGAGTAAGCTAGTGGTGCGCGCGCACCACAGAGGAGCGGGGGGAGGGAGCGCGGCAGCGGCAGCAGAGGAACGCGCGCTGCTTCGCGTTCTGGCCACCGTCGGGAATGGGCGCGGCAAAGGCGGGACATGTGCCCGCCTTTGACCAATCGCGTGCTGTCTCAGCAAAAAAAACGCACGCTCCAGCCAATGTGGGCTTCCGAAAGCAAAACCACACGCACGAGCGTGTGGGTAGCTTTCAGAAGCCCTTTCTAGAGGTCTCGCGCTGCGCGAGCAGTGCTACGCACTGCAACGCTAGGCGCGAGACCTAAAAAAGGAAACCCCTCTGCTGTAAACAGCAGATGGATTTCCTGGTTGTGTGCAGAGGACGGAAAAGTTCCTTCCTCAGCACACGACCACCGTGGCAGAGACGGAGCAGTTGTTGACTGGGGTGCGTCACAAGTCGCTGATTATACAGGAAGTAGAGACTGGCATTTATTCAAGGATTACAGAATACCATGTATTACAGCCCCTCTACAGTGCAGTATCCTGTCACCATCAACATAGAGGTTTAGAAAAGGCTATCCTTAGTGCTACAGAATCATAGGATGTTCAACACAGCAGGATTATTCCAAATTTTTCATTCACAGATAAAACAGAAATGAACCACCATTCCACCCATGCACATCCCTCAGTTCTCTATTACAACTTTCAAGATTTGTTTACCATGCAACATTCTCCTTATCTAAAGGCTGTGGTATTTTGAGGAAGAAGGCTTGCGATATTTTGAGGAGGATTTTAAACTACAAAATTATATTCTAAATGTAATCAAAACCCCTAAGGCTCTCTCTCAGTTGCATTTTTTAACAAAATCACTCCAGTTCTTTCATCACCAATCATTCGATAAATGTCTAGTCCCAAATGCAAGAAAGATGCAGTGGTAAGGAATTATTATGTGCCATCCAGAAAGATTTAGGCCTTGGTCTGCAAACATAGTGAACTTGAACTCATCTATGCTCCTTTCATTTGGTAGTTAAATATCCTCTTCACTAGAGGTTAAAAGGTTAGCATGAAAATGAACAAAAGGGGGGCAACCTTCTACTGTCCCTTTATGAATCTCAACCAACCAGGACACCTGACTAGCTCACTCTGATATTGCCTAAATGAAGTTTCTACCTCGCCAAGGCCATGTGGCAAAATGTGAATCAAACCCCACTGCTAACAGCGTCAGTCCACGCAGTCCACTTTGTCAGCAATGAGGGAGAGTGGCATGGCCTCCCTTCTCCCATGACTGACTAGGTCCAATATGTGAAGAACCTTTCTGTATTGTTCTCCTAATGACATCCTCCAGTAAACCCAGACTGGTATGGGTGTGCCAGTTAGGACATGAGTGTACAAATGAGAATTTGTTTTTCCTGTAGCTGGACCGCCGAACTCGCAGTAAGGCCCTAAGTATTAGTCCACCCTTCATGAGAGATTGTGGAATCAAATCACCTGCCTGTATTCTATCCTGAATGTTGCAGATGAGGTGGGAGACCCTTGAAATAAGGATGTAATATGAAAAAATGAAAAGCCATGTGACATCGCCTCACTGGAGTAGTACCTTCTCTCTTCAACTCTCCACCACTGCAGATAAGGCATCAGGGCTTTCCATATCGTCTGCAGTTTCAGTCAATTTTATATCAAGTCTTTTGCATGAATCCGTGGGATAGGTGTCTACTGACCAGCATGTTAAAATATGTCCCCTGTAACTGTGCGCCTTCATTTGTGTGTGTTAAAATATATCCCTAGTAAATGTGCTCAAGTTTGTGGTATGTACTGAGCCTGTGTGCTATTTGCTTCTTGCATAGGGTGGAGGTACTCTGCATTAAGAATTAAGGCTATCAAGGCTTCCTTGTTATGGAAGTAGGCATACACCTAGGAGACACCAGTGTGATGTGACCCATTTCAAGTTCCCCAGCTGCAAATCTACATTCAGCTTAGCGACCAGGATTCAAATCACCAGGACTAAACCAGTATGGCTATCCTGATCAGAACAAGCCAACATATGCTCAGCAACAGCACAACACTGGTTGGGATGTGTGGGCGCTGGCCTCCCAATATGTAAGAGACCGTTTCCTGCTCCCCATACCAGAGTCAGTGAACAAACTCACAGAGTACCCTTGAAAGTCAGTGCCTCGTGCTTTGCTTGGAACTACTTGAAACAGCTCTTCAACAACAGGTAAGAGAACAATGCTTCACACCCAGAACACTGCACTGCCCCTCCAAACAGGAGTATGTCTCGGAACAAAATGTAAGGCTGAAGCTTCTGCTCCAGCTTAGAGATGATAATCTGGCCTCCCCAATGTGGAAGACACAGTCCTTGACAAAGAGAGGGTACAGCCAAAGCCTAGCTGACTGAGACATGTTTGGAGAACCATCTCAAGGAGAAAGAGTGCCCAGAAGCTATGATGATCTGCAACCACACTGACCTGGACGGAATCTGAAAAGCCAATTAGCTTTGTGGTGCACACGATAAAGACGTAGTTATTATCACTAAAGGTTTCCTATGGAACCCACAATCAATAAAAATATTAATATAACATAACACTGTTCACCGTTAACGAGTTTCTGTATTGATGCTTATCTAGTCTGATATTAGTTGCCTGTAAAACGATCTCTTACACTCAACCTAGCGTATTATAAGTATATAACATTACCAGTTTGGACAGATGCTACCTCATTCACTGCTCTCCCCACACTGAAGTTATGGGTAAGCCTGGGCGGTGAACTCCGCTCGCTCGCGGAGTTTGTGGAGTTTTCGGAACTCCGCGTTACGCGGAGATCTGAAAAACTCCGCCCCGAGTAGCGTAGCGGAGTTTTTTTCCTCGCTCACATTCGTCAACGTCAAGTTGGCGAGCACGAGCGAGGAAAATCCACCTCCCGGCGAGATTTTTCCTCGTTTGCGATCGTCAACATCAAGTTGGTGAGCGCGAGCGTGGAAAATAAACCTCCCGGCAAGATTTCTCAACGCAGGGGGGGGTGTCAGGTTTCTCATTGCGAGTGGTCGGTATGCTTGCGAACGCTTGCGTTGAGAAACTGCCCATTTGCGTTGAGAAAGCTGCCGCTCGAGTAAAAATCTACTCGAGCGGCAGAAAGGAAAGCAGCGCCCGCCTGCGCTGTGCATGGTGCCGTTCGCGATGATTGCACAGTGCGGACAAGCATCTGGCACTGAAAATCACCGCAAGTGGCATTTTTCTATCGCACTCCGCCACTTGCGGAGCTCCGCGTAGCGCGGCAGAGTTTTTTTTCCACTTCGTGGAGTTTCACGTAGCGCAACTCCGCGAACTCCGCCCAGAGTTAGTTATGGGTTCTTTTCTCCTGGTTTTAGACATTGCATCTCGAGGGAGCAAGGAAAGGAGGAACCCTTCATAGGAACCTAGATAGCTAAATCAGTATAGGGAAACAGTGGTTCCTTTGGAGTTACTAAGATTAATGAATACTCTATTCGATGTGACACACAACCACAATGTGGTGTAATACAAAATGTACATCAAGTGCACAACAATACTAAATAGAATTAGAATTGTTCTTTTAGAAAGACTGCTGAACGAACTCTAATACGGACTATATATTTGTGTGTCTGTGCGTGTATATATATATATATATATATATATATATATACAAATAGATAATAAAAATGCAATTACTTTACATGCATAATACCGATATTTAAGAGAGCTACCAAAAGTAATACGTAGCAATGCCGCAGTGCTCACGTTTTGCGATATAGTGAAACAAGTAAATTGAAATAACAACATAGAAGAAAGTTTTGAGAGGGGTATTCTACCACCTCTTAATGACATCGGATGCCCGGGCTCTTTTTTGGACATTCACGATCTGTGGCATGCGGAATCAAAGGCACTTGGGAGTACGCTTACTTTGATCAGTGTGCAGTAAGCAGGCACTTGCAAAGAAAGTACTTTACATCTATATGTGCACTGCATTCCTGAACTGGCGTGATTCTTCTCCCTTGATGCATGTTGGGTAATGTAGGATTGGACTACAATGCAAGGTAGTAGTCTTCCTTTAAATTTGACCATATGGCAACACAACCCAAATCACCAATGAATAAGGCCACACGGCTGAAACGCGTCTGGTAAATTGATTTTAAACTGCTGCCCTGCGTCAAATAAAAGAGCTGTTTCTTCTGATGTCGAGCCTTGGCATTTGTTTTTTGCTGTGATGTCAGATGCAGGACACTCCGTTCCTGCACCGCCGAGGCCGCCCTGCCAGGGTCGGTGGCCCCTCAGTACGGAGAAGGTTTGGTGATATATATATATGTATATATATATACAAATGAAACAAACAACCACCTCCCACAGCAACACGAAGTGGTTCAGGATTCGGCATCTTCTTTATTGGTTCTGGTCGCCCTCAATCCCAAGCACAAGGAGAGACACGTTTCAGCCGCTTACTTTACATGAATAATACCGATATTTAAGAGAGCTACCAAAGTAATACGTAGCAATGCCGCAGTGCTCACGTTTTGCGATATAGTGAAACAAGTAAATAGAAATAACAACATAGAAGAAAGTTTTGCCTCTAAATTGCTTCCTTTATGAAATACGGGTAACCTCTGAAGGTACCACTTCCATCTCTTAGTATCGTCTTCATACCGTAGCTTGCTATGAAGGGAAGTGACAACAGCACCCTTCGCCAATCCAGCTGTAACACCGATAGGAATGTACACCCCCAGCACTTCTCTGTTACTAAAAGCTGAATGCAGAGCACTGCAGTCATAAACCCTGGTTGAAGACAGTTTCTTTGGCACATCAAATATATGTCGCTCTAGAAATGGAATGGAATACACATACGAGTGCATCAGTACACTGTTGTTGGCGGTTTGTGATTAGTTTTTGCTTGTCTCTGCTTTAAATACATTTAGTCTATACCCCCAGGATAATCTAGTGAATAAACTGCTCTAATAGTACTCTTGGTAAACTATCAATGGAGCGACCATTGCATCTGGCAAAAACCTTTCTAGAACTGCAGGTATCCCTCTCTCATCCGACATTCTCGATTTACCCATCTACAAAAAGTTAGTTGCTTCCTTGAAGAGCATTCTTAGAAAATAGCACGGTGGTGCCGCAGGGTGAAATAATCACATGCAGTCTACTACACTTCCAAAACAGTAAGAGCATATATTTGGCTTGAAAGGGACAAAGCTTTGCGCAAAGGTCAGGTCAGAAGGGGAGAGGGGCAAAAGATATCATAATTCCACAGGGCCCTCATTTTTTGAAGGCTTGTGCTGCAAAATGTATTTATAGATTGTAAAGCACGTCTGCCACATTTATTACTGATGAGGCAGTTAGCATGTCTAATACCATTCAATGGCGCCAGATGCTGGATCTGCCCTCTTTTATCTTTCCTACTTTAAAGCAGGTCCTCATCCTATGGGGGCCCAGCTTCAGTTTGTTGTCCCAGGCCCCACAATGCTTCTGACATGCATGCCTGAAAGAGTGTGCATTCCACTGTATTCACAGAGGGAGGAGGAGGATGCAATCTCCATACATTTGGAGAGAGTACAATGCGTGTAAAGCCTTTTTGTAGTCATTGGCTCAAAATAGTGATATTCACAGAGAGAATGATGAGGAAACCATGTCTGAGAGTAAGACTCTCAACTCCAAAACACTAATGTAGTACTGACGGCCCTATCGCATCTGTGGTATTGGTCCACTGTAAGCCCTGTAAAGTCACTGCAGACAGGTCATGGCAAACATGATGGGTGAAAAGGAATGGGGTATGGACAGCTAAGAACATTATCGTAGCAAGCCCCAATTTAGAAGAGAGAGGTAATTGGTAGCATGTGAAAATATGGCCTCAAAAAAATATCTAAAAAAAACAGTGTACAAAAACATTCACCTACAAAAATGTAAACCAGTAATTAATCTCACCATCTAACACTTGCCCCCAATATACCATGACAGGAGTTAGAATATAAATACGCCCTCTTCTACAATAGGTGGGAAATGAGTTTAGCTGGATTTGGGAATTATTAACCGGTCGACATGTTTTTTTTTTATGGTCTTTATTTTTGCAGACTATATTTTCCAGACTTTTATATTGGAGTGTGTGCAGCTGAATGCCATTCCATGTAAAGTTCTAATTCGGAGATTATAATCCTGTGAGTGGAATTGCAGATGATTTAAATAGTACTCTCCTCGTATCCTATGGTCTAGGACTGCTAGGAAGGTGATCGCGCCAGAATAAAAAGAGCCCATTGGGGTGGTAGGAGTTTTTCTTACTCTGCCTCTAAATGGTGGAATTCTCTGCCCAGCCATCTAAAAGCTCTGCCTCGTCTCTTAAAGTTCAGGAAGGAGCTAAAAACCTGGCTTTTCAGCTCCTCTGTCTAGATTTCCAACTTAAATTCTTAGAAACCAAACACCTGTTTTCCTTGGAACCCAGGCCTTAGCTGCCTACCCTTGCCTTCGCACTGTCTCTGTTTTGGTATAAGTGACACTAGCGCCAAGACGCCGATTGGTATTTGTGTGCTTTATAAAAATTTGTAACATAGCATAATACAACATAGCAGCATAGTGAAAATACCATTCACATACACCTGCCTTCTAAGCAGTAATCTAGAGGTCTTATTATAAAGATTTTGACAAAACTCTCAAAATAGATATAAGATAATAGTCCATGCATTGATAAGCAAATTCTTATGGTTAAATCAAGATGTCGCTCTAAGGTTTTGCCATACTGTCTCTCTTCATAACTTTCAATAACTCACAACTTGCTCTAACTTGCGCTTCTATAGAATACATTTTTGGCAGGAAAGAGATCAGAATTTGACAAAAAATGTCAAAAACATTGAACACAAGACTATTTTGTTCTCTTCGGTCGGGCCTTGAAACAGTGGAAGCAAGCAACATCTCTGACGAATGCCCCAGATTGCATAAAGAAAACATATTTCTGATTAGGTCACTTTGCAAGCTGGTACGCCAACTCCTGCATAACCATTTCTATCAACTCTTACTGACATTTTGAAGAGAATTCTCTTTTCTCTGTGAAAAAAATGTAGCAAAGAACTCATTTTCTTTTTTCTATCTCTTTCCCAGGTACCAACAGAATTGAAGGCTCCTGGATTCTTCGTTGTTGCCGAGCACTTCGTAAATACACCAGAATCTCTCAAAAGACATCGGGCCTGATTACGATGTCGAGCGGACTGCAACCGACCGAGCGTCGGTTGTGGTCCGCCGGACATCTGCCCCTGTGGTCCACCTGCCGCATTACAAAGCGGCGGGTGGAGGCATCGGGATGAGGGACCGTCCGCTGCTGTTCCGACGGGCTCACAAAGCCCATCGGAGCATCGGAAAGAATCACAATCCCATAATGATAGCACAGCCAGCCGGGGGTCTGCCATCGGGATTATGATGTCGCTTTCCGACAACCTTTCCATGCCAGCCTTTCCGACATGGAAAGGCAGTCGGAAAGTGACTTTGGGGGCCCCTAGCAGGGTCCCCTTCACCCTGGCCCTCTGCTATGGGGCCTAGGGGTCATGGTGCCCCCCTAAACATCCCTGCACGGTGCAGGGATGTTTAGAAACATCAATTTTTCAATGCAGCTTGTGCAGCGGGCCTTTTCCGCCTGCTGCACAAGCTGCCATTGGAAAATTGATGTTTCTAACCGCTCGTATGCAAATTGTGCGATCGGAACCGGCGACCTATGGTATGGCGGTTTCCAATCTGCAGCGGTGTTGGGCGGACTTCCATCACAATCAGGCCCTTAATTATTATTCTTTCTGAAAAAAGGCCCTACATTCGAAAGACAACCACTACCTGTTTTGAAGAATATCTTGTTCTACCAACGTCAGAACACAACAAGCGAAGTCCTGTCTTAAATAACCCTAGACTAACCCTCACTAGAGAACATGCAGGTAATATCCTTTAAGAAAACATGCATGTGTCATAAGCGGCTGCACTACACAACACTGTAGAAAAACTAAGGGGAGAGTACTAAACATGGCCTGGTAATTTACAAAGAAGCACTAATAACAATAAATATTTATTATTTGATTATTTAAAATCATCAAAATACAAAACATCGCCAACAAATAAAAAACAGTAGTACAAATATTAAATCTAGTTAAATACAAACAAAAGAACTGTATGCCGGACCTATCAAAACAGAGAGTAAAATTCAATTAATCTCAGCCCCATTAAAATTCATTTATCATGTGCAAATTTGCACAACAGTAGTTTAACAAACATAACCACCTGGCTGCAATTAATTCGGCAAATCCTTTTATACATAGCGCAAACAACTGCACTGATATTATTTTCCTAAAAAATATATTTCAGAACAATAATCCTGGACATATACAAAGAAGCAAGAAAGCTACGTTAAAACATATGCTGCAATGGCAGATGTGTTATGGTTTGCCCATACGATATAACATCCCATCCAGTACATCCTCTAGATAAAAAGTTTTCCAATAACACCTAATGGACTAAAATACCACATGAGAAAACCACCACTCCAAAGCAATTGCTGAACGCCTTCCAATTTCAATAAAACAGGAAGTGCTAAAAGATTAAGTGCTTTGCCAGTGACATCATATTTTGCAGTTGTTAATATTGGTTGGAAGTGCAGCCTACCACAGCCCAGTGCTAAAATGCGTGCTGAGATATGCTGCAACAATGCCGCTGTACTTGAGCATGTTTGCCACACATTTTAGCACTACGTTTACTGCACTAATTTAAAGCAGGGCTGTCACTATTCCACTAAATGTTGTAACTGCAGTATAAGGGTTAGTTAACATCATCCTTTCGATAGAGTCCCCTTCAATTTCCCAACAGAATTCAGCTCGCAGACCGTGCCCGAGCCACCACTTTTTCCAACGTCTACTTGCCACCCTTCCCACACTAGAATCACATAGGGCAAGCGCAAGGATGTCCAATGTACGTGCACGAGTGCACGATCAATGCCAGATTTTCAGGAATGCAATTGACTCTCAGAGTTCCATTTAAATTTATTCGATGTATGTTTATCTTTTTTTGTGAAAATCGGGCATAGATACCCTGTTCGGACCTACATTTCCCTATTGCAAGTTTATGCAGTAATCATATGAAGTGGAATATCTAGACCGCCCCGGAGGCATTCCATATAGTTCCTTTTCCTCAAGTTACAAAAAAGTGCATTTTTATCGCCTCTCTGAGTACACCAGCAGGGAAGACTACATCACAGAGATGGCCAATCCCATCCCTCACTTGGGCTTACAAACATACAGACTTAAGAGTAGGGTACCTTAAATTTGCGCCCTCACAGAAGGCTGATCAGACAAAGTCTGGGATCAGAGCATATGCTCTCTCTGTAGAGAAACACTAACCTGCTTCTTTTTCTACCTTGATGACAGCTCCTAGGAGATCATCAGACTACTTGCTGGCCATGTTCACAGTGACTACCTACAACCATTTTCCATGAAAAAGTGCAAAACATAAATGTGAAACTACAATCTCTGCATCTAACTTGAGGAGATACACAAGCTAATCCTGGAATACCTACCCTCATTTGCCCAGCTACTGATAACCAGAGCAGCTTGAGGAAATAATTTTGAGAAAGAAATGCCAAGGCAATCTCAAGAACCTCACCGCAAACCCTGCAGCTCGCAGGCCACCACACACAAACACGGAACAAGTAGCTTGAGCTATGTCCAATGTAAGGCAAGCTGGCACATTAGCAGCACATCGTGAAAACTAAAATGCGCAGTCGGGGATTAGAGAAGGGCGGCATCTCATCAGCTTTTGGACGGGGAGAGCTCATGAAGCTCATTTGGACACTACTGTAATGTTGCCACTCCCCTACATTCGCACTGCAGTTTTAAGTTTGCTCTATTTTCTTACATCCCCATTCATCCCGTCATTCATCGCCTTACAATTGCAAAAGGAAATACAGGAGTGCTCATATGTGGATCCAGTGATCAATGAGAGTTCCAAAGGTAATAAAAGCACATAATGCTGCTTTTCCATAAAATTTAGGATTCAGTCAATGCACAGTGGTGAGCCTGTCTTACCAAAGACCTGAAATGAAGTGCAGGTCTGGGTGCAGCTCGTGTTTCAGAGTCGGGATGTACCATTAATTTCAGATTTAGATGCATGGGGCTTAAACCTTGAAGCTACCAACAAGCAGCATGGATGAAAACATGAAAGGAGCAATTCCTTAGTGTGAATGACTTACAGAAGACTTCTTTCCAACCTATGCTTCTTCTGCCATACCTCAGAGTCGCTACGCCCAACTAGCCCGGCCAATCTAGATCACAGTGCTGGCCTCTCCCAGACTGGTTGAAGAGATGGTACGCCTATAGCAGAAGAGGGACTATTTATGTGTTGGGGAAAAATAACTAGAGAGTTAGAGTGTGGCGATCTTTGGTTCAAGAAAGCTATGACATAATAACTTTACATGAAGCACACCTAAAATGGCAAGATGAGCACCTCCTTAAACATAAGCACTACCCCGAAGATTTTAAGTTATCATCACAGACAAAGCTCAACAGTTTAGCCATTGCCTTCCATTGATCATTAGGTGTTACACCTATGAATAGGAAAAATGGCAGGGAGTGAAGGGATATGATTGTAACCAGAAACATTCTAAACAGACAAATTACAGAAGCAACTGTTTGTGCTACCAGTGCAGGACAAGATGGATTTCTAGTAAACTTTTTAAACACTTTAGTAGGTTCTGCAGAAGGTGACATAATAATATTATCACAAAGAGAAAGAGGCAAGACTAGGAGCTGATGAAGGTCCAGTGCCCGTGCTCCAAGTGAATGTATTCTACAAATAAGGGGGGTCACTGTTCCTGAGAAAGTTGAGAAAGAAGAATCTAGGTTATCAATAAGTTTATACGGGACAGTCAACAAGACTGTTTCTTGTTGCCCTCACACATCCCAAAGCATGTCATGCTTCATCACAGAGCGGATGCTCCTCGTCAGGCCGGCGCTGCAATGCCCTAGGGGTCCCCCGGGGGGTCACTTTTGCGTATAAACTTATCGATAACCTAGATTCTTCTTTCTCAACTTTCTCAGGAACAGTGACCCCTCCTTATTTGTAGGTGACATAATAATCACAGGTGATTTCAACTTGGTGTGGGGTGCAGGAAGTGATAGGTAAGGGAACTGCACAACACAATCTAAATAATCTTTCTCTAAAAACTCAAAAAGACATAAAAAAGATAATGGAGGACTTGGACATACATGATCCCCAGAGAGGACTCAATGCGGAACGGAGGGATAGTACTTTCTTTTCTCATGTACATCACATATACCTCAGAAGTGACTGTAGATTGCTCACTCATACCTTACATCCTCATATTAAATTAAATTACTAAAGCACATGTTCAGCAAAGGTTTCTTTTTTGCTAAGTGAAACGTTGAGCAGTCAATTATGGGAGTTAAAAGAGGTGTTAATAGTGATAAACTTGTTTAAATAACTATCCCGTCTGCCAAAATATAAATCCCATAGGGTAAAATGGGATTTATATTTCGACGAACGGGATATCCGTCACTATTGTGAGGGAGTAACCCATCCGCCAAAATCTACATCAGGCCCTGTGTCTCCAGGTTCCTCTTGAATAACCTGAGTTCAGTTTCCTGGCGTAGGTATGTCAGGAGTGGATTCGACAATAATGGTGCTTGCACTGAAAAGGTGCATTCACCTATCCCTTTTTATATCTGAGTATTTATTTTTTTAATTTATTTTTTGTGTTTTATAGAGCGCGAACTTGACCTGTTAGGGTATCAGAGCGCTTTACAGGATTAACAAGTTGTATACAAAAGACATAGGAGGGGGGGTGGAAACATTTGGGATAAAAACAGGTATATACATTTTACACGAACGAGAGGTCCCAGATCCCAGGGTGGGATGCCCAGAGATGCTGGGTGGATAGCATCCGGATAATCCAAGGTGTGGCAGTAATAGGAAGTAGAACAAAGTTGCTGAGGTGATTGCAATGCAAGAGTTAGGAGACGAATTTGCCCATTAGGAAGGTTTTGGCCTCCTTTTTAAAGCGTGCCAGAGACGGGATTCTTCTAATGGCAGGCGGGAGTGAGTTCCATATTCTTGGTGCGGCCCCAGAGAAGGCCCGATGGTACTTTTTTTTTTTCTCGCAAGCGTGCTAGTTGGAGCAAGAGGTCTCTGGCGGACCGGGAGTTTCTGGCTCCTCCGGATATCACGAGTTTTTGGGCGAGAAATGCAGGGGAATTAGTGTATAGAGCCTTGTGAGTG
Source organism: Calotriton arnoldi (assembly GCA_963921515.1). NCBI lineage: Eukaryota > Metazoa > Chordata > Amphibia > Caudata > Salamandridae > Calotriton > Calotriton arnoldi. The sequence goes on from CAWUFW010001516.1 coordinate 1,850,884, forward strand.
ATACATGCCAGTTTAAGTTGGATTCTGGCCTCAAGAGGAAGCCAGTTCAGAGCTTTCAGGTGTGGTGAGATGTGGTCGAATTTCTTTGAGCCTGTTAGGAGTCTGGCGGCAGCGTTGAGGCAGGCTTTTAATGGGGCCAGGGAGATCTTGGGTAGACCCGAGAGGGTAGAGCAACCATATTCCAGTCTAGAGATGACTAGTGCCTGGACTGCCATTTTTAGGTCGGGAGTGTCAAGGAAAGGTTTCAGTTTTCTTAGATAGCTCAGGTGAAATCTGGCTGTTTTGGCCATCGAGTTGATGTGGTCACGCATGTTCAAGCTGCAGTCTAGGGTAATTCCAAGGGATTTGTCAGAGTCCACTATGGTCGGTGGGCAGTTTAAAGCTGTGATCGCCTTAATCCATTCCTGAATGTCAGGGCTGGTTTTGGGTGGGGAGATTAGAAGAAATTCAGGTTTTTTTGCATCACGTTTGAGCTGGTTAGAGGTGAGCCATTGGACAGTCAACTTCAAGGCCTCATTCAGAGATAGAATCTCCTCAGGAGAAGAGATATTGATGTAGTTCTGGGTGTCGTCGGCTTACATGTGGTAGGAGATATTGGCAGTGTGTAGTACTTCTGCTAGCGGTTCGAGGTAAAGATTGAAGAGGGTAGGGGACAGGGTTGATCCTTGGGGGACTCCAACCATAATCGGAGAGGGAGCGGAAAAGTTACCGTTGATTAGGAATCTCTGTGAGCGGTTCTGGAGGAAGGACCTGAACCAATCAAGAACGGGGCCATCCAGTCCCATCCTGAGTTTGAGGCGTTCAAGGAGTTTTTCGTGGTTGACCGTATCGAAAGCCGAGGATAGATCTAGGAGGATTAGGAGACAGGTTTTGCCTTGGTCAAGGGCTTGGAGGGCATCATCCACGATGTGGAGAAAGGTGGTTTCAGTGCTGTGCCCAGGCCTGAATCCGTATTGGAAGTCGTCTAGTAGGTGGAAGTTGGTGATGTGTTGGCTCAACTGCTGTTGCACACATTTCTCCAGAACTTTAGCTAGGAGTGGGATATTAGATATAGGTCTAAAAGTTGTCAGGGGAAGCAGGATTCAGCGTAGGTTTTTTTAAGATGGGGATGACTTGGCCGGCTTTAAGAGAGTCAGGTATCGACCCCTGAAAAAGGGAGGCGTTGATTATTGCAGTCCAACTAGGAATGATAGATTGAGAGGCGGCGGCTAAGCAATTAGAGGGGAGTGGGTCATTGAAGTGGTTGTTCGGGTTTAAGGAGGATAGAATTTTTGAGACGGAATGTTCGTCATAAACATTGAAGTTGGACCAGTACGCTTGATTTTTGGGTGATGTCTGGGGGGGCAGCGTGGCGAGATGAGGCAGTTCCGGAGGGGGTTGGGAGTAGATGGCGGATCTAAGTTCGTTTCCTAGGGCAGTAATTTTGTCGGAGAAGGAAGAAAATTCCTCGCATAATATTAGAGATTTAGGGGTTTCTTTAGAGGTTTTAGCCAGTTTGTTAGATTGGTGTTTGACCATTTCGAAGAGCTTGCAAAGTCTGTTCTTGGCGTTCTCCAGTTCTGATCTGAAGAATTCTTTTTTTGAATTGAGGATGTTCCTATTATAGGCATTTCTGGTCTGGCGGAGAAGTTTTAAATAGGCGGCTGAAGGGTGCTGTCTCCAGTTTCTTTCTGTCTGCCGGAGGGATCTCCTCTCATTGTTGAGGGATCCGTTGAACCAGGGGTTTCTGTCTTTGATGTGGGTTCTTTTTAGTGTTAGCGGAGCAAGATCATCAAGAATGTTGGATATAGTTGTGGAATAATGTTCAGTGAGGTTGTTGACCATTGTGATATAAGGGGGGGAGGTCAGTCTCGCAGCGTGCAGCCAGTTTCCCGTGATCAAGGTTCTTGGTGTCTCTAACCCAACGTTTTGGAATCACAGATTGCGGTGCCCTTGTCTTGTGGGTGCCAGATAAAAGGAAGGTGATAGCGTGGTGGTCAGACCAGTCGCATGGGTCTATAGAGATATGCTTGACCGCTGATTCCTTAGCGATGATCCAGTCTAGAGTGGCACCTTTCGAGTGTGTTGGGAGTGTGCAGGCTTGGGTAAGGGCTTGGTCGGCCACGAAGTCTTTGATGGCGTTGACCTGAGGGTCCTTGAGGTCATTCCAGTGCAGATTGAAGTCACCAAGGAAAATGTCTTTAGAATTGGGGGAAACCTTGGCTGTGATGATTTCCATGAGGTGGTCAATGAAGGTGTCATTCATGCCTGGGGGTTGGCAAAAGATGTGCAGTCTACACAGTTGGGTGGCGTTGCTGCATATGGAAAGTGCAAGGTTTTCGCAGGAGTCTGTGGGATCTGCCAAAAGTTCAGTTACGAGGAGGTTAGAGCGGTAGATGCAGGCAATGCCTCCCCCTTTTTTTTGATTGCCTGTCCAGCCTTGCGATATTATAGTTGGGAGGGACTAAGAGGTCTAGGCAGGGAGATGAGGAGTCATTGAGCCAAGATTTGCTCAGGATTGCTAAGTCAAATTTTTGGCTCAGGATGAGATCGGCGACATCAGCGGCATGCTTTACTGCTGAGCGGCAGTTAATTAAGAGGCCGGACAGAGGGGGGTCAGGGTGAGTGTCGTGAGTTGGGGCGGAGAAGGGTACTAGCGCTAGGTTGCTATCAACAACTCCTCTGTTGCGGAGGGTAGCTGATCTGTTGGGGTTGATTGCAACCGTGCGGATAGCGTGTTCGTCACTCAAGTCTAGTGGACTTGGGGTTACAGGGGCAGATTTGTAAGTAAGGAGGAGGCTAGAATTTCCTCCTCCGTGAGGTCTAGTGGACTTGGGGTTACAGGGGCAGATTTGTAAGTAAGGAGGAGGGCTAAATTTCCTCCTCCGAGAGGTGGCAGGGCTGCTTGCGAGGGCGAAGGTGTCTCAGGGATAGCGGTAACGGGTGATGGAGGGGCTCGGTGAAAGGGGGGGGGAGTAGAGTTCTGCGGGAGCTTGAAATTCGAGAAGGAGAGTTCGGTGAGGTGAAGGAGGTTTTTTAGTTCCAGAATGGAGTTATGGATGCTCTGAGTTAGTTTGGCTGCTCTGTGGTGCAGAGTTTCAATATCCATATAAGAGGGAAGAGCTTGCGGGCAGGAGGTCAATGGTTTGGGAATGATTCTGTTGGCATGCGCTGGTAGCATGGTAGTGGGGCTAGGTCGACCTGAGTCATAAACCCTTGGAGGAGTTTCAATATCCATATAAGAGGGAAGAGCTTGCGGGCAGGAGGCCAATGGTTTGGGAAAGATTCTGTTGGCATGCGCTCATAGCAAGGTAGTGGGGCTGGGTCGACCTGTGTCGTAAGCCCTTAGAGGAGTTTCAATAACCATATAAGAGGGAAGAGCTTGCGGGCAGGATGTCGATGGTTTGGGAACGAATCTGTTGGCATGCACTGGTAGCATGGTAGTGGGGCTAGGTCGATCTGTGTCGTAAACCCTTAGAGGAGTGGTTTGTGAGTGGCTGGGCGCGCTTGGCGGATTGGTCGAGGGATCGTTGGGGTGGGTGTTTGCTACCCTGCAGGTGTCAAGCATATGAGTCACTATGTAGGTGGGAGATGAGCACTGGTTGGAGGAGGAGGGCGGCAGCAGGATCTCCTTGAGGGATGGCGGATGTTGTGTAGGAGTGGAAGGAAAATCCCTAGTAGAGATATGGGAGACATAGCCTCGAGAGCCGTTTAGAGTGGGGAACGGCCAGGGTTGGGTTGGTCTAGTCCGCACCCTTGGAGGGGGTGGGGGGGCGAGGGGGAGCGGTAGGGTCTTTGGTGTGACTAAGCGGGAGGCTTTTTTCCTTACCCATAGGGCTGCATTGCACGGAGCGAGGGAGGGGGTCGGGTGGTGACAGTTGGTTTAGAGGGAGCGTGGAAGGATGAGGGTCGTGCACATGTTTTTTGAGGAGGGTGAAAAGGTCCGCGAATTTATTGAGGTCTTTGGTTGGAGCTTGGATCAGGACGATGCCGTTTTTGTATAAGGTGATGGTAAGGTCAGCTCGCAAGTTTGAGGAGGGCGCGATCGTGAGCCTAGTGCCGTACGGACTGAGAGGCCAGACAAGGCTTACATAGGGCTTACAAGGGCTGCGACCGCCCCAAAGCGAGGCGAACCCGGCTGGGAGAGGATCGCCTCGGAGGCAAGAGGTACGCAGCCGGCGCCGCAGGGCTCCGGGCCCATGCCGGAAAAAGGAGGCAGTAGTATATTCCAATAGCTTGAATGGGATGACCATAGAGCACGCGCTGGTGTGTAATGCTTAATCCTCCTGGCGACAAAGCTAGGTGCAAAGAATTTTAAAGCCTTAAAAGCTAGGCAGCATGTTTTAAACTGAATTATTTGTTTTATTGGTAACCACTGGAGTAGCTTCAATAGCGAGGTGATGAGAAAGTTCCTAGGAAGTCTGTATATTAAGCAGACAGCCTCGGCTTGAACCACTAGTAATCTGCGAATAAGATTATTTTGAAGGCTTAGATATACAGTTGGATAATCTGATAAGAGACAAGATGGCAGTGGTAGTAGCAAGATGTCAGCACCTCTGTTAAGTGTGTAGAGTACAATCTGGAAATAAGTATAGTGTTCTCAAATGAATAGACACTATGCCATCATAGTAGTGTACGTTAATATATGGAAAATAAAATCTCCACATATATGCAAAAAGTTTTTATCAATTCAGAGCACAACAACAAAGTAGTTTTGATCCGTCACTATTACAGATCCAATTTTAATTTACATAACATTTCAAAATAACGCAAATTTCAACACGAGTTTCAGGCGTAATTGGATTCGATATGTGGTTCATCCAAAGCCTTGACCTCTTAGGGGTGCATTTATTACATACTCCTCCCATACGTTAAGGGGACTTTTGAGGCCAATTCCCACGATTTGAAAAGGTCAAACAGGGTTCATAACGTTTTTAAGCCTTGAAAAAGTTGTCAACACGACGAAACACGTGTCGGCTGTGTGCGCCTTCTATCTACCTACGTGTCATGGTTATCTGCATGAAAACAAGCAATCTTCCTTTCAATCCCAATGGGAGAAGAATGTGGGGAAACATAAAAACTACAACTCCCAGACATCCTGAGAAGGCGGGTGCCAGAAGAAAATAGGAATTAAACCTCAATACAAAATAGGCTTATTACTTTTATAACAGTAACCCACAGACCAATTATTTAAGCTGTAGCCACTTCAGTCGAAGTGAGTATAATTTATTTTGCATAACAGTTTTTCAAAAACAAGACATATAATATTTCAATTGTGTATCTACACTATATACATTTCTTCAGTTCGACGTGACTTTGTGACCCCAGTGCGGTGACCATAACCAAAAAGAAGTGAAGTAAACTCTGTGCTATACAAAAATGGTGACAGTGGTTATTGGTTGTAAAACAAGAGGAGCCCTTATGGGGTATAGTAGATTCAGCTTTATAAACAAATGTAAATTTTGCTGGGGCTCTCCCTCTTTCTGTTGTCGACGACGTTTCGACCCTTTCGCGATACGGGGTCTCTTCAGGACGGGAATTCTGGGGACCAGCAGCACTCAGAAGGTGCTTGAAGAGCAGTATTCCTCTTAATGTACCAGTATTTCTCCTTTAGGTATATAGATCCTATCAGTGGCACGATTAGGATTGATTATCCTCACCAGAAGGGTGATTTGATGGCACTGGTGATCCGTGCTAATGTTGGGGTATCTGACCCTGCTTGAGTTAGCTGTATTCACAGTAAGAATGGTTACTGTAGGTCCGATATTGAAGCGGTGAATGAACTGTTCAATTATTCTGAATATCCATCAAGAATCATTATCTCGCGGTGAAAAGGTAATTGAATTACTTCTGTGGACCGGCATGGAACCTCTTCTGCGGCAACCTGCTTTCTCGGATGCACGGACAAAGTAATAAGCCTATTTTGTATTGAGGTTTCATTTCTCTTTTTTTTTTTTTGGTTGTGTTTAAATCACGCAAGATAAAACTAATTCTTGCTTAAAAATATATCAATGATGCAAATGAGTTCCTAGTGAACATTGACTTTTTGCTTAACTAGCAATACCCAATTCGCAAGGACATATGGGTCGCTCTTTTTTTTTTTGTGATAAAAGAAGAAAATAGGAGGCACCTGTGAACAGGCTATATTAGATCGGACCTGGAAGAGAAGGGTGCTTGACAATTTCACCCGGATTCCGATTGGATTGTGCTTCCAGGAGCCAGCATCCAGCTCGTGTATCTCAGCGTTATTTCACAGGCTTTGACTCTACGCATATTTGTGTGTTCCATGAATTCGCTGCTACGTTGTTCCGCTTTGACAGCGGTAGCGGTATTTATCTCAGCAGGAAGCCGCCATTCGGCTTTACACAGAAGTGCCGTTACTGGATTGCTTTCGGGACAGAGGACCTGTTAGCTAGCTACTGCAGCGGGTTCCTGCGTAGTCTCAATTTCGGATTCCCCCTTTTCAAGCAGGCAACACTCGACAAGGGCTGGAGTCATTATTGTCGTGACCGTCACAGGCATTTAGGCGCTCCTGGCATACTTCCCATTTCTCATTGGGAGGTTGCGGTATCCTTGTTTCTCTTCCTTCGAGAGAAAAGCGGATTGTTTCAGACTGCAGGACTTTGTGTACGCTTGACTCAGCTTCCAGCAAATGAGTGGGAGTAATTCTTATTCAAATCCAGCAGTCAAGTATCCTTTTCTTTCTATATTTTTTTTTTTTACATTTATTTTGTTGAATTTTGCTGAGGTGTGCTATTGTTGGATTTATTATTCATGTTTTGCCTTTCCTGGGAATATTAAGATTCATGATGAATTCTAAACAGAACAATGAAGGCTACGCTTGCTGATTCTGGCAGGACTATTCATTACTTTATGCTCAGAAACTAGTCAGGATACCAGTGCAAGACTCATTGCAAGCAGAGTGTCTGATGTATTATTTGAATGTGTCCTACATGTGTGAGAAGTGAGTAGCTTCTTTGAAAAGGGTTTTGTTTATAGAGAGGTGCCACTGTGGGTTCTATCTGAATGCTTTTTTTGTCTTTTCTTTCCTGCTACAGATATTACACACTAAGGGGGACATTTTCCAGAGCGAGTTAGCCACGCTATGAAGGAAGCTGCGGAGGAAGCTGTGATTCGCTTCAGCAGTATTTTCTTATTTTATCCCATACCCCTTTTCCCCAGAGAGGTACCTATTCGAGATAGCTTTTTTGAATGCTCTTGAGAGGTATTCCAAAGGGACATAACTTCACATCATCCCTGTTGGATAAAGATACAGGTTAGTGGTGATTCCATTAACTGTTTGTCAGCCCTGACAGATTGTCAAGCCCAAGTTTACATATTAGCCTGGGCGATGGATACCAATACCATTCTCACCTCCTTATTAGAAACAGTGACTACTCTACAGATCGAGGTCACTGCCTTTCATGCGGAGAATCAAGAGATTAGAAAGGAGATGGGATCAGTGAGACGGGAAGTAGCAGGAATAAGCAGGAAGAGTAAGACTGAAACCGGAGGCACACATTATATAAAAGACTGGTCTTTGCCACCTCCTGTGCAATCTCATGGGGCTAGTTCAGGGACATCGCTACATACTACTGAAGGGGGGAGAACTCCTGACACAAGATATTTTTCTAATTCCCAGAACCCTTTCTCAGCTCCCACAGGAACCGCCCCAATACAGGTTATACAACCCCCACAGATTCCCTTGGCACCTCCTGAAAGGTATTTCGGGGACCCTAAGAAATTTGGAATATTTCTAAATCAATGTAGGCTACACTTTTTGTGCAAACCCTCGGTGTTCCATAATGAACAAACGAAAACAGCCTTTATATTATCATACTTGGGAGGTAATGCAGCCAGCTGGTCTGTTCCCTTAATCAAAAGAGATGACCCCTTGCTGTACAATTTCTCTGACTTTTGTTGGGAGATGAGCAAATTGTTTGATAGGAAATCGCACCTACTGTCGTTGGACAAGGAACTCCTCACTCTTAGACAAGGAACACAGGATCTCTTGATTTACATTACTACCTTTAATCGCCTCGTAGCAGAAACAAATTGGCCGATGGAGAAACATACTTCTCTCTTCTATCAGGGCTTGCGCAGGGAACTAAAGGACATACTGTCACAAATTGTGAACTTACCCCAGTCATGCGAAGAGCTGATTGAGTTAACAGTTCAACTTGATTACAGAATGCTAGAAAGGAAAGGAGACAAGTCCCGAGGGGAGTCAAGATATTACTTACCACGTCCCAAGATCACGACGGAGGAACACTCCAGTGAGCATGATGGAGTGGAGCCTATGTAGATAAGCGGCATACGAGGACCTCTTTGTTCAGAAGAACGGGAAAGGCGCAGTAAATTAAAGCTCTGTCTTTATTGCGGCAAAGGAGGACATTTTATCAAGGAGTGCAAGATTCGGACCAGGTTACCCGAAAGGTCATCGGCAAGAAAAACCCAAGCTGTGGTTCAGAGCTACGTGGAGTCAAAAAACGAATCTCCCTGGAGAAGAAGGAGATCCCTTGTTCAGGAAGAGAGAAGGATGAGATCTCTCCTATTATAGCCAACACTATTCAAAGGACAGTAGCGCATCTTAATGTGAGCCCCATATTGTGGTTACCTCAGACAGGGGGTCTGAGAGTTCCGGACTTGGTGGATTCCGGAGCAACAGGCAATTTAATTGACCGACAGTATGCCAAAGACCTACGAATACCATGCATACAGAAAAGTACTCCTGAACCAGTGAAGGCGGTGGATGGCACTGCTTTGACTTCAGGACCTGTGAGATACCATACTCAAGCGTTGGTGATGCAGTTCGGCTCAACCCACTACGAAAGAATCCAATTTGATTTGATAGATGCACCTCAATTATGTCTCATTCTGGGAATGCCTTGGCTTACACTACACGATCACTCCGTGAAACAGGCCGCACGCACCGTTACCTTGGACTCTCCGTTTTGTAAAGAACACTGTACACATGACAGTTTGATGCAAACCAACGACGAGACTCAAGCTCACTGCTTAGCCACTGGATGCTCCGAACCGTTGTCGTGTTTTGCAACCTCGGTACCATCAGTATCAGATGGCCTTCGACAAACAGGAAGCCAGCCATCTACCCCCTCACAGAGAGTACGACTGCCGGATTGATCTCGTACCTGGGGCTGCAGTTCCCTGTAGCAGGATCTATGCTCTGACTGAACCTGAAAATCAACACCTCCGTGAGTATCTTGACGAGAATCTGGCAACTGGATTTATTTGACCCCCTTCTTCTCCGGCTTCATCTCCTCTTTTCTTTATACCCAAGAAGGAAGGAGGACTTAGAACTTGTATAGACTTTAGAGCCATCAACAGGGTGACCATTAAGAACCGGTACCCAATACCTTTGATTCTGGTGTTGTTGGACCAACTCAAGGGGGCAAAGGTGTTTACGAAACTGGATCTGAGGGGAGCATACCATCTTGTAAGGGTGAAGAAGGGTGATGAGTGGAAGACGGCATTTCGGACAAAATTCGGCTTGTTCGAATATCAAGTGATGCCATTCGGACTGTGCAACGCTCCGGCTTCCTTTCAATACTTCATGGATGAGGTATTGAGAGTTCTTTTGGATGTGTTTTGTATCGTGTATATCGACGATATTCTCATTTACTCTTCTACCATGCAAGAACACAAGGCAGTATTGGATCGGTTGGTACAACATTCCTTATTTGCCAAACCTGAGAAGTGTCTTTTCCACATGTCAGAAATTGAATTCCTGGGATACGTAATTAATACGAAAGGATTGAATATGGATGACAAGAAGGTATTGGCCATATCTCAGTGGAAGTCTCCCACGTGTGTGAAATCGTTGCAAAGCTTTTTGGGATTTGCCAACTTTTTTAGGAGATTTATAAAAGACTTCTCCAAAACCATTCAGCCGATCACCAGTCTCCTTAAAAAGAATGCCAAGTTTATTTGGAATGAGGAGGCCGAACAAGCTTTTCAAAGCCTAAAGACAAGATTCACACAAGCTCCCATTCTACGGCACCCTGATGTTACTCTACCTTTCATCGTAGAAACTGATGCCTCCCATTATGCGCTGGGAGGTGTGTTATCACAGCGGCACCGAGAAACAGGACAACTGCACCCAGTGGCCTTTTATTCTCGGAAACTCACGCCATGTGAGCTCAATTATAGCATAATGGACAAAGAACTACTAGTAATTAAGAGAATTTGTGAGGAATGGAGGCATTACCTTTTGGGAGCTCCACATACAGTCGAAATATATACAGACCACCGGAATTTGCTGTTTCTGAAGACGGCACGGGCTCTAACTCCACGACAGCTCCGTTGGTCTTTATTTTTTCCCGATTATGATTTTGTGATTAAGTACCGTCCTGGGCCCCAGAACGGCAAGGCGGATTCTCTTTCCAGGCCTGACCTTCCCATGGAATCTAACCTTGAGGAAATCTCTGAACCCACGAGAGTCATTCAGGACACAGCCTTTGGCGACCATGAGATTGCATTAATCGCACCCGATAACTTCCTAGAAAAACTGAAAAAAGCTCTCGCCTCCATCGACCAAGACGCATGGATAAGTGAGAACCCTGAACATCACAAGGAGAAGGACCACCTGCTATATCACGATTGTTCTCTATATGTACCAGATAAGGCCTTACAACAAGTCCTCTCCTGGATCCATGACTCCACATTGGGAGGACACATGGGAATAAAGAAGACTATATCAGTCACGGAAAGGCAATTTTGGTGGCCTTCTTTACATCGGGACGTGGAACAATATGTGAAGGACTGTGCAGTGTGTGTCCAAGGGAAGTCTAGTCATGCGAAACCCGTTGGTCTATTGAAACCCATACCAGTCCCTCCTAGCCCTTGGCACACAGTATCCATGGATTTTATAGTCGAGATGCCTCCTAGTGACGGATACAATACCATCATGGTGGTGATTGACCACTTAACCAAAATGGGACATTTTATTCCTTTATCCAGTCTGCCAACATCTGCGGTCTTGGCAAAGCTCTTCTTACAACACATAGTGAGGGTTCATGGACTACTGGCAGTGCTCATAACTGACAGAGGGACTCAGTTCACTTCTCGTTTTTGGCGCGCTTTATGCGCAATAATGGACATTGATGCCCACCTTTCCACCAACTTCCATCCTCAAACTGATGGAAAAACCGAAAGGTTGAACCAGGCTTTGGAGCAGTATTTGCGTTGTTTCACGTTGGTGCAAGCAGAAGAATGGAGTACCTTGTTATGGACAGCGGAGTTCACCTACAACAATACAGAGCACTCATTCCTGGGGTGTTCACCCTTCTACTGTCTGTTAGGATTCCATCCGAGCATGCTTCCCTTCGAGAAACCAGCTACATCAACTCTTCCTTCCATAAAAGAACATCATGCCCATCTCCGTACTGTGTTAACAGACGCCAAGATTCAGGTAAATAAGGCCATAGAGTCAGGAAATAGATTCGCAGACAAAAAGCACTCTTTAGAAGCCTCATAAGTAGGGGATAGAGTATGGTTAGCCACCAAATATATGCGTTTCAGGGGAACAAATAGACTAAACCCTAAGTTCATTGGGCCGTACACCATTAAGAAGGTAGTAAACCCTTTAGCAATGAAATTGGCCATTCCTACTTCATGGCGCATACATCCAGTGTTTCATGTTTCCTTACTGCGGCCATGCCATGAGGATACTAGACTACTGCCTGACAACCCTCCAATAAACATAAAAGGGGAAAAAGAGTATGAGGTTAAAAAGATACTGGATTCAAAACGAATGAGGGGACGTATATATTACCTAGTCAATTGGAAAGGGTATGGCCCGGAGGAGAGGTCATGGGAACCACTACACAATCTTCATTGCCCTGTTCTCTTGCAGCGCTTTCATGAGCAGAATCCCTCCAGACCGGGTAGACCACCGAGGCGTCGGTCGTTACGGGGGGGGGGTTCTGTCATGGTTATCTGCATGAAAACAAGCAATCTTCCTTTCAGTCTCCCTCTCTTCTTTAATGGTATGAATGGGTGAAGAATGTGGGGAAACATAAAAACTACAACTCCCAGACATCCTGAGAAGGGGGGCGCCAGAAGAAAATAGGAGGCACCTGTGAACAGGCTATATTAGATCGGACCCGGAAGAGAAGGGTGCTTGGCAATTTCACCCGGATTCCGATCGGATTGTGCTTCCAGGAGCGAGCATCCAGCTCGTGTATTTCAGCATTATTTCACAGGCTTTGACTCTACGCATATTTGTGTGTTCCATGAATTCGCTGCTACGTTGCTCCGCTTTGACAACGGTAGCGGTATTTATCTCAGCAGGAAGCCGCCATTCGGCTTTACACAGAAGTGCCGTGACTGGATTGCTTTCGGGACGGAGGGCATGTTAGCTGCTGCAGTGGGTTCCTGCGTAGTCTCGATTTCGATTCCCCTTTTCAAGCAGGCAACACTCGACAAGGGCTGGAGTCATTATTGTCGTGACCGTCACAGGCATTTAGGCGCTCCTGGCATACTTCCCATTTCTCATTGGGAGGTTGTGTTATCCTTGTTTCTCTACCTTCGAGAGAAAAGCGGATTGTTTCAGACTGCAGGACTTCGTGTACGCTTGACTCAGCTTCCAGCAAATGAGTGGGAGTAATTCTTATTCAAATCCAGCAGTCAAGTATCCTTTTCTTTTTTTTGAACATTTATTTTGTTGAATTTTGCTGAGCTGTGCTATTGTTGGATTTATTATTCATGTTTTGCCTTTCCTGGGAATATTAAGCTTCATGGTGAATTCTAAACAGAACAATGAAGGCTACGCTTGCTGATTCTGGCAGGACTATTCATTACTTTATGCTCAGAAACTAGTCAGGATACCAGTGCAAGACTCATTGCAAGCAGAGTGTCTGATGTATTATTTGAATGTCTCCTACCTGTGTGAGAAGTGAGCAGCTTCTTTGAAAAGGGTTTTGTTTATAGAGAGGTGCCCCTGTGGGTTCTATCTGAATGCTTTTTTTTGTCTTTTCTTTCCTTCTACAGATATTACACACAAAGGGGGACATTTTCCAGAGCGAGTTAGCCACGCTATGAAGGAAGCTGCGGAGGAAGCTATGTGATTCGCTTCAGCAGTATTTTCTTATTTCATCCCATTCCCCTTTTCCCCAGAGAGGTACCTATTCGAGATAGCTTTTATGAATGCTCTTGAGAGGTATCCCAAAGGGAATAGGAGACATAACTTCACATCGTCCCTGCTGGGTAAAGATACAGGTTAGTGGTGATTCCATTAACTGTTTGTCAGCCCTGACACTACGTGTCAACAGACCATCAGGCTATAAATACTGTCCACATATGGACTCTTGTTGAAATTTGTGCTGTTTTGAAATGTTATGTAAATTAAAATTGGATCTGTAATAGTGACGGATCAAAACTACTTTGTTGTTGTGCTCTGAATTGTTAAAAAAAAGTTTGGTTAATCTAGCAAAATCAGCAATAGCTTCCTAATCATTCTCAGCATATAGATGCACATAGAAACAACGACCGATATGTGGCTTCATTGTGACGTGCAATCCACCATAACACCAAGACTTTTGGTGCATGTCTTAGGGGAAGGAGCAGAGCCTGTTTCAGCAGGCCAATAAATTTGGTTCCACGTAGAAAATGTCAAAATATGTCCTATAACAATTTCAGATCACCCTGCAATGCACCCCCTGACCTCCTCTATTCCCCAGACAAGGAGATGGATAATGCACCCAGCAGTACTCCGAGACCCAGTCCTGAGGGCTGACCTTCAAATAGAAAAATACTTTCAAATGAATGAGCATGAAGAGGTGGGCCACCTATGCCATTTGTAGTAAGAGGTAAATGCATAGGAGCATTAGCTGGTCTTGAGATAATGTGTATAATGGAGAGAGATCTGCTTGAATACGAACTTCTTATGGCAAAACAAGACCATAAAGCCAACCCTACATGCCTATTTCTGCGGAAGGTAACTGCCCTAAGATGCAAACTTAATGCGTTGGCTGTGAACAGATCTTATGAAAAGAGAAAAAAACATAGACCCACATTTAGCGAGACAATTAAGACAGAAATTAGAGATGGGGCACATAGGAGACATACAAGATCCAGGAGGACACTACACAACTTGGAGGAGGAGTAATCCAAAGTATTTAGGGACTTTTACACTAAACTGTACACAGCTGATCATCTCATGGAGAAAGACTAAATTAAATGTATAGCATCTACAGCTCTTCCCAAAATGAATTGCCTCAAAGAGATTACCTCAACTCTCCAATAATGCAGTCAGAGGTTTTGCAGTCATTTAATCTCTAAAACCCAGGAAAGCACAAGGTCCAGATGACTTTACAGCAAGCTTGTATAAAAACCTATAAGAAGAAGGGCCTGATTTAGATCTTGGAGGATGGGATACTCCATCGCAAACGTGACGGATATCCCGTCCGATGTATTACAAGTGTGTAAGATATAATGCGCTTGTAATACAGTGGACGGGATATCCGTCACATTCTAAATCAGGCCCTCAGATCCCAAGCTGTGCATTTCACAAGCCTGCCTGCACCTTGTTGTCTCCTGCACTTTATCTGACCAACTGCTTGTTCACCTTTAAATGGCGGATATCCATATGCATTTTTTAAATCTATTCAATTAACTATTCAATTATTCAATTTGTAATCTTGTAATTCATATGTAATTCTCATTGAGTCAGTGAGGGAAGAAGAAAGCTAGAAAAGGGAGTATTTTTATTCTGAGCGTGCTTTACTGTGCCTGCTTTTACCGGGGACATAGCTGTCTTGCGAGTAGCTGCCATTTTTCCCTATCTTGCCTGGCACTTGACAGGCAGCAATTGTCTTTTGGTTGGTGCTCTAGTCTTTCTGTCCCTGCCCATGTGTCGCAGCAGGGATTAAACCAGAGCTTCTGCTCGCCCGCTCACTAAGATCCCAAACTGTGCATTTCGCTAGCATGTCGGCACCGTATTGCGGTATTTTAAATTGGAGCCATCCCTGTGTATTTTTACAACAATTCAATTACCTTAAACTATTTTTACCCTTTTAATTCACTTGCAATTCACATTGCATGCTTGAGGCAGGAGGAAAGCTACATGGGAGGTATTTTTATTCTGTGTGTGCTTTACTGTGTGTGCTTTTACTAGGGACATGACTGACTCGTGTAGCAGGGCAGCCATTTTCCCTTTCTTGTCTAGCACTTGAGCAGCAGCCACTTTCGGCTAGTCAACACTCTAGTCTTTCTGTCTCTAGCCATGTGTTGGGCCAGGGAAAAAATCAGAGCTGCTATGCGTCCGAGCAGCGAGTATCTGCAGCAGGTCTAGGCATGGACCCCCAACCCAGCGCGAAAGGGTGCCAAAGGCAAGTCTGTACGCACTTTGACGACACAAAACGTCAGAAACCCTGGCTTTTCCAACATGGACCCACAGGTGAGACTAACATACTTGTGCTTTCTCCTTCTATCTCTTAGGGGCCCCTTTATGTCTAGTGATAAATGCTGTCAGGGCACTCCTGTTACCATAAGAAGGCCCTTTTTCCTGCTTGCACTGCAGGGCCTCTTGTTGTCTCAATACCAGTCCGCATGAAGCCCACCATCACGGGGTTAATTAATAATCTCCCACTGAGTCATGTGGCCTCTAGTCTAGGCATGGACCCCCAACCCAGCGTGATATACACTTAGTCATTATTTATTGCTACATTAATGCGGATCTCTTCATAAGTACAATATACAAGTGTGGGGCACTATTCATAGTTCCACACCATATCTATGCTTTGTTATGGAAAGTACCACAAACTCAGTACCACAAACAAACCCAGACTCTACATTGTAATACCATGGTGCTATAACATTATCATGCTGTAGAAATGGGAGGGTCCATTTGAAGAATGGAGGACCTTGGGAGAGGGATCAAACATGTTTCATGCAAACAGCTTATTACTTGTTTAATGTTTTGATGGAATACTATTTGTATTGCTATACGACTCTGTAAACCAATACACATCATATGATGAGTCCAATGCTAGCTTAAATTCAACTCACTTTCATAGTCTCTTTGAAACTTCTCTCTTAACCCTCCTAAACATGAACAAGAATTGTAACTAAATGCATGAACCCAAAGTTGTTATTTCAAACGGTGTTGGTGAAATATGACCTAATTAAAAATAGTAACTGTAACAAGTAAAATTAGTCTGTAAAATAGTTATCTTGGTCATCGGTACATATTGCATTTCTTATTCAGCCGAAAAGCTCCACTCACAAGCATGTTTGCCAACAGCAATGGGGCTGCAAACTACTCAGATCAGCATACGCGTGCAGGCATGCAGGTCACATTTAAAAGATGGCCCTCAGGAAACTCCTGAGCATGAAACAAGCAGAAATGGAAAAACGCAGCCTCCATTTTAAAAGGAGGACGGCTTTCACTGGCGTGCTGAGGTAGATATTGCTATTTAGTAAAATGTGCATGAATTTTCAGGTGTTCCTGAGGTTCCTCATGGATCTTCATTAAGCTATACTTTGTTTAATGTGTTAAGGGTCCCATTAACAGCGCGAATTCAGTCTTTTGGTATTAGTGTAGTCTACTATGCCGAAGACAGCCAGCTGGTTTTCTATATCGGTAAGAACGGTTTCAGGGCAAGAAACTTTTAAAGCCTGTCTAACTAGTGTAATAGGCCGGTGAAACAGAGGCATTTAAAACGCAATTCAGACAAAACAGAAGTTCTGCTCTTCAGAAGTGCATATGAGGCCAGGCCTAATGAATGGGGGCCTGCTGGACTCGTACCTCCTCCTTCACCATCCACGTCACTAGAAATCTAGGCGTTACTTTTGATAATGACCCATTGACATGATCTGTGAGTGACACACAACCATCATTCCAAGAATGAAATTGTCTGTGCTCTGACATTACTTTGCACTAAGTCAGAAACAGCATTTGTGCATTGCCCACTATCTGAGAAAATTATTCCCTAATATCTACAAAAGCACTGTTTTCATGTATGTGTGTGTAGGATACATATCAGGAGAGCAGCTGATGTGGAAGCTTTTATGTTGCAATCACCTTTTTTTTCTTAAGAAATGTAGGAGCATGTCTCTCGTATAACATCCTTCAATCTCAGACATCCAAGCTTAACCTGTAATAGTCAGTGACAATTGAAGAAAAGGACGTAAATAGACAGAACTCTGTCTTTGAAGTATATGAACTTTTAGATTGTGCTTTACCAAGCTTTTGCCCACTCCACAGCACTGAAGTAGCACTGTTAGCTGTTGCAGATCATTTAAAAATGATAGCAGATGGTGGCACAAGTGCTGGCTAGCTCTTGGCAGTCTTCTTTTTTTAGCTAACTAAACTCAGGCAGTCTTTCTTCCTCCTTACTGTTCCTTGACCAAATCTACAATATGTGGAGTCCCACGGAAGTCCTCCCTTAGTCCCACAGTTTTCATTATCTATATGAACCTGTTAATGGCTCTCATCAGAACATTTGGATTCTCCCTTAGATCGTCATCTCTTTCAATGACAACTCAGGGGACTAGAGCAAGACTGTTTTTGCAACTGCCTCTCCTTGGTTTCTCACTGGATGAGGGATGATTCGCTTACAATTAATGCATTAATGTTCTTATTTTTGACGGCCCTTCGTCCCTTTCGTTTTGGTTGTGATGGCATCCACTGCTGGGCATGGCTCCTATTCCTTCTAAAACTGTTAGAAATCTGGGAAATGTGTTTGACAGCTCGCATTCCTTCCATGACCAGATCAATTCTCTCATTTCTTCCTATAATCTCATTAGGATGCTTCCCAAGGTTGCAACGCTTCTCCCTCTGGACTCCTGGAAAACTTATAATTCTTTCATGAGCTGGCTATGGTCATTCTCTGAATATTGGCCTTTCTAAACAACTTTTAGAGCGAATTCAACTCATCCAAAGTTTTGTTCCAAGTCATCTCCTAGGACACCCTCTCAGATGTTCTATCTCTGATCACCCCAAAAATCTTCATTGCCTTCCCGTAGTCAAACAGTCTATGTTCAAAGCGTTGTGCATTTATTATCAGACATTCAAACACAAGGGGCCTTTTTTTATCTGTAATGAGATATGCAACTTTGTACATAGCAGGGACTTCTAGTCTGCTTCTGCTTATTTAGTCAAAGTTTTGCATATCAAGAGGGCTCAAATGGGTAGTTGATATTTTTCAGTCTTAGGGATAAGCCTGGGAACGTCCTCCCTCTGCATCTTAGTGCTGAACCCAACTATCATATTTTCAAGAACAAGATAGTATGTGGGTGAAGTGGCTCTATAAATGGTATGTATACATTCAACCTCTATTCCCATCTTCAGATTTGTGTTAGAGATCTCAGCTTGAAGGCGTAGTTTGAAAACATTTCAGAGAAACCCCAAAGGTCTGTAGACATGACTGTTTGATAAATGCATTAGTAAGATAATTTAAAGTTGATACGGGTGATCTAATATTGCAGCCTTCCCTTTATGACCACAGAAACACGCCCAGTGAATCCTTCTTCAACCTCAAACTTCCATGCATAAACTTTTAGTGATCTCATCTGTAGTATCTACTCAGTGTTAGGCCATATGAATCCAGAATCCATAGGCCAAAGGCAGATTCAGTCAACACCTTAAGCACCAAAAGGCAAAACACAGTAGCCTTGTGTTGATTCTTGTTTCTTTTCATTTTTTCCATGAGTGCTTTACAGGGCGTTTGTTCTCTTGTGGAAACTTTGCTTTATTTCTGGAGGTCCTGCAGAGTTGCAGTCTAGCTGGACAGGTGTGGACATAGTAAGCATGCTGGTAATCATTATATAATGGTGAGAGGGAAGAAAAAACAGCTGCTTTCCCATCCTCATTGACAGTTTCATGGAGGTGGATCTGCAGTACAGAAACAATATGAGAACTGGGGAAAAGAAGATATGAGAGGGTAAGTATGGGAACTGGGCATGGTTGCGAAGAATCATTCCTGCATTATGAGGTTGTGGGAGTGATCCTGGTTTCACCTAATTAGGAAATGGGAGAAATTCAGGACTCTTGCTCTGTCTGTGTGTCTGAGTGATCCATATCCATGGCTTTTCCTAATGTTAAATCATGGGTAGAGAGTAGTGCTTCTTGTATTTTCTTATAATTGACTTTTTCAACAAGCTGATCTCTCTCCATTCATTCTTCAAACTCTCTATGTTCACACGAAACTACAAAAATACTTAAACCTCCTACAAAAATAGCTATGGTTTCCCCAGACAGTTGTGCCTTTCCATTGTTATATTTTTCCTTCCTTTAGATCTTGTGTGAAATTATTTAAGTGCTGAAGTATATTCATGTATATTGTTACCTTCCCCTAACACAGTTTCTTTTGGAGTGTGCTTCAATATTTTATGACTTTTTGGACCTGAACAATGTTTTAAAATGCACATTTTTTCTTTTGAGTGAAGGAGTCCCCATCAATGGCATCAAAACACGCCTCAAAGTTTTCCGTCCATTGCTCCCAATCACACTTTGATGCAGAAGGATCAGGGACAAAAGCGAAAGGAGGAACAATTGCATGCTGGCTTGAACTAAGTATATTTCTTTTCCCTCTTCAAATTGTTATTTATATATTGCTTCATATGGTCTCCTCTTAGGAAACTCATTTGAACAATATGATTTTGTACTATAGCATTAAAAGTTGATGCAATTAAGTTTTAAAGAATATTCTTGCAAATACGTTTTTTGAAAACAATTCCCTTGTAAGCTCTTTACCTTTCTCTAATTCCACAAATTATGCCACCAAGAAACAGTCCTCCACAGAATATACAATGTTGCGTGCCATTGCGCCCAAAGAGTAATGGCCACTGCAGATATGCACGTTAGAGACACGCTTTTGCTCTTCACCAGTGCGATCCAATGACGTTGCGCCCCAAAGAATATTGGCTGCTGCCGATATGCGTGTAAGAATAGCAGCGTGCATAGAACTAACAATGTATTCCACTGACGTTGTGCCCAAAGAGTAATGGTGCATTATTCTCTTCAGAGTGGTAATATATGTATGACACAATTGCAATTCAACCCAAATGCCATCTTTCACACATCTCTTCTAACTCACAACAGGATTCCACTTAACTTATCTGATTTGCTTCTCCAAAACCCATCTCCATCCAACAATCATGCACACTATAATGTATTAACAAATGAGGCATAATAATAATAATTTTTCATTCGACATATCCTTATCTGTTATTTTGATACGCTACTTCTAAGGGGGCCATCCAATGTACAGAAATTATAGTCCCCTTTACCCAGTCCTGCATCGCTTACAATCGCCAACAGGCCTTCCAGAATGTTGCTTGATGATGTATGCTTAGGTTTTGAGATCTATTATAACGCCATTCACAGCAGGGTAATTTGGACGCTGAGTGTTTCTGATCATTTAGTAAATTCTTTGTTTCGTCAAGGGGCGTGAGTTCTACTTTTTCTTGGCATCTCGCAAGTAATTATTAAGGCGAGAACAGTCTGCAGTGCTCGAGTTACATGTTTAGTCACTGCATTGTACCAACGCGCAGCATCGGGGGTTGCCAGTGGGTTTGTGAGATTGCGATTTGTTCAGTTTAACTTTAATGAAATATTGTTTTTAAAGAGTATCATTCGGATAGGTAGAGGCTGCAGCACTTGTTAGTAACTTCACACATTTGAATTGGTACTTCCACAGCTCTCTCTCCTTGCAGATGTGTCAAAGATGTACACACATGGGACACATGCTGTTGAGGTTATTTGGTGCACAAACTAAAGGCTATGCGAAACTGCGTAATTTTTTCTCATGAAAGTACTCAAAGTTCATTGAAATGTTGCAAAATTACACTTTTAGGATGAAATGTGGTTTATCTGGTATCTCGAGTGACTTTTTTATGCAAAGACATAGCTAGCATAAAAGGGGTAATGCAAGATAAAAGCAGTGGACTGGTTGAAGCAGTACATATCTTGGTACAACTGTCTGCACAAACCTGCCTCCAACGGGCAAAAATTACATGAAGTTTTGTAATGCGAAATTTCAAGAATTTCTTAAAATTTTGTGACACATAATTCAACAATTTCTCTTGCCTAGTTAAAGTTTTCATCCAGACCTATACACAATGAAGTTTCCATGATGGTTTTCAAGGTCATCCTGTTATTTTTAATTGCAGATTTTTCTTCCAATTCGTCTAACTACCGTTAATGTCGATTCACCAAAATGCCAGAAGCGGTGGAATTCAGATCCCACACTTTTAATCTATGATGATATTATAGGGTTGACCCATTGCACTCAACAGCCTCCTATTTTCTGCTGCGAGGAGAGTGAAAACTATATACAGTAAAAACAGCTCTTTGAGCCTCATTTAGTTTGTCTTCTTGATACTGCCTCCATGACCGCACAGACCAGGGATAGCAAGGTTAAGCCAAGCCCATTCAAACTGTCCCACCACCTCTCGTCCTTGTCACAATCATTACTCACAAGGTGTTCTCACCTCAGGACAGGAGAAAAAAACTTGGAAGTATTCTGGATTTAGATTCACCCACCCACATGGGGGCTACAAAAGTATAGCCTACACAGCATCTTTCCTCACTTTAACAAGCCCACTGGAAGATCAGCAATTACAGGCAGGAGGATGTTTCATAATAACTGTGACAAGGCAGAGTAGGACTAAGGAAAATGAAACTTGACAGTAAGAAGCTAAGACATTATACCTACATCCCTTGTTCTCACCCCTGTGGGAAATACTCAAGCCATGCTGACCTTCAAACTTAAAAAGAAATATATATACAAGACCACTAATAACTGGCAGCTACATTGTGCATGCATGGGATAAGGTAGCCAGTGAAAGTATGTAAGCCCAGAAAGGCCACGGGGCATGCTTGAGAAACTGATTGCTATGAGGTGTGCGAAAGCCCTCTAATCGGAGGCCTATAACAAGGGGTAACCACTGAAACGCGTCAATGTATAATTAACACCAAATCTGGAAGACATTGAAGAACACAGTAGATATTGACGAGTTGATGATACTCTGTGACACAAACAATGATCCAGAAGGATTAGTGACTGTAAAGACATATGTGACTGTCTACAGTACTCTCCTTGTCTATATCTATATGTTTGTACAATGAATTGTCTTGTATTATAGAATAGAGCTCCTCCCTTCTGTTAGAAAAGAGTACACTATGATGGATTTTTAAATGTTTCATGTATTTTAACTATTGTGATTTTGGTATTGCACTATTGGGTTCTTAACATATCATTTAATTATTGGCTCTCAGATGAGATTGGATATACGAATAAAGCATTAATATTTTTTTAGATAAAAAACATAAATGTGTGGTGTTGAACCTTGATGTCATCGGGATGAATGTGAAGTATGGAATGAGACTGAAACATAAGAGTGGAGTTTGCTTGAGTCTTGATACAGAAACCCAATGGGAATTTTATACTTGACTAAGAGTCTAAAGAGGTGCCCTGCCCCTTTGGGTAAGTGGGGCCCCTCTTTAGTGATGATCACATAATTGTCTGGTGACAGCTGCGCTGTCAAGCCAGGCCATAAAAAGTGCTGGTACTCACTATTTGGAGTTCCTGTTTGCTCTTGAGAAGTGCCAGTACTCTCTCATTAAATGTACTGCAGCAGTGCTGAGAAGTGCTGGTGTTCTGCTCTTCAGATTAAAGAGGTGTAATTGCTCAGTACATCAGCTCACTGTCTGCCAGGAATCCTCTGAGACCCTCAAGCCTTAAATAACTCAGGATAGTACTTGTATACCCGGAACCCTCCTCAGGTGACCCATGAGGAAGGCACTAGGATCCAAGGTTCATGGCTTGAAATGAGCAAGCCAATCTGTATTTTCAGTAAAGGAACATGGTTGACAGATGGGCTCTGTACTTAAACAATTAAGATGGACAACAAGAATTCATTTTGGTATCACTGAGAAAATTCAATCACCATGCAGTCATTATGCTGAAAAGTGACAGTAAATATGTTGGAAAGGATGACAGAGTGTTTGTGAGCCCAGAGGGATAGGGAGTACCCTACCTAACAAATTGTAAAAGTTGAGACAAACTACATTGTGATGAGACATGAAGCAAAAGACTGAACTGCTTTAGATTGGGAAAAGCTCTGACAAAATGGAAACCATGCACATATTTTACAGAGACTGCATTAGCGACTATGTCGTTGTGGTTAAGCTTCACTTGCTACTAAAGAAGTCTTTTTTGATTTGCGAATAACTTTTCTATCATTTGATGAATATGCACAAAATTGGGCACACAATTAGGACATTCAGCAGAAAGCCAAGTTTGGTGCAAAATTGTAAAGGGGCGAAAATGTAAAGAAGCATTTTACAATTTTTGTTCTCCACTATACAAACATGTCATAAACTAGAAATTTACTCAGCACAGACCCTTCACTTGGTCTGTACTTAAATCCATTCATTAGTTTTTGATATACATATATATATATATATTTTTTTTTATTGTTGTATTTATTAGGTTATACAGTAAATGAGAAACATGTCACGCTTCTGCAAGTTAGACAATAAGTAGGACCTATTACAAAGTATACATTCAGTTTTTGATATATTCGTGTACAAAAATGACTCATTTTTTTAACACGGATATATCAAAAACTAATGATGGGATTTAGACCAGAGATGAACTACTAGACACATTAGCATTTTATCGTCGAAGTATCCTCTGTTCTAAAGATAATTCAAGGATAATATACTTGAAAAAGTAAGCAGATCTGGTAAGATGAGGGAACATTTTTTTCCAGGTTCCCAATGCGGCTTTTCCAGATCCTCAAATGATGCAGAAGATTTGATTAGCTGTCCACAACTTTAAACTACAAGATACGCGTCACTGAAGCATTTATACTTTAAACAAGCAGTGTCAAAGCTAATAGGTCTCGCCTATGTGAGAGCTACTGACTTTGCCTGTCTTTTAGCCTTGTTGTAGAGAATTAGGGCTACAGTGCAACATGGCTAAAAGTCACTTTTTTTAAAGAGCCATAAAAGGTTTAAAAAATAAAAGCACAATGACGCACTAAGGTAAAAAAAATAAAAGCACTTATAGTGCTTTTTAAAATAACTTTTAGCCAACCTGCTATGCTAAAGAATCTTGTACATGTTGACTCTAAGCACTAGATGAAATTATTGAAACATGTATAGGCAAGAAATGTTAAAAAGAAAAAAAATTATATAAAAAAATCAATGTTTTTTACTCTTTTTGATACAAATAATGAAATAATGATTATGAATAATTTCAATGTATATTTAAAAAAAATATTTTTTCTAAAAAAATATGAGCCTCAAAAATTGTAAGGATGTAATGCTGTTATGTGGTCATAGCGACTAGCCCTGTAGAGCAATAGCCAATGTTCAACAAAGAAATATAGGTCTGGTGGGAGTCTCTTTGCATTTACCTATGATTGTTCCCCCTTCCTCCCAGACCTTAAATTAATTCACAGGGGGTACCCTTATCAGTGTGGGCCATTGGACTAATGCATCCACTCTAGAAACCTAAGTTTGGAAATGGGTCCACTCAGTCTTTCATCCTTTCGAGGATGATAAAATGAGTACCACTGAGCTAGGTATCATTTTTGTAATGCTGCTGTGTCATGTCTACACAGCTGACGAACATGAGTGTCGTTTGCTGAGACTGCCGTTTAGAAGCAGTACAAAAATGGTTGAAATCTGCCTCCTGCAGGGACTGAACCCCTTGTAAGATGCCTGAATATAAAGAAAAACAGCTTTAAGGTAAACTGCATAGAAACTATGAACAAACGAGCTCATGGGAGGCTGGTAGAAGTTGTTTTCACAAGGTGCACTAGAGGGAAGAACCTGCCTTCTCTAAAGGGATACAAATTAGAGTTTGGAACAGTAAATATTAGAGAAATCGATCTAAAAGTGGAGTCCACTAACCCATGAGGGCCCACATAGTCTACTCATGAGCCCAAAACTGTCTAGAAAATTAAGTAATAATATTAGCGGGTTAATAAAGTATATATATATAAAAAGCCAAATTGTAAATTTTAAAATTCTCTTTAATTGTCAAATAATTTGAAATTGGTGGCTCTAAATTAAGTTGACAGTTTGATTTGTGGAAGCAGCCCAAGCACAGCAAAAGGAATTTAGTATGGAAGATTAGTGGCTGAATTGAAACACTGGTATACACCAACAAAACGAGAACATGAATTAGGAGCAAAAAGACAAAGTGATTACCTACAGTTCAGCTTCTTGCTTTGTCTTTTAGAAATAAAACTACATTTTGAAAACCTCCAACGCCCCTACTAAATTTTTGATTTATTTGTATAGTTTTTGTTTGCAAGTTAAATATTTCACATTTTGTGTATTTGCTTGATGTATACTTATTTCAGCATTTTTGTGTATTGTTTTGAGGTTTAAATCATAGAAATTGCTTAGGCTGAGGTCCCCAGCTTCCTGTAATCATTTGGTGGGGGTCCACAGAAGTTAAAAGGTAAATAACCACTTTTTTAGGTTTTAGTTTTTAAGTGCAGCCCATGTGTATAATTTCATAAACTGAAAAAAGATGTTCGTACAAAAAATTATGGACAAGGGACACACAAGAGGCTGCACGTTCTCTATGCACTTGGCACTTTAGCTGTATATTGATTTTAAACTTCGTTAGTGTGGCGCTTTTACTGACTACGAGTGTTTTTTAATATTTTAATACCTTCAATTACTTTTTAGGTAACCCTAACGCTAGCTGTTTTTTATTCATACCTTCACTCCTTCACTCCTCTGAGCCTCGCTCCGGTCCACCGCAGCTTCGCCGTTTGTGTGGAGGGCAAGCTCTTTCCTCCTTTGCAGCGCTTACACCAATTGAGGCGCACTTCCGGTTGGGCTCCAGGAGGGCGGGACTAGCTTGCGATCTCCTCTATTTCAGATGAGGAGATCGCGACCGCGCAGCGGACGTGTGCAGCGGGCGTGCCTAAGGCAAGCCCGTCTGCGCCCGTCCGTGCCTGGACGTCGCTAGACGCCAGGCATGCTGCCAGTTTCACCAAAATCGGGCTCACCTATGCCCCGGCCAGTCTCTTGGACATTAGGAAAGCTGTCCGCCCTTGCAACCATTCTCCAGGCCTCCTCCCAGAGGGACCATTCTGCTGCTTGCATTGTGGTTTCAATTCCTGGGCATCGATCCCCCCATTGCCTTCTCCTACCTCACGCTCCAACAACGTTATTAATCTACTTAGCCTCAATTGTCGCTCATTAGTTAAACATCATTCTGACATCTATGACTTGCTATCCGACGCCCTCTTTTTAACTGAGACCTGGCTATCTGCTGACTCAGAGTCAGTGCTAGGACTGGCCCTTCCCCAGGGCTTCAATATCGTGACCCTCAACAGAGAGTCTAGAGGGGGCGGCATTGCCGATTTTCAAATCTTGTTACACCTGCTCTTTCGTCAAAGAGACTCTAGCTGGCTGTGAGTGTGCTCGCTTCGGGCTCTCTCTGAACGCCTGTTATACCATGTCTGGGTTACTTATATATCGTCCGCCCGGACCCTCTAAAGAGTTTAGGTCGTCACTGGTGGAAACTGTCAATATCTTGGCCACAAGGACAGCTAATTTTAGTGTCATCTGGGATTTAAACCTGCACCTAGAAAATCCCCAGGATGTGGAATTGTGTAACTTCCTGGCGGATTTGGGCGCCTGTCAGCTGACGCAATTGGTTCAGGGTCCCACTCACTCTGCAGGTCATCTGCTGGACCCTGTGTTCTCAAATCTTCCTTTGTTATCAGTCTTCACGCCCATTCCGGTCTGTTGGTCAGATCATTATTTGATCTCTATGTCTCTCTCTGGGGTCCTCCCCCCGCAGAAGCAATGTCAGAAGGTTGTTTTTAAACGTCCGTGGCATAAACTTGATCTCGCACAATTTCACGACTTTCTCTCTAGAAATGCCTTCAGCATGCCAGACGATCCTGATGCTGCTGACAAAGCTTTCTCAGATTGGATTTGCAGACCCCTTGATGCACTCATTCCGGCGAAGTGGTCAGCTAGCCGTAACTCCAAATCCAACCCTTGGTACAACGACGCTCTTGCCACTCTGCGTAAAACCTGCAAAAGGTTGGAACGAGTATGGAGACGGGACTATGACCCTTCACAGAAGAAATGTTATCAAGCAGCAATGAAAAGCTATCACAGGGCCATTCACACAGCGCGTGCAGCCTATTTCACTGGGGAAATCAGGAGTAGTGGCAATCCTTCCAAAACGATTTTTTCCATACTGAAGAGTTTGAAACAACCTGGGGTCCCAGCAGTGCTTCCGATATCATCTAACGAGCAATGTGAGGCCGTTGCCACCTTTTTTGTTGAAAAGGTGGAAAACATTTACTCATCCTTTCCTCGCATTGTCACGAGTCCTGACCCTGCTTCGGGTCCGCTCCCAATTTACACTCTGGCTGCTCTCCCGCTGGTCTCCTTGGAGGAGCTACGGTTGGTTTGCACCAAGATTAAATCCGGATCCCCCTCCGACCCCCTCAAACCTGACCAGTTTATGAGATTGTTACCTGTGCTCTTATCACCCCTGAGCCAGGTGATCAACAAATCTCTGTCCAGTGCGGCTGTTCCCTACACTTGGAAGCAATCAAGGGTGGTTCCTCTGCTTAAGAAACCTACCCTGGACGCTACCAAACTGGAAAACTATCGCCCGATCTCCCTTCTCCCGTGGCTCGCTAAGATCACTGAGACTCACGTTAACTCCATCCTTACCAGATTTCTGGAAGTGAACAACTGTCTAGACTTCTCGCAGAATGGCTTCCGCTCGGGCCACAGCACGGAGTCGGCTCTCCTGGCTGTCATTGAGCATCTCAGGCTCAGTCTAGATGAGGGACGTACGTCGGCTCTGATTCTTCTAGACCTCAGTGCCGCATTCGACGCGGTCTCTCATCGGATCCTCTTACGTAGGCTAAAGGAGGCAGGTGTTACGAGCTTGGCCTTGGACTGGTTTGCTTCTTTTCTTTCTAATAGGGCCTTCCAGGTCGTGGCTCCACCGTTTGCCTCCGCGTTTCATGCCAACAAACAAGGGGTCCACAGGGCTCCGCGTTGAGCCCCACGCTTTTTAATCTCTATGTGCAACCTTTGGCGGTCCTGGCAAGGAGCAGAGGGCTCACCATTGTTTCATATGCTGATGATACTCAGCTGGTGGTTGCTCTCTCGAACGACACCGGGGGAACAGCATCCAAGTTTCAGGAGGATCTTGCGGCTGTCGCCAAGTGGATGACTGATAATTGTCTCCAACTGAACTCCAGCAAGTCAGAGGTCCTGCTGGTGGGGAACCATCAAGAGCTCTGGGGGGATCGGTGGTGGCCGGCCATTTTGGGATGCGCACCTACCCCTAAGCAGGTGGTGAAAGATCTTGGTGTCTGGGTCGATTCGAACCTCAGCTTTCAGGTGCAAACCAAGAAAGTTGCAGGGACCTGCTTTGGCATACTTCGGGGGCTTAAACCTCTGCTTGGGTTTTTTGATCCACCCGTTAGGCAAATGATCATTCAGGCCTCCATTTTATCAAACCTGGACTATGCCAATGCACTGTACATAGGGGTAAATAAGACCGAAACCCTGAGACTACAGCGAGTTCAAAATGCGGCTGCACGAACCCTGCTGGGCCTCCCCAGAATGTGCCCCACTTCTAGTGCTATTCGCCGGTTGCATTGGTTGCCTGTTGTCAACCGAGTCGAATTCAAGGTCCTCTGCACTGCATTCAAAATCTTGAAATCTTCCTCTCCGGTAATCTTGTCCAATCTATTATCGCCATATTCCCCCACGCGCCAACTTCGCTCCTCGGAACAACATCTGGCGATTGTGCCTCGTACGAGGAGGGCGCTATCGGACGGGTGCTCTTTCCGTTTACTGGCTGCCAAGCTTTGGAACGCTCTGCCATTTCCCATTCGTGCCATGGAGAACTATTTGGCTTTCCGCAGGGCTATTAAAACCCATCTTTTCCCCACAGCCTAGTGCCTTCTTCTGATCTCCAGCCTCTATGTTCTGTTCAGTCCTGGGACGCCTCTTTGCTGAGGCAGCTGTGCGCTATACAAAACATGCTAACATAACATAACATTACAAGTCACGATACCATCATGTCTAGACATCTTATATTATAACATGTCAAAGTAGAAAGCCTTTATAAGTCTTTTGTTGGCAAAAAAATGTACCTTGCACAGCTTGGAAAAGCTATGCAGCCAAGCCTGTTTAGCTTTCTTAGGATTATCCTATATTTTTTCCAAACAACTTGATAATCTCCAAGCATAATGGAGGTACTCTATGTTTCACTAAGATGACTGTCCTCAGAGCTACTCTCTGCTGGCAGGGGATTACCCAAAGTAAACCCAGAACCTGAGTAACGGTGGTTACTGAATCAATATCCCAGGCAATGCAGAAACTGGCAATGGTAACAGAGACTGCAGTTCAGGAGTACATGTCTTTTTAGGTCTCATCTACACAGCGCATGTCCTGTCTCTGTGAGACATTTTGTTTACATATTGTGAGCTTACAGCCAGCCCATAGCTTACCATTGGCTAGACTCAGCGTCGCTCTCATTTGCTTCTTTCTCGTTTGTCATGGCATGCCTGCATCATGTCCTCTTCTTGTCATTGGCCCTTCCCTGGTGCCTGGACCAAGTATTTGTGTACTTACACTTGCTCCCGTTTTTGAAGCTACTGGTTTTTGTGTTCAAGCACTCCCTATGAGTGCTTGTGTTTTCATGCCGTCTCCCATATGGGTGTCTCAAAAACCACTGCATGTGCTTCTTTAACCTCTCACCCGGCCATGTCACTTCTTTTCCGTCCCCCCGCCCCATCCCAGTTTCTTCTCCCCCTACCTGCCCGGTGCCTGTTTCAGCTCAAACCCACCCGCCCCATCACTGTTTCTGTCCCCCCCACCCGCCCCATCCTAGTTTCTCCTATTATCCCTCCACCTGCCCCTTCACTGTTTCTTCTCCCCCATCACAGTTTCTTCTCCCTCCCCCCACCGGCCCGTCACTGTTTCTTCTCCTCCCCACACCTGGTCACAGTTTCTTCTCCTACCATATCGACCGTCCCCGTTGTTTCTTCTCCCCCTCCCAACAAACAAAAGGAAAAAAAGTGCTATGACGCAGCCAGTGTTGGCTGCTTCATAGTATTTTCTTTAGCATCCTGCCCTCCACCCTCACCCGTCCTCCTATTCACCACCCCCGCCTGTCCTCCTATTCACCACCCGCACCGACTGACAAAACCAATAGATCGACCTTAGGCAAGAAATATTGGTTTTGCCAGTGCTTGTTTTCCTGCTGATGGGGACTGGCTATCCCTTTAAAGGAGCATCTTGTACACCATAACCGGGATCCCCTGTGGATCCTTGGGCATGGGACATTATGGGTAGTGGATAAGTCGTATTTGGGAGTGTCTTCACTGTGCGCATAGCTGGGGGGGGGGTCTGTGGAACACTATGTGCATAGGTATTAACGAAGATGGGTTTCCTGTAGGTTGTTTGTTGTCATGGTTTGTGGTAGAAATGTCAGTCTGCATGAAACTAGGCTCAAGAGCTCCTATTCCCTCCCAGTCTTGCCAACCCCTCTATAACCCATGTTATGTGTTGAGTGGGTGGATGTTGCCCTCCTTTCACTTTTTTCAGAGCAGGCTTCCCCTGTTATAGTGAAAATAAATCCTCGCACCCCTTTCTTTGTTCATGGCAGTCACCCAACCACTGGAGATTTCTGTCTGTCGGTTTTCCTCTAGGGCCAATCTATTTTAACACCCACAAGGCCAACTGGTCTCACCTTAGACTCTTTACTCTTGAAAACTGTGAAAATAAGAGATAAATTGACTCGTTTATCTCTCATTTTCCACACTAAATCTAAAATCCGTGTGCATACGATTTTAAATTCTGAGTGGTGCTTATGTTGTGCTAGGCAGGGGAGGCTCCTTCGTAATGGCGGAGGAGTGTCACCCCACTGGTCAGTCGGTCCGTGGTGAAATGAAAAATAAAATGACTACTGACTGACTGAGCCGATGCCAGCAGTGTAGGGAGGGGTGGGACCAGATATAGCAGGGAGGAGTGGTAGGCGCACTGTAAGAATTGATGTGTAATAATGTCTTTGAGTATTAGCAAATCTCTGTCAGTGCTCGTGGCAGCAATGATTTGTTCCACTGATAAGGCAGCAAGGATACTGGATTTTACGATGAAGTTAACATGAGCATCAGCTGCTTTAGAAGTGGTGGTGTCATGACACAGTATTGGTACACATGAGAAGTAGTCAGCAGAGTTTTGAACTTTTCCTGGACGATGCACACTCATATAATCATACTCCTCTTAATGCGAGGTGGCATCTTGGCTTTAGGATTACCGAAAATGGTAAGTAATGCTTGGTGGTCAGTGACAACCGTGAAGTGCTTTCTATACAGGAACACATAAAAATGCTCACAAGCCCACACCACAGCGAGGCTTTCTTTTTCGAATAAGCACGTTCTGTCTGTGACAAACTCCTGCTAGCATAGACCCCAATGTGTCTTGGGGCATTAGGATGTCCATTGTGCTTGGCAAATATGGCACCTAACCCCACTGGACTGGCATTAACAACAATCTCTGTTTGTAGTTTCGGGTCAAAGTATGCCATTTCAGAGGCATTCTCA
Organism: Calotriton arnoldi; assembly: GCA_963921515.1. Classification (NCBI taxonomy): domain Eukaryota; kingdom Metazoa; phylum Chordata; class Amphibia; order Caudata; family Salamandridae; genus Calotriton; species Calotriton arnoldi. Next base: position 1,882,456 of record CAWUFW010001516.1, read on the forward strand.
ATCGATGTTTGATTTTCTTGAAGCTTTGTTCACATTCACGTGACCATCGAAATGGAACATTCATTTCATTAAGTCTCTCAATGGGGCACTTACAGTGGCAAATCACATATGTACCTTGAACAGTAGCTGGCCATATCTAAGAAGAATCGCAGCATAGTTATATCTTGTGGGGGAGAAGTGGATGACAAAGCCTGTACTTTATTTGGATCTGGAGTCATTCCCCCATCAGAAAAGATATGACCAAAAAACTTGAGCTCTGTTTTATGAAACTCACACTTTGCTGCAATCAAAGTGAGACTGGCATCAGCAAGTATACGACACACTTGTGTAAGCGCTTTATCATGTTCATTTCGGGCCAAAAACCAGTATGTCATCACTGTGATTGAAAGCATTTGTGACTGGCTGTATAATGCGACTAATGACATCCTGAAAGAGTTCTGCAGCTGATGACAATCCGAAACTAAGTCTTTTATATCTAAATAAACCAACATGAGTCAAAAAGGTAGTAATGTACCTGCAAATTTTCTTCCAGTTCGAGTTGGTGTTAACCTTTGTTCAAATCAAGGCGGGAAAAGACTTTGGCTCCATTCAGCTGCGTAATCATGTCAGCAATATGCAGCCCTAGGTGTTGTTCTTGTTAGCTTGGCGCATATCAATGCAAATGCGCACGGCTCCTCCACTATCCTTCTTAGGCTCTACCACTAAGGGTGGCGTCGGACTGGTGGATCCCTCAATGTCATGCTTTAATAGTGTCTCAGGTTCTTTCTCAACAGCCTTTTGTAAATGCAATGCAATTCGAAGATGTCGTTAAGCAACAGGACGGATTTCCTCATTTATGTGAAGCTGTACTTTAACTGTCTTAAGTCTTCCTAATCCAAGAAAACAAGATGGAAACTGATTCACTATCTCATGATAGGCATTGTCATTGTAGTTTACAGAAATCAACCTCATGTCAGCAGCAGTAAACTGAGTAAACATGATCTCGTTGAAGTGCCTGGTAGGACATGAATTGGTGCTTGGACTTCCATCTTTTTATGCTTCACAGTTGCTATAAACAAACCTTGACTTTGCAGTGGTATTGATGCAGCCCACATATACACTTTGGTTTTCAAGGGGGATAAACAGAGCACTGGAGAGAGTTTATTGTACTTTTCCGCATAATGTTTATTGACGCACCACAGGATAAAAGGTATGTAGCACCCATTCACCTTTAGTGTGATTTTGGGACAGTGTTTAAATTAATTTTGAACTTTCACTTTTTGATCTCGCTTCGGCCAGCATTCTTCCTTGCAAGAAGCTAATCCTACATGCGCAAATTGGCCATTGGTCGACATTCACATCGCACACCCATCTTCCTCGCTGTCATTTAACAATGAAAATGACGAATTTTTAGATGAGGAATTTGACGACAATCGACGTCGTTCAGTTTCTACTAGCCTCAACTGAAGTTGCCGCTAAGCCTTGTGGGTGTAGTTGAAACTTCTCTGGAACTTTCTGCCATCCATTTTGCTTTCTTGACCTGACACACTTGATCTACCCTTCGCTTTGCAAACCATTACAAAATGGCTCGCTTTCCTGCAGCCTGTTCATATCTGTCCAATGGCAGGACATTTATCTTAATGTGGAAATGAAAATCCACATCGAAAACACAACTTCTCTTTCTTAGGAGACATTACTTTGTGACCTTCTACCTTGTGTTTTGGCGTACTTTTCCCACTCAGCGCTGATTAATTTTGGGCTGTTCCGGCCTCCATGTTAGTGACTTATCCGTCAGCTCTTTCTTCAGCTCTAGCAGCCATGAATACTCGCTTCAAGCTGAGTGTCTATTTCAACATTCATCGTCTGAAGGAATCAAAGAGACAATCACCTATTACTCTGAGACGCATGGCCTCTTCATCGTTGAACTTGCATTGCTTGATGAGCGAATCAAGTCTTTCTACAAACTCATCCAACGTTTCACCAGCTTTCTGCCTTTATTGACTGAAAATGTACTTTTCACAGTCAACATTTGGCATTGGATTGAACTTGATGTTAAACGCCTCTTTGATTTGACGGTACATCATTTCATCATCGTGTGGTATTTTCTTTATCACTTCTTTTACTCCTTCACCCGCCAAATTCTTTACATATTTAACTATCTTTTTTTGTCATTTGCTTCTTCCAGCGCATCAATGAAATATTCGAAGGATTAGATCCAGGCAGTGCATTGTTCACCAATATTCTGTTTTTAGGCGATATCGAAGGGAGGTGGTGGTTTTAAGAAGGTGGCAGCACCATATTTGGGGCTCTTTTCAGCAGCCATTGCAAAGCTTCACTATTCCGACAGCCTCTCACAGCCTTTCAGTCAGCCAGACATGATTCACCAGCTTCGTAAGCACAACCCCTGTTCTTTTGCTTGGGTTGTGGTGCTTGGTGCTGAGGTCAGATGGCTCTCTTTATTCCGGTTCCGGTAAGCGCAATCGTATTCTCTATATCGCTGCCTTTAATGTTTCTCTTCATTTATCTGCTTCTACTCACAGTGTTCTCTTGCACCTGGCTGTCACCGCTCGTTGCACCTTCCGTACCTGGTTGTCACTGCCTTCAGCATTTCCTTGTGTCAGAAAGGTTTCCGCTTTTAGCACTTCCTTGCACTCGGCAATCACTGCCTTTGACGCTTCTCTGTACCTGGTTGTCGCTATCTTTGGCGTTCTGTGTGAATGACGGCGCTGTGTCGCAGACTCACTGGTCTCGACTTTACTGGCAAATTTCTAGCCGAAGACAAACTTTCTGTAAGGCCTTCACTTTCTTCACAGGCCGTGCACTGACTGGAGTGGCGTGTTGACTCCACCTACGCCAACCGTCTTCGGGAGTCCAATCTCGGTTCTTCAGGTTGCGGGGTTATGTAATCTCCTATCTAGTCACCAGTTGTAGAGTCCTCCCCAGGCTAGGGACATGTAAAAGATCGCGCCACACACAGAGCTCGGTATTACACGTCTTTATTCTTCAGAGCATAACCGTTAACTGCCTGTAATACGTCATAAATTTTCTTGACCGCACCCAATCACTTACATCACTATTCTACGGAGTTCGTCAGGGACCAGAGGGGTCCCATTATCTCTAACATACATAACACTACACATGGCAGCAAAGGGACAAGTGGATTTCTTTTACAGGGCAAGTTGATTTATGAAGCAACCTGTCACATGGCCAAGTAGACATTCTATTCAATTCCACACCCCTGAGGGGATCTAACAGGACTTTCTTTATGATTGAAGAGCTGTTGTTACCTTTGTGAGTTTTCATTAGGAAAAGGTTTCTGGTTCCATCTTCCCCGAGGATTCCATCTTCCCCGAGGGTCCTCACATTTGGACTGGGTTTTTACCACAGATGACAGTATATGTGATCTAGGTCACCTGGGACACATTAGATAAATTCACCTTTAAAGAATAGAGACGGAGGCTTGAGAGAGAGAGAGAGAGAGAGAGAGAGAGAGAGAGAGAGAGAGAGAGAGAGAGAGAGAGAGAGAGATAGAAATCAGGGAAATTATTAGACTTGTTAAAAAGGGAGCAATTTCAACCCCGATACTAGCCCTGAATTGACAGGATGGAACACTCTTGGTGACTCAGACTAGCATAAATGAGACACTGCTGCAGCACTTGGCGAACTTCTATAAGTGACTAGTACAGGACTATGGGACTGCCACTGAGACCTTTCTCAGGGGTATCTGAGTACCTAAACTCACTGGAGAACAAGTGATGGAATAGGAGCTTGAGCTCCAGAAGGATCAATTACAGAGGCAATCCACGCATTATCACTGGTGAGCCTATGCCATTCCTGTCCCACCCTGCAACATTAGGGAACTCATATCTCTCCTACTTCAATCCCAAAGGGTTCTGAGGTCGCAACTCCAACACCACTAGAGTGGGCTCTAGACTCGATGGCCAGAACCAGACCTCGTGAGTTCAGAACTGAAACTCCTGATTCCTGAGTCATTCATCTAACTTGTATTGTTCTGGGGATATCACTGTTAGTCCCCACTCCCAAATGCAAGTTCCCTGTTAGAACTGGTGAAACTATGGAGTCCTGAGATTGACCCCGCCTCTGGGAAATCTTGACGTCAACTGACCTTTTTTTCCGATATTGGACCCTACAATTGGTGCCCCTGATGTACGTGATAGCCAGTGCTGACCCACTTCTATATCTGCACTTATTGAAAACTCAGGGGTCAGTTGGGTCCTTAACTGGTCCAACTGGGTATCGATTTCTGGATTGTTTAGCCCTTTGAACACTGAAAATAGTGGCACTTTAAAACTTCACCAGTGGCTCTACTGGCATGTGATACTTGGTTAGTGGTGGGGTTTTGGGTGAAGGAATTGTTCTATTTTTCAACTGAAAATCTTCAGCTGGGGCTTCAGCTTACTATTGTCCAGATACCTTTGAATCACAGGGGCCACACTGGTCAGAGGAAAGTTACTACATTGTATTCATTTCGTCTGGTATCCCGAGCTTGTTTACTAAAGCTTTGCTTAATAACAAAATAGTAAACTCAAAGAGTGCAGCCCCACTGGCCAAGAGGCCAGTGTCATAAAAATTGTAGTACATAAACAACAACAAAAGCTTTTTGTATAATAATTTAACTGTTGTGTTTATTTGCCTGTAAATGAAAGCCCCAGCCTCTTCAACGAAATAGCACTTTGCGGGCATTGCGTTTATTGAGTGTTATTTACTGCGTTAAGCTGTGTCCGAGTTGGCAACCCCAACCACCTACTGCAGTAAGCCCTGATTGTAGGACCCGGCTATTATTGGAGAATCAACTGCCCAAAGGAACTCGCCGAATAACTTTGGTTAACTCAATCAGCATCCCTGCTATATAGCACAGATATATAAATATTCAAATACTCACTACTGAATCATGCAGTGATCTGCAGGTTATAAACTGCAATCTCAGAAAGGCTGGCTTAGTATTCCACCCTTACAGGTCCGTAATTTGGGTAATTTGCTTTAATTTGGGTAACAGTAAGACGTTATTCGTGGCACTTGCAAACAGCAGAAGCACGGTGCAAAGCGCTATGTAAAAAAAAACTAGTATTGTTATTGGAATTCTACGGTTTTGGTGGGCCTGTAGACCATTGGGAAACAACTGTACCTACACAAGACCTCAAGACTCATTTTATTTATTTATTTATGTCATTTATAAAGCGCATGAATCAGCCCGGATGGGGTATCTCCGCGCTAAGGGCGACTAGAAGAGGCACGAAAAGCTAAAAGAGTGATGTTTTAAGTTTTTTCCTAAAAATCAGGTAATTAGTGCATTGGCGGATATCCAGAGATAACTGGTTCCATATTTGTGGGGCTAGGTAGGAGAACGCTTTGCCTCCTAATCTGGTTTGTTTTATGCGCGGGACGGTGAGAAAACCCTTATCTTTTGATCGAAGGGTACGCGAAGGTGTATATCTAACCAATTTGTCCGCTAGATATTTTGGTCCCATTTTGTTAAGGCCTTTGAATACTAAACAGCCAATTTTGAATTCAATTCTTTTACGTATGGGCAACCAGTGTAATTTACGTAGCTGGGGACCTGAAGGAGTTCGGGAGGGAGCACTGGTTACCAGACGGGCCGCCGTGTTCTGGACCACTTGTAAACTGCTCAAGGCGGTTGTCTTAGCAGAGATCAGCAGGGCATTGCTGTAATCCAGTCGGCTGAGGACCATAGCATGTACCAAGGTTTTTCGTGTGGAAGAAGGGAGAAGATGGAAAACTTTACGGAGCAGGCTGAGAGCGTGGAAGCATGTCCGTTTAGTTGTAGCTATATGTTCATCCAGATTAAGTTTGCTATCAATTAGCACGCCCAGATTCTTAACCACTAATTTAGGGGATGGTGCAGGACCCAGTTCATCTGGCCACCAACAAGTTGACCAGCTGGTCAGTGCGTCTTTAAACAACATTATTTCTGTTTTATCTGCGTTTAATTGCAGAAAGTTGTTGCTCATCCACGATGTAATAGTTTTCATGCCATTTGTAAAAATGCTCTTGATGTTAGGAGTGTTTTTATCGAAAGAGAGAAGGAGCTGCGTGTCGTCCGCGTAAGAAATGGGAGTAAACCCAATATTTCTTAAGAGTGCTGCGAGTGCGGCGACATATATATTAAATAATGAAGGGCTGAGACAAGAGCCCTGAGGCACACCCTTTGTTACCATAGTTGTCTGAGATTTGAAGGGACGAAGATTAACTGTTTGTGTTCTTCCCTTTAAAAAGTCAGTTAGCCAGTCTAGTGCATTGTCCTGAATGCCTATGGCCAGTAATCTTTCCAACAAGATCTGATGTGAAATGGTGTCGAATGCTGCGGAGAGGTAGAGCAGTATAAGAATTACTGCTCGACCAGCATCCGCATGCATTCGAATGTCATCCATGACATTAACCAGGGCTGATTCTGTACTATACTTGGGGCGGAATCCCGACTGTGAATGGTCAAGACAGTCTGAGGATTCAATGAAGGTGGAAAGATGAGTGTTAATATGTTTTTCCAGTATTTTGCTATACAGAGGGAGAAGTGAAATGGGATGATAGTTGGAGATTACATCAGGGGGCAATTTGGTGTTTTTTCTAATAGGCATTATCTGGGCAGCTTTCCACTCAGAGGGAAGCTTGCCTTCTTTAATCGAACTATTTAAAATGGAGCATAGGGGTGCAGCCAGCTCTGCTGCGAGACCTCTGGAGATTTTAGCTGGAATTAAGTCTTTAGGGGATCCAGATTTGACAGATTGTAATAGATTTTCTGTGTCTTTAATAGTGAGCAGAGGAAATTCTTTCAGAGTGAGAGAGTTATGTGAGTCTAGGGGTAGTTCTGCAGTTGGATTATGACTTGTACTAGTGGCGGTAGAATAATTTTATTGTAAATGTTGTCAATCTTTTGTGTGAGGAAGTCAGCAATATTATCACAGAGTAACTGAGTTGGTGCATCTTCCGGATTACAAGCTTTGGGATTAATGAGGGTGTTGAGTACTTGGAAAAGAACTTTAGGGATGTTATCTGTTTGTGCTAGCTGGTCGGCTATATGTTTTTTCCGAGCAACTTTAATGTTTTTATGGTAGGAGTCTATGGCAATTTTGTATTTTTCTTTGTCAGAAGGTGCCTGGGTTCTGCGCCATTGACGCTCTATCTTTTTGCACCGGCTTTTTTCGGACCGGAGGTCTGTTGAATACCATGGAGTCTGAGGACGCTTGGGGGCCACTGATGAACTTTTCAGGGGGGTTAATTCGTCTAAAGTGATTAGTACTGCGTCCTGAAAGTCCGTTAATCGTTTCTCTACTGTGTCTGATGATGAAAAGTGTGGAGGGATAAAAGTATCCCTAAAAAGTGTAGGTGTCAATTTGTGCAATTGTCTATGGGCTCGCGTAATAGATTTTTCCACGCATTTATACGTGGCGGGGCCCACTAGATCAAATGCAATGGTAGAGTGGTCCGACCTCAAGACCTCAAGAAAATGGCTCCCACCTATATAATATAAATGTTTTTATAGCATAATGTGATCTTATTAAAAAAAAGTCAAACCAGGCATATCCACGTGCTAATAAATCATTTTCATAAATTTCAAGAATCTATTTCCGGTTTACTGCATTTCGGGATCAACATGCTACAACACGTAATTGAGGCCAATAGACAGGGTGGGTGCTACATTCATTAAATACTAGGCAGCTGCCTAGGGTGGATTCAGATTGCCCCTATTAGCATCAGTTATGGCCGCACTGACAGGGGAGGGAATTTACAAGTATTGTTTTGCCTAAAGTACCAAAAATCTCCGTATTGACTTCTCCAAAAAACTGCCTACTTATAAACGAGACCTCGAAAACACTAGCACAGGCCAACAGAGAATCCTATAGAAGTTACATTAGAAATATACCACTAATGGGCTAGAGAAAAAAGCAGGCAGAAATGTGACCCTTGAGCAATGCTCTGGTCTGCGTCCTTGAATGACAGGAGGCAACAGTGGACATCATTGCAGTTGTAATGATAAGAAGACCTAATAGTTTGTTTGTTTCAGGAAATGGCTGTTTATTTCTTACATTGCGGCCCATTATCTCCTGTAATTCGTGAATACATGCAATTGAATTGTAATTCTTATGAATGCAGTTACGATTGCCCTGACGATGCGTATAAGCAGGTCCCTGTTTCCCCCGAACACTACTTCGATTTGCAATCTATATACCGCAGCAGAATATTGTATCCTGTCTTGCAGTTATGATGTGCAATTATTATTGTAACAACATTTTATCTTGTTGCTTGTACAACTGGATTGATAAACGAAAAATGCAATAAACCGAATTAAACAATAAAGATCTATTAATTTATCATTGAAATACTTTATGTTAACAAATGTCTCCGAATATTGCTTAATAACTACATAATTCAGAATTCCTCGAACTACAGCCCCACGGACGTGCTTCAGATTTAGATACAATTATGAGCAAACTTGAGGCAAACCGACTGCTGCTCCATTAAACTGAGCCTTTCTTGCACCCACCACCAATAAGCATTAAGCTGCTTGGGCAGGTGGGAGTGTTTCGTACTCTGTGCTCATTATCTGAAGAGAATGTCTACAATAAATGCCCAAAAATGTGTTAGAAACGCTGGAACTTACCTGGGATTAGACCCTCTAAACAACGTTTTATTCACTTTTAGCGTAGCTGTGCCATTGCAAAGTAGGACAGCTGTCTACGTATGTATGCACTTGTTTTATTTCTAAAGCTCCAATAATGAACTAAAGTATCTCTCAGTGGTACTTCAATACCAATACACTAACACTGAAAACCTAAAAGACAGCTGGCATGTAAACAGTGCAAGGAGGAATTCTGAAAGTTCACTATAACATAGGGAAAGGGGTTCAGGGCACTATCTTATCCATTGGATATGCTGGGCTATATTAATCAGACATTTGTAGGTTAAGTACAGGATTTTGAACTCCACTTGTCTCCTGACTGGAAGCCAGTACAGCGCGTGCAACAATGGGGCCACTTGGTCAAACTGAAGCAGCTTGGATTACCTGTAACTTTCCTATTTCATGATCTAACCCACAGAAATAGAGTTACAATAATCAAGCTTTACATTTTAAGTACTCCAGTCATAGGCGTATGGAGTTCCACCGCGAAAAACAAAAGCATGTGCTTAAGTAGCTAAAGTTTGAAAAAGGCCCCCTGCTCACTGTCCTGTCGGAGAAAGAAGTTCCAGGTCCACGTCTCATGTCTTTCCTAAATTCTTGACTTTGTTCTTGCAGGGCAGACAAGGAATCAGGGTTAAGTTTCTACTTGGAAGAGTTGAGCATGTGACGAAGACTCTTAACGGGAAAGGAAACAATAGGTCCCAAGGACTCATTAAAAAAAGTTACATGAATAATTAAAAATAAAATACCAGGTTTGCCATCCATAGTATCATCAACACACAATAACAAGATTCAAAGATCTTTAACCAGGAACAGCTATCGCAGGCTGCAGGTTGAGGACTGCTATCACCGCATAGCACTATACGTGGATGATCTACTGATCTTCCTTTGTAATATGGTGGAGGATCTGGACGGGGCCAGGGCCATGCTGGGATGTATTGGATCTCTGTCGGGCTTGAAAGTGAACTGGCAGAAATGTAGGCTATTCCCTAAAACACCAAATAGAGATCCACCTAAGGGAAGCACAGCTGCAATGAGAACCCCCGCTGCCTGGCCTGTCTAAGAGTTAAGGTCTACCACAACCGTGCCGATCTTTTGGATGGCAATGTCGGGCTGGCCATTCGGTCTCTTCACTCTTACACGAACTTCTGGAAAACGCTACTGCTCTCGGATGAGGGCCATATAGCACTCCTGAAGATGGTGACACTTCCACGTCAACTATACTTCTTCGCCCAGCTCCACTGGTTCGTCCAATGGCTGGCGGGCAGACGAGATCTGGATAGGACCTTGAGTCCTTTTGCACCACAACTATCCGACCTCATTAAGGTGCTACTGAGAGTGAGGCACTCCTCTGCCGGAGACATCCAGGAATTCCAGGTGATGGCTAAGTGCTGGTATAGATGCTTGCAAAAAACACATAGCAAAATTCCATATCCTCCTGACCTACCTATCATTGGGGAGGGCTCGGAAATTGGACTGCGGCGGAGGCAACGACGATGGGGGACTTATTTAGAGTCAGAGCTGCTCAAATTCGAAGAGTTTCGCTCAGAGTTCGACAGGCCACAGGGCCACTTTCTCTTACGTAGAGCGCTCACAACAGCATTCCAGAAACACTGGAGCAATGGCTCTTCCGAACCATGGGCACTCAAGAGCTGTCACTATGTGGCAAAATCTGCGGGCACTATCAAGGCAGTCTCGTGCCTGTACAGAGCGATTTGAGAGGATCTACAACGAACGCTGGAGCACCAGCGGGCACAGTGGGAAGAGGAACTGGACGTCCCTATCCCTGACAAGGGATGGGACACTATCCTGGAGAGAACATCGAAGATATCCAGAAATGCCAGTTTTAAATTGATCAGTTATTATGTCCTCCACAGAGCATCCCTCACTCCAGAGCGTATTGGCAGGTATTTCAATTTGGTTGATGCAGCCTGCTCCCTTGTGGGGAAGTAGGACCTCACATCTTACACATGCTCTGGTCCTGTCCCTTGCTGTGCAATTCCTGGGAGGAGGTTACATGTGATGTATGAGCTGCAAAATTCCAATAAAATTTGTTTAAAACAAAAAGATTCAAAGATCTTTAATTGTTATATTGAGAGGCAGGCCCAGAATCACAGTCAATTCTTCAAATCCATGTTTAGCTTCATATTCGACATATCAATGAATGTGGGCACATAGCAGATGTTATGGTGCTGAAGGCGCAGTGCATAATGAATAGTTAGGGAATAAATATATATGATGCAACAGAATAAATAGAAGTGGACAAAAACAGTACAAGGTGGGCGTCAGTCTCTGCTTATTAATTAGCTCATTAGAGTGTATTCAGTTCACTAACTTAAACTCTGTAATGGATATCAAAGTTCGGACCTTTGTGTGACGTACCCAGAGTCTTATTAGCACAAACGCGAAAGTATCAGTCTATATCATCTGGAAGGAGCCCATTACAAGTGGGCCAAACAGGAACAAGTAGCACTCATCTTGGTGAGACAGTCCCATGGGAAAGGTACAAATTGCAAAATCAGGAAGGCTAAAGACCGAGCGCAGTTCTGAGAAACTGGGGGTGTACACAGTCACTGTCTGCAGCCGTCTGCCTATGCTTTATGGGATAGGGTTTTCTAAATATCAGTGCGGAGTTAAGTTATTCTGCGGACTTGACTCTTAGCACGTAGTATGGTGCCCATTGTCGCATGTATTGGGGTAAGTCAATAATGGGTGTTTTGATCAAATTGGCATTTCACAGAGTTGTAACTGGAATAGGTTGTGCTCCCCACTTGCTCTACCTCTTATGGGGTTAGATATAGGGTCAATCTGTAATTGTCAAATGAGTACAGTGAACTAGGTCACGCCTACATATGACGTAACCAGGAGTAGAAGTCGAACTATTGGGAACAACTTTGCCAAATTGTCATATAAACAATTCCTTTACTTTTTATTCACATACAGCTGTCCCTGAACAGCCAGCAACTGATACTGCCTTAGCCCTGCAGGCGGCTGAGTTGGACGAGGAGTGCCTTCCTTTGGTATTGCCTTAACAGAAGGGACGATAAGAAATCAATGAATAAGATTAGTTAGGTGTTCCCCAACAGACCCCCGCTGTAGTGCGAGGGAAGTATATTTCACTTTTAACAACAAACAAAGCCTATTTATTCAATAAACAGTGTTGTAAATTAGCAGTGTGCCTAGCGTCTACCTTTCATTCAGGAATCACATTCAGTAACTAGATTTCACAAAACATCATGAGCTAATAGGCAAACAACGATTTTGCATTACTTTCGCCGCCTGCAGAATAATTTCAGAGGTTACTGCATGACCTGTATCGAAATCCTACATTTATTCCATACTTGGACCATAAAACGTTTCCATAAAACCGTAGCGGTGGAAAGTAACCGCAGACCAACATTTCTCCCAGTTAGGGTGTTTCTCAAGTAAATAATGAAAGCAGACAAAATTACCATTTCCCTTTCTGCTGCCAAATAGCACTCCACGGAGTAAGATGGATGCAATTATTCAAAATTTTGCAACTAAACAATGCAGAGAAATGCTTACTCCCAAAAACAAACAGCAATACAGTTGCAATGTCTTGTTTTTGCTTTCTAGTGTATCACAAAAGGAAGAAGCATGTTCGTATATTCGAAAACCATAGGCCTAAAGAGAAATCAAATGTTGTTAACAATAAGTGGTAATGGCATGTTGGTCACTGTAGTGTCGTGTGATCATGTGCAGTAGGAGGACCCTTGTGGTCTTAGGCGGACTCCTTACAAAGTTATGTAATCAGTTGGGAGGTATTTGGGTGTGGTCAATAAAGTTGATGTTCAGTTAATGGTTGCATGCCAAAGAATAAAGACGTGCACTACAGAGCTCCATGTGTGGCATAGTCATTTACGTGCTCCAGAGCTGGGAAAACTTATTTCCACCCCCATCCCCTCCCCCACCCGGAACCAACCAACTTTCATGAGGCACTGGTGTGCTGCCAAATGGAATTTCTCTATAGGCCCATCAGCTTATGCCTGCTGTGGTCCCTCTTCTCTCCAACTCCATTAGATTTATGGAAGTCAAGTTGTGATGTTAGTGGCTTAAGAGCTTCTTTGAAAGAAGCGTAGCCTCTCATACTTGACCATGTAGCAGACATACAAATTTGCAGTTCACTGCATTTGAACATTTTTGAAAAGTCGATTTAAAAAATTAATTTTTATTTTTGGTGCCTTTTAAATTTCTACAGAAATCTCTTGCTGTACTGTGGTGTTTTATTTTAGTCTCCTGTACCTTTTTTAGACATCCCGTTCTGCGTTCAGGAAATCTAATGGTGAAGGGAAATTCCTCTATGCCAGTCCAATGTGGAGATGTAGTTGCGTTTGAGCAGTACAGCCTGGCGCCACTATTTGATGGGGAAGGGGGTTTAGGGGTTAATACCTATTTTGCTTAATAGAACAGAAGCTGTAGTGCGAAATGGTGGCGGGGGTTATGGGGATTTTAATGTTTTCTGTGACCTGCTTGAGAACATTAGTAACTATACTGCTTATGGGCCATACCTATACTGTCTGATTGTGGCAGTTCTTACCAGTCTTTGCTGCACATAATAGTCTTCTTTGTGTTCATTGGTGCTCATAAGTGTGTTCTGGTTGTTTGCAGGATGGCGGTATATGTGATCACTGTACACATGAGTGTATGCACGTGTAAGTAATACATTTATTGTTCAATTAATTACAATTGTGATAGTACAGCATCATTTGTGACGCAATAAAAAAGTTACAACCTAAGGGTTAAAATTGGCTTTTAGCAAGGAGTTTGATATTCAGAAGTCAAGTTTTATAAAAGTTATGCTTAGAAACTTCGCAAAAAGAGATAACTTGAGGATGTCTTCAGTATTTAAACTGTATATCAGAGATTCCCTACACGCACAGATTTCTTTCAAATGATCGGTTTCAGAAGCTTGTGTCTCTCGTCTTGAACTCCTGGGCAGCAACAAAGGAGGTGCAGAATTGTCTCCTGAATGTATGTGCATCTAATAGGATTTGTGAGAGTATCTGGGCCAGTGTCTTCTGTATTCTTTAGGTGGGAACAACTAGAATCACATCCGCATAATGATGGTCCGGTTTGTGCTCTTCATTGAGCTTTTTAAGTAGTTTTGTCCAATGAGTTTCTCTTATGAGTTGCTAGACTGTACAAAAGCACAGTAGTCCTTCGCTCGTAAGATTAAAGTGAGCTGAGATTTTAGCAAGGACTTTAAAGCAGATGTAGAAACAACTTTCCACTATTCAGTGCGTATTTCTAAATCTCCTAGGTCTACGCAGTTGATTGTCCCCCAGATTTTTACGGATGTTATCTTCAATTGCTACTCTTAAGTGATGTTTCAAGATTTCAGTAGATGAGTGTCTAATACTGTAACAGTACTTTAAGAAAGCAGCATTATTTGTGAATTTTCTTTCTATGAAGATGTTACGCAATTGTACTACTGTGACTACCTGGGGTGGGTGTGGGCGTGTATGAGAGTCTCTTCTATGTTTACTTGTTGAAGTTCGGTGCATGTTTGGCACCTTAAGTAATGTTTACTGGACTGCCTAGGAAACGCTGTAAACCAATAAAGATTTCTTTTTAAAAGAAAGCAGCATTATGCACCAGTTATTGGGTGTAGGCCAAATTCCAAGTGTATCTGTGTGCTATTGGTGGAATCCGGGAGATGAAATACTTTCCTGTAGATTATACACTGGAGCTTATCTTGCAGTGACCCAACCGCAGCTGGAAAGATATCAGGGGCAGCTGGTGACATTTGAAATTGGTGGGGCATAAAAGTTGAGGATAAGTGTTACTTCGATAGCGAGCGAGCCGACTATCATAGGAGGGACTCAGGGGAAAGGGACTTGTGTGCAAATGGAGCATTTTAAAGCAAATTTGAGAGGGCAAGAATGTTATAAAGCAATTCTGAATGTGTAGAATTGAAATTTGGATTTCACTGCAGATTGCTTCTGATTTCTCTGTGTTGTCACAGTTACAGTGAAAAGGAGCTGCATGGTGCACATCAAAGAAGAGCACCTTTTTAAAACTTTCTGAGCACTCTGGGAGGGTTGTACTTCTGAGCACCGAGGACGCATTCTGAATGCAGGGCACCATCAAGGCAGAACACATGATTTGGAACTCACAAGCGGAGCTGACATTCAGGGGCCAGGTTTAGCATTCCTATTGCAACTTGCAAGCAATTATAGAACGCCTTATAAAAATGATTGTTTGCAACTCGCAATCACTAGGACTGCTGCTGTAGCAGTGTTTGAACCAAAATGTAGCTTGTTGCCAATGCCATGCCATCCTATCCAAGCACTGGTATAAGCACCAACCAGAAGTACCTGTAAGCACTGCAGTCACCTCATCACTTTATATCTATCTGTAAGACTTGTAAGTTATACAGAGGATGGTCAGGATTATGTATGCTGCTGATCAAATCAAAAATCAAATCAGGGACATTTGTATAGCGCTCACATCACTCGGAAGTCTCATGGCGCTTGCAGACGGCTCTGATAGAAAAGATAGCTCAGATGTCAAATAGCCATGACTTCAGCCTCTTACGAAAGGAGTTGTGATCTGAAATGGTACGTAAGCAAGAGGGAATTTTGTTCCATGATGCTGGGGCGAGAAAGGAAAAGGACCTACCTCCTTTTCTGGCCATTTGGATTTTGAGAGGGGTAAGCAAAAATTTGGTACTGGATCTGAGCATCCTGCGTGGTTGGTACCAGCATAGTTTCTTGGACCAGTATCTCGGGCCCTTTCCGTACATGTGTTTGTGGATCAGACAAAGGATCTTAAAGAGGATTCGTTTTCTCACTGGAAGCCAATGTAGAGATCTCAAACAGGGTGCGGAGGAGGATCTGTACGGAAGGTCCAGGACCAGCCTTGCCGCGGTATTCTGCAAAATTGTAGTCTATCCAAAAGGTTTTCATTAATTGAGAACAATAGGGCGTTACCATAGTCCATTCGATTTATTATCAGTCCTTGGACTAATGGTTTCCTTGCCTCAATTGGAATCCATTTGAAAACCTTTCGCAGGCTGCGCATTACTCCGAAACAGGTACCGATGATGTGGTTAATCTGGTTTTTCATGGACAGTTGATTGTCCTTGTGGAAGCCTAAGTTTCGTACCGTCAATTTGGGAGTTGGACAAGGGCCAAGGTGAGGTGGCCACCAGTCGTTGGACCAATGCTCCTGTGCCTTGCCGAAGAGCATGATCTCCGACTTGCCTCCATTCAGTTGTAAGTGGTTGAAGCACATCCACCTGTCAATGTGAGACAAGCATTCATTGAAGCGCTGTTTTGTTTCAGTGGGGTCTGGGCCAATAGTGATCAGAATCTGCGTGTCATCTGCATAGGATATGACATCAAAGCCGTAAGATCTGATCACCTTGGCCAGTGGCGTCATATATAGGTTAAAGAGGGTCGGGCTCAAAATAGAGCCCTGTGGCACTCCCATCGTGACTGGTCTCTCACATGAGGTGTTATTACCCATTTGGACTGTTGTTACTCGGTCAGCTAGGTAGCTCTTGAACCACTGGAGGGCATTGCCTCTGACACCTATCTCCCAGAGCCGATGTTCTAGAATGCTATGGGAGATGGTGTCAAAGGCGGCAGACAGGTCGAGCAGGACGAGGATGGCCGACTGATGTTTGTCCAAGGCCAGCCTTATGTTATCTGTTACCTCGACCAGGGCTGTCTCTGTACTGTGCGCCGCCCTAAAACCTGACTGCGAGGGATCGAGCAGTCCCTGGCTCTCAAGATGGTCAACGAGCTGTTGGTTAATGAGAGATTCCAACATTTTCCCAAAGTATGGAAGTAGAGAGATTGGACGGTAGTTTAAAAGCAATTTTGGGTCGGCAGTAGGTTTTTAAGATAGGTCTTACCCTGGCTGCCTTCCACATTTGAGGAAAGTCCGCCTCCGAGAGTGATTTGTTAAATAGCCCTGTGAGACTTTCCAGTAATACCGGGGCAATTATAGGAAACATTTTTGGAGGTACATAATCAGTGGGAGAACCAGATTTTATCTTCAACATAACAGTAGTGACTGCCTTTGTGTCGAATTTAATAAATTCGTCCAAGATGTGTGAGGGATCAGAGGACATGCTGGGCACATCTTCAAAATTGGTGTTGTTATGTTGAGAAGGAAAAGAATGATGAATGGCCATGATTTTATCTTCGAAGAATTCGGAAAGAGAGTCGGTCCAGGCTTGAGAGTTGGGGATTGATGACTGGTTGGTAGGAGTTGTAAATTCTTTCAGGATTTGATAAAGTTCTTTGCAAGAATTTTCTGCCTGACTTATCCTATTTAGGAGAAATATTTTTTTTGCCTGTTTAATATCAGTCATGTAGCCATGATGAATGTTTTTATATATTTCACGGTCAACCGTGTATTTACTTTTGCGCCATTTTCGCTCAGCGGTTCTACACAGAAACTTTGTAGTTTTTAATTGGTCTGTGAACCAGTCGGCAGTCCTGGACTTGATTTTAACCTGGGTAAAGGGGGCAATTTTATCCAGCGCGGTCAAAATGGCTTTATCGAGGTTTTGTGCCACTTGATCTACACTGGTTTCTAATCCTAGATGGTCTGGGCAGAAATGTTGTGAGAAGAGAGGCAGAGTGACTTTACGCCATGATCTTCGCAGTATTGATGTGTGTTTATGATCATTTTTGGTCATTTTAGCAGAGACAGCAAATTTTAATAAATGATGGTCTGACCATAATAGTGGTGCCGGAGGTTCAACTGTGATTCCTGAGAAATTTGTAAAGGAAAGGTCGAGTGTATGACCAGCGCAATGGGTGGGACCTGTGACCAGCTGGACGAGTCCAAGAGTACTCATGTTTGTGATCAGTTGGTCGGTATCTGTCTTTGATAGAATCTCAGCATGATAGTTGAAGTCTCCAATTAGAAAAAAATTATCAGAGGCCAATACATGCGGCGCAAGGGTCTCTAACAGTTTATCGGAGAAATCACCCTTGGGACCAGGGGGACGATAGATTAGGGCCCCTCTCCAGGTGCCCCTAGATAGGCCTTCAAGCTGCACAGCACATCCACTAAACCCCAGGTCACAAGACAAGAGTGCACATCAAAGGCAAGGCTGGGATTTCCCTTCCCACAATTTACAGGCTGCAGCCGGAGGCCTGCCATAATGATTTCCACCACTATCTACCCGCACCATCAAACACAGCCAAACATGTCTTGCCAGGCCCAGTGCCTATGTGCTGAAAAATTGATTTTATTGCTTGCATTTCGAGTGCCAGCTTTTATCAAACCACTGTTGTATTCAGGCTGCAAGCCATTTGTTCTAACATAAACACGCCAGGAACCATATATACAGAGCTGTAACCATGGGTGAAGGAAATCACAGTCTTGCTTTCTCTCTGATGAGCTTGTAACCACCAGGGTTCGAGAGAGTCCACAAAGTGTTTGCAAAAATAAAGTGTTGTTTGTGACTTTAAGAAGTCTTTTTTCACAATGTTATGTGATCCACTAGGTGTGTGTGACTCCATATGAAGAGGTGCAGCCGTAGCGTAATATTTAGGTCGAGCCTAGCGCAGCGCGCAAGCGCTGCAAGGCTTCTTGTAACTACTCAAAACTACTCCGTGTGGGTCTGACACCCCCCACGCATAGGATTGGCTTTTGCGTATGTCTTTCGAGAATGAAAGCATGCAAATGGGTAAAGGCGGGTGCATGTCCCACCTCTTTTTGTAACGTTGACTCCCACGGTGTTTTGCTCTCAGGAGCGAGCAGCGGCGCGCAGGGCGGCAGCTGCATTCCTGTGCCCGCCCCCACCACTCCTCTTGAGCTGCTTGTTTTAATTTGCAGCCTGCGCTCCATGTTTGCACCCCCTCCCACTCTTCCTTGTTTGTTATTATCTGTAGCGCGGTCCGCTTTCACTTTGGGGACCGCGCTTGTTTATTTAATTAATTTTCCGCGCGATTTACTTTTACTTTTGCGGCCGTTCTTGTTCCTTCTATTTTTTTACAGCGCATTACAAGCGCCACAACTTTCTGGATTGAAAGTTAACTACATAACTTCTAGTTAATTAGATAGCCCAGCAGCGCACACATATTCACAGTTCCTTATCATATTTATACTTTTTCAAAACTAATCAGTGAAACGGCATAGCTGGCATGTCGCAGGCTACACGAAGCTTTCAAATTTATATAATTAGCAGACTTCCTAGATTAACACAAAAACATACATCTTTTGCTCGGCTTTACCTCGCCACTGCTTACCGCTACTTTGTGCGACCACTGTGCTTACTCACAAAAAATGCCTGTTTTTGAGAAACCCATGTTAATCATTGGGCAGTTTTGCAAAATTTCTCCCAGCACACGGTGGTAGGCCGCATATTAAAGTGTCCTTGTGTAACGTAACTAGAGCTCATGTCAAGAGCTCCAAAACCTTCGGGTCGAGTTCGCGCTATAAAATTTGCAGGAAAAAAAAGAGAAATGACCTGCCCCTGTTCCAATGCAGGGAGAGGCATACTGTAAACAGCGCTACAGGTGGGGCCTGCAGCTTCGTGGCGCTTTGAAGCACAGCCCTGTGACCGCAGCGCACCTAATGCTCCAAGCACAGCCCTGTGACCGCTGCACACCTAATGCTCCGAATTGCGTGCAGCGCGTGCACCAGGTAAGGTTTGTAAAGGTGGGGGTGGGGGGCGCGGTGTTGTTTGAAAGTTAACTACATAACTTCCAGTTAATTAGGTATCCCAGCAGCGCACACACATTCACAGTTCCTTATCATATTCATACTTTTTCAAAACTAATCACTGAAACGGCATTGCTGGCATGTCATGGGCTGCACGAAGCTTTCAAATTTATATAATTAGCAGACTTCCTAGATTAACACAAAAACATACATCTTTTGCTCGGATTTACCTCGCCACTGCTTACCGCTACTTTGTGCGACCACTGTGCTTACTCACAAAAAATGCCTGTTTTTGAGAAACCCACGTTAATCATGGGGCAGTTTTGCGAAATTTCTCCCAGCACACGCTGGTAGGCCGCATATCCAGTTAATTAGATATCCCAGCAGCGCACACACATTCACAGTTCCTTATCATATTCATACTTTTTCAAAACTAATCAGTGAAACGGCATAGCTGGCATGTCACGAGCTGCACAAAGCTTTCAAATTTATATAATTAGCAGACTTCCTAGATTAACACAAAAACAGACATCTTTTGCTCGGCTTTACCTCGCCACTGCTTACCACTACTTTGTGCGACCACTGTGCTTACTCACAAAAAATGCCTGTTTTTGAGAAACCCATGTTAATCATTGGGCAGTTTTACGAAATTTCTCTCAGCACACGCTGGTAGGCCCATATTAAAGTGTCCTTGTGTAACGTAACTAGAGCTCATGTAAAGCGCTCCAAAACCTTCGGGTCGAGTTCGCGATATATAAATTTGCAGAAAAAAAAAGAGAAATGACCTGCCCCTGTTCCAATGCAGGGAGAGGCATACTGTAAAGAACATTTACAGTATTGAACACAGCAGCTACATTCCTCTACAACATACTTTAAAAACATTGCCAATATCTCTGGCTAAACACTTATAAGGTCCCAAAGGCGAGACCTATTGGCTATGTTATGTAAGTCTTATTTTGAAGGTCCCTCTGACACTTATTTTTGTCACTAAATGACCCATGTCCTTTCCATGGCACTCACAAACAGTCCGCCGCTCTAAAAATGTCTATCTGGCTAACACAATAACAATAGCAAAAGGCACAGGTGATATATTTGCTGGTTTTACTACACATACGCCTGGAAGCACAAAATAAACATAAGTGCTTAGCAGTAACAATGGTAAATGGAAGCGAACAGCCCAGCACACATGAATAATGAGAAAACAATTCCAGTCATGGAAAAAAGTGGAGCGTGCAACTGCGCAATCGCACATTACATTTTATCTTGCAATTCTTTCCTCAAAATCCATATCTCCTTCCAACTCCAAGTCCTACTACGCTGGTACTAGTCTAACAAAGCTCCATGATTTGTAACCACCACAGGGTTATTTAGATCACAACAGTGTGGTAAATTACGACAGTGTTTAAACACAGATATTTCTACAACAATATTTACATTATTTGCCACCGTCTACAACAGTTAAAGTACAAATTGCCAGTGCCTGCCACGCTGCCACTACGCAGCTATCTACCACTGTCATATGAGTCAAGCGGCTGCAAGCACATTGCTAATATCTTCTGCCCTAAAAGAGAAAACCGCCCCTGAAGATATGTTGTCCATAGGAGAGTGTTGGTAGAAACTTGCCTTTGATTACTTTGAGGATGGCCTTCGTTGAGAGGCTTGCGAGTTTTGTGCTAATCCTGCAAATGTCAAAGATGAGAATAGAAGCCATATTTTTTTATGCAAGAGAATTGACACCTCCTAGAGCAGTTTTCAGACATCTATATGCCTACATAGTCGTATAAAGAGATATTGTCTAACTTCCTCGACCCTAAAAAAAATGTTTCTGTTTTGTTTTTATATTTTCCAAAGATCATTATTTTGGTTTTCGATTCGTTTGCTGTAAATTTATTCTGTTGATTGTATATATTGAGATAAACTGATCTTTATTATTTTTAATCACTCTCTATCGCTCACCCTGTTGGGAGCTCTCCAGTCCACTACCCTTTATGTGGAGAGACCGTGCCAGTGTTGGCCACCATTTTTGCCATCTTAGGTCAGTGCACGCTCTAGTTGTCCATTTAGGCTCTCCCCCTGGCCTATGTAAAGCAAGCCATGTGTGTTTTATCCGGCATTTGGCGCATATGCCTATTTATGTCTGAATTATTTAGTTTTTAATTAGGGGGCAGGTGATATTGTAGTTGTGGATAGTGTGATCGCCTTTAAATGCACTTTTTATTAATATTACTTGACTTTTTAAATTAGCACTACTGCACCTCATTCATTTTACTCTATCTCTCACCCTGTTGTGCACTCTCTGGTCCACTATTCTTTATGGGGAGGGAGTGCGCCGGTTTTTCCTCCTGTCAGGATGCCTAGAGGTGCCATCTTAGGTGGATGTGCGCTGTAGTTGTCCACTTGGGCTCTACCCTATGGCCCATTTAAAGCAAGCCACGGTGCGGACGTCAAGCTTAAGGTACAATTCAGGGCAACATGTGTTTTCCGCCGTTTTGCACAAATGCCTAGTTATGTCTGAATTTTTGACTTTTTACTAAGGGGATGGATGATATTGTCGGTGTGAGCGGTAATATCACCGTTTCTTGCACTTTTCATTGAGGTTACCGGACTGTTTTAATTAGCACTGCTGCACTTTATTCTTTTTAAATACTCTCTAGCTCTCACCCTGTTGGGCGCTCACCAGTGCACTACTCATTATGTGGAGTGAGCTCGTCGGTTTTTCCTCCTCCCAGGACACTTTGAGGTGCCATGTTTGGTGGGTGAGTGCTCTAGTTGTCCACTTAGGACCTCTTCTTTGGCCTATTTAAAGCAAGCTGCAGTGTGGACGTCCAAGTAAGCTTAAGGTACAGTTCTGGGGCAACGTGTTTTAAACAAAACAAGTACTTTATTCTGCTTTTTGCTCATATGCTTATTTGTGTCTGAATTTTTGACTTTTAATAAGGGGATGGGGGATGTTGTTGTGAGTGGTGTGATCGCTGTTTCAAGGACTTTTTATTGAAATCGACTTACTTTTTGAATTAGCACTTCTGCACTTTATTCTTTTTAAATACTCTCTATCCTTCACCCTGTTGGGTGCTCTCCAGTCCACTACACTTTAGGCGGAGAGAGAGCATGCTGGTGTTGGTGGTAATTTTTCCTCCTGTCAGGACACCAAGGGGCACCATTTTAGGTGGGTGCAAGCTCTGGTTCCCCAAGTAGGCTCTTCCCCATGGCCTATTTAAAGCAAACAGTGGCACAGACGCGCAGTGGACACGTGCAGCTTGTGTGCCGCTGGCGCGCCAAAGGCAGGCACATTCACATCTGTCCATGTCCGTTCTGTGGCCAGTGCCAGACATGCTGCCCAGGACTGGGCGGTCGAATTAAATATTCCAGAGGTGTGTAATTCCAGTTCAATCCCTCCAATAGGGAGTGTAGGAGATATCCTTTTTTTTTTACATTTATTATTTATTGATCTTTTCAAATGCAAGTAAAAAAATACATCAACAATTTGCTCACCAGTAACACTTATACAGGATCTTGAGAAATCATCACGAGTATTTCATTATTACATGTGCTACCAACAATCCTATACAACATAGTGCAATCATCGTCCAAAGTGCATCTTTCTCTAAGACTCATCCAGGGTGGGCAGTAAATATGTAGTGAGGAGACCCCACATCACTATAGGCCTTGATGACAGCAGTTCTTCCGCATATAGTTCTGGTTGGATTCTGCAGTATGCCAGGTCCAACAACCAATTTTTCTTAGTGGGTACAGCTCGTTTACTCCAGTGTAGGGCTACCCTCAGCCTCCGCTTCGCTAACAAGAGAAACACTGCCACAAATTTATGACTGATCGGCTGTAGGCCTTTGACCAATCCCAGTAGACATACACTGGGGTGACAGTCCACTTGCCCAAGTACCATATCAGTTAGAGTCCTTCTAAACTGGGTGCAAAATCGTCTAACAGAGGCACAATGCCAAGCTAAGTGCAGAAAATAAGCCTCCGCCGCCCCACATTTTACACAGTTTGCATCTTCCCACAAGCCAAATCTATGCAGTTTAACAGGTGCGTAATACATTTGGTGTAGATACTTAAAGTGTATTATGCGTAAGTTGCAGTTGGATGTAAGCATATGTAGTTGAGCTCAGCAACAGCCCAAATCTGCCAACTCCAGTGGCCAATCAAGAACTGCATTCCACTTCCCCATCGCCTTGTCCAAATCCCTCGGTCTATCTGTCTGCGCTGTGTTATATAATTTGGTGATCAGGCCTCGACGTGTGTCGCTTATGAGTAGGGTCTGCAGTGCACAAAGTATGGGTGGCTTCTTCGGGAATTGGGGGTAAAAATCATGCAAGGCCACTCTTAAGCAGTAATATGTGAATGACAGCATGGGGGTGTGCTGCTACGTGCATACAAAATCGTTAGGTGTCACAAATGTGCCATTTATGTAGGCGTCCCCAGTGGTCTTCTGCCCCTTCCCCTCACGTAGGTGCACCGTCGAACCCTTTCTAGTAACCGATATTGCCGGATGGTAGCATAGCGGTAGTGCCGTTGCATACAGTGGGGTTTTACCTGCTCGTGCTCCCAGCCTCCACCAGGCCTTCATGGTGGAGTGTACTGTATTGCTTTCTGTGCGTGTCAGACCCTCGCACTTGTGTGGCAGGAGAGCCTGGAGTGGAATGGGGTGAGCATCATTATGTTCAACTGCCAGGTGTGGGATGTACTCATGCCGCTTATACAAGTAGTGTGCAAAGTGGGACGGTGCGCACAGATAAAACAGATGAAGGTCAGGTGCGTTGAAACCCCTGTGTGAATATGGTAGCGTAAGTATGTCCCAACTGATCCCCGGTTGTTTCCCAGCCCATGCCAGAGTGTTAGTAGATGTGCATTAAGGTTTAAAAAAAAAATAGAGTGGTAAAACGATTAGGATGTTAATAAATAGATATAGGAACTTGAGCAGTATTAACATTTTCATAATGGTTATCCAATCCGCTAGGGAAAGCGGCAGTCGGGATCACCAAAGATCTGCTCTTCCAATTTCAAGATAGGCTTACCATAGGTAGATTTTAGTACAAGGTCGGGGTCACTGTGAATCCGTATCCCCAAATATTTAACAGTGTCTGTGCTCCATATCAAGGGGAACTCAAGCGGGTATGCCAGACTACTGGGCACTAGGGGTAATATGACTGACTTCGAACAGTTGATGCTCAAACCAGAGCAGGGCTTGAATCTGACATATTCCCGGATTACATGTGCCAAGTGTACAGGAGGGTCTCTTATATACAGCACCATGTCATCTGCATAGAGGGATATACTGAGGGGGCGCAGTCGGAACTTCAATGCGTAGGCAGCATGTCTCTGTCAAATTACACAGGCCAGTGGCTCCAGCGATATAGTAAATAGGTAATGGCGACAGGAGGCATCCCTGCCGTGTGCACCTGTGTAAGGGAAATCCCTCGGATGTATGACCATTATTACATACTCGGGCCACAGGTCACCCCAATTTTTTATAAAAACCTAATGCTAACCAGTCTGACCCCAACAATTTTCACCCAATCTCCAACATACCGACTCCAGCAAAACCTCTGGAGAAATGTCTACACTTTCAACTTTGCAACTGCATTGAACAATTCCAACTACTAGATCAGTACCAATCTGGCTTAAGAACTGATCATAGCACTGAAACGGCTCTGACACATATTGTTGATGATTCTCTGAGATTGCTTAATCAGAATGAATCCCATATACTTATACTTCTTGATCTCTCCTAGGCGTTTGATATGGTCAAACATGACAGAATGATTGACCGCCTCGAAAATAAGATGGGGTTATCTGGTCCCATTTTAAACTGGTTTGCTTCATTCCTTCACAATAGAACTCAGAGAATCAAAATTACCCAATCCCTTCAGACATTACACTGGTAACAATTGGAGTACCTCAAGGCTTCACACTCTCACCCACGCTATTCAACTTGTTCATGGAACCTCTTACGGATATTTTAAAGATCTCAAACATTCATTATCACATGTATGCTGATGATACACAATTGTATCTGAAAATCTCCTCACCTGAAAATATCAAAACGCTCATTTGCACTCTGTTGAAAACCCAACAATGGCTGATCGGCAGTCACCTCATGCTCAACACCCTCAAACCGATTTCCTTTTGATCACCTCTCACAATCTCTCGGCCCCCATAGGAGATTGGATCAAACAACTCACAGCTCTCAATTGCTCCCCTCACATTATTGAATCTACTCGATCTCTAGGCATAACTTTGGACAAACAATATGTAAGATCATATTAGTGCAACCATCAGGAGAGCCAATCACCAAATTAACATTCTAAGGAAAATCAAACCCTTCTTGCCCTGTGGATTTTCAGTTAGCAATACAATCTCTAGTCATCTCCTGATTAGATTATGGGAGTACCACACTTGCAAGCCTACCCAAAGTAAAGTTGGTACCGTTAAAGGCCACACTGAACTCAGCTGCCAGACTCATAACAGGTTCCAGGAGAATCGACCACATTACTCCAGACCTAAAACGTCTTAAAGGGCTCCTGTATGAAGCTAGAATCCAATTGAAGATTGCATGCATGACGCACAAGGCCCTCCACTAAATATTCCTGTCTACTTGGCCAAAAAACTTCAGATATCCGGGGGTAGTCGACCCTCAAGAAGCACTGACTCCCTACTGTTTAACGTACAGAAGTTTTAAAAAAAGAACACCTACAACTGCTCTTTCTCCGGCCTTGCCCCAAGAATTTGGAACACTTTGCCACCTGAAATCAGGACAAAACCTTCACCTGCCTCCTTCAAAAAAGAAGCAAAAAAGCTCTTGATGCATAGATTCCTTCTCTAAGAGCTTTGATCCTTCTTCAGCTTGGCTAGCGTTGGGTGGACTCCTGTGATCTTGGACTGGTATGCTTAATGATATACTGTATATATGTAACTCCATGATTATTCCTTCTCTGATTATCATTGGTTTTTCTCTTTTCCCATTATGTATGACTTGACTGCTATATGTACAGAGTACTGCTATCCGGATGGGTCATGGTCGCGCTATATAAAACTCCATAAATAAAATAAGCAATAAATAAATCAAAGGCTTTGGCGAACTCTAGGAGGACTGCCGCTGCCTGTAGTGAGGGGTGCAGCTAGTGCAATAAGGCAAAGAGGGTGCGTAGGTTGTGAACTGTGGACCGGGCCGGTATGAACCCAGACTGGTCCGGCAACATCAGATTGGGAAGTAGTGGTTAATATAATAACCTGGTATTTGTAAAGCGCAAACTAATCACCCCTAAGGTTCTCAAGGCACTGGGGGCAGTCGGGAAGATTAAGCGAGCTATTTCCCAGAGTCACATGGTGCTGGGCTGAGCTGCAGCCGGATATCGAACCGTGAGCCCTGTGCTCCGGAGTCAGCCGTTCTGGATGCTGCGCCACACCTCTCCCGTTGGAGCCACATTGCCCGTATCTTTGCTAATATCTTTGAATCCATATTAATTAGTGACAGCGGTCTGTGCAACTCGCAATGCTCCAGGGTTTCGTCAGGTTTTAGCACTGCCACTATGAGTGCCTCCCGTAGTAAATAGGGTAAAACCTGCTTGTGGTATGCCTATTCATATAAGGCGTTTAGGTGTGGGGCCAGGAGACCAGAGTACTCCTTATCAAACTCCCCATGGAGCCCATCCAATCCCGGAGCCTTTTCATTCGGAAGAGTGCATATGGCATCTTCAACCTATTCAAGCATTATAGGTTGAACTAAGTATTCACGCTGTCCAACAGACAGCCACACCAGTGCCACATCGTTCAGGTATTCACCTATTTCATCTACTGCATTGGCAGCCTCACGGCCAGACTACGAACGGGGTACCCCCTTCCCTGTATGCTCTGGCTATGTGATGTTTGAATAGAAAATGTAACTCTTGCTCTGCTAGTTCACTGAAAATCATAATATGATCCCGAATGGCAGCGAGGGTGGCATTAGTAGGGTTGGTCTCATAGTCAAGCTCTAGAGAGCGCAGCATGTCTTCCGTGCTTTTTATTTGCGTTCGTATTGCCTTCAACACTCCCGCCTGTGTGCCAATGCATACTCCCCTTATTGTGACCTTGAAAGCCTCCCACAGTGTGGCTACCCCTTCGACAGAGCCAACGTTTTTTCTGAAATATTATAATAGCTGAGCGGAGTCGTACTTCAAATACCAGGTCTAGCAGTCCCGCCGCTTGGAACTGCCATGTGAATGGAGCAAGAGCGATGCTAGGGATCATTAGTATTAACTTCACTGGTGTGTGCTCTGACAGTGTTTTAGTCATATGTGTAACTGCCTCCGCCCCAGCCCACACCTATCTAGACACCAGCCAGTAGTCTATCTGCGACCATGGTCCATGTACTGATGATGTGTATGTGCCCTCTTTCAGTGTTGGGTGTCTGAGCCACCAAACATCTACAAGACCATATGCTTCTATTCCATCTCTGATAACCCCAGCAGACTGCTTGCCATGCCAATCCGTTGTGGCTGACCTATCCATGTTAGGGTCTAAATAGGTATTAAGATCACCTCCCCACACAATGTTTGTCGGCGGAAGGGTGTGGATGTGGCACCAGAGAAACGTGTAAAAACCGGGGTCATCCACATTGGGGCCGAATGTATTCACTAGAGTAATGGGAGTGCCATATAGGCTTCACAACGCCCACGTCAGGTGACCCTGGTCATCTACTATAGAATGTGTAACTGTAAACTGCACCCGTGTTTCACGGGAATCATGATGCCCCTGGAGTAAGAGGAGTAGGATAATGTCAATTTGTACACTGCCCACCTGGTGCCGATAGCCTGTTCTGTACTGCGTGTCAAGTGTGTCACCTGTAAGAATGGAATCTGGATTTTATGTTGGTCCAGATAGGAGAACACCAATTCCGACGTGCGGGGGTTATTTAGCCCTCACAAGTTCTAAGTTAGTAGTGTTATGTGCCCCCCGGGTCGGGCCACAGTGAGATTGTTGCATTGTGCATGATAGCGGGAGGCTAGCCAATCCTTGTGTTATGTATTGGATATGTGGTATAGTAAGTAGTACTCTGGTGGCATTGGTAACAACCAACCTGCAACCCTCCCGCCGCCCACTTCAGTATCCCAAACTAGCTAAAGAGATCACTACTGTCAGAATTAACTTCACAAATCAAATCAAAACATCACAACATCATATAACATAGCATGAAATGCATACCTACTCATCGTAACCCTTCAGGGTGCACCCTCTTGAGGGCCGCCAGAGTCCCAGTTCTCCTCCAGGTGATCGGAAGTGGCCGGGAATAGGCATCAGTATTCCACAAAGCCTCTGCAGGATGGGTGGTCAGGTCGGTTCCATTCATTGGGAGAGTAAAACCCCCCATCTTTCATCAAGGTCTGGTGATGCAGGAGCACCTCAAAGGCAGCAGACAAAGCAGTGGAGCAGCCCCTGACTCCATCCCATTTTAAGGGTCCACCTCATCAATATCTTTAGCAAGTTTAGCCCGTTTCTTCAGATTGAAAGTCTAGAGGAAATCTGTTGCCGCCTTAGGAGTTGCAAATACTTTTTGAATTCCATCATAGTCAATGCAAAAGTGTACCAGTAGAGCATTGCGCATGTAATCTCTGCCTTTTGCGCTTGTCTTTTTATGGGTAGGTATTCCTGGCGGGCCACCTGAATGCCACTGTAAAATCTGGATAGAAGGCTATCTGGTTACCCGGGTAAGTTAGGTCTTTATTCACACGTGCCAGCCTCTGTACTGTGTCTTGATCGCAGTAGTTCAATAGTTTCGCAATGATTGGGCGTGGCGGTGTCCCAGGCGGTAGCCACACCATGAGTGAGCGATACCCCCGATCTATGACTGCAGGTGCGATAGATTTTCTGACCCAAAAAGCTTGGTAGGCATTGTTTCAACATAAGTCTCCATTTTGCTGTGTTTGTCAACTCCGGTACACCAGTTATTCGCAAATTGTTACAGCATGAGCGAGCCTCCAAATCTTCATTCTTAGCCTGGATGACAGTCAGCACCTTCTCCATGTTTAGGCATTTCATGCTCACAGATTGTAGATCGTCCTCTGCTGTGGATATCCATTCTCAGCTGCTGTGATTCACGTCAATGGTTTATCCAGTTTTGCTGACATATGGTCCATATACAGGTTTAGAGGGTCAATATTCCCATCAATGGACTAAAGGCTCTTCTGCATGGCCGTCAGTGTGGTCTCCAATGCTGTCGACCACCGGGCGCCTGAGTCTTGTTCTTGGTCTATCTGGTGTCCTGCGGAGATTTAATAGAGCGGCGAGGTTCGAAAGTAAAGTGTGTTTGGCCGCGATCAGCTTTCTCCATGGTTTTTAGTGGGGCTGCCCCTGATTATTTTGGGAGCGCCGTCTGTGGCCACCTGTCCAATGGTCTGGGAACAGCACCTGTGCCAAGCTACCTTCAGGAGGTGCAGTAGCACCCTGTGTATCGGTGAGTTCTCTGCGCTCCTGCCAGCTCCCAACCCTGCATGCGGGGCGCAGTGAAGATTTTCTAGAGTAAGGGCACCCCAGGCTTCACAGATTGTTGTGTGTCAATGGGGCAACACAGATCGATTGTAAAGCCCGTGGCTGGGTACCCTCTTATCAACCACATGTGCACTCAGCAGTGCAGGCCCTCCACTGCATCCCACAGTCTCCTGGTGACGCGCAGTTAGCAATTCTGCCAGGGAGCGCTGCGATAAACAGTACTTCATAGAGGTGGTGCTGTCTCTTCCATGCGCACCCAGGCAGCAGGCTCGCTGCGCCAAGCAGCGCTCATGTTTTTCAGGTGTGTTGTAGGCCTTCACTTTGAGCGCTAAAATCATATGTAAGCATGTTTGACAATTTTAGAGTCTCAGCTATCGTTTGCTGTCCCTGCTCGAGGCCCGTTCTGCCTCAGGGACTCTTTCTCTCTCCTCACGCCAGCTACGCTCTCCACCAGCAGCTACAAGCAGTATCCCCAGGGGGCTGCAGGAGCGACATGGGGCAGGTGGCAAGCGGATCACATGTGTCCCTAGCGCCGCTTCAGTCAGCAGCCGACCTTGATCATAGGCTGGCCTGCCTGTTCTGGGCACCGCCGCCCCTTTGCTGGCTCTGGTCTCAGGTCTTGTTGCGATATGCAGCATGTACGCTCACTGCGTGTGTCCACAGGCCCTTGCTCAGTGTGGCGAGGCCCACGTGGGGGATCTCAGCATCTCGGCCGGATCTTGTTCACTGCTCGCAGTCCGCGGCATAGCAAGCTCTGGGACGCACCTTCCCCGCACAGGCCGCCCAGTCTCTAGAATTTTGAGCGGCCCACGCTGCACAGTCACTCAGTTTCAGGACGCCCAGCAGGCAGTCTCCTCACTTTCCCTTAGGACTCCTCAGGCCGTGGCAGCCGCTGTTATTAGGTCAGGCATCCGGCCCGACACTCCAAGGTGCTCTACCTCCTCCCAGTCTTCTCACGGCTTGCCGGCAGGGGAAGTCGCAGTTGGGAGAGGGAGCTTCCAGGCCACAATCCCCCAGCCGCCCCCAGAGGGCCTGTGCACAGGTAAGTGTAGCACCGCCTTCTCAGTCAGTCGGTCGCGGCTAGGCCCCAGACCTTGCAGCACAGTCCGCACCCTCTCAGGCTCTCCCTGCGGCACTCCCAGGTCCTACGAGACACATACCGCTGACACTTCTCAGGTGAGCTTCCTCCGCGCAGAGGCATTCATTGCTGTAGGATGGCGGCCCCCCAGCAGTCACTGATGTGCTTCGATGAGCGAGTGCTGCGCCTCCATTTAAGGCCTATTCATACGGTTCGCAACTTCGGGTCGATTTCTTTGGTCAGTGAGTTACAGGCAATTTTTTCCGGTCAGCTGGCCGCCCCCACTATTGCCAACTACAGCCCCCAGGTTTGGAGATGTTCCACAGTCTAATAGCAGGATTCTGGTCGATTTATTCGTCCCAGCCTGCTGGCACAGCTGCACTAAAGTGTGGTCATCTTGCCATGGACTCTCTAGCCCCCTCCCTCCCAGGAGATATCCTTTAGAGCATTGTGGGGGAATAGTGTCCTGCCGTAACTGTAACTATGTTTTGCAGTTTGACCCAGCTCCAGCTAGGGCTCACTATCTTCGAAATAGGAAGCACAGTCATCTGAACGCAGACACTGGCACATGTCAACCACATCATGAACTCAGCTCTGAGAAGAGCTTTAAGACGTGCCCGATTAATGTGTGATCTATGCGTTGCATATTTTCCAAATATTGACAGATGCGAATTGTGATGTCACGTTTCTTAAGGTAACCTGGTTCTGCCCAGATTCAAATACCGACATTCCTCCCCGCTCCTCCTCGGGGATCAGAGTGAAAAATTTGGTGGGGTCATTGCTATTATTTTTCAGAGCAATTTTAAGTGCTGTATATTTCAGCTAGACAATCTAGGAGAGCTGAAAGTCTTGGATTCTGCATCTCCCTTTTCCATAGGGTTTCGCATGCCGGAGCCCTCATTTATAGTCCCCTTGGGGTCTCCTCAGAGTTTCTATCCTCTTAGAAAGAAGCTATTTACTCGGATACATTAATGTACTCTAATTTCTTTAATCTACACGTGGATATGGCAACTGATAAAGCCGGTCTGGCATTGGTAGATTCCTGTAAAGCTCTGTGTCTACACAACCATAGATCACTACTGCAACACATCAAGCTGGTCATTCACTGGATCTCATTTTCTCCAAACTGTTGCTCACAATCGATGCACCTATAGTCCTAACCTGGTTAGATCGCTATTTGATCCCATTTAGCTGGGTTAGGAGCCATCCCCCTACTGAATTCACTAGTAGGGACATTGTTGGGGCTCGAGCCTGGAATAAAATTAAGCCAGCGGAGCTCACAGAATTACTTGCAAGATCTCAGCCAACTCTTATAGGTAATATGAACGCTGATCTCAAATCTGTTAACTCTTGGCTTTATGAGGCCACTAGTCGTCTGACGCCTATCAAAACTATTACTGCCCCTTGGTTCTCGCCTGAGTTCTTAATCTTAAAGAAAGGCTGTAAACAACTGGAGTGCAAACAGCAATTCCACTAGATAAGATCACCTAAGAGTCTTACAAAACAGCGCTCAAACATTATCATAAGGCTATCCAATCTGCACAGAGCTCCTTTTATACTGACATAACGGCAGTTGCCGAAAATTCATCTTACAAAATATTCAAAATTGTTAAATCCTATCTCAACCTCAGAACCTGTTACCCCATAATTCAAACTTCAGTGGATCTATGTGAGAGGCTATCTGCATTTTTTAAAGGACAAGATTTTAACGATACCAGCTGTCTGTCCACATCACCTTCCCAAACTACTGTGTGCTCTGCTTTTTCCCCTGCTCCTGCATGCTCTCTGGGCAAGTAAGGCTCCATCTCAATTGAACAAACCAACTAAAGCCTTCTGCTATGTAAGTCTGGGTCTCCTGGTGATCCTTGCCTTCATGCCACCATACTCATCTCTTTTGCTTAAGTTATTGTCCCAGTGCTTACTCAACTGTTTAACAACTCCTTGGAGTTCTCAGTTGTACCATCTTGCTGGAAAAAAGCTAAAGTGGGTCATCTTCTAAAGAAAGTCACTGCCAAGTCATTGGATATGTAAAACTTCTATCGTCTATCCCTGCTTCCCTCAGCCTCCAAAATTCTAGAAAAACTGGTTAATTCTCAGCTGTCAACATATCTTGGAGATAAAAAACTTCTTTACTGCACCAAGTCAGGTTTCCACCCCCACCATAGCACAGAAACAGCTCTTTTGGAGGTCACTGAGGTGATTAAGCATGCTCAGGATTTCATTACCTGGCCCCTTTAGCTAAACTTATAGAATCACATGGTTTAAAGATCATCTCTTGCGCTGATGACACCCAGATGCTCCTTACTTTTGATCCATCATCCACAGACACAGCTGCCACCTTTTAATCCTGTCTAAGTGATGTCCTGTACTGCCTGAGGGAGTGTCAAGTGCAATGTGCAATGGAACAAAAAATAGAGGTCCTTCTGTGTGGTGAAGCGAGGGAGTGTTGGTTATACAACTGCTGTCCCATTGACCTCTCACCCCCCATGCTCTCCAGTATAGCTAAGAACTTTGCTGTCAAGCTGGCTGACAAACTTTCCATGTAATCCCATATCTTGTCTGTTGTCTGGACGTGTTTTCCCCTGCTTGTCTCCAACAGAAAGTTTTTGATTCTCACCTCTGCACTTTGCAAAGATGGTTGTTCACAAACGTATTACCTCCAGGCTAGACTATGCAAATATTCTCTTCCCCAAATAAGACTCTATATCACAACATCTTTGTGATCTGCACTGTCTCCCAGTTAAAATTTGATTCTTTTTAAAGTCCTTACCATCATACACCATGCCTTTAACAAGCGTGGCCCACAGTATTTGATCAACAGTATCAAACAGTACCATCTGCTCAGATCCCTCCGATTTGACTCTGCGCTGCTTGTCACCATGCCCAGTATTTCCCAGGCTAGGAAGGGAGGACTTTCCTTCACCTGCCCTTGCAAGTCTAGAATGGAACCGGCTCCCACAGTCTCTTCGCGCTTTTTCACATTTTACTTTATCTGGATCCCCTGTTTTGTCCAGAAAATTATCTTATTTAAGAACTCCCTCCATCGGGTTCACCCTAGTGGCATTGTCCTACAAGGGTGGGGAGAGGTTGCCTATGTTTAAGCATGTCACATTAAGTGAGTGAGGTTTCCTCTTCCAAAAAGATTGATCTGTCTGCTTTGCCTGTGTCTACCCCTATCCATGCCAGAATCTTGGTAATCTAAGTATCAGTGATTTTTACTTATAACACTGATAACAATAGCACTGCATAGCCACCATACCTTATTGTGTTTTGGGCACTATCCAAAATAAACCTACTGACAGAAAGATGAACAACTGGTGGAACCGCTTAGTAGCCAGTGCTACCTGTTCCACATTCTATCCAGCCCTACATGTTTCAGCACTAGTCACAGGCTATTAGTTACCAACACCTCTGTGCAATAACTTAGTCACCGTTCACAACACGTATACAGAGCACTCATGACCGAAAGAGTAAATGTATACACACAGGAACCTGAGGAAAGGACACAATCCAGGTTAAAGGGGAGAGGATGTAGCCTTACGGCTAGAGCAGTCGACCTCGAAGCTGGGGAACCGGGTTCGAGTCTCGGCAGGGACGCTCAACATCCTGTGATTCTGGGCAAATCACTTACAGGCATGCATCAAGGTCAGATTTTGCGAGTCCTTAATTGCGATTATTAAGGAATCGCAATTAAGGACTAGCAAAAGCCTATGCATGTAGGAATCGCTATAAAAATAGCGATTCCTACACATTCTCTATTTGCGACTCGCAAATTGCGAGTCGCAAATAAGGAATGGCTTCCCATTCATTCCTATGGGCCTACAGGCCCATAGGAATGAATGGGAAATTGCATGTGCAATTTGCGGGTACCAATTGGTACTCGCAAATTGCGCATGCAATTTCAAGGGTGCATGGGTGTCAAAAGGGCACCCTGTTGCACCCTGAAATTGATCTGTGCACAAATGTTGCGCACACACATGTCCAAAGGACATGTGTGTGTGTAACCTACTAACTTTGAAAAATGCACTTTAGTGCATTTTTCAAAGTTTTTGCAAATTACCATGAAGTTCAACTTCAGGGTAATTTGCGCCCCCTAGTAGCGAAATCGCTACTTCAAAGTGGTTCTTGCATTGCATTTAAGGAATCGCAAAATGCGATTCCTTAAATGCAATCGCAATTTGAAAACTCGCAATTAATTGCGAATTCTCAAATTGCGAGTGCCTTGACCCTTCATGCATCGCAAATGCCCTTTTTACGGGCGCAAACGGACGATTTTTGCGAATCACACCGTTTGCGCTCGCAAAAATGGTTGATGCATGTACATCTCCCCGTGCCTAACAAAAATGAATGTGTCCATCTGTATTGAAACTGGTGCTCATGTAAAGCGCTCTGATACCCGATTTCTCGGGTCTAGTTCGCGCTATATAAAGCTCTACAAAATAAAAAATAAATAAAATAAAGAAATTGAAGGTGAGGACACTGATTCTAGCTTTAAAACGCTGCAGTACATTGCTACAAAATCCTGTCAACCAACCAAGACGATTCTATCACAAGTGGCTCTAATCATTGCTATCACCAATATGGGTTCTTCTTTTGCTGGTCTGACACACACTACATGTGGAGCTTCAACACTGCTGCAAAAAACAGGAAAACATCCAATTTTCTCTGTACAATACTATATTGCACCAAAATGACTACCAAACTGCAAACCACCTACTATCACCTTGGTCTTCCCAGGATAATTTCCGTCCAGTACACAGCACCGCAAAGTAGTTGTGGTGAGTCCCGAGGTAAATGTAAATTTTCCTAAATACCATGATCAAGATGTGTAATTCTTTTAGGGACTAGAAGGTGAGGATAATTCTAACACGAACCATGTGAATGGTATGCAAAATCCTACAAGGCAAGTACCAAAGTTGCATCAGGAAGTGCAGTTGTGTATGTTTCAACATGTACCCCCAGGTCTGCTGTCTCACACAAATTCTGTCTCCAGTAACAAGTTAAGTGATTTTGCTTTTAATCACTTGCACTACGGAAAACAGCAATCTGAATTCTTACCATTTTCACAGGGGAAATCCCGACCTCCCAAACTAAATAGTCTTGTGAAACAAACCTGTCTTTCTAGTCCTACCAACACCATACTCAGTAAGACTCTGTCCAATGATCATCCGTAAATACCCATGCACCCTTTTGTTCGAGCCATCGACAAACCTTAAACTAAATTTAATATCACATATTTGGAATTACCAAAATGTAATTTTCAGAGGCTTCAGCAAGTCTACAGTTCTTAAGAATACCCCGTGCCACTGAACCACATCTCTATTGACACAACAGAACATGCACTACCTTTATGTGTGGTGTGACACTGAAAGACATATATTTAAATCATGCAGTCTGCAGGGCAGCTACTGAGACATTGCTCATGCTCTTGATAGCAACATATATTCATGTTACAAGACATCAGCCGTAAACAGATACTGCATAAGGTTCTTTCTCTTCTCTGGCTTCCAGTCTAGCTCAGATAGCACATACACACACTAGCTCTGCAGTATTCGTAAAACTGATCCCATCCAATGCATGCAGCTTTATGGGTCTTTGCAGTGGAACTTCTCTTCTGCGGGGTCCTTACAAACCCAATCACAGAACGTGGCACCTAGGTAAACGTTTCCTCTAGTGTGGAAGTAAACAACATGAAACATATCAAGGCACATTAACTTATTTTACGACTTCTTTATTGACACAACATACTAACAACAACATTTATGAAAGGGTCTTAGGTGTCATTCACAACAAAGAATTACAAACAACTATATGGAGGAAAAAATAAATTTAGCACAACCGTCTTGTTCAAAATTAAACCCCTCAATCAGCCTCGACGCACACATCACTGGTTTAGGCGCACAACCAATTAGTCAATCTCAGTGGCCATAAACAAAAAAGAAAACAGCAAAAATTATGGAAACGTTTATAGACATTCTCAATAGCTTGCCCTGTAATTTATATAATAGACGCCCGGTGCTATTTATATGCATCACACATTATTCATTCTATGTGCTTCACATCATTCATCATACCTCCTTAATGTGTTTTCCACACATCGTTCACTATAGGGGGAAGGTATATCGGACCATTCACTAAAGCAGGCTGCAAAAAGTCAGAAATCTTCTCCAGAGGGAATACTCTGGCGTTTGGAGAAGATGTTTAACTTTTATGGAATTCTCAAGAATCCCATGAGAACTCCTGGAAATCTACATGATAAATTTCAGGACTTCTCTAACTTTGCAAAATAGGCTTATGCACATTTTCTAGTTAGTGGAAAATCTGAATTAGTTAATGATTGTCAAGATTTCATCACAGAGAGAAACGCTGAAGTGGGTACGTGGTGTCTCGCTGATTTAGATTCAGAGCAAAGTCACGCAATATTGACAGGGCTGGGATTGCAGATTATGGAAGACATGACAGGGACATATAGCAATATCTAGTCTGCTAAGTACCGTGGGGTTGGGACTTCCTAGTATGAGGAAGGATCGCTTCCGGGTTCACATCAGCAGAGCCTTTGTGAGCCCACTGTAAACTCAACTCTGTGTCTAGCAACATCTTGCAGTTGCACTGGCATTCTGCTCTCGTTAGTTCGTCCATTCAGCTTAGGGTCCTCACTTTTGTTTTGTTTTCCCTTATCAGCTCCCCTATATGTCCGTCCAGTTCCCATTGAGGTTTTGCTTTGACCTTGCTGTGTCTCCATTTGAGTTGGTCTGTCCTTGTGTTGCTACACGTGTGCAAGATTACCTGCTCTGTGGCATCCAGGGAATCAGAGCTGGTATCCTGTCTATGTGTAGTCTTATCATTGTATCTTCCATCGTAGAGCAGGGTAAGCTGACCACATACATGCTATTCACCTTTTTGGCACTATCTCTGCCTAAATGTAAATTTCAGCACACACATCCTTGGTCATCTCCTGAAGTATACAACTTACTTTTCCGGAAGTGACACTAATCTAGTCCGGCCTTTGCCATCACCGTCCTGCTACTGCAAGAACTCTTGTGTTTCTCTTCCCCTCTCCCGTTTTCCTTTTCTTTCTCTATTGAGGTGTGTGAGTTATCGTCCCCTTTGGAAAGACTTAGGGAAGGCCAGGATTTGCAGTGTGTCCACTTTTCAACTCAAAGTTGGCAATTATCTGGAAATATGCATTCATACGTTAAACTTTTTTTCTCCACAGAAACACCTTTTCACCTACAGCCCATTTATGTTTTTTTATAAGTTTATTAAGGTTTACAATAAACCATATAAACTGAATAAACCATATAAAAATACATCAATTAGTTAAATACACAGATCTTAGGTACTGCTGTTAAGGATTCATAAAAAATGTACCAGATTTTGTTCATCAAGACCTTCAAAACTAATGGTTCCAGCGCTTGGCAATTCTTCTAAACCCCCACAATAAAACGTGATAGGAACCAGAGATTTGTACATAATGCCCAAAGGGGATGGTCAAATGTTGCCTTGATAAGCGCAGTGCATACTCACAGGATACAGACAGTAAACAGCAGTGAAAAGAGGGAAATAGAAACAAAGCACATTTGAACACAGCAGGAGATGGGGGTATTGGCAGGATGCAATTACAATTGTAGCAACAAGGCATGGTGATGGGGCAGTGTCGGGGCACACTGCACAGTCACGTGATACAGTGAAACGTGTTGTAACCGGGTAAACTGCAGTGGCTAGAGAACCAAGTGTAACAAAAGAAGCAGTGGAACTCTGAACAGCAAAGGGGGCAGGTTTAGGCGAGCATTGTGGGAAGGAGTTTGGTTGGGTACTTAGAAGGGATTGGGTGGACGGCTAGACAGTGAAAGGGACAAGCACAAACATGGGTCATCCTGGATTGTTGCTCATTTTGTTCCATTTGGTTGAACCAGATT
This sequence comes from Calotriton arnoldi, assembly GCA_963921515.1. Taxonomy (NCBI): domain Eukaryota; kingdom Metazoa; phylum Chordata; class Amphibia; order Caudata; family Salamandridae; genus Calotriton; species Calotriton arnoldi. The sequence goes on from CAWUFW010001516.1 coordinate 1,921,223, forward strand.
AAAGTTTAGCTTGCCTATTTCTAAGCTACACTGGCACACAAGCAAATTAATCAGCTTCACAAAAGTGCTACATAGTTTTTGCAAGGTGAAAGGTCAGCCATTTTCCTGCCTCTTGGCATTTAGAGCTGTCTTCTAGTCCCACTGGCCGTGCCTTCCTGTACCACTCTCTAAGTCTATTAGCTGACTTATTTGCTTCCCGTCCTACATTGGGAGTCTCATAGAGTCAAGCCTGGAAACATATTCCGGAGCCCTAGAGTCTATGATGCTCTAGAATCTGCGCTTCCTTGAGTAACTGTGGCCTTCTGCAGCTCCCTTTCCAAGTGTCTGAATTCCTTTACCAATGTATCTAATGTCCCTGTCACTGAGGCCTTGTTTCGCTTCTTCGGTCTCCACATTCCAGCTTTTCTGTCCCCGCTTACAAGTGTCTCTTTCCTCATGTCCGTGTCTCCTTATCTAAATGACCAAGACCTGCCAGCCCACCCTGATAACCTCCAGCTGGTCATGCCTGTCTGTGATTGAGTCTGGTTTAATCTGATTCAGTAGTGTTGCGTCCTTCTCTCCGTATCAGTGTATCCATGTGGTCAAATCTGTCTCTTTAGTTTTATGTGTGAATGTATTCATGTTTTACTGTCTGGCGCCCCATGCCTAGTAATCATATAACTGCAACCTGGATCCATGCATTCCCGTCTTAGTCTGTATTCATCCATTCCTGGAAAAATGAGCAGAAGTCACCCATCTCACACTTTGTTCCATAGTCCATGCTTCACCATCCCAATATCTGAGTACCATGCTTCAGTCTCCAAGGCATTAAGTCATAGAATTTAAGTCATCATGTCACAATATCCGAAACACGCTTTCCCAGAATGTCTGTCACCCTGTCTCAGAGTCAATGTTAGCTTGTCTCAGTGTTTGTGTCATCCTTTCCCACTGTCACTCTCTCAGTGCCCATTTTGCCCTGTTTTTGTGTCTGTCACCCTGTTCCAGGGTCCATGTTACCCTAAAATTTGCTGAACGGGCTTGTCCCACTGTATTTCCTTGAGCCAGGGATTGTGAGTCCTTATCTCTCTGTCTCGGGTCCCTGTTCCCTATCCCATTCTGTTCTAGAGTCTGTGTTAAACTCTCCTTTGCTTCTGTGACCCTGGTTCAGTGTATGAGTCCAGAGTCAGTTTCTGAAGATGGTGTACCGCAACATGGCACTGTTCATCAGCAGGCTTAGCTCGGTTGACTGGTTCATCCAAAGTGAACCCCTATTCCCAGTGATGGTGGCCACCGATCTCCTTTATCCCGAGCTCTGAGGTAACTTGCCAGTACGAATGTGGAGAACCAAACTACTACCACTCCCCTGTAAACTTCAGTCCAGGCCCCCATAACTGTGTCCCTTGCACATCTTCAAGTGTGGGTATGTCAGTTGAATGCATAGGAGGTTCACCAGAATTAATGGTGGTGTCAAGTAGAACAACATATGCATGTGTGCACAAGATGGCGGTCTTCCTGCAGGTAAGGATTCAGTAACAGGGATACTAGACACACTGGTACAAGAATGCCTTTCTCCCTGGTGGACATGACAGACAGAATATCAATGTGCTCAAGGCCACCTTCCCAAAACCAGTCTTAATTGTTCACTAGGAGAGGCTTCCCACACCCTTCTCTTGTTCAGTGTAGGTTGGTGGAATTCTGTTGGGGCTCAGTCTGATTTGAATCAGCAAAACACCTTCACTAATTCAACGTGATGAGACTATGGCACCCCTGCTCCAGTGGCTCACGAAAATTAAAAGACAAAGAAGGAAGGAGCACTTACCCCTGATTGGGACCTTTAATTTTAAAAAAGCAGACCTTTGGTTAACTCAGGATTTCAGCTGTGGCACCCAAAGGAGGAAAAATACTGCCTCCGCTCTCCAAACCACAAACTCGTACAACACCTGGATATCGACTAGACTCTTAGCAACAGTTGTTGGTTCAAACACCGCCAGGAACTGAACTTTTGCTCTCTCAGGCTGGGCTAAGTCAGGATTCTTTAGGACCCTTGTGTTGTGACCTGTTTTCAAAGCTCTCACCACAAGGGTCACAAAGAATACAAAATCTAGAAGGAGAATCACTGCCTTGTGTGAAGAGGAGCTGCTTGACCACTGGAAGATTTACATAAGGTCAAGCTGATTGAAGGCTGTGCATAGAGGACACTTCGAGGAACCTGGACCACCCAGAAGCCATAGGAATTATGCAGCACATATCACCTGGAAGAAGAAACAAAGAACACAGACAAGCATCATCTGGGTTGAGGAGCTGCAGAATTGCTCCCTATACCTTAATCGTTAGCCCGCACTACCCCCATCCCTCCATTCTCATAGGCTCCCCATATCTGCAACTCTGAGACCCCCAGAAGGTTCTGAGCCTTCACTCCCACCCTCAGCACCACCAATCACTGGAAAATGCTTACAGCAACTGGTAGTTTCTGAGTTATGATCCCCTAATGTAAGGTAGCTATGAGGGAAGCCATAGTGGGTGTGGACTCACTGCTATATCTGCCCCAATTCAAAACCTAGAGACAAGCTGGGACTTCAACTAATATCAGAAAAACTTTCATTGTGTCTCGCCTGGACACTAGTTAGCTGAACCCCGTTCACTATTGACTTGGATATCAAGACGCTTGGCACCCTGAAAACACTACCTCCAACTTTACTTAGGTGAGACCCTGTTTTGCTTGGATGGTGGATTTTTGAGAGCAAGGACTTTGCTGTTTCTAGTCCAGAAACTCGGCTGCTTGTGCATCAGCCCACAGACCTGTCAAGTTTTTAAGCTAAGCCTGGGACACTGAAAGAGAGGGGCCAACATATCAGACCAAGGTTGATACATTGTATTCTCCTTCTGCAACACATTTGTTCCATTGAATGAAACTTTGTTATTAAATATTACAGTAAAATCAAGTGACCCAAAGTCCCCAGAGTGAAAAAGAGTGCAGCCCAATAAGAGTGCTTGTGTATGCCTCTCTAAGTGTCTAATCACCCTGTCCGAAGTCCGTGTCACCTTATGTTAGGGTGCCAAATTGTGTCACCCTGGACACTATTTGCAGTCCTTGGTTTCCCTATAACAATAATGTTTTTTAGCATTGTAGTCTTTTTCTGTTTCCGTTTAACTACTTAGGGGCCGATTCCGATCTCGGCCGGTAGGGCTCCGAATAGGATTCGGCTTTACCGGATCCGATTCGGAGCCCTGTTTCCCGACCGAACCGTACGCGGGTCCGGCCGAGCGAGTACGATGCGAGTCGCCGACCGACTCGTCCGGGCGACCCGACCGCTCCGACCGACTCGTACCCGGATCGTACCGCTCCGACCGACTCGGTCGGACACGATTCGCACCGCGCAATGGAGACGTTTTCCGGCCGGGTAAGTACGATGCGCACCTCGACCGCTCCGACCGACTCGCGCCGTCCGACTCGTACTCGCTGTCGGAGCCGTACTTTGGGGGTCCGTGTCGGACCCCCTGTACGCGTACCCGTGCGAGGCGCACACAGGGGGACCCATGGGTCCCCCTACCTGTGCGTGTACGCCGCGAGCGCGCTCGCGGCGTACTCGCTGTAGGGGCGCCCTTGTCCGCCTCGCACCCATTGAGGCAATGGGAGCCCGCGTACGCGTTGTACGACCGGCTCCCATTGAGTTCAATGGGAGTCCGACTCGACTCGTGTCCGGTGGCATACGAATGCATCGGACTCGTTCGGTCGGACTGCACGGGTCCGATTCGGTCGGAAATCTCTCCGGGTCCGGCTCGGTCGGAGAGATTTCCGGCCCGAATCGGAATCGACCCCTTAGACTATCACACCTGATAAAAAGGATTTTATTCTAAGACATGAGGCTCTATTATGCAATCACTTTTGCTGCTTTATTTATACAGCACATTCCCACAAGCCTGCACCTCAAGCAGGAAGCGTTTCATCAAAGAAACACAGCCAACACTGTAATTAGGCGTGTTCCGAGCAAACGTCCTCATTTTTTCCTGCTTGCGGGTTACGTTTATGTCAAGTTTGCATGCTTTTGCATTTTGATTCTGCTATTTTGTGCTTGGAGTGAGAGTGTTACTGTAGAGCCTAATTACATTTTCACAGTTTTTGGTTGATTGGGAATATTTGTATCTGTTTGGCAGCGCAAGGTATAAAGTTTGCATTTGCCTGACAACTGTTACATGGCTGGTTCATTTGCTTCACTTCAGCTACACGATTTACTTGCTTATACAATTAAGGGGAGAGGCGGGCGGGTGAAGTAACCTTTTCCTTGAAGACTTTGATTTGTGATTTCCCTGTGGTAGCAGGCTTTTCTAAAGCGGTGTGCTGGCAACACTGGGTTCAGGGTTTGGGCTTTTAGTTTCAGCTATAATAGACGTTGTATTTGATAACGGGTGGAGCGTTTTTGCTCTTTACCTGCTGAAATGTTTATTTTGTTTGAGCTGTGAAATGTTTTTAACTTCAGTTTATATGCGGTTAAGATTTCGGGGGAATTGTCTCGTTATTTCTAGGAGAAAGAAAGCTTGAAATGTATCTCTGTTATGTGTCGCTCTGCATTTTTAAATATTCTTAAAAACACAAGTATATTAATTTGGGGAGGGTCCAACTCCCTGTGGATTTATAGACATATTATTTGTCAAAAAAGGAAACAGTAATTCTCCACAGCAAGCGGAGGGAGGCAATCAAGGTGGCAAAAGAGTAATGAAAATAAAGCACATAATAATGGAATCCATTCAGGAACATGGGAGTGAACAGCGAGGTGCCGGTTCAACTGCGCAGGGGGCGACTTGTGGTCTAATTGGCAACACCCATTATTGGGTGCAGCTGGGAATCAGAGACCATTTGACATGCTGGATGATAAAATGATTGATTATTTTTATGATACCAACTCATATTATGATGATGATGGTGCAACTAATGTTGAAAAAAGTTTAAATCTGTGGATGAACCTATTGGGATTATAGTTGCGGTGGGCTCCCCTATGCTTGATCCTGGGCTTATTTAATATCCAAATTCATCAGTGTGGCTCCCCCGCCATTTGGATAAATATGAAGAATTAAATTAAGGGCTCTTTTGATAGGGCAACAAGAATGAAAATGAGGGTGAATGTCCCAAGCTGGTGATTTCAGATAAGGCGGCTTTGGCACCACTTTTGGATCCTAAAGTTGTTACCTTCGTTAGCAGGAGGTAAGGACCCCAGAAAAGGGGTAAAAGGGCACGGGTTCTATGACACAACAAGGTACTGGATGCTTTGGGCACTACTGCCAAGATGCTCTGCTTGGATGAGCAAGCAAAAACTTGGGATGAGGATTTTGATCCTGATGCGAAATCTGTTGGGCTCAGAGAGCAATTTGCTTTCTAGGAAACTCTACTGTGGGATTATCCTTTGAGAGGCGTAACAGCTTGTTGTTATACATAGACTCAAAATTGGGGGGATCTTGCGAGTTCTGAGTTTGCAAGTAATATCTGGGGTTTCCTCTTTGGGAATGACCTCATAATAGAAATTGGAGTGTATGTTCAGACTTTCACATCTTTAGGCAAAGCCCATTCTTGTCTTGTGAGGATTGTTGGGCTGGTCTCTCCCAGGGCTGGCAGATTTTGGGGGTGCTTTTCCACCTTTCTTCATGATCCCCATGTGTGTTTCTCAGGTACACAGACACTCAGAAAGGGTGACAATTGTGACTCCTCTGTGGAGGACCCAGACATTGTTCCCATCTCCTCTGGAGTTGTCAATGTACTGCCGAGTTCTGATCCAGTTGTTTCCAGGATTGCTGAGGAATCCTGTTGGCCAATACCACTGTTTGGTTATGGAAGGCAAGGTACTGCTGGTGGCCTGCACCATCTCTGAATTGCTAGATCTTTCGGAGTTAGCTTTCAAATATATCAGGGTGTCTTGGGCAAAAGATGCAACTAGAGTTTGCTTACAAGTCAGCATGGGATGTCTTGTGTAGCTGATGTGTGGAAAGGGACATTGATCTTGTTTGCTGAGGTGTTACAAGAGTTCTGAACTTCTTGGCAGCGGCTCAGAAATCTTACAGTCTGCTTAATACCTACAGGTCTGCAATTTCAGTAGGGTACAGACAGTTGAGGGTAAGCCAGTAGATGAGCATACTATGATGTGTACATTGTTGAAGAGGATTAGGTATGAGAAACCTCTTAATTCTAGATAGTATACACTGTGGAATGTTAATTTCGTTTTACAACTCTTTCAGTCCTTGGAAAACAATGATAAATGATTATTCCAGTGTCTGGCAGCATAACTGGTAACTTTGTTGTGTTTGGTTTCTTTAAAAAAGGTGTCTGATATTAGGGCTTTGGATGTATCTGCTATGTGTTTTCACCAGTTGGGGTACACTTTACAATTACAAGGCGTCCCAAGAATTATTCTACACTACTGAGTTTCCTTCTTTTCCTTTACACCTTACACTGTGAGAGGTAAGCTGTCCCCAACAATATTTACTGGTAACTGAGGGGTTTAGGTTGGCAGCTGCACAGTTATTTATAGCATTGCAGAAACCCGTTGCCCCAGTGTCATCAGTCATGCTGGGTAGATGGGTAAACGAGGTAATGGCTTTGGCAGGTGCAGACACATCAGTTTGGTGCACACTCAATGAGGGGAGCTTCAAAAGCCTTCGGGTCTGGTGATAGGCTGGAAGATGTTCTAAGACCAGCAGATTGGTCAAGGGTTTCTACAAGTAAACTTTTTCTTGTAATCCCATTCAGCATGCTGCAATGGATGTGGTGGGGAAGCTTTGAACTTGCATAATAGAGCCTCTAAACTTGTAACAGAATTGCAGATTCTCCTATTAATTAGTGAAGGAGAGTCCTGATTTTATTAAAGACAATGAAGGCAAACATTATCCTAGCATACACAAGGAGATGATGGACGGAGCGCTGAAACTTTTCAGACACTCGCCCCCAGTCACTATTAGATCTGGGTTGAATCCATCATCGTTCTTCAGCTCACTTCGCCACCCCAGGTCGGACCCTGCCATATGCAAATTTAAGCTTGACCCTGTTCCACATGGGAACAGTCCAGCCCGAGCTGCCACTATATGTATAAATATTTTTTTCTCCATAATAAATTATTACTAGCTCTTCTAATTATTTACAGTACCAGTTTAAACTTATCAGGCGTCAACTTAAAGGATAAAGACTGACTGAATGCTCTTTTGTTATTGCCTATATTTAGATTTCTCCATGGTCTGTAATCCCAGCACATCATGAAAAGAGGACGTTTGTGGGAACCATACTTATTTATATTGTTGGGTGTCTTTAACGTTAATGCTTCCTGCTTGAGAATGCAAGATTAGGGGAATTGTAGCGTTTTCTCTGGATGTGCGGTATAAATAACTCAAGAAAAGAGATAGCATAATATATGCCTCCATTGTCTTTAATAAAATTAGGATTCTCCTTCACTAACAGCTAGGAGAATCTGCAATTTGCAACTTAAACGCCCAGGCTGGAAAGTGTCCACGATGACAGAGTGAGACGACCATCATTTTTGCACATTTCATCCTTTCCCAGTCATTGCTTAATTGGTAAGAAAATAAGCACTAGGGCCCAAAGTTTTCTTAGGAAGTCGCTGCACACTGCAACTAATAGTGCTATCCACTAATTTGCATTAGTAAGATGATATAATGAGGCTCAGTGGACTAAGCACTCTCTGCTGCAGTGTGACATTCCAACACGCGATACAGGTTTCGATCCTGGCAAGGTCAACCATTCTATTAATATTTCCATCGAGTCAATGAAATGGGCTTCAGTCTCACTTGGGAATAATTGATTAGCATTCATAAATGTACTAGACAAAGTATTTTTTATAAAAGTGTCATATAGAACACATTATTATAAAACAATGAGCCATTTTCTCCACAGTGAAAGTGTGATGCTTTCGTTTCACATCCTGTCAGAGGGATGAATCTCTGGATAGACTAGCCAGTACCACGGAACTACAATAACAAAAATACGGGAACTATTAAAATAGTTGTAAAATGAAATGTTAATTTGTAATGTTATGATAAGTTAATTTGATATCACGGATGAATCACCCCAGGAGGGGTATCTCGGCGCAGAGCAGATCGCAGGCATACAGGAAACTTCTGTATTAAAACAGCACTGTTTGAGCAATTTTCTAAATGTAAGATGATCAGTGCACATTTCTATGTGAAGAGGAAACTAATTCCAGTAGAGAGGGGCTAGATATGAGAAAGACCTGACAACTGTTCAGGACCTTCTGACCCGCAGGACAGCGAGCAGAGCTTTATCACTGTGTAGGAGATTAGGATCTGCTTCACATGGGTACCCCCACTTTTTGCTGATGTTTCACTGTTTTTCGACTTTAGTCTGGCTGGGGCCCTGCTAATCAGAACCCCAGCCTAGCTGCTTCCTCTCTAAAATGGTTTCCATGTGCCTTAGGCACATCTCTGATTGGAATCTGGAGTGCCCTTATAAGTCCCTAGTATATGGTATACTATGTACCCAGGGCATAGGTACCTCAGAGGCCTACCAGGGGCTGCAGCATGTATTGTGCCACCCCTGGAAGGCCATCCAAAATGACACCACAGGTCTGCTACTGCAGCCTGGGTAAGGTGGTGCATGCACCCCTTACAGTGGTATAGGCTACCTATATCATTACCATTGCACACACATATAAACCTATAAGTCACTCCTATGGCAGGCCTTACCAATCCTGAAGGCAGAGTGCTTGGTTTTTATGTGAGAGGGTGCCCCTGCATGAGCAGAGCCCCTCTACAGCGTTCGGAGTCCCTCCTCTGATGCTGTTTGTGGTACAGCCTGACCATATACTCTTAAGTGCATTATATCCTCGCGGTACAATGCTAACTTTGGACTGTCTGCACCAAAACATGTCATGTTTGGTGTCAAACATCTTGGAATACTACCTCCCCCCCCCCCCCGCCAGTCCTGGCGGCGGGGGTAGCATTCCACCCTTCTAGAGGGAGAGACATGTACACACCGGGCTACCCGGTAACTTCTTTCCAGAGCCCTGGCATCACAAAATGGATGCCGCTGCCTCAGACACAGGTCTGGCCTCCTGCTGCTGACTGAAACTCCGGCAGGGGAGGCCTGGACAATAGGTTTCCTGTCGAAGGGAGGTGTAACCACCTCCCCAGACAGGATAGTGTGTATTGGGGCTGGGCGGGAGCACCCTCTGGTGCTTTGAAGTCCTGCACTGGGGGCACATTTGGTGTCCCTGTGCATATGCCAGTTCAAACCGGTTGCAGGGGCTCCCTGCCCCTGCTCTGGCACGAAACTGGACAAAGGGAATGGGTGTAAACACCCCTCTTCCCTGACCCTCCCATAGGTGGGTCCCCAGAGTATGTCCAACCCCCTAACTTAGTTGGGACCCCAGTCCCAGTCCTTAGGACTTTAGATTATCCTGGACGAAACTCTGACACTGAATCCTGGACCTTCGACGCTCTACTTGAAGACTAGAGGACTGAAGAATCTCCCTTGTGGTCAAGGAGTGACTCCCCTGCTTGGCAGGCACCAAAGAAGAAATTGTCCGGTCTGCATCGCCGAAGCTCCCGCCGGACGCCGAAGTCTTTGCATCCCCAGAGGTGGATTTCCAGACTTCCCCGAGGCTGCCCTGAGTCCCCAGCAAAGCTGAGGCCCGTAGCTGTCGTGGGTAACGTGGGACCGTGACCCCTGGACACCGAGCACATTTACAAGTGCATCCTCTTCCTGGTCTCCCACGAAGTTGTGCTTTGGGCTCCAAATAGCCCCCGCCTCCAGCACCGACTGCACCGAATATCACTGGCCTCCACTCCACGAGTGTCCTGTGAGCCAGCTCCAAGTGCGTCCACTCGAGGCTCCTTCGCGGTCGCTAGTCCGTTGGCTAGTGGGCCCTCCTGAAGGCTACTCTTCTTCTGCTTGGGCTTCCCTGGTTGCTCCAGACGTGCCCTGACTTACCCTCGCTGGGTGAGTCCCTCAGACCTTGCTGGTCTGCACCACCGTCCTTCTATTTCCACGTGACTTGCCGTTGCCAAGGCTTGTTGGGTCCAATCCGGTCGCCGACACCCTAGCAATCGACAGACGTCGTGGGACAGCTCGAATCCAGCTCCTGGTCGTCGTCGACGCCTCCTGGACCTCGTGGCTGAAGAGTCAAGACGACCGTCAACCTACCTGAAGCACCCGACATCGGTGGGCATCTGCTCATCGCCTTCCTGGTCACTGGCTAGTGACCCAGACTCTGTCCCCTCTGCTTTCAGGTTCTTCAGATCTTCGATCCACCTTTGGATCCACCCAAACACTTTCGACTTGGCCGCCAGCAGCACTTTGCAGCAGATCGCCATTGAAAACGACGACGAAACCCGACCCCGAAAGACACCTATGCACCCGGCTTCCCTGGGTGAGGTAACTCGAGTACTCCGGTGCTCCCGTGGGTATAGACTCTAGAACAACCTAGTTCTAAAGGGGTTTGCTCCAAGTCCTCCTCTAAGTGTCCTTTTTCTTTAAAACTCCAACCGCGACATTCCCCATAGAAGTCAACGGCGGCTCGCGGCTGTGTTCTCACACTGCACGCGTCCCCCGTGGGTCCCCTGTGTCACTACCTTGGGTGGTTCCTTGGGGGCCAAGCACTTCTACAGGCTCTAGGCCTTGTGTCTAGCTCAGTCGTGGTTCTTATACCACTTTATTGGTATATGGTTTGGTACGCCCCTAGGGCTCAAACGTGTATTCGTGCTATTACTGTTGATAACTGACTTGTAACTTATGTACTTCGAACTCTAGCCTCATAAAGAGACTAGAGGGGTGTGTTTAAGGCTAAATACATATATTTTATATATATACCTGGTGTAGTCCTCTTTCATTTGGTCACTCAAGAGATTATAGACTGGTAAAACAAGCTGCTTTACATTCCTTCAAGACTTAGCCTGAAGGCTGCTCTCCATAGCTACCACTAGGATAGCTTTCAATAAAGGTTGTCTTTAACCTATCTCCAATAAGGGGTTGTTTGGACTGGTGCAAGGTGCCCACTATAATTAGTGGACAGCATATACCAGGCCAACTTCTCACACACTGGATCTTAGATGTGTGACTGGATGATAGTAATTGAGCTTTGAATATAGGTAGCATGGGCCTTTGCCCGAGTTATGTGTTAAACAGCAGATTTTAAAAATAAATATTTTCCTGACAGGCAGCCAATTTAAAGAACAAAAAAGAAGAGAGGGGGCAGTCCCAGATGGAAGATTACAAACGAGACGGGCCGCAGTGTTTTGAAAAACGTGTAGTTTCGATAATAACGTCTGATTTGCAGAAGCTAGTAGGGCATTGCCATAATCCTATCGACCAATAAGTGCCTGAACCAGAGCTTTCCTCGCTGAAAGTGGGAGGAATGGGACCTCAACAGGCGCATCATGTGGAAGCAGGTGCCAATGATAGACAAAACCTGCTCTTTCATGGTAAGGGATTGGTCCAATTGGACACCCAATTTCTTAACTACCTGTTTGGGTGTTGGAGCTTTGCCTAGTTCTGAAGCCACCAGTCAGAGGTCTTAAATTCTGTTTTTTCTGCATTTAACTAAAGGCAGTTCTCTGCCATCTAGGCAGCAATTGCTTTCATCCCTGTTGAGAAGCGTTCATGGGCATGGAAATGGGCATATTTAACAAGAAATGTGGAAGTGCAATGGGTCACAGGTATGATGCACTGAATGGAAGCAGAAAGTGAAGTTTACAAAGCAAGGGGGTGCCCAGAGAAATTTCATAAAGTGTGGGGTCCATGGAAAGAACATTACGGCCTGGCCTGAGGTTCCGGCGTGACGAGAGGTGAGAGACACAGCTGTAGTACTGCGACGAGCAGGAAGTGGGGCGGGGTTGGTGGGTGGCAGGATTCAGGTCTCAAGGAAGATGCTAGTTGGAATCATTTGGTCTTCCACCCGATTTGATTGGGGGCCATGCAAGTAATTATGCTGATTTTATGTATATGGTGGTGTAATGTTACTTTGTGTTCTGAAAAAACAATAAAAACATTTTTTTTAAAGAAATGTGGAAAAGGAACTCAGATCTATTCGTGCCCACTCACATCGACCTCTGCCTGTGGGACTGGAACTGTACACGACTCTAAACTCTCCAATGTAATAGTATACAGTGATAGTTTGCACCTCTAAAGGTCTTTCTGAACAAGGTTACCAAATATGTCACCGGGGAAACCTGTATTTCATTTCCTTTTCTCCTTCGGCAAACCACTGTGATTTAGAACTTCAGTCCAATTGAAGACAACCAGGACTGCAACTCACAGAATGTACTGGGTTAGTCAATAAAATTACAGGACCCCTGATAACTGAGTAGAACTCATCTAGCAACGCATAAGTCAGAGCGATCAACTATAACGGGACAGCCTCATTCTGTCAGAAGAGCCTTACGGGCGCCGGGGCGACACACAGTACTACGTAGTGGCACGGACGTCAAACAGAAAAGTGTCACGTGTAAAACTTCAGACAGTTCTACCATTTAACCCAACGTCGTTGCACTCTGGAACTTCTAGATGAACTTTCCTTAAGCACTGTTGGCTTGGCTAGGGATGAGCTCGTGACAGGCGATACCAATGTTAGGAACGCCAATGTTAGGAATGTGTCACGTAGATCGGTGACCGGCCGTAGGGACATGGTCACAGTGCACAGTGGGAGCCTCCCTCGGGTAATCACAGGTCTGTGACGCTGCTGCGAGGCACTTGCTCATTTTCCTCGGGATTTGACATTCCAATCTAGCAGTGACTTGCATAGTACCTCCACGTGGCTAGTCACGTGCGCGGCTTGTTTACAGCCCGGTCACTGGTGCAATGTGTGTCAGGTTTGCGGTGACGTCAGCAGCGACTCAAGCCGGGGCCATGACTGCGGGAGTCGGAAGCAGCTGCTGATTTCAATTCTAGCTAAAGCACTGTTGGTGCAGCTGGAACCAGGCCAGGATCGCCTGTCTAGCGCCCACAGACAAACAGGGGCAAGTCCAACCACACAGACTACAGGGGCAAGGGAGGGTATGTGCTGCATTGCATTCTAATATTACCTTACGGGTTATGGTTAGTTGTGTGCCTCCGTGTCTACTTTGTATGTATGGGGTCTCGTGATTGACGGAAGGTTGGTAGTTTAACCTCCTTGTTCTAGGGCGTCGGGTTCTAAGCTCGACGGGTAGACGGATAGCTCACTTTGATCGCCTGATCAACAACACGGATCAGGTCTACGCTTCTCACCGCACAGGCACAAACACGTGCCTGAACTGCGAGCCCAGTCGAATAGGGGCCACCGAGGCACGGCCCCATAGAAACTACAAAGCAGCACCACCCGCCATCATGACAGACATACAGTCAGGACCCCCACCGGTGTGTATGGCATGATTTACAGGGGACGGTGCAGATTCCCCAGGAACCAGGGTATAGTGCGCTGCACTATGGGTGTGAAAACAGCAGGGTGCAAGTCGAGGATACACGCGGATTGATGGCGTCAACCCACATTTTTCACAGGGTGGACGCCGTCTCCCATGCCAAGAAGTTGGGCCCCATCAAAATAACCTGAACTGGTTCCACTGTAACTTTCAGACACTGGGACACATCAGCACTGCCTGTAGGTTGTCTGCTTTCATTTCGAGCAGCAACCTGCAGGTGGGGAGGGGGCTTTCATAGTGCAGACTCCAGCTGGGCCCCTAACAAAGGCCAAAGTTAAGAGGCCAGCTGGCCTTCTTTTGATTGGGTATGCTGGCTACAAGCTATCTGGAGCCTCGCGCCTACCTGCAAATAGAATGGAGGGAAAAGAAAGGCCAACAGACAAGTACTTGAGAGGCATGCTTTTGACTTTGTTGAGGTACAAGACATAATCATGCACTGTAAGAATGTCAGATGTGTTGGCCGCCCCATTATTGACACAAATAACAATTTAAATACCACTATTTTGTCATATTTCTTTTATAGTTGTACTCATCCCAATCCAGGGTGTCAGAGCGCTTTACATCACACATACACATTATACATTGACAATAAATCATGTGTTTAAATCAATGTGCAGGATGTGTTACATAAGACAGTGAGGGTTACAAGGTGTAGGATTCACATGCCCTTCTTAGCTCACTCTGCTATATTAGAAGGATTAAAATGTATTAACTGCAAGTAGCAAAAGGATCTCTGTGTTAAAAGCAGTAACCCGCTTACCCATCAACATAAAATAAAAATATGTCATCTGCACGTCACATGATGTGCTTTGCAGGAGACATATTAACCCTCTATGCTACTTTGTATCAAAACTGGGACTAGACAAAACACAGATCTCTCCAGCAAGTGCTTTAACCTCCAGAGTTATTTTACAATTATTATTCACTGAGATTTACTGGGTACACAACGATCTATGCGGCAGGTGCCTAAGATATTTTAAAATGCAGACTTTTCAAACAAGCAGAACAGATTCACAGCCACAGTTCTCCTAGTTGCCAATTTCTTTGTGGCAGAGTTTTAAAAAATAAATGTTTAAGTTGAGGCCCAGATTTTGTGTCGGTTTTTTTTTTGTCACAACCTCGACCCAAAATCTAATTTGTTAAATATTGTAATCTGCTCAAATGTACTGCTAAACATATGTGTGAGGTCTTAAGCTCTGATGTCACTTCTTGTGATGTCACTTTTTGTGAGATCATGGGTTGTGATGCCACTTTCTGAAATAAAACGTGCGATGTCAGGCGCCATGATGCTACTTGCATATTGCCTGACTTGGTTAATACACCCACTTCTTTTTTTAGGACGTGTGCCCTGGTAAACAATATATAAGAGATACTGTACACCAAGGCATTAGGCAATGAAAGGTGAAATGGGGCGGCGAGGGCATGCAGGAAGGGCAGAGTAACCAGGTCAGTGCTCTGCGAAAGGGAGTAGCTTGACCTGGGAAGTTACCTGGCTGTGCTGTGCCACAGTGCCAGAAAGGTGTAGTGGGCACTTGCCTTGGCTGTGCTCCAACGCGAAGAGGGTACACATTGAGAGAACTGTGATCGATGCACGCCAAGGGGCTCTGCAGAACAGGGATAGATGGGCAGAGGAATCACGTCTCTGGCGTTCATGAGGGTCACGCTGACCATGGCTGTTTGCGGGGTTTTGAAGACGGACAGAATGGTCAGGAAAGTGTTTTGGCCATTGCAAAAGCATGGGAGAAGGGACATCGTCACTTGAGCTGTGCTGTATAGTTAGGGAGGGGCAAAGTGACCAAAATGTGCTGTACGGGATACTGGCCTGCGCGACAGAAGAAGGAAGATTGCCCAGTGCCCGGTACAAGGGGCTGATGGTTCAGGGCTCTCTGTATACAGAAGGCGACACAGTGAGCAGGGCTGTGCATGAGAGGCAGAGAGATCTAAGCAGTGCTATAAAAGAGAGGCCCAATGGCCATGTCTGCGGCATGCGAGAATAGAGGATCCGTCGCCGGCTGTGGTGTTAAGTGAGTGGCCATGGCTGTGCGGTACTGCAGGGGCAATAGTGATCGCGGCGGTGCTGCTGAAAGGGCGAGGTGTCCAGTGCGGTTCTGTACAGAAGGACATCGGCCATGGCTGTACCTTACAGGAGGGATGTATATCGAAGTGCCCAGGGGTGTGCTGCAAGACACCAGGTCAACTGACCAGATGTGTGTTGTACAGGAATGGCCAGCGACTGTTCTGTACAGCAAGGAGTTAAGTGGCAAAGGCTGTGCCCTACAAGGGACGCAGTGGCCTGGAGTAAATAGAAGGAACAGAGTGACCAAGGTCTTGCTGTGCATAAGGAAGAGAGAGGGATGAGCCCGGCTGCACGGAACACCTTTTAAATTTAGTGTAAAGGCGGAGAGGCTTCCGTAGGCACACAATAACAAAGCAAACGAAACAGCCGGCGCACAGAGGAGGGAGGCAACGAAGCTGCTCGCGCGGCCGTGCCTGCGGCGCTTACCTCCTGGCCGCTGTGGGGGCTGCGACTGATGCTGGGCACGAGCTCTTTGTCCTGCGCCGCTGACAGTCCGGCGCTGGGCTGCCGGGATACTGGAGGAGCAGGGAACTGGCAGGGAAGCGGCTCTGTGACGTCTGAAGCAAGCTGGCGGGGAGGAGGGGGCCGAGGACGGCGCTCCACTGTACACAAATCAGTAGCGCCGGCCTCCTCAGAGCCAGCACTGCACCAACAGGATGTCAGGACGAGTTCATAGCACACAGTGGAACTGCACAATAAAGCTGCTGGCAATGCTGCCCCCGCCGGTCATTTCTACCAGTAAGATAGCTTTTTCATTTCAGTAGTGTCTTGTGCAATAGCAAGGTCTGTTTTCCTGGAACTCCGCCAAATCCTCCCCGATTCTTTTGTAAACTAGTTCTTGTTTTCCAGTAGTTTTATGCTGTACTGTCAGGGTGAGGAATACTTTAAATAAGCGCACCATGTTTGGATCAGGCAAATCTAGGACACCGATAGTGTCCGTATATGGGAACGAGCGAGTACAAGCAGAAACGTTTACAAAGACATTGACAAAACTTCAGCCATGTCATGACAAAGTAGACAAATGCGCAGGGCTTCACGCTTTTAGGGCTCTGTCATGATTTGAGGCTCCTTATGTGCCCTTCGAGCTTGCCAATCCTTTCCTGTCAGATAACCCTTCAGATGTGTAATGCTTCTGGTATATCCCAGATAAAGGAGCTACACTCTTTTAGGGTTAATTACGTTTATTTAATTAAATGCAGGAGAGCGCCGGGAAACGCGTCCGGACCGCTCTAATCTCGGCGCTCAATGCGCCCACAAAATGGCGGCCGCGCTCTACGTCATCACGCTCTCGCGTAACGACTAGAGCGCGACACTACATATCTCCCTTCTTTACGGGACAACAACAACAACAACACAATATAGATAAGAGTCTGTGAGTCTCTCAGGCCGGAAGTTACTTCACTTCTCCTAGGTCATAGTCTCTGTATTTGGCTGGCCTTACCACTGTTCTCCCTGCCCGTGTACGTCTTTCCGGAGTAGAGGTGGAACTCTCCGCACTTTCCTCTGCCCTGCTTGCCTGTATCTTTCCAGTTCCCTTAGGGCTCTCTCTCTCGGGAGTCTTGCCTTTGCTCTCCTGATGTTCATCTGCGACGGGATTGTCATCCTCTTCCTGCTCCACTCCACTTCTTTCTATCCCTAAGTCCCTCTCTCCTTCGCATGGTGATACATTGTCTGTAGGTGAACTTAGGTTCTCTTGTGTCCTTGATCTTTCCTCTCTGTCCCACTGCAGTATCTTATTGCACTTGTACATGCGATCCTGCAACCAGACGTTTCCGTCACTAAGCAATGCTGCTCTGTTATACACCTGTTCAACTTGCATGGGCAAGCTGTATTTGCTGTCTCCTTTCCTCCTTAATTGGGCGAGTTTGACTCTGACCCACTCTCCTCTTTCCAAGGATGTCTCCTTCACATTGCGTCTCTTGTTGTACTGCTCTGTGTATATTCTCTGGGCTCTCTCCAAGTTGTGGTGAACTACTGCCGGGGACCATTTACTTGTGACAGTCTTTTCCTTCCATGCCAGATTGTCCTTAGTGAAAGGATCACGTCCCATTAGGATTTGAAACGGGCTGTATCCAGTGCCAGTTGGTGTGATTCGGTAGGCCCACAGCATACTCCTCACTTCCTTCTCCCAGTCCTTCCCCACTCCTATGGCTGATTGTATGGAACCCATTATGACACGGTTAAACCTTTCGGCTAGACCATTTCCCGCCGGATGGTAGACAGATGTGTGTTTGACTTTGATGCCATTTCGTTCCATGTATTTGTTCCACTTTTCCGATGTGAATTGAGGTCCATTGTCACTCAGAATGGAGCGGGGGATGCCTTCTCTGAGGAAGGTAGCCGTAAGAAATCTGAGAACTGTCTCCGTGTCCATCTCCTCCTGTATGTCTAATTTGGGCCACTTTGAATACCGATCTATGAGAACTACTACATATTTCGGGGTTCCCTCTGCGTCCAACACTGGACCAAGAATGTCTATTGACAATTCCTCCCACCGGTTGGCAGGGTTGTCGAACTTCCCCAATGACGGCCGTATTAAGGTTTGTGATTTATCCGCTCTTTGGCACTGGTCACATTCCCGAACATGTCTCTCAATCTGATTGTCCATTGCCGGCCACCAGTACATCTGCTTGGTTCTTATCTTTGTTTTCACAATGCCCAAGTGCCCTTCATGCAACACTGCTAGTAGGTGTGGTATTAACGACGCAGGAGGAACTACTTTCTCCCCTCTAAACAGGAATGTTCCCTGGTCTCCTATGGATAACTCCTCCCGCACTTCAAAGAATTTCCTGTGTTCCGCCTTCAGGTGCCTTTTTTCTGGCCATCCTTGCAGTATGAAGTCCTTGATTTCCTTAACATCTGGGTCATTTTCATAGGCTTGTTTCCATTCCTGACCACTTATCACTTTCTCATGATCTTCCGTGAATGCCACCCGGACTTCGTCCTCGTCCGTACCTGCAGGGGCTTCCTCCATAGCTGAAGCTCGGTGTAGTAACATCGATGTAGACATTAGTTTATTAAAGCAAACCTTTTTATTGGCAGCTGTATATGTTCAACCATTGAAGAGGTTGTCTCCCATCAGAATGACATAACACATTCTAAACAGTCGTATTCAACCAAGACATGGAATACAGATTGTCCAGAGAACTCTACATTCTACATGTATAATTACATAAGGACAAGACTTACCGGGAAGTAGTATACTACACATCCTCCCCTTTGAAAGAAAAATAAATAAATATATATAACGCTTAATAACAAATAAATTCATTGTACCTTTCAGGTCTTTTAACAATTCTACCAAACGATGTTTGAACATTGGATAAAGGTCTGACAGATAAAGGTACTTCATGACAAACTTCACTAGAATCATTGACAGTATCAAAAGGAATACCAGAAGATGACTCACAAGAATTGTCATAACACCAGAATGGAGAAGATGAACAATGGTGAGAATAGGATGAGAGTGTTTTGTCATCAGGAGCAGAATGAGCTAAAGCTAAACGACTCATGTGCCAAGTCTCACCATTGTCCAAAACGACAGTGTTATGATGAATTTTCGCAATTTTTTTTGGTTGTGAAAATTTGCTGAAACCTTTACGTACTTTCCTCGCATTCTTAATACAAACCCATTGACCAACTTGCAAATCTGCAGGTCGAGTACCATGTTTTGCATCATAATACATTCTGTTTTTTGTCTGAGAATTGACCAAGGTGCTTTTGACATCATCCAAATTACAAAATGACATACCATTTCGTTTCATCCACCCAGGATTGGTTTTTGAAAAAGGAACTCTGCATCTCATAAGAGAAAAAGGACTTTTACCTACAGATGGATGAGGTGTAACTCTATAAGACCATAACATCTTTTTTAATTCCTCGTCCCAAGATAATTTGGAATTTCTACATAACTGTAATGTATCTTTGATAATCCTATTTAATCTCTCCACAACACCATTGCTGGACGGATGATACAAGGGAGTTAGAATTTGTTTAATACCATTGACAGAGAGAAAATTCAACATTTCTTTAGACTTGAACTGTACCCCATTGTCAGTAAGTACAGAAGCAGGGAAACCTTCTTGCAAGAAAATAGATTCTAAAAATTTGATAACAGTTTTCGTGTCAATTTTATCAACCATAACAAGCTCAAACCACCTAGAAAATAGGTCAACCAACACAAGAACAAATTTGATTGTACCATCAACCCAGGTGAGAGGACCCATAATATCCAAAGCAAGTTCTTCCCATGGTAAATTTGGGGAATGAACAACACCTAAAGGTGGATTAAAAGTTTTTTTTGATTTATCTGAGGTTTCACAACTAATACAGGATCTGATAATTTTTTCAACACATGCATCAACACCAGGCCACCAGTAAAAATCTCTGACTCTCGATTTCGTACGAGAGATTCCTGGATGACCTTCATGAGATAAATGGATTAAGCGTTCCGTTAAGAATACAGGAGGAATTACCTTATCACCTCTTAAGACAAAATGATCGGCAACAGCAAGTTCATCCCTGACTTCCCAAAAAGGCCTCAGACTGTCAACAAGATCCTTTTTGTTAGAAATATTCCAACCATCAACAACTTTAGATTTGACATCATTTAAAAGAGAATCTTGAATATCCGCCTCTAGCCATTGCTCTTGGGAAATACAGTTTCCATGATTTCCATTAAAAATAATATTAGCAACTGAAAAATCATTCCAAGGATTGGAATCGATTTCAGTAACAGGTAAAGAAAGTCTGCTTAAACAGTCTGCAATAACATTTTTGGCTCCAGGAATGTATTGAATGTCAAATAAATAATCTTGAAGGCGCATAGACAATCTAGAAATTCTCGCCGTAGCTCTGTAAAGACCATCAGTAGTGAGTAATTTTGTAAGTGGCTTATGGTCACTTCTTACACTGAATCTCTTGCCCCATAAAAATTTTCTAAAATGTTCTAAACTCCACACAACTGCAAGTGTCTCTCTTTCAATAACAGAATATTTCTCTTCTGTTGGTGTAAGAGACCTAGAGGCAAATGCAATAACGACTTCCTTTTTTGATGAAGAAATTTGCGTCAAAACGGCGCCAAGACCATTAGAACTTGCATCCGTAGTTACAAATGTGGGAGCAAGAGGATCAAAACCTTGGAGATTGGGAGCACCACAGATAGCCTTCTTAATTGAGAGAAAGGCTTCTTGGCACTCATCAGACCATGAAAAGGAAACTTTATTTTTGAGTAGATTCCTCATAGGATGAGTTTTCTCCGAAAAATTGTTAACAAATTTTGAGTAAAACTCAGCCAATCCCAAAAATGATCTTAATGCGTCTTTAGATGTAGGAGCAGGAGCATCTAATATTGCTCTAATAAGTTTGGTTTTGGGTCTAATACCAAATTCACTAATTTCATGACCCAAATAGATCACTTTGTTCTCTGAGAATTTACATTTAGATACTTCAGCAGTTAAACCATGCGTATCAAGAATATGTAGCACTTTTCTAAGTCTAGAATCATGTTGTTGGGGATCACGACCCATGACGAGAATATCGTCCTGAAAGAAAGTAATGCCAGACATATCACCAAAAAGTTGAGACATCAATCTCTGAAAAACTGCAGCCGCAGAAGCTAATCCAAAAGGCATGCGCTTGAAACGAAAACACCCAAAAGGTGTGCAAAAAGTTGTTAAACTGTGGCTAGAGTGATGTAAAACAATTTGGTGATATGCTGATGACAGGTCAATGGTGGAAAAATACTTATAACCACGAGTGAGAGACAACATTTCATCAATCCTTGGTAAAGGAAATTGGTCTACAATTATGTTTTCATTAAGACTTCTTAAATCAACACAAAGACGAATTTTTCCATTAGCACGTCTTGCTACTACTAATGGAGAAATCCACTCTGATGCTTCCATGGTTTCAATAATCCCATTATCTTGTAGTTTAAGTAGTTCCAATTTTACTTCATCCCTCACAATCATTGGAATATTCCTCACCTTATGTATTCTAGGTACAGCATCAGTTTTAAGTCTAATTCGATGAGAAAAACCCTCTAGTTTACCAATTTTCCCTGAAAAAACATTGGGAAATTCTTTAAGAGCCCAATTCTTGGTGCTCTCGCCTTCACACGCCACAAGGACTTGTTCTGGGCTGTTAGGATCAAGAATTATATGTAATGCTTTCTGATCCTTCCAACCCAGGACAGAAGGCCCATCAGCAGCTATGTACAATTTGCAAACAGCAGAGCGAGTTTTAAAGTAAAAAACTAACGACCTAAATCCTAATAAATCAATTTTATCACCCGTAAAACTTTCGGGAAGTACATCAGCGGGTTCTAGGTGTGGGCCAAGAGCACTGACTAAATTGGTATCCCACACACTTTTAGCAATAATAGTAAAAGGTGAGCCGGAATCCGCAGCAACCTGTAAAGGAATCCCACCAAATTTAACAATACATAACGGTTTACTTCTATCTTTGCCATTAACATTAAGAACAATATTACATTTTCTATGTTCAGAAACAGATTGATCACGATGGTTATCAGAATCATAAGCAGATGAGTCAGAGTCAGTTTCATTGAGACACGTGACTTTGGGTTTCTGTGAAACTTTCCTTCTGCAAGATTTCGTAAAATGTCCAAAAATTCCACAGTTAGAACACTTGTTTGATTTAGCAGGACATTTTTCAAAACTAGCATTGTGGGACTTGCTACCACAACGATAACACGCAAATGAAGCAGAATCAAATTGGTTGAACCTAGGTGCAGAATCAAATTGGTTGAATCTAGGTTTGAAAGAATTCCTAGAATTCAAGGTTTTATTATGACTGGGATTGAAAGCTTTATTATGGGTAAAGTTCGACTTTTTATAACCCTCTTTCCCTTTCTTGGATTCTATAATATTGTTGACAGAATTGGGTGGTTTGTTCTGATCAAATAACGCCTTAGAACTTCTTTCAGAAAGTTCAGCTTTCTTGATTAAAGTAATGACGTCTTTGAGACATGAATCACCTTCAATCCACAATCTATCCTGTATACCTTTATTTTTTGTGCAGACCACAACTTGATCTCTAATGAGCTCATCGTGTAAAGTGCCAAATTTACAAGGCGCAGCCAGGATTTTTAAAGCAGAGACATAATCTTCAACTGATTCATGTTGAAATTGCTTTCTTTTAAAGAAAACGCGTCTGGTGACTCCAATACATACTGTGGGAGAGTAATGTTCAGTCAAATCAAGAATTGCCGCCTTGAAAACATCAATATCCCCAGCTCTTTCCGGCTTTTGCATTTGGTTGTAAACCCTTAAACCTTCAGATCCTGAAGAACCGGGCCTTTGGGCCTGGCGGCGCAGGGCACGCCTGAAATCTTCGGGTTCACCTGCCTTGTTGCACAGAGACACGGAATACCCTGTTGGCGTAGAAAACCAAGTTTATTAGCTGCAGCTAAGCACAGTTGTCCAAGAAGTACATCAAGTAGGTTCTCAGGAGACTGCCACTTGACTCCGTGGCTCACAAGCTTTTATCGTCGAAATACATCTGTACAAACATACACCCATCGCACACATTTTTTTTCCAATCAGGAGAGTTTGAAAACAAGATATTGTGTCACCAGAATGCTCTCTGCTTACATGTTGTGTGTTATCCAGCCCCCAAAGTTAATCAATACTGGTACCCATAGTTCGGTGTTTGCAATGGCAGGACATATCTGTATGCTTCAAGAGGAAGGTTACAAAGTAGGAAAAAACAGGGAGAGAATAGCGAAGGCCAGAAGATAAGATATGGCGAGAGGAGAATACTAAAGGCTAACAGATAGTTGATACGGGGATTAGGTAGTCCAGACAAGGATTAGTTAGGCCGGCTGGTGTCTGAGATTGGTTTAAGGACAAGGACGGAGGGGTTTTTGACACGTTGCAGTCCAAAAGGGCAGAGACACTTCGCTCATCGAGCAGCCTGTGTAAAGGCAACACAAAAATGGCGGTGACTGTAAGATGGGGTCAAAATTAAAGAACCTCAGACCCTCCTTTTGCCATTACGCAGGCAATACACAAAGACTCACGCTAATCTGAATCAATGTCGATGGTCATGAAGTCGTCAAGCTGTTGCTGCAACATCATCTTCATCTTCATATTCTCCGTTTTCTGTGGCATGGGTCTTGGGACACACATAATAGCACAAAGACCACATATTGCGGGGCCACATTGTAAACAAAGGCAACACGAGAAGATGATGGCCAAAACTACTCCAACAAAGGTCAATACCTTCCATCCCCATGTGGACAGTAGTTCCCAAAACCATCCCATCAGAGACCAATTTCCTTCGTCCTGGTGGATGGACTCAGCAATGTGGTGCAATTTAGAGATGGCCTGGTATACTGTAGGGGCGTTATCAGGTATATAAATGCAACAACTCGATCCAATCAATGTACAGACTCCACCACGATCTGCGAGAATGATGTCTAACACCATTCTGTTCTGTAATGTCATAAGGCGATCCGCCTGAAGCTCAGCAGTGATATTACTCAGTGCTCCGACAGTTTCATTTATTGTTGCCTCAACTACCCGAATGAGATGTCTGATATTTCTACTATTGGCCATAGGGCCCCAAAATGGGAGGAATCCTTTAAGGAAGTCACCTCCTTCCTGTCCTGCTGTGTCCTCCAAAGCAATAACCCCTCTGCCGTACCTTGTCTTGTGATGTCCCGAAGGAGCTGAATATGTTGGAGGGAGGAGAAAAGCCATATAACAAGTCCCTGAGAAATCGGCTGGTAACCATGTATAGGCTCTGTCATGGCAGACGAAATATGTTCCTTGAGATGCTACCAATGGTGGAGACGTTCGGGATGTATAGATATATGTAATATTACAAGTGCTCTTTCCCAATTGAGCCTTAGGATTTTGACCATTGGCTTGGAGACATAGGTGACCTTGGTGGGGTACAGTATATATAGGTGGGGATCCTTTCCTTTTGGCTCTGTCTGTAAGGCTAGTGACATAATGTGTCACATTCCAGTCAATGTATGCTTGTCGCTCGTCGGTGGGGAATTCACTAAATGTTTTATAATGTTTTGACATAGCCACTATTCCCTTTATTAGTGAATTATGACTAACGTCAATTCCATCCCTATACGGACTAACAGGATGTCGATGTTGGTTCTCATAGGCATTGGCAAACATAGAGGTGTAAGCCCAAGCAGATCCTTTTAGGGAGAAGGGTAGAACTAAATATGGCATTCCTTTATCTGTATTATGGGGTAAAAGTCCACAAACCCAACAATCGGTGGTATTGATTACTAATTGATGCTGGTGTAATAGCTGGATGAATGAATTGTTGAGATATTCCATTCTCCTAATTTGTTCATGCCCTGGTAGCGTATAGAATTGGTGTGGGGAAATAGTAGTGCGAAAAGGTATGGGCTGAGAGGTAGATATAGGTACAGATGATGGCTGCAAAGTGTGAATAACCCAACCCACACAAGCTAATAAAACACATAACAGAGTTAAAACACACAATACTACGCCACATCTATTAAATAGTAATTTACAATATTTTTCCTTCATTTTGTTTTTTTATCAATTTCTGATTCACCGGAAGTCATCCCCTAAAGTGTTGCTCGTGGCAATCTTCCTATCTCGCTTAGTTGTGGTTATTGGCCGTCCTATGACACTGCAAGTCCTGCAGACCTAGTGCCACTACTCAGGTCACAAACCAAGTCTCCTACCACGACCCTGCAAAAATGGGATGAGTCCAGTATCACATAAGGAAGAAAATATATACAATTCAAAAATTCAAAAATGCAATCTAAGAAAAAAAAAATGCAGTTTAGGAACGAAGGGGAGCAAAATAAAAATAAATTTCAAATGTCTTTGGCCACTCTAGGCCTCAGATTGTATCTATCCTTGTTTGGCACAGTCTGGTCTTGAAAAAGTGTCTCTGGATCAGTTGTATCTATTCTGAGATGCGATGGTACAGCTTCTTGCAAAACATCATCGTCCTCTTTCTCAGTCCGAGTCCATTCTAGGTGTGCATCGCCAAAAGGTACAAACCGGGGAACTCTCTCTCCTTCACAATCACCTATACCTTCGTGGACCCACTGATCAAAAGGCAAAGGCAAGGGTACCCTTTTGCAGTGCACACCATGGATCCAGTTCTTTTTCCCAACGACTTTTACGGCTGTACGTGTCGTCAGCAGGACCTGTCTTGGCTCCCGCCAGCGAGGCTCCAAATTCCTCTTCCTCTGAAAATTCTTAAGGCACACCCAGTCGCCAGGTTGGAGGGTGTGCCCAGGATCCGAGGAGGCCTGTGGCAAGGTGTCTTGTACCTGCTGATGGAGAACACGCAATTTAGTGGTGAGGTCATGCAAATAGTCAATTAACATTGGGTATTCTATGTCAGAGTACTTCTTGGGTCTAGGGACATCCCAGACATTAGCCGGGCGTCCGAACACAATCTCATATGGGCTAAGTCCCACACGAGAATGAACAGTTGTTCGAGTTGACAAGAGGGCTAGAGGTAAGGCGTCGGGCCAGGCAAGACCTGTGCTGGCTTGTATCTTTGCAAGTTTAAGCTTGAGAGTGCCATTATAGCACTCTACCAAACCCGCTGACTGAGGGTGGTTTGCCGCATGGAATTTTTGCTTAATCCCAAGACCTGCACATACTTTCTGCAGGATTTGACCCACGAATTCACTTCCATTGTCACTCCAGACAATTCGAGGTAAACCAAACCTCGGGAAGTATTCTTTCAGAAGGACCTTAGCTGTAGACAAGGCAGTATTATCCTTTAGGGGTAGGCCTCTATCCATCTGGAAAAGGCACATACCACCACAAGGACATACTTTAGGTTTCTGCATCTCTCCATATGAATGTAGTCTATCTGCACTACCTCAAAAGGATACGTTGGGGGAGCAAAATGGCCTGCTGGGGTTGGTGTCCATCTTCCTGGGTTGTGCATCAAACAAACAATGCAATGTTTAACAAGATTATCTGGACATTTAGGAATCCCTGCATTCTGCCATACCGGAGCCAAAAGCTTGCATATTCCTTTCGCACTGATGTGGGCTGGACCATGCGCCATAGTCACTACTGGAAGTACATAGGCGTCTGGTAACAGCCAACGTTGGTGTTCTGACAATTCTATCCAACATCCTGTCGCATCCAACATTCCCGTACTATCTCTCCACTTACTCAATTCTTTCTCTGTAGCCTCTTCCTGAATCATTTTCACACTTTCTATTGTGTCCTCACACATTCCTCCTTGACTGACCCATCTAGCAGGTCCAGCAACATACATATGACTCGTCACATCTCTCGCTGTCTCTTTCGCTATCTGATCCGCAAAAGCGTTTCCTTCACCCACATCATCAGTGACCCTTTTATGCGCACTACACTTCACAATTGCTATCTGAGTGGGTAAAGCAAGTGATTCCAAAAGGTCATTCACTAACTGACCATGCTGTATTTTAGTACCATGTGAGGTAAAGAATCCTCTTTCCCTCCAAAGGCGGCCAAAACTGTGGGCCACCCCAAATGCATATTGGCTGTCGGTGAACACATTCACTCTCTTCCCTTCGGCCAATACACAAGCTCTAGTCAGAGCTATCAATTCAGCTGCTTGGGCTGAATTCTGCCTAATGCGTGCTGTCTCCACAATCGTATGCAAAGTGGTAACAGCATAGGCTGCAGTCGTTTCACCATTGGGGAGCTTAAAACACGAACCATCCACCCATAGGATCCCATCCGGGTCCAGGAGCGGCGTATCTTTTAAATCAATCCTACCTTTTGTCTCCTCCTCTGTACGGAGAAAACAATCATGTTGCTCTTGAATGTCTTTCTCTACTGGGATTGGTAACAATGTAGCTGGATTTAGGGTATTACATCGCTTGATGTGCACGTGACTAGCCAAGAGCGTCAGCTCATACCCCGATAAACGGGCGCTCGTAAGATGCTGGGTTTTTGTCCTGTTTAAAAGTGTTTCCACTGCATGTGGCACCATGACAATAAGCGTATTGTCTAGCACCAATCCAGCAGATTGGCGAATAGAAACTGCTGCTGCTGCTGTAGCTTTCAGACAACTAGGTAATGCTTTAGCTACAGGGTCTAACGTAGCCGAAAAATAAGCACACGGGCGTTGTTTGTCACCAAATTGTTGTGTCAAAACTGACAACGCGCAACCTTCTCTCTCGTGCACATAAAGTGTGAAAGGTTTGCTGTAATCCGGAGTACCCAACACAGGAGCAGAACACAAGGAAGTACGCAAATCAGTAAAACTTTTCTGGCATTCCTCTGTCCAAGGAAGAGGTTGGGGGGTATCTTTAAGGGTAAGTGCTAACAAAGGTTTTGCTAACAAAGAAAAATTCGGAATCCATTGTCTGCAGTAAGAGGTAATACCTAAAAAGGCACGCACCTCTCTCTGTGTGCATGGTACAGACATTTGTGCAATTGATTGGATTCTTTCTGGGGTCAACCGCCGTCCCTCCTTCGACAAGAGATGACCTAAGTAGGTAACCTCTTGGCGACAATATTGTAATTTAGAGGGTGAAACCTTATGATGAAGGTCAGACAAGTGATGCAACAGTGAAACAGTAACTCGTTTACAAATTTCCTCAGAATCAGCAGCAACTAGCAGATCATCTACGTACTGAATAAGGGTGGCACCTGGAGGCAAAGTGAAAGCATCGAGCTGAGTTTTCAAAGCCTGACTATAAATGGAGGGACTTTCACAATAGCCTTGAGGTGCGCGCTTGAACCGGAAGCTTCGGCCTCCCAAAGAGAAGCCAAAAATATCCCTACTTTCCTCAGCAATGGGAATGCTAAAGAAAGCATTCTTAAGGTCAATGACCGAAAACCAGGCAGCTGAGGCAGGTATCATTGTCAATAAAGCAGTGATATCTGGGACGACAGGAAACTGGGGTACAACGATCTTGTTGACCTCCCGGAGATCGATTACAAAACGATA
Source organism: Calotriton arnoldi (assembly GCA_963921515.1). Lineage (NCBI taxonomy): Eukaryota > Metazoa > Chordata > Amphibia > Caudata > Salamandridae > Calotriton > Calotriton arnoldi. The sequence continues at coordinate 1,949,631 of CAWUFW010001516.1, forward strand.
AACCGGTGGCTGGGAAGAGTCAGTACGTTTAAGGACAGGCAGAACAGGACTATTGCACACATTTCCTCTAGTCTCTTCAACCACACCTTTCTCAACCAAATCATAAATGATAGCCATCAGCGCTCTCTCACCATCACTCGAAATTCTATACTGAGGAATGCGAGGTAACCTAACATTGGACTTGAGGGTGACAACATAGGGTGGAATCTGCAAGAGACCAACATCATTGGGGCCTGTAGCCCAAAGAGTAGTAGGCAGGGAACGTAATTCAGAAGGGAGTTGGTCTCTAGACAAATATGTCGGGGAAATTAATCTCTTGCCTAAAGTAAGATGTACACCAGAAGGAGAACAATGCAGTGTCGCATACAATCTCTTTAACAAGTCCAACCCCAACAAATTCTCACCACAACCAGTTGTCAAAATAAGAGGAGCCTCCAAATCATAAGGGCCAATGGAGATAGGTAAAAGACAAGAAACTGGGTTACGAACCGGGGCGCCAGAAAATCCTACAGAAACATTTGTTAAGCCAGACAAAGGTGCCCCAGGGAGTTTAGAGTGGATGATAGAACTCTTCGTTGCACCAGTATCCAAGAGAAATGGTTCTGATACACCAAGCGCAACGACATCAACATAAGGCCCATTTTGGTCCACTGGAACTGAAATGACTCCCTCAATTTGTCCACGGCTGTCCTAGCTAGAGAAACCCTGATTCTCATCTTCCATATAATAATCGTCATTATAATAATGGGCAGACTGAGTATTTTGCTGATCAAAATAATTCATGGAATTTTGCGGCGGAAAGGAACGTTGATCCTGGGACATGGTACTTCGCCCCTCCCCCTAGGTGTTGACTGGAAGCCACCTCGGCCTCGCGGCCCAGGCGTACCACCAGCACGCTGCAATAATATCGGGCAATTATTCTTGAAGTGACCTTCTTCCTTACAATAGGCACATTGATTAGGACCCAGTGGAGGCCGTGGAACAAAAGGCTCAGGTTTCTGAAACACCTTCTGAAACTGGGGAGTCGGCTGAAACTGGCGCTGAGCAGGACGAGGAGGATAAGCCTGTTGTAAAAGAGCCTTCGTCTTTAAATCTTTAGTCTTTTTATCCAATTTGTCCTTCTCCTCCTTATCCCTATTTTCGTAATATTGGGCAGTAGCCAATATCTGGGCTGAAGAAGAAACAGCCCATGAACTTTCGGAATCCTTTAATTTATTAGAGAGCTCGGGAAGCAAATTAAATACAAATTTATCTACGAACAATCGCTGTCCCCCCTCTGTGCTCATATCCTGACCACTGTGATCAAGAAACGTTTCTTCAAAACGAGTGAAGAAGTCAGAGACACTCTCATCCTTCTTCTGCTTACAGGCAGCTAACTTATCCCAATTGACTCGCAGAGCGGGCATCATAGTTTTCATTAAGGTAATTATTCTACCAGGAAGTTCTGCAATTAAATTATCGGGTTTAGCACCACCCACTTGGAGCCCATCAGCAGCCAGTATAGCATTCCAATCACCTCCTAATTCTTGGGCGTGGTCCTCTTTCCGAATCCTAGCCCACAATGGTTGTGGGACAACATTTCCCATTAACATATCTATGTCAGCCAAATTCATAATACAAGCGTCAACAGTCTGAGATAATTCCTTGTAGTAACCAGCAGGGTTTTTACGGGGGTCAGGTAAAGACTGTTTAAGGGCCAGCACCTCAGATCTCTTCCAAGGTTCATGTACCCATATACGTTGGAAGTGAGCCGGTATAAGCGGATTATTACCCTGGGCTGCAACCTCTTCTCTCCATACTGGGGGAACCTCTCGCATAGGATAGTGTTTCAGTTTGCGCCTAACAGAAGGATCAGGTTCAGACAAAGACCGGTAAAAGAACATTGATCTAAAAGTAATAAGTGTCCGTATAGCATTCTCAACCTCAGGACCCACAATAATTCTTTTATCAAAATCAGTCCTAATATCCAGCAAACCCTTGGGAGCTAAACCCAATCCCGTGGCCTCCCATTCCTGACCTAGGATTTCACACATGGCATTGAAAACGAATCTTTGTACAGGGGCATCCCACTGTTCAAAAGTATCCATGATATCTCGAACAGTATATTCGAGATCACTGAGGATCCACCTGCGAGCAAGACCCATGAACGTATCTCGTTCTTGGGAGTCAGGAAGTAAACTACGGGTCTGCCTACGGGGAAGAACAGGAGTCAGACTTACTGACCCAAAGAGAGGAGAAAAGAGACCAGAAACAGTCTCAACCATCCGCTGACGGATAGAAGGGGAAGTTGACAGAAAAACAGGAGATAATGTATGAGACGGAGCAGGAGAAGAGGCAACAGGTAGAGCGGAGGTCGAAGGCAAAGAAGACTGAAGCAAAGAAGTCGGAGGCAGAGGAGCTGGAAACAAGGGAGCTGAAGGCAAAGGAAATGGCGGGAGTGGCAGTGCCACAAAGGGCTGTGTTGGAGGTGCAGGAGCTGGTGGGAGAATAACAGATTGTTGGACGGGTAACAAAAGCGGGGGTGCATTAGCGCCTTGTAGCTAGGGCGGGGGCGATCGTAATAAGTGAGACATTAAAGGATCCTTCTCAGGATCAGCATCGCGATTTGGGGAAGAAGTTGGCAGCACTGGGTAACATTTGTCAATCGCCATGTGATGTTGCCTATCTAAGATCTCTATCGCATGATCTATTTCATTATTTTTAAACTGTTGGGCAGCCTGTATGACAGTGATATCTTTTTCTTTCTTATCTCTTTTTGCCTGTTTAATTTCTTTCTGTTTGGCTTCCTTGCGCCAAAGGCGAAAAGAGTCAAACATAGCCGGCCGGGCTTTTCTTTTAAACAAAGTAGCTTCTAAATTGTCTAAAATATCAGGCTCAAAACTACCATTATGTGGCCACTGTAAAACACCATCTTTCTTCGTATAGCGGACCCATATTTCATTAAAGGTGATGGGGCCTATACCATGTTTAGAGTAAAGCTCATAAGTAGGAGTTCCAGCCGGAGGAATTGGACAAGAGTCCTCCAGTCGGGAGTCCATATCGCAACAAAAACAACACCATTTTTTAAACTTACTGAAACCAGGCATCGTTACTTTCACTGGCTTCCTACAAACAACAAGGGGCTAATCAAAACAGCACAAACGTACTCACCCCTTGGCTTCGACAATTGCAATTTTCGAATCTAAGAACCCAAAAACAAACAAAAAGGAGTGGGAGCTACCCACCAGTACTTAACAAATGTCTTCTCCACGCCAACAGAGGTCCGTCTAACGTCTCGCAATACCACTCATCACCAAAAGAGGGACCAAGGCAGGGCAGCAGTCAGGGCAGCAGGCACCAGCAGCCGTGGGAAAGGAGAAGCCACACTTCAAAAGACCATCGGCCCACTCTTCGACATACAGGGGTCGCTGGTGTGGGGGCGCCTCCTCTGGAATTTTCCTGCGGGGCTCCTCACGATCCTTGGGCTCAACCGCTACCTCTGAAGCCACCCCACGCTCGGGCGCCAATTGAAGAACCGGGCCTTTGGGCCTGGCGGCGCAGGGCACGCCTGAAATCTTCGGGTTCACCTGCCTTGTTGCACAGAGACACGGAATACCCTGTTGGCGTAGAAAACCAAGTTTATTAGCTGCAGCTAAGCACAGTTGTCCAAGAAGTACATCAAGTAGGTTCTCAGGAGACTGCCACTTGACTCCGTGGCTCACAAGCTTTTATCGTTGAAATACATCTGTACAAACATACACCCATCGCACAAATTTTTAGCCAATCAGGAGAGTTTGAAAACAAGATATTGTGTCACCAGAATGCTCTCTGCTTACATGTTGTGTGTTATCCAGCCCCCAAAGTTAATCAATACTGGTACCCATAGTTCGGTGTTTGCAATGGCAGGACATATCTGTATGCTTCAAAAGGAAGGTTACAAAGTAGGAAAACACAGGGAGAGAATAGCGAAGGCCAGAAGATAAGATATGGCGAGAGGAGAATACTAAAGGCTAACAGATAGTTGATACGGGGATTAGGTAGTCCAGACAAGGATTAGTTAGGCCGGCTGGTGTCTGAGATTGGTTTAAGGACAAGGACGGAGGGGGTTTTTGACACGTTGCAGTCCAAAAGGGCAGAGACACTTCGCTCATCGAGCAGCCTGTGTAAAGGCAACACAAAAATGGCGGTGACTGTAAGATGGGGTCAAAATTAAAGAACCTCAATCCCAAACAATGAAGTAAAATTCTTTTCTTCCTTTCCGGAGATAAAATACCCACATTGTCCTCTTGAGTGGCTATAAAATTAAGGAAATAATCTTTCCACTCAAGCCACCTAATAATTGGTTCTCCTGGTGTAGATAAAAATTCTTTCGGATTACTAAGGTTTACTGAAGAATTAGTGTTTAAAGAAGAGCCAGGAACTGCTGCTCTTTCATTCAAATCCATGGTAGCAGCAGCAGTAAAGTGGAATAAGAGGAAAAATAAAATGAGAGAATTATTAACAAAATTCTCAGGAGCTTACTTGTAATTTAGGAATTGAACCAGTGGCATTCCGAAATGTGCGTCGAAAATCGTTTCGTTGATGAGGAGACTCTCAAAGACTGACGAAAACGACAAAAAAAAAATAAACACGAAATCCAAAATGGCGGAACGTTTTTTTGACGCTGCGCCGGAAGGTTTACGGCGCGTTGAGGCAGCAAAACGTCTCAAAGCAGTCAATACTGCTCGAATGCGCTTACGTAGACAAGGAAGAACGCCGGAGGCTGGAGAAGACAGGTAAGATCGCGTGAGATGCACGCGCACTGTGGATATTTTAAAATGAAAAAAAATGACGGTTGGCTTGTCGTGGTGAAGACACGAATACCAACCCCCAAAAAAAATAAGTACAAAATTAAATAATATGGACTCACGGGACGGCAAATCTCCCCACTGTAGGTGCCGATGAATCGAAGCGGATGAGTCGTATTGGCTAATAAGCGTGACTCAAACCGTGACTCGAACCAGCACAAAGCGCACACCCTAGCAGCAATCAGGGTAGAAGCACAACACATGCAGGAAAAGTAGATCTTGTCCCTTCACAGCAGTCCAGGATAATTTTCGCTCAGTTCGTGGAACAGGAAATGCACCAGGTAGAGCGTTCACGCTTAAATAATAAAAGGTCCACCTGAAGAAATCGTCCAGGAATTACGAATCCTTTGTAAAACGTGATGTAGTTTAGTTCAATGGGTCGATAGCACCCAGCTCGTCGCCAAAACGATGTAGTAACATCGATGTAGACATTAGTTTATTAAAGCAAACCTTTTTATTGGCAGCTGTATATGTTCAACCATTGAAGAGGTTGTCTCCCATCAGAATGACATAACACATTCTAAACAGTCGTATTCAACCAAGACATGGAATACAGATTGTCCAGAGAACTCTACATTCTACATGTATAATTACATAAGGACAAGACTTACCGGGAAGTAGTATACTACACTCGGCTGAGATAATCTGCCACTTTATTCTTTGCTCCCGGGTTGTACTCAACATCATACCTGTAGTCTAATAATTTCAGGGTCATTTTGGCGATGCGGGGTGTAGCGCTCGCGTGACCACAGGACGTGAGTACTTTGACCAGGGGTTTGTGGTCTGTTTTAAGCTGAAATCTCGTGCCCCATATAAATTGGCGGAATTTCCCCATGGCCCACACCGCAGCCAGCATCTCTTTTTCTATCACACTGAATTTCTGTTCTGTTGGTGACAGTGACCTGGACGCAAAGCTGATGGTCGCCAGCTCTCCATTCTTCCTTTCCTGTATAAGGACTGCCCCTAGTCCTTTTTCGCTCGCATCAGTGGTCAATATGGATTCTCCTTGCAGATCATATCCTTGTAGGGGAACTGCTTTGCTGATATCCTCCTTGATTCTCTGAAACTCCCCTTGTGCCTCTTCTGTCCACCCGAAGGCCGTTTTGTCTCGTATGAGTAGTCGCAGGTGGTGTGTCTTGGTGGCGAAATGTTGCACGAATTTACTATAATATTCAGCCATCCCTAAGAATGATCTCACTTCTTCCTTGCTCTTTGGTGTGGGTGCCTCACATATCGCTTTGACATTGGCGTGTTTGGGCGTGATGCCTTGATCACTGATCTCATGACCCAAATATGTGACTGACGCCATTCCGAATCTGCACTTCTCCCATTCTGCCGTCAGGCCGTTTCTTTCCAAGATTTGTAACACTATTGCTAGCTTTTTGTTGTGGTCGGTTTGATCCTTGCCCATCACCAAGATGTCGTCTTGGAAGTATTGTACTCCCTCTATATCTTTGAACAGTTTGTGCATCAACTTCTGGAAAACCGCCGCTGCTGACGCCAGGCCGAATGGCATCCGGCGGAACTGGTAGCATCCAAATGGCGTTATGAAGGATGTCAGTTTACGGCTCGTGTGATGCAGGGCTATCTGATGATAGGCCGAGGCGAGATCCACGGTGGAAAACCATTTTATCCCCTTTGTTTTTGCTAGCATTTCATCTATTTTTGGTAATGGGAATTTTTCCACTATTATACACTTGTTCAACTCTCGTAGGTCCACGCACAAACGAACTTTGCCATTGGGTTTCATCGCCACCACCAACGGGGCCAGCCATTCCGAACTGTTTATTGGTTCAATGATCCCCTCGTCTTCCAATCTCTGCAGCTCTTGTTGTACTGCGTCCCTGATTGCTAATGGTATGTTCCTCACCTTGTGGGACACTGGTTTGGCGTTTTCCTTAAGGTCGATTCTGTGTGTAAATTTCGTTAGTTTACCCACTCTTCCTCCAAACACTGTGGGGAATTCGCCTTTCATTTTTGTGAAGTTGGACTGATTGTCTATGCTGGTCATCAGGACTTGCGTGTCCCCTCCTGGGTTCAATTGTATGCCCAAGTCGCCTTTGTCCATCCATCCTAGAACAGAGGGACCCTTTTCAGCCACGTATAATTTGCACTCTGCACTACGATCCTTGAATTCGAATTTCAGGACTCGATATCCGACCATTGGGATGGGTTCTCCTGTGAATGTGACCGGACGTATGTCTGGGGGTTCGAGGTGTGATCCCAGGCTGGGTTTGAAGTTTTCGCTCCACACTGTCCGTTGAATGATGGTATACGGAGATCCGGAGTCTGCCACCATTTTGATCGGAACTCCTCCCACTACCATGTCACATTGTGGTTTCTTGGAGCGTCTGCAGTCTATGCCCAGTACTTGTTCTTCGATGCACAGCACATTGTCTTCTTCCTCTTCTCCTCCTTCTTCTTCAACTCCCATGTCTTGTGCTACGTACTTGACCGTTGGCCTCTTCACCTTGCGGCGACACACCTTTTCATAGTGCCCCACGATTCCACAGTACATGCATTTGGCCCGGAAGGCAGGGCAACGTTTATCATATGCCGCATGGGATGGACTGCCGCACCTGTAGCACGTGGCTGTGCCCTCTTTATTCGGTTTCTTTGCCTGTGTTGGTCGTGGAGTCCATTTGGTTTGTACCTTCCCTTCTGCCGCCGTCGTTTTGCCCCTCTCTGGCGGTTCTGCTTCTGTGACTCTGTTGACCATGGGCCTCGCAGTAGTTTCTCTCTTCACTGCCTCAGCGCATCTTTTGGATAGTTCCGCCTTTTTCACCATGGCTATGACTTCCTTCAGGGTAGCATCTCCATTTACCCATAGTTTGTCTTGGATCGCTGTGTTTGTCGTGTGCATGACTATTTGGTCTTTGATAAATTCATCATGCAAGGCACCAAATTTGCATGTGATCGCTAATTTCTTTAACGCCGCAACGTAGTCGTCTATGGACTCACCCCCTGCTTGTTTCCTCTGTTGGAAGTTATATCTGTCTATGGACGTGCACACTGCCGGTCTATAATGGTTGTTTAGGTCCTCTATCGCGTGTCGGAATACGTCATCATCAGCGTCCTGTCGTTGTGTGGGGACCAGGTTCTGGAAGACCCTGATTCCTTCCGGGCCTAAGTTGTGGAGTAATATTCTCTTCTTCCTCTTGCTGGGGAATGCCTCTCCACTTTCATCTTCTATGGCTTCTAAGTAGTTCATGAAATATTCTCTCCAATCTTCCCATTTCATCAAGGGATCGCCTGGTTTAGGTAAGAATGGGATTGGTGTCGTAAGTGAAGACGCCTGCGCACACATTTCGGCACGTCTTTCTGGTATAGCTTCTTCCCCCCTTGGACTGCCCGGTGCACTTGTGCTTCTGGGGTGTGGTTGGTCTTGTTGGGGCCCCGAGGCACCCCCGTCACTGTGCTGCACTTGTTCCGCCAGGGCCCTGGATGTTCAATAGGTGATTCTGGTGGGGTGACGTTGAGCCTAATGATATGTTCTTTCCCTCTGCTCGCCGCGGGGTGTGGTTGTTTCCCTCTTCCTTTATTGTGGGCTGTATGTGCTCCCCTGGTTGTGACTACCTGCTCCGTGGGTGCTTGCCTGCTGTGGTACTGTCCTCTGCCACGCTCTCCTGCTGTATGACTTCCCTTGGCCAATGTTCCTCGTGGCCTCCCTTGCTGTACTCTCCGGTGGGTCCTTGTGTTGCCCCTTTTTTTTTTTTTTATCGGGTCCCAGTCTCGTCGCCACTGTAATGCTTCTGGTATATCCCAGATAAAGGAGCTACACTCTTTTAGGGTTAATTACGTTTATTTAATTAAATGCAGGAGAGCGCCGGGAAACGCGTCCGGACCGCTCTAATCTCGGCGCTCAATGCGCCCACAAAATGGCGGCCGCGCTCTACGTCATCACGCTCTCGCGTAACGACTAGAGCGCGACACTACAAGATGCTGACTGTTTTAATTATTTTATTTTTATAACACAGGCCACATCAATGTGGATGACAGCGATTTACAGTGAAAAGGCATACCGTTTAAAGCAGCATGCGTCATGGGCAGCAATGTATATTACTTAATTCAAATAAGAGGGAAAGGAGAATGTTCCTATAGGACAGTTGTTTCTTTTTACCCAAACAACAGTTACAACATAAGAAAGGAGGACGACCACATAACTTAATCTGTTTACTAACTGCACCAGTCTTATCACCAGGCAACTGCTTGATGTTTCAAAAGGACCTTCAGCCACACAAAATGTATGTGGCATGCTTCATCATTGGGTCCAAACCCGGTATGCCTAATGCTCCCGAATGGGCTTAACCCAACCCATAGCCAATAGGGAGGGGAGCTCTTACTCTTTTTAGTTAGGGATCCTATAAAGACATTCAAAACAGCCTCTAATCCCCTTCTGTGTTTCTTTGTTCCTATGGGTCTCAGGATTAAATAACAAAAAAACAAATGACATATTTGGAGATACTTATTTCCCCCACGTCTATTTAGGTCGACATGTTTCAGCCGGTTTTTCTCTGCCCTTCGGGTCACCCAGCTTTCCACAGGTGGATCCCGTACTCCATCCAACCTCATCCGTGTAGCTTTATTAATATAATCCACTTTCACTTTGTACACTGCACACTCATGCTTACAAACCAACTTTTTTGGTTGATGCTTGCCTCTGCTTGTCGCTCGGGAATTATTCAACGTGGCTACCTGAAAAAAATAAAGATTTTTAGATATTTTGTCAATTGTTGATGGTGCAATTTCAAGGAAACCAGATATCATGCGCCATAAACTTTACATGCTGTACCATCTCGGTACCTCATAGTAATGCTAGACCACTGCATCGCCTTTTATTACCTACTCCAAAGCTATAGTTGTCTGTTTTCAAAAGTACATCTTAGTGCAATCATGTGAAAAACACACACATTTTATATATAAATATATATATTTATATATATTTTACCTACTGGTGGTCACCAGTAGGTAGTTATAGTTAGGACCATGTTTCCATAGGAAAAGCATTTTTTGACTTGCCTATACCTTTGGCGCCATTTGACAAATCTTCACAAAATTTTTCAAAGTGCCCCGGTGATTCAAGTTTTGCATGGAAAGTTTCGGAGCGAGAAAGCAGGGGGAGAGAGTAAAAGGGGGGGTACAAAAAAGTGCATTTCCCATGTTAATTCGCATAGGGGCTTTGAACATGACTACAGCCCGAACCGCTGGGCGGAATTACACCGAATTTGCCCGAAAGGTAGCTTTTGGTTCGCAGATCACACTTTCAGTTATTTGGTGTATATCCGTTCAGTAGTTTTTGAGAAATGAAAAGAAATCCAAATTTGTCTATCTATGACCGAGAAGCCTATGCGAATATTGACGAGCTTGTGCAGAGATATGCAGAGCTCTGATTGGCTGCCAACACTTCAACCAGGAAGTGTTGGCAGCCAAAAATACACATTAAAAAAGAAAAGGGGGCAGGGTACGAATACCCTAACACTGTAGCCTTGGTCCTAGGGTCCCAGCCGGACCTCGGCAGGGCAAAAAAGAAATCTGTGTTTGTTAATGCACAGCGAAATTTGCGTATCTTTGTGAATTGAAAAAAAAAACAACTGCGGTCTCCCGCACTTGTTTTTAATGTCACCCCCGGCTGGGTCAGGTCCCAGGGGCATGCACTGTTTATTGAAAAATGGAGGGGCGCATGGGGCCCCCTCCAAGGGCTTATTTATACCCCGGAGACCAGCAGCTCCCCGGGGCTCATGTTTATATTCAGCGGGACTCCCCCCCGCGCCCAAGGACCACCACTTCCCCAGAGTTGTAAATAAAAAAAATAATATGGAGGGGCCATGCAGACCTCTCCCCCCCGGGACCACCACCGCCCCGGGGCTAACACAAACATTAAAGAGGGGTTCCGCGCGGACCCCCTAACACCACACCAGGGCTTTCGGAGGGGCCAGCGTGACCCCCGTCCCGGGACGTTGTTGGCCCGAGGACCAACACCTTCCCGGGGCAGGCCCTTGAAAATCAAAGGAGAGGGGCAGCACAGCCCCCCTCCTGGAGTCATACATGGCCCTGGGGACCACCACCACCCAGGGCGAGCTACTGCTATGTCCCGGGGTGCCCACCCCCAGGACATAGCCGTTTGCTTGGCGGGAGCTTTGCTAGCTCCCACAAAGCAAAAGCAAGCACTCCGCTTACAGCGACAGGAGCTGTCAAACAGCTCCCGCTTGCTGGAAGTGGAGTTTTCTGCGGGCAGGGAAAGGGATGAAAGGATTGCTCTCGCACGCAGGGAGCTGCATTTCCAGCAGCTCCTTCCATGCAAGAGCAGTGCTTGCTCTCGCAGGAGGTGGGGAGACGTCTGGGACCGCGAGGCCTTGAGGCTCCCCTGCGGTCCCCAACATGCAGACTGGGTGCCCTGGGATAAGACTAGGGCAAGACGACCCCGCTAGGCACTCCTATGGTTGTTTTTTTGTATAGATAAATTAATTCATCCAAATGTAATTAGGTTGCAATTTTTTTTTCATTGTCGTTATTTCCAAAATTGTAATGTTTCAATTCACACTACATTATTGGGTTTATTTAAACTTATTCACATGTTAGGAAACCCAATGCATTTCGGGCAGAGCCCTTTATGAGTACTCAGGACTTGACAATTAATGAGTGACATTCTTTTCTTTAGGAACCATCCCCTGATGAAGGGCTCTGCCCGAAATTGGTCCCCAGGGCAGAATGTGGTCCGGGGGTGGGGGGGCGCTCGGCCCTCCTCCCCTTTAAAAAAAAAATATATATAAAGGTCTGGCCCCATGGGATGGGGTCCCCCGGGGATGAAATCAGCCTCAGGAGGAAGCCCGCACGGCTGCCCTCCCTTTAAAATAAAAAAACATAATAATTTTTAAAAAGGGGGCAGGTCCAAGGGATGGGGTCCACGGGGCCAAAAATGGCCCGAAAGCCGGGCCGCTCGGCCACCCTCCCTTTGAGGTATAAAAATAAATAAAATAAAGGCTATGCCACGGGGGGTGGGGTCCCCGGGGCCGAAATTGGCCCAAGAGGGGGGCCACGTGGCCCCCTCCCATCTTTTTATCAAAAAACAGGAAAAAAGGGGAAGGGCCTGGGGGATGGGGTCCCCGGTGTGCAAAATGGTCCAGGGAAGGGGGGCCACACAGCCCCCTTCCTAAAAAAGGGTGGAAAAAAGCCAGCAACTCGCCGGAGGCACCGCCCCCTTTCTCCACTACTCTGAAAACACGCCTCCTGGCACGCTCCTGTGTGGGGGATGAAGTCCCCTTTGCTGCTGAGGTTCCTTAGTGGCCAACAAGATCTCCTGTTACCTCCAGTAAGCCCCACACAGTGGGATTGCTGAGAGGTGGTCAGAGGCCACGCCCCCTTTCTCCACTACTCTGCAAACGTGCCTCTAAGCACACTGCTCATGGGGGTATGAGGTCCCCTTGCCTCCTGAGGGCCTCAGGACTAAAGTGTACTTCTTACCCCAACAAGTAATGCACCAGGAGGCACGTTGGCAGAGTGGTGGAGAAAGGGGGCATGGGCTCTGATGACCTCTCAGCAATCTACCTGAATGGGTCTTACTGGAGGTAACAGGAGGGCTAGTTGGCCCCCAAGAGCCAAGGTGACTCCATCCCCCAACTAGTAGTGCACCAGGAGGCGTGTTTGCAGAGTGGTGGAGAAAGGGGACGTGGCCACAGAAAACCTCTTGCAAACCCACTGTGTGGGACTTGCTGGAGGTAACAGGAGGGGTAGCTAGCCCCTACAGACCCTCAATAGCCATGGGGACTTCATCCCCCTAGTACGCCAGGAGGCGCGTTTGCAGAGTTGTGGAGAAAGGGGGCATGGCCTCCTAGCAGGTCTCAGCAATCCTGCTGCATGGGACTTACTGGAGGTAATAGGAGGGGTAGTTGGCCCCCAATGGTGTCCTTGGGGGCCAACTACCCCTCCTGTTATCTTCAATAAGTCTCACACAGATGGATTACTAAGTGGTCTTCGGAGGCAACGTCCCCTTTCTCCCCCACTCTGCAAACGCAGCTCGTGGTGCACTACTGGTTGGGGGATAAAGTACACTTTGTGGAAATGTACCTTTTTAGGGGTACACTGGTGCAGGGTCACCCTTTTGTCCACGGGTTCAAAAACCAACAAAATAGAGGTCAGCACTGGAGTTGGAAATAAATAACAAGTTTATTTAATCACTCATGAGTGGAACCACATCCAACAACACTCTCAAGTGTTGCAGGAGGTGGCACCCTGAACTCACAAACCAGCGTCCTTATATACTGCCTTTTTGCAGTGCAAGCATATGGACAGAATTGGAAGAAACAAGCTTAGAAATAGCTATCAACAAACAAGGGCAGATGAATAACCACTTGGTCAGCAAAGTGGGAGGGGGAAGCAGAAATGCTTATGGCAGTGGTAAGTGATTGACAGTTGAGTCTGAGACCAGGTGTTCTGGCAGCTACAGACTCTTAGTACATTGCTTTTAGCTGAGTCAGGAAGTCAACTAAAATAGACAGCACAGGCAGGGAAAAAGACGAGCAGCAGAGGACGAGAGAATTATAAAGCCAACAAAATGGATGCCACAACCAAGATGGCTTCAGCTTATGCTAACGGAAATTATTTCAGATTTCCACAGACGACCCTGTTAGCATATGCTGAAGACATCTTCTAGGCTTTTGAAGGAGTATGGAAAACATCGTGCACATCTATCTGCATTAATTCAGTAATTTCTTGGTCCATTGCCAAGCGAGCATTTACATTCTTAACATTTTGTTTAGTTGGTATACAGGAGGTACAAGTAGAAATACAAAGGGAACAGAGCATCGGGCCACATTGGATACATAGGCAACAAGTGAAGAGAATCGCAAAAATATACATAGAGCTGTTAATACTTTCCATCCCCATACAGTAAATACATTCCATAGCCATCCAGTCAAAGTCCAAGTTCCAGGGCTCTGATGTATTTCAGTGGCTATCTTATGCAGTTTGGAAATAGCCAACAGCACATGTCTGATGCAATGTCTAAATAAAAACATTATCTTGATAGACCTTCCGGTGTTCTTCTTTATGAGGGCTAGAGTACCAATGATATGTTCAGGGGGGGAGGCGGAGTAGTACTTATCAAAGTGTGCACAAGATATTTTTCTTGCAGAAAAAACAGTATTCCAAATACGAATATTAAAGCAAGTACAATAATTGTCACAAAAACAATATTTGTTTTGGGGGACCAGGAGGACCAAATAGGGCCATGGGAATTAGGACGAGGAGCCGCAAAGGGCTGCTCCTCCTCAAAAATGGGACGAACAAAGGGGTACATTGCTAACAAAAAAAAAATACTTGGGGTATTGAAGCCACTGTACAACCAGCCAGAGGGGAGTCTTCTCCCTGTGCCCGTCTGAGCCTCACAGGCAGGCTCTTATCGTTCATCAAGTATTGACTCTCCCACGGTGGAGCTGCACAACTTGCAACCCAGAAAAACAATCGCGGCCCAGGCTTAAGGAAAAAGTCTTTCTGTCAGGATAGGGCAATCACCCTCAATGATCCTGTCCAGTGTCTCAGGCAGTGCACCAGTATTTTTCACTCTAATCTAACAGGCACCAGAGACACAGCACCTGTACCCTAGACTCTAGTCCTTCCCTAACTCCTGTGTTGCCCTGGTGGCGCACTGCCCTTTTGTCGGGGTCGCAGATTGTACCTAGTGTGCCCAGGCACCTCCTTATCAGCAAACAAAGGTGCAGACTTGTATTCACTTGGGGACCGGGACTCAGAGGCCTGATGCACAGAAACTGGAGTATCTGAAGCAACCCTTGTTTCAGAGGGGGTCCCCTCAGGCAAAACCTCCTTGCTCTTATCGGTCTGTGCCTCTCTTAGCCAGGCATCAAAAAAGGAACAAAGCTAGGAATCAGCTCTCTGTCCTGATTTGTGACCCTGTCTTTCACCCAAGAATTATCTGACAGTGGTAGGGGTACACGTTTCTTCCAGCCTTCCACCTTCACCGCTGTTATAGTGGCCAGCAACACCTGGGCTGGGTCTCTTCACCTTGGCTCCAAATTAGACTTGCGCTTAGTCCCCTGGTTGGATCTGATATCCTGGCCCCTCTGGCAATGGTTGTAGGGCAGCAGATATCTGTTAGGGAACAGAACGGAAATCTTTAGACAAAACATACAAATAATCAATCAAAAGAGGATATTCAATTTCAGAAACGCCCCTATATTATTCATCTGAAGAACGTAAAAAAAAAGGAATTCCAAAACAACTATTCTTTTAACAAACTTGTACTTAATAAGTCATAGAAATCACAATACAGCTTCTACTTTGTGAACCTTCACTATTGTGCAAAACTGCAGACACCTCTAAAATTATTTTCCTTGCATAAGAACAACCATGTTGTGCGCTTATGACCATGCTCTCATATTATAGGTGTAGCGGGAAACTCTAAAACTGTGAATGTAACAGAGATCCATATTACATGAATAACTGATAAATTAAACATAACCTAGTAGGTACATGAATTTTCCAGCAGAACTTGTTTGTGGCAGACAAGAAAACAAGCAAAGAACATTTTGTTCTTAAAAATGTGTGCTAAGGGCATATGGGCATCTTTCCTAGCATTGTGAACCATATGTATCATACTTTTCACGATCCGGGCCATGTAATATCATATTCAGGGGAGAAATCTATTCACCACCTCTAGCAAGGGCTGTCAGCTCGATTACATAGACTAACTGATAAGGGACTTGTGATGCCTCTGCGACTTATGTAGTGCTGCAATAACATAAACAATAATGGTGTTGCCACCTGGGAATTTGGAACAAAAACCACCAACATATAGTTCCCTTTAAAGGTCAAATAAGGGAACATCAGTCTATTCTACCCATCCTTTCATCCTTATCCAATTCCAATTTCATCAGTTTACAGAAATGAGGGGCAGTAACATGGCGTATTTATTTATTCATTTTGTTAATTCTAACAATTTGTTCAAACAGTATTACTTAATAGCCAATTAGACGTGCACTGGTGAGGTGCTTTGTCTCTATTAATTCAAGAACATATTCACAGCATCCTGTGAAATGAATGACTAAAGCGAGCCCAACCGATTGTCTCATGGCCGTTCCTAGACAGCTCAGGCAGGCGAGAGAGAGAGAGAGAGAGAGAAAGAGAGAGAGAGAGAAAGAAAGAGAGAGAGTACACAACAACAAGCTGCCCTGCGTACTTTCCACGCAGAATAGCTCACAATAATACACATAAACCAAGAAAAAAGGACACAATAATACATATACCAAGCACAAAAACCAAAAAACACAGTGTGTTACTTAATTTTGCTTACCCTTAATTTGCCCAGGAGCTAGTCTCCTACCCCCCTTCGACAGTAGGTAACCTAAGTAGGTGAGCTCCTGTCGACAATACTTACCCCCTTTGGCAGCTGGGCACGGACAGACTTGTAGGAGGTAAATAGCTAGGGGAAACCACACCAAGGAGGCCATGTCCAATACTATTGGACTGTACCACTTTGTAAATTTTGCTGTACAAGCACATTGAGCTAACTAGAAAACATTAATCCAATGACCAACTACCAATTCCTTTAGCTAGTGTGCTGTGTATTAATGCAAACTTTATTTCATTGCCTCCTCATCTGGCCCTGGCACAGCAACCTTAAATTGAAACCATTATTCTGTATGCATGGCAGAGCTGCTCTCTGTGTCAGGAGCTGCACATGGCCCACAGATGCTGCTGCCCCTCCTTCTCTCTTATGGCTTCATAGAACCTGCCTGTTTTTTTTGCCAAAAATAATAAGCAGAGCCTCCCCTCTCTCTCTACGCTCTGGCCCCCTCCTTCGGAATGTCTTCCAAGGTCGAAGTGCCAGAGCAAGCCTGCCAGAAACAAACCCTCCTTCGTCCGCTCTGGTCTCTCCCCCCTTCTTTTTCATAGAGGGGAGAGCACATTCCTACATGCACTTTTAAAATACGTGTCTTTTTAAGCACAGAGATAAACAGCACTGTTCAATTTAAACGCGCATTCTTCTTTACATTTTTCAAAAGTTGCACTTTTCCTATGTCAAAATGAATGTACATTGTTACTAGTATTTCTGATCAAACCATATTTTTATTTATGTATTATTATTTATTCATTCTTCGAAATTTAAAGTGTAATTCTTCCAATGGCATCGGCAGAACACAATGACGACAACAAACCAAATTGAGCTCATTTCAAACATTTTCAAGAAGGGGCCACACACTCATAACACACAACACAGCTTGCTGAGGCAAGCCATCCTTACACAAAGAGCACAGTCGCTACTCACTCAGACAAGTACTTCACAAGTATCACCACCGGTGTCAGTCCACAAACCTCATAGACGCTGAAACACACAATCAAACCACAAATCAACACCAGGACAAAAACAAAAGGCAGCCCACAGACTGCACTCAAACCAAACCAATTGTAAATCATATTTACAAACAAAAGAGCTCTCAAAAGCAGTCCAGAGACTGCACCAAGACAAGTAAACAGCCCAGAGACTGTTCCATGTTCAAGAAGACAGGCTCTAGCCCCAGACCTTTTCCAAAATACGCCGAATTACCAGTTGGTCTGGCAGAGTGTTCACAAACACTCTGTGTCTTTACCAAATCATACTTATTCCAGAAGGCATGCCTATTACAGGGGTTCGCAGACCTACCCAAAACAAGATAGGGTAAAACCTGCAGGCCTTCGCAAGAAGAGACCGAATTACCAATTGGCCTGGCGGAACACTCAAGAGTGCTCCGTATCACCACTTACGAATTTTACTAAGTGCAAGCATGTTCTCCGAAGTATATGTACCCATTCAAACAAATATCATAAGGAGAAAAATCCCCACATTACCTGCCTTCACTTTTTGCAAAAAATGAATAAAATACCAAACCAAAATCTTGGCCAAGCAAATCAAAAGTGCCGCTGCAGCGACCTTACCAAACAGAAGTCTTCAACTCCCACCTGCCGATCTCTGGTCGACCTAATGGTCACTGCAAAACTACGCCAAAGAAAACCCCAGTTGAGACCGGCCATCACCTGGAGGGTCAAATCGGGAAAACTGGAAAATTCACGTCGGCCTGCAAAGACAAAGGTCTCCTCGTGCAGTGCGCTTCCTCAGTCAGATTTCAATTTTCCATCAAGACCACTCCTTCGGACGGCCGCGTCTCCAATGGGGCCCCACGAGTCGGGCGCCAATTGTGGAAATGTACCTTTTTAGGGGTACACTGGTGGAGGGTCACCCTTTTGTCCACGGGTTCAAAAACCAACAAAATAGAGGTCAGCACTGGAGTTGGAAATAAATAACACGTTTATTTAATCACTCATGAATGGAACCACGTCCAACAACACTCTCAAGTGTTGCAGGAGGTGGCACCCTGAACTCACAAACCAGCGTCCTTATATACTGCCTTTTTGCAGTGCAAGCATATGGACAGAATTGGAAGAAACAAGCTTAGAAATAGCTATCAACAAACAAGGGCAGATGAATAACCATTTGGTCAGCAAAGTGGGAGGGGGAAGCAGAAATGCTTATGGCAGTGGTAAGTGATTGACAGTTGAGTCTGAGACCAGGTGTTCTGGCAGCTACAGACTCTTAGTACATTGCTTTTAGCTGAGTCAGGAAGTCAACTAAAATAGACAGCACAGGCAGGGAAAAAGACGAGCAGCAGAGGACGGGAGAATTATAAAGCCAACAAAATGGATGCCACAACCAAGATGGCTTCAGCTTATGCTAACGGAAATTATTTCAGATTTCCACAACTTTACTCCTGAGGGAACTTTGGGGCCAAGAAGTCCTCCTGGTACCTCTTGTAAGTCCTACTCAATGGGATTCCTGAGAACTGGTCAGAGGCCCAGCCCCCTTTCTCCACCACTCTGCAAACGCGGCTACTAGTTAAAAAAACGAAGGAATTCACTGAAAAAAAACAAAGGTTACAGGGATGTTATAGTTAGGAATTAGCATTTAATAAAACCTTAGAAATTCACTGAAAAAAACAAAGGTTACAGAGATGTTATTGTTCGGCTCAGGTTTCACTTGTACAAAACCAGAGAAATTCAGCCCCCGCAATGCACTGCTAATGACCTCACATAATTACATCACTCATGACATGGTCAGTGACATCACTCATGACATCTCAAATGGCATCACTGATGACATCATCCACAGAATCTCTGACGCACCCACTCACACGCCAATATAACCTTTCATACACCCACTCCAACTTCCACACTTCCATTCTCAAAACCATTGACACACCCATACCAGTACTTACACACCCACTCACTGATTCATAGGTCTACACACACATCCATCACCCATACACCCACTCATACACCAATTCACTCATTAATACAGCCACCGATATATAGATGTACTCATACACCCATATAGCCACGCACACACTGTCAGTCACCCATTGAGCTACTCACACACCTACTCACTCACCCATAGGGTGAATCACACAGCCAGTTACTCACCTACAGTTATACACACACCCCCTCACTTATTCATACAGATACTAACACATACTCACTCACCTATACAGTCACTGACACAAGTGCACACTCACCCATACAGCCACTCTCACAATCACTCACTCATACATACAGCCACTCATATACTCCAACACTCACCTATACTGCCTTTCACATATGTAGTTACTCGCCCATATACCACTGACACATCCATTCACTCACTGCCACAGACATATACACACTCAGTCACCCATACAGCCCCTTACAGATGCACTCACTTACCCATACAGCCACTGACTCACCCACTCACTCATCCATGCAGGCAGTCACCTACCCCCTCACCCACACACACAGATGCTCATACACCCATACAGGTACTTAAACAACCAATCAATCACCCATACAGCCACTCATGTACCCACTGACCAACCCATATAGCCACTTAGACATCAACTGACAGACTGATACACACATTCACACAACCTAGTCACTCTGTCATGTAGTTCCTACAAATCTATATAGGATCTGCGTGTTTAGACGACATAAACTAAGGGATTGGTGTCCAGACTGATTCCAGACACCCCCAAAGGATATGTTAGTCTGTTAGTCCTGCTAGCTCACAGTGCCACTACGAGCCCCTCTTACCAAGGAGCGAATAGCTTCTGGCAACTATCGAACATGACAACCCTGACCCCTCAGGGATTGTGGAAACTGTATAGAACTTTTCGCTCAGTCACTCGTGCTCACTTTGTCTCAGAGAGATACACATAATAAACAGTGGGGACGTTTTTCAATAAGCATTTATTGAACCAGCGTCATTCTAGTGCAAAATACGTGTGCTGCAACAACCATGAGACAGAAACAAATATATACGCTTATAAGCACCAACAGAGTAAATAACAGGTAGAATTCTACCATAGTGCTAAAACAATAAATATATGCAGGCATATAGATACATGACAGTAATAATGCGTACTCCTACGATGTAACTCTAACTAGATGTACTTAAGTGTACCTAGCATGTATGTAGGTGTATAGCCAAGAATCCCCTTAGGATAAAGCCAACCCCATTACCTGATGTGGGAGAATGAAGGAGCCCGTCTTGGACTCAAGAAGGACCCCCGCGAGGGATGTCAGACGACTGCGTGCTGGAGTGTCTGCGTGCAGGAACCTCAGCGTGTCAGCATGGAAGTCTTTTTCTCCTCTACCCTGCCCAGTGAAGATGTAGTGCTTATATACCCAAAAGGTACCCTCAGCGGTTCTACCTAGAAGTGTACTATGGGCATGTCGGGCAAGGATGACGATAGAGGTGACCCTTATACAGAGTTATTATGCAAAAGATGGTAATCCTGCTGTGATACTGAGAATCCTCATGCATAATAAATGAGGCTAGTTTTCAGAGAAAGCCACACGACAGTCATGTAGCACCTAACTAGGTAAAAGGTCAGCGCCAGACCCGTTATGTAGAACAATGGTAGGACAGATGTAGGTAAAAGGTTGTGTAGCTACCTAGGCCTATATTGGGGTACATTGGGGTTCATAACACCCATTTCTCATCCGACTGGACGACATAATAATACATTTTAAAATATGCCTGTTTAAAAACATAAAATATTGCTAAAATATAAGCATAAAAGCATTTATAAAACACGGTATATGCTAAAAAGTAAATGATGTAATCGTAACACAGCCCTATCAGGCACATGCATCAAACAAAAATCCGTTCGCAAAATTTGCGAATCGCAGAATAAGCCCGTTTGTGATTGCAAATCAGTCAAATCCAATGCATGAACCCAAAAACAGCGAAAACACAAAAAATCGCAAAAATAAGGAATCGCAAATAATCCTGAGACACATCTTGCGAATCCCTATTTGCGATTCCATCATTAGCGAATCCCAAATAGCGATTCCCAAATAAGGAATCGCAAACATATGCATGAAAATTCGCAAATAGCGATTTCACATAAAATCGCAATTTAGCAAGTGCAATTTAAGAAGGATCACAACCAGGTGGTAACCATGAGTGAAAATAGCATACAGCTGAAATCCTACAGAAACCTACTTAAACACACCCAGAATGCCTCAGAATTCTTCACAATGGCAGCGCTTTACCTGATGGCGAGGAGGATGAGGCTCCAGGCAGCAGCACACAGGAGGAGAATACAGGAGCGCATCTTCAGAGTCCGCATCACACTGCTAGGACAAACCGAAGATGAAATATATGACAAGTATAGGCTCAATGGCGCCATGATACTTGACTCAATAGAAGAACTGGATCCCATATTGCGGCGTCAGACTCGTAGGACCAATGCAATACCCACCCATGTGCAGGTCCTATGTTGCCTGCACCTACTTGCATCAGGCAGCTTTCAGGGGGTAGTAGCCGTAGCTGGAGGGGTGTCACAAAGCGCCCTTTCCCGCTTTTTCAAAGCATTCCTCCATGCCATGATGTCAAGGATCAACTACCACATTAGCTTCCCCACAACCACACATGAACTGAATAAGACCAAACAGGAATTCTATCAGGCAGCCCACTTCCCACATGTATTAGGTTGCATTGATTGTACCCATGTAGCAATCTGTCCACCAGCAGTCAATGAATATATATTTAGGAATCGAAAATGCTTTCATTCGCTAAACATACAGGTAGTCTGCAACGCTAAATGCATCATCACCGACATTGTGGCTCAATACCCGGGAAGTGCCCATGATTCCTACATATTTCGCCAGAGTGGCATACACACTCGTTTGCTCAGGGGTGAATTCGGAGAGGGACATCTGCTTGGTAAACGTGTTATGATTTCACCCAGACATTGTACGTATGCCAATGCATTACCGTCACTGACCCTTTGCTTACTTCCCTGTAAGTGACAACGCATACGCCGTGCGAAACTACATCATGACGCCATACCTCAATCCGACAACGCCCAATGAGCAGAGGTACAATGCTGCGCACATCTCCACCCGGAACATCATTGAGCGCACCTTTGGGCTGTTAAAGAGCCGCTTCAGATGCCTACACAAGACAGGAGGAGCATTACAGTACAAACCCGACAAATGCTGCAGGATTGTGGCTGCATGTGCCATGTTACACAACATTGCCACAAGGAGAGGAATTCCCATCGAGGTGTCTGACAGCGAGTCCGACAACGACAACCAGGAAGGGGCACAACAACGTACAGCACATGGGGCAAGCGCAGCTGAAGGCCGCAGAAGACATGCAGAAATCACACAAAACTACTTCTGATGTGAGTAATGACGAGACGATACACAGCTTTTTGAACTTAACTATATTCTTCTCAAATTAAATATCTTGTAGTGTTGAGGCACACATATCAGGTGCACAGTAGCACATGTATAGCATCACAGAAAAATTACACAAAGACATACACATTTGACTTGAAAGTCAGTCACTAGTAATGTCTTGGGCAATGGTTACTTCACCATTGTTGAATGTCTCGGGACATGCCAGTCTATCTCCTCCTCCCATGAACACCCAGACACCTTTGAACTGCTTCATCCCCATCCCTCATGTTGGACACAGAGGGTGTTGTGCCTCCCGCAAGTGGTGACAGGCATTGACACACTACTGAGGCTTGAAGCCTCCTCACTCCCCTCTTCCCCGTCACGTTGTTAGCCCCAACAGTGGCAGCATGCATTTGTTCCACCGCATTCGTCACCTGGCCCAGTGCCTTGGCCACATCCCCACTACAATGGGACATCTCAATCTGCATGGTGACGGACCGACGGGCAAGCAGTGCAGTGCTGGTGCTCAGGCGATTGTTTGCCTGTGTATAGCCGTGCATGCGCTGCATCAACTGCCGATGGTGTCTCGTCTGTGTCACCTGTCCTTCCTTCATCACCCTGGTCAGCTCCTGCGTCTGCCTGTTGCCCTCAACCACAGCTGTAGTGAGTTCCCTCATGCAATCAGTCAGTCCAGCGATGTTACCTGCCATCTTGCTGATTTATGCCTGCACTAACTGCATGTTCCTTGCCTGCAGGTGCTGCACCTGGAGCATCTGGGCCTCCAGGCCACCCCAGACATCTGTAGATTGTTCCGCATGCGATGTGAGGCGTGACCCTGCTCTGCGCCTCCGGCTGTGGACTGTGCTATTCCGGACCTGTGCTTGGGGTGTTGGCGTGGGTGTACCTTGAGCCTGGCTTGTCTCTGGCGTTCTTTGGGACTCATCCTCAGTCTCCTTGGGCTGCAGTGGTGGGACTGGTGCCCTGCGGGTAGTGAGAGCACGGGCTGTTGTCTGTGGGACCACAGGTGTGTCTACTTCATCCACAGCCGTGGGATCCTGGGTGTCCATGCAGTCACTGTCCTCAGCCTCTCCATCTTCTGCATCTGTGAGGTTAAACAGTGCAGTTCTCAATTATTTTTGTGTGTGATGTCATGTCACATTAAGCATCATTTTGCTCATAATAAATTACGGACTGTCACACATTGTTCACGTGTTCCGACTTCTCATTGTGTGTATGCCTATGAACCTGCCTAACCTGCCTGTGACTCCCAGAATGCACTTGGTTGTGGCTGGAAAATGTGGCATGGAGTTTCTTTCTATACGCTTGTGCTGAACTGAGGTGATGTGCTAATTTCAATATGTCTCTTGTAATGGTCACTTGCATGCATCTTACCTTGAGATGTGTTTGCCGCTCCAGATGTGTCCAGCTGCGTCACTCCCACCACAGCCTCAGGCTGTAGTGTGGACTCCACTAGGTCCTCCATGGGTGTGTTCCCAGGCTGTGTTGGTGGTCCCCCACCGGTCTTCTTGGCTTCCTTCAGCCTCTCAGCAATCCTTTCTTTTGCCCGGCTGCGCAGGTCGTACCAACGCTTCTTCAGATCATTAATTGAGCGGTGTGTGACCCCCACTGCATTTACTTTAATCTGGATCCTGAGCCAGATTTTCCTTTTTTGTGCCTCTGGGACCTTCATTGAAAGTTTACAGAAGAGCTTGTCATGGCTTAGTACTACATCCTCTATCAGTGTGTCAATTTCCTTTTCACTGAATTTTACTTTGCGTTTCCTGCCTGTTGTACTCTCCCCTGGTGTACTTGGATCCATTTCTGACAAGGGACAGGGCTGCAAACAGAGTTGTTGGATGTACTGTCCTGCTCCTGCACTCAGCTTCCTCCTCTCACAGCAACTGAGCACTGAATGAAGCATGGGCTGGTGGACTTCCTGGTAGTGATGTCATCACTATGCATCAAAGTGCGACCTCGCAAATAGTGAACTCGCAAATAGCGAACTCGCTATTTGCATGATCGCAAATGGGTTTTCGTGGTTTGCAAGTTTGTTAGGGCATATCGCTATTTGCGATTTTTTGCGAAACGCTAATTTCTCGCAAACACGGTCTTGCATTGGTAATAGCGATTCTTTATTTGCGATTCCTTAATTTTCGCAAATTAAGAATCGCTATTTTCTACCTTGATGCATGTGCCTGTATGAGTCCTCTAAAAGGTCAATATACTGTGAGACCAACTGAGCATGACGAAAAGCCATAGTGCTCAGTGAGAGCAGAAGAGGAAAAATAAAACAAAAATGATGTTTTTGAATTCCAGTTTTAGTTGTTTTCGGAAAAGGGCCAGATTGTTCCTAGCACACGGAGAGCCAAATGTTTATGTGTCCTGTGCGGAAGACGCAACATAACTGTTGCCTGCCTTTGCAGACAACGGTCCCTGTAGCACCTCTTGGATCAGGTCAATGGAGCAAAGGTGATCTTCTCCCGTTCTCACAGCCGTTGCTGAGGAAACACTTGATCCCTATAAGCCTGGTACAGAGCCGGTGTCCATTCCAACAGGAGCTGAAGCTTCCCTTGGTGGCTCTAAGAATGCCGACATCAGGATTGGAATACGCTGAGGACACTGCACTGCATGGGCCTTTAGCGGGTCCAGCAGTACATCCACATCCGGAGTCGCAACCGATTGAAGTGTTAGATGTTCAACTTGCATTCGTGTCCGCAGAATAAGCAGCGGAGTACAGGCAAGACGCAGTCTACCCAGACTGATCTGAACGATAGAAACCAATGCTCGCTTAGCTCCCGAAGCTGAGGTGTGCCCAGATAGGGTACCATGCGTTCACGGCAACATTGCTCCAAGAGCACCTTTTCCATCTCCTTGGAATTGGGTACGTCCATTGCGTAGCAGAAAAATTAAAATCAGGATACCAACTACCAGTAGCAGGATCAGCGGAAGCCCACCAAAGATGCTTCCAAATACGTAATGTATTAAAGATGGAATAACTCCAAAGACTGTCTGAAAGGTGCTTAATAGCCCAGAACCTATGGTCTTAAATAGGTGTGCTATCCCACTCGTATCAGACATGTTAAAGATACAATGTACCATTTCTCCGAAATGAAGCAGGAAGTTAGTTCGGACTAGAGCCTGTATCTCAGCTGAAGACCTTGCAACTTGGAGATCAAAAGTCTCTTGAGCTGAGGTTAAGGCCACCTCCTTCTGAAAAAGTATGGCTTTCAGCCTTCTCAGAGGATCAAACCATATAAAGGAAACCTTCAATGAGGGCCTCAGTGGCGCCTCCCTGATTGTGCGGGTCGGTGGAAACAATACTTGCATACAACAAGTAACCCTGGAACTTACTGTAACCAGATATGCGATGCCCGGCAGCATCCCACAACAACCTTGATCATTCAGCATTAAGTAACTCCCATTCGAGAGCAGTTTAAACACTGGATGAACAACGGCAGCTGGGGATCCTTTCAAGTGGCAAGATAGGTTTGCAACGGAAGCGTTGCAAGCTCCGTGAAGCATAATATCCTGACAAATTAGAGACCCACTTGATGAATTCTCGCAGTCTGAACTGCTGAGAAAAACTTCAGCGTCCCCATTCCTGCATCTAAATCTGTAAGGTAACTCCCAAGATTCATGGATGTATTCCTTCCCCAACGCTTCATACCTGCCCACTTGATGGTACTCTAGGCAGTATTGAAATTGGAATGTTTTTACTGGCAATGTTATATGGCCATGGATTAACCATTCTGTGGACGGTGACTCAGCCACAGTGAAAGGTAATTGGTCCAATCTTTCAATGTGCAGCATTGTATACTTCGCATCTCTTTGTGCCATTGTTGTGTGCCTGGTGGTTAAATTGTAGGACGAGAACAGAGACGTACTGCTAATATATCGCCAGGGCATGTGACCAGAACGCAATGACTGTAGCTTCCAGCTCAAAAATAGAATGGATCGCAACTGTGATTGACCATGTTGTAGGATGGACAGATCCTGTTCCATTATATCCATAGCAGAAGACACAATGTTGCCCAGTGAATAAATCCTGGATGTTAGTGTGGTCATGCCATTGTCAACCACTGCCAAAGCCTTTTCTAAGTTAACCCTGCCAATTTCACGAACCCTCTCTGCAGCTTCCTGTTGTGATCTTTTCTAAACTTCGTTGTAGATGGCATATAAGAAGCGTTTACAACGTGGTTTCCAGGAACCTAGCAAAAAATCTCTTAACTCCATGTTATCTGATAGCAAGGATAAGTGTTGTTTCACCTGGGACAGTGTTGCGGTTCTTAGTCAATCAAGGCATAACTTCCCAACACTGTAGGATGTCACCACCCCAGGATGTTCTCGTTGTATATAGCGTTGGTCAGGCCTATGGATACTAAACCCTTCGGTGGTACCCTTAAAGCTTGATTGACACCCATTTGTGTCAATAGGCCAAACTAACCATCTCTTCCAATTGGGGTCTGAAGAATTGTATGAACCCTCATGTATAATGTCATTCAGTGTATTCTCACTACGTGATGTATAATTCTGCCACCCCTCAAAGTGTGTAGGTGAGGGAATCCGAGGTATGTTCAAGGTGAGCATATTTGTCTTTGCAGGTGTAGGTGCAACCTTATAATAATATGAAGTTGGGTCTGAAGTGTTAAACCCAGAAAAATAAGCAAACTTTTGTGCAAATGTTTGTTAACTACCTTTCGGTGGTGTTGCGCAAGTTCTCATAGATGGTAAGTAAAAACATTACGTGGAATACTTGTCTCGTGCAAGAAATGATGACCATAGTATTGGTAACAATACATGGTGTCAAAATCTGATGTTTCATCATACAATTCATTTTGTCAAAAAGCAGCACTTTGTTCTAAATCAGACATCAAGCTATTTACCGTTTCAAAATCCCAATCATCAGAGAATGTACTGGAGGTGATGATATCATTTAAAGAAACTTTAAATACATGTGGTATTTCCAAAAGTTCAGTGGGACTAAATTCATCATAGGACACCATGTCCCAAACTATTCCTTCAGGAACTGGAACTGCAGTAATGTTTTTTCATTATGAGATGACGTATGAGGTTTCAGGACCAAGTTCACATGTTGTACTGTGGAGCCTTCTGGGAGATAATGTCCATTCAGAAGCAGGAAAAAGACAATCACTACCACTATCCAAAGGACTAGGAACAGTAGACCAATTGCAATCCAGAGCTGTAGCCAGGGAGAAACAAAGTAAGTCTTTTTCAGCCAAAGGTAGATGTTGTATACTTTTTCTTTTCGGGAAACAGAAGCTGGCGGTGACTCAGGTTCACTCGGATCCAGAGAGAAGGTATAACAATTCGATGAAGTAGCCAGATGCTGTGCGATCTATCTTTGGTAGCTCATCATGTCTTGTTGAACTGGTAGTTGATTCATTTTTAGACATATTCACATAGATGTCGGTATTAGGCCGAATTGAGATCTGTATTTCATTTGCGTTTTGTTGTTGTTCAATTTCGACTGGTACGAGTTCTATTCCATTGTTGGCAACTCCGTTACTTCGTAGAGTAGAATCTTCAAACGTTATTAGTCTTTCTGTCTGAACTTCCTGTATGGTAGCAAGAGGAGATCGGCGGCTACCCAGGAGCCCACGCGGCCTGCTATTCAGTATCAGCCACATAGTGTGGTTTGATCAGATCAATGGAGACACATCTTTTTTGCCAGCAAGAGGCGGAAGAAGTACTGTTCTTGTTCCTTCAACAGCCAGGACAGGTACAGGCACTTTGTAAGATGGCCCAAATTCTTTTTTGTCCACCATCTTTTCTCTGACCAGGTCCCCAATCTTTGGGACCCAGGCAGGTCTTGCCGGAACTGCTTTAACTTCCCCAGTGGCGTTGCTTTGTAGTGCCCGGAATTCACTGAGTTCCTATAAAACAGGCAAACAATCATTGATGTCAAATGATTTTTCATCCGCCACTGTGCTGCCACCATCAAGGTCAGGTAACCACATCCTTGTCCCAAACAGACCCTCGTAAGGAGTATGGCCTCCCAGGGAGCTTCTTGGCATGTTATTAAGTGCCCTCTGGACCCCATATAGGTGATTGACCCAACTGCCACCCGAGCCTAGTACTCTCGCTGTTAAGGATTGCTTTAAGTCCCGGTTTTTCCTTTCCACAATCAAATTTCCCTCAGGATGATACAGAGAGGAGCACCGCAATGCCACACCCAAACTTCACATGGCTTCCTTGTAAGCCCGAGAGCTAAACGCGGGGCCACAGTCAGAATGTAATGTGCAAATTGCGTATGTCCCTATGAAGACTTGCAAATCCTTTATAACAGTTCGGGCGTCAGCCGAGCGCTGGGGCCAAACCCACAGTAATCTAGAGCATGAATCCACTACTGCTAAGATGTACTTGCAAACCCTGTCAGATTGTAAGGGGCCGCAGTGGTCCAAATAGACACATGCGAGAGGTCTGTCTGAAATCAGTAGTGGTGTTTGTATTGGACGCGCTACAGTGGAACCCTTCATCTGCTGACAGATGTCGCACTGAAGGACAAATGCTTTTGTCTGCTTGGTTAGACCTGGCCACCAAGATCGTTGTTTCAACAATGAATCTGTTGCAGTGATACCTGCATGTGCCCTAGCCCAGACCCTCATGTGCAGCTAGTATTAAATCTAATCTGCGATCCATGTTTGGTAATACTCTATCCTCCATTCCTGGAATTTGAGCATATGGAATATTTTGTGCATCTAACTTGTAGGAGTATTTGAGTGGAAAACCTTTTGGCAAGGCTGTTTTTGCGTGAAGCGATGACAGCTACCATTATCTGTCCATCTACTTTTGTGTGAGAACGAGTGATTGCAGCTACGGCAGCAGTTCTCACTGTCGCCTTGGCGGCTTCATCAGCCAATGAATTCCCTTCAACGTGTACGCCAACACGTTGATGACTCAGCATATGAATCACGTGAGCTCGCGGCAAGCCTTTTTTGAGCTCTGCAACTTGTTCCCAAAGCATTTTATGTTTTATTGTGCAACCTTTTGAATCTTTAAATCCATTCTGGCCCCAGTAGCGAAGATATTCATTGTATGACTGGACACAGTAAAAGGAATCGCACACAGTTAGTGTGGGGAATTCTCAATCCATATTTTTTAGTGCCAGTACCAGGGCTTTTAGTTCTGCCAGCTGAGCCATGAAATCTCCCAGAGTCTGCGTCTGCGTATTGCTAGGACAGAACTTGCCATCCCGCATACGACCCTTTGCAATCGCACATGCTGCGCGGTATTGCTTTTTACTTCCTACGGCTGGCTGAGCTGAAACATCAGTGTAAATTATATATTCATACTGATCTAGAGGCATTATTTCATTCAGGAGAGGATATTCTTGTTCGTACTGCAGAAATGCTTGTGTTTTTAATGTAGAATCAAATTTATAGTCTACATCTGTTGCAGTGAGAGAATTAGCCCATTGTATCCATCGTGGATGTAGTGCTTTAGCGTTAGGAACGCTTGCTTTAGTAACAGCCTCTAAGGTTGGTACGGGGGCACAACAATTATTCGTTTCCCCTGAGCCAGTGCTCTCTCTCACTACAGCAGTCTGTACTGCTGTTAAGATTTTTTCAGTGGATGCAAAGCACATCTCAGCGTTTGTGTACAAATGCGATCTGTATGCAATGGTTACTGTTTCACCTTCATTGAAGGTGAGGTAAGTGTACCCGGATTGACCCGCGATTACACGGATCACCAAATTCGTAGTGTTTACACGCGTGTGTAAGTGTTTGGAGGCAAGCATGTCAGCTTGTAGGGAACGAAGTATCTCTGTGTGTTCCGGTGTCCAATGTTGAACCGAAAAATCAGGTCTAATTAAGTCGTAGAAAGGTTTCACTCTTTCTGCATAATCCAAAATGTATGTTCTGCCAAAATGTAGAAATCCTAAAATGGATTGCAAATTTTTCAGAGTCTTTGGAGGTTGGAGCGGCGCACACCTTTCTAAAAAGTTTGCCACAAGGCTTTTCCCTTCACTTGAGAGCTCATATCCCAAAAATAGGACATTGAGATGGGCAATTTTTGATTTCTTAAAGTTAAATTTGTAGCTCTCTGGGGGCGTGGCTTAGCTGGCTGCATGATGGCCGCACCTTGAGTGGGCTCTGCCTGCCAAGCCGTAAAATCCGCCACTATCCTGCGGACTTCGGTGGAGCTGTCTCTTTGCTCCACGCCATCCTGCTTCTTTTCATCCCGGGGCACCGTCTGATCCCCCTAAGGGCGCACGCCATCGTTGCCACGCCGAGTTCTGCTGCTGTTCCCGGGCGCGGCTGCCGGGCCCTCCTGATGGCGCACGGCTGGTTACTGCGCCGGGCCGCTGCAGGGCTGCGGGACGGCCTGTGCCAGCCCGCTGAGTCCGCGGCGCCTCAATGAACTTCGCCTGCCTTCCTGCCGCCTCATACTCCCGGTAGGTCGCACTGCTGTTGGGGCGCTTTGCGGCTGGGTAGGGGGCGCGCGTGACGTACCACGGGGCGTGGGCCTTTTTCCTCGCTGGCCGGCACTGTCCGGTGCCTCACGGGCCCATCGTCTTTCGTCCCCTCTCTCGGGCCCCGCGATGGGGCGGCGCGCTACCCGTGCTTCCTCGTTGCATTCGCCCCCGGGGCACGTGGTCCTACCGCAGCACTTCCACTCATTCGCCGCCGCGGCTGGGACTCACACGGCGGCCTCCCTCCTGCCACGGAGTGAAGGGCCCATCATAGCTGTCCTGCGCGCCAGGTTCCTCGCACTGGTGCCCCTGAAGCTTGACGACCTTACTGCTTGGCGCCGCACAGGGCTGCGCTCACAGGCCTTTATCGTCTTCTCCCTCGGCAGAGGGCCCGCCTGCTGCTCTAACGCCCGGCCCGGTGTTAGCATCCTTGGAGGCCTTATCCCCCGTTGGCCTACGATCAGTGTCTGCCTCTCCTTCCTCCTTGCCGTCTGGCCCCTGCTCCACTTGGCTCCCCCCGCCCGGCACGGCTGCCGGTGCCGGCTGCTTGACTTTTGCATCACATCCCCACTTGTGTGGCCTTGCACACCACCGCTACTCACCTGGATCTGCGCTGCCACCGAGGGCCCTGGACGGATGCGGCCTTCCCACGCCGGCCCCCGATCCGGCGGCCCTGAGTCATCAACCGGCGCCCCGCCTGCATTTGCCTCTCCATTGGGTCCTGTGACTGCTGAACTGCTTTACGCGCCATTTACGTCCGCAGCTCCTGTCACTGCCGCCTGCCCCCCGAAGCAATCTTCCTGCCTTTTCGACCCCCGACGGTTCCAGCGGGACGCCTGTGCGGGGGTGGCAGCCCGAACATGGGGAAGGCCGACCCCAAGCAACCCAAGCTGGCCTTTGATCAGCGCAGGCAGACACGACAAGATGGGGCGGCCATGGACACTGGTGACCCTGCCGCCCAGACCGAAGCCAGTCCGACTAGAGAGGACGATTTAAAGGCCATCATGTTGGATGTGAAATCGACTGTAACTGGTATTGCCACCCAGCTTGACCAACTGTCAGCCCGCCAAACTGTTAAATTTCAGGGACCGGGATGCGGTTCTTCGAGCGGCCAGGGAGAAAGAGGACATTCGACACCAGGGGAACTCTCTTGCCTTTTTTCCTGATTACACAATGGCGGTGCAGGCTGCCCGCCGTGAGTTCCTCCCGGCCAAGCGACTGCTCCAGAAACATGACGTTTCCTATTCATTGGCATACCCTGCTAAACTGCGAGTCAAGCAGGGCTCCCAAGTACACGTCTTCATGGAGCCGAAGGCGGCACTGGCCTACGCCAAGAAACTCGACAAGCCACAACCCCTTTCTCCATCCAGTTCCCAGACTGCTACTGACGGCAATCTAAGTGACAATGACTGATTCTTGCCTCCCACATTGGATTTTTGCTGATTGTATGTTCTGGTACAATTCCACTTGCCCTTGTCAGCTTACTACTTGCGTTTATAGTCACACCTGTTCCCACTCTCTTTTGCTGCTCTCATGCCCGCCGGCTTTGGGGTCTAGGGGCTTTCTCTGGTTGAGAGGTTACTTATTATTCCTAAATTACTGGCTTCCCCTTTCCCTCTCTCCTCACACAACCGAACTTGGTTCTCACTTTAAACTACCTGCTGCCCCACCTGCCTCCAGGTGACGTGCCCCCACCGCGCGTGTGCTCCGATGTTCTCCTAAGGTACAACTGTGGTCCGCAATAACTTACGGCTTGGCCACCCTGTCCTTATGGCAGGGATGTATGCCGGGCGGAACCATGCCTCCGCGGGATGATTCCCTTCCTAGTCTCTGAACTTCCCCTTCCTATTTGGGGTTCCCTTGGGTGGGTGGGGTTGGTTCCTCAACCTAATTGGGGGTTGGTGTGGGCGGTGGGGGGTGGTTTCAGGGGGGTTGTTGCCTCCACTCCGAGGCCTCTTGTTTGTTCTGTTTCATGACGTTTTCTGTAATTTGTCATTTGCTACCTTTAATTCTGCACTGCACATCCCCTTCCTTATCGCTCATGGCTCTCATTGCGCATCTGTCCTCATCCGCCATTCACCTCCTTAGTATAGCGGTATGACGGACACCACACTCTGGACCTGGAATGTCCGCGGTCTCAATGACCATCGCAAAGCTCGCCTAGTACATGCTCACCTTACCGCCACAAGGTTGACATCTGTTTCCTCCAGGAGACCCACCTGCTGCCCGCCACATCCTCCAGGCTTAATTTCAGACATTGGGGGGAAATTCACTCCTCTTTCTACTCCAGCTACTCTTGCGGAGTATCCATCCTCTTGTGCAGAGGGCTTCCCTGGCATACTTCTCAGGTCGTCGCGGATCCTGGGGGGCGCTTTGTTATCTTGCGCAGCACTCTCCTGGCCCAACCTCTGATCCTTGCAGCGATATATGGTCCCAATTCTGACGACCCCGACTTCTTCGCGCTGGTGTGGCAACACATCTCTTCCCTGGGCCCCGCTGCGCTGCTTTGGGGGGGCGACTTTAACATCAATCCTTCCGCCGCCCTTGATCGCTCTGGACCTCATACTTTGCACCCACGCGCTACCTCTCTTCTGCACTCCTTACTAACCGACAATTCACTGCTCGATGCGTGGCGGCACACCAGCCCGGAAGCGCGTGAGGTCACGTGCGTGACGGGCTCTCGGGCTGTTGGTCCCGCTCGGACCTCTGGATCACCACTCCGGACACCTTTGCATGGGTCACCTCCATGGAGCATATGGCGCGCACCCTCTCTGACCACGCTCCTCTACGCCTCTGCATACATCCCCTGCATTCCCCGCGCCGTATGTTTGCCTGGCAGCTGCCCCCCAATGCACTCTGGGATTCTGTCTTTTGCGATGAGATTCAAACCGCCATCACAAACTACTTTGACCTTAACGCCGGCTCCGTCGACTCCCCTTCCACGCTGTGGGAAGGGTTTAAAGTAGTGATCCATGGCAAATGCATCTCCAAGCAGTCAGGCGTACTGCGCTCTATTCGCGGAGCTCTTGAGCGGTTGGAGGGGGAGATCAAAGCTCTGGACTCCTTGCAATCTCGCGACCCCTGCCCCGACACCCTCGCGCATCTCAGGAGCAAACTTACCGACTTTAATGACGAGGCCAACAGAGAGCTTTCTTTTTTGGGCAGGGAGGAAAGGGCACGTCGTTTTGGTGAGGGCGATCGCCCTGGCAAGACTCTGGCTAATCTTTTACGACGGCGTCATGCTGCCTCTTATATCACTGTGCTTCAGGACGGAGGCCCGGAAAGAACAACCTCTCCCGAGGAGGTGGCGGCTAGATTCACGGCCTTCTATTCTCAACTCTACACTGCGGGGGCTGCGCCCTCGCGCGATATCCTTGATCAATACTTTGATACTCTTCAACTCCTTTGGCTGGGCAACAGCCACTGGGAGTATCCCGATGAACCCTTTTCTAAGGAGGAGATCCTGGCGGCTATCAATAGCCTACCGGGCGATAAGGCTCCCGGCTCCGACGGCCTGCGTGCGTCCTTTTATAAAGCTATCGCGCCTCTCCTGGTCCCGCACCTTGCCGCTATGTACAACGAATCTTTCGAGTGCGGCCATTTTCCTCCTTCGCTTCGCGAGGCCCTGCTAACACTTCTCCTTAAGCCGGACAAGTCCCCTGAGCTCCTTGACTCTTACCGCCCTTTGTCTCTCATCAACACCGATAACAAGATCTTCGCCAAGTTGCTGGCTTCCCGCCTTCTCCCTCTCATGCCCCTGATAGCTCGCCCAGACCAATCCGGCTTCATCCCCGGCCGCGCCACATCGCATAATCTCCGGACCATATTTGCCGTTCTCCATCAGATCAACCCCGCTCTCCCAGCCGTGGCTGCCCTTTTGGACGCCACCAAAGCTTTTGATACTCTCGAGTGGCCCTTCCTCTTTTGCCTTCTCCCTCGCTTGGGCTTTAGCCCGGTTTTTCTGCGCAAAGTCCAGCTTCTCTACACTCTTCCCACAGCTCGTCTTCGGATCAATGGTCAAATCACGGACCCCATTCCCGTTGCCAGGGGCACAAGGCAGGGGTGTCCACTCTCACCCATGCTCTTCGCTATCGCCATGGAGTCCCTCGCCGCCAGGCTCAGGCAACATCATACCCAGAGGGGTCTCGGCTTCGCAGCTCGCGCCTTGGTCGTCTCCATGTATGCAGACGATGTCACACTCTATGTCCGCCAACCCCAGGAGAATCTCGGCCCCATGGTCCGTGAGGTGGTGCGTTTCGGGGGCCTGTCCAGCATCCAGGTTAACTGGGGCAAGTCCATTCTTTTCCCCCTCATGGACGCCACTGTCCCCTTCACACCGGACTACCCGTTTGTATGGGCGTCGGGACCCACTAGATATCTGGGCATCTGGATCAGCAGGGACGTGGACGAACTTTGGAAGGCGAATTTCGGCCGGGCAGTGGACTGGCTGGAGTCCAAGATTCACCTCTGGCGACGACTGCCCCTATCCCTGGCGGGACGCATAGCCATCGCCAAGATGGTGGTGCTACCGAAGTTCTTGTATCTTTTCTTGAATATCCTCATCCCTCTCACGGCTCACTTTTTTCGCAGACTCCTTTCACTCATAATCACCCTTGTCTGGGCCGGGCGTCAGCCCAGGATCGCATACAACACTCTCACACTTCCCTTATCACGTGGCGGCCTAGGTGCTCCTGATTTCAAACTATACGCCCTTAGCGCCCAAGCCAGCTTCCTCCACTTCTGCCTACACCCGACGCCTTTCGAGCCCCACGTGACGTGGAGGCCGACCTTGCTGCCCCCTGGCCGCTTCTGATTGCTCTCTTTGTCCCTGCAAAACCCCCGCGCGGCGAAATTGACACGGTGGAGACCTTGCGTTGGGCCTGGGACGGACTCCGGAGATACACCGGCTCTAGCATGCTCTCCGCAAACGCCATGCCCATTTCACAAAATCCGTCATTCCCCCCTTTGCAGACTGCTGGAATGGTTAAACGCGCGACTCGTTTGGGGCTGGCCACGGTGTCGGACCTTTACCCTAACAACACCTTCTTCTCCCTCGCTGCCGACTCCGGCCCCATGGACACTCTGCTGTATTACCAACTCATAGCCTCTTGCAGGGAGCTCCACCCTACGTTTCCGCAGCCCCCACCCTCGATGGCTGTCCTTGACTTTGCATACACATCAAGCTCCCCTCGTAAGCCGGTCACCAAGATTTACGCCCTCGCGCTGGCAGCATCTCCGATTTCTGCTGACCGCGCCCACGTGGCTTGGGGTGAGGACCTGGGCGCCGATCTCTCTCAGGAGGTCTGGTTGTACTGCTGCAATCAGACCAAACGTCTGTCCCCTAACTACCGCCTGCGCCTCATACATTTAAAATATTTGCATAGATTATACTGCTCCCCTGCCCAGCTGCACAAAATGAGCCTCATCCCCAGCGACAGATGTTTACGGTGCTCTGCTCCCGCTGCCGACATCTCTCACCTAGCCTGGCTGTGCCCAAGGGTCTCTGCATACTGGCGCGATGTGTGCGCTGCAATCACTGAAATCACCTCCACACCTGTCACGCCAGACCCTCTGCTCTGCCTCCTTGGCTCTGTGAAATACTGCCCAAACGCCTCCCGTCGGTTGATCGCTATGCTGCTTGTTCTTGCGTGGCGCAGGGTCGCCATGCATTGGGGTCGGGGGTCTGTGCCCAGGTTCAGCGCTTGGCTTGAAGACGCTGCGCGTTGTCAGACACTTTTATCAGAATTCTGGGACTTGGTGCCGGCAACAGCCGTCCGATTGACATTTGGGGCCCCCTTGTTTCCTACCTTCTGCGTCGGAGCGCCTCACCCTTCGCGGCCTCTCCCGCGCTCTCCGCCGGCACTTCGCCCGTGGCGGCCACCGGGGATGGCTCGTGAGGTGCAACCTCCCCATCCGCACACCCTACTGATACCCTGCATCCCTTTTTACCAGCACTTTGCCTCTCACGGGTGCTCCTCACTGCCCTTCCTACTTCACTACACGCTAATTCTTTCTGTGTAATGTAAGGCGATGCTTGCGTACGGTTGTTCCTACCATGTATGTAACAGATATGGCTCTCCCTTTCGAATGCGGACCTTCTGCCTGCATATATTGTAACTCGATGTGCAAGTTTTTCAATAAAGGTTTTTGAAAACTCCCCCAAAAAAAAAAAATGGTATCTCTCTGAGGCGAACCCCAAAATTATGTTGTTCACACTGGCCAAATGATCCAATAATTCATCGTCCGTCAAATAAATATCATCTACATAGGACAATGCCTCCTCATCAAAATTTTGAAGTAACTCTGATACTCTTGCTGAGAACAACCCAGGGCTATTCTTATTACCCTGGCGCAATCTACAAAATTGACGCTGAGAGCCTAGGGCTGAGAATGCTGTCAAATATCTGCTCTCAAGCGCTATATTCTGGCAGAAAAATCCATTTAAGATATCTAGTGTTGTTTTGTATTTTTCCGCACAATGTTATTCATTAATGCATCACTATGTACATTTTGTACTGCAAATGTTTTCGTGCGTGTATTCAAATGTCTGTAGTCTAAAACTAGACGATATGAAATATCAGGCTTTATTATTGGAAACAAAGGATTATTCATGGGAGAGGTGCAATTCTCTATTACACCTTGGTATTCAAGTTGATCTAAGATCTCCCTTACTTGTTTTTTCGCGTCATGTTTTATTGGGTATTGTCTCTGTGAAGATGGCATATTTTTTTCTGGGATTACATGGCGAGGTGACTCAGCATCCCACCCTACATGATTGCGGTATAATGCAGGAGCCAGTGCTACCGCCCAACTCCTGCGCGTATGAATGTTTTAGTGATTCTGGAACGAGGTCGGAGAAGGCTGGTAAAATTACCGTTTCTCCCTTTGGGCAATCCATAACAAACTCAGGCGGCCAATCTTTTTCGGCTAAAAGCATATCGTATCCAATGGGCAGATTCTTCCAAAGGAGGCCTTTAACTTTCCTGGGTATGTCCCCCTCCATATGGAGTGTTATTTCATATATATCTGATGTGGGACACTTACCCTGGTATCTGGTGTCTCCACCGTGATATATTCATTCAACATCGCTGTCACCAGAAATTCCATCAGGTTGTGGCACGCTATTGTTACTTCTGCTGCGCTGTCTAGCATCGTCAGAGCCCATTCCCTGTTCAGAAGTTGTGTCCTCAGCAGCCTGGGCATTTCTTATTTTAAAGCCTGCTACTTTCTTCTTCTTAAATTGAGGTTTTGATTTTGGTTTATCTTCTTTTCTGATATTATAGTCTGAAGTGCGATGTGTGTCTCTTGGCTTTGCTCGCTCTTCTGATCTGTGTTCTGACCGTCCTTCCCTCTCGGAGCTTTTCGTTGAACTTTGGAAGGAACGAGAGGAACGTGTATCAGTATCCTGATACCTGTCAGATTTTCTAATGTTATCACGGTTCCTAAGGTTATACCTCCTTTCAGAGGGCTCCTGTTGAGGAGACACACCCCGTGATTGTGATGCATTCTGCTTATTTTGTTGTTGCTTATTATCCCATTTCTTTTTAGAAGAATCCGGTGCTTGCTTTGCGTTATCCTTTTCAGGACATAGGTCGAGCTCCCAAATTATCTCTACCTAACTAGGCGTATGTATCTTCAATAATTTTTGGTAAATTCTGCTCCTGTTGTTCAGGAGTGCATTCCTTTAGGCGTTGGCGTATGGCCACCGCTGCTGCATCCCCTTTTATGTTTGCTAACATAATTGTAGATCCCTGGGAAACATTTCCTATTAATTTCATCTCTAAGTTTAGAGCAGGTTCTGCTCCATACTCATTCTGTATTTGCCTTAATACTTCTGGTATCACTGCTATTGAAGGTGTGCCATGTGTCCTGGTATAAATTGCAGCAAAGCCTGTACCCCAAGTGGTACAATCCTCTATCGGGGGAGCTATCCTCATCGGCAAGCACATTGTCAGTATTATGTGTTTTTCTCGTGGCCTGTGTGTGGAAATACTGCCTCTAACTGCGCTATTTTCTGTGCTATCCAGAATGGCATTTGTTCACGTTTAGTGGGCATTCTTCCCATAACTGCGTTCAGTGTTTGTGGGGTAATTTGAATTGCGGTCCTTTGTAGTTGACCTGCTGGAGTAACCCTTGTGGGTTGTAGTGTGAGTGTTCTCATAACAAACTGTGTCAGATTTCTGTAAAGTTTTATTATTTCTTTGTGAAGTGGATGTAAGTCTGCAATTAGCAATGTGTCAACTTCTGGATGTGGTGTGTAAGCAGCCAGGACCGGCCAAGTCGCTCTGTCTCTGCTGATCGGACCGAGACTTACTTTGTCTGTGGTGTGTGGGAGGACACCTTTAAACCAGTTTATATGTTCCTGGTACATTAACGAGACCTCAATGTCCTCGTATTAATTGTATTCTTCTGGTATTTCATCTGGAATATAAGAATGAAATGTATGTGTGCGTGCATCTGCAGGTGGGAATTTAATTCATGAATAGATCACCTCCATCCTGTATGCTTCGTGTGCCTCAACCACTAAGGTAACAGTCCCACCTAATGCTGGGACACCAAAATCAGCTAATTTTAAAGTAAGTGCATTTCTAACATTTTCTGAAATGTTTATAACACCTTCCTGCTCTGCGTCTCCTGCTGCATTTGCATGCCACTCCTTCGTTATCTTTGACAGAAATTGTTCAAAAATTGTTTCAAGGAGAATAAGATAAGGTTTTATGTACAATGTAGGGAACTATAATCCTTCAACCTTGAATAAACCTACAGCTAATACATAGGATAAACCTACTCGGCTGTGGCGGATTTTTCCCTTCCCACTCCAGACGTCACTGGATATATGTGAGTAGAGGTCTCTGAGAAAGCATGACTGAACTACTCAGATTTGAACGTTAAATAAGAACCAAACCAACGTTGGCAGCGTCATGTCGTGTAGTTCTTACAAATCTATATAGGATCTGTGCGTTTAGACAACATAAACTGAGGGATCGGTGTCCAGACTAATTCCAGACACCCCCAAAGGATATGTTAGCCTGTTAGTCTTGCTAGCTCACAGTGCCACTACAAGCCCCTCTTACCAAGGAGCGAATAGCTTCTGGCAACTATCGAACATGACAACCCTGACCCCTCAGTGATCGTGGAAACAGTACAGTACTTTTCGCTCAGTCACTCGTGCTCACTTTGTCTCAGAGAGATACACTGAATAAACGGTGGGGACGTTTTTCAAAAAGCATTTATTGAACCAGTGTCATTCTAGCGTAAAATACGTGTGCTGCAACAACCATGAGACAGAAACAAATATATACAGTTATAAGCACTAATAGAGTAAAGAACAGGTAGAATTGTACCATAGTGCTAAAACAATGAATATATGCAGGCATATAGATACATGACAGTAATAATGCATACTCCTACGATGCAACCCTAATTAGATGTCCCTAAGTGTACCTAGCATGTATGTAGGTGTATAGCCAAGAATCCCCTTACGATAAAGCCAACCCCATTACCTGATGTGGGAGAATGAAGGATCCCGTCTTGGTCTCAAGAAGGACACCCACTCAGGGATGTCAGACCACTGCAGGCTGGAGTGTCTGCGTGCAGGAACCTCAGCGTCTCGCGTCAGCATGGAAGTCTTTTTCTCCTCTACCTTGCCCAGTGAAGATGTAGTGCTTATATACCCAAAAGGTACCCTTAGGGGTTCTACCTAGAAGTGTACTATGGGCATGTCTGGCAAGGATGACGATAGAGGTGACCCTATGCGGAGTTATTATGCAGAAGATGGTAATCCTGCTATGATACTGAGAATCCTCATGCATAATACATGAGGCTACTTTTCAGAGAAAGCCACACGACAGTCATGTAGCACCTAACTAAGTAAAAGGTCAGCGTTGTTATGCAGAACAATGGTAGGACAGATGTAGGTAAAAGGTCGTGTAGCTACCTAGGCCTATATTGGGGTACACTGGGGTTCATAACAACTCACCCATACATTCACTGAGACACCCAATCACTCACTTATACAGTCACGCACCCACTGAATCATCGAAACAGGCACTCATACACCCACTGATTCATCAATACACCTTGGTATATATATTTAACACTGAAAGTTTTGAAAAACACTCACAGTCACTGGATGATGCCATGAGTGATGTCATTTGAGATGTCATCAGTGATGTCATCAGTGATGTCACTGACCATGTCATGAGTGATGTAATATGTGAGGTCATAAGCAGTGCGTTGCGGGGGTGCGAGTTATAGTTAGCTCAGCTAACTATAACTGCTGAATTTCTCTGGTTTTGCATGAGTGAAATCTGAGACTAGCCCACTCACTCATCTATACAGGCAGTTACACCCCCTCACCCACCCACACATACATTGAGACACCCACATAGATACTCAGACAACCAGTCACTCACCCATACAGAAACTCACGAACCCACTCACACACCTATACAACCACTTAGACAACAACCGACAGACAGATTCAGACATTCACACAAGTCACTCACCCATACATTCACTGAGACACTTTATTATTCACTTATACAGTTACTCACGCACCCACTGAATCATCCAGTCAGGCACCTATACACCCACTGATTCACCAATACACCTTGGTATGTATATTTAACACTCATAAGCCTTTTTAAAAACACTTACAGTCACTGGATGATGTCATCAGTGATGTCATTTGAGATGTCATCAGTGATGTCACTGACCATTGGCAATGGTTTGCACCTTTGTCCAAGTAGGGACCCTTGCTTCTAGTCAGGGTAAGGGAGTTACGCCCTTAGACAACCCCTGCTTACCCCCTTGGTAGATGGCATGAGCAGACAGGCTTATCTCAGAGGCAATGTGTAAAGCATTTATGCACACATACAGTAACACAGTGAAAACACTACAAATGGACACCACACCAGTTTAGAAAAACAAGGAAATCTTTATCTAAACAAAACAAGACCAAAATGACAAAAATCCACCATACATATATCAACATATCATCAAAAATAGGTTACTCACAAAAATAAGTATTGTAGCAACAATTCGCTCCACCTGGGGCTATTACGACGTCATGACAGGTGAAAAATCCCACAGTATGGCGCCAACTGTGAGGTGTGGGGCGTCGGGCCCGGAGTCACACAGACCCCAAAGAACAGTACCTTGGCAAACAGTGAAAACAAAGACAGTGCAGGGCGTCGAGGAGGGGATACTTCGTTGGTGCCGGGTGGCGTCGGTTCCTTACGACCACAGTGGAGGTGAAGCGTTAGTTCCTTACAACCACAGGGGAGGTGAGGCATTGGTTCCTTACTGCGATGCCGGGGAGGTGAGGCGTCTGTTCCTTGCTGTTGTCGGGGAGGTGACGTCGCAGTGGCGGCGAGGCATCGACGAGGTGTCGATGGGTTCGGGAGGTCACCCACGTCAGGTATCGGCTCCGCAATGTTGAAGCACTGGCGTCGGTGAGGTCGGGGCTGCGGTGCGAGTCGGGGCAGTGCATCGTGAGCGTCACGAGCGGTGCCCTCAGTTCCGGTGCAGGCAGCGACCTCGGTGACGGCATCAGAGTCTTTACGGTGTGGAGTCGCCAGGCATCGGGGCTGCGGTGCAAGTCGGGCGGTGCGTTGTGCACCTCACAAGCGGTGCCCGCGACTTTGTTGCAGGTCATGGCGTTGCTGTTGCTTTTTTCATCTGTGGAAGCTGAAACTGCAGTTCCAGGAGCAGGAGGACAGAGGGAGTGAAGTCTTTGTGTCCCTGAGCGTCAGAACAGGAGGCAAGCTCTACACCAAGTCCTTGGAGATCTTCAAGAAGGATACACAGCACAGTTCAGTCTTTGTCCTCTCCTTGGCAGAAGCAGCCACTGCAGGCCAACCCAGCAAAGCA
Source organism: Calotriton arnoldi (assembly GCA_963921515.1). Classification (NCBI taxonomy): domain Eukaryota; kingdom Metazoa; phylum Chordata; class Amphibia; order Caudata; family Salamandridae; genus Calotriton; species Calotriton arnoldi. The sequence goes on from CAWUFW010001516.1 coordinate 1,992,474, forward strand.
TCCACACAGCAATTGGGCAGTACTTCTCCTTCAGCTTTCCCATCTCTTCTCCTTGGCAGAGGTTCCTCCTGAGTCCAAAAGTAATCTAAAGTTTTGGGGTCTGGGCTCCAATATTTATACCACATTTTCCTTTGTTCTCTTGTGGCAAAACGTCTCTCAGCTCAGTCCAAACCAGTTCTGCCCTCTCTGGTCCAGCTTCTTGGCAGGAGGTGGAGACAGCATTGTGCACAGGAGACAGGGCCTATTCAGGTGCAAGGAAAACTCGTCCCACTACTCGAAATGCAGCCCAGGTCCATTCAGCTCAGCTCTAAGTCATCCAGGAAAGGCAGGACTCACATCAACCGCCCCTCCCCCCCCATGGCGGTCTACGGTGAATGCACATCCCGGGCTCCTGCCACTCCAAAACCAAACAGTCAATACACAATCCAGCAAAGGCACATAGGATGGCTAAGCAAGAAAATGACCAATTTCGAAAAGAGGCATTTTCGAACATACAATTTAAAAAGCATCTTTACTAAAAGATGTGTTATTAAATTCTGAGTTTAGAGAGCCTAAACTCCATTTCTTTATCTTGTCCCAATGGAAAGTTATACGTGTAAGATGTTACAAAAAAACTCCAATGTTACCCTATGGGACAGATAGCCTTTCAATAGTGAACATAGAAATTGGCAGCATTCCACTATAAGGACATGTAAAACACACCAGCACATGTCCTACCTTTTACCTACACTGCACTCTGCCCATGGTGGTACCTTGGGCTTACCTTAGGGGCACCTTACATGTAAGGAAAGGGAAGATTTGGGCCTCTGAAGTGGTTGCACTTGCCAGGTCGACATAGCAGTTTAAAACTGCACGCAGACACTGCAGAGGCAGGTCTGAGATATCTTTTTCAGGGCTAATCATGTGGGTGGCACAATCAGGGCTGCAGGCCCACTAGTAGAATTTGATTTACAGGCCCTGGCACACTCAGTGCACTATACTAGGGACTTACCTAGTAAATCAAATATGCCAATCATAGATAACCAATTATGTTCACAATTTACACAGACAGCATATGCACTTTAGCACTGATTAGCAGTGGTAAAGTGCCCAGAGTCCTAAAGCCAAAAAAACAGGTCAGGAAAAATACGGGAAGAAGCAAAACGTTTGAGGATAATCCTTCAACAAGGGCCATTTCCAACACACCCATATAAAGTCTGCAGTTCCCCCAGCCACTTAAAACATGAGCGTTCAATTCTGTCTAGGCGCTATGACAGTTCTGTGGTTTGTAAGCGAAGGCTACTAGAGTCTTTCATGGCGACTTGCACAAGTCTTGGGTTAGCAACAAGGGTTTTGGTCCTTAAGAGTAAAAAAGGCAGTGCACTCACCTTTATTTTATGTCTGTTTGTTTTCTCCGTTCTTTTGCCTTTGTCCGATGTTGCTCTGAGCCAAAAGGGAGCTTGCGTGGGATCAAAGCTTGCCAGGAAACAGGAGCAGAGCTTGTGTGCTGTTCAAAAACCTTGCTGAAGGCCGCCGCACAGAAAAGAAGAGATAGATCAGCTGGTTGGGCCGAGAGAAATCTCCAGCGAGTGAAGACATGAGGGGTTACCTTCCGCACGTCCAAAGCCAATTGCCAGCTTAAGTTTTGAGTACGGTTTTAAACCTCCTGAGGCACGTGCAGCCCACAACAGCTGCAGGGCGTGTCACAGCACGCGGTGAAGTGGCTGAGTGTAAAAAGGGCTGGGCCTCGGGGATACACATGCAAACACACATTCAGGGAAATCAAAATAAAGTTTTAAAAACACGAGGAGCCGGCCTTGGGGAATAACATGCTTTTAATAAAGAGCATGGAATAACATATCTGGTGCATCATGAGGAGCCGGCCGCAGGGAAATACAAGTAACCATATACTGCTTGCATAGAAAAGGAGCTGGCCCTGGAGGGCACATACAAAACATTGTCATGGCTCAATACCGATGTGCTATCGCAACCAGGCTCCAGGGTGCAGCAATGTGGACCCATGCAGTATACTCCAGGGCACACACCACACAAGGGAGGAATCCTTAACACTTGATGTACACTACTGTCCCACATCTAAGACCAATTTGAGTCAATTCTCCCAAACTGGCCTTTTTGCTTTTTCCAAATTCATTTTACTCTAAATGGCTGTTGTGTCTGTGACCCCTACCTGCAAAGATGGAGTTTGAGCTGGCCAACCTGGACAGCTACACTGTGGCCCAGCTCAAGGGGTTTTGTCAGGACATGGGGTTGCCTGTTAAGAGGAGCTTTAAAAAGAGAGAGCTCCAGAAAGCCTTGAGAGCATGGGCAGAGGCCCACCAGACTCCAGCAGATGAGGAGGAAGAGTTGGATGATGAAGAGGAGCTGGAGTATGAGGACAAATTGGACCAGGTCCTACAGGAGGGTCTTGGACTGCGACCTGTTGAGGAGGGGGTAACATGCTCCCAGGATTGGATATCCCTCTCAGGGCTGGGAGCAGTGTGTCTTCCAGGGGCCTGTCCCCAGAGGAGCTGGAGGACAGTTGGGAAGAGAGGAAGCTCAAGTTTGAGCTGGCCAAGTTAAAATTGGAGAAGGAAAAAGCCTTAAAGGAGAAAAGGCTGGATGGAAACAGAGCAGAAGAAATTGCCTATTAAAGAAAGGAAACTAATGTTGGCTCATGAACTGAGTCTGAAGGAGCTGGACCTTAAGGTCCAGGCAGGCTGAGTCCAGCAGTGATGGTGGCAGCGTTACCTCAGTGCCCTCTGCAGATAGGAGGGTCTACATGCCCAAAGGTCTGGTGCCTGACTTTGTGGTGGTAGATGACTTAGATAGATGATTTGAGGCTTATGAGGTTTTCTTACAGATGTACAAGATCCCTGAGGTGGGTTGGGGTATAGTCTGTGGAGGCACATTCCTAGTGAGTAGAAGGACACCCTACTGGCCCAAGAGAGAGAGGACAGGATTAGATATCCACCCACGAAAGAAGCCCTGATCAGAAAATATGGTTTGACCCCAGAGACGTATGAAAGAAGTTCAAAGACAGTAAGAAGCTAGCCCAACAGACTTGAGTGGATTGTGTTGATTACTTTTGAAAGGCACTGGGTGATTGGATGAGGGGCAGTAAAGTTAAGGTTTATCAGGTGCTGTATAACTTGATTGCAAAAGAGTACATGTTTAGTCTTTGTTTTCCAGATCTGCACCAACACATTGTTGACAGTAAGCCCTCTGATCCCAGGAAGCTTGCAAAGGAGGTGTCAGCACCAGGGTCCACAAGAAGGTATCTGGTGGGGATCATCACAGGGGTAGGCAGGGTCCTCATCAGAAGAAGGAAGGAGAGGGACAAAAAACAAATGCAAAAAGTTCTCTAAAGGGCCCCAAAATAGTTCTTTGAGTCAGGATTTCCATACCCCTACGAGAGAAGAAAAAGAGATGGTTCCCTGACAGTAGGTCTGCAGTGAAAGCACCCCCTAAATGCTATGTGTGCCAACAGGAAGGGCAATTTACAGGCGATGCCAAGTGTCCCAAGCGAGCACAGTCCCCTACTTGTGGGCAGTCACAGGGGTTGGCCAGTGTAGCGATTGGGAAGGAGATTGTCCCAGATAATCTGGGGGACATAGTAGAGCTTACCCTAGTGTCCCTGGGTGATGAAGAAATGGTACAGAGAACCCACGTGCCTAGTAATATTAGGAAGTACAAGCAGTGGGTCACATTAATGGGCAGAGAGTGGAGGCTCTGAGAGACACTGGAGCCAGCATGACAACTATCAGGTGTCATCTGATGTCCTCAGAGCAGGTAGTCACCAATGTGTTCCAACAAGTTGTTGCAGCTGACAACCATGAGAGTCACTACCCAGTGGCTCTGGTTCCCTTTGAATGGGGGGGGGAGAGTCTCAGGTTCCTCAAGGGTAGCTGTGAGTCCATCCATACCTGTGGATTGTGTACTTGGCAATGACCTGGAGCATGCCGCCTGGAAGGAGCAGGAGATCAGGTCCCACTCGGAGATGTTAGTGTTCCCTGAGTGGGTGTGCCTGACCACACGGACCCTGGCAGCCTGAGAGTGTAGTCAAGAGGGAGGGCCTGGAAAAATGGCCCAGGTGCCTGCCAAGAAAAGGAAGGGCAAGGGACACCGGAAACCCGCTCCTGAAACTCCCACGGTCCGTGAGGAGGTTGTCATTAAGGGGGACACCCTGAAACCTACAGGGGAGGAAGTGGCCGAGCTGGGGAACCTGCCTGAGCTGGCCAACTGGCAGCAGGAAGGGGGTCCCACCACCGAAGAGTTATGCAAGTCGCAGAGGGAATGCCCTATTCTTGAGGGTCTTTGGCAGCAGGCTGAGACCCAGGCAGAAGGTGACGCCTTTGGCAAACACCTGATATACTGGGAGAATGGTCTCCAGTATAGTGAGCCTAATGCTCCTGAGCTTGGTGCAACCCGTGTGTTGGTGGTCCTGCAGTGGTACAGAGCCTTCCTACGGGGGTTGGCTGATGATGTACCCCTGTCAGATCACCTGGGGCAAGACAAGACTTTTGACAGGCTTGTCACCCACTTTTATTGGCCACAAATGAGGAAGGCCCCCTGCAACCTTTCTTTCCCTGTCGTTGGCACCCCCTTTGAAAGGGTGGGCATCAACATCATTGGGCCTCTGGACTTCAAGACAGCCATGGGCATCAGATTTACTCTGGTCTTGGTGGGCCATGCCCCCCTGTAATCGGAGGCTATCCCTCTCAGGACGGTGGCTAGGGCACTGATGGGGATTGTTATCATGTGGGTTTCCCCAAGGAGGTGGTATCTGACCGGTGAACCAACTTCATGTCAGGGTACAAGAAGGCCATGTGGAAGGAGGTTGGGGGTAACCTACAAGTTCTTCACTCCTTACTACCCACAAACCAATGGACTTGTTGAAAGGTTCAACAGGACCCTAAAGGGCATGATTATGGCCCACCAGAGACCATGAGGCAGAAGTGGAACGTCCTCCTGCCATGCCTTTTGTTTGCCTACCGGGAGTTACCGCACAAGGGGGTTACCTTTAGCCCCTTTGAGCTTCTGTATGGGCACCCTGTGAGAGGGCCTTTCAGTTTGGTCAAGGAGAGCTGGGAGGCAGATCCTGGGAGAGCCCCCCAGGATGTGGTCAGCTACATGCTGGCACTCGGCAACCAGACAGCGCGCTTCCGGAAGCTCACCCAGGAGAATCTGGAAGCCAGCCAGGAGGTCATGGAACGCTGGTATGACCAGAATGCCACTCTGGTGCAGTTTCAACCTGGCAAAAAAGTGTGGGTGATGGAGACCGTGGAACCTAGGGCCCTGCAAGACCACTGGTCTGGGCCTTATGAGGTGAAGGAGTGCAAGAGTGATGTCACCTACCTGGTGGACCTCAAAGCTCCTAGGAACCCTTTAAGGATCCTTCATGTCAATCGCCTCAAGCCCCACTTCAAGAGTTCTGAGCTTACCGTGCTCCTGGTTACTGAAGATGGGTTGGAAGAGGACAGTGAACCTCTCCTCGACCTCCTATCTTCCATGTAGTAGGATGAGTTAGTGGAGTTTTTTTGCCACTCCCCTATACTGACCCTAGGCCAACAGAGAGACTGCCGCCAGTTGCTGGGGCAGTTTGCCCATTTGTTCTTACTTACCCCAGGACTCACTGCATGGTATACCCATGATATTGATACTGGGGACAGCACACCTGTGAAGAACAAAATGTACAGTTGTCTGACAAGCTGAGAGCCTGTATTAAGCAGGAGGTATCTAAAATGATGGTGTTAGGGGTTATTGAGCCTGAAAATAGCCCTTGGTCCAGTCCAGTGGTGTTGGTCCCCAAGGCTGCCCCTCCTGGTGACACACCTGAACTCACGTTCTGTGTGGACTACCATGGGCTCAATGCTGTCACCAAGACTGACACGCACCCATCCCTAGTGCTGATGAGCTCATGGATCAGCTTGGAACTGCCAAGTTCCTCAGTATGTTTGACTTAACATCTGGGTTCTGGCAGAATAAACTGACCGTGGGGGCTAAGGAGAGGTCTGCATTCTTGACCCCAGAAGGGCACTTACAGTTCCGGGTCATGCCCTTCAGGCTGCAGAACGCCCATGCCACCTCCCAGAGGTTAGTCAACCAGGTCCTGGCTGGGTTGGAGAACTTCAATGCCGCCTACCTAGATAACATTCCAGTCTTCAGTTCTATCTGGGAGGACCACCTGTGCCGCCTCCAGGAAGTGCTTCGGGCCCTGCAGAGTGCAGGCCTGACTATCAAGGCCAGTAAGTCATAGGGCAGGATTCAGTGGTCTACTTGGGTCACCAAGTGGGAGGTGGCAGGGTGCAGCCCCTCCAGGCCAAAATTGAAACCATTCTGGCCTGGGAACCCTGAAAGACCCAGACAGAGGTGAGAGCCTTCTTAGGCCTCATTGGCTACTACAGGAGATTTGTCAAGGGATATGGCACCATTGCTGCCCCCTTGACAGAGCTGACTTCCCTGAAGTAGCCACTTCAGGTGATCTGGACAGAGGCGTGCCAGAAAGCTGTTGACACCCTGAAGGAGACCATGTGAACAGCACCCATGCTCAAGGCCCCTGACCTCTCCCAATAATTCATTGTGCAGACAGACGCCTCAGAGCATGGTGTAGGGGCCGTGCTCTCACAGCTAAATAAATAGGGCTAGATCAGCCTGTAGCCCACATCAGTAGGAAGCCACTTCCCAGGGAACAGAGGTGGAGTGCAATAGAGAGGGAAGCCTTTGCTGTGGTCTATGCGCTGATGAAGCTAAGGCCATACCTGTTTGGTACTCACTTCCGGGTTCAGATAGACCACAGACCCCTCAGGTGGTTAATACAGGTGAGGGGTGAGAATCCCAAACTGCTGAGGTGCTCCATCTCCCTAGAGGGAATGATTTACGGTGGAACACCATCCTGAACCAGACCACACCAATGCTGATGGTCTCTCCAGGTTCTTCCATCTTAGGGAAGAAAACTCCCTTTATCCTTTGGGTAACTCTCCCCACTTTCACCAGGGGGGGCATTTTATACCTGGCATCCTTGGCGTGGTTTCCCTTGACATTTTGCCTTCAGGCCTCCTGTTTTTGCTGACTTCTTTCTTGCTGGCCTTAGGACTATGGGCACTTTACCACTGATAACCAGTGCTAAAGTGCATGTGCTCTCTGCTTAAAACATAGTAACAGTGGCTTTTTCCACAATTGGCGTATTTAATTTACTTGTAAGTCCCTAGTAAAGTGCACTACATTAGCCCAGGGCCTGTAAATTAATGATGCTACTAGTGGGCCTGCAATACTGATTGTGCCCCCCTTTAAACATGTATCAGGGATGCCACTGCAGAGTCTGTGTGGGTAGTTTTAAACTGCCATGTCGACCTGGCAAGTTAACCCTCTTGCCAGGCCCAAAATGTTCCTTTTTAATACATATGAGTCACCCCTAAGGTAGGCCCTGGACAGCCAAGGGCAGGGTACAGCGTATTTAAAAAATAGGACATGTACTTGTAAAGTTTTACATGTCCTTGTAGTGAAAAACTCTTAAATTGGTTTTTCACTACAGCGAGACCCATCTCTCCCATAGGATAACATTGCAATTACCTTATTACATTTTATAGCTGTAATTTCTAATTGGGAAGAGATTAGACCCCCATGTTTGGTGTCTCTGGAATCACAATTTAAAATCACAACTTATGGTGAAGTCAGATTTTAAATATTGTAATTCTGAAAATGACACTTTTAGAAAGCTGTCATTTTCTCACTTTAGCCATTTGGTGACCTCTTCCTGTCTCTGAATACACGTTTGGGTGGGTGATAGCTGGACTCTGTGCATTCCTTCTAGACAGGCATCCACAAAAGGACCTTAGGTGTGACTGATGTGCCATGCACATCCTAATGGGCCATTCTAGGCAGGATAGGAGAGAGGATCTAACACTTACACCTGAATAGGCTGTGTCCTTTCCCCACACAAAGGGCTGCATACACCCCCATAGTGAGTCTGAACGCCCTGTTTCCTTGTGGGGCCGCACTGAGACCCGAGTTTGCTGCTGGGGTGGGACTCGGTGCCCCAGCAAACACCACTGCTTCCTGGAGGGAGGAGGAGCCTCCCAGACGCCTCAAGGGCACCATCAGACTACCGCAGCACGGGACACGCTGTTTCCTTGTAGGACCGCACTGAGGCCCGAGTTTGCTGCGTAGCCGTGCTGGGGTGGGACTCGGTCCCCCAGCAAACACCACTGCTTCCCAGAGGGAGGAGCCGCCTCCCAGATGCCTCAAGGGCGCCAGCAGACTCCCGCAACGTGGGACGCACATGGATGTGCCTGGCCGAGCCCAGGCAAAGCCCAGGCCGGGCCCGTCTGCTCCCATCCACTGCTGGACAAGGCTAGGCTGAGCCCCCCCCCCCTTAGTTTTTCTATCTTTTTGGGAACACCATGGACCCTGGACTCGATCAAGATAGAAGATAGAAGACAGAGGACCGGTTAGGATTGCGTTTTTCTTTTTATCTTTTCAGTGTTTAGTAAGCACATTTCAGACTATGGGCAAGCGCAAACTAGTCCAGGCAACTGTGAAGGGGGCCCCAAAGCTAGTAGCCCCTACCAATGCAATTACCAACTATTTAACCAATGCTATGGGTCTACTAAACAACGAGATTACTAACGCAGAGGAGAGAGTGGCTGCAACTAAATCTACCCTACATAGTGCAATAGATAATGCTGTTGTGGAAGACACCCTATCAGCCCCAGTGATCCTACCCAAAAAGAAAAAGGTCGTGACACCATGTGTGTCGAATGATCCCGTCTCAATCAGCGAAGATTCACCTATAAGTGAGTCATCCTCCCTCCAGCAAAGAAATGTTGCCAGCCAGCGGACTTATTAGCCTCAAATTTAAAAAAAGGAAGAACAACTACAGGGGTGCATGGAAATTCCTCTGTCCCAAGGCACCTAGGGTTACCTAAAAAGAAAAGACGTTTAATTCTACTAAACCAACAGACCTGACATTAAAAAAGCTACATAGCAGACTGGTAACACTGGAGGACTCGCTAAGAAAGGAACTGGAGGACATTAAGCTTGGAATTTTTGCACTGGAGACATCTGTAAAAGAAGTGCTTGCTCTAATTAAAACGCAAAATGGGGACACTGATCCAAAGAAAGTAGCACAAACTAACCTACCAGTAACCACAACATTTTGTGCGGATCCTATACATCCACTCCCAGACCCCACTGAAAGTAATCCCCCCACAAATACAGAGTCACATGTAAACACGATTCTGCACCTTCCACCGGAAGCAACGCCTTATGTAATCATACTAAGAAATGTCCCAAAATTAATGCCATGAGTAACAGAAACATGGATCGAACTAAAAAACAAGGTGATACACTGGCTGGCCAAACAGTTTTGGAGCACAAACTGTGTTTTCCGAGGAGTAATAATGGTCAGAAGAGTCGATTGGTTAGGTCCCTCTAGGAAAATTGGTCATGGCGACTCTATTGTTGAGAATTTTCAATCCACTAAAATGGTAAAAACTTTACACTTTGGTCTGAGTTGTAGGCTACGTCCAGAGAATGCTCAAGAGAACATTTTAGTTGAACCCCTTGGCTTTTTCTACAGACCTGATATGTTCCTTGACATGGGTAGTGCCTCCGCCCAAACAGAGATATCAGCGAACCAGAATACTATCCAACAGCATATAAAACCGAATTATAGAACATTAATAACAGTTCCAACTACAAATAGGTTCTCCTCCCTCTCCAATTATGATGAACAAGATTGACAATCGGGTGGAACGTAGACTGTAAACTACAGAAGATAGATTGGGGCACACTGACATGTACACAAAATGAAAGCACTAATCTTGTAATTAGGACTTGGAATGTTGCAGGAGTAAAAAATAAACTAGGGAACCCAGAGTGGCTGGGGACAATCAATCAAACTCATCTAGCCTGCCTACAAGAGACATGGGCAATAGATGATTTTCACATAGAGGGTTTTACTGCGCTTTTAACTCCGACAACCCCCTCAGAGGCAGGGCGGGCTAAGGGGGATCTGGCCTTATTCATATCTATAACCATATCTCTAAAATTGATAAGATCATATACGTGCTACCCCTATTCCAATTCTTCCATCTGCAAACAGAGGAAAAGCTAAATTTGGTTTTAGTTAATTTCTATATTAATGTCTTTGACAAAACTAGAGCTAAAGTCATTATGAGCTTAAGTAGGGAGATTGAATCATTTATAAATTGCATTAAGGATGATTATATATTAACATGGTTAGGGGATTTTAATATAAGGCAATGCAACTGGATGGGATCTAAAAGTTGTGGGCTATTTAAAAACTAATGGGGAGGGAATGCTACACTTTTCGCACAATCTATATGGAGAGGCAAAAAACGAAATTATTTTTAAATACAATATGGAATTATTAGAACATCCTGAAGGGCCAGGACAACAACACGTACCCACGTACCATGGGAATGGCCAAAGTTCCACTATCGACCATATTCTGGTTACCGAAAATGGGTATTGACTAATAGACTCCTTTGACATTACCCCAAGCTCTTTTAGTGATCACTCCCCCCTGACAGTGGTTTTTTACATAAATATTTCATGACCAAATGGCCTACAAACTACAAATCAAATCAAAACGCAGGGCAGAAACGGCATCAGCCTTAAATGGGCGAATATAAATGGTACCGCTATTACAGGGAAAATCATGGTGGAAAATCTCTGTGATTTTAATATATGCACGGATCTGAGTTCTCCACCGTCGTGTATCATGGTAGCCTTCTGCAAAATAATGGCCGAAATATCGGAGAAGCTAAGATACACCACTAGAAGCAAGGGAAATAAGAGGTGGGATTGTTCGACAAGCATTGTTCCCAAGCCAATAGAAAACTGAGAAAAGCCCTACGGGATATCCTGAGAGATAAGGACAAAATTAGCAGGCTAAGATCTACATATATATATATTCCCTGGATAAAAGGAAAAGAGAGATGAAAGACAGGATCTGGGATGATTTATTACAGGCTGCTGAGTTGAACAATAATATTCTTTTCTGGAAGACAATAAACCAGCCCTTCTTGAAAGATATAGAGGATCCTAGGGTAGAAGTATTCGTACAACAGGGGGACTGAATAGAACATTTTGCCACTATTTTTAATCCTGATAACTGCGCTATAGAGCTGCCAATCTCAATTGTATATATCACTCATGTTGTAGATATCCCACCAATAAGTCTAGAAGAGGTCATTAATGTCCTAAATAAAACAGCTAACGGAAAGGCTCCAGGACCTGATGGGGTCCCAATAGATACTTTTAAGACACATGCCACTTTATGGGCCCCTTTCCTAACACAAGTGTGCAATTCAACAATTAAAGTTTTCCTCCCTGCTACTTGGACAGAAAGTACAATTGTGCTGATATTAAAAAAGGAAACAGAGGGACCCAAGATGCTATCGCCCAATATCCCTCCTGGATTCTAGTGCCTAGTTAATGGGTAGAATTCTCCTGGACAGGCCTTAACAGTGGGTAGATGAGAAACATATCCTTACCGATACCCAGTATGGGTTCAGGAGGGATGTTGGCACAATAGAACAATGTGTTAACTTACATCTACTTATTAATAAATATATAGTCATAAAAGAGGGGAATATTCGCCTGTGCTTTGCAGACTTAAGCAGTGCGTTCGATTTAGTAAACCATGATAAGCTATGGAAAACTCTCATGGACATGGGTGCCCCGATGGGTATTATTAATTATCTGTCACAATTGTATTACCATTTGACTGCACGGGTACGTTATGGACCGAAAGGGGAACGTACCCAACAATTTAAGGTTGCCTGGGGTATTCGACAGGGGTGTGTCCTCGCCCCCTGCTTTTTTCACTCTATATAAATGGGGTGGATGAAATGTTACAGAAAGTGAAGGCCGACGCCCACATGGTTGGATCCCGCCCAGTTCCAATCCTATTATATGCAGACGACGCTGTTCTATTATCTAGAACAGAAAACGGGCTGCAGCTCCTGATTGATAACTTTGTTACCTTTATGGAAGATAAAGACATGAAAATAAACCTAGAGAAAACAGTTATCATGGTGAGTGAACATGGAAGGGCAAAAAAGAGGGCACACCATGTTAAGGGAGCTAGACTAGCCGAGACCCAATTGTTTTAATATTTAGGAGTCTAAATCACTGCAGCAGGGCATTGGGAAACCAAATTGAACACATGCAAAATGAAATTTCTGAGAGCCATAGAAATCCATTTTTAGATTTGCGGGTAAAGTAGGCCACAAACCGATCAGGGAAATATTAACGTTATATAAAAATAAATGCCTCCCAAGTGTTAGCTAGGGGGCCGCACTGTGGGAGTAGGTAAACTGTGCCCCTTTCCAAACCTTAGAGAACCTGTTTCTAGCCCAACTGCTGGCTGCGCCAAAACTAGTTCATCCTACATTATTCACAAGGAAGTGGAAGTTCCTTTTCTAGAGGATGATCTACATGCCAGTCCTGTTCTTTTGTGGTATAACATATGGAGCAAAGCCAGGACAAAGCTTACCAAGGACATGATATCAGATTGCTTAACTTTAGACGCATGGAGTAAGATAAGATGGCTGACTTATATAGACAGTCACCTAAGAAAAGTGGATAATAGCATTGGAATTAAGGGCACAGTTAAAATCTTACGATATAGCAAAACTGAGGTTAAATTTATACTTAGGGGAGAGAGAGAGATAGAAAGAGATACCCATGAGTGTAAAACATCTACGGTGTGTCAGGCCCAGTACAAGCCGACCTGCAAAACTACCTGTTAATGGTGAAGAACATTCAACATAGGTTCTACCTCACCAGATTACGCCTAGGAACATTGCACCTGGGGGTTGCTTTTCCAAAAATGGGGGCTTGGGCTGATACATTACCAAAATGCCCATGTGATGGCAGAACCAGTCAAAGCACAATGCACTTTATTTTGCTCTGTAGCTTCTATAAGGATCTCAGAAAATAATTCTTAGCACCAATTACTAAAACTGGTAAATATATTTATTATCAGGATGCTTTTAATTATTTATGTGCACTAGAAAATGTGGATATTTGTTTTTCTGTTATTTCATTTATTATATCTGCTCTTGGTAGAAGGAAAAATCTTGCACATCTAGAAGTTATGTCCTATGAGGCCGCATTATAAATCTTTTGAAGACGCTTATAGCTATATTCATTATGTGCCTCTTGATAGACTTATTTGGTAGAGCCTTTCTAATTTTATTATAAAGTGTATAGTCTTAAAAACAATGTATCATCTGTTTTTATTAACATCGATGCCCGTTTTCAGACCAAAGAAATGGGCACCATATGTTGCTCTCAACACAACGATAGTGTGCCTACATACAACTCATTGGATTTTAATTAATGAAAGGAGAAAGAGAGCGAAATGTTTTTAAAATGAAACAAATGTACTACTTTTTAAGATTCTTTTATAGACATTTGTTATTTTCGACTATAGTGATATTGATTGATTGAACAAATTGATTTGAACATGCGAGGGTAGCGCCATGCTATCATAACCACTAACATGGCGGACCGCTAAGTAGGTTTTTGTTTTTTTTAGGTTTAAAGAGCCTGTGCTGCTACATATAAATGTTACATGTTTCACCACTGGGAGCAGGTACTGAGACATGAGCCTCTGCTTTCAATTTAAATTTATTAATTGTATTGTTTTTATTGTGTACTTTTATGGTTTTCCATATGTAAACCAAATAAAGAAATGAAATGAAAATGAGTCTGGAGGCAGGGCAGGAAGGGCAGAGACTCTGTGCACTTCAAAGGCCTCTCTTTGAAATATCGCCCACTTTAAAGGCACACCCGGGTTTGAGTACTGGACTGCCAACACCACCACTTCAGTAGACTTCTGGACATGTGGATACTCTGCTAGGAAGAAGGACTGTTGTAAGGACTGCCACTCTGCTGGACTGCTAATCTGCTGAACTCCTGCTCAGCTGTGCTGACCTGCTACCTACTAGCCTCTTGCCTGGGAGTGGGAAGGACTGGACCTGCATCTCTCCAACTCTGAACCAAAGTGACTCCAAGGGCTTGCTGGCTTGCCTACTGATTGAAGTCTCAGGGACATAAAAGACTTCCAACTCACCTTTCTACAGCACCAAGACTCTGCCATCTAAGAGTCTTGACCCTCCAAGTTGTGCCAATCCAGTACTTGACCCTTGGAGGTGGGTATAAAGTGCTGTTCCAGCTAAAAACCAATCATCGACGCCATTGCGCCATTCGGAACCTGCACAACTCTATCGACGCATCGCTGCTGCGGCAAGGATCGAGTGCATCGCACCTCCAGTGACGAAGATGCATTACCGCTGCTGCCAGGATCGAGTGAATCACATCTCCATCGACGCCAATGCATCGCCGCTGCTGCAAGGATAGAGGGATTGCATCAGCACAGCGCATCTCCTCCATTCCTGATTCATTGCTGATTTTGCGCTGTTGGGGGATTTAAATTACCCTCCATGAGAGGGGCGTGTCCGTCACACGAGTGCTGAAAGCACGAGAGCAGGCCCTAAAAACAAGTGGTAAAATGAAATGGGGAAAAATCTAGGGTCCAGCCACCCCGCAAACCCCTCCCAGGCTCCCCTGTGGAGGAATGATACTATAAACTAAATACAAATAAAGGAACGGGTGTGAAATTTAAAACAATAAATGAATAAAAGCTAAGAACAAGACCTTCAGAGATGCTGCCCATTAGAATCAAGAAAGGACAGAAAGCAAAGGACATTCGTTGATGTGTCTACTACAGTGGTTTATGTTAGGTTGTCTGATGTTTGGTATTGTTTTTAACACAAAACATGCTTCATGTGTGGACAATAACATTGATGATGCCTTGTTTCGTCCACAGTACCGGAAATTCTGTGGATTGGTCCCTAGTGCGGATGCGTAGAAGACAGAGGTCCCATTAGAGGTCTGGATTCTAAGACTAAGAGTTTTAGAACTGGTTGAAAAGTCGTTAGCACATCTACAGAGGGTGAATATAGGCAGGATTGGCAAGAACTTTTGTCTGGAGAAGCGAAGCAAGGGGTCAATCAGTGGTTGGATTGTTTCAGAGGACAGATACTAACAATAATTAATAGAGGCCTGTCAGAAGTGACTATTGCAAGCAAGTTGTCTGAAATGCCTTTTTGGCAAGCTGTTTCAGCGCTATGATCCTTCAGCGAGGGAATTGGGTAGGTGGGTAAGAGAGGTGTAAGAGGTTGAGGGTGAAGGAGCATATATCAGCTGATTTACTGGGGAGGGTTGTATGTAAAAAGGTATGTACATTGAGGTATAAGTAGTTGTTGTTTAGACTTTGTACGTTGTGGTTATTTTTTGGGGCTTTCAGAGTTTCCGAATTGTTGTTTAATGCCAACTTTAATGCCATTGAACTTACTTAGTGGATCACGGGTGGAGAGGATGTTGTGGTTAAGGCAGTCAAAAATAGATCAAAAAGGTAAAGGCAGATAGGTGGCATTGAAGAAGAGTGATGGTGATTTGTGCCTGGTGGAGGCATGGTTTGGATTCAGAAGAGTAGCTAGGAGATCAAGGGGTTTGGATTTTTGCCATGAGGATGGCAAACGTCTGAAAGTTTTCCAATTGTTAGCAGAGTTGTGAATGGTATTGGCATGACTGTAGAGGTTTTGGAACACATTCCTTTTTCATTGGTGCAGTATATTAAGCACACAGATTGGTTTTGTTCTGCAAGAGATAAGATGGTTAGATGGTTGTGGAGATGGAAGTCTAACTGCTGCAGGCGTTACATACGTCAGTTGGAAGACAGCTATTCATGTGTTGTTGGGCTGAACTGTTAAGTTGCAGTTTTTTCAATTTTATACTTTTACAGGATGCATGGTCAGCCGTGTCTGTCCTTGTTCATGATATGGATCATCTGGCATTCATTTGTTAGATGAGTGGAAAAGCAAGCTGTAAAATGTCTTTGTTGTTAACTGGTGGGGGCAACTGCTACCTTGGTTGTCTCAGTTTGTGTTGACGTGGGTGTGTCCGGATAGCCTGTTGGTCCATTTAGGAGAAAATGACCTTGAGCAATTGACAAGCTTGGGTGTTTTGAAGCTGCTGAAACAGATTTTAGACAGAATTTTATGGGCATGGTCTGGTATGCATGCCATTTGGACAGAGTCAGTGCCAAGAAGGGTATGATATGCAGCAGTGAAGCACATGGCGAACGAGAAGCCTAGGAGGAAATTTAACAGGGAGATGTGGCGTCCGTGTGCAAATGTGGGTATAAGTGCTTTGCAGATTTAGAATATTGTTGTAGAGGATTTTTTGCTATTTCATCAAGATGGAGTACATTTATCTTTTCTAGATAATGAATATTATTTGTTAGCAATAAGAGAATTGTTAGCAAAGAAGTTAGCAGTTGATTTGTGGACTTAATATGCATTTTTCGAAGATAACTGTTGGACTTTCTATCATTTGCTAACATTTCACTCTGAACATGTCAGCTGCTTGAACGAAAGTCCTAGAACAACAAACAAAAAAGCTTGGGAGGGAGAACCAGAAAAACACCTGGTTAGGATTCTTCTGGGGGGCACGAGGACAGTTATTTACCGTCATGGGCGGCACGGTTTTTCTACAGTCTGTAGTGTTTTGCACTGTTTAATTATTATTCCTTTGCAGGATTTCCCCTTCGGTGGCGGGAATGCTCTCGTGCTCCTTACGCAGCGGTGCGGCCCCTCAACTGCTAGGTGGCGCTGCAGCTGACACAGAGCAGCCCCTTCAGCTTCACGGTGCGCGTCTCTTGTCCTCCCAGGGGACTGAGAGACGCGTGCGCTGCGGCAGCCTCATGGAGCCTAACCTGTAGCCTGGAGACTGACACCTCCGGCAGTGTCCATAGTTAGCCCAATCCAACGCCAGCCTCATCAGCAAAACTCCAACGCCTCGAGTCTCCTGGAAGTCTCATATGTTCTTGTCACGGAAGGAGCTTTCCTCCAAGTTGGCTATGTTACTATGCTTGGTGTCATGCAGTCGGGTCTCAGACGTTTGAGCCCTCGATATTACAGGTAGAGTTTTCTCCCCGAAAGGGGTTTGTGTTATGGTCTACAGACGTACTAAATCTAACACTCACATCATTTTATGCCCAGCGTTTACCAATTAACCTAAGTTGTGTGTAGTGCGGTGCTTAAAAGCATACGAAGAAATTACTGAGGAACTCTGTCCTCTGGGTGAGAGGCAACTTCTCATTGCTCGAAGGAAACCGCATAGAGCAGTCTCTTCCCCACGACTGCCCGATGGGTACGTTGGGTTATGCAAGAACCAGGTATTAACGTGGGGATGTTTGGAGCACACTCTACGAGAGGGGCGATGGCCTCCAAAGAATTCAGTTTTGGTGCCCATTTCGAGGATATCATGACTGCAGCAGACTGGTCCTCTGACTCCACCTTTAAGAGGTTTTACTTCAAGCCGGTGATGGATGTGGCACAGCTGGTGATCAGTAAGCTTTGAACAAGCATAATCCTTGCCTCCGGTCCTGACATAGAATAAAAGTTTTCCTAGCAGACATAAAGGATAGTTTAAATTCTAATAAGGACTAAGACGCTATGATTATCCCACCCAGTAAGTAACTGAATAGCTTGAAGTGCCTTCTAATTGACTGTCCTTGTTACTATTCAGAAGTAATTAACTACTCAGAAATGTTTTTCACCGATTGTGTTGTTATTACCCATAACAGTTGTGTTTTTTTCACAAGTGTGTTGTCTAGTTGATTTCAATCACACTTACCTTTGGTTCTTAGCGTTGTAGGACATGATGGGTCCAAACAGGATTTGGGAGCAATTGATGGCAGCATGATTCGCACAAAGAAAAGAGGCAGCATGGAAATTGGGATTTCCTTGATATGATTGACTGTCATGTTGTGATATCCCAAGGACTTTTGGGGGCATGGCCAAGCCAGCCGTGATGGCTGACATGTCTGCCTGAAGCCCTGTGTGCAGACCTGACCATCAGCAACCATCCGCAATGGTGGGGCCACTCAGGAGGGCAGAATAGTGGTAGGAAGTTTACCGATCCAGGCAGTGCTCCGACTGCAGGCCAGGATCGGCGCCATACGAGGAAAAGACAGAGAGCTACGGAAGGGAGCCCATGCTCAATATGGCGGCACCCGGCGAATGGTGACAACCCTGGCGGGAGAGGTGGCAGTCCGAGACGCCCCGACCCGTCGGATACGACCCAGGGGCTGGCGCAGACTCTCCCCGGAGCAGTGAGCACAATGTTGAAACTGACCAGCAGTGGCGTAGCTAGACCTGTGGCCGCCCCTGCGTTTTGCCACCTGCCTCGGCATGTAAGAGCGGGGGGCCTGGTTATTCTCACACGTCTCGTCTCTCGCCCCACATTGGCCGCAGGTATGGCCACCCCCCAAACTCGTGTCGCCCAGGGCGGTCCGCCCCCCCCCCCACCCAACTTGCTATGCCACTGCTGACCGGGGAACCCAGCCGGGCACGAGAGAGTCGAAATATCGAGTGGGCATACGGGCCATGCCTGGCGGTACCAGAGACGAAGAGGACACAGCCACCGCAACACAGCAGCTGCGACCCTGAGAGAGCGTGGACCTGCAGGGACGAGAGGTGGCACAGCAGGAGACAGCGGAGGACCCGGAAGGGTCCGGCAGCCATCACCGCCTCCTCCGCGGTTCCTGAAGCCACTTACCTGCATAACCTGGGTGCAACCAGACCCACCGGGGAGGCCGCAGCGTAGGCGAGCTACACCTGCAGCCAGGGGGCCACAACAAGAGGTGACGACGATCGGGCCCTCGTTGAAAAAAGGCACACAACAGCTAACGGAGGTGAGCCCAGGGATTCTGAGCCAGCGGCTCAGTGCCAGGCCTCAAGGCGCGGCGGAGGGCTTGGACCCCCGGGGACGAGTAAGGAGAAGTGGGACCAGGCCGTAGGGGGGTGCCCCACACTACAAGCGACACTGGACTGAGTGGTGCACAACCGAACAAATGACCCCCTGGGACCATAACTCGGCACCGCAGTCAAGGTACATGGCAGGCGGAGTGCGCTCCTGCACAGAGTGATACAGGCCCTGGGCACCACGGAGACCACAACCTGACCTGGGGTCTGGTCCCCCAAAGGCACATCCATACAGGGTGGAGACTTCCCCAGGAGGGACATGGCCACCGGCAGGGAGATAAACACCCAGTGTCTCAAACAGCCAATACAGACTCCCTCACCCAGGCATCACCCCCGTGAAGGAGCCCGGGCACACAGGCGGCCCCATCTCAAGCTTTATACGCACCAGAAGTCGTGTTACAGAGGCATAGGCCCCACCATCTTCAAACACCAAAAGGCCCGCCCATGGGCCCTTAACCACCACCCCCATGGGCACGGCAAGCCACAAGAAACCCAGGAGGGGACCACTCAACACAGGGGCACCCACCCAAGATATTGTGGTTGATGTGTGCCTGGGGGGGAGACTCCTTCTTGGGTTGTCGTCCTAGCAGTGACGGTCCCTCATAACCCTGATCAAAGGCGCAACAAAAGGGGAAAAACCAGCTCATTTCACCAACAACAACCAGTGGACGGACCCGCTCTCTTAGGACGCAGAGACAACTAGGGGGGAGACCCGCCCTGGTGAAAGGGATCGCACCCATTGTCACCATCAGGCACGGGTGCACACAACCCCTCTGCACCCCCGAAAACCATGGGGAGACTGCGTTCAAATACGGGCCACAGACCACACCCTCGTTGCGACACCCTCCCCCCGCCAAAATTCAACCAGCAGGTATGGAGGCCTCAACTGCCCTCTCTATGTCGGACAAACTGGACATGGTGCTGGCTGCTATTGAACATTCTAGGGTCACCATGGAAGACAGATTTGGTGCTCTGTCCACAGACCTTAATCTCTTGAGAGACAACCACAGAAAGCTGGCAGACAAGGTTGCAGATGGGGAGAAAATTCTCTCCACTCTGCAACCCCTAGCAAAGACATAGCAAGAGGCCCTGCGGGGGCTCCAGAGCCGGGTCACATAGTTGGAGGGGAGAGCAGATGATTTGGAGGGGTGCTCATGGAGGAGCAACATTCGGGTTCTGAGCTTGCCGGAGGGGGTTGAGGAGCTGGACCCTGTCAACTAGGTGGAAACCTGGCTTAAATCCTTCACACCAGCTACAGAACTAACACCCTTCTTTTCCGTGGAGAGGGCGCATCGGGTCCAAGCATGACGTCCACTCCTGGGGTCGCCCCCTCGGCCACTACTGGTAAAGCTCCTCCATTTCTGGGACTGAGACACAGTGCTGCGCGCTGCTAGACAACACTGTCCCATCCGAGTGGAGGACAAACATGTAATGCTTTTTCCTAACTATTCCCGGGTGGTACAACGTCAGCGAGCATCCTTCCTGGAGGTAAAGCGCCACCTCAGCCAGAGAGGGATACAGTACTCCCTGCTTTTCCCGGCGCACCTCAAGATAATACACAAGGGGGTCATCACCTTCTTCACAGACCTGACTGAGGCCTCCGACTGGATTGAACTGCGCAGGCAGTACTACCCATGTATAGAACCGGAGCAAAAGGCACGAGCACCCCAGAGCAGGCATCGCTGCTGGAAGAAAATCCAGCAACGCCCCAAATCTCAGCCCCGAGGCTCCATCACAGGATCCCCCAATCTAGAGCAAATAATCACAGAACGTAGGAGAGCCCTGCAGGCGGCAGCGGACCTCGGTCCTGCCTCCCTTACCTCAGACGGCAAGAGGGGTCCCCACATTTTCACGTCTGAAGAAGACCCTAGCGACACCAGCACCTCCCGAGCAGGTTCAGTAACCCCACCACTGGTGACCCCTCAAACTGCGGACACACTCATCTGAAGGACAATTGCAGAGACGCTGGCTCTCCTTCTGTGTCCTCCTCTCACCTCTAGTCAGCCACGGTAGCTATAGCCCACAACCAGAAAGAATGAAATACAGCCCCTCTGGGCACCAGGCCCCACCGGACTTCCTAGCCCCCCATGGGCCTCCTACAACACTGGCTCGAGGTACACATACAGGAAGCCCCCACAATACACTAGTGCGATTGCACCATGTTAGGTTTAGACGTACTGCCTGTTGCGGTATGTCCCGGGTATTGGGACTACGTCCCACCACAGTTCTTATCCCTTCCCCTGTTCCTTCCTGACACCCTGACCCTTTTCACGCAGTGGGCCAGCATCACTGATCATAACAACAGGCTACTCATGGGGTATAGGCGAAGTCCATGTTGCACCCCCTCCAGCGCCCACATCCCCGCATCACCACTAAGACCTCCTCATGATTCCCACAGCAGATACTAATTTCCTTATCCTGAATGTTCGAGGAATGCACACTGCACGAAACCGCTATGCCGTTTATTACTACATTAAGCGTCAACAAGCGCAGGTGGCACTACTCCAAGAAACACACCTAACCACAGGTGCATTAGATAGACTGCGCAGGCGCTGGATGGGTACCCTTCATGCCACCACCATTTCCACGTATGCGCGAGGAGCACTGATTTGGCTCTGACCCAGAGTCCCATTTCAGAAAATCTGTAGGGAAATAGAAGCAGAGGGGCGGTATGTACTCCTAGAGGAACTCTTAGGTGGCCAACCTATATTAATAGGCAGCATTTACGCACCGAACACTGAGCAAGGGAAATTCTGGGATTCCCTGTCGAGCGTCTTAGCCCAGTACACTGCATCACCATGGATTCTGGGAGGGGATTACAATTGCGTGCTCGACATAACCATGGATATATCTCACCCCTCCCCCACTCCTTGGCCAGCTTGCAGGCAAAGCGCTTCGGTACCTGGGTAAACCACTGGTCATTACTAGACGCCTGGAGAAGTCGAAATCCAGCGGTCAAACTCTGTCCCACATAATCTGCGGGTACGTCTCAACCGATTCTTAAGCTCACCAGCCGTTGTCCCCCTGATCCAACAGGTGCACTTTCTGGGCGGGGTCCTATTCAACCATGACACACATCTCATGGCCCTCAGGTGGAGGCCTCCCTTGCCCTAGGTCCCCACCTGGCGGCTACCACGCGATTGCCTCGAGGACCGAGTGTTCCACCATGAGCAGGAAAACAGTATTCAAGGTTATTTCTCCGAAAACGCCCATACGGCATCATTCAGGATGATAGAATGGGATGCCTTCAAAGTCGTCGCTAGAGGGGCCTGCATTTGACAGATAGCAGGAGTCCGCGTAACTCTAGAACAAAACATACAAGCAACAGAGCGTAAACTGGCAGCTCTGACTAAGGCCGCGGACACCGGTTCTGCAAAGGTATAACTATAAGGCGTATGCAACCAGGGCACGTCGGGAGAGGGACAAATCCGGAGCACTGATGGCCTGGCTGATCCATCAGGACACGGACATGCGACCAATCACAGAAATAGCTGATCCTTCTGGAACAGTTTCCCGCTCACAAGCAGACATCCTACAAATCTTCTGAGACTACTACACTGGGGCATATAGAGCTCCAGACGGGGACTGTTCGGAACTCACAAACAAAATTCTTACTGGCCTGACCTTGCCCCGAATCACCCTAGCAATCAGAGCTTCCCTGGACACGGATATCACATCAAACGATGTGAAACACGTGATACAAGCCCAAGCACGCAACAAAGCCCCAGGCCAGGATGGCCTACCACTGAAATACTACAGTACGTTCTGCACCTTACTGACACCTCGGTTGGTGGACATGTACAGAGCGGCGCTTAAAGACGGAGAACTACCCAGCTCATTGCGTGAATCTCTCCTGGTGTCGTTCTTGAAAACAGAAAGGGACCCTACACTACTAGCCTCTTATCGGCCAATGGCATTACTATCAACAGATTGCAAAATCCTGGGTAAGATTCTGGCGGATCGATATGCTCAGGTCCTCCCAGCTTTGCTGCACCAGGACCAATGTGGGTTTGTCCCGGGTAGAAATACCTCCCAAAATATCCGTTGAATTTTCCATGTTCAGGATCAGGTACAGGGCCGATTTCCCCGTGCTGCTTGCCTGATGATGATGATGTTGATGATGATAAAGGAATTTATAAAGCGCCGGAATTGCCCCCAAAGGGGTATCCCCGCGCTGGAGGAGCTGAGTTGCCTGGTCAGAGCAATCAGTTACCGAAAAGTTCTGTCTTTAGGAGTTTCCTAAAGTGGAGGAGATTGGTGCACTTACGTAGCTCAACAAGTAATGAGTTCCAATACTTAAGAGCAAGATAGGCAAAAGCTTTGCCCCCAGCTCGGAGTTTTCTGTAGCGGGAGACAACAAGCAGACCTTTTCCCCCTGAATGAAGTGATCTGCCAGGCAGATAGTGCTTAAGTTTTTCCGCCAGGTAGCTTGGGCCTCTGCCGTGTAGTGCTTTGTGGACTAGACTGCAGATTTTAAACTTGATTCTCTGGCGAATGGGAAGCCAGTGAAGATGCCTCAGCAATGGCCAGGATGAGGTTCTGGGGGGCATATTAAGAGCCAGGCGAGCTGCTGTATTCTGAATCACCTGCAGTCTATTTAGCAGGGATACATTGGCGGACGCAAGAAGAGCACTGCAGTAATCGAGGCGGCTGATTACCAAGGCTTGAATCAGGGTCCTGCAGACTGCTAGAGGAAGCATATGGAACACTCTACGGAGAAGAATCAGCGTGTGGAAACAAGTTCCTGAGGTGGCCATCACTTGGTCTCTCATAGTTAGAGAGTGGTCCAGTCGGACACCAAAGTTTTTTGCCACAATCTTAGGGGTGGGGGCTAAGCCCAACTCTGCGGGCCACCAGCTGGGGGACCACTGAGTTTGAGTGCTGCCAAATAGCAGAATTTCAGTTTTAGCTGCATTGAGCTGGAGGAAGTTCTCCGTCATCCATCTGGAGATTGCTCGCATGCCCTCAGCGAAGAGAGATTTGGTTGAGACCTTGTCGTTATCGAAAGATAGGAGGAGTTGGGTATCATCCACATAGGAGTAGGGAGTGAACCCATGTTCTCTGATGATCTTAGCAAGGGGGGCCACATACACATTGAACAGGTTAGGGCTAAGGCAGGAGCCCTGCGGTACCCCCATAGTGAGCTTCAAGGTGAAAGACCGGAAAGGACCCAAGTTGACAGTTTGAGTATACTGGTCCAGAAAACTTGCGAGCCACTTTAGTGCCAGTCCCTGTATACCAATCTCATTCAATTAACGGATTAGCTTCTGGTGAGAGACAGTATCAAAAGCCGTGGACAAGTCCAGCAGCACTAGCAGCACTGCCTTGTTGTTATCCAGGGCTAGTTTGATGTAGTCTGTGACACCTATGAGGGTGGTTTCAGTAAAGTAGTTAGGTCTGAAACCGGACTGAGAGGGATCAAGGTTGCCTTGAGATTCTAGGTATCCCATAAGGTTAGTATTGATATGCCCTTCCAGGAGTTTACTCATGAGTGGGAGGAGCGAGATAGGGCGGTAGTTTGCCAACATTGCTGCGGGTACATGTGCCTTTTTTCGGATCAGAAGCACTTGTGCTGCCTTCCATTCAAGTGGAAGTATCCCTTCGCTCAGAGAGGCATTTAATATAGTGCAGATGGAGGGGGCTAGTTGCGTAGCAAGTGAGGCAAACAGATTGGCTGGCATAATGTCGAGGGGTGAACCAGATTTGACTGTTCTCAACATCACTTCTATTTGAGGTACCTGCAGAGCTGGAAAACGCTCTAAGCAGGCATCCTTCACTCTCAGAGATGTAGACGGTAGGACAGAGTTATCCAGGAATTTAGAGTCACTGGGAAATTGATCATATATTATATTGATTTTCCCCTCAAAATAATTGGCTATATTATCACATAGCTCCTGAGAGGGAGGGGTCTGACTGGTACAGGCTGTGGGATTGGTAAAGGAGTTGAGAACTTTGTAAAGTTCTTTAGTAGAGTTGCCAGCTTGATTTAACCTTGAGGTAATATGAACTTTCCGTGCCTTTTTAATATTCTTGTGGTAGAGTGCGAGGGCCGTTTTATAAATAGCTTTCTCCTTCACAGTTTAAATTTTACGCCATATTTTTTACAATTTTTTACAGTTAGACTTTTCTCTTCGAAGTTCGGAGGTGTACCAGGCAGCATGTTTCCTTTGAGGATTAATGTGCTGCTGTTTTAACGGCGCCAAAGTATTTGTGACTGATTTTATGGCCTCATGGAATACCCTTAGTCTAGTGTCGATATCCACAGCTTCTTAAAATGTAGGGGGTACGAAACCTTTCCCAAAGGAATCGTGTGTAATCTTATGCCATTGTCTTCTAAAATTGCGAAGGGGGTAGGTAGGGGTGCTGCTAGGTTGAAAGCCTCTAATCTGAAAGCAGATCAGAGAGTGATCTGACCAGATCACTGGGTAAGGGGGATCTGCAAATATGCAGGGAGAGTTAGTGAGGATGATGTCCAGAGTGTGGCCGGCCGAATGAGTAGGGCCTGCATTGATCTTTACTAATCCTAGGGAGGCCATATCTGCAAGAAAGTTAACAGCCTCAGTGTTCACACTGGCTTTACTGTGAATGATAAAGTCCCCTAGCATCAAAAAGTGTTTGGAGGAGATAGTGTGAGGGGCAATTTTTTTCCATCATTTTAAGAGTAAAATCCTTGAGAGGGCCGGGGGGCCGGTAGATGAGCGCGCCCTTCAAACAATCCTGGGGCGTGAGTTCAATCTTAAAAATACAGATTTCTATGTCATTGTCAGAGGCGGAGTCAATGATGGAGACTTTCAATGCTTCTTTATATACGATGGCAATACCTCCACCCACTTTACTCTCCCTGTCCAATCTGAGTATACAGTAATTTTCAGGAAGGGCTAAGGTAATGGCTGGTGTCGAGGAGGGTTTAAGCCAGGTCTCCGTGAGGAAACCTAGCTCGGGAGAATCGGAGTTCATTAAATCCCATAATTCAGTGGCGTGCTTAGGCAGGGATCTGACATTAGCTAAAAAAAACTCTCCAATTAGGAGTAGAGCTAAAGGCTACTGGACTGACTATGGGCTGGGAAGTGATGGCTACTGATTTTCACTTGTCAGGGCTATTGTGACAGGCCCACTGCTCTAGAGGGACCTGACTCTCAGTAAAGCTCTGGTAGTGGCAAAATTTGCAAGTAAACGGTCTCTTGAGATTGATAAAGGGAATGGTTGTATGATATGAGTCATGAAGAGTACTGGCAAGCCGTCTGACCTGTTTAAGTTGTGTTGCAGAGTATATAAGCCTGGAAGGGGTGGCTGGAGCCCGAGAGGCAGGGGTCCTGGATCCTGGCAACGGCTGGGCGTGGACGGGCACAGACGGGCTTGCCTTTGGCGTCCGCGGAGTCATCCTTCTTAAATAATGGAGACTCCGGGACGACTAGCCCGTCAACCCTGCAGGTTTCCGTGGCAACCGGAAGCAGCAGAGACTTTTGTTGACGCGCTCACTCTCTCCACTCAATCGGGAGGAAAAACCCATGGTGGACCGAACAGCGAGCAGGGGGTGCTTTTAAAATAAGCCTTGACCAGGTGGGTCTGTGCAAGAGAACAACTGTGCAAATGTGCTACTGAATTTAAAAAGAAAGACAAGTAAGGTACAATACCTGCTAGAGTCTAAAATGGTAAAAGTTAAAAGGTCCTATAAGTGACGAGTAATTACGGTATGATCCTGTAACACCGCTGCGTGTCCGCGGAGTCATCCTTCTTAAATAATGGAGACTCCAGGACGACTAGCCCGTCAACCCTGCAGGTTTCCGCGGCAATCGGAAGCAGTAGAGACTTCCGTTGACATGCTCGCTCTCTCCACTTAATCGGGAGGAAAAACCCACGTTGGCCAGAGAGCGAGCAGGCGGGGGTTTTAAAATAAGCCTTGACCAGGTGGGTCTGTGCAAGAGAACAACTGTGCAAATGTGCTAATGAATTTAAAAAGAAAGGCAAGTAAGGTACAATACCGGCTAGAGTCTAAAATAGTAAAAGTGAAAAGGTCCTGTAAGTGACGAGTAATTACGCTATGATCCTGTAACACCGCTGCACATCCGTGGAGTCATCCTTCGTGGAGAAAGCTTTTGATACCCTGATAGGGCCTTATCTCTTTGCAGTGCTTCGGCACATGGGAGTAGGCCCTACACTCCTGGCTTACACAAGACTACTTTATGCAAAACTCTCGTCCGGGATTCGCCTCGGCCGCTATTCCCGGTGGCATGCGCCAGGGATGCCCACTTTCCCCCCTACTCTTTGCCTAGCAATGGAGCCCCTGGCGGTTCATCCCTGAGGGGAAAGTAAGGACCGGGGAATCCCATTGGCGGGCGTTACTCATAGTGTGTCCCTGTACGCAGATGACCTGTTACTTTATGTTCGGTACATTACACAATGAACCTCGATCCTCTCTGGGCCACACTGCGGATTTTGCTGCCGCGGCCGGGTTGAGAGTCAACTGGGAGTAATCCACTATTCACCCCCTCAGTCTCAACGTACCCTCGCACGAGGCACACGTCGGAGACGTCAGGCTCACATGGCGCGCACAGGCCCCCCGATATCTGGGAGTCAGGCTTTACCAATCTCCTGGGGACCTCTACAAGGGTAATCACCGCAAGGCCCTAGCAGGCATATGAGCCCAAGTTGGCTTCTGGAAGACCCTTCCTTTGGCCCCTGTCGGGAGAATAGCCTTGGCGAAGATGGTCCTAGTACCCCACCTCTTCTACCATTTCACGAACCTCTCAGTCATTCCCCCTGCCCCCTTTTCCAGGAAATCGACACTTTGCTCTGCTCCCTTAATTGGGGCAACGGGCGGTGTAGAGTTGCCCGGCCAAGATGCAACTGCCAATCGACATGGGAGGATTAGGAGCCCCATCATTCGAAGCATATTTTCTTGCAGCAGAGCCCCAATGGCTATCGCGATGGATGGCAGGGCGCCATCTTGGGGAGACTAGCTTGGCAACTGGGCCCTTATCGGTACCGGCATTTCGCTGCTTCCTCCTTCCGGGAACCCGACCGGCCTTGACAAACCCAATCCTAGTAGCAGTGGTCAGATCCTGCATGATACGCATCCATCGATTGTCCCGTGACACCCAACTGTACACCCCCCTGCTCCCACTGGTAAGCCTACCCCAGGGCAGAAGCCATTATACCGCCCAAGCTCTACAGACCTGGACGAACTACTCGATTTCCGAGGTAGAATCCCTTTTCACTGACGGTCAACTTCTCTCATTCGACCAAACTGGCCGAGGAGAGTGGTCTCCCATATGGGCAGTTTCTGCTCCACCGACAGATCATCTCGGACTGTAGCCGGCTCTGGGATCTATCTGAAGGGGAACCCACGACACACCTGGTACTCCATACAATATTGCACATGGGCCCTGTATGCCACTCGATCACCTGGATATATAAAGCCATACTAGAGCTCACAGCTGTACCACTCACCCGGCTGACGCATAAACGAGAGGAGGAATTTGAAAGGCCACTACACGATAGGGAATGGTAACAAACCCTGGAGTATCCAAATAAAGTATCCCGAAACTCTCGGTTTAAAAATACACAATTTGACATCTTACACCTTACATATTTAACACCGGCACGTCTGCGGCTCTTCTACCCAGAGTCACAGTTCTCCTGCCCCCACTGTCAGGGCCCTAGCTCAACAATCCAACATATGTTTTGGAGTTGCCCCATCTTACAACACTATTGGGACACGGTCCACAGTACACTGTGGGAGGTTACGGGGCTCACCCACATCATCACATGGAAAGCCTGTACGCTGGGAGTATTTCAGCGCCGGAAGCAGTGTGAAGTCCAAACACGGTTTGCGTCCTTGGCCCTCCTTCTGGCGAAACAGGGAATAGCAATGCACTGGCGAGTGCCAGCGTAGCCCCATGGGCGGCCTGGTCGGGAGCGGTCAGCAAGTGGGATTCAGCAGAGGAGGTCGCGATTCTGTATGAAGAGGTGCGGGGAGTATGACATCGTTGTATCTCCACAGAATGGGCCACACTCCTCCAGAGCTTCAGACAAAAGTTAGAAGAGGCTCAACTGGCCTCGACTGCATTGGACACAGCCCTGAGCCTTCTCTCGAGGCCCCAAGAGGGCTCCCACCTTCTTGAAGACCCTCTCACGATGCGCATGCGCAAGCATACATGACAACCCCCTCCCCCGGAGGCCCAGACTGAGCCACATCTCGCCTAAGCCCGCGACCCCAATAACATAGCCACAAGTGACAAATACATGCCTTCACAGCCACACCCAAACCCTTAATTACCCTCCCGTAGTTCATCCCTAAGTTTACAGTCAGTTAGTGGGTCCTAATTTTTATTTTTTTCAACCACGAGACATAACAAGGAGAGGACAATCCCCTCCCAAGGAGGAAAGTAAACTCAACTGAAGTTTGATGTGATCTCATCTTCTCATCAGTTTTTACTCCTACCCACCTGTAACAAAGACTCTAGACCTTTGTAATATCTCCCAGTAATGCACATGTAATCTGTGTAAACAATAATGTATATTGATCCTGCAATGTGGAAAACCTAATAAAATGTTTTTTTAAAAAGGACTTTTGAGTGATGTCATTTGAATTGTCATCAGTGATGTCATCAGTGATGTCACTGACCATGTCATGAGTGATGTAATACATGAAGTCATAAGCAGTGCTTTGCGGGGACGTAAGTTATAGTTAGCTCAGGTAACTATAACTTCTGAATTTCACTGGTTTTGTACGAGTGAAATGTGAGCCTAACTATTAAGTCTCTGTAACCTTTGGTTTTTTCAGTGAATTTCTAAGGATTTTTTTTCTCTTTCCTAATTATAATGTCCTTGTAACCTTTGGTTTTTTCAGTCAATTTCTAAGGTTTTTAAAATTCTATTTCCTAACTATAACCTGTAACCTTTGAAAATGAGTGTGTGAGTGAGTGTAAGAGTGTCTCAGTGGGTGTGTGACTGAGTGCGTAAGTGTCTCAATGGGTCTGTGAGTGGGTCTGTGAGTGGGTGTGCGAGTATCTGTGTGGGTCTGTGAGTGTGGGTGTGAGTGGCCAGGCCACGCGGGCCCTCTCCCCAGGCCGATTTCGCCCCGGTTCCCCATCCCCCCGGGCCTAGCCATAATTCAATGGTGAAGGGTGGCCGCGCAGCCCTCCTCCCGTGCCAATTTCAGCCCCAGAGACCCCATTCACGGGGCCCGGCCTTCTAAAGAAATAATTTAAAATTTGGGTGAAGAGGCTGCGCGGCCCCCTCCCGGGCTGATTTCGGCCCTGGGTTCCCCATCCCCGGGGCCTGGCCTTTTATTTTTTTATTAGGGGAGGGGGGGCCATTTGTCCTTGGTGCACTCAGGGCACCCAGTGTGTTATGGGACCGCGGTGGCCGGGGGAGCCTCAAGGCCCCCGCCGTCCTAGCCGGCTCCCTGCCTCCTGGGGGAGCCGGCATTGCTTTCACACACAGGGAGCTGCTAAACATGCAGTCCCCTGTGTATGAAAGCAATCCTTTCGTCTGTTTCCCTGCTCACTTGACAGTGGGCAGGGAAACAGACAAAAGCTCCGCTTCCAGCAAGCGAGGGCATTTCTCCACTCTTGCTTGCTGGAAGCGGAGTGTTTGCTGGGACTTGGTGGGAGCTGCCAAAGCTCCTGCCAAGCCACAGCAAACAGCTATGTCTCGGGAGTGGACACCCCGGGACATAGCAGGAGCCGGCCCGGGGGATCGCAGTCCCCAGGGTCCTTATTGGCGCCCCTCCTTTGATTTTGTAGGGCCATCCCCGGGGAGGTGGCGGTCCCCAGTCTGCGAACGGCCCGAGAGGGATGGCTGCATGGCCCCCCTCCCATTTTAAAAATAGAATTTGGCCCGGGGGAGGTGGTGGTCCCTGGGGCCCGGGGGGGGGGGGTCTGTGAGGCCCCCTCATTACAAAGACAATAGCCCCAGAAGGTGGCGGTACCCGGGGCACGGAGGGTCCGTGAGGCCCCCTAATTTATTTGCCATCAGCTACGAGGAGGTGGTGGTCCCCAGGGCCCGGGGCGTGGGGGGGTCAGTGCAGCCCCCGTTAAACAACATAAGCACTGGGGAGGTGGTGGTCCCCGGGTCATACAAATGCCCTTTAATTTTGTGTTAGCCCTGTGGGCTAATTAGTAGAGAAGCGTGGGAGCCCGCAACTCTTTTTTGATTTTTTGGCTGGAGCTTTTTGCCTCAGGCGGGGGTCCCTGTGGGACCCCCACCAGAGGCCTAGGGGATCAGGGTATGCCTTTGTCTAAAATCCCTATGGGGAATTTTCTCGCCCCCGCTTGAGGGATCCCCTCAAAACTTTCAAGACAGCAGCTAAAGTGAGTGGCAAACTAGTTTTGAAATTTCGTGAGAATTCGTCAAACGGCACCAAATTTATTGGCAAAATAAAAAATGCTTTTCCTATGGAAACTGGTGTAGGAAGCTGGCTCTGTATATACTGTACCAAAGTAAGGTATAGTGTGCACAGAGTCCAGTGGATCCCCAAAGGTAGGCAGAGGTAAAAGTAGATAATACCTTACTCTCTATTTGTGGTAGTGTGGGCAAGCAGTAAGGCTTTATCAGAGGGTAGTGTTAAGTATTTATTGTACACACTCAGGCAAGAAATTATGTCACACACTCAAAGACTGAACTCAGACCAATTTGTTTTGTATAAAAATATTATTTAGTTGTATTTTATTTCTAGAACCAAGCAAGGCCTGGCACAGGTAAGTGTAATAGTACTTTGCAAGAATAATGCAGTTGAATGCAATTGGTTTGGTTACAGGTAAGTCAAATGTTCATAAACAGTTGAATCTACCGTGCAAATATTTTGTAATTACTTTCTAGATTACTTTTCAGATTACTTTTTCTACACAGTGTGGTATGCCTAGACATCACACTGGGACATTTCCTGGATAAAAGGTAAGTAAAACAGTTTTTCTCAAAACACAGTTTCTTAGGTTTCCATACAAAACACCCTCAACACTTTCAGAGGAAAACAGTCAATGCAATCCTATGGAGAAAAATTGGGTTATCGTTTTGCAGGTAAGTAAACGGTCTTGAGGGTTGAGTTTTGGGGTTAGAACAAGGGTTCCCCCAGGGTCAAGGATGCACTCAAAAAGCACTCTCAGTGGCACTAGGGCGGCCGGGTGCAGAGTGCGGAGGCCCAATGTTATTCAATGGGGGATAGGGGGCCTCCGGTTGGTGGCTGCTCACGAGCAGGCCACAAGGTTGAGGGAGCAAAGCTCCTGGGGTTAAGCTCAGGACCAAGGGGGGTTTAAGTCAGCACACAAAGTGCACCCACAGCGGCGGCCGGGTGCAGGGTTCTGTTTTGGCATCGGGTGCCCGGTTGCTTTCAATGGGAGTTGCCGGTTTTGGATTTTGGCTGCAGGTTTGGTCCAGGAAGTCTTTCAGGAGGAACCAACAGCTGGGCAGGTATGTTGGAGGGCTCGTGGACGTAGGTGCACCTCAGGTCCTCTTCTCCAGGGCGCAGGGCGGCTGGATTCAGGGGTGCCTTTTGAGGTCGGATTTCACCTTACCAGGTCACTTGCGGTTGTGGGGGTCTCCGTGCAGAGGCTGAAGGCGAAGTTGGGGAGTCCTGGAGTGGTCAACCCACGGTGGACTCGGACTCTGGAGCGCTGGGGGACCTCGCTGGGACCAGTGGGCCACTCAGACTTGGGCCTTAGGCGTCGGGTGCAGTGGTGGTTCCAGGCGTCGGGTTTCTTTGTCTTCAGCAGGCTCGGAGTCTTGCTTTGGAGATTCTTTTGAACAGAGCGGCTGTTCACAGGAGATCCGATCTTTGTTGAAGGCAGTCAGTCCCCCCAGGGGTTTTGGAGGTCGCTGGCTGCAGGACAAGGCGACTTTTGGCACAGGATCTCTGGAAACTGCAGACGGGCCGGTAGGGCTGGGGCCAAGTCAGTTCTTCTCTGCTGGGCGTCTTCTTTCGTCCTTCTTCTTCGTAGGTTGCGGGAATCTGCCTTCTGGGTTCAGGGCTGCCCAGTAGGCTTCTGACCTTAGGGTGACTACACCCTTGGTGTGCTCACCCCATGTGGGGGAGTGGGCACAATCCCTCACACTGATTGAAGAGTGGGCTTCACCTCGTCTCCCCCACCTGAGGGGTGAGGTTGGCAGAGGTGGGCACACCTTCTGGGCTGTTCTAATTTTTCCCGCCTGTCTTCCGCCGAAAAGGAAGGGAGACAAGAAGGGGGCCTGCTCCTGATAGCAGGAGAGGCTGAGGGCCGCGTTACAAAGGCAGCAAGGCCTTTGAAGCTCCCCTACCACAGATGGCTCTTCCTGACCTGGGGGAGGTGTGACCACCTCTGCCCAGGAAAGGCTTTGTTTTCGGGCTCGGGGAGCAAAGGCTCCCACCCCAGGGGTCCAGAAAAATGTCTAGTGGTGGCAGGCGGGTGTTTATACGTCAGGGAACCCACCAGAGGCTGGTCGTTTTTCAGGGGGCATCTCTAAGATGCCCTTTGAGTGCATGGTATAATAAATCCCACACTGGCATCAGTGTGGGTTTATTATGCTGAGAAGTTTTCTACCAAACTTCCCAGAATTCAGTAAAGCCGTTATGGTGCTGTGGAGTTTGTAATGACAAACTCCCAGACCATATACTCTTTATGGTTTTACTGCACTTACAATGTCTAAGAATGGACTTAGACACTGTAGGGGTACAGTGCTCATGCAACTGTACCCTCACCAGTGGTATAGTGCACCCAGCTAGAGGGCTGTCTTACCTATACTATAGGCAGTGGGTTGCAGGCATGGCACACAGGTATGTGTGCATGTCGACTCTTCACTTTTCTCTGCACCAAAACACGCAGCTTGTAATGGCAGTGTGTGTGTGTTAAGGTACAGGACCTCTAAGGGTGGCACAAAATGTGCTGCAGCCCTTAGAGGCCTTCCCTGGCCACACTGCCCTTGGTAACCATGGTACCTTTTACAAGGGACTTACATGTGGCCAGGGAGGTGCCAATTGGGCGTACAAAGGTACAGTTTTGGGAAAGAACACAGGCCCTGGGAACCTGATTGGCAGGGACCCAGGGCACATCAAGTCAAAGTGCATCAGAAATCTGGCAAAAAGTGGAGGGGGTACTGCAACAGAAATCCATTTTCCTACAACTGGATCCTAATTATAACTACCTACTGGCAAATCAATACGACTCTGTGTATAATCAAAATTTGAGGTGGGGCAGAATGATAAATCCAGAGACAATACTTCTGCTCGTGCATTGGTAAGAACTATATCAGAAAGATTTACCACTGTCTTTATATCCATTATTTTGCTGAGTCCTGCCCCCTTGTTTATACTCCCACTGAACTTTCTGTTTTATCTTGTAAGAGTCTTTTTTCTATGTTATAGATTTACTATACACGTGGTGTGTTATATACTAGGCAGCAAGTGTTGTTGATTTACTCGTGAACAAGGAGCCGTGAGCTCTGAAACGTGTAGAGGAACGTTGTTGCATAAATAAAGAATCACGCTTTGAATTGCAGTTAAGCCGCGGTGTGTTTGGCTCGTAATGAACTGGGCACATTGTGTGGATTTATAGGGGCTAGCTACCCCGCTGCGGCGCACCGTGGAGAAGTGGCTTGGGAGTCGGCGATCGTTTATGGTGGACAATTTATATATATATGTATATATATCCAATTTCTCCGCTTTATCCACTCGGTAGTTGGACACAAAAACACGGGCACGGACCGCAAAGTAAGTGCTAATATGTTTTGTTTATTGGTAGTCCGCCATTACGCGTTTCAGCCCGTCCGGGCCTTGATCACATGACAAGCGCTACGTGTTTTTTCATGCTATTTAAAGTGACAACGTTCCTTGTGCAAACCCATTAATTCATAAAGAGCAAAGACATACTATTGATTAACATAGTGTCTTAGGTACAGATTTTGTAAAAACATTTTCAATTGAAATCGTCATTAAAAAAATGTTCATAAAATCTATCAATAAATAATATAATGCTAAAATTTCATAAAATGTAATTGAAAAAATAGCAGCATAAATTGTACGCATTAATGCATTTCTTATATTCATTGTACCTACTGATGTGTCTATTATTGATCAGCCATTAAGTCTCTTTTTTCAGTGGTACTCGGTTTGTCAATTTATACATTATAAACCAAAATAGTGCACCACCGTCATGATTATATTTATCTAATCAAATTATAAACTCTTTGTATGGCTAAAGTGCTGGTGCTTAATGTGCTATATTAGTGCAAAAACTGCAAAAAGTGCATGTCACATCCAAAAGTGCATGTGTGTATATTAAAAAAACAAAGTTGAATTGGTTAAGGGGTTTAGTAGCAGATGACTTGTGAGGAATAAACAAACAGGTGTTTCACAATCTTGGTTTAAATACCCTATGTTCACCTGTTGTGTTTAATGTTCTCAGGATCAATCCGTGTAAGAGTGGATACTCTTACATGAGAGCCATACCCTAATTGTTCTAGCATCCATACCCTCCTCATAGCTGTATTTCACCTTACCTGGAGATCTTACCCCATCTAATCTTTTGTGTCTTTTTATTGTTTTTTTATTATTATTGTATTTGCGGACTAAAGGCAAGTATATAAATCTTCGGTTGTGTTCAAACCTCCTGGGCTCTTTGAATCGAGCTCCAGTATGTATTGAGTTTCTAGTTTTTTCAATATGCTTTCTCTGTTTCCCCCTCTCCTATTCATGGGTACTGCAACTATGATGTAGTATTTTAAGTGTTCCAAATTATTTGCATGTTTCTCCCTGAAATGTCTGGCAACTGGATAGGTGGGATCATTGTTGTTTATTGCCCGTATGTGCTGGAGTATTCGTTTGTGGGCTTGGAGTTTTGTACTTCCCACGTAGCGTAAGCCACAAGAACACTCCAGCACATAAATTGCATAGTCCGTTTTCCATGTCAAATGTTTTGTGATGTTTCTTTCCTTGTTGCTAAATGGGATACTGTAAGAATTTTTATTTATCCCATGTTGACATGCTTTGCAAGTTTTACATTTAGTAAATCCCTTGCGCTTTGAAAGCCAAGTTGTCTGTTCTGATAGTTCTGGACTGCTTTTCACTAGACAGTTGCTCATTGAGGGTGCCTTTCTGTGTGTCACTGACAGATTTTTGGGCAGTGATTGACCTATTATGGGGTCACTGAGGACTATCGGCCAATGTTGTCTAATGATCTTCCTCAGTGTCCTATCTTGTTTGCTAAAGGCCATAATCATCCTTAACTCTCCGCTGGTTTTATTTCGCCTCTTGCCTTTGTTTGTGTTGTCATTTAAAATGCAGGGAGTAGTCTTGTCTAATTCAGGAATTAATTTCTTGGGTCTTAAAAGTTCTAGTCTATTTAAACCCTTTGTTTTGGATCTGACCACATCCAAATTTTTACCGAATACCCCCTTTCCAAGAAACTTTTCTTACTTGCTTCCTGTGCTGTATTAAGCTCATGCTGGGTACTGCAAATTCTCTTAAGTCTAAGCATTTCACCGTATGGTATACTTTCCACAAGGTGTTTAGGGTGAAAGCTTGTTGCGTGCAAAATTGTGTTGCCAGCTGTGGCCTTGCGGTGTATCTTGGTTTCCATTTTGCCATTGTCAATAAATACCTGAACATCTAAAAATTGTATTTCTTTGTCACTAACCGTAGCAGTAAAATTCAAATTCATTTCATTAGTATTTAAAACAGATACAAAATTCATAGCACTCTTGCGTGTTCCTTTCCAAATAATAAATAAATCGTCTATAAAACGAAGCCACAATTGTACATTGGTTTTCAAATACTCTGCATGAGTTTTACCCAGTACCAGCTCCTCCCACCAGCCCATATGTAAACAGGCATAGCTGGGGGAGAAGCTGGCACCCATCGCAACACCTCGCATTTGTTGATAGAACGTTTTTTGAAATAGGAACACATTATTGTTAAGGCAGAAGTCCACCATATTAATCAGCATCCTACTTGCTGAGACATTTGGGATAATCTTCCCTTCAAATAAAATTCAAGTGCTCTCAGCCCGTCTTTATGATTTATACTCGTGTACAAAGCTGTCAAGTCAAGCGTTAGTAGGAGATAGTCTTTCTGCCACACCACATCCTTTAATTTATTTTAAAAATCACTGGTGTCCCTTATATAGGAAGGTAGTTTTTGCACAGAGTCCTGTAAAAAAAAGTCTACATACTGTGATGTATTCTCTAGTAGACTGTTTTGGGCTGAGATTATTGGTCTTCCCGGTGGTTTCTCTGGATTTTTGTGGATCTTCGGTATGAAATAAAATAAATTGATGGTACTGTGGGGTTCTCTTTCTTGAGAAACTTATAGTCATCCGTTGTGAGCAATCCCATGCTCTTCCATGCCAATAACCTACTGTAATATTCGTTGTAAATTGCCCTGAGTGATAATACATTACTCACTTTGTAGCAAGATCTGTCATTTAGTTGTGTTAGGGCCTCATTGATATAATCCTTTTTGGCCCAAATGACAATATTACCTCCTTTGTCTGAGTTCCGATTAACGATTCCATCATTTTTTTGTAGCTTGGTCATTAGTTGGCGGTACTGATGGTTTCGTACATTTAATTTAGTTTTAGAATTGTGCACTTTATAATTCAAGGTCTTTATTTGTGCAGTAACAAGTTCGTTAAAGATGTCGATAGCATCCCTAGGAGATATAGGGTTAAAAATGGATTTCGGTTTGAATGGGGTTTCCCTTCTGCCCATGTTGTCTGTGCTGTTTCCATCACTTGCAATGTTATTTTCATTTTGGTTATCTGTTGCCTCTGCACTTGCATTATATTGTGATAATGCCTCACTGCTTTCTTCCTGTAGGGCTTGTAGATCTCTCAATAAAGGTAAATCCGAGGCTGTTAAATTTGACTGTGAAATGTTTTCCCCTGCCTGATTGTCCTTCGATGTTACCTCGTTGTTAGTTCGTAACATGTGATACTTTCTCAACTCGAGTTTACTAACAAAGCGATAGACATCCATTCGTGTATGGGCATATATATATATATATATATAAATTTTAGCCTTAAGTATAGATGATATATATAGTCGTGATAAAGGCTTTGCGCCGAAACACGTAGACGCTCTTTTCCTGATTTTTTTTGTTTCATGTTGGAATAAACCTCAATTGATATTTAAGCTCCAAGGAGTGCTGTTCCTTCCTTTTTGGATCGGAAGTATTGGATATATATATATACCGCTTCTCTCCACTCCGAAAGAAAGCCTGCACTCAATTTCATGGAAATACCATTATTTAATCACTGGCAGCACAAATGATAACAGGTAACAGGAACGCGTTTCGGCTGTCCTCGCAGCCCTTATCAACCTTAAAAAGTGTTCAAATACGTCAAACGCATTTAAATACTGCCCATGTGTGCTGCAACATAATTTCATTAAAGGCACAGTCCTTATTGGCAACACATCGTGAACAATAAAGTTTTTTCCTGTTATGATAGCAGACATTGAATGTTTCAAATACACAATGTGTGGTGGCAGCAATGCGCGGTAACTTCGTTACGAAAATATCCTGAAGTAAGGCATTATATTTATGGCTGGTATTCTCATTATCAATTTGCTGCAAACTTGCAAATATCATGCTCAATTCAATTCAAGACAAATGTCTATTTCTTGCCAATAATTACGGTGTGTTCCGCGCAGGCTCCATACCTGATTAGAATCTGCTTCAAGTAGTTTTTGAAGTGCTGTCCGTTTTAATCCTGGTTTCCCATTTGAAAGTCACTGCAACGATGATTTTTCTCGGCAGTGCCCGGCTCCGAATACCAGTCCCAATGAAATATAGGTGCTCGCAGCAGAGCCCACGTCCCCGCCAAGGGCAGCCGATGACTCCCAGCGTTCCCTCGTTGTTGGTTCGTAACATGTGATACTTTCTCAACTTGAGTTTACGAACAAAGCGATAGACATCCATTCGTGTATGGGCATATATATATATATAAATTTTAGCCGTAAGTATAGATGATATATATATATATAGTCGTGATAAAGGCTTTGCGCCGAAACACGTAGACGCTCTTTTCCCGATTTTTTTGTTTCATGTTGGAATAAACCTCAATTGATATTTAAGCTCCAAGGAGTGCCGTTCCTTCCTTTTTGGATCGGAAGTATTGGATAGATAGATATATATATCTATATCTATCCAATACTTCCGATCCAAAAAGGAAGGAACGGCACTCCTTGCAGCTTAAATATCAATTGAGGTTTATTCCAACATGAAATATATATATATATATATCCTATATATCCTATACTTAAGGCTAAAAAAATGGCACATTTGCATTGGGTATTGACTTAATGAACCTCGCACCAGACTTAAACATTTCTGTAACCGGAAAAAGAGAGCATAAGGTGCACACTTTATAGAATGACAAAACTGGAAGGAAATGCAAAGGCATTGTTAGCCAATATGCTGCATTCAAAGCATAACAAGTGAATACTGGCACCGTGCCTTTAAGACCTCCAGGACCTTCTGAATTCCGTCATGCCCCAAAGGTGACAGTTAGGTCAGTACTTTTTACGGTGATATGAAGAACAGAACGATGACATGTATGAAGTGCTGCATGAAAAGATTTGTCCGGGAGGGTTGCTTATGACTTTGATGAGGATTCCCCTGGAAGAGAACTATGATTACAGGTAAGTAACTTATCCTTCTCTTCCAGGGGATCCTCATCAATAGTCATAAGCACTGAATAGAGTAGCAAGCCCATCCCACACACCTGCGGATGAATCGAGCAAACACAAGCAGTTGTAATCATCATCAAAATACATTTCTTAAGGAGGCCTGCCCTACTTGGGTGTCTGTCTGAGTGTCTGAAACTAAAAAGTAATGCCATGTGTAAGTATGCACCGATCTCCAAGTAGCAGCTTTGCAGATTTCAGAGGTAGGTACATTTCTTAGTAGGGATGCTGTTGCCCCTTTGCCCCTTGTAGATTGGGCTTTGGGTCTGGCAGGTAACTGTTAGTTGGCTAACTGGTAGGTGAATGGAATACAAGAAACTATCCATCTAGAAACGGACCTCATAGGGCCATAGTTAACAAAAAGATGGTCAGACTGTATGATAGCGTTGGTCTTGTCTAAGTAAAACTTCAACACTCTTTTGAGATCTAAAGAGTGTAATGCTCTTTCTGCTGGTGTGGAAGGATTAGGAAATGTTGGACTTGGCCCTTTTTTTGCAGGGTCATCCCTAAACTTTTTGCCTTCCTCCTATATTTTTCTGACCTGTTGTTGGCTGTTTTATGACTCTGGGCACTTTACCACTGCTGATCAGTGCTAAAGTGCATATGCTCTCCCTATTGTAAATTGTGTTATGGATTAGTGACTCTATGATTGGATGATTGGTTTACTTGTCAGTCCCTAGTACAGTGCACTGAGTGTGCCCAGGGCTTGTAAATCCAATGCCGCTGGTGGGCTTGCAGCACTGGTTGTGCCACCCACAGAAGCGGCTTGTAAAATGTGTCTCAGGCCTGCCATCTCAGAGCCTGTGTGCAGCCTAGGGCTGCCATGTCGACTTGGTGAGTACACCCACTTACCAGTCCCTAAACCTTCCCTTGACTGCATGTTGGTCACCCCTAAAGTAGGCCCTAGGGCAGGGTGCATTGTAAGTACAAGGTAGGACATGCCCTGGTGTGTGTGGCATGTCCTAATAGTGAATTACAGCCATTTTCGTTTTTCACTATTGCAAGGCTACCTGCTCCCCATAGGCCAGAATGGGCAGACTGACTATTACACCTTATAGTCAGAACTGACCCAGGGAACATGGTAGAAAAACGAATTTAGTATGCCTGAACTCAGAATGATAAAATACATCTTTTAGTGAAGTTGGTTTTAACATTCTGTGTTTGAAAATACCACTTTTAGAAAGTGGGTATTTTCTTGCCTAAACTTCCAAGCCTGCCTCTGCTAGGTTGTGTATTCCTTGTCTGGAGATTGAGTGACAGGGGCTGGGGGTGGCTACAGGAGACAGGGTGAGTCAGCACAGGGCTGAATAGAAAGATCTGCATCCAGAGTGGAGGGAGGAGTTGCACCTGGGTCTGAATAGGGCTGTGCCTGCCTTCCACAATGCTGGCTCCACCTCCTGCCGGGCGGCTGAGCACCCTGCCCCACATTCTGAAAGGAAAGAAGGAGACAGAAAAACAAAGTGCTCCAGGACTGACCAGAACTGGTTTTGGGCTGGGCAGAGGCCTCTCTGCCTTCAGAGAACAAAGGAAAACTGTGTATAAAAGGGGACCCAGACCCCTAGGAAATTAGATCACTTTGGGAAAACAAGAAGAAACCTTTGCTGAGGAGCGGAACCAAGAAGGAACTGAGGAGAAGACTATCCCTAAGCTAGAGGGATCTGCCTGCAGTGGTTGCCTGACTGCCAAAGGAAGGAGAAAGGACTTTGTGTGCACTTTTATTCAACTTGTAAAGTATCTCCAAGGGCTTGAGAAAAGAGCTTGCCTCCTGCTGAAGTCTCAGGGACAACAGACTTCAACCACCAGCTCCCCAAGAATCCTTTGGAAGTGCCTGCTGCTGTTTTGGGCCTTCTGAAGGGACTGCGTGTCGCAAGGAGCTGAAAGCGCGACTCAAGAGGAAGAAGCGTGTCGCCGTCGCTGCTGCTGCCGTCGCAACTCCGAAGGAGGGTGTCGCCGCTGCAGCTGTCGTATTGCACCGCATCGAGAGAAGCGTCCCGCAACGAAGAGGAAGCGTGTCGCCGTCGCTGCTGCTGCCGTCGCAACTCCGAAGGAGGGTGTCGCCGCTGTAGCTGTCGCATTGCACCGCATC
This sequence comes from Calotriton arnoldi, assembly GCA_963921515.1. Lineage (NCBI taxonomy): Eukaryota > Metazoa > Chordata > Amphibia > Caudata > Salamandridae > Calotriton > Calotriton arnoldi. Next base: position 2,034,063 of record CAWUFW010001516.1, read on the forward strand.
AAGAGAAGAGTCTCGCATCGAGGAAGAAGCGTGTCGCCGTCGCAGCCGCTGCCGTCGCAACTCCGAAGGAGGGTGTCGCCGCTGTAGCTGTCGCATTGCACCGCATCAAGAGAAGCGCCTCGCATCCACGGAGAAGCGTGCCGCCGTCGGAGCTGCTGCCGTCGCATCACGAAACAAGGGTGTCGCCGCTGCAGTTGTCGCATCGAGCGGAAGCGTCTCGCCACGTCGGAGAAGAGGGTCGCCGCCAAAGCCGCTGTCGTCGCATCGCTGAACAAGGGTGTCGCCGCTGTAGCTGACGCATCGAGTCGAGACTTCTCGCAACCTCGGAGAAGCGTGCCGCATCAGGAAGAACTTGACGTCTTTATTTCTTTGCACCAGAACTTTGTCGCATTTCCATCGCTGCAACATTGCTTGTTGTGGAAGCGTCCCGCATCGTAAGGTACATTGACTTAAAGTGTCGCATCGTAAGAACTGAACTGAACTAAGCTAAAACTACCATTTTTAAGTACAGTATTGTGGATTTTTGTCGTTATGGTCTTGTGTTAAAACTATATAAAGAATACTTATTTTTGATATAAACCTTGTGTGGTGTCCATCTGTAGTGTGTCCCTAGATTACTGTATGTGTTCACAAATGCTTTACACACTGCCTCTGAGATAAGCCTGTCTGCTCGTGCCAAGCTACCAAGGGGGTGAGCAGGGGTTATTTTAGGAGTGTACCCCTTTACCCTGACTAGAGGCGAGGGTCCCTATTTGTCACAAGTACCTACCTGTGCCAACTAGAGACCCCCAATTCTAACATTGGTGGTCAGCGGTGAGGATTCTGGACTTGCATTTGTGACTCATGTACAGTGATTGGTGAACACTACTAGTGAGTGCAGACCAAACGCGACCACATACTGTTTTTCTGTTTTATGGTGTCCTCCTGGAGGTATTTTTGATACCATGACTCTGGTTAGTTGTTGCAAAATGGAACTCAACTTCTGGCACATGTTTATCTACACAATGAAGGAGCTACGTGTGTTTTGCAAGGAAAGAGGGCTGCCTGTGAAGAGAAGGTCCAGGGAGGATCTAGAGGCATCCCTATTTCAGTATGAGTTACCCCGCTGGAAGGCAACACTACCACTTGAGTCTGAGGAGGAGGAATTCTCTAAAAGTGAGGGAGAAACAGAAAAAGATAGCTGGCTTCTGGCTCATGAGCAGAAGCTGAAAGAGATTGATGAAGAACTGAGAGAGATTGATGAGGCTCAGAGGGCCTTAGCCCAAGAAGAAGAAATTTGGGCAGCTCAGGAAGTGAGCTTTGCTGAGTTGGAGGTGGAGTCCAGCTCAGATGGTGGCAGCAAAATTAAGTTATTCAGTGCTGAGAGAGTAGTGCACACACCCAGAGATGTGGCGCCTGACTTGGAGGGGGTTAACATACACCAGGAGGTTCAAGGACATGAGGTAGCTCCAGTAGTGCGCAGTGTCCCTGAGAGGAATAGGGAAACTGACACAGGGATTCATGGTCCTAGTGGTGGGAGGGACACTCTACTGACTCTAGATGAGAGGGGCAGGGAGAGGGGTTCCCCATGGTTGAAGTCCTGGTATGTGAGTGTGAAGACCGCCCAGAAGAGTGTGGGTTGAGTGACAGAGACAGTCAGATACTGTCTTGCCAGTCTCAGGAGAGTGGTGTGGAGTACGTGTGTGAGGCACTGGATGGTGAGGTGAAGGATAGTTTGGTTAACCCCTGTGGGGGACTGTGTGATCCAATTTGGGGAGAGCATATTGTAAGTCCCTGTTTTCCAGAGCTATGCCAACACCTGTTGGAGTGTGAGTTCTCTGACCTCAGGGAGCTCACATTGGAGGCAGACCTTTTGGTGGATTCCAGAGGGTCTGAAGAGGCATTGGGGAGTGACCCTAAGAGGAGTGGCTCAGGTGTCTTCCAACCCAGAGTGGTGGGAGAGGTTCAGTGTAGCCCAGCTAGGTCCCGTGGTAATGGGAGGGGTGTAGGGACTCACGTCCTGTCTCAGTGGAGAAGGAGTGAGTGTGGGGCTGCGTGTCCCAAGGTGCCCGAAACCCAGTCTCAGAGCCTGGATGGTTCTTCAAGGGAACACCAGGTAGGGAGCCTAGGCTGTCCTGATGGGCCGCCTGTTGAGGAGGATCTCCTAGTGTCTAGAGAACCTGGAGCGTCTGTAAATGGAGCTCCAGTGTTTCTGGTGTCTGGCAGTGCCGCTCCAGTTGGGAGGGTGCAGAAGTCCAGAGTGAGGGGTGAGAGGGGAGAGAGTCCCCAGTGGAAGAACCAGTGGGTCAGGGACCAGCCAGAAGGGCTGAGTCACCAGTGAATGACCATGGTAACACCACTTCTGTCCTGGGGGATCTTCCGCGCTGTCAGATGGACAGGGGTCGGGAGATCTGCGCCAGGCGGACTGTCACACAACACATGAGAGATGTGTTACCCTCTGGGGGGCATGCGTGCTCCCCAGGAAGTCCTGGTGCGCCAGGCAGATTATTACACAACTCTAGAGGAGTGTGTTTCCCTTGGGGGGTTGGTGTACCCTCCCGGAAGTCCTGGGTTGCCAGGCACAGGTCCAGCCTAAGGGTTCAGACCCTGGGTTGGAGGGCCAGGTTCAGGGTGTCCCCCTGACCTGGAGGAAGGGGCAGCTGCTAACAGTGCCCCTACCAGTTTGTCTTCTGGGGGCACCACTCCAGGTGGGAGGGTGCAGGGCCCCACTGAGGGAGGCAGGGAGAGGACAGCCTCACCCCTGACCTCTGCCCAGTCTAAGGGTACAGACCCTAAGCTGGGTTCCCAGTTGCAGGATAGAACCCCTGAACTGGTGGGCGGAGTGTGCAGGACCCCTACCACAGGTGCCCTGACAATTCTAGAAGGGGGTACCGCTCCAGGTGGGAGGGTACAGAGCCCCAAGGAGGAGGACCGGGTGTGGGAGAGCCCACCCCAGTCTCCTGTCCAGCCGCCGGTTACAGGCCCGGGGCTGGTGGGTCAGTGTCAGGATGTCATACCTGACCTGACGGTTGGGAGAAGTGGACAAAGGGTGCCAGGCACCTGGGGCTACTGCCCCCGCTCTCTGACACCACAGAGGTTGGAGAGCCATGAAAGGCCTGGGGCCTGGCTCTCATCACTGACGGCTGTCAGTGGCCACTGTGGCTTGCTGTCCTGGTGGACAGAGTTGCCCCTGGGAGGGGACAGAAGTCACACCCGGGGGTGGACTAGGCCACACCTCTGTGTTGGCCATGTGGGTACTGTCTGTCTGTTGGGACACACCTGTGAGCAAGCTAAGGTTAGGTGCTGCACAGGTGGTGTCCACAGTTGAGGAGAAGGGTTCCCCATGGGTTAGCTTGGTGGGCCCTGAGAGTATGGACAGAGTGATTCCAATAGGTTCAGATTGGCGTAGAACTGGAATATGCCCCTGCTGTTGTGGGCCAGGGTCCAGGTTCTATCGCCCAAAGCAGGAAGCCCATCAGGGTAGTGATTGGTCTCCCCTGCGTTTTTGGCTGGAAGGGGTTGTGTTGGACTTGGCCCTTTTTTTGCAGGGTCATCCCTAAACTTTTTGCCTTCCTCCTATATTTTTTCTGACCTGTTGTTGGCTGTTTTATGACTCTGGGCACTTTACCACTGCTGATCAGTGCTAAAGTGCATATGCTCTCCCTATTGTAAATTGTGTTATGGATTAGTGACTCTATGATTGGATGATTGGTTTACTTGTCAGTCCCTAGTACAGTGCACTGAGTGTGCCCAGGGCTTGTAAATCCAATGCCGCTGGTGGGCTTGCAGCACTGGTTGTGCCACCCACAGAAGCGGCTTGTAAAATGTGTCTCAGGCCTGCCATCTCAGAGCCTGTGTGCAGCCTAGGGCTGCCATGTCGACTTGGTGAGTACACCCACTTACCAGTCCCTAAACCTTCCCTTGACTGCATGTTGGTCACCCCTAAAGTAGGCCCTAGGGCAGGGTGCATTGTAAGTACAAGGTAGGACATGCCCTGGTGTGTGTGGCATGTCCTAATAGTGAATTACAGCCATTTTCGTTTTTCACTATTGCAAGGCTACCTGCTCCCCATAGGCCAGAATGGGCAGACTGACTATTACACCTTATAGTCAGAACTGACCCAGGGAACATGGTAGAAAAACGAATTTAGTATGCCTGAACTCAGAATGATAAAATACATCTTTTAGTGAAGTTGGTTTTAACATTCTGTGTTTGAAAATACCACTTTTAGAAAGTGGGTATTTTCTTGCCTAAACTTCCAAGCCTGCCTCTGCTAGGTTGTGTATTCCTTGTCTGGAGATTGAGTGACAGGGGCTGGGGGTGGCTACAGGAGACAGGGTGAGTCAGCACAGGGCTGAATAGAAAGATCTGCATCCAGAGTGGAGGGAGGAGTTGCACCTGGGTCTGAATAGGGCTGTGCCTGCCTTCCACAATGCTGGCTCCACCTCCTGCCGGGCGGCTGAGCACCCTGCCCCACATTCTGAAAGGAAAGAAGGAGACAGAAAAACAAAGTGCTCCAGGACTGACCAGAACTGGTTTTGGGCTGGGCAGAGGCCTCTCTGCCTTCAGAGAACAAAGGAAAACTGTGTATAAAAGGGGACCCAGACCCCTAGGAAATTAGATCACTTTGGGAAAACAAGAAGAAACCTTTGCTGAGGAGCGGAACCAAGAAGGAACTGAGGAGAAGACTATCCCTAAGCTAGAGGGATCTGCCTGCAGTGGTTGCCTGACTGCCAAAGGAAGGAGAAAGGACTTTGTGTGCACTTTTATTCAACTTGTAAAGTATCTCCAAGGGCTTGAGAAAAGAGCTTGCCTCCTGCTGAAGTCTCAGGGACAACAGACTTCAACCACCAGCTCCCCAAGAATCCTTTGGAAGTGCCTGCTGCTGTTTTGGGCCTTCTGAAGGGACTGCGTGTCGCAAGGAGCTGAAAGCGCGACTCAAGAGGAAGAAGCGTGTCGCCGTCGCTGCTGCTGCCGTCACAACTCCGAAGGAGGGTGTCGCCGCTGCAGCTGTCGTATTGCACCGCATCGAGAGAAGCGTCCCGCAACGAAGAGGAAGCGTGTCGCCGTCGCTGCTGCTGCCGTCGCAACTCCGAAGGAGGGTGTCGCCGCTGTAGCTGTCGCATTGCACCGCATCAAGAGAAGAGTCTCGCATCGAGGAAGAAGCGTGTCGCCGTCGCAGCCGCTGCCGTCGCAACTCCGAAGGAGGGTGTCGCCGCTGTAGCTGTCGCATTGCACCGCATCAAGAGAAGCGCCTCGCATCCACGGAGAAGCGTGCCGCCGTCGGAGCTGCTGCCGTCGCATCACGAAACAAGGGTGTCGCCGCTGCAGTTGTCGCATCGAGCGGAAGCGTCTCGCCACGTCGGAGAAGAGGGTCGCCGCCAAAGCCGCTGTCGTCGCATCGCTGAACAAGGGTGTCGCCGCTGTAGCTGACGCATCGAGTCGAGACTTCTCGCAACCTCGGAGAAGCGTGCCGCATCAGGAAGAACTTGACGTCTTTATTTCTTTGCACCAGAACTTTGTCGCATTTCCATCGCTGCAACATTGCTTGTTGTGGAAGCGTCCCGCATCGTAAGGTACATTGACTTAAAGTGTCGCATCGTAAGAACTGAACTGAACTAAGCTAAAACTACCATTTTTAAGTACAGTATTGTGGATTTTTGTCGTTATGGTCTTGTGTTAAAACTATATAAAGAATACTTATTTTTGATATAAACCTTGTGTGGTGTCCATCTGTAGTGTGTCCCTAGATTACTGTATGTGTTCACAAATGCTTTACACACTGCCTCTGAGATAAGCCTGTCTGCTCGTGCCAAGCTACCAAGGGGGTGAGCAGGGGTTATTTTAGGAGTGTACCCCTTTACCCTGACTAGAGGCGAGGGTCCCTATTTGTCACAAGTACCTACCTGTGCCAACTAGAGACCCCCAATTCTAACAGGAAAGAACGTTGGGAGAGATATTGTCTGGTTAATGTGGAAATCAGACACGGCCTTGTGTGGAAAACTTGGATGAGTTCTCATTACCACTTTGTTAGCATGGAAAATCGTGTAAGGCTCTTTGGCACAGAGAGACTGAATCTCACTGACTTTGCATGCGGAAGTGACAGCTACTAGAAAAGCAGCTTTCCAGGTAAGGTGATGTATGGATGACTCATGTATGTTTGAAAGGGGGACCCATGAGTTTCCAAAGAACCACATTCAGTTCCCAAGGAGGAGAGGGAGAACGTACAGGTGGAACACCTTCTTCAACCCCTCTAAGAAATCCTTTATTACAAGGATTTTGGAAGAATGACCTGTGTATAGGAGACATCCTGTAAGTATTAATGGCTGCGAGATGCATCCCAATAGAGGAGAATTGCAGACCAGATTTTGCGAAATAGAAAAGATAAGGTAATATTACATCCTCATGCCCCAAAACTGGATGGAGTTCATTTTGAACACACCACAATTAAAATCTCTTCCACTTGAAAGCATAGGAGCATCTGGCCGATGGCCTTGTGGACTCCCTAAGAATGTCCATGTACTCCTGCGAGAGGCCTAAGTGTCCATACTGGACGAATATAGGAGCCATGTTGTCTGTAATTCTCAACTGTTTTTTCCGAAAGGCGAGATGCAAGACATGACAATAGGTCCCACCTTCCCACACCCACCAATGTCAGCCCAACTATGTCAAAGCTAACACAGTAGATATGGGTGAAGAGGGGCAACAAAACAAGGAAAGGGAGAAGGGAAAAGAAAACACGGCTTCAACATGCATTAGGTAGGGATATTCTTGTTGGAAGGTCCTTATGTGATTCTTGTAGTAGAAATAAGGTTATATGTATTACAAAAAGCATGCAAAATGAAAATAACACTGAGGTCCAATTTATAATGCGATAGGATATCTACCTGGACAATTCCCTCTTCCACTAGTATCAATATTTAACAACAGGATCATTGGTATATATATCTATATGGAAGAGATATGAAATTATGAGCAAATACTTAGGACAACAAGACACAGTAATCAAAAGAGGTGTACGTATAAACAACCTTAAAGAGCTTCAGCGTAGAATCCAAATAAGCCCCAACTTATTCATATCCAATAGAACCAGGAGAAAACCCCAAACAAAATATTCTCCCGGAAAGGATAATAAATAATACAAAAATGTACACAAAAATTGTGCAGGGCTAGTTACTAAGAATATAATACAGCCCCTTTAATCTCAGCAGACTAATATTATCTATCTTTCTTATTTATAGCCAGCAAGCAATGCCAGCAAGGGAGCAGAATCTCCATGAACCAAAGAGACTATCTCAGATAAGTATCATGGATACTTTATAACATAGTAAAATAAATATTACCACATGGAAGACGTGGATTCTTTGTGAGAAATTTCTTTGTGTGCCTTTTTTGTAGGGAACAACTGAAGGCCCCCGCGGCGTCTGGTAAATCGCCGTAATATGGGAAACTCAGAAGGCCCCCGCAGCATAGGAAACATCAGTGAAGCAGAACCAATATTGAAGGCCCTCATGGTGTCGGGAAACAACAGCGGAACAGAACCAAGATTTGAGGGCCCCCCGCGGCGGCGGGAAATATCAGCAGAGCAGAACCAAGATTTGAAGGCCCCCGAGGAGTCGGCAAACATCAGCGGAGCAGAACCAGGATTCCAGCGAGAGGACTCCAACAGCCGTTGGAGCTACCCAGAAGATGTCAGGTAAGTGTAGAAAGGCAGGACGGGAGACACACACACGTCAGCAAGAACGCAAAGTGCTCTTCCGTCCTGCTCAGCCCCTTTTGCTTCCAGTTTGCTCTGCCCAAGCGCGATTGGAGCAAGTCCGACAGTACACCCCTGCCAGAACACGCCCCACCGGTTTGGGCTTACACGGATAGCGTCTGTGGAACAAACGCAACAGTCAAGGGGCATGGACATGTCCAGCTGGTTCCCACATACGGCCCTCAGGACCACACCCTTTCCAATGGACCAAATTCTGCAAACGACACCTCACTCTACGAGAATCCACAATAGCCTCCACTTCATATTAAGGGTCGTCATTGACCTATATCGGGGAGGGGGGTATTGAACAGGTAAACTTGTACCCTGCACCAGTGGTTTTAATAATGACGTGAAAAACAGTGTGGATTTTGAGAAAGGAAGGGAGGTCCTACTTCATGGCAACCGGGTTGATTACCTTTATGATGTTATAAGGACCTATGAAACAGGGTTTGAACTTTTGTGCTCCTTTCACTGCTATGTTATGTGTGGATAGCCATATTCAATCTCCTGTGGCATCATCAGGAGGACGCTGGATATGGAGATCTGCATTCTCCCTGTACATGCTTTTAGTGTTGTTCAGATTAAATTGGGCTATCTTTTGTGTTTCATGAAGGTGGTTTACAAATTCTAGAACAGCAGGGGTAGGTGAGGAATCAGGCGAAGGCAACAGTAACCAATGAGGATGAAATCCGTAATTACAGAAAAAAGGAGAATACCCAATAGAAGAATGCTTCCCATTATTAAAAGCAAACTTAGCCGCCCACAAAACCGTATCCCAATCAGCAGTGGAAAAAAGCAATTGACACCTTAGATATTGCTCTAAACATTGGTTCACTCTTTCTGTCTGACCATCTGTTTGAGTATGATGGGCAGAGGAAAGATGCACATCAATGCGTAACAGGGATCCCAACCCCTTCCAGAATGTCGATACAAACTGGGGGCCTCGGTCAGATACAATCACAGATGGAAGACCATGTAATCTTACTATGTGTTGTAGGAATATGGTAGCCAACTCTTTAGAGGTAGGCAATGTTTTCAAAGGAATGAAATGTGACATTTTGGTCAACATATCAACCACTACAAGAACCATAGTGAACCCTTGAATAGTTTTGGGTAACTCTACAATAAAATCCCTAGAGATGGAATGCCATGGAATGGGGGTGTTGGCATGGGCGTCAATAATCCCGCTGGAACCTGGTGAGAACCTTTGCTCTGAGCACACACATGACATTGTTGGCTATACTAGTGGGTATCCTGAACCACAGTAGGCCACCAAAAGGATATTCTGAAGAGTTCTATGGTTTTCTTGTAGCCTGGGTGTCCTGATAACATGTAAGTGTGACACCATTCAAGAATTTGCAGTTGTAGCGGTTTTGTGGGAAGCACCAAACCCCCTTGGATGTACAGGAGATCTTGTATTTTTAAACTACTGTGTTCTTGTTCCAATTCCTCGACTTCCCTACAATCCTGTGCTTGCAACACCTCCCTCAGAAAAGCCTCTTCTGAACATACAGCCCCTAAAATGCGTTCCTGTGCTATGATAAGGGGGTGATCTATGACATTTACTGCTTCCTCATAGCCATATCGTGATAAGGCATTTGCTTTACCATGTTTTTACCTGCCTAAAACTGTATAACAAAATCAAAGTCACTGAAATACTATGTCCAGCACAGTTGTCGCATAGAAAGAGCTCTAGCTGCCTTCAAGAACTGTAAATTCCTATGGTCAGTTAAAACTGTCACTGTATGCATAGGGCCCAAAAAATATTGGCACCACTCTTCAAATGCGCGTTTTATGGCTAGCAATTCCCTATCTCCCACTGAATAGTCTGGTTCCGCTGGGTTTAGTTTATGGGAATAGAAAGCCACAGGATGTAAATGCCTAGTTTCTAAGCTCTGAATTCTTTTTACAGAAGTGGGGGAAGGCCAACGCATGATGGCAGTTATCTTTTGTTGGTCCATTGTTACCCCCTCAGAAGATAGCACAAATCCCAAAAAGGTCACTTTTGATGTGTGGAACTCATACTTATCCAGCCTCACATAAAAGTGGTTCTCTCTCAAGCATTTCAACACAGCCCTCACATGTCTTACATGATCAGTGGTAGTAGAGAAGTATATTAGGATGTCATCTATATAAGCTATACCACATACATCTAACATATCTCTCAAGGCTTCATTAATAAAAAAAAACTGAACGGTGACAGGGGCATTACAAAGGCCAAAAGGCATCACATGGTATTCATAGAGCCCGAATTTTGTGCGAAATGCCATTTTCCATTCATCGCCTTCTTTTACTCTCACTAAATGATATGCTCCCCTTAAGTCCAATTTGGTAAAGATTTTGGCCTCTTTAACCTGATCAATAATTGGATAAGAGGAAGAGGGTACCGTTTTTTTATGGTTATATCATTTAGGGCGCGGTAGTCAAAACAACATTGAAGACCTCCCTCCCGGTTCATTGGAATCTGTAAGTACAGCTATATCTTTTTGTGTTACAAGTTCTTGATTGCAATGGAGCATACAATATTCAGAAGAAAAAGAACGGGCCCTCCAATCAATGGTCGCATTAAGTTGCGTTTACCAGGTGATCCCCAAAATTGCTTGGAATTGGGGTGAGTAAATAAGATCAAACTGAACTGTTTCTCTATGTTGATCTAACATACGGAGTTCCAGTTCAGCATTCGCATGAGTGACAGGGCCGGATATTACTCTCGTCAATAGTTTTTACTTCATCCACTATGGACTCAGGGACCACAGGTACTTCCATGCGTTTGATTCATTGCATGTCAATAAAATTTCCTGTTGCGCCATAGTCAATCATAATCTGAACATCTATTGACTGATCTCCCCACAGTAGTTTTGCTGTTATCAGAACATTGGTATAGTATATACAGAGCCAGCTACCTACATCAAGTCCACATCAAGAGGCTAGACTAGACTCCACATCAGCTGCTCAACCCGACTCCATAATACATCAATCCTTATCACAAGAGGAACCAGACACAACGCTAGGAGCAACCGGGTTAGCATCAGGCGCAAACTCTGACGAACACAGGGGAGGAACGGAGCTCAATACTGAAGTCACAACCCTGATAATGGCTGGTACAACGATGTACAACAGACCCTCTTTATCATAAAGAACCATTCAAACCACCATGCAAGGGCCACTGATCACCTCTAGACATCAGCAGAGTGAGTCTCAATTAATTCAATCACGGCGGAAAGAACATCAGCACCCGGGATCAACCTCCAAAAAGGGGTAACCAGCATTACTCTGTTTCATCCAGCATACTGCGCAACGGGAAGCAATGGCATCCCTAACGGAGGCAATATCCTTAAACTGTTAAATCAGATCCCAACACTAACTAGGGTCACCTCGGCTGACATTGACTCCATCCAATTTATTGGCCCTGCTTCTGGGCACCATAGCAAATCAACTAGGGCCACTTGTAGCTCTACTGACATGGCCCAGAAAGTACTTCGCGAGAGCAAGCAATTCATTGTGGAAACCTACCAGGGTGCCCACATCTGTTGACGAGAGCTATAGGCGACGACACAGAGAATGTGGGCAATGCAGAAATCTCCAAACAATGCAACCCTCATAGCAGATTTGAAGAGCTCAAAAAAGGACCTAAAACTGGTGATATGGAGAGTAAAGAAACAAAACACAAAAGCCTTTTGGGCCAATTTATTTGGGAGATTAGGCACCACAACTCAAATGCATTTTGGAGAACGGTGAATGTTTTAAGCAACCCACTAAAGCACTGCTTGGACTCAAACCTCTCAGAGGAATCCTGGGCTACCTTCCTGAATGCTCATTTTAACTCTCACACAAGAGCAGCTGCAACACCGGCAGCTGCAGGGGCCGCCTTACTTGAAGGAAATGGCATTCCAAATGTCTTTTTTGAAGACGCTGATAGCGTGTCATGAATCAACGCCAACACTATACAGCGGCAGATAACGAAGGGTTGAATTACTGGAACTCCAGGCCCAAACGGAACCCCGCAAGCCATCTTCAAAACCGACCTGATTAAATGAGCCGAGAATATGGCCCTTGTTTAATCATGCCCTAACAGGCACCATATTAGCAGCGTCCTGGAGAGGGTCCATTATATTGCCCATATTCAAAGGGGGCAACAGAGCAGCCGCCGAGAATTAAAGACTTATAGCCCTCATAGACAATGAGGCAAAATATTACGCCGGCACATTACTGGAGCACCTTCTGAACTGGGCCACCAGAAAATTCAATGATACCAATCAATCAAACTGGGTTCTCAAAAAAACAGGGACAACAACTAACATCGTAGCCCTGTCTCTATTGATCGACTCCTCAAATGCCTCCGAAAGTACCCTTTATCTCTGCTACACTGACTACAAAAGCGCTTTCGACTGTGTAAATCGAAGCAGGCTCTGGAAGAAACTTAACAACTGGCTTATCCCATTGGTGCTCTTAAGAGCAACAGGAAACCTGTACACAAATACATGGTTGAGAATAAAATTGGGTAACTGAACAAACTTATATAGGGCAATACCCACTGCTCGGGGTCTCAAACAGGGGTGCGTTCTGGCCCTTACACTTTTTAATCTGTTCTTGGCTGATCTACTCCTGGCTGTAACCCTCATCAATTCCCATGCTCTGGAGCCTGGCTAATTACTCTTATCTAACCTCCTGTACACTGATGATTTGGTACTGATCAGTCAGACGGAGGTTGGCCTGCAGCGCCCTCTGAATGCTATCTAAGAATACTCAAGCACGAACGGCCTGACAATCAACATGAAGAAGTCAAAAATCAAGACTTGCAGGAGAAGAGTTACAAGAAATGCTAATTGATTTCTTGACTCTGCCAAGATTGACAAAACCTGTGAATACAAATACCTCGGCCTGCTACCTGACTGCAACGGCTCTTTCCAACCCCAGAAGGAGGAAATTAAAACAAAAGGGATCGCTCTGGAAATGGGGCTGAGGACCATATTCAGAAATGTAAATGGCCCATCGTACAGTCCTATCTTAGAAATTGGCAGGGCCAAGGTTGTGCCTACACTGGTATATACCAACGAAGCCCTACGGGGCAGAGACTCAAACATTCTGGACACAACTATAGCGACGATATATAAACAAATCTGCCAACTCCCTAGCTATCTGCCAACTCCCTAGCTCCACATCACCAGCACAGATCAGGCTGGAGTTTGGCCTTGTAAAGCGGACAGTAGCGAGGCGTGTGGCCTTTATCAATTCCTGCCACAGACTCAAATCCTCTGAGAAGAACACCACTAGCCACAACGTATGGCAGGAAATAACTAAATAGAGGTCGCGCACTGGCTAAGGATTATTTACTTACAACAATTGACAGGTTTGGCCTAGCAGAATTATGCTCTGCAGTAGCAAGCTACAAACTATTTAAAAGAGCTGTAAATAAAACGTCTAAAATGTTATCATCTTTAGAGGATAAAGCAACCTTAGTAAATCGATCACACGCCTGGATGGTCCTAAAGGACTGTAAGTCTCTGAAATCGCAGAAATATTTGGCAGTAGTCTTTAACAACAGGATAAAGGCCAATACCTGAAACACCGACTCGAGATTTTGCCTTCAAGCACACATGCTACTCCTTGGCTAAGAGTGGAAGGTAAAGGAGACTGTAGGCTGTGTGGCCACCCAAAGGAAGACATAATTCATGTCATGTGCCTCTGCAAAACGACCCTTAGCTTTGCTGCTGTTGGCTTCACCCTCTCTGGAACCAGCTCGGGCTATGCTCCTGCAGAGAAGCGCTTTTGGTCTGCCTCAATTCAGCTGAGCCACAACGTATCTCTCAGACTGTGAAATCTCTCCAGGGGGTCGAAGGGGCCTTAAAGAAGGCACTCAATCAGAATGACCCTAACACTCGATAATAACAGACGCCCAAAAAACTCCTCTGCAGTTACGACCAGCACCAAGTAATCCATAATACGCTTTTGCTGCTGCTCGAGATTCAATGGACTGACAGTCATAACTTGTTACCTGAATGCAATTAAGCCGCACTTTCCACCACGGTAAGCGGTCGAGTGATGTAGTCATAATTAGCTGCCAATAACTTTTACTTTTTTAAACTTGAACGGAATTTTGAGTCCATGAATTGCACGTACTCTTTTGTACAAAAGACTACATGCTAAACTGATCACAAGGACAATAATTTCCACCTAAACTGCTGTTTAACATTTTAGTCTCTTACTTCTGCAATTGTTACAGGACCACTGCTCGGGGTAAGTGCACTACAAACCCCACCATGACCGGGAGGACACACTAGTGCCCAGATCAGGATCACCATATTAGCTAACCAACTTGCTCTCCAGGGGTCATATTCTTGCACTTTAATTTGCTCTTTCGCATTTTCTCCCCTCCAACTGCCCAGCTGACCTGCTGCAACTGGACCTTTCTGGACCCGATTGTATCCTGCTGGCCTCTGCTACAGTGAGTCACTGATCCCTAAGTGACGCCTCCCCAGGTCTTGGACCCTTGGCTGGCATCAGAGTGAACTCCTCTGAAAAGAAAAGGAGAAATCCTGAGGTTTTTGGCTTTTCGCGACCACAAATGGGCCTGTCCGCGTCAAGACTCTACCGCCCTCGACGATCGGCAGCACAAAACTCTGATTAACCCAACTGTTCATTCTACAACAACCGCCTACAAAAACATGAGATCTGTACTTCGTGCTACAGTAACGACAGCTCGCAGTGACCGCCAATGTAAAGCTCCAGCAACAACCGCCCACGACACCCGACCGTGTCTTTGCACTACAGCCACGACTGTCTGAGACGCTATGCCTGCTCTTTGCGCTACAGCGATGACTACCCGTGGCCTTCTCCACTGTGAACTGGACCTTTTGCGCTGGACTCTGAGAAGGTAAACTTTTCAGCAGGACTAAACTGGTCCCTGTATCTGGCCCACGCCCCATCACAGTTGGTCTGAACTTCCAAGACCAGATGACTGCGGGTGGCGGTTTATTTTTTTTAGGGACTTTACTTACCTAAAATTTTGAAATTCAATATATTTTGGTTCTACTGATTGGATTTTTGTCATTTTTATGTCATTTCCTTTATTAAATTTTACTCTATTTTTCTAAATTGGAGTAACATTTTTCTTGTTTTGTATTTTCACTTTATTACTGTTTGTGTGCTGCACAAATACTTAACAGATTGCCACTAAGTTAAGTCTGACTGCTTTTGTGGCAAGCTACTATATGGTTAAGTACAGGTTAATTTAGTGACTTTTGTGGTTCACCCTGACAAGAAATGTGGCTGTTACTTGAGAAGGGTTGACATCCCCCTCAACCAATATCCCAATTTCTTACTTCTACAATCTACCATGCCTATATAATTTAGACATGGTTTCCCCACTCCCGGTATGGCTACCGTGCCCCACATCTATTTTGGTAATTATAATCTGGGCCATTTGTGATTATAGTCAAGCACGCTCCCTACTATGAGAGGGGCATGCTCCCAGTCTGTTAGTAGTTGTAGTGTGTCCTGCAAGAAGGCTTCCTGCCTTCTACCGATTCAAGGATAAGTAGAGGGTTTGGCCCTGTATCACCACCTTCTCCATATGTATTTTGCTAGCTGAGACAGTAAATTTTAAGTTTCCAAATATCAGGATTTCCACCGCTTTCTTTTGTTCCAAGGAGAAGTACTATTTTGAATAATCTCTAGACCTGAGCCGCCTCTGATCGTCTAACAAGCAGATATCAAATCCCAGCACTGTAAGCTAATGCAGGATCCCAAACCATTTAGATGCCATATTTACCCCCTTGCTTTTTATGTTGTAATTGTGAGCCTCATTCGGTTGTAAGATGGAGAAGCTGTTTTCCTCTTCATCGCCTTTACATCCGAACCCCACAACACAGCCTATGAAGGATTGGGTACGTTGGCTTCTCTCTATCCCCTTTCTTAGGGCCAAACCCTACCTGGATGCATTATTCAACTCAAACTCCACCTCAAACGTAAACATTTCTCTATTCAACATCCCAATCCAAAAATTGTCAGTGTAGTACTAGAAAGCAAAAGTACATATGTAAGCAGATTCCTTCCACTCATTCAAAACTAACAGCAGAATTTAGTAAGGTTACACTGATGTAATATGCCACTGTAGTCCTCAACCCAATTCAGGGATTGCCAGCTTAGATCCCTAATCCAAACAGGTGTCCACTAACCCGACCTGAGTCTGAAGGGGTCGTCAGATCAGTAGCACTGACTTTCTGCCGTTTTTCACTTGCTTACTGTTTGCTTGCCTTAACTTCTTCCTCCTTAGGGGCATTGATACGTTGTTCACACATAACTTTCTGATGCTCGGGCCCCTGCATCTCAGAGCCAGGGCGGGATTAAATTTGGCAGTTAGTCACATTTTCCTTTTTGAGACCACGGATCTTGCACACCTTTGTGAACAACTTCCTGGATCAGTGCCAATCTTGCCAATTGAACATGATGGGGAACGAGTGGCCCTGGCTATACTTTAACACCAGTTTCTTCAGGATCTCAGTCACTAAACAAAAGGCTCTTCATTTCTGCAGAGTAATTTAAAAAGAGTTTGTAGAGAGATGGTGTTGAAGGAAAAGGTACCATAATTGGGCACGCCCACCATGATAAGTTATTTTCTTCAAATTTGTGGATGCATGATAGTGTTTGCGCTTTTTCTAATGAGTAATTTTATTGTTCAAATCTCTTTATTCATATATGCCAAGAAGGCTAACAGGTAGCAGATAGCACCGTTGTATGCAATATCAGCAAGGAAATCTACAAGTCTCGGCTTTAAGTAAACAACAAACTAAAACATACCTAACCCCAGTACCCTCCCTCCAAAAATGCTCAGCTTGTTCCATAAAATTGCATCAACAGCATCCTCATAGCCCATTGTGTGGAGCCCTATCAGTGCAAGGGGTGGGGGTGGGTTCAGATAACCGCAAGATACAGAGGTATTTAGCGCAGGTCAATCCCCAAAAGTCCTGGGAAAGGAGAGATAGGTAAGAGTGCCAAAGCTCCCTGAATGATGTCCCTTGGTTGGCAATAGAGAGTGTGATTTTTTCCATGCAAAGGATGTGCCAGAGGCGGTGGAGCCATCCCAACTGTGTAGGTAAATGTGTCATCCCCCAATGAGAGAGTATATTCTGAATCGCAGCCCCTAAAGTTAGACCGATCTGCCGCCCCCGTCTGGACTTCAGGGGGTAAGTAAGAGGATTGGGTAGCCCCAAGAGAGTGTAAGAGGGAAATCATGGTAGTTGTGTGTCTAAGTGGTGGTCAATATCATCAAGCACCTGTGCCCAGTATGTTTGGATTCGCTGGCAGTCCCATAAGAGATGCACTAGAGTCCCTGTCGTGCCACACCCTGTCCAACAGTCCGCGCTCCTGGTTGTGTCTATCCTGTGTAACCGTTCTGGGGTCAAGTACCAGTATGTGGCCAGTTTGGTAAATGTCTCAGTGAGGGCTGAGTTACTGGCGGTGTGACGGGCCTTATAATATATGTCCTCTCACTCTTTGCTAGTCAATTGCCTCCCAAGTTCCTTTTCCCACCGGGTTTGATTAGGTTTATATAAATGTCTAGAGGGTTGGAGTAGGAAGGCATAGAGGTCGGAGATCATTCGATTATCAGACGTTTTAGTGATCAGCCATTTCTCATAAGTGGTGAGGTTTCTATGCATAGCCATTTTATTGTCAGGGTGACAAAGCCAGTGGTGAAGTTGCCAGTAATGTAGGCGCTCCGTCACTGGAATGGCAAAATCCGCTTTCAACTGTGTGAAGGAGATCACCCCCTCCTCGTCCATCATATGTCCTGCCGAGTGGCAGGAGGTCTGTTGCCACTTAATAAATGTCCCGGTACTGCTGCAAGGCAGGAAGTCTGGGTTGTCAAAGAGGGGCATCAGGGGAGAGGGAAAAGACGTTAGTCCATATCTGGTGCTACATCGATCCCAGGCGCCCATGGTCACCTTCGTTACCAGAGAGAGGTAGAGGTTTGGGGGCCTATGTGGCCTCCTCAAGAAGAGAATCCTCCATAGGGGAGTGCCCGCCCCTGCGCAATCTTGAAAAAGCCAGTGTCGCTCAGATTCACTCTTGTTCCATTCAGTGAGGTACCTTAGTTGAGCTGCCTGAAAATATAGCTGAAGATTCGGGATTCCAAGGCCCCCATCGTCTGGATGGAGATAGCTAACTTCTCTCCTCACTCGGGGCCGCCTCACAGCCCAAACAAAATTATGCAATTTGGTTTGCAATTTAAGGATCAGCCCTTTCGGGGGCGCCAAGGGGAGTGTTTGAAACAAATAGAGAATATTGGGCAAGATGGTCATCTTGATGGTTGTGAATCCACCAAGCGAGGAAATCGGATGAGGTTTCCATCGGGCGAGTTCCGATTTTATGTGCCGGTATAGGGACTGGTAGTTAAGTAGAGAGGTTGTTTGTAGAGTAGAGGCCAGGTGTATCCCCAAGAAAGGGATAGCGGATTTTGCCCATTGAATAGGGTACTGCGTCGCTTCCAGTACGGGGGATAGAGATAGGTTCAGTGCCTGGGATTTGGCAACATTGACCCGGAAGCCCGAAGCCAGGCCAAAGGTCTCCAGTTTGGACAGGAAGGCAGGGAGTGCCGAGGTCGGGTTATCCAGGGTAACCAGTACGTCATTAGCATAAAGGCTGATCGTATGTTGTTCCCTCCCGAATGTGGTGCCAGTGATTTCGGGGTGGTCATGGACCCTTTGGGCCAGAGGCTCCATGTACAGGGTGAACAGCAGGGGCGATAATGGGCACCCCTGCCGGGTCCCCCTACTAATGGTGAATGGGGCAGAGACAGAGCCATTCACCCTGACAGACGCTGTAGTGAAGTGGTAGCAGTTGAACACCCAGGTCCTACATTTCTGGGCAATTCCAAAGTGAGCCAGAGCTTGTTCTAAAGAAGGCCAGTGGACCCTTTCGAAGGCCTACTCAGCGTTGATTGCTAGGAGCATAAACTCTCCGACGTGTGTGAGGCCTTTTCTATGAAGTGCAATACGCGTTTGGTGTTGTTGCTGGTCTGGCGCTGAGGGATAAAGCCTGCTTGATCTATGATAGAGGGCATGTGAGGGCCCAGTCTGGTTGCCAGGATGCTGGTGAACAGTTTGAGGTTTACATTTAAAAGCGAAATTGGACAATTAGAACTACACTGCTGCTTGTCTTAGCCTGGTTTTGGGATGACTACCACCGAAGCCATTAACATTGAGGAGGGGATAGCCCCTGGGGCAGAAAAGGAGTTATATAGCTGCGTTAGAATCGGGGCTAGCACCGTGCAGAATGTTTTATAAAACATGGACGGGAATCCGTCTGGACCCGGGGTTTTCGAGACCTGATGCCGAGAAATCGTTGAGATCACCTCTTCCACACGGATATCGCGCTCCAGCGTTTACGCCTGAGGTGGGGGTCAGAGGTGACGTATGAGTGTCGGCCAAATACGAAGTGCAGTCTTCTGGGTCCAACTGTTGGCCGTGTATAAGTCTGCATAGCAGTCTTTAAATAACTCAGCGATGGAGGCGACATCTGTGATTCACTGGCCTGTTGGGTTTCGGAGTGAGTGCACTCCCAGCTTTTGTTGCTGAGTACGCAGTTTGTTAGACAAAAGACGGACACTCGTGTCCCCCCTACATAAAAAGGCATGGTGCAATCTCAGCTCTGTATATTCAGCCCTGTCGAGGTCAATGCTTGCCAGTTGCGCATGTACAGCGGACAGCTGGCGCCAGATTCTCGGATCCCCTGTGCACTGGTGTATACCCTCCAACTCTTTCACTTGTCTAGATAGATGGGCCCTCTTGTCTTTGCGTATTTTATTGTCCGCAGCCGAAATAGCTTTAAGCTCACCACGGATGACCGCCTTTGGGGTCTCCCAGAGAGTAGCTATAGAGATGTTGGGAGTGTCATTCAGGGCAAGGAAGTCAGTGAGAGCTTGGTGAACTTGCTTCACCACTTTGGAGCATTGTAGTAGCGTTTCCCTCATTCGCCAATTCCAGGTCGGGTGGCGTGTAGTGGGAAGTGTCATCATGAGTGTGATCGCTGCATGGTCCTACAGTGCAGCTGGGAGAATCTCCGCATCGGAGGACAGTGTGAGGATGTCTTTCGTGCCCAGGAAGTGATCTAGCCGGGCGTAGGTTGTATGTGTGTGGGAAAAGTAAAAGTAGTCACTTGTGTGGGGATGGAGTGTTCTCCAGATGTCAAGTAACCCCATTTCCCTAAGCCATTGGTGTCCCTCTTTTGTTAGTGCCCTGGCCTGACCTTGCCTGTGTGTGCACCTGTCTAGGTCGTTATCGAAAACCAAATTAAGGTCCCCTCCCACTAATACCCGTCTTTCCTATGTAGATAGGACTTCGGACAGTGCTGAACATAAAAACACCTCCTGACCTTCATTAGGGGCATACACAGATGCTATCACGAATGACCAGTCATTAAGAGTGAGATGAAATAGGAGGAGGCGTCCCTTCACTTCTGCTACTTTGGGACAAATTTTCCCCTTAAAGGCGTGTGCTACCAAGGGGCCACCCCGCTGTCTTGGTTTCTGTCGAAGAGAAAAATTGGAGCGGGAAGGCACGTGAGCGGAGCCTGTGATAGTCCTGTAGGAGGAGGTGTGTCTCTTGAAGTAGGCACACGTCAGCCCCCAAGTTCTCTAAGTATGACAAGATCGCTTTACGTTTGACCGGGCTATTGAGGACCTTCACATTAAGGGAAAGGATCCTAAGGGAAGTGTCCCTCATTGCACGTTTAGGAAGGTCTAACAGCTACCTCTGATGGCTTTCTATGTGTTGTCCGGAAGGCAGCTTGGTGTCTCCCCAGACATGTCCCTGCTTCGTATGCATCATGTCTTATCTGCTGTGAGCATGAGTGTGTGCCCAAGTTGAACAGAAACCCCATGGTGAAAACAAGTAAAAATGCAAACAGGAATATAAGTGAGTAATCAAACAGGAAAACAGTTCCAGTGTTCCAATCGTCCATGACTGGGGTTCAATCCGTGACCACCCCTCCCTGCCCCCGGGCCCGCCCCCCCCCCACGCCCCCCAGGTGCCAGCAGTCAGCGAAGATACTTGCCCAACAACCCTCGGGAGCCAGTCTTGACCAGAGTACCAGGGATCGACTCCAGCGCTGCCTGCTCTTCCTTGGCAATTGTGGCTGGGTCTGGCCGGGCAGAGCTTTTCCCTGGCTCGCGGGAGTGCCAGTGGGGGGCGCCCATCTGTAAAGCGGGCCAAAGATGCCCGCGGCCCCAATCGCTGAGGGCTCAATGCCCAGTATGCTGCATGTTTCCTCCAGGGACCGCAGCTGGAAGAGTTTCCCTTCTAGGGGGAAGACTAGGCTGAACGGATGCCCCCACGAGAAGGGCACCCCCATATTCCGGAGGTGGGAAGTTGCCGGCCTGAAGGCGTGCCGCTTTTGCAGAGTTGATGCCGCCAGGTCCTGTTAGAGTGGGTGTTTGATCTCTCAATGTAATAGGATGTTTCTCCCGAGCCCTGCGAAGGACTTCTTCCTTCACCTGGAAGTCGTGCATGCAGACCAGAATGCCCGCAGGTGGGACCTTTTCTGCCCAGGGGGGGGAGGCAACTCTGTGCACTTGCTCCATCTTTATCTCCTGGGTTGGGGGGGCGTCAAGAACCACTCGCACTCCCCCAGGGCCTTACCACAAATCAAATCCAGACCTCTATGAGTCCAGCCAGCCGTGTGGGAGCGGGACCCCCAGGGGAAGGTGGCCCCCGGATCCCCCAGCCCCTCGAGCGACCCAGGGATGCCCCGCCGCTGCGGACCGGCCACGAGGAGGCCAAAGTTCTTGGTAATAGCCCCAAGCCAGTCGGGGTCAGACGCTCGAAGAGTTAGGCTAGGTGTTCAGTCATGCATGCATCAGGGAGGGAAAACTACTTCAATGGTTTTGTAGGGCTCTGTCACTATTGTCTTCTCACTCAGTGTCCCCTGGCATGCATCACATGGTATATGCGCAATGCCTCAGGGCCCGGCAGCCAATTCTCAGCAGAGGGCCTACAAATCACAAAGCCTGTCTAGGAGGGCCCAGTGTTCAAGGTCGCTCCGGGCGCCGGCCTTGTGTCCAATCAAGCCCAGGCCCAAGTGCCCAGGCCGCTCATCTGTCAGGGCCGCCCGGCTCCTCCGCAGCCGCAGCGCACACTGCACAACTGAGATGTCTCTCCCCTCTATCCCGCACCCACCTCCAGTGACGATATATTCCTCCCCATCGTCCACTCGGTCAGGCCCGTTGCTCAGTCCTGGCAGGGAGGGGCGAGAGGAGCGGCCTCCTCCCCGCTAGCTCACCTCCAGGAGACTCACCGGTGACAGTGTCAGGCCCTAAAATGTGCCAATCACGCTCCTCGTGCACGTCCTTGTTCAGGCCCTCTCAGTACCCCGCCTACCTTCGGTCCTGAGTCGGGACTGCCCAGGCCCCGGGCCGGTCCAGCCAAGTGTCCTCTGCAAAGCCTCGGGCGGGCAGGCACCAAAGTGTATGGCCACGCCGCCGCACCACTCGCCCAAAGCCACGGGCGTCCTGATCGCAGTGTGGAGGCCTCGTCCGGGCAGACCCCTCCACCAGGCCACGCTCCGCAGTCGCCAGCCGCAGCGTCTCCCAGCGCCACTCGGGAACACATCGCTTTGAAAATACAGCTTAGTCGACCCCAGACTCCGGCGGTGCAGGGGCGGCTCTGGCAGGGCAGTTGTGCTGTGTGTGGCAGCCGAGATCGGTGGCGGAGCCAGAGAGACAGAAAGGAGCGTCTCACTCGGAGGCCATCTTGGCCACTCCCCCAAATGAGTAATTTTAAAGCACTTCTGATGAAGCAGTGTTGGTCCTCTAAGGATTTTGTTGCTTCTCAACTTGACCTGTACAACAAATTTGATTTGATATTCAATACCAATTCAAAAATTAATGTAACGCCCATTAGGCTTTACAATGAAGATTTACAAGAATTGAAAATGAAACCATGAAAGTTTATTAAAAGGCTTCAAGGCACTACAAAAAGTAAAATAAATGGTTAGATTCAGTCATTTAGTCATTTAAATCAAGTAACAGTATGACGGTCAGAGTAAAATGCAGGAAATGAACAAGCAGAACCAAATACAGTTCAGCTCTAAGAAATAAATCAGTGTTTTAAATCAGAGGTCAGACCGGCGTAGAGTCGCCGCCTGAAAGTCAAGGGAGAGTGGACACCCACCCTCAAGAATGGGCTTCTTTTATAATGCAAAATACAATAAAATCCATACATTAATAAATCACACGGATTGAACTAATCAAGTTTAAGAGAGAACAAAACAGCTTCTGAAATCAAGTCTGTCAGCACTATCCAGGCCTCGAAAAATCCCCTCGCCCACTCGCTATAGCAAGTCATTTCTTATCAGGTCGAGCTATTTTTAGCACTTACTCATCCGTGCTGGCGAGTGAACTTAAGCTGGAAGTAAAAGGTGTTCTGTTCACTTAGAAAGTGAATGAGGAATAAAGACGCCTTTAAATCTTGTTTTTATCTTGACACAGTTGCTGTCTGTTCAAGGACAGAGATCAAATGTCAGTTTGTCTTTTTACTCATTGTTGCTTATCTGTTCCTGGAAAATGGTGTTTACTTTTCTTTTTCTTATTAAAGTTAGTGTTTTTGTCAAGTCAGCTGTCTGACAATCATTGTGAAACAAAAGGCTGTAAAATGTCAGTTTTTCTTTCTAACACAACATTTAAACAGCTTGTAAATGAATAGTATAAGTATTTAAAAATATATCAGGAATTACGTAAAGAACGTTTTTTTGTAATTCAGCAGTGTGATGCAAACAAAGATTTAAATAGGAACAAAACAAATCACAACCCGTTACTTGGTGATGTGCAAATGACAAATATTTGCAGAAAATTGATTTCCAAACATTGTACACTACATAGTTTAATCAGTAAACCCACGTCAGTGACAAATGTTGTGGCCATTTCAATGAGAAATCTGCTGATTGCGAATAAGTGTGTTGCCACTTCATGCTTCAGGTATGTATTTATTAAAAGTGATAGTTTTTAAACATGATTTGGGAAGCATTCCGGTACCTGCCCTGATGACAACGCGATTAATGAACTAAGAGGCCAGTCAGCAGTCATGTGTATCCTATATGTGGCTAGTATTGTATATATAGAGCAAAAGTTTAGTCAATTACATCAAACAAAAGTGCTTTTTGTACAGCATTCATACTGAACTTGCATATTTGAAGGTGGTCTCATATGTGATAAAGAAGAAAATGGGGGTTCAGTGAATTAAAATATTTGCCCAGAATCACATAATTTGAAATCAGTGTATGGGTCAAGAGCATTATAATTAGGTCGAGTAAATTATTTAATTCACTAGACCTGCAAGTCTAGAAACAATTTTAGGACTTTTTGAGGCCAGCTTTCCCAGAAATTCACAAAATGCAGTTCCCATCCCATGTGCTCTTCAGGCACCTCAACAGTTAGTACAAGTATTCTCTAGAGAATTACACTGTGGTGAGTCTTTAAAACAATTCACTCTAAGTGAAACATTGTGCTGCAGAACTCTAAAGAAAATAATCATAATTTTATAGTTGGGGAAGTGACTTTATATCTCAAGGCAGTGTTTACAAAGTTTCTTGTATATGATTCATCTGTGTGCATAGAAAAACAGAACTTAAAACATGACTGTGAGCAGAGTTGCCTTTTGAATTCGAGGCCTTCATTGACTAATGCTAGCATAAGCACGATTTGCCCAAAATAATGTTTGCATTTCAATTATATGTCAATCAATTTGCGCTTGTTGTGTTAATCTTATTATCTATAAATTTATAAAACCTTGTATTACTAAGAAGTCGGGGAGAAATTATTTCTTATGGGAGTACTGTACCACACAGTATACCCTATCAATGATGATGGGCAACTTGTCCACATATTTCTGAACGTGTTTCCCATCTGCTTGCCATCCTAACGTGTATATTATTCCTGCACAAGCAGTTTTCCAAATCGTCCTCCTTCTACTACAGTGCCATGTTTTGGTATACTGTGTCACGAGCAGCGTTGTCACAGAACATGATAACTGTATCCTATGGCCTTGCTCTCCTCTTGGTTAGGGAAATCAGCCACATGAGGACAATAGTGTTCTGTTCAGGTTAATGACTATCAATAGAGCCCCCGATAAAGGGCTTCAGCCTGAAATTCATTGGGCATTGTGCCACTTGCACATTGAATCACCACATATAATAAAAAGGTTGGATTATGAATACATGATAAGTGATGAGTCTATGATGAAGTTGATAAGGATGGAATCAACATTTGGCATAATCTAGAGCCTGCATCTGCTGTGCGGTGCGGTACGTTATTTGACCTGTGCTATATTGTCTATACATAGTCCCAATCTGAGGAGACTTCGTCTTGCCAGCACGGAAAATAATTTTTCACTTAATATAGAAGTTTCAGGTTAATAGCAGAATGCAGTTGAAAGTAAACAGACTGCAGCTACAGGCTTTGACTGTTAGGATCTATATGTACAGAATGCACACACTAGTCTATTTTTGGACAATACTGTTGCATTAGAGACATTCTGTGAAGCTCCTTAGTTATAAAGGCTGATGACAGCCAAGTACAGAGAATTCATACTTTATTATGTTCATGTGGTAGGTGCTCCTGCTTTTAAACCGACCTAAGGCTACCTGCTGTGAGAAGCATCACTTTACACAAAGGCTGTATCTGTAGAGCACCTTAGAAGGACACTTGGAAGTAGAACCAACCCAAGCCTGAGCTAAAGTTTGAGACAGGAGATCCACAACCCATCTGGGAACATGTACAAAGGTGGGACCAAACCACCCCGCTTTTTTCCAGTCCCAGGTCATCTATGATCTAGAAAGGGAGTGCCACAGAGTGCTTGAAGAGCTGCTGTGTAACCAGGGCTGGTGGCTGCCTGACAGCCATTCTCCCAGAAGTGAATCGCTTGAAGTCTGTACTTTCTGCTCAAGAAGCAGAATGTCTGCTTGGTGCCAAGAAGCCCGCCTGCTTGTTGAGATAGTGAAGGATTATGCTTGACCCTGCAGGAGAGAATGTCAAGGAGAAAAATTCCAGTGTGTTCCTGGTGTGTGGAGCACCCAGAAAGCGTAGCCAGGAGCGACCAGTATACTAAGCAAGTACCCCGGACTCTTTACGTGGAACTGCCCCAGAGACTGTAGCGCACCAATTGTGGTTGTCAGCACCAGTGATGTTGGTGCCAATGCCAGAAGATCAAGAAGGCACCTTGTTGCTGTGAGCCCAATCAGCCTGAAAGGCCATAATTGCACCTCACCACTGTGAGCCTGATTGGTTTAGCAGGCTACTACTGCACCTTGCTGTTATGAACCTGTTCGACCTGGAAGGCCATAACTGCATGTTGCTGCTGTGAGGCTGATTGGCCAGGTAGGCCACCAACTGCTGAAGGACCTGTGCCATAGTCCTGGACCAGCAATGCAGCTGTCACTCAATGATGTTGGCAGCAAAGAGAGACTTCAGTAAAGACAGAAGGTATGAAATACTCCTACTCGCCATTGATCTGCAAGAACCAGCGAGCAGTCATTTTGAAGCTTCAACACCACTGGAAAAAGAGGACTGAGACACAATCTAATGGAGCTCAGCATGAAGACTTGAGACTTTCTGCTCAAGGTAAACCAAAGGTAAGAACAACTGACTCTTGCACTTTGAGCCCCGTGGGGGGTAATAGTGATAACAGTGATAATCTGCATCTGTGTCTATGTCAAGTCTGCCACCATATATGGGGGACTGTGGTTCCTAGAGCTACCAGATAGGGGAGAAGATACTGGAGTGGGAAGTCATAGCACCTTCTGTAGAATGCAATCAGGGATACAACCCTGTGTTTGCTTATTGTTAGAACTGGGGGTCTCTAGTTGGCAATGGTATACACCTTTGTCCAAATAGGGACCCTTGCTTCTAGTCAGGGTAAGGGGGATACACTACTAAAATAACCCCTGCTCACCCCCTTGGTAGCTTGGCACGAGCAGACAGGCTTATCTCAGATAGCATTTGTGAACACATACAGTAATACAGTGAAAACACTACAGATGGACACTACACAGGTTTTATAAAAATAAGTATTCTTTATATAGACTTAACACAAGATCACAAACGACAAAAATCCACAATACTGTACTCAAAATAGACTTAAAGATGGTAGAAGTAACTTAGTTCAAGCTGATGGTAAATGCGACACGTTTCTCTCAAAAGTACCTGGGATGCGTAACGCAAAACAAACAAAGGGTCCGCAGGGAGGACGATGCGGCGAGCAGGCGCCTCGATGCGATGCGACGATCCAGTGCGATGCGATGAAAGTGCGCCCTTGATGCGATGCGATGATGTGAAGACGATGCGTGCACGTCCGACGGCCTTGCGGCGAACTCTGTATCTTTGGAGCCGCGACAAGCCCTGCGACACGCTTCTCCGGTGATGCGACGGTAGGCAGCTGCGACGGCGACACGCTTCTCGGGGGATGCGACGGCGACCCTTGCGGTAGCGACACGCTTCCCTGGTGATGCGACGGCAGGCAGTTGCGATGGCGACACGCTTCTCCGGTGATGCAACGGCAGGCAGCTGCGACGAAGGCACTCTTCTTCTCGTTGCGTCGCGCTTCCAGCTCCCAGCGACACGCAGGCTTCTGCAGACAGAATCCCCAGCAAGGGAATTCAGGAGGGAGCTGGTGGTGAAGTCTTGTAGCCCTGAGACTTCAGCAGGAGGCAAGCTCTAGTTCAAGCCCTTGGAAAATATTCTGCAAGATGATGAAAGTTCTTTAAAAGTTCCTTCTCCTTTCCTTGGCAATGAAGACCACTGCAGGCCAACCCAGCAAACAGCACACTGGCAGAGGGGCAGTCCAAACTCCTGCAGTTTCCTTGGTTCTTCTCCTTGGCAAAGGTTCGTCTTGTTGTTTCCAGAAGTGATCTAAAGTTCTGGGGTCAGGGCCCCAATATTTATACCAGCAAATCCTTTGTCCTCTGAAGGCAGAGGGTCCTGTACCTAGTCCAAACCAGTTCTGGGTGCATTCTGCCAGTGCACACCCTCTTCCTTTGTCAGTGTGGGCCAGGGATATCAGACACACCACAGGAGGTGGAGCCAGCATTGTGGAAGGCAGGCACAGCCCTATTCAGGCCCAGGTG
Source organism: Calotriton arnoldi (assembly GCA_963921515.1). Classification (NCBI taxonomy): domain Eukaryota; kingdom Metazoa; phylum Chordata; class Amphibia; order Caudata; family Salamandridae; genus Calotriton; species Calotriton arnoldi. Next base: position 2,061,910 of record CAWUFW010001516.1, read on the forward strand.
CTACTCCTCCCACCACTCTACATGCAGATAGGTCTATTCAGACCTGTGCTGACTCACCCTGTCTCCTGGAGCCCCCAGCCCCTGCCACTCACAAAACCAGACATACAATACACAAGCTAGCAGAGGCAGGCTGGATGGTTTAGGCAAGAAAATACCTACTTTCTAAAAGTGGTATTTTCAAACACAGAATGTTAAAACCAACTTCACTAAAAGATGTATTTTATCATTCTGAGTTCAGGCATACTAAATTCGAATTTCTACCATGTTCCCTGGGTCAGTTAGGATTATAAGATGTTATAATCAAACTGCCCATTCTGGCCTATGGGGACAGGTAACCTTGCAATAGTGAAAAATGAAATTGGCTGTAATTCACTTTCAGGACATGCTACACACACCAGGGCATGTCCTACCTTTTACATACAATGCACCCTGCCCTTGGGCCTACCTTAGGGGTGACTGATATGCAGAAAAGGGAAGGTTTAGGGACTGGCAAGTGGGTGCACTTGCCAAGTCGACATGGCAGTCACAGACTGCACACAGGCTCTGCAATGGCAGGCCTGAGACACACTTTACAAGCTGCTTCTGTGGGCGGCACAACCAGTGCTGCAAGCCCACCAGCAGTATTTGATTTACAGGCCCGGGGCACACATGGTGCACTATACTAGGGTCTGACGAGTAAATCAAATGAGCAAATCATGGAGTCACTAATCAATACATCAATTTACCATAAGGAGCACTTGCACTGTGGCACTGAATAGCAGTGCAATTAATGGCGCATATTCATTATTGGTTCATAGAATTGCTCTAAACCTTGTTCAAATTACTCGAAAATCATTGTGTTGAACCAATTAAATTTGTATATATTTTAGATCACTTTATCACTTTGCGCTTACCACTGTATGTTTCACTTGTCACTTGCGCCGTCACTTACTGTCACGAGCACAACGTGCACCAAGTTCCTTTGGGTTGCCTTTACATTTTTGCTTACAGTGCTGATATAACTGTCATGTATAAAATGTGTTTTTAATATATGATGCTATGAGCACATTTAACAAATTACTTGGAGTCTCCCTTCTTCTTTCTGTTGCCTCTTTGTAATGTTTTGAACATACAATAATATTAATTTCCATTAAATCCGGTTGAGACTTTGTTGCTAGTTCTACTGAATAGCAGTGGCACAGTGCCCAAAGCATCTAAACCAGCAAAACAGAGGAGGCAATCAGTAAAAAAATGGAAGGGAGACTCACGCCAATGGTACCAGGTCTAACACGTGTCCCCTCCAGCTGATATGTGGGGAGAACTACCCAACCCCTTGGGAGTTCTCTTCACTAAGGCGGAAAAATCTGGACAGACCATCAGCATTGGCGTGTTCTGTACCAGGGCGGTGTTCCACCATGAAGTCCATCCCCTGTAGGGAAATGGACCACCTCAACAACTTTGGATTCTCACCCCTCATCTGCATCAACCATCTGAGGGGCCTGTGGTCTGTCTGAACCCGGAAGTGAGTCCCAAACAGGTATGGTCTCAACTTCTTCAGTGCCCAGACCACAGCAAATGCCTCACGCTCAATTGCACTCCACCTCTGTTCCGTGGAAGTAACCTTCTACTGATGAAGGCTACAGGTTGGTCTAGGCCCTCCTCATTAATCTGTGATAGAACAGCCCCCACACCATGCTCTGAAGCATCTGTTTGGACAATGAATTCCTTTGAGAAGTTGGGCGCCTGAAGCACGGGTGCTGTGCACACGGCAGTCTTCAGGGCGTCAAAAGCCTTCTGACAGGTGTCAGTCCAGTTCACTTTCTTGGGCTGCTTCCTGGAAGTCAGCTCAGTCAAGGGTGCAACAATGTTGCCATACCCCTTGACAAACCTCCTGTAGTACCCTGTGAGTCCTAAAAAGGCTCTCACCTCTGTCTGGGTTTTGGGGGGTTCCCAAGCCAGGATGGTCTCAATCTTGGGCTGTAGGAGCGCCACCTGGCCGCTCCCAACCTGGTGCCCCAAGTACACCACAGAACCCTGCCCTATCTGGCACTTACTCGCCTTGATCGTGAGGCCTGCCTTTCGCAGTGCCATCAACACTTCCCAGAGGTGGCGCAGATGTTCTTCCCAACTGGCGCTGAACACTGCAATGTCATCCAGGTAGGCGGCACTGAAATCCTCCAGTCCAGCCAACACCTGGTTGACCAACCTCTGAAAGGTGGCAGGGGCCTTCTTCATCCCAAAGGGCATAACCCGGAATTGGTAGTGCCCATCTGGTGTGGAGAATGCTGACCTTTCTTTGGCCCCATCAGTTAAGGTGATCTGCCAGTACCCAGACGTAAAATCAAACGTGCTGAGGTACCGAGCAGCCCCCAACCCATCAATGAGCTCATCAGCTCTGGGGATGGGGTGCGCGTCAGTCCTGGTGACTGAATTGAGTCCTCGGTAGTCCACACAGGACCGGAGTTCGGGTGTGGCACCAGGCGCGGCAGCCTTTGGGACCAAGACCACTGGGCTGGCCCAAGGGCTGTGAGAGGACTCAATCACCCCTAATGCAAACATCTTGGAGACCTCCTCCTTGATGTGAGCTCTGACCCTATCAGTCACTCTGTAAGCCTTGTGCTTCACAGGAGGACTGTCCCCAGTATCCACGTCATGGACGCACCACTCAGTGACACCAGGAACCAGGGAGAACAGATCAGAGAATTGTCCCAACAGTTGGCGACAATCTTGCTGCTGCTCAGGGGTCAGTGTGGCAGAGAGGCTGGCACCATCCACTGACCCATCTTGCTCTGTTGCAGACAGGAGGTCAGGAAGAGGCTCGGTCTCCTCCTCCATTCCATCATCCGTTGCTAGGAGCATGCCCACTTTGGACCTTTCTAAGTGGGGCTTTAGGCGGTTGACATGTAGGACCCGCAAAGTGTTCCTAGGAGACCGCAAGTTCACCAGGTAGGTGACATCACTCTTGCGCTCCACCACCTCAAATGGTCCGGTCCACCTGTCCTGGAGCGCACAGGGCTCTACAGGGGCCATGACCCAAACTTTCTGCCCAGGCTGAAGCTCAATCAGAGTGGCATTCTGATCGTACCATCGCTTCATCTCTTCCTGGCTGGCTTCCAGATTCGCCTCAGCGAGTTGTCTGAATCGCCTGGTCTGGTTCATGTAACTGTATACATCCTGGGGAGGTTTCCTGGGAGATTGCTCCCAGCCTTCTTTGACCAGACTCAAAGGTCCTCTCACCAGGTGACCATACAGGAGTTCAAAGGGACTGAACCCTAGGGACTTCTGTGGCACCTCACGGTAAGCAAAAAGCAAGCATGGCAAGAGGACGTCCCACTTACGCCTCATAGGTTCCTCAAGACCCATTATCATGCCTTTAAGGGTCCGGTTGAATCTCTCAACCAGCCCATTACCTTGGGGGTGGTAAGGAGTGGTGAACTTATAGGTAACACCGCACTCCTGCCACAGTGACTTCATATAGTTGGATATGAAGTTTGTACCACGGTCTGACACCACCTCTCTGGGGAACCCCACACGGGAGAAAATCCCCATCAGTGCACGTCCCACCACGGGGGCCGTCACTGTCCTGAGCGGGATGGCTTCCGGGTACCGGGTAGCATGGTCCACCAAGACCAGGACAAACCAGTTGCCCATGGCTGTCTTGGGGTCCAGTGGCCCCACAATGTCAATGCCCACCCGCTAAAAGGGAGTACTGACTACAGGGAAAGGTTGGAGAGGAGCCTTGTGCTTCCTTCCACTTTTCGCACTTGCCTGGCAAGTTTGACAAGTCCTACAATGAGTGTCTGAACTCTTCCGCATCTGGGGCCAATGAAAGTGGGTGACAAGCCTTTCAAAGGTCTTGTTCTGCCCCAGATGTCCAGCTAAAGGCACGTCATGAGCCAAACCCAGTAGGAAGGCTCTGAAGCACTGGGGTACCACCAGCACACGGGCTGACCCAGGCTCAGCAACCTTAGGCTCACTATACAGGAGGTCGTTCTCCCAGTAGATCCAATGTGATCCAGACTGATCACCTGCTGCCTGGGCTGTGGCCTGTTGCCGCAGACCCTCAAGAGAAGGGCACTCCCTGGAGGGGCCTCCTTCTTGCTGCCAATGGGTCAGCTCAGGCAGGTCCCCCAGTTCGGCCACTTGTTCCCCTGTAGGTTCCAGGGCATCCCCCTCAAGGTCTGCCTCCTCCTGGACCGTGGGAACTATGGGGGCCGGTTTCCCACGCCCCCCACCTCTTCTCTTCAAGGCAGGGGTCTGGGCCATATTTTCAGGCTCCAGAACTGCTTCAACCCCCTTACTGGCTGCCATAGACCGAGTGGTTACACACGCCCACTCAGGCAGACCCAACATCTCTAAATGAGACCTTCTCTCCACCTTAGCCCAAGGGGAGCTCTCCAAATCATTGCCCAACAGACAATTAACAGGCATGGCTGGCCTCACAGCTACTTGAAGAGTACCTGAGACCCCACCCCCACTCAAAGGGAACTTGAGCCACCTCACACTGGCTCTGTGAGTTGTCTGCGGCAACTACAGGGAAGAATGCATGGGGGATAACCTGCTCTCTGGACACCAGCCGGCAATTGACAGCTGTCACACTAGCCCCAGTGTCTCTGAGAGCTTCCACCCTATGGCCATTGATGGTCACCCACTGCCTGTACTTCTTAGTGTTATCAGGCAGCTGGGTCTCAGGGACCATCTCAAAGTCTCCTAGCGAGACAAGGGACATTTCTGCGGGACTCCACCCACCTTGGGCACCCATCTCCTCCCCCCCAGGGCTACACTCGCCATCTGACGGGGTGCTGCACGTGGTGGTGCTTTGGAATCCCTCATGGGACACTGTGCATCATACCAACGGTGGCCCATCTGACCACACGTGAAGCACTTAGTGGGGCCCCTGTGAACAGGTTTACCTGTCGGGGCCTCTTGCTTTTTCTCAGGGGGAGGCTGGGAACCCTTCCCTTGGTTCCTGTAGCGATCACCCACCGGAGAAAAAGCAAACAGGCAGTATACCGCAACTTGAACAAAAAAGGCCCCATGAACTACAGTTCCCAGCAGGCAGTGGGGCGAGTTAGAGGGCAGATCGTATATAAGCACCTCCCCTGCATACGGAGGGTGCTTGACAATTCTCATGGATAGGATCAAGATGGCGGATGGTGTTCCCTGCCGGATTCCAGCGTGAAGCCTTTTCAGCTTGGTTCCTGATGTCGGCCTGATTAGTACCAGTGGATCGTTTTTTCTCCCGTTGTTGCTGTACCCACTTGCCTGTGGATTTTCGGTGGTACAGGTATTTCAAGCAGAAGCCGTCGCGCTTCCTACCTATTCTGTTTTTTTTGGTTTTGTTTGTCTCACATTGCAGCGCTCTCTAAAGAATCACGTCGGAGCGTTTCTTTTCTTTTTATCGTGACATTTGCCAGTTCATTTCTACACCTTGCCAGCCTATTTGGATAACGCCGATATATGCCTTATTTGCACCTCGACATTGGAGATTGAAATGTCTTGAGTGTAACTGACTTCCGCTCGTTTTCTGGGGTTATATACGAGGGCCGAACAGGATTGTTGTACGCATTTACAGGATATTTACTTTACTTAGTTCTTTCATTTTGTTCGAGCAATTTTCGTTTCTAGGTGACATACTGGCAGTCCCGTTTTTCAGCACAGGAGTGCAGTGTTTATCTACTCTTGATTTTGTGGAGCTCATTGTTAAGCATTTTCCTCACGATTGCAATGCCATTATAGAATTGCAAGGGAAGCCAAAAAAGGGACCTTACTGGAAATTGTAGATTGTGGCATTATTTAGAAGACGTGCTTATTTTGAACCATTTTAGGTAGTTTGAATGGCCATATTTTGAGTGTCTCAAACATTGAACAGTGGTACACTAGTAGCTTGTACCTGGTATATATCCCCTGACACTCTCCTTGAGTATCCCTAGCCGCGGAGCTTCTGGTGAGTAGTGTAGAGGTGATTAGTGACTTCTGTAAAGGAAGAGTACAAACTCCCATACATTGTTGTGCCTTTTTCTTTTCTCCTGTCCTGCAGGGTCCATTCATTACCGATACGATATAGTTTCCAAACCAAACCCTGAAGAGACCAGAGGACTTGCAGCAAGTTTTGTTACCTTACCCCTTTCCCTTTTTCCCCCTGGGCACGATCTCACACAGCAGGTTTTTCTTTTCCTCTGCTTGGGATTGCGTTCAAGGGATTTGGGGGAACTATCACCTGCCGTCGTCCCCGCTGGTCACAAGTATAAGGTTAGTGGCGTTGCTTATGTTCTTGTGCTACTGACAACCCTGACAGATTGTCAAGCCTAAGTTTAACGCCCGGCCTGGACGATGGATACCAACGCGGTGTTGACCTCGCTGTTGGAGAGCATGACTGCTCTCCAACAGGAGGTACAAACCTCTCGTATAGAAAACCAGACTTTACAGAGAGAAATGGGCACGTTGCGTAGAGAAGTTGCGGGTCTCTCCCGCAAGGGTCATGGGGAGGGTTCATATATCAGACCAGCGACCTTACCTCCTCCTGTATCTACTACACACACCCCTTCACCTACCACCCAAGGGGGTGGATTTTTTACTGCTACTCCTTTTCCCCCCGCTGCAACAGACGCAGTTCCCACAGTTCATGTAATACAGAACACAGGCATTCCCTTGGCACCACCTGAACGTTTTTATGGGGATCCTAAAAGTTTGAAACCTTTTTGAATCAATGCCGACTTCATTTTTATGTAAACCGGCTGTGTTCCAAGACGAAGCAGCAAAAACTGCTTTCATGATGTCTTACATGGGCGGCAATGCAGCGAGCTGGACCATTCCACTGATGGAAAGGAACGATCCCGTGCTGCACCATTTTGCGGATTTTTGCTTCGAAATGAGGAAGTTATTTGATAGAAAATCACACATGATGACATTAGATCGAGAACTACTCACTCTACGACAAGGTTCGCAGGATCTGCTTACCTACATCACAACGTTTAATCGGCTAGTGGTTGAAACCGACTGGCCCTCCGAGAAAAGAATCACCCTGTTCTACCAAGGACTACGAGGAGAACTCAAGGACGTCCTTTCCCAGGTCGTTCAGTTGCCACAAACGTGCGAAGAGTTAATAGAGTTAACTGTTCAACTGGACCATAGACTCCAGGAAAGAAAAGGAGATAAGACCAGAGGAGAAGCCCGATTCTCATATCCAAGGCCAAAACATGTAGTGGAAGAGCCCTTCAAGGCCCTAGAAGGACCGGAACCAATGCAAATTGGAGGGATACGAGGCCCTCTTACCCCGGAGGAGAGGGATAAACGTATCAAGATGAAACTGTGTCTGTACTGCGGCAAAGGAGGTCATTTCATTAGGGAATGCCGTGCTCGAACTCCACTCACAGGGAGAACCTTCGTTCCACGGGTACAAGCAACCATGAGGCAAGGAGAATCGGCGGAAAACTGAAGAGCCCGAGTCAGGATGAGGTCTCTGATTTGGGTAAACCTCGCACAACGATCTCGTCGGTACTAGCTAACACCCAGCAACCTGCAGTTGCACACTTGAACGTGGGTGTATCCCTGTGGATCACCTCAAAGGAAATCTTGGAAGTAGATGCCCTGCTAGATTCTGGAGCGACAGGAAATTACATCGATCAAGAGTTTGCCCTGAAAATAGGGATTACTTGTGAAAAGAAAGAAACCCCGGAACTAGTGAAAGCAGTAGATGGGACTGCCCTGTCTTCTGGTCCTGTGAAGTACCGCACTCGTTCCCTTCTAATGGAGTTTGGCCTTAATCACCATGAGTATATCCAATTCGATCTCATCGATGCTCCACAGTTCCGGCTAATCCTTGGAATGCCTTGGTTGACGCTACATGATCCCGTGGTCAGTTGGGCAGCCCGAACAGTCACCATGACTTCTGACTACTGCAAAGAACATTGCAGTAAAGAAAATACGCCTTCTTTGGATAACGAGGAAACATCTTCTATGTATCTGGCCACGGCCTGTGCACAAGAACTTTATTGCTGTTCCATAGTTTTACCTGAAACCTACTGCGAATACCAGGCCCTGTTTGACAAACAAAAGGCGACTTGGTTACCACCCCATCGGGTGTATGATTGTCGTATTGAGTTGATACCCGGAGCTAACATACCGTGCAGTAGAGTGTATGCCTTGACGGAGCCAGAAACGCAATATTTAAAAACATACCTTGATGAGAATCTTGCATCCGGGTTCATTAGACACTCCTCATCGCCAGCATCCTCTCCTCTTTTCTTCATTCCAAAGAAAGATTGTGATGAATTGAGAACATGCATCGACTATCGAGCTATAAACCGGGTGACCATCAAGAACCGATACCCTCTACCGTTGATACCGGTGCTTCTGGACCAAGTTAAGGGGGCTCGGTATTTCACAAAGCTTGACCTCAGAGGAGCCTATCATTTAGTGCGAGTCCAGAAGGGCGATGAGTGGAAGACTGCCTTCAGAACAAAATTCGGTCTCTTTGAGTATAGGGTGATGCCTTTTGGGCTCTGCAACGCCCCCGCGGCCTTTCAGTTTTTTATGGTGAGGTATTACGCGGCTACTTGGAGACATTTTGTGTTGTCTATATAGACGACATTTTGATCTATTCAGCTACACTCCAGGAACACGTGGTACATGTAAAGGCAGTATTGGATAGGCTCCAACAGCATTCATTATATGCCAAACTCGAGAAATGCCTTTTTCATGTCCAGGAAGTTGCCTTTTTGGGGTACATCATCAATGCCCGGGGTATTCAGATGGATACGAGCAAAGTCACTGCAATCACCCAATGGAAAACTCCCCAGAACATTAAATCAGTACAAAGCTTCCTTGGCTTCGCCAATTACTATCGAAGATTTATTAAGGATTTCTCAAAGATGATACATCCTATCTCCAGTTTGCTACGAAAAAATGTTCCTTTCATATGGGGAGAGGAGGCTGCTCGATCTTTTCAGCTGTTAAAGGATAAATTCACACAGGCTCCTATCCTGCGCCATCCTGATTCACAACTCCCTTTTGTCCTAGAAACTGCCGCCTCGCACTATGCTGTTGGAGGAGTGTTGTCCCAACGACATCCCGAAAACGGACGGCTACACCCAGTAGCATACTATTCCAGGAAACTCACTCCCAGTGAAATCAATTACACTATATCCGATAAGGAGTTGCTGGCTATAAAAAGGGCTTGTGTAGAATGGCGACACTATCTCTTGGGGGCATTACATACTGTGGAGATCTACACAGACCATAGAAACCTGCTGTCCATCAAAACCGCAAAAGCCCTGACACCCCGTCAGTTACGATGGACTCTGTTCTTTTCCGATTATGATTTTGTGATAAAGTACCGACCAGGACCACAAAACGGGAAGGCAGATGCCCTTTCCCGTATGGAAGAACCGGATAGTGAGACCTCGATAAACCAGCCAGAACCACCATTTATTCTTACTGAAGCAAACTTTCCAAAGCAAGCTATAGCTCTACTTACCTCCCAGGACTTTCTAGAGGATGTACGAGTGTCCCTGGCAAACCTGGATATACAAGCGTGGATTCAAGAAGAACCAGAACATCGCTCGGAAAGAGAGGATTTAGCTTACCATTATCACGCACTGTATATTCCACACAAGATATTGCAACAACAAGTACTGACATGGGCCCATGATTCAGTATTGGGAGGACACCTAGGACATTACAAAACTATTGCTTGTATGGAACGCTCATTTTGGTGGCCTGGGTTACGAAAAGATGTCCAAGAATATATAAAGAATTGTGCAGTATGCGTACAGGGAAAAGCCGGTCATGCTAAACCTACAGGCCTGCTTCGATCTTTGCCTACTCCTCCACGACCTTGGCATACCATATCGATGGACTTCATTGTGGAAATGCCCCCCTGTGAAGGAAAGACAGTAGTATTGGTGATAGTTGATCACCTAACGAAGATGGGACATTTTATTCCGCTAAATAAACTACCCTCGTCCTCAGAATTAGCCTTGATTTTTCTCCAACATGTAGTCAGAGCCCATGGAATCCCTTGCGTTCTGATTACTGATCAAGGTACTCAATTTACTTCCCGCTTCTGGAAAGCCCTTTGTAAAACTATGAATATTGAGGCCCGACTCTCTTCTAGTTACCATCCGCAAACGGATGGTAAGACAGAACGTCTAAATCAAACAGTAGAGCAATATCTTCGCTGCTTCACCATACAAAACACCCTCAACTGGTCTACACTGTTGTGGATGGCAGAGTTCGCCTATAACAACGCTACACATGCCACTCTAGGCTGTTCTCCTTTCTTTTGTATCTATGGTCATCATCCCAACATGCTCCCGTTTGAGTGGCCAGTCCAATCCCCCTTACCCAGCATACACGAACATCACGCTCACCTCAGGGCAGTGTTGATAGAGGCCAAATTAAATCTTGCCACAGCTCAATCCGCACAGAAACACTTTGCAGACAAGAAAAGAACGAAAGAACCCACTTATCAGGTAGGGGATAAGGTATGGCTATCTACAAAAAACCTACATCTGAGGGGTATAAATAAACTGAAACCTAAATATGTAGGCCCCTATAGCATCGAGGAGGTCATCAACCCTGTAGCTATGAGACTATCATTACCCCATTCATGGCAGATCCATCCTGTTTTCCATGTAGCCCTACTCCAACTATGTCCTGCTAGCATGAGACTACCAGAGAAACCACTCCCCATAGACATAGATGGTCAGGAAGAGTATGAGGTACAGGAGATCCTTGATTCCCGGCTGGTACGGGGTCGGACTCAATACCTAGTGGATTGGAAAGGGTTTGGGGTGGAGGACAGAACATGGGAACCTGAAGATAATCTACATTGCCCTGAGTTAGTCGAACAGTTCCATGCAGTACATCCTGGAAAACCTGGCCGACCGCCGAGTCGACGGTCCTTGAGAGGGGCTACTGTAGCGATCACCCACCGGAGAAAAAGCAAACAGGCAGTATACCGCAACTTGAACAAAAAAGGCCCCATGAACTACAGTTCCCAGCAGGCAGTGGGGCGAGTTAGAGGGCAGATCGTATATAAGCACCTCCCTGCATACGGAGGGTGCTTGACAATTCTCATGGATAGGATCAAGATGGCGGATGGTGTTCCCTGCCGGATTCCAGCGTGAAGCCTTTTCAGCTTCGTTCCTGATGTCGGCCTGATTAGTACCAGTGGATCGTTTTTTCTCCCGTTGTTGCTGTACCCACTTGCCTGTGGATTTTCGGTGGTACAGGTATTTCAAGCAGAAGCCGGCGCGCTTCCTACCTATTCTGTTTTTTTTTGGTTTTGTTTGTCTCACATTGCAGCGCTCTCTAAAGAATCACGTCGGAGCGTTTCTTTTCTTTTTATCGTGACATTTGCCAGTTCATTTCTACACCTTGCCAGCCTATTTGGATAACGCCGATATATGCCTTATTTGCACCTCGACATTGGAGATTGAAATGTCTTGAGTGTAACTGACTTCCGCTCGTTTTCTGGGGTTATATACGAGGGCCGAACAGGATTGTTGTACGCATTTACAGGATATTTACTTTATTTAGTTCTTTCATTTTGTTCGAGCAATTTTCGTTTCTAGGTGACATACTGGCAGTACCGTTTTTCAGCACAGGAGTGCAGTGTTTATCTACTCTTGATTTTGTGGAGCTCATTGTTAAGCATTTTCCTCACGATTGCAAAGCCATTATAGAATTGCAAGAGAAGCCAAAAAAGGGACCTTACTGGAAATTGTAGATTGTGGCATTATTTAGAAGACGTGCTTATTTTGAACCGTTTTAGGTAGTTTGAATGGCCATATTTTGAGTGTCTCAAACATTGAACAGTGGTACACTAGTAGCTTGTACCTGGTATATATCCCCTGACACTCTCCTTGAGTATCCCTAGCCGCGGAGCTTCTGGTGAGTAGTGTAGAGGTGATTAGTGACTTCTGTAAAGGAAGAGTACAAACTCCCATACATTGTTGTGCCTTTTTCTTTTCTCCTGTCCTGCAGGGTCCATTCATTACCGATACGATATAGTTTCCAAACCAAACCCTGAAGAGACCAGAGGACTTGCAGCAAGTTTTGTTACCTTACCCCTTTCCCTTTTTCCCCCTGGGCACGATCTCACACAGCAGGTTTTTCTTTTCCTCTGCTTGGGATTGCGTTCAAGGGATTTGGGGGAACTATCACCTGCCGTCGTCCCCGCTGGTCACAAGTATAAGGTTAGTGGCGTTGCTTATGTTCTTGTGCTACTGACAACCCTGACAGTTCCCTTGGGAATTACTTTGGGGCCCTTTCTGGAACTCCCTCTGTTTACCCTTGTCCCCCCCACTCTTCTGCTGGGGACCCTGCCCACCTTTGGCGCAGTCTCCCCCGTGACCCTTGTGGACCCGGGTGCTGACCCAGCGGTCCGCCTCCTCAGCAAGCTTCCTAGGGTTAGTTAACTTGCTATCAATAAGGTGCTGGCGTAGCTCTGGAAAACAATTACCAGACAAGTGCTCCCATGCAAACAAATCATAGAGCTCCTCAAAAGTACTCACTTTGCTACCCTTCACCCAACCATCCATAGCTCTGCAAAAGAAAGACTGATACTCCACCCAGGTAGTTGCCTCCAGCTTCTTACAATTCCTGAACCTCTCATATACATGAAGGTGCACCGAAAAGTAGTCCAGTCTTTTCGGTGCACCTTCATGTATATGAAATGTTTGTGGAATCTGTTTAAAAGGAACACTGAAGGGTGACAAGTGTTGAAGTGTGCACGAGAAATAAACACCTTATAGGGGCACAGTTGTAGTGAGGTGCGATTTCTCTGGGTCCGTCACCCCTTGTTGCTTTGGTTTTTGAATTCCTGAACCTCTGTCTATAGAGTTCTGGGGTCAAACCATACCTTGTCATCAGGGCTTCCTTCATATGGGCATAAGACATCCTATTCTCACTGGGTAGGTCTAACAATGTATCACTCCCCTCACTCACAAAGCAGCCCCACAACCCCGCTCCCCAATCCTTCTCAGGGACCCGGTGGGCCAACATTGCTATCTCATAGGCTGCAAACCACTGCCCAATATCTTCATGCTTATGGAAATCTTTGATGACATCCTTTGGGATATATACCCTGCCTTCTGCAGGCACAGACGGTGTGCTGCCACCAGAGGGATTAATTTCTAAACTTTTAGCTTTGATCTCCAACTCCCTCAACATTCTCTCATGCTCTAATCTCATTCTCTCTCTCTCCAAGGCTAACTTGTTATTTTCACCCTCCATCTTGAGCCTGGCCAGCTCCATTCTATGCCTTCTATTTCTCTCCCTATCCTCCAGCTCTCCTGGGGACAGGTCTTTGGAAGAAACACTGCTGCCTGGCGGGGTAGGTACTTTCTCCCCCCCTGGACCCACTGGCCTATCTAGCTGCCCTTCTGCCTCCTCTGTCTCTCCCACAGGGTGCTCCACATTTTCAGATGCATTTCTTGCTTCCACCCAGGCCCTCAGCGCCTTGTGGAACTCATCCTTCTTTGTGAGGCCTGGAATAGCAACTTAAATTTTTTTACAGAAGGCTTTCAGCTGTTTGGCATTATAGGTATCCAACCTCTCTTCCTCAAAATCTGGATCCATAGATGCAACAGATGCTGGTGGACTCATGGCAATAAAAATTGGTAGTTCTCAGAAAAATAACAGTCCAAGGAGAAAAAATTCTACCAAAAAAGTATGTGGTTGCATTTGGTCTGCACTCACTAGTAGTGTACACCAATCACTGTATTAGAGAAAGGAGTTTGGTTCAGCACTCTCAAATAACAATATGCATATCCAGAATGTAATGGACAAGTGTAACAAACACAAGTTATGCAATGTGATTACTTCTACAAATATAGTTTTCAATAGACCAATGATATCTTTTCAACAAGTACAATTGATCACAAATGATTCATAGTTTCGTTGCTAGTTGGTTTCATTTCTTTCGGTGTTCCCAGCATAGAATTAGCCAACACGTGTTTCGTCTAAACATAGACTTTTTCAAGGCTGGAAAAGTAAAAACCAAACATGATGCTTTTTATTTTACAAAAACTATACAAGATTGCTGGTGAGAATTAAAACTAAGACGTAACATAGTATTGTGGCCATACTTGGGGCCATAAAAAATAGAGTATATAGAAAGAAGATCTCTAAGCGTTCTAAGTGCTCAAGAGTCAGAGAAGAGGAGAGATGGTGTTCAGTGATTGTCTAGTTTGTACCAACAGAATAATTATAGTCAAGGTCAAGGATAGTAATAAAGCACATATTAGCCTCCACCAAAGTGTATAGATCAGAGCTGGATTTCTCCAAGAATGTGTGTTCACTTAACCTTCACCCAGTGCCTGTCCAGTGGTAAGTTGGACTATAGGAGAAAGTTGTAAAGGGTAGCTAAAGACACAGATTGTGTTTTAGAAACCCACCAATTCACACGTTCGCAGTCCAGAAGTTCCTATCACGAGCTATCGCGTAACCACAATGTAAGGAAATGCCACGAATAGAGTCTCCTAATAGAATCTATTGTAAACAAAAAGGATTAGTATTAGCAGGATGACTCGTTCTCAACAAGAAATATAATCAGGAGCACACACACCACCCAGATTCAACTGTATAGGTACGTTGGACAGAGAGCATAAATAAATCTCGTCCTCTGTACAGTTCATACGAAGCTCTCTGTTTCCCATTCGTCTCTAAGATGGCTGGGCAGCATCCGATAAGGCCCACCAGAAGATTAGACTATCCCTTTATATTGCAGTAAAACTATTAAAAAGAATTTGTATAGGCTACACCATATAGTCTAACACCTGTCTATGTGGACTGGGCAGGAAATAAAATAAATCTCTCCCTCTATGTAATACACTGGAAAGTTTCCAGAATTGACTGCATATATAAAACATATGGGTCACATATATTCAAGCCCATTTAAAAAGTAAATCAATTTCCGTCCCTATGTAAATATATATAATTATTAAAAAGCAGACGCAGCCTGTTCTGTCTATAAAAGTACAAAGCAAGAATGTATGATTTACCACTTTACTTGTATGTTTGTGCAGGGCAATGTCCTCGAATTCATTCAGTTCCCAATCCACTGGCAACCCTCCTATCAATCCCTTTTCACGGTAGACTGCTCCCAGGTTTTACATCTGCATCGTAAAAAGTGATCCATAATATAAACCAATCGTCATCATAACACCTGTGCCAACTTAGTGTCTAGGAGAGATAATAATTAACTATTTACCGATACCGGATGTCCGAATAATAACAAGTATGCTCCCAGTGATCAATAGATATTACTTTGCCTTTTGTTCGAGGCAACGGCAAAGGGACGCAGTCCAAATATAAAAAACAGTCCCTAGTCTGTATTCTCCCTACGGAAAAAGTTTAAAGGAACTGATGATATTTACAACATCATTAGTCCTCCCAGTAATCCCCCACTAAAGTACATCTATTAAAATTTACCTGAAATACAAACAGTGTATCTAGAAATTTGTTGTTGATCAAGCGCCCAGCCGTCAGTCACCGCGTTGAGGCTCATGGTGATTGGAGCTGAGATTTTAAACTCGAGTGGAAACCCTGATAAGTTTCCTCCCTGAAAAGATAAAATAACCGCAAAGAACAAACAATGTAATTGCTATATCTTCGGTGTGAGGCATTTGGAGCATTACATCCTGGAATCTAAAGAACCCAAGTCCACTTACTAGAGAAAGTAGCGTCTTCCAGCCTGATCTCCCGTCTGCACAGTCTGTTTGGACGCCATGATGTTTTGTAGGCAACGTGTTGCGGTCACCTGATCCGCCTCCCTACGTTATTCTGATAACTCTGTGAAACTAGGTCACAAAGATAAGCTCCATCTTGGAAGGGTAAAATGCAAGTAAAAACTTGGAAGGAGATTCTTTCTTTGAGGTATTTGGGTCCGATGTTGTGGAGGGATTTGTAGGCGTGGGTGAGTAGCTTGAAGGTTACTCTCTTTCCAACGGGGAGCCAGTGGAAGTCTTGCAGGTGTTGGGTCATGTGCTCCTGTCGTGGGATGCCGAGGATGAGTCTGGCAGCGGTGTTTCAGATGGTCTGGAGTTTCTGAAGCAGGGATTTGTTGATTCCCGCGTAGAGGGCGTTACCGTAGTCCAGTCTGCTAGTGATGAGGGCGTGGGTGACGGTCTTTCTGGCTTCGGGTGGGATCCACTTGAAGGTCTTGCTGAGGATGCGGAGGGAGTTGAAACAGGTGTAGGCGACGGCGTTAACCTGGCGGGTCATGGTGAGGGAGGAGTCTAGAATGACGCCGAGGTTCCTGGCGTGGTTCGTAGGGGTAGGTGGGTTTCCGAGGGCGGAGGGCCACCAGGAGTTGTCCCACACGGAGGGGGAGGGTCCAAGGACGAGGACCTCTGTCTTCTCTGAGTTCAGTTTTAGGCAGCTGTCGCTCATCCAGGCAGCGACGTCCTTCATTCCTTCTTGGAAGCTGAGTCTGGTGTCTTCGGGGTTCTTCGTGAGGGAGAGGATGAGCTGGGTGTCGTCAGCGTAGGATACTATGCTGAGCCCATGTTGTCTGACGATGGCGGCGAGGGGGGCCATGTAGATGTTGAAGAGTGTGGGGCTGAGTGAGGATCCCTGGGGTACACCGCAGCTGATCTCTGTGGGCTCGGAGAGGAAGGGTGGGAGTTTGATCCGTTGGGTTCTGCCGGTGAGGAAAGAACGGATCCAGTCGAGGGCGAGTCCTTGTATGCTGGCGTCGTGGAGTCTGGTTGCGAGAGTGCGGTGGGATACGGTGTCGAAGGCCGCGGAGAGGTGTAGCAGGATGAGGGCCGCGGTGTGTCCCTGGTCGAGTAGCATGCGGATGTCGTCGGTGGCGGCGAGGAGGGCGGTCTCGGTGCTGTGGTTGCTGCGGAATCCGGATTGGGAGGAGTCGAGAATGGAGAGAGTTAGCTATATAGTGCTAAATCTTTAAAAACTCACATCTCCGGTTCCCTACATTGTATTTTTTTTAATGTCATTTCATAGATAAAAATATTTCCTATTTTTATAAATTGGTGTTGGCTTTTTATTGTGTGTTGTTTCTTAACTGGTCGCTTATTGGTCGCGCTATAACGGGACAAAGTCAAAGTTTCAGGCCGACCGCGATAGAGCCCTGCGCTGCTACCCCTCGCGGTAGGCTTTGGTCAAAGTTTTTACCTTCTGACTTAGAAACTTTCTTGGAGCTCTTTCTGCCAGGGTCCCTCGATGTTCTCTACCAGTCCAGATTTGGTGAGGGATCGCTGGCTTGCCTTTCGACGAGCTCCCGGTCAACCTACGGAAGTCAGACCTCTGGAACTTTCCAGCGGGAAGAACCAAGGATCCAGGCCGGCTCGTAGTTGAAGGTGGGTGGCTTGACTCTCGCAGCTGGTGCCGGTCAAGTCTTTTACCTTCGGACTTAAAAACTTTTACGGAACTTTTTCTCCCGGGGTCCCTCGATGCTCTTCACCAGGCCAGTTTCGGTTCGCCGGCTTGGCTTTCGACCAGCTCCAGGTCAAACTCTGGAAGTCGGAGCTCCGGGGCTTTTCAGCGGGACAAACCTGGAGGGCAGGCCGGCTCGCGGTTGAGGGTCGCCAGCTTGGCTGGCCAGGTCGAGTCAGTCCACTTATGGAGCTTTTTTCCAAAGTTGTTCCAAACGTCTCCAAACTTCTTCCTGAAATTCCTGTGATTGTCCCAATGTGTCCAACACTTACTCCAAGGGTTTGGAAGCTCCAAGATGGTCCTAAAGTTTGGGACTTCAGTTCCCACATCCACTTGAACAAAACCCTTACAAATCCACTAGAAACGCTCCAGGCTAGGGATTCTTGGTGGTGATGGTCCAGGTGAGCTCTGTTAAACTGTAGCTTGCAGGGAGTCCACTCTTTATTCCTCTTGAAGCCAGTTAGGTCCAGGGGGCTGTAGTTCCAGATTGTGCAGCAGGTGCAGTCAGTTAGAGTGCAGGGCCTGGTTGGTGCAAATCAAACTTCCAACATGGATCCTTCTTTTTCTGTTGTTTCAAGCAGCAGATCTGAGAGGCTTTGCCCCTCTCAGATACTTATTCAGTGTTCTCAGGAATCAATCAGGAGGGCATTCCTGTCCAATGAGTTGCAGAGCAACACCCCAGAGCATAACCATTCCCTCCAAAGTATGGCACAATAGTCTCCCAGAAAGCACTATTCTTCCAAAATTCAAAATGGCTACAGTCTCAGCAGAGAGGCAAGAGCTGGCTAAACCAACCTCAAGGATGGGTCATCTCCATAGTCTCCCTCTACCTGGCATCTGTACATCTCTTCCTTAAGCCTGCCAACTGGCTGGGTTCAGAGGGGATGGGTGTTGATGGACCTGGCTTCTTCTGCCTGTCCCCTTCTTCCTTTGAAGCTCATGGTTTACAACCCCTCCCCCTTGCTCTGGCATTCCTGTGTAACAGAACCCTCTCCTCCCAAATGGCTCCTCACCCGGGTGCCACTTATCACTTCATCAAAGCAGTCTGACTAATCCACTTAACTCTGACCAATCAGGGTAGACCACTGGAAGGCTGAATTTAGGCTTGCAGACAAGAAAGTCTAATAACTTATTTTCTGTTTAATTTAGGATAAATCCAACAACAGCATATTGTTGGATTTATCAATACCATTCTCCTAAGTCCTTGAATTATATTTTTCGTTTGTACCTTGCTGTAATTATGGATTCATAAACTATTGCAATGTTAACCTATGTGGCTGGGATCTACAATGGGAAAATGAAATGTCCAATTTCCCCAGCACCAGGGCCTATAAAACTACTTTTATAAAGACCCTGCTTATAACTACCTGAACCTCCACCCCTGGGACACCTAGCGGAGATCCTGTGGGTACCTAATATGCCATAATATTGTAGTTTATCAATTTTAAAGTGCACTTAACACCAAAGTCAAGTTTGGGCACAATTTATGTTTAAAAGCCGTTCTGCAACACGGGGCTGCTTTTAAAATGACCTCAGGCTCTCAGCAGTGCACACATGCAAGCACAGAAAGCTCTCAGGTATGTCAATTCTCGAACCTCTTAGTATAATACCTTCTTGCGTGACGGAAAGTTCTTCCTACACATTTTTGAATTTTTTTAATTTGACGTTATCTGTGAGAGGTCAAGTATCTTTCCTCTATGATTGCACTCCAATGATACCATTGAGTATGAGCATGTTTCTGTCTGTGTTAGTAGCAGCAATGATTTGCTCAATGGAAAGAACTGCAAGGGTGCTGGACTTTACTATGAAACTGATTTACGCTTCAGCCACTTTAGACGTTGCACAGTGACACTGTAACGGTACTCGTGAGAAGTAAAATGCAGGTTTTAATAGTGTAATCATACTCTTGCAATCACAACCCCCACCTCTCAATGCAAGGGGGCATCTTAGCCTTCAGATTTCCGAAATGGTGAGCAACGCCTGGAGGTCAGTGACAAGGGTGAAATGCTTTCCGTACAGAAACACATGAAAATGTCACAAGCCCACAATACAGCCAGGCTATCTTTTTCTGGCTTAGAATAGACACGTTCAGTCTGAGTTAAATTTCTGCTAGCATATACCACAATATGTCTCTAAGTATTTGGATGTCCATTGTTCTGAGCAAGTCTTGCGCCTAACAGGCCAGGCTTGCATCTACTATGACCTAATTATATTGGATCAAAATAGGCCATTCCAGTTGTATTTTCAATTGCGTGTTTTCATTTTCTTGAAACTCTTGTGACATTCAGAGGACCACTGGAAAGGAATATTCTTCTTTGTCAACTCTGATAATGGGGCACTGACTGTGGCAAAGTCACAAATGTATCTGGGACAATAGCTGGCCATGCCTAAAAAGGATTCCAACATGGTTACATCCTGAGGGGGACAAGTGGATGACAATGTTTGTACCTTTTCAGGGTCAGGAGTCATGCCCCCTACAGAGAAAATATGCCCAAAGAATTTGAGTTTGGTTTGTGAAACTCACACTTTTCTGCATTTGAAGTGGGACCTGCATCAGCGGGTAGGCAGCATACTTGTGTAAGAGCTTTGTCATGCTCCTATTGTGTGGCCCCAAACACTAGTATATTATCACTGTAGTTAAAAGCATGTGTGATAGGTTGAATTACTCGGCTAATAACATCCTGAAAGATTTCTGCAGCCGACGACACACCAAAGCTGTCTTTTGTATCTGAACAAGCCAACATCGGTTGAAAAAGTAGTAATGTGCCTACAGTTCTCTTCCAGCTCGAGTTGATGGTATTCTTTGTTCAAATCAGGATGGGAGAAGACTTTGGCGCCATTCAGCTGTTTAATCATGTCCGTTATGTGTGGACATGGATGTCTTTCTCTCTCGTTTGCTTTGTTGGCCTGGCGTATATCAACACAGTTGCGCACTCCACCTCCACTGTCCTTTTTATCACGATGGGTGAAACCCATGGCGTCAGACCAGTAGAGTGTTCCATGATATCATGCTTTAACAATGTCTCTAGTTCTTTCTCAACTGCCTCCTGTAAATGAAAAGCAATCAGACAGTGTCGTTGAGCAACAGGATGAATATCCTCAGTAATGTGAAGTTGCACCTTCATGGTCTTAATGTGTCCCCAGTTCATGAAACAACAACGGGAATTGACTTACTATTTCAGAATGTGCATTGAGGTCGTAATTGATTTATATCAGTCCCATGTCAGCAGCAGTTCTGAAACTGAGTAAACATGCTCTTGAAGTACCTTGGAGAACACAAATTGGTGCGTGTACTGTTGTTTTCTTGTGTCTCATGGTTGCTACGAATGACCCTTTACTTTGTAGTGGAAGCCTGTGTGTACACCTTTTTTTTCAATGGCGTTAAACGTGGTACCAGAGACAGTTCTTTTTATTTTTCTGCCTGCATGATATTGATTGATGCACCACTGTCTATAATAAAAGATATAGGGCAGCTATTCACCTTTAGTGTGATCTTGGTGCACTGTTCAAATATGTTTGGTCGCTTCACGTGGCGATCTCTCTTTGACTTGTGTTCTTCTTTGCAAGCAGCCAATCCTACATGTGCACATCTTTCTGCAGTCGACATCAACATTGCACATCCATCTTCTTCCCCGTCGCTCGATGATGAGGTTGAAGAGCCTTTGGAAGATGAAACTGATGACGATCGACTTCATTTAGTCTCTACTTGCCTCAATTCATGTTGCAATTTAGCATTGTGGGCGTGGCTAGAATGCTTCTGGAACTTTCCTGCGTTCATTTTCTCTTCTCGGCGTGACACACTTAGTTTGTATTTCACTCTGCAGACAGTTATTAAATGGTTTTCTTTCCCACAGCCTTTGCATATCTGTCCAATGGCAAGACATTTACTTTTGTGTGGAAACGAAAATCCACATCAGAAACACAATTTCCTTTTCTTCAAAGACATCGTCTTTTGAACCTCCATTTTGTTTTTGCTTACTTTTCATGCTCAACGCTGATTAATTCTGGGTTATTCCAGCTTCCATATCAGCAGCCTGTCGATCTGCATGTTCCTCAGCTCTTGAAGCCACGAGTACTTTTTCTAGACTGAGTGTCTCTCTCAGCATGCATTGTCTGAATGAATCGGAGGCACCCATTGATGACTGAGATTCATGGCGTTTTCGTCACTGAATTCTCTGAACTTGCAGGGCTTGATTAGGGCATCAAGTCTTTCAACAAACTCATCCATCGTTTCACCAGCTTGCTGTCTTGGCTGGTTGAAAATGTACCTTTCATAGACAACATTCGGCATTGGACTGAACTTGGCCCCCAACGTTTCTTTGATTTGTTGGTATGATACTTCCTCCGCTTGTGGTATTTTTTTTTATCACTTCTTTCATTCCATCACCTACAAGGTTCTTTAAGTTTTTGATGATCTTTTTGTCATCTACTTCTTCTAGAAAATCTATGAAGTCACCAAACGTATGGATCCATGCAGTCCATCTGGTGCCAAAATTCTGCTTTTTGGCAGTGTCCAATGGTGGTGGAGGTTTCAGGAACACGTCTGCGCCGTATTTGGCGCTCCTTATTGAAGCCACTGACAAATTTCACTATTCTGAGTAGCTTTTCATCAGATTGGATGTCACCAGTTACTTTGGATGCATCGGCCTCGGACCAGGCCCGATCGGAGACCAGGTGGCACTTCCTTCATGCACTTGTACTCTCTATACTGTTGTCACTGCCTTAGCGTTTCTTTGCGTCTGATCATGTCTACCTTTAGTGCTTTCTCGCGCCTGGTTGTCACTGCCATTAGAGCTTCATCGTACCTGGCTGTCGCTACCTTTAGCGTTTCTGCTTTGTATAGCCAATAGCTCTGTGTTAAGCTGTGGCGCAGTATGTCTACTTTCAGCCTTACCAGTGGGCTTCTGGCAGGATGGCGGCATATTGACTCCACATACGCCAACCATAGACTGCTTCTTGGGGCTCACAAGGCATGCATGAGCAGTTTGCTGGACCTCGGCTAACTCTCAGGGAGAGCAGTCTTGTTTCTTCTGGGCATGTATCCCCTACTTGTCGCCAGTTGTCGTGTCCACCCCAGCTCTGGAGCTCCAAAATGATCATGTCACACAAGGAGCTCTGTAGTACATTTCTTTATTCTATGGCATGCAACCGTTAACTGAACACTATACATCATAGACTTTAGTGACCACTCCCAGACACACCCAAATACCTCCTACCTGATTACATAACTTTGTAAGGAGTCTGTCGAGGACCACAAGGGTCCTGCTGGACATGATCACACAACACTACACCCTCTTGTACTTCTCTTTGTCTATTGCCCATCTCTCTCTTTCCCACAGCCCTCAGTGTTGTGCTTGCCATTGTGTGCATCTCCCCCTACTTTGCTTTCTCACTTGTGTGTTTCTCCCTCATTCCACATTGCACTCTCTTGGCTTGGTGCCTCAGTTACCACACACTCCATGTTGCTCTCTCTTGCCTGAGTTATGTACTTCTCCTGCCGCCCCCAGTGTTGCTTTAAACCCTGCTCTCAATGATGCTTCTCCCCACCAACACCCTCCGAGTTGCTTCCCCACCTACTTTTTTTTATACTTCTGCGCTACTTTTTTTTTAATTGCCTAATCCAAGTTGGATTAGTAAAAAAAAAATGTTTTTTAAAAGAGCACCTGTGCATTTTGTAGGGGCTTACATGCATGGTGCATGCCCCTACAAAGTGAGACAGCCCTATTGCATAGCCATTGTCACAGCCCTATAGCGTAGCCATTGTGTCACTGGCTCTAGTGCAAAGAAGGAAATGGGCCCCCTGGATGTTGTTTGAATTATAAAATGCAGCAATAATCAGGGTTCAGTGGGCGCCGGAGCAACAGCACCTGCTGCACCAATGGAAGCTATGCCCGACACAGCTACAGCGGGCATATCATAGCACCTTTTTTTTATTTTTTGGGATTCCTCTTTAGCCATGCTGCACCGCATCAGTAAAAACCACTGACAATGTAGATAGGTCCCAAAGGTGAGACCTATGTGCTTTGCCAATGCTTGTTAAACACGGGGAGAGTAGGAGATAAAGTGCTGTTAAACCAGGGCTGGGAACCTGATTCCCCAGTTCCAAGGTCAGCAGCTCTAGTCACTGGACCCCATCTCTTCCCCTAAGATTCAAACTCTTAACATCAAGCACTTCAGCGACCCACACAGGGGTGGCAAAGCACTCTAGAAATGTTATAAAACAATACTCTGAGGCAGAGGTAAAAGTGGGCAGGGGAGTTGGGGAACAACGTACCCAAACTTTATTAATGTGATCAAAACAGTTCCCATACTGTTTATTTCAAAACAACCATCCATGATCTTCGGGAAGAACACTTCCATGTGGGACCACGTGGCCAGCAGAACTCGGCCCAACTCCCACTCCAACAGACCATGCACGCAACCATGGCATCATCCTCGACAGCTAACTGACCATGAAAAGATAAGTCAACGCAGTCACCTCATCCTGCTTCCACAGAATCTTCAGATAGATCCCAATCAACACCAGAAAGACCATCAAGCAGGCTCTAGTCACCAGCTGCCTCAACTACAGCAATGCTCTCTACGCAGGAATTTCTACCCAGGTCTTCCGAAGACTCCAGACCATACAGAAAACTGCAGCCAGACTCATCCAGGTCCTCCCCAAACGTAACCACATCAACCACACCTCAGAAACCTCCACTGGCTCCCCATTCAGAAAAGATGCCATTTCAAGATCCTCACGCATGCCTACAAAGCTCTACACGATCAAGGACCATCCTACATCAAGCATCGACTGAACTTCTTCATAATCGCAGGACTTTCTACCACAGGCTTGGACCCTACAGCACTATAAACACGTCATTTCCCCAATGCACAGGCCAGGATTAAAATCAGTGACCATGCAGTTACACCCACAGGCATCTGAAGTTATCGCACTTACCAACCGGCTATTCTACCAGAAAAATGTTTTTCCCCACAGATACATTTATGTTGCATTTAGTTTTCATTTAAGGCCTATGGATCATATTTTATATGCAATTACCTGTAAGTGAAAGCAAGCGCGCAGCCCCCATTAGGCTAAAAAGGGCTTTAACCTCCATGCCTCCCCCCTCAGGGTCGGGCGCTGGGCTGGAGATGAGGGCCTCTAGGCCTGACACCTCCACAACAATTGCTCTCATCCTCGTAAGGAAGTTTACAAACTTTATAAACCTCTGTTCGTTTTTATTCTGTGAACACCCCTGCTCAACTCTGTAAACCTAACCTTTTCCGCTCAGAGTTAACGAGCAGTGAAGTGCAGTATTTAAACTGAGTGGGGGACAGGTGTGAAATCACAGCTGGGTTGAATCTGCTGTTATCACATGCTTCCTCATTTACAAATAAACAATTCCATGAAAAGAAAGAATCAAATGGCAATTAAATACAGAGTCGTGGATCCGACAGAAAGATGTACCGTGACGCCCTTGAACATACATTTGAATATTGGTTTTATTTTGTTGACCTGTAGGAGCAATGATAGTGTGCAGCGCTATTTTTAAAAAAAATGAGCAAAAGAAAGATTGCATTCTTACATCTGGTAAAAAGTAGTCTGTCAATAATTCTATTTCATGCATGTAATATTCAGTTTGAAGTAGGTGGGCATATGTGCCAGTACTGACACCCTTGCAGACATTTATGTAAAACTTCAGCAGTTTCGAATCGTCTCATTTTATCAGTCTCAGAAGGATGAAAGTCTATCACTGACTTGATCTCAGTACACCTGCCATTTATAGTCATAAAAAACACTGTAATCTTTTGTAACAATTGCTTCCTGAGCTTAAAATTATATAGTCATTAAATAAAAACAGAAAGCTTTCTTTAAAGGTAAGGCTCCAATGGCTATTTACTAAAACACCTAAAAAAAAAAGTCTCTAAAGTACCAAGAACACACCAGTTACGGGACTTTCATTGAAACAAAAAATGCATTGCACTAGAAAAGAATAATGCTCAATTGGGTTGTGAAGAAATGGTAGGCAGTCAGAATTAATTAACGAATTAGCAGTGGTGTTTTTTCATTAAAGAGCACTTCAACTGATGTATTTTAGTATGCTTGCAATATATTTTTAAAGTGTTGAAGTCTATACCCATTGCGTCCTTTGACGCTTCTTGAAAAGTTTGTTTCCTGAATGACAGTGATCAAGTGCAATGATGTAGCGCACTGTAAAGTTTTGTCCTGTCCGAGTATGAATCCTTTCCAAGCTTGTCTAGTAAAGTGCATACAACATTGGGGCTGATTCACAAAGATAGTAGTAAATCTACACTCAGAGGTTTACGTCTTCCTCCAAGTGTAGAGATACTACTTTCTGAAATACACAAATTCTGCATGGAATCCACATGGAAAGGTGCACCTGGAGCAGGTTTGCATGGGGAGTCCTTGGAAAATCATATTATTCCCAAATTTAGATCCTGTTTTCTCTGTAAAAAGATTTCAGTGGCAGAGAACTCCACACTAGAAGCTCTCAGGATGTCTTGGAGAAGCTTAGTTGTCAGTGGAACTCAGGAGTATGCATGTGCTCTCCCTCTAATGATGTACCTTAGAAAACCTTAATCCGGTTATATGAGGCTTCCAAAAGGTACAGTGCAGGGGCCGCATACAGCACACCCTCTTGTTAAATGAACAATGTCTAGCTGCTGCCTGGTAAGAAGCCTGAAAACAAATAAATTCTTGCCAGCCCACTCTTTGATGTGTTTTTCTATTACTTTTGTCATACTTTCTTACACTCTTTACTTATTCCCTCCTTTCAGTCCATTTCTATTTTTTTCTTTGTGTCTCTGTTTTGTTTCTCATTCGTTTCTTTATTTCTTGCTACTCCTTTCTTGGACTCCTTTCTGACTCTTCCGCTCCTTTCCTTGTTTGTTTCTATGGTTTCTTCTTTCATCCTCTTCTTCAATACTTCTGTTTTTTCCTTTCTCTCCTTTGTTCTTTTTTTGCTTCATTCTCACTTTTTTCATTGTGCCTTTCTTTCTTGCTTTCTTCCCTTTCCATCTCATATTTGTTCTGTTTCTTCACTTTGCATTTTACTTCTTTCATTACTTTTTTCATTTCTTTCTACCCTTCCTTCTTTCCTCTCCTTCTTTCATTCCTTCCTCTCCTTGCATTCCTGCACTTCACCCATCCCTCCTTTACTGCTTGAATCATTAACATCAATCCTTCAGAATGTATGACATTTAATGGGCCTAGTTAGAAATGTAAAGTATATGTTAAAAAAATGTGCTTTCGTTGCGAGTGTACAGGGGAGTACTTGGGCATTTTACTCTAGGGCCTGTAAAACCTATACTTATAAAACGTATACTGTCCCTGCCATCAGTAATTCTTAATCCTGAGTCATTAAGGCTGGATGTGTTTCTGGTCAACAACCAATGTACTTTAGCGCAATTAGCTAGATAAGTGGGGTCTTTTGAGTCCTAGTTTATATAATCAGAGCAGTCATCCATTTTATAGCATGAGGCCACAAACAAGTAAGAACAAAGAGACAAAACAGTTTTACCCACAGGTCAACTTTCCAGAGACAGCTTGTCTGACATTGATGCCCTGTGCCAATTACATCAGGACTGGGTACTCTAAAAGGGCCGAGGTTAAGTTGTGTATCCCTTACATACATTTTAGGGTGTAGCTCAGAATGCTTTTCATTGGTCAGAAATAGCTCTCACTGGAGGAAAGGTTGGAGACCTTTATGCCACACTATTCCACCATCTGGCTGCAGGAATCCTGCTAGAGACATATTTTGCCTCAGACTAAGGGCTGGGTAGTGGCATCATGTGATGTACAGGTAAAGCCTAAACATACACCTGACGCATGAGCCCAAATCTCAGTTGTATTGTGGTGCCATGTATCTTCAGCATCTATGCCAGCATCACCTGCAGCAGCTAATTCCTCAGTACCTGATTGGCTTTCACAGGACAGCATCTTAGCAGACTGTGTACCATCTGTTGTGGGGTCCCTGTGCCAACCTGTTTGCTGACACCAAATTTCCATCATCTTGGTTTTTTTTAAATCTTCCTGGTGTAGATTGTTTCTGTAATTGTACCCAAGTCACTGTTGAGTCTTTATGGAGTTTATTATGATGAAGTGGCCCTGAGTGTTTGCTTGCTGCTGGAATATTGCCCCCTTGGCTGCCTTATAAATTGGTGACTGCAGTGACTTCCCAGTCTTTTACATCTTCTGTTATCTAGTTCCACTCCTTGTACTGATTGTAGAGCACTTATCATCTGCTACCACCAGAGTGCGTCTGCTCCTCTTATTTCTCACTCTGCGACCTGCTGCCTTAGGCCCATGACTGTTTTTAACACGTTGACTGTGTACCATCTAGTCTACCAATAGACATCCTGTGTTTTTATCTGGCAGGATTTGCCCCTCCTTCAATGCAAAAATGAGTTGAAAAGCAGAGCTTTGGACAGGCTCTACCTGACGTATTTGAGACTCTTTGAACGTCCATAAAGTTTGTGGCAATAAAACTATACTAATCTCTATCTATCACATGTCCACCCCATCCCACAGGAGTGCTCTCATGTTGGAAGTGAAGTGTTTTGGGAATTTGACTCAAATCTGAGTTCCAAAAAGAAATTAAGTATTTAACACTGTCCTTTTGTTTGGTGGGACTACAAATATAGCTGGCATTTGTAGGCAGAGTGCAGAGGAAAATATATGTTAAGAATGCAAAAGAAAAGCTCCATTCTGTCACTTGATAAAATGTCATTATATTTAGCCTTGGGCTATTGACTCAAACATTAAATTCAATGTTATCAACATCGGAAGTTAAATGAAACCCTTTGTGATTAATAAGTCCTATTAAAGACTTGATAAGTACATCAGTGGTGGCTGGTAGGGAACGGTGGAAGGGGGTATAATAAAAAAAAGAAATGTACCTGTTGGTCGCGCCGGTCGCCAGCCGCCACCTCTCCTCCACACAGGAACCAAGCACCTAGGCTCCCAGCCAATCGCAACGCTGAAATGCAGTGTTGTGATTGGTCTGAGCGCCGTGGTTCGGCGCTCAGATAGGGACTGGGCATGTTCTCCACCCAGGCTGTAATGCAGCCTGGGTGGAGAACATGCAAAGTGTGCATGAAGATTTGGCCGGGCCGAGAAGGCTGGCCAAACCCTAATGCGCACTTAAGGTGCAGCAGGGAGCGAGCCCCGCCCGCCGCTTCAACTGCAAGCTCAATGCAAAAAATAAAATGATAATAACGGAGCGGTATTATCATTTTATTTTTTGTATTGAGCTTGCAGTTGAAGCAGTGGGGCAACGCTCCTCTGCCTTAGCGGAGGAGCCGCTGCTGACATACATTAAAGAAAAGGAGCGACATACCGAATCTTGAGGAATGTCGCATGTGTTGGGCAGGGATGCTAAGATCAAGAAACAAAGTTTGACTCACTGTGTTCTGTCTGTCTGTCAACAGGAGCGGAAGTGACATCACACCATTTGACCAGAAGTGACATCACACACCATTTAACCATCAATTTAATCATACGAGTGACTGCATGATCCACCCATAACCATTTAAGAACCTCCTTTTCACTCCCCAAAGGCTAGCTGGAGACAACAAAGTGTATATAAAAAAAAGAAATCTGGACTTTTAGAGCTGTGCTTACTTTCCTATCCTGCCAATTCCTTCATGAACCCTGAAACCAGTAGTAGCAATGACAGTGGCTAGGGTTATCAAATGGCAAGCCAATTGTAGTAGCTTCTACAACTGGTTGCCTCTGACCAAGGTCAATGTGTACTGTAAGGGCACCATGGATATTTACATCTGGCCAGTTTCTGATTCTTGTGTCACTAGTAGCAAAATATTTCTAAATGTCAGTTACAGTTCAGGCTGTGGTAGTGACCAGGTGAAATCAAAACCACGAATATTTGATGGGAGATTGACATAAGGGTTTTCATGTAGCACCATAGAGCATAGATTCAGCAGCCTGTGGTATAGACCATGGACATGAAAGACCCTTCCTCGAAACAGCACGAGAGTTTTTCTCCTGTATTAACATCCTATCTTCCAAACAATTGAAAGGTTTTCTCCGCTGCCAAATGCAGTAAGATCATAAAAATATTTAAAGGAATATTGGTGTCCTGCATTATTTGCTATCGATTTTCCAAAATATTCTTTTGAGGTAGATGCCAAGGTATCTTATAAAGTTGTTTTTGTAGGTTGAAACCAATGCAACTTACTCAGTGTATTTAAGAATTCACTAATGATTGTCCCTGACCCTAGAACCTCAAATTTCAAATCCTGCTCATTCTGCTGGCCCCATGTGTATAGGGGCATATTATCAAGCCCCTATAGCCACCACAACGTCACAAAAAAGACGATAGGGTCAGCGCCCTATGACCAAGGCAGCGTTAAACCACATAACGTGGCTAAAAGCCACGTTAAGTGGCTTAACGCTGCCTTGGTAATAGGGCCCCTTTCACGCTAAAATTAGCGTGAAAGGGGCGTGCAGTGGGTGTTGCGGTGGGCGTTCCACCGCAACACCCATTCACTTCGACGCTGTCACCTATTATCAAGAGAGGCGATAATAGGTGGCAGCGCCGAAATTAAGACCAGGAAAATCCTGGTCTTAAGGTGAGCAAACGAGGAGAAATGCTTCATTTCTCCTCGTTTTGCTTTTCCATGTGTGCTGCCTTGTGCAGCACACATGGAAAAAGCAAAATGCCAAGATTTGTTTATGTACAGGAAGGTGTCCCTTCCTGTACATAAACAAACCTGTTTTCAAAAATGCCATTTCGTAACTTACATGTGTGCTGCATGAAGCAGCACACATGTAAGTTACAAAATGGCATTTTTAAAAACAGGTTTGTTTATGTACAGGAAGGGACACCTTCCTGTACATGAACAAACCTCCCTGCTCGCAGACACCCTTGCACTCTGGTGCCTGCGTTGGCGTTAAGTCGTGAGACTTAGCGCCATCGCAGGGGGAAAAGCCAGGCTGCACCATATCATTGTAGGTGCAGCCTAGCGTTTCCGAAGTGGCGATGAGAGGCGTTAAGCCAAGGAGGCTAACGCCTTTCATCGCCACTTCCTTGCTAATGTGCCACACAGCATTTTCCATCCATTCGTTTACAACTCCTTCAGGAAAACCCTTAACCTCTGTAAAGAATGTGCAACTCACACCAATGTTAGTGTTTCTTGGTGACACATTGACCAAATATTGCCAGGAAACGGCCACCCTTATTAAGCAGTGTGCCATAAGAGTGAAAAGGGCTCCTACATGTCATTTTCACTCTAGTTCTGAAAATGGCTTTGCCCAAGAAGTTTGGGGCTTATTTACAAGCCCCTTGCGCCACCCGTACGTCACTTTTCCATTGTTAAAAATGACGCAAAAATGGCGCAGTTTGGGTCTAGTTGCGCCCCCGAGCAAAATAGTTACGGGATATTTTGTTCAGTTAAGCCACGCTTGAACCCGTCACACACGCTTCCCACAGTTCCCATACTTTTCTTTTAACCCCTTCGGTGCTTATGACGAGCTGGACTCGTCATGGCACACAGTGCTCGTGTGCTCATGACGAGTCCAGCTCGTCATAAGACTACCCACGGGGAAGCGCTGGCGCTCCCCGTGGGAATCCGATCGTCGGGTTTTTGGGGGAAGGCAGGGAAGGGCTTCCCCTGCCTCCCCCGCCCCCCGCCCTCCCCATCAATGACGTCAGCGCGCGAGGCGCGCTGACATCATTGAGGGTTTCCTTTCTTCCCGACGCGCTGGAAGCCATTTGCTTCCAGCGCGTCGGGAAATCAGGTGAGTTTTGGCTCGGGGAGGGGGTTTGAATCAAAAGAGGCATCGAGGGAAAGGAAAGGGTTTTCCTTTCCCCCGATGCCTCTTTTGTGCATTCCTGCTGCACGATCATGTGATCGTGCAGCAGGAATGCCCACGAGGGAGGGAGGGAGGGTGATTTACGCAGCTGTAGTGTAGGAAAGGCACTATTCATTTACCCAACGAGGTAGCACTTAGTGATTAGCCAGTAGAAAGTACTCCAGTTGAGTAGAGGTATTGCACAAAACGGTGGCATCTTCGTGGATAAATATGCAGGGCAGATGTGCCTTTTCTCCATTTCCAACGTGAAAAGTTAGCTGTAATCCTTGATGGAGGTCTTTGCATCCTTCATTTTCTCGAGCGCAATTCTCGTGTAGAATTCGTGAGCGTGGAGATGTGCCTTCTCTCCATTTACACCCTGAAAAGTTAGCTGTAATCCTTGATGGAGGTCTTTGCATCCTTGAATTTCTCGAGCGCAATGCTCGTGTAGTTCCTGTGACCAGGAGGTTCCTTCTCCTCGTCTGCCGCTGAGATCGTGCTCTGACCCTTTATAACAAGAGGCATGTGAACGGGCCTAGAAGCCCCGCTCGTTTGGCCCCGCCACACATACACTAGCGGTATGCAACGTCTGCCCGCCCTTTCCCCACTATGATGGACAGCTTACTCAAAGGACCCCGGCGCTTTCGGCGCGGTGGCAAAGTTACAGACACACAGGTCACTGGAGACAATTCTTCTGGTCCTTTACGCAGCTGTAGTGTAGGAAAGGCACTATACATTTACCCAACGAGGTAGCACTTACTGATTAGCCAGTAGAAAGTACTCCAGTTGAGTAGAGGTATTGCACAAAACGGTGGCATCTTCGTGGATAAATATGCAGGGCAGATGTGCCTTCTCTCCATTTCCAACGTGAAAAGTTAGCTGTAATCCTTGATGGAGGTCTTTGCATCCTTCATTTTCTTGAGCGCAATTCTCGTGTAGAATTCGTGAGCGTGGAGATGTGCCTTCTCTCCATTTACACCCTGAAAAGTTAGCTGTAATCCTTGATGGAGGTCTTTGCATCCTTGAATTTCTCGAGCGCAATGCTCGTGTAGTTCCTGTGACCAGGAGGTTCCTTCTCCTCGTCTGCCGCTGAGATCCTGCTCTGACCCTTTATAAACAAGAGGCATGTGAACGGGCCTAGAAGCCCTGCTCATTTGGCCCCGCCACACATACACTAGCGGTATGCAACGTCTGCCCGCCCTTTCCCCACTATGATGGACAGCTTACTCAAAGGACCCCGGCGCTTTCGGCGCGGTGGCAAAGTTACAGACACACAGGTCACTGGAGACAATTCTTCTGGTCCTTTACGCAGCTGTAGTGTAGGAAAGGCACTATACATTTACCCAACGAGGTAGCACTTACTGATTAGCCAGTAGAAAGTACTCCAGTTGAGTAGAGGTATTGCACAAAACGGTGGCATCTTCGTGGATAAATATGCAGGGCAGATGTGCCTTCTCTCCATTTCCAACGTGAAAAGTTAGCTGTAATCCTTGATGGAGGCCTTTGCATCCTTCATTTTCTCGAGCGCAATTCTCGTGTAGAATTCGTGAGCGTGGTTAAGCAGATGTGTCTTCTCTCCATTTACAACCTGAAAAGTTAGCTGTAATCCTTGATGGAGGTCTTTGCATCCTTGAATTTCTCGAGCGCAATGCTCGTGTAGTTCCTGTGACCAGGAGGTTCCTTCTCCTCGTCTGCCGCTGAGATCGTGCTCTGACCCTTTATAAACAAGAGGCATGTGAACGGGCCTAGAAGCCCCGCCCGTTTGGCCCCGCCACACATACACTAGCGGTATGCAACGTCTGCCCGCCCTTTCCCCACTATGATGGACAGCTTAATCAAAGGTTCCCGGCGCTTTCGGTGCGGTGGCAAAGTTACAGACACACAGGTCACTGGAGACAATTCTTCTGGTCCTTTACGCAGCTGTAGTGTAGGAAAGGCACTATACATTTACCCAACGAGGTAACACTTACTGATTAGCCAGTAGACAGTACTACAGTTGAGTAGAGGTATTGCACAAAACGGTGGCATCTTCTTGGATAAATATGCAGGGCAGGTGTGCAGAATTCGTGAGCGTGGTTAAGCAGATGTGCCTTCTCTCCATTTCCAACGTGAAAAGTTAGCTGTAATCCTTGATGGAGGTCTTTGCATCCTTCATTTTCTCGAGCGCAATTCTCGTGTAGAATTCGTGAGCGTGGTTAAGCAGATGTGGCTTCTCTCCATTTACACCCTGAAAAGTTAGCTGTAATCCTTGATGGAGGTCTTTGCATCCTTGAATTTCTCGAGCGCAATGCTCGTGTAGTTCCTGTGACCAGGAGGTTCCTTCTCCTCGTCTGCCGCTGAGATCCTGCTCTGACCCTTTATCCCCTTCGGTGCTTATGACGAGCTGGACTCGTCATGGCACACAGTGCTCGTGTGCTCATGACGAGTCCAGCTCGTCATAAGACCACCCACGGGGGAAGCGCTGGCGCTCCCCCCGTGAGAATCCGATCGTTAGGTTTTTTTTTTGGGGAGGCAGGGGAAGGGCTTCCCCTGCCTCCCCATCAATGACGTCAGCGCGCGAGGCGCGCTGACATCATTGAGGGTTTCCCTTTCTTCCCCGACGCGCTGGAAGCCATTTGCTTCCAGCGCGTCGGGGAAATCAGGTGAGGTTTGGCTCGGGGAGGGGGGGGGTTTGTATCAAAAGAGGCATCGAGGGAAAGGAAAGGGTTTTCCTTTCCCCCAATGCCTCTTTTGTGCATTCCTGCTGCACAATCATGTGATCGTGCAGCAGGAATGCCCACTAGGCACCAGGTTTTTTTTAATTTTTGTGTTGGGGAGTGGCCAAAAGGGCAAGGGTTGCTCCCCTTTTACGGGGGTGAATATTTTATTTATACTGTTAGGCCCACCTACCCCTTAGCTTGGCTGGTGGATTGTGTTTGGACTGGTGCATTATTTGCATATGTGATTGTAATGGTTTTTTTCTCCTTTTTATTCTAGTGTAAAGCTTTTGATTCCTGTTTGCGGTTTCGGCAGTTGTGGTTCTGCAGTTTTGCGTAATTGCATTTATTTGGTAAGAAAAATATTTTTGTTGTGTGTACTCCAAATGAGTATTATTGTCATGCATGAATGAATTTTTTGTAAGTGGTGCCATAATGGCAGCATATTTGTTAGTGTTCAGAGCATGAAATTCTTTGCGATGTTTTGCATTGTCTTATGTGTAATTTTTTTCTTCTTCTTTTTTAGTGGGATATTGTTGATCCTTACTGTGTCTGTGCAGAGTAGGTGGTGGTGAGTCTAGCTGCTTCTGTCACGTGAGTGGTATAGTGTTGGAGTATATAGGTCTTTGTGATAAAGCTACATTTTGTTTATTTCTTTTTTTTACAAAGGGTTTGTTGTTGTTGACTTGTTTGACAAGTAACCTTTATTACTTATATTACCTTTATTTATTTAGGTGTAATTGCACCAGAACTGTATTTACTAATGTTATTTCTCGGCCGATTGCTACCCTGGTAGCAATTCCCCCTATATCTCAGGATGAGTTTCTTATATTAAGCACTAAGGTTAAATCTGGTTCCCCTTTGGACCCAATGAGGCCTGCCCAATTTAGAGATTGTCTATCTATACTTCTCTCGCCCCTATGCCAGTTGATTAATTCTTCTTTTGTTACAGCAATGGTCCCTCTGGCATGGAAGCAGGCTAGGGTGATCCCCCTGCTGAAAAAACCCTCATTGGACCCTACTGAGCCGGAGAATTTTCGACCTATTTCTCTTTTGCCTTGGGTCGCTAAGATCGCGGAGGCTCATACTAATAAGGTTCTTTCGGACTTCTTGAACAATAGCGGTATCTTAGACCGCTCCCAGAATGGTTTCCGCTCCGGTCATAGTACCGAGACAGCACTATTAGTAGTGAGTGAATACCTGCGGACCATTCTGGATGAGGGTCAAACGGCGGCTCTGATACTGCTTGACCTCAGTGCCGCGTTTGACACGGTCTCCCATCAGATCCTCCTGCACTGTTTAGAGGAAGCAGGGGTAGTCGGCTCGGCACTGGAATGGTTTCGGTCTTTTTTGTCCGACAGATCTTTTCAGGTCTCCGCCCCCCCCTTCCTCTCTCATGCCCACTCCATCAAACAGGGGTTCCCCAGGGCTCGGCGCTGAGCCCTACTTTGTTTAATCTCTATGTTCAACCCCTGGCAGGAGTAGCGCGGGACCATGGCTTGACCATGGTCTCTTATGCTGATGACACTCAGCTGGTGGTAGCCCTCTCTGGTGACCAGCCTCGGGACGCTATACAGTTCCGGAATGGTCTAGAGGCGGTTGCACGCTGGATGACCACAAACTGCCTTCAGCTCAATGCCAACAAATCTGAGGTGCTATTGGTGGGGAATGATAAGGGGCTTTGGAGTACACAGTGGTGGCCGGCATCCTTGGGCCTCGCTCCAACACCTAAGCTGTTGGTTAAGAATCTAGGGATCTGGCTCGACTCCACTCTTGGATTCCAAGATCACACTAATAAGGTCGCCGGTACCTGCTTCGGTCTCCTACGGGGGCTGAGGCCTATTCTGGGGTTTTTCGATCCGGCTACACGTCAATTGATAGTCCAGGCGACTATTCTATCAAGACTTGATTACGCCAACGTTTTACTGTTAGGTGCCAACAAGGCCGAAGTAAACCGTCTCCAACGTGTCCAGAACGCAGCCGCTCGAGCTCTGCTCAGACTCCCTAGAAAATGCTCTGTGTCAGGCGCTCTACGCCGCCTCCACTGGCTCCCTATCTCCAAGAGGATCGAATTCAAAACATTATGTCTGGCTTTTAAAATTCTCAAGTTCTCTTCCCCGGAGATATTATCCAATTTGTTGGTCCCCTATGTCCCTGCTCGCCAGCTACGCTCCGCGGAACAAGTCTTGGCCACTGTCCCACGAGTGAAACGTATCAGGGCTGGGGGCAGGTCTTTTCGTTGTCTGGCTGCCAAACTATGGAACTCCCTTCCAGTACAGACTCGTCGTATAGACTGCTTGCTATCTTTCCGAAAGGCCATTTAAACTCACCTGTTCCCCACAGCTTAGCTCTTGCCTTCTCAGACTCTGTATTAGCGCCGGGACGCCCCTTTGTTGGGGCAGCTGTGCGCTTTATAAACTAATTAACATAACATAACATAACATTAGTAAGCATTATGGCTAGCCGTAGAATTACTGCTCAGCAGGTGGTTGGTTTGCTTCTTGAATCTTCCTCTGAGCAGGATTATGAGACTGACAGTGCGTCTGAGGGAGAGGAGGGAGGGGAAGATTCAGGCAGTGAGTTTTCTCTCCACGTGGAATCATCGGATGATGAAGGTACTCTCAGTGCAGATGAAGTGCCTGATTTAGAGGAGGATACTACTGTGCCGATGGTGCAAGAGGCATCTGGATTGCAGCCTGGGGCTGCTAGGCTTCCTACTGGAAGTGCTGGACTCTGGGTTGATCCAAACATGGTGCAGCCGGTGTTGCCTGCCTTTAGTGGTTATGCAGGGTGTAGAGTGGATTGTGAACATTATTTGCCTATACAGTATTTTCAGTTGTTTATGGATGATGTATTTTTGGGTGAGATTGTTGAGCAGACTAATTTGTATGCTGAACAGTTTTTGAGGGACAACAGTGCCAGACTTAGGCCCCATTCTAAAGCTACCCGGTGGAGTCCCACAAATCTGGAAGAGATGAAGAAGTTTTTGGGTTTGACTTTTTTGATGGGTTTGATAAGGAAGCCGTCCATGGGTTCATATTGGTCTACCAGTCCCTTGATGGCAACGGCCATATTTCCTGCAGTTATGACTCGTGATCGGTATTTACTTTTGCTTCGGATGCTGCATTTTGTTGATAATGGTTTGGCGTTGCCACGAGATCACCCTGAATGTGACCGTCTTTTTAAGATTCGGCCTGTTCTTGATCACTTTGTAGATCGATTTTCAGTGATCTATACTCCAGGGAAAGAAATATCTATTGATGAGTCTTTGGTCCTGTTCAAGGGCCGTTTGGTTTTTAGGCAGTACATTCCTAGCAAGAGGGCACGCTATGGAATTAAGCTGTATATGTTGTCTGAGAGTAGGACAGGATATGTTTTTAATTTGCGTGTGTACACTGGTAGGGATTCCACTATTGACCCCCTGGTTGTCCGTCCACTTTTGGAGTTTCAGAGAAAATTGTGTGGGATCTTGCTAGAGGACTGTTTAACAGAGGCCACCATTTGTACCTTGATAACTTCTACACTGCTGTGCAATTGTTTAAGGAATTGTTCAAAGTGGACACTTTTGCTTGTGGCACAATCCGCTCTAACCGTAAAGGTTATCCAAAAGAGCTTGTTTGCAAAAAACTTCAAAGGGGACAGTGCAGTGCCTTGCGTAGTGAGGAACTGCTAGCTGTGAAATTTGTGGACAGGAGGGATGTGTACATGCTGACTACCATCCATGATGAGAGTACTTCACCTGTGGCTGTTTGGGGTCAGATTGCTGAAGTGCGCAAACCTGTGTGCATTTTAGACTACAATAAGCACATGGGTGGTGTTGATAGAGTAGATCAGAGGTTGGAACCTTACACTGCTATTCGTAAGTCTTACATTTGGTATAAGAAGTTGGCCATCCATCTCTTCAATTTAGCAACTTTCAATGCTTTTGTTGTGTTCAAGGAGTGTTCTCCTGCGTCAAAGTTGACTTTTGTTCAGTTTCAGGAGTCTGTCATAGGCAGCCTTGTTGTTGTGGAACAGGCAAGTGTTCCTAGAGTTGGAGTGGTGGAGGATGTGGCTCGATTGAAAGATCGCCACTTTCCTGATCACATTCCTCCTACACCCTCAAAAGACTTTCCCACTAGGAGATGTAGAGACTGTTGGCGAAGAGGTACGCGGAAGGAGACTCGTATGTACTGCCCTGAGTGTCCTTCTAACCCTGGGCTGTGTGTGCCTGCTTGTTATAGAGCGTACCACAAGCAAAAGAATTATTGGGAGCAACCATGAGTGGTAAAGTGAACTGCCTGGTCTGTAATGTTTAAGAATTGTTGTTCTGTTTCAAGGTTGGAATTAGTGCAATGTATTTAGTTTCTGATTTTGTGTTAGTAAATTTGTATCTATTTGCAATTTGTTTGTGTTTTCTTTTTTGTATAAAAAAATCCTAAATGTGATGGTGGTGTGTGTAGGCTGGTGCTTGGCTGGCGGAGTGCGTGGAGTGGCGCTTGGCTGGCGGTGTGCGGGGAGTGGCTCTTGGCTGGCGGTGTGCGTGGAGTGGTGCTTGGCTGGCGGTGTGCGTGGAGTGGCGCTTGGCTGGCGGGGTGCGTGGAGTGGCGCTAGGCTGGCGGTGTGCGTGGAGTGGCGCTTGGCTGGCGGTGTGCGTGGAGTGGTGCTTGGCTGGCGGTGTGCGTGGAGTGGCGCTTGGCTGGCGGTGTGCGTGGACTGGCGCTCGGCTGGCTGTGTGTGAGTCGTGACTTGCTGCTGGTCACTACACACACTGCTAGCCGAGCGACACTCCACGCAATCCATCAGCTTGTGTGGTTGCTGTGTTAGGAATGTGGGCGTGTGAAAGTGATGGGCCCTTGAATGGCGCTGTCTGCTGGTGTGAGTGTTGTAATGTGATGGGCCCGCGGCTGGTGGTGTGAATGGTTTTGTATTTGTCACACGTATGAAAGGTGTATGAATGGCCTGTAAAGAGGTTGGTGCCTTGTCGTGGCTTTACAGCTCACGAGCTGTGAGTCAATGGTTCAGTTTCTCGTCCTTTCAATTATTAACAGTGCATTTCATTTTTGTGAAATCACTTGTTAATACAATTGTATATACTGAACCATCACTCACCCTCGTGCCAAATCCAAACAGTATGTGTGTGTGTGCTTGAGGATTAGATGGCTGTGCAGTAATATTTTTTTTTGTCTTTCTCAAGCAGGGTGTACCTTGTCCCTTTTTGTGAATGTTGTAATGTGTTTGTTTCGTGCCTGGGGGTGTGAATGGTCTTGTGTGTATCACGTATGAAAGGTGTGTGAATGGCCTGTAAAGCGGTTGGGGCCTTGACGTGGCTTTACAGCTCACGAGCTGCGAGTCACTGGTTCCGTTTTTTGTCCTTTCAATTATTGACAGTGCATTTCATTTTTGTGAAATCTCTTGTTAATAAAATTGTATATACTGAACCATCACTTGCCCTCGTGCCAAATCCAACCAGTATGTGTGTGTGCTTGAGGAATAGATGGCTGTGCAGTAATCTTTGTCTTTTTAGTCTGTCTGCCAAGGTGTACATTCCGTCTAAGAATAACCTACCAACTGTAGATATTGTCGTAAACGAAACACCCATGGGAGTACATGGTGATATCTCTCTTGTGGATCCCAACAAGTTATGGTACCCACAATGTCCTGCAAACCTCAAAATGTCTGTCACATTTTCCTTGCAATATTGTGCCAAAATTTTCACGCTGCAGAAATAAACAACACATTATCTCAAAATGACCTGGTTTTGCAAGGGGGTCACCTGGGTTTTTGGCCCGGGGCTCGGCGGCCACATAGGGAAACCTACCAAACCCACACATTTCTGAAAAGTAGACACCCGGGGGCTTCCAGGGAGGTATGGCTTGCGTGGATCCCCCAACGTTTCCTTACCCAGAATCCCCTGCAAACCTCAATTTTACCTGAAAAAATCACTTTTTCACACATTTTTGTGTGGGAAAGTGTGGCATCACTGGCCTCACACAAATTTCCTACCACCCAGCGTTCCCCCAGGTCTCCCGATAAAAATGGTGCCTCACTTGTGTGGGAGGCCCAAGTACCCGCGACAGGCAAGGGCCCACAACGTAGTGAGGCGACCTCAAAATTGCCTATCTCAAAACCACCTGGTTTTGCAAGGGAGGTCACCTGGGTTTTTGGCCCCGTGCTCGGCGGCCATCTAGGGAAACCTACCAAACCCACACATTTCTGAAAAGTAGACACCCGGGGGCTTCCAGGGAGGTATGGCTTGCGTGGATCCCCCAACGTTTCCTTACCCAGAATCCCCTGCAAACCTCAATTTTAGCTGAAAAAATCACTTTTTTCACACATTTTTGTGTGGAAAGTGTGGCATCACTGGCCTCACACAAATTTCCTACCACCCAGCGTTCTCCCAGGTCTCCCGATAAAAATGGTGCCTCACTTGTGTGGGAGGCCCAAGTACCCGCGACAGGCAAGGGCCCACAACGTAGTGAGGCGACCTCAAAATGGCCTTTCACAAAACCACCTGGTTTTGCAAGGGAGTCACCTGGGTTTTTGGCCCGGTGCTCGGCGGCCATCTAGGGAAACCTACCAAACCCACACATTTCTGAAAAGTAGACACCCGGGGGCTTCCAGGGAGGTATGGCTTGCGTGGATCCCCCAACGTTTCTTTACCCAGAATCCCCTGCAAACCTCAATTTTAGCTGAAAAAATCACTTTTTTCACACATTTGTGTGTGGGAAAGTGTGGCATCACTGGCCTCACACAAATTTCCTACCACCCAGCTAGGCACTTTGCCAAAAAAGGGTCATTTTTCACTGCAAAATTGAGGTGTGACCACGTTGCGTTTTGCGCCGTTTCCTGTCGCAGGCACTAGGCCGACCCACACAAGTGAGGTACCATTTTTCTCGTAAGACTTTGGGGAACGCGGGGTGGGTGGAAATTTGTGGATCCACGCAGATTCCAGAACTTTCCACCACAGAAATGTGGGGAAAATGTGGTTTTTTTGACAATTTTTTATGTTTGCAAGGGATTCTGGGTAACAGAACCTGGTGGGAGGCAGTCAAGTCACCCCATCCTGGATTCCCCTGGGTGTCTAGTTTTCAAAAATGTATAGGTTTGCTAGGTTTCCCTAGGTGCCGGCAGAGGTAGGGTTAAAAAACTACAGCTAGGCACTTTGCCAAAAAGGGTCATTTTTCACTGCGAAATTGAGGTGTGACCACGTTGCGTTTTGCGCCGTTTCCTGTCGCAGGCACTAGGCCGACCCCCACAAGTGAGGTACCATTTTTCTCGTAAGACTTTGGGGAACGCAGGGTGGGTGGAAATTTGTGGATCCACGCAGATTCCAGAACTTTCCACCACAGAAATGTGGGGAAAATGTGTTTTTTTTGACAATTTTTTATGTTTGCAAGGGATTCTGGGTAACAGAACCTGGTGGGAGGCAGTCAAGTCACCCCATCCTGGATTCCCCTGGGTGTCTAGTTTTCAAAAATGTATAGGTTTGCTAGGTTTCCCTAGGTGCCGGCAGAGGTAGGGTTAAAAAACTACAGCTAGGCACTTTGCCAAAAAGGGTCATTTTTCACTGCGAAATTGAGGTGTGACCACGTTGCGTTTTGCGCCGTTTCCTGTCGCAGGCACTAGGCCGACCCACACAAGTGAGGTACCATTTTTCTCGTAAGACTTTGGGGAACGCGGGGTGGGTGGAAATTTGTGGATCCACGCAGATTCCAGAACTTTCCACCACAGAAATGTGGGGGAAATGTGGTTTTTTTGACAATTTTTTATGTTTGCAAGGGATTCTGGGTAACAGAACCTGGTGGGAGGCAGTCAAGTCACCCCATCCTGGATTCCCCTGGGTGTCTAGTTTTCAAAAATGTATAGGTTTGCTAGGTTTCCCTAGGTGCCGGCAGAGCTAGGGTTAAAAACTACAGCTAGGCACTTTGCCAAAAAAGGGTCATTTTTCACTGCGAAATTGAGGTGTGACCACGTTGCGTTTTGCGCCGTTTCCTGTCGCAGGCACTAGGCCGACCCACACAAGTGAGGTACCATTTTTCTCGTAAGACTTTGGGGAACGCGGGGTGGGTGGAAATTTGTGGATCCACGCAGATTCCAGAACTTTCCACCACAGAAATGTGGGGAAAATGTGTTTTTTTGACAATTTTTTATGTTTGCAAGGGATTCTGGGTAACAGAACCTGGTGGGAGGCAGTCCAGTCACCGCATCCTGGATTCCCTGGGTGTCTAGTTTTCAAAAATGTATAGGTTTGCTAGGTTTCCCTAGGTGCCGGCAGAGGTAGGGTTAAAAAACTACAGCTAGGCACTTTGCCAAAAAAGGGTCATTTTTCACTGCGAAATTGAGGTGTGACCATGTTGCGTTTTGCACCGTTTCCTGTTGCAGGCACTAGGCCGACCCACACAAGTGAGGTACCATTTTTCTCTTAAGACTTTGGGGAACGCGGGGTGGGTGGAAATTTGTGGATCCACGCAGATTCCAGAACTTTCCACTACAGAAATGTGGGGAAAATGTGTTTTTTTTGACAATTTTTTATGTTTGCAAGGGATTGTGGGTAACAGAACCTGGTGGGAGGCAGTCCAGTCACCCCATCCTGGATTCCCCTGGGTGTCTAGTTTTCAAAAATGTATAGGTTTGCTAGGTTTCCCTAGGTGCCGGCAGAGCTAGGGTTCAAAAACTACAGCTAGGCACTTTGCCAAAAAAGGGTCATTTTTCACTGCGAAATTGAGGTGTGACCACGTTGCGTTTTGCGCCGTTTCCTGTCGCAGACACTAGGCCGACCCACACAAGTGAGGTACCATTTTTCTCGTAAGACTTTGGGGAACGCGGGGTGGGGGGAAATTTGTGGATCCACGCAGATTCCAGAAC
The DNA here is from genome assembly GCA_963921515.1 of Calotriton arnoldi. Lineage (NCBI taxonomy): Eukaryota > Metazoa > Chordata > Amphibia > Caudata > Salamandridae > Calotriton > Calotriton arnoldi. The sequence continues at coordinate 2,104,654 of CAWUFW010001516.1, forward strand.
TTTCCACCACAGAAATGTGGGGAAATGTGGTTTTTGACAATTTTTTATGTTTGCAAGGGATTCTGGGTAACAGAACCTGGTGGGAGGCAGTCAAGTCACCCCATCCTGGATTCCCCTGGGTGTCTAGTTTTCAAAAATGTATAGGTTTGCTAGGTTTCCCTAGGTGCCGGCAGAGGTAGGGTTAAAAAACTACAGCTAGGCACTTTGCCAAAAAAGGGTCATTTTTCACTGCGAAATTGAGGTGTGACCACGTTGCGTTTTGCGCCGTTTCCTGTCGCAGGCACTAGGCCGACCCACACAAGTGAGGTACCATTTTTCTCGTAAGACTTTGGGGAACGCGGGGTGGGTGGAAATTTGTGGATCCACGCAGATTCCAGAACTTTCCACCACAGAAATGTGGGGAAAATGTGTTTTTTTGACAATTTTTTATGTTTGCAAGGGATTCTGGGTAACAGAACCTGGTGGGAGGCAGTCCAGTCACCGCATCCTGGATTCCCCTGGGTGTCTAGTTTTCAAAAATGTATAGGTTTGCTAGGTTTCCCTAGGTGCCGGCAGAGGTAGGGTTAAAAAACTACAGCTAGGCACTTTGCCAAAAAGGGTCATTTTTCACTGCGAAATTGAGGTGTGACCACGTTGCGTTTTGCACCGTTTCCTGTCGCAGGCACTAGGCCGACCCACACAAGTGAGGTACCATTTTTCTCTTAAGACTTTGGGGAACGCGGGGTGGGTGGAAATTTGTGGATCCACGCAGATTCCAGAACTTTCCACTACAGAAATGTGGGGAAAATGTGTTTTTTTGACAATTTTTTATGTTTGCAAGGGATTGTGGGTAACAGAACCTGGTGGGAGGCAGTCCAGTCACCCCATCCTGGATTCCACTGGGTGTCTAGTTTTCAAAAATGTATAGGTTTGCTAGGTTTCCCTAGGTGCCGGCAGAGCTAGGGTTCAAAAACTACAGCTAGGCACTTTGCCAAAAAAGGGTCATTTTTCACTGCGAAATTGAGGTGTGACCACGTTGCGTTTTGCGCCGTTTCCTGTCGCAGGCACTAGGCCGACCCACACAAGTGAGGTACCATTTTTCTCGTAAGACTTTGGGGAACGCGGGGTGGGTGGAAATTTGTGGATCCACGCAGATTCCAGAACTTTCCACCACAGAAATGTGGGGAAAATGTGTTTTTTTTGACAATTTTTTATGTTTGCAAGGGATTCTGGGTAACAGAACCTGGTGGGAGGCAGTCAAGTCACCCCATCCTGGATTCCCCTGGGTGTCTAGTTTTCAAAAATGTATAGGTTTGCTAGGTTTCCCTAGGTGCCGGCAGAGGTAGGGTTAAAAACTACAGCTAGGCACTTTGCCAAAAAAGGGTCATTTTTCACTGCGAAATTGAGGTGTGACCACGTTGCGTTTTGCGCCGTTTCCTGTCGCAGGCACTAGGCCGACCCCACAAGTGAGGTACCATTTTTCTCGTAAGACTTTGGGGAACGCGGGGTGGGTGGAAATTTGTGGATCCACGCAGATTCCAGAACTTTCCACCACAGAAATGTGGGGAAAATGTGTTTTTTTTGACAATTTTTTATGTTTATAAGGGATTCTGGGTAACAGAACCTGGTGGGAGGCAGTCAAGTCACCCCATCCTGGATTCCCCTGGGTGTCTAGTTTTCAAAAATGTATAGGTTTGCTAGGTTTCCCTAGGTGCCGGCAGAGGTAGGGTTAAAAAACTACAGCTAGGCACTTTGCCAAAAAAGGGTCATTTTTCACTGCGAAATTGAGGTGTGACCACGTTGCGTTTTGCGCCGTTTCCTGTCGCAGGCACTAGGCCGACCCACACAAGTGAGGTACCATTTTTCTCGTAAGACTTTGGGGAACGCGGGGTGGGTGGAAATTTGTGGATCCACGCAGATTCCAGAACTTACCACCACAGAAATGTGGGGGAAATGTGGTTTTTTTTGACAATTTTTTATGTTTGCAAGGGATTCTGGGTAACAGAACCTGGTGGGAGGCAGTCAAGTCACCCCATCCTGGATTCCCCTGGGTGTCTAGTTTTCAAAAATGTATAGGTTTGCTAGGTTTCCCTAGGTGCCGGCAGAGGTAGGGTTAAAAAACTACAGCTAGGCACTTTGCCAAAAAAGGGTCATTTTTCACTGCGAAATTGAGGTGTGACCACGTTGCGTTTTGCGCCGTTTCCTGTCGCAGGCACTAGGCCGACCCACACAAGTGAGGTACCATTTTTCTCGTAAGACTTTGGGGAACGCGGGGTGGGTGGAAATTTGTGGATCCACGCAGATTCCAGAACTTTCCACCACAGAAATGTGGGGAAAATGTGTTTTTTTTGACAATTTTTTATGTTTGCAAGGGATTCTGGGTAACAGAACCTGGTGGGAGGCAGTCCAGTCACCGCATCCTGGATTCCCCTGGGTGTCTAGTTTTCAAAAATGTATAGGTTTGCTAGGTTTCCCTAGGTGCCGGCAGAGGTAGGGTTAAAAACTACAGCTAGGCACTTTGCCAAAAAAGGGTCATTTTTCACTGCGAAATTGAGGTGTGACCACGTTGCGTTTTGCACCGTTTCCTGTCGCAGGCACTAGGCCGACCCACACAAGTGAGGTACCATTTTTCTCTTAAGACTTTGGGGAACGCGGGGTGGGTGGAAATTTGTGGATCCACGCAGATTCCAGAACTTTACACTACAGAAATGTGGGGAAAATGTGTTTTTTTTGACAATTTTTTATGTTTGCAAGGGATTGTGGGTAACAGAACCTGGTGGGAGGCAGTCCAGTCACCCCATCCTGGATTCCACTGGGTGTCTAGTTTTCAAAAATGTATAGGTTTGCTAGGTTTCCCTAGGTGCCGGCAGAGCTAGGGTTCAAAAACTACAGCTAGGCACTTTGCCAAAAAAGGGTCATTTTTCACTGCGAAATTGAGGTGTGACCACGTTGCGTTTTGCGCCGTTTCCTGTCGCAGGCACTAGGCCGACCCACACAAGTGAGGTACCATTTTTCTCGTAAGACTTTGGGGAACGCGGAGTGGGTGGAAATTTGTGGATCCACGCAGATTCCAGAACTTTCCACCACAGAAATGTGGGGAAAATGTGTTTTTTTGACAATTTTTTATGTTTGCAAGGGATTCTGGGTAACAGAACCTGGTGGGAGGCAGTCAAGTCACCCCATCCTGGATTCCCCTGGGTGTCTAGTTTTCAAAAATGTATAGGTTTGCTAGGTTTCCCTAGGTGCCGGCAGAGGTAGGGTTAAAAAACTACAGCTAGGCACTTTGCCAAAAAAGGGTCATTTTTCACTGCGAAATTGAGGTGTGACCACGTTGCGTTTTGCGCCGTTTCCTGTCGCAGGCACTAGGCCGACCCCCACAAGTGAGGTACCATTTTTCTCGTAAGACTTTGGGGAACGCGGGGTGGGTGGAAATTTGTGGATCCACGCAGATTCCAGAACTTTCCACCACAGAAATGTGGGGAAAATGTGTTTTTTTTGACAATTTTTTATGTTTGCAAGGGATTCTGGGTAACAGAACCTGGTGGGAGGCAGTCCAGTCACCGCATCCTGGATTCCCCTGGGTGTCTAGTTTTCAAAAATGTATAGGTTTGCTAGGTTTCCCTAGGTGCCGGCAGAGGTAGGGTTAAAAAACTACAGCTAGGCACTTTGCCAAAAAAGGGTCATTTTTCACTGCGAAATTGAGGTGTGACCATGTTGCGTTTTGCACCGTTTCCTGTTGCAGGCACTAGGCCGACCCACACAAGTGAGGTACCATTTTTCTCTTAAGACTTTGGGGAACGCGGGGTGGGTGGAAATTTGTGGATCCACACAGATTCCAGAACTTTCCACTACAGAAATGTGGGGAAAATGTGGTTTTTTTGACAATTTTTTATGTTTGCAAGGGATTGTGGGTAACAGAACCTGGTGGGAGGCAGTCCAGTCACCCCATCCTGGATTCCCCTGGGTGTCTAGTTTTCAAAAATGTATAGGTTTGCTAGGTTTCCCTAGGTGCCGGCAGAGCTAGGGTTCAAAAACTACAGCTAGGCACTTTGCCAAAAAAGGGTCATTTTTCACTGCGAAATTGAGGTGTGACCACGTTGCGTTTTGCGCCGTTTCCTGTCGCAGGCACTAGGCCGACCCACACAAGTGAGGTACCATTTTTCTCGTAAGACTTTGGGGAACGCGGGGTGGGGGGAAATTTGTGGATCCACGCAGATTCCAGAACTTTCCACCACAGAAATGTGGGGGAAATGTGGTTTTTTTGACAATTTTTTATGTTTGCAAGGGATTCTGGGTAACAGAACCTGGTGGGAGGCAGTCAAGTCACCCCATCCTGGATTCCCCTGCGTGTCTAGTTTTCAAAAATGTATAGGTTTGCTAGGTTTCCCTAGGTGCCGGCAGAGGTAGGGTTAAAAACTACAGCTAGGCACTTTGCCAAAAAAGGGTCATTTTTCACTGCGAAATTGAGGTGTGACCACGTTGCGTTTTGCGCCGTTTCCTGTCGCAGGCACTAGGCCGACCCACACAAGTGAGGTACCATTTTTCTCGTAAGACTTTGGGGAACGCGGGGTGGGTGGAAATTTGTGGATCCACGCAGATTCCAGAACTTTCCACCACAGAAATGTGGGGAAAATGTGTTTTTTTTGACAATTTTTTATGTTTGCAAGGGATTCTGGGTAACAGAACCTGGTGGGAGGCAGTCCAGTCACCGCATCCTGGATTCCCCTGGGTGTCTAGTTTTCAAAAATGTATAGGTTTGCTAGGTTTCCCTAGGTGCCGGCAGAGGTAGGGTTAAAAAACTACAGCTAGGCACTTTGCCAAAAAAGGGTCATTTTTCACTGCGAAATTGAGGTGTGACCACGTTGCGTTTTGCACCGTTTCCTGTCGCAGGCACTAGGCCGACCCACACAAGTGAGGTACCATTTTTCTCTTAAGACTTTGGGGAACGCGGGGTGGGTGGAAATTTGTGGATCCACGCAGATTCCAGAACTTTACACTACAGAAATGTGGGGAAAATGTGTTTTTTTTGACAATTTTTTATGTTTGCAAGGGATTGTGGGTAACAGAACCTGGTGGGAGGCAGTCCAGTCACCCCATCCTGGATTCCCCTGGGTGTCTAGTTTTCAAAAATGTATAGGTTTGCTAGGTTTCCCTAGGTGCCGGCAGAGCTAGGGTTCAAAAACTACAGCTAGGCACTTTGCCAAAAAAGGGTCATTTTTCACTGCGAAATTGAGGTGTGACCACGTTGCGTTTTGCGCCGTTTCCTGTCGCAGGCACTAGGCCGACCCACACAAGTGAGGTACCATTTTTCTCGTAAGACTTTGGGGAACGCGGGGTGGGGGGAAATTTGTGGATCCACGCAGATTCCAGAACTTTCCACCACAGAAATGTGGGGAAAATGTGGTTTTTTTGACAATTTTTTATGTTTGCAAGGGATTCTGGGTAACAGAACCTGGTGGGAGGCAGTCCAGTCACCCCATCCTGGATTCCCCTGGGTGTCTAGTTTTCAAAAATGTATAGGTTTGCTAGGTTTCCCTAGGTGCCGGCAGAGGTAGGGTTAAAAAACTACAGCTAGGCACTTTGCCAAAAAGGGTCATTTTTCACTGCGAAATTGAGGTGTGACCACGTTGCGTTTTGCGCCGTTTCCTGTCGCAGGCACTAGGCCGACCCACACAAGTGAGGTACCATTTTTCTCGTAAGACTTTGGGGAACGCGGGGTGGGTGGAAATTTGTGGATCCACGCAGATTCCAGAACTTTCCACCACAGAAATGTGGGGAAAATGTGTTTTTTTGGACAATTTTTTATGTTTGCAAGGGATTCTGGGTAACAGAACCTGGTGGGAGGCAGTCAAGTCCCCCCATCCTGGATTCCCCTGGTTGTCTAGTTTTCAAAAATGTATAGGTTTGCTAGGTTTCCCTAGGTGCCGGCAGAGGTAGGGTTCAAAAACTACAGCTAGGCACTTTGCCAAAAAAGGGTCATTTTTCACTGCAAAATTGAGGTGTGACCACGTTGCGTTTTGCGCCGTTTCCTGTCGCAGGCACTAGGCCGACCCACACAAGTGAGGTACCATTTTTCTCGTAAGACTTTGGGGAACGCGGGGTGGGTGGAAATTTGTGGATCCACGCAGATTCCAGAACTTTCCACCACAGAAATGTGGGGAAAATGTGTTTTTTTGACAATTTTTTATGTTTGCAAGGGATTCTGGGTAACAGAACCTGGTGGGAGGCAGTCAAGTCACCCCATCCTGGATTCCCCTGGTTGTCTAGTTTTCAAAAATGTATAGGTTTGCTAGGTTTCCATAGGTGCCGGCAGAGGTAGGGTTAAAAAACTACAGCTAGGCACTTTGCCAAAAAAGGGTCATTTTTCACTGCGAAATTGAGGTGTGACCACGTTGCGTTTTGCGCCGTTTCCTGTCGCGGGCACTAGGCCGACCCACACAAGTGAGGTACCATTTTTCTCAGAAGACTTTGGGGAACGCGGGGTGGGTGGAAATTTGTGGATCCACGCAGATTCCAGAACTTTCCACCACAGAAATGTGGGGAAAATGTGGTTTTTTTGATAATTTTTTAGGTTTGCAAGGGATTCTGGGTAACAGAACCTGGTGGGAGGCAGTCCAGTCACCCCATCCTGGATTCCCCTGGGTGTCTAGTTTTCAAAAATGTATAGGTTTGCTAGGTTTCCCTAGGTGCCGGCAGAGCTAGGGTTCAAAAACTACAGCTAGGCACTTTGCCAAAAAGGGTCATTTTTCACTGCGAAATTGAGGTGTGACCACGTTGCGTTTTGCGCAGTTTCCTGTCGCAGGCACTAGGCCGACCCACACAAGTGAGGTACCATTTTTCTCGTAAGACTTTGGGGAACGCGGGGTGGGTGGAAATTTGTGGATCCACGCAGATTCCAGGACTTTCCACCACAGAAATGTGGGGAAAATGTGGTTTTTTTGACAATTTTTTATGTTTGCAAGGGATTCTGGGTAACAGAACCTGGTGGGAGGCAGTCAAGTCACCCCATCCTGGATTCCCCTGGGTGTCTAGTTTTCAAAAATGTATAGGTTTGCTAGGTTTCCCTAGGTGCCGGCAGAGCTAGGGTTCAAAAACTACACCTAGGCACTTTGCAAAAAAGGGTAATTTTTCATTGTGAAAATGTGGTACGTCCACGTTGCATTTTGAGCCATTTCCTGTTGTGGGCACAAGGGCTACCCACACAAGTGAGGTACCATTTTTATCGGGAGACTTAGGGTAACACAGAATTGTAGAGCAACTGTTATTACCTATTGACTTTCGATGCATTTCTGCCTTCCAAATGAAAGACAATGTGTAAAAAATAAGTCATTTTGAAAAATGACCTATAATTCTCATGCTAGTATGGGTACTCCCAATTTCGGAAATGTGCAAATATCTACTGTTTCTAAAATCTACATTTTGTTCCCATTTCAGAAATACATAGGTGTCTTTCATAACAATTTTTCCATGTATACATTTTCCCAAAATAATTGCTATATACCCGGTACTTAAAAAAAAATCATTGCAAGATGTTGCTCAATTATTGGCTCTGGGTTCGTCGGGTTCTTGGTGAACCTACAAGTCCTATATATCCCCACAACCAGAAAGGTCCAGCGGATATAACGGTATATTGCCTTCAAATAGCTGTCATAATTAGAAGAAGTTACAGGTGAAAACGTTGACACAAATGGCTGTTTTTTTCAACTAATTTTCAATTTTTCCTTTATTTAACTGTTAGTTTCTATAAGGAAAACTTTAAGGATCTACACAAATGACCCCTTGCTGAATTCAGAATTTTGTCTACTTTCCAGAAATGTATGGCTTTCCAGGATCCATTATTGGTTTCATACCCATTTCTACCATTAACGGGAAGGAGGTTGAAAGCACAAAAAATAGCAAAAATAGGCTATGTCCCAGAAAAATGCCAAAACTGTGTAAAAAAGTTGGTTTTCTGACAAAAGTCTGCTTGTCCCTGAAAGCTGGGAAGATGGTGATTTCATCCCCACAACCCCTTTTTGATGCCATTTGCAGGGAAAAATCAAGACGCTTTCATCTGTAGCCCTTTTTCGCATTTTTCCCAAAAAAACAAAATTTTGCTGTATTTTGACTAATTTCTGGGTCCCCTCCAGGGGAATCCACAAACCCTGGGTACCTTTACAATCCCCATGTTAGAAAAAAAGGGCGCAAATTTGGCATGGATACCTTATGTGGTCAAAAAGTTACAGGGGCCTAAGCGCGCACTACCCCAAATAGCCAAAAAAAGGCTTAGCACAGGAGGGGAAAAGGCCTAGCAGCGAAGGGGTTAATGCATGTCGACGGCTGCTTTGAGGAACCAAAATACAATACATGGTTCCAACACTGAAGTAGTGACAGAAAAAGCACAATTCCCGAAAGCCTCTTTTTAAGTAACCAACCTAGAGGGTGTATTCCGACTCTTCGGGTTCAGATGCTCAAGATCTGAGGTGGCATTTGCACATTCACCATCAAGCTACATGAATATGGAAATCCAAGCTCTGGTCACGAGCCAATAGCGCTGCAGCCAGTCACGCGGCCCGTCCCAGCGCGGGCGGGGAGCTAGGCTGAGAGAAAACGAACTTCTCTGTTGGGTTATATCGTGCACACTTTAAGGGCAGACTCCGTGCTTAGACAGAGTCGACGGCGCTGAAGCGGAGAAGGGAGGGGGTATCGCGCAATACTTTCAAGGCAGCCTCCTAGAAATTGGAAGAAACGCATTAAATACCCTTTATTTTCATAGCATGGTATTGAAATGCCTATAATACTTTTCCTCATAGACACGTCCGCCTCTATGAACCAGCGGACTTATTTAGGAACGTCTTATTTGGACATTGCCAAAGGCGCGGTAGAGATTTTTATGAAGGTAAACGGTTTTTTAAAAAATATTTGATTTTGACCGTATGACCTCTCCTGGATACACGTACCAAACTAACCGCGTTTACGTTTTTTCCGCCAGCTGCGTGCCCGGGAGCCATCTAGTCGGGGAGACAGGTACATGCTAGTTACGTTTGACGACGCGCCAAACGGCATTAAGGTAAATAAAATACTAATTATTTTTTATTTCACTTCATGTTTTTCGCTTACGGGAGAGGTCAGATAACGCGTTCCTCCGCCCTGTTTTGTTTTCTGTCGGCGGAACAAACCGTAAACTCTACCACCTTCCGACGTTGCTCATCCTGTTTTACAATATGGCGGATTTCTTTACTTTTGTACGTCTGAAACAGAGGCGGAGATAACACTAAGATGGGCGGGGTGTGCTTTAATATACTGCTGGCGACGTCAGCGCATTCCACTGTGTGCGGATTGGCCAATCCTGCGGGCGGTGCGTCTTTTTTTTTCTTTTCATGGTGGCGGTCTTGGGTCGGGGTCTTAAAGGCTTTCGCTTCTGGTGGTTTGGGGTTACTTTTGGGCGAGAGCGAGTTACCGGAACTTGGTTACGGAAGGCGACATCCAGGCACCCTACTGACCTGCAGCCCTTGAAACAAGACTCCTATATAGCTGCCCAAATTTCATTATGAATATGTGTGCCATTACAATGTTTGCAGTAGGTCTGTGTGAGACATTGGGCTACTTTATTAGTGACACTTTGAGTGACATTATATCACAAAGTATTGAACAAAAAAACTGTGCAGATCCATAGTTTTGAATTGAGGTATTTGTAGTTCTGTAGTCGCAATGGTGGTAGCAAAATGAAAAGTACCAGTATCCAGTGGGAAAATATAACCTGATAAACTACCTCTAGTTGTCCAAGATGATGTCTCATCCTACTTGCACCTCAGGTACTCACTACTCGCCTTGTCAGACTCGCACAAAGAAAATTATCTAGCAGGTCAAGATTTATTCCTTTCCTGACGTCCAAACAGTTATAAAGCAAATTGTCAAACTGTTTAATAACTTCATAACATAAACCACATACTTCTGTGCAGTTGTTTTTCTCCACTTTAAAGTGAGCTCCGACCAGGAAAACATCTTGCATTATTTCCTTTCACTTTCTCTTGCAAGATCTCAACAGTGATTCCCTTGCAGCAGTAGTTCCCACATGTCTGAACACCCTCTAATGCTTTTTTGCTCTTTTTCACAATAACGTGGTCATTTCTTTTCTTACCTAATGGTGTGCAGATGATCCCCCTCCTACCTATAATTTGAACACATCTCACCTGCATAGATATTTTCAGGCTGCCTGGACTAGAGATTCGAGCCACACATCTCGGCGGAGGCGCCGCTCCGGAGTCTCACATCACATCTCGGCGGAGGCGCTGCTCCGGAGTCTCCTGAATGAACCGTACTTAACCTGCCAACTCACACGGTGCCACCGTGTGACACACGATATCGGCTCCCATCACACAGTCACCCGGAGAGGAGCCAATATCACATGGTGGAAGGGAAAACGAGCTGAAAACCACTGTGAAGAGAGGATTTCCAGCTAGTTTTCTGAGGCTTTGAACTGCCGACGTCCATTAAGGATGTGAAAACACTGCAGGACATCGGCACCAGCCACAGCAAGTTTTTTTGTTTTGTTTTTGGAGGAGGGTGTTTGGGGGCAAAAGTGCCTTGCAGGTACTTCTTGGCATGAGGCCCGCCTCCTCCTAGGCCTGCCCCCTCCTCACACAGTGAGATTTTTGTTCAAGTTGGTAGGTATGCTTCATGAATGAGATGGGGGGTAGGGTGGGGGAGCGAAACCGGGGATGCAGTTACACACGGGCTATGCCAGCTCTGCAGCCAGTGGTCTACCGAAATGCCCTGACGTGTGGGCTCTGCAGCAGGGCGTGCAGTGACTGCAGGCAAGGGGGTGATGTCTGGCAGAGCCCTGTGAAATCAGGGCTAGGAAGGAAGCCAAACTTCGACAACTGAAACAAAGTCAGTGGGTCTTGTATCAAAATAAATATACCCTGACGAATGAATAGCAGTGGTAGCTCAAGTGTACAGGCAGACTACCTATATTGACAATGTAACAGAAGTTAAGGAACTTGACTTCAGTGCCTGGATACCCTCACGGGTGACTAGCAGCGCTCTAAAAATCCACCTTACATTACATCTCTGTGGCAGCTACACTAACCCAGTTATCTTACAGCCATTGCAGAGTTCTCTAAGATAATTAGTTCAAGTGTGGGTATTAGGCACTAATAAACAGGCCCACGACTACGTAGTGCACCCACAAACTCTAAAGTGTAGTCTAATGCAGAATTAGTGCCAGATCTTTATCATTGCATGAAATTAATAATCTGTGCCGAGGGTTGTGCATGCCATGTCAGTACTGAGCTGTGCGGGTGCCCGGTCAATTAGTGCTGCTGGGAACTCACATTGACTGGTCTTTGGTGCCCAGTGGGTAGCTACGCCTGGGTGTTCAAATGTGCTATTTGTCACGGAGAGGTTAGGATGTTTTTTTGACTTAAGAACATGCTGAAAGTCCTATGGCAGCTGGACAGATCATTTCAGAGTCCTGAAACTATCTTACAGAAGTTGTCTTTGATGGGTGACTTCATCGATCCAGTAGGGGCACTCTGAATCATCTCCAGTCCTGTCTGGTTTGGGCAGAACATCCTCTCACTACAGCTGTGTCACACTCTCATGGTGGTCATGGTATGTACCCTCTGAGTTAATCCAATCAGAGGGAGGCACCGGAGGTACAGACCCAGCCCTCCTCTCTGTGTAAACAGAAAACATTGTTGCAAACAGGGGAGCAGTGCAGTAAATAACCATGACACCACCTATAATGCCGGCGATGGCTTCAGGCAGTACTCCTGTGTGTCACTGCCTGGGGAAATAAAGGCACAGCTCGAGCATGCTGGCACTGGACATGCGCTTAAGTTTAATTGTGTTACAATATGGGTTACAAGCGCAAAAATCTTTGAAATGTGTTAGGTTAACTCTTGATGTGGGGCACTTGGCAGAGCTACTTCTAAACATCCGTGTGATCTTTTTCTTGTGACTTCAGGTGGCTTATAGCAGGCCACAAGTTTGAGAATACAGATTGAAACAGTGTCCTTTGCCTGGACACTAGGGCAACCACCTGACATGGAGACAAATTCCAGACAGGACTGTAAAAAAGTCAGGACAAAGGGTCAAAATTCAGGACAAATGGTCAAAATTCAGGACAAACCGTCAATTTTATGGACACATCCAAGGAGAGGCCGTACCCTACTACTTTATCAGTGCATTTATTTTCTACATAGCACTATTTATTCACTATGCTCTATATGATTGCCCCTAGGTATGCTGCGTTCAGGTGGTACATTATGTCCTTGTTCAATAGTAAATGAATGCCCTTGAGCACGGTGTCAAGGGCATCACCCCTACCCAAATTTACCCAATCTTCTATGAGAGAAAGCAACATCAAAATTTTGATTGTGTTTCTAAACATTTCTGTAACGGGCTGCATGACACTAGTGAAGATGGTGGTGTTACCCCGCCATTGTATTATTTTGCAAACCTTCCCCTGCGCATCCCCAGTTCCTTCTTCAGACACTGCAACACGTCCCTTATTTCTCTGATTTGGGGTTTGAGGCACTGCTGGGTAGCTCTCTCCTCTCTAACGCTACCTGTGACTACTGGTGGATTAGCCCTTCCGGGCTTTGAACGCTATTTAGCTGCACAGCTCCAGTGGGGGGCTTGCTGTCTGTCTGGATGCTGCCTGCATGTGACTGGGTTTACCCATAAAGACTTTAAGGAGGACTTACTGCACTATTCATTGTTTTCTACAAACCATTCTACGCAACGCCACCCAGGGTTATTCCGCAGTGGGGCTCTCTTGCCTCACTAGAACCTGTAAACTCACTAAATACGAAGAAACCCTACGCTCCCGCAATAACTTTACAAGACCTCCCTTCTTGCACAGGACAGCTTCGCACAGGCCAACTCTGTCAATGGCATGCTGCAGGCATTTCAAAATTGGGCTATTTGTTTGTTGACTGCAAGCTACTAGATTTCCAAACCCTTACGGCGGACTACAATTTCCACCCAGGCCAATTCCTTACTTAAGAACACCTTAAATAGTCATTAGATATCCTATTTCATGTACGCCACCTAGCATCAACCCCACACGAGGTGCACCAGATGCTATACACCATACAGACTGGTGGTAAACCGATAAAAGATGAGTGTACAGAGCTTTCCTGCAACATGAGGACCAATACAGGGTGTCTCTCCATACTAACTGGGAGATTGAAATGGCAAAACCTCTACACGATGCAGACTGGGCTAAAATATTGGAATATCCTCACGAAGAATCCAGCTGCTACCATTTTAAGTATGTTCAATTTAATATTCTGAACTGAGCCTACCTTACACCTGCAGAATTCATAAAATATACCCGGGAGCTGCAGCTGCATGTCCTCGCTGTAGGTAGTTAGATGCTGATGTGCTTCATATGATTTGGTCTTGCCCCACACTCCTTTCATACTGGCAGAGTGTTCATGAGGAGCTGTCAAACATGAAGGGCTGTACACCAACGAATTCCCAAACAGTGGTCCAATTGGGTGTAATCTCCCCCTCACCCCCCCTAAGTTTGAGAAACCCTCCACCAAGTTCTCCAACCTGGCTCTTACTCTAGCAAAACACAATATTACACTGCACTGGAAGGATTCACTTCCTCCTCCTATCGTAAGTTGGACCAAGGTCTCCTCTCTTGGTTTCGATTGAGAGCACCCTTTTACCCAGGGAGGAGTGAGCCGGCCTGAAAAAATATTTTATTGCACAGGCATCAGAAATTTTGGTGGAGGACTTTAAAGACTGCACCTAGAATTATACTCTCCCCTGTAATTCACCCCAACACCACACTTTCCGTTTTTATGTACTTGTTCTTGCCACATCTAGGCAACTACACAAGGCAGTGGTCTAAGTGCGTCTATCTCCAACACACTGATGCGATTTCCCCCACTCGAACACTTTCTTCTAAGCACTACAAGGTTCATTACTCTGCTTCCCTACACTTGTTAATGCAGTGGTGACTGGGCAGGGGATGAGAAGGGAAAGGTTATTATGGGTCAGTTTGTTGCACAGAAAAAAATGAAAAGTTGTGTCCTAATTCTTCATAAATGTATGTAGCCTAGCACTGATCTTCTGTAATTGTACGATGGAATCTGTTGCTACATACCTGGCTACTATCATGCTATGTAACCTCTTTTGGCATACAACAATAAAATCTTTAAAAAACAGACGTTGAGAACAGATTAAGGCGCCAGGGGCTGCTACTGCGCCGAAGCGCCATATCTGTTTGCAACATTATATGATCCAATCCTTTGTCTGACATCTGCTAAGCAAACAGTCAAATCGTTTTCATTCTTGTGCCCGCTGTTTGCAGAGAATGGCAGAAAAGGGGCCTCTCCTTCACAAATCTTCAAGCAGAGCTTCGCTGTTGTTTGTTGAACACGTTCTCAGAGCACCAGTTTAGACCTGGGGAGAAGGGTGGCTCTTACAAGAGAACGCGTTTTATGGGCAATAGTGTAGTAACATCACACATTTTAGAAATACAAACATACTTATTCCCATGAAGAAGTCAGTAAAAGAAACGCTTTTTGTTTTGGTGGAATACATTTTTTTAAATAGAAATGTTTGCACGTGTGACCTTTCTAGCACGATTACGTGTTGCTTTCTCGCTGTCCCGGTAATATATCTTGACAAGCATTTGCAATGCAATAGGTCTCGCATTTACGCGAGTTTAAGCTATCGGCATTGTAAATGACAATGCCTTTTATTTATGTTTTAAAAAGCAAAACATAAATAAAAGGCATTGTCATTTACAATGCCAATAGCTGAAACTCGCGTAAATGCGAGACCTATTGCATTGTAAATGCTTGTTATGACATAGTGGCAGGCACTGTTGGAAACTCTCTGACTTCAGCCTCAACTTCAGAGCTCTATATCGTGCCCCATCTGAGGCACCAAACCACACGTAAAGCTCAAACGACTTACAGGCAAGTCAACAGTATGCAGTTTAAGACTCTTGCCTCGTGAAATACAAAAATAGAGAAAGACATCTTGAACAAGAAAATGAGTATGCACGCACCATATAACATGAAGAAAAACGTTTGAAATGTAATTTGGACTACATTGGTAACTTAGATTATGTGAAAGCTTTGTGCACACAGTGTTGAGAAAGAGGTTAGTGTTTTTGCTTGTAAAGATAAGGCCCTGTAAAGACCTGATTCTATATCTGTTTTTGATCCCTACTGATGCTGAGCCCTGGCAAGACTCTCCCCTAATTAAAGCCCTGCTCTGTGGTCTTTCACAAACTGCTCGACCTTAAACAGAAACATTCACGTACGGTCCTGCAACTGGACACAGCCCTGGAGGGAGAGGTGGGGTCATGAAGAGCGAAGTCTGACAGTTATCCTACAGTGTGACTGATGTGAGGAAAATAACGATGACACCGGACTTGCGCTCGCAAAAATGGTTGATGCATGTGCCTGCAGGATCCTGAGATCTCAGAGTGAAACAGTCAGGAGCTGTTGCTGTGCATCCTTCCATGTTTCCCAAATGTGAATCCTTCAATGTGTCCTGAATATGAACCCATTTTTGTTTTGTCTGGGCCAAGAGCATGGGAGCTCCACTAAAGCAATGCAGGGTGAGGTACTGCACTCTGATAGCCTTAGGGGAGAGGATGTAGCCTTACGGCTAGAGCGGTCGACCTCGAAGCTGGGGAACCGGGTTCGAGTCTCTGCAACGACGCTCAACAACCTATGATTCTGGGCAAATCACTTAATCTCCCCGTGCCTAACAAAAATGAATGTGTCCTTCTGTAAAGAAACTGGTGCTCATGTAAGGCGCTCTGATACCCGATGTCTCGAGTCTAGTTCGCGCTATATTAAACTCTAAAAAAATAAATAAAAAAAAAATGTAAACAAGGTGAGTACCAGGCTGTAGTCTGTGAGAATCCTGGCAAGCACTTCACTTCAAACCCTTACACCTCAGGTCGCCCGGAATTTAGTGTGCCTGTGAAATAGAAAAATATACCTATTATCCCCATCTTTATCTCCCTCTATATGCCTTGTCAGCTTATGGGCCCTTCAAGCATATATATTGATCAGGTAGAGCCTGCCGACTGTGGTCTGAATGTTGGCACTGCCAGAGGTGGAGTGGTGGATGTCTTCTACTCCACTGGGAGATATTACACCACTACAAATCATTACAAATGCAATGATGTTTTAACAACATAATTACCTCTTTAATATATTAAATATTGGTGAGTCACAATAAAACGCCTTACAACACATTTTTAAGGGGAGGGAGGTTTAGGGATGGGATGAAACGGTTCAGGGTTGGTTAGTGCATTAGGGTAATAAGTGTTTTTTAGGGTTCAGGGATTGGTAGTGTGTATGGGTAGTAAGGGGGATTTAGGGATGAGTATTTTATAAGGGAAGTAAGGAGTCTTTAGAGTTCTGGGATAGGTGATATAAATTGGTAGTTAGGGTTTAGGGAAAGGTTGTGTATATGGGTAGTAATGTATTTTGCTGATGATGATGATGGGGGCACAGCGATAGTAAAGAGTTTTTAGAGTTCAGTAATGTAATGGGTACTTGTATAGCGCTCTGTTACTCCAGTGAGAGTCCTGGCACTGCACCACAGAAATTGACCGACGAATGACCCAAACCTTTAATCCTGATTGAAGAGCCATGTTTTCAATTTCTTCCGAAACTTTGCAGAGTCTGCAGTGGCCTGCATTTCCAGGGGCAGTTTGTTCCATGCTGATGGTCCTAAAAAGGAAAAGGACCTCGCACCAGCTCTGGAGCGCTGGATCAGAGGGATTTTGGCCCAAAAAGTGTTGACTGAACGAAGGCATCTAGTCAGAGCATAGGGAATAATCCTTGCTCTAAAGTACCCTGCACCAGATTGATGTAGGGCCTTGTCTCCCAGTACAAGGGTCTTGTAGAGAATCCTCTTTGGGTAGTGCAGAGGGTGGTAGTAAAGGATTATTTCTGTTTAGGGAACAGTATTGTGAGATGTAGCATGGGTATTTTTGGGTTTTGTGATGTGTAATGTTCAGGGATAGTATCGATTCCTTTTTTTAAATATAGATTTATTTCTGTTTTACTCTGGCGGCAATAGTGCCAAAGTAGTTATAAATAGGTCAGACTTTCCATAGGAAAAGTATTTTTGTAAATAACTATGATGCTTTTTGAATCTGCACGAAACTTTCCAAACAGTTACTCCGCTTTGGCTCCTTCAGTTTTGCGCTGATCCATGAACCTAGGGCCAAGAAAATTGGCGTTGGGGGGGGACTGTCCCAATATGTTGATTCCCATAGGAAAGTTTACTCTCCAATACAGAAAAAGACAGCTAAATAAAATAACACCAAATTTGGTAAACAGAACTTTAGTCAGAAAGTGAACTTTTTGTTATTTGGTGTAAATCCCTTCAGTAGCCTTTGAGAAATCAGCATTTCAAAAGGTGCTCAGGATGGGCATTTCTGGTTAACCACCAGAAATAAAGTTTGCGATATCTAGAGCATTGGTGTCTGGATATGCTCTGTTTGGTCAATTAAAGGGGGTTGGTCAATCCTGTTTGGTTGGCTGCAACATGAACAATATGTTGTGGCAGCCATTACAGGGATCAGAGACATGTTTCCTTGGTCCAGAAAATCAATTAAGAAATGGGCAGGATCAGCAACCCTGACCCAAGTGGCATGCAAGGGTGGGGGTGTCCCCATAAGGGCTTCTCTGCTTGATTGGCTGCCGACAACATGGATAACATGTTGTGGTATTCATTACAGGAAATTGGGGGATATGGTCCATATTGAAATGCATTGTAGTGAAAACCTGTTTTTGAGGGCCACAAAAAGTAACACATAAAGACGGGTGAAAACAGCTTTTAGTCACAATATAAATCGTCTGTTGGTACTGTACAAATTTTTGTATATGGTGTATTCTAAGTTGAATTTACTCTGTGAAAAATGCTGATCCTCTGCCTCGGTTTGATGAACCATGTTTGAGAGAAATCAGTTTTCTCTCATAATTTTCTCATTGAGGTTATAGAAGGTGCTCCGGAAGCTAAAATGAGAAAACATTTTTAAAATAAGCTCACACTATCTTTCTCAGCCATGTGAGAACGAAGTCTGATATTCTAAGTAAAACGTACTTCTAACAGCAGCAGCCTGTCACTTGGTTCCCCATTGTTCTACTGCAGCTTCACCATAGTATTCTGATGAAAAAGTAGAGCGCTAACATTCTGTATTTATGACAAAAGTATGGTACACTAGAATGCCATCTTGATGGCATCAAGCTGTAAAACTGAAAGCATTTCCTACAGAGGGTACTACAGTAAATGACAAAATGGGGAGTTTCTTTTTGTCATGGAAATTATGGTTAGTGTTCTAGAAAGCTAAAAAGAGGGCCCAATTTATATTAATTATTGCATTTCTTGATTACTGTCAGAAAAAAGTCTGATATGCTGAATGAAACATGTATTTCCAACATCGACCCCAGCCTCTCAGCTGATTCCGCACTGTTCTATTGTAGCTTCAAAACAGTGTTTTAAAGTACTATTAGAGCATTCTGTATTTATGGTAAAAGTGTGACATACCTGTTCTCCATCTTGATGGAATCAAAGCTATAAAACTGAAAGCATTTACTTTATGGTTTAACTCTGTTTTATTGTTGTATGCAAGACGAAACAAAACAACCAAATGGCGAGAAGACAATAAAGGCCAAAAGCACTGTCAGCGAACAATAAGCTGTCTTCGTGGGCTACGCAGAGCCCCTGCTTAAAGACATATATACAACAAATGTAAAGTGAAAGAACAAAACCCCAACCCCTCCCTCCCCCATCCCACCTCCAATCAACCCTGCCTTGATTTAAGTACAAATTCAAACAGCACACCCCAAGATTAAACCAGAGCGAGTGGTGCCCCATCTTCTGGCAATCACAGCAAGCGTAGGTATTTAGGGCATGTGAGCTCGCGGAACTCCTGCGTCAATAGAGCTAGGAAGGGAAGCCATGCTTCCCGAAAGTCTGTGCCTCTACCAGCGAGTGTAAGTGTTATTTTTTCCATGCCCAGGATGTGCCAAAGGTGTGTCAACCATCCGGTATGTGTGGGGGCCTGTGGGGTCCCCCAGTGCGAGAGAACATTCTGCATGGCTGCGCCCAGCGCCAACCCTATCAGACGGCCCCTCTTAGATTTCAGTGGGTCTGGTACTCCCAGTAAGATGTGTGCATGAAAGCGGAAAAGCTGCGTCTCCAAGTGTTTATCAATATCATCCAATACTTGAGACCAGTAACTTTGAACATGGGGGCAGTCCCATAGTAAGTGGAGCAATGTGCCTATTCCCCCACAGTTCTCCAGCAGAGCGCGCTAACTGTTGGATTAATCCTATGTACCCGTTCTGGCATGTATTGTAATTGTATTGTAATTGCATTTATATAGCGCTTACTACCCCTGACGAGGCGTCGAAGCGCTTTTTCGGCGAGTAGCACGCTACTCCGGGACCCATAGAGGATTAGTGTTGAATTAGTATAGTGAAACATGCAAGTACATTTTAAGTGGGGGATAGGTTAGTCAGTTATTTGGATTTGGAATGATAGCAGAAGGATAGAGGAGGAAAAAAGGTTTGTATTTATATAGCGCTTGTTACCCCTGATGGGGTGTTGAAGCACGCTACTCCGGAAGCCCATAAAGGATTAGTGGTGAATTAATATGGTGAAATATGAAAGTAATTTCAGTGGTGGATATTAGTCAGTTATTTGGAGTGAGAAGGATAGCGGAGGGATAAAAAGGGAAGAAAGGTTTGCATTCATATAGCACTTGTTACCCCTGATGGGTGTTGAAGCGCTTTTCTGGCGAGTAGCACGCCACTCCGGAACCCATTAGTATTAGTGTTGAAAATTAGTATAGTAAAATATGAAGTAATTTGAGTAGTGGATATGTTATTCAGTTATTTGGGTAGAGAAGGGTAGGTGGCGGGATAGAAGAGGGAAAGAGGTTTGCATTTATATAGCGCTTGCTACCCCTGATGGGGTTTTGAAGCGCAAGTAGCACGCTACTCTGGAACCCATAAGTATTAGTGTAGTAGAGAGAGTAGAGTAGTAGAGAGAAGTTTGAGATGAGTCAGAAGGTTGGGCTAGAAGATATATTGAGAGAAATATAGGCTGAGAAATAGGGTAGTGCCTTGGAAATGCTAAATTAGAAGAAAGTGATAAATATATAGATCCATAAGTACATTGAAAGTATATAGATACATAAAGGAGGTAAACCACAAGTTTAACACACAAAACAGGTGATAAAATATGCAATCACAGGCAGGTTAAAACTACAATTTTAAACTGTAACAACCACAGGCAAAGACAGTAATCACAGAAAGGGAAAATCGTTTTTTTTTAAACTTGTTGGGGGGGAAGAGACAGAACTAGTCTGCCTCCTTACCACTTCCTGGACTCTGCTCACTGCAATCTGGGGCACAGGTAGGCTGCAACTCACAAGATGGAGGAGAATGATTTGGGGTGCACCCAGCAAAGCCTTAAGGGGCCTGGGCAGGTGTGAGGGGAGGGCTCAGAGTTCCCTGGTAGCTGAATAGCCAATCCCCAGTCCTAGGCCTGCTGGCCTGGGGGCTGGGGGAGCTGCTTCTCCTGTTCACAATCTCCTAGGAGACAGACAGGCTCAATCCACACTTTGGACTTCTGCAGGAAAAAGGCCTCACAAACTTAAAATCTAACAATACTGTTTGAATAAAACTTTACTCCCTCTCCTGGCCAAAAAACGAAGTGCACAGTCCCTATTAAACACAGTTTAAACAGCTCACAGAAGCACCCTCTGATGTAGAATATCCCTGTTGCTGGGGGGTGGGAGGCAGGGGGGGGCTGGTTTCACTGGCTTGATAACACAAAATGGTGGCTGGAGGTGCACTGTTGAACATACAGG
Organism: Calotriton arnoldi; assembly: GCA_963921515.1. NCBI lineage: Eukaryota > Metazoa > Chordata > Amphibia > Caudata > Salamandridae > Calotriton > Calotriton arnoldi. The sequence goes on from CAWUFW010001516.1 coordinate 2,125,496, forward strand.
TCTTAGCACAGAGCAAAGGAGAAATTTGGAGGGAAAACTGAATAGTCACCAGGAGTGAGAGGGAAAAACTACAGAGTTTGGACTGCAAATCCCACAATTCAACACGTTAAATGGAAGCAATCATGGGCAGGAAAACCACGAGTTTAACACACAAAACAGGTGATAAAATATGCAATCACAGGCAGGTTAAAACTACAATTTTAAACTGTAACAACCACAGGCAAAGACAGTAATCACAGAAAGGGAAAATCGTTTTTTTTAAACTTGTTGGGGGGGGGGAAGAGACAGAACTAGTCTGCCTCCTTACCACTTCCTGGACTCTGTTCACTGCAATCTGGGGCACAGGTAGGCTGCAACTCACAAGATGGAGGAGAATGATTTGGGGTGCACCCAGCAAAGCCTTAAGAGGCCTGGGCAGGTGTGAGGGGAGGGCTCAGAGTTGCCTGGTAGCTGAATAGCCAATCCCCAGTCCTAGGCCTGCTGGCCTGGGGGCGCTGCTTCTCCTGTTCACAATCTCCTAGGAGACAGACAGGCTCAATCCACACTTTGGACTTCTGCAGGTAAAAGGCCTCACAAACTTAAAATCTAACAATACTGTTTGAATAAAACTTTACTCCCTCTCCTGGCCAAAAAACGAAGTGCACAGTCCCTATTAAACACAGTTTAAACAGCTCACAGAAGCACCCTCTGATGTAGAATATCCCTGTTGCTGGGGGGGCAGGGGGGCTGGTTTCACTGGTTTGATAACACAAAATGGTGGCTGGGGGTGCACTGTTGAACATACAGGTCTTAGCATAGAGCAAAGGAGAAATTTGGAGGGACATTACATGGTCACTTTTGTAAGTGTGTCAGTCAGCGCCATGCTGCTGGCCGTATGACGTGCCCTGTAACAAATGCCCTCTCACTCTTTGTTGCTAAGGGGTCTCCCAATATCCTTTTCCCATCTACCACGTCCAGCGTGGTATGTGTGTGAGTGTCGGGCATTCAGCAGCTTGTATAAGTCGGAGACTATTCCTTTGTCTGAGGACTTCGACAGGAGCCATCTCTCGTAAGTAGTGAGATGTCGACTAGCTGCCTCTCTGTTATGCAGCTGCAGGACCCAATGTTTAAGCTGCAGGTATCGCATGCGCTCTGTCTCAGGGATACCAAAATGTGCTTTAATTTGTGAGAACGAAAGGACCCCCTAAAGATCGAAAAAATGGCCCATGGAGCGGCATTGGGACTAACGCCGTGCTGGAAAGGTTGTTTCCCCTAGCCCTGGCTCAAAGGCAGGATTGCCGAACAGTGGGGTCAGGGGAGATGGAAACGTCGTAAGTTTGTGGCTGAGGTTAGTCTGGTCCCATGTCGAAATGGTAGTGCTAGTGATGTCCGAGACGTAAAGACTATGGGGCCTTTGGGCTTTCTTTAAAAATGGGATCTTCATCAGTGCGGTGCCCGCCACAGCCCTGTCCTGGAACAACCAATGCTTCCCTGATTCAGTTCGGTTCCATTCCACTAGGTGTCTTAATTGCGCCGCTTGGAAGTACAGCTGGAGGTTAGGTATGCCCAACCCGCCATCGTCAGGTGGGAGGAAGCTAAGACTCCTTTTCATTCTAGGTTCGCGGCCCTGCCATATAAAGGTCATGATTTCCGCTTGCAATTTGGAGATCACACCCGGGGGTGGGCGTAGAGGGAGTGTCTGGAACAGGTATAACATTTTAGGCAGGATCGTCATCTTAGTGGCTGCTATCCTACCTAGCCAGGAAATCGGGTGGTGTTTCCATCTTAGTATGTCGGAGCGCACTTGCTTAAGTAAGTGAGTGTAATTCATATCAGCCGTGGCATGTGTCGTGGCAGCTAGTCGCACTCCCAGATAGGGGATGGGTCCGGGGACCATTTGAATGGGTATTCTCCCTTAAGTCGTTCTACCGTCTGGGGGGGAAGTGAGAGACTAAGGGCCACAGATTTCCCTACATTGACTTTAAACCCGGACACTTTGCCGAAATCCCCCAATTCCTGTAGGAACGAGCCCAGCGAGGTCTCGGGGTCCTTAAGAGTCACTAACACGTCATCAGCGTAAAGACTTATCGTATGGTTGTCTCACGCGAATGGGACTCCCTGGATCTGCGGGTTCGTCCGAACTCTGTGCGCTAGGGGTTCCATGTACAGCGCAAAGAGTAGGGGCGATAACGGACACCCCTGTCGTGTACCCTGCGCTATTGAGAGTGGTTTCGACCCACGTCCGTTGACTCTCACAGTGGCCGTAGGAAAGCGATAACAATTTAAGATTTGTGTGCGAAAGCGTTCCCCAAAACCAAAGTGAGACAGTACTTGTTCCAGATAGGGCCAGTGCACCCTATTGAACGCTTTCTCGGCGTCGATGGCCATGAGCATGTAGTTGCCGGGGAACCTGGAGGCCTTATCTATAATGTGGAGGACCTTTCTAGTGTTGTCGCTAGTCTGCCTCTGGGGTATGAAGCCCGCCTAGTCGGGGTCAATTAATGCTGGCATGTATGGCCCCAGTCTCTGCGCTAAGATACCCGTGTACAGTTTTAAATCGATATTGAGCAGGGAGATGGGCCTGTATGCACTGCAGTGCGTTTTATCTTTCCCCGGCTTGGGGATGACAGTTATAGCTGCCTCCAGCATGTCGGACGGGATAGCGCCAGTAGCAGCAAAGGAGTTAAACAACCTGGTCAAAAGAGGAGCTAGTTCGGGGCAGAAGGCTTTGTAGAAGGCGGCCGTGAAGCCGTCTGGGCCCGGGGCTTTAGCTAACTTTAACCGAGAGATGGCCGAGATTACTTCTTCAATACGGATCTCCTCCTCCAGGACCGCAGCTTGCTCTGGTGTCAGCCTAGGTGTCTGCACACCCTGAAAATAGCTGGCGCTGTCGTCCCTGTCTAGTGACTGACTTGAATAAAGCCTCTCATAAAAGTCCCTGAAGGCCTCTGCTATCGCGTCGTCTGACACCAGCTGTCCCCTTGCATCCCTAATCGTCTGAATACTCTGTCGCTCTTCCCTAAGCCTATTCGCCAATAACCGTCCGCATTTGTCCCCCCCCCCACATAGAAGGCGTGTCTCAATCGGAGAGCAGCGTATTCCGCTCGATCCAGATCCAAAGCCGCTAGCTGGGTGCGACGCCACACCCTAGGGGCTCCAGTCCTTTGATGTATGCTTTCTAATTCCCTGACCTGTAAGGAGAGGCTATCCCGCTTTTCCTTCCTCAGTCTGTTGTCTGCTGCGGAGATCGCTATGAAAGCGCTGCGGAGCACTGCTTTAAACGCCCCCCATACGCTAGATATATTGGTCTCGGGATGTCATTATGGGAGAGATAATCCCCTATGGTTTGTTTTATTTGATCCACAACCTCCTGGCGCTGGAGGAGCGTGTACCTCAGTCTCCACTGTCTACGGGGTGTCTATGGGGTGGCGTCAAGGGTGGGAGCGACACTACCGTCGCCACGGCTGCGTGGTCCGAGAGGGCAGCCGTGAGAATTTCCGTGCTGGACGTTAACGAGTAAAGTTCCCTGGTGCCCAGGAAGTAGTCCAATCTGGCGTACGTTTTTATGGGCGTTGGAATAGTAGGAATATTCCCTGTCATGTGGGTGGGAAGCCCTCCAGAAATGTACGAGGCCTAGTTCTTGCAGTCGGGAAAGCCCGGCTTTAGACAGTGTGCCTACTTGCCCAAATCGTTGAGCTGACCTGTCCGCATTGTTATCAAAAACCAAGTTGAGGTCACCCCCCAGGAGAAGACGTCTTTCGTCAGTAGATAGAGCCTCTATAAGTGCGTTGTGTAAAAAGCTCTCCTGCCCCTCATTTGGAGCGTAGATCGTGCCTATCACTAACCCCTGGCCTCCAATGTCAAAGCGGCAGGTGAGCAGTCTGCCTCTAATCTCCGCTTCTTTCTGGACCACTTTCCCTCGAAAGGCCCGTGAAACTAAGATGGCCACCCCGCTGTTTTGGTTGTGTTGGATGAGAACATCTGCGTGGGGAAGTACTTGGATTTGAGTCTACCCCAGTCCCTGGCTAGAAGATGAGTGTCTTGCAGTAGGCAAATATCTGCCTGGGTCTGTTCCAGGAACGAAAGCACAGCTCGGTGTTTAATCGGGTTATTGAGACCTCTCACGTTAAATGAGAGGATCTTAAGGTTGGAGGGTTGCGCACTCGATGCCATTATGTAACCTCTCAACTGACAATCTCCGTACCAGCTGCGTACAGAGCTCTACGCCTCCCGCCCCGGTGTCCCTGTGCATGTGCGTGATGTGGTGGGTGAAAAAGTTGCAAGGTGGATGGAGGACCCAAACATTACCCCAGAAACATATGCAAGACATACAAACTGAACTTACAAATAATAACTCAAAATAAATGACAACGAATTTACCCAGCTTGTAGTCTGGAAATAGTCCAACGACCCTGCGGGGCCATTCGGAAAAAGAAGTGGGGTCCATATTGTGGCCAAGTTCTCGCTGCTCCCCCTCCCACGACCCACCTCATATCAGATCCCAGGGTTACCCAGGAGCGTTCAACTGCTGTCAGCCTTTGCCAATGTTGAAGGGATAGCTTCTAGTGCCTCTTGCTGTCCTCTTGCGATTTCGTCCAAGTTGGGCTTAGTCACATTACGGCGTCGTCCCTGTCGCTGCCATCGAGGCCGCTGTTCCCCACTGACTGGGCGGGGGTCCTTGATTGCCGTCCTCTTGGTCTCTGTGTGACTCTAGCCCCAACAATCGGCACGCCTCCTGCAGGGATCTCAACTGTCGGAGCCTCCCTTCCCAGCTGAAGATAATTCTAAAAGGGTGATCCCAGGAGTAGGCTATGTTCTGATTCCTCAGGTGGGAAGTAACTGGGCGGAAGTCCCTGCGCTTTGTAGTGTCAACCCAGATAGGTCCTGGAAAATGGTGGGGGTGTGATCACGGAAGGTCAGGGGGTGCATCGCTCATGCTTTGCGTATGATTTCCTCTTTCGCTTGGAAGTCATGCATACAGACTAGAATGTCCGCTGGAGGGGCCTTGTCAGAGCGCGGAGCCCCCACTCTGTGTGCTCTATCTATCTTGAGGGCAGTGTCTTGTGCGTTGCCTAAAATATGATTGAAGAGGTCCATGACAAAGCCGAATATATCACTCCCTTCGGCTTTCGCTGCTACACCTCTAATGCGGACGTTGTGCCTCCGGGAACGATTCTCAAGGTCTTACAGGTGGGCCTGTAAATCAACGTGTTGCTCTTGGAGGCGTATAATCTCTTGTCTCATGGACTCTGCCTCTTCTTCCAGTGAATCTCCTTTGTCTTCCAGTTTCGCCACCCTTTCGCCAAGAGCCTCAGTGTCACGTCTGATCGCTTTAATTTCTGAGGTCAAGTCTTTCCTGATCGCCTGCAGGTCTTCCTTAAGCGCTGAGAAGAGGGATTCTAGAAAAGCCCTGGTCACTGGCGCCGCGGTCGTCAATGCGGGCGGCGGACCCTCAGCAGCTGGTTGTTCTGGCATAACACCACCCGTTGGCTTTGTGAGCATGTCTTTAAGGGTGCGTTCTTTCTTCCCTCGTCCCGCAGCCATTGCTCCCAGCTCCCGGCCTACCCCGGCCTGGGGGGGACCCTGTTGTTCTGCCATCCGGTGTCTACTTCACCCACCCAGGGGGGTCTACACTCGCTCCAGCGACGCTCTCCCGGGGGCTTATAGCGAGATTACACCTTCCCTGAGGCGCCTACCTTTAGACTCCGAGTCGTTTCTCCCGTGCTGCTGCGCATATGAAGCGGGGTCTGCGGGTGCGTGGCGGACGCAGGCCTCTGTCGCCAACTCCCGCTGCCCCACGCCTTGGAGCTACTCCTAGTTCCTCCCTGCGGCTAGTCCGGGCGTGCCCCAGGCGTCCAATACCAGCCTCCGGGCTGAGGCCCAACACTGTCTTAATAGACGCAGGCTCACCTCCACTGTCACTGCGTGTTCCCACCAAGTCTCTCTCCGGGCGCTCAGGCCTCGCCCTTCACTCTGCTCGTGTATGTCCTGGGGCCGTCAGGTCTTCAAGCTACCCCACGCCTCTCACGCCAGTGTGGCAGATCCAGTTCTCCGGCGCAAGGCCGTGCCCGTCTGTACGTTCAGGAGGGCCCAAGACTGGGCCAGGCCCTTCTCTATGCCTCCCGGACGTATCTCTTTGCTTGAAATGAGGCCGTAGGGGAATGCTTACTCCCCCCTCGAACACCGCCTCCCCAGCCTCGGGACTCGACAACCACCCGGGGCTGTGTAGTCAGTTGCGCACCCCGTCACCGGGGCGCTCGGGTAGCTGCCGTTTCAAAATGGCGAAGCGATCCTACTGGCCTGTGTCTCTGCCTAGGTCCCGCTATTCCGGGGTCACGCCTCTTCGCCTCCGGTCGCGTCCACCGCTTGCGCCTCCGCTGGAGGGATTCCCCAGTGCGGCCACTCAGCCTCTGTCTGCTGTCTCTCGGCTTCTTTACGTGGTCGCGGGCCCGCTTCTGTGCCAGCCTCGGTCTCCCGCACTGGGGTCGCCGTCCGGGGATCGATGGCGCAGCCTCGCGGCTCTCGGCCCACGGCTCGTTGCTGGCGTTTACGGCACCTCAGAACGCCGTCTCTAGGCTCCCCGGACTCACAGGAGGTCGCGCCGTGCAGGATACCTCGTCCCCGGCTGTTCTAGGGCAGGGAGGGGCCGAAAAACAGTGCTGCGGTCGGTGGGAGAGGTAGCGAGAAGCGTCCTACCTCGCCGCCATCTTGGCCACGCCCCCAAAAAGTATTTACTTTAGAAACAAATGAAATGAAGTGGTTCATTTTGTCATAGAAATTATGGTTAGTTCTTTAGAAAGTTAAATGAGGATACATTTTCCATATATTCTTAAATATCTTCCTCATTAATGTCAGAAAAAAAGGCTGGTATGCTGAGTGAAATGTACTTCCAACACCAGATGCAGCCTGTCAGTCGATTCTCCATTGTTGTGCTGCAACTTTACCACAGTGTTCTAATGAGCAACTAGAGAGCTAACGTTCTGTATCTAAGACAAAAGTTTGGCACACCTAAATTCCATCTTGATGTAATCAAAGGGCTTATACTGACAGCATTTCCTTCAGTGGCTGCTGCAGTAAATGAAGAAATGAAGGATTTCTTTTTGTGATAGAAAATATTGTTTGTGCTCTAGAAACGTAATTCCAGGACACATTTTCTAGGAGTTCTCAAAAACTTCCTCATCCAGATCATTAAAACATTCTGACATGCAGAGTCAAAAATGTACTTCCAACACCAGCAGCAGTCAGTCAGTTAAATCCCTAATAATCAACTGCAGCGTCACCACACAGTTTTAATAAAAAACTAGAGCCCTTACATTTGTATTCAAGACAAAAGTGAGACACTCCTGAATACCATTTGTTTGGAGTAGGAGCTGTTGAATTTAAAGCCTTTGCTGTGGAGCAGGCTGAATAAATGATAATTTAGATGTTAATGCATGTATGAAACCAGCAGATTTATAATGTGAGGGGTGGAATGGGGTTTTAGTAATTTGAGGCATAATGTATTTTTAAACTGGATAAAAATAGTGAAAGAGATGCATGCAAAAGTACAGCATCCCCTTTACACATCTGTTTACTTACCCTACCCATCTCAGTCACTTAATTGCTCTCTAATGTTAACAAGCATTTACAATGCAATAGGTCTCGCACTGACATTATTTTGAGCTATTGACATTGTAAATGACATTGTTTTTTGGTTTTGTTTTTCTTTTGTAAAACATAAATAAAATGCATTGTAATTTAATATGGCAATTGCTAAAAAAGTTTAAATGCGAAACCTATTGCATTTACACTAGTGTAGAGTTCTTTTTTGCAGAGTTCTTTATTGGTTCTCCCAACAAAAGTGTGTTACTGTCTCACTGCCCCAGACCGGCCGATAGAGAACGCGCGTAATTTGGCTTACACTAACCTGCGGGCAGTGTGAAACCAAAACATTCATTTTAGGAAACTGCTCCCCCTCACCCCACGTGGAAGCGTGGAAGCCCCTGATGCAAAGCATTTCCGTTGCAGTGAAAACCGCATGACTGGACGCGATGAGTGAAGGCGGGTTAATAGAAGGTAGCCGCCCACCCTGGAAAAATCCTGTTCTTAGCAACTCTGGAATGGATGACACTGAAAACAAGTAAAAGCGAAAGCGCTTCGCCTTGTTTTTGTTCCAACTTTCACTTTTTGCGTATCTCCCTCCCTTAGTTCGTTCCTGCCTTCTTCCTTCTTCCCTCCCTCGGGTTTCCCACCGATGCCCAGCGAGACGAGCACGTGACATACTAAGCATCATTAGTTCTTCAAAAACAGGTACATTCAGAACAAAAACGTTTGGTGGTGGTCGCAGTGCATTTACCAGAGACATTTTATTCCAATGCTAGGTTTCTGAGAGTTGAATATTCAACACAAGAGCACTTCCACTAACGTGCCACCGTTGTATATAAATGTAAATGAGCCACATTCCACCAGCAATCTCCTGCTTTTGTCGTTTGCAGACAGGGACGACCCCTGCTGTTGAGAGCTCCGTGAAGTTATGTACAGAGAAGCCGGACAATACAATTAAAATCTTGCGGTAACATACTGCTCCCCCCCCCCCACCCCTAAAATCAATTTTTTTATGCGTCCGACCCACACCCCCAAGCGCTGCAAACGACCACCCACAAACGTCCAGCGCGTGGGAGGCGGCCGTGTTATGCGCTACCTCGTAAATGAAACAAAGCAAAGACGAACGAAGTAAAGTACTCGTCGTAACCTGATAAGTGGCTGGCTGACCCACATTTGCGCCCCCCAGCCTCAGGCTCCCGTTTTTTCGCAACGACCATAAAATAAACGTTCCTCATAAATTGAGCTGCCCCGAAGCCATGTATCGATTGACTTGGGCTCGCCCTTTAACTTAAGGCCATGCAATAAACTCGACATAAATGAGCAGCACCGTGCGAGGCGGCAGCCCTTATCTCGCACGGACATTTGGCTAAAAAGTTTGGGCGAGACAATCTAGGGCAGGGAAGTATCGTCCTGACGTTACCGGATCTGCAGAAAATTAACTGAGCCGAGTGTGGATCAAACCTGCCATCGTGTGACTCCACACCACCCTGTAACAAGTTAGGGTAAACGCCCGAGCTCATAAGGTAACGAAACATTGTAAAGCGGTTCAAATCTTATTTTGCATTTAGAAAACATTATAAGCATTAACAGCAATTTAACATCCTTCGTACTTAATTACCTAACATTGTCGCCCCGGGGCCTGCACTGCCCGGCCATTGGGACGGCCAAAGGCACGTAGTTGCTGCAAGTAAGACCATGTGCAAATTGCTCCGGCAATAACATGAACAAATAAAATGCCACAAAACCTTATAATCCCATGCCACCAGCGCAGCGATCGATTACCCATAACTGCCCGTCGTATGCGAGGTGGCCGCCATTACTGCCGTCTTGACATTTGGCGTCAATCAAGGGGCCTTGTTATTCGTAGAGCCACACTGTACTACAGTAAGCTAACAGGGCCCGCATTTCATTAAAAGTGAACACAAAACATCCCCAATCGGTTCGCTAGCCGTTAGAATGGAAACAGGTATTATTACCTAATTTTTGAAGATGATATGGCACCCGCTGCGCAACCGAAAGCCTTTACCCGCCAACCGGTGCACCGCGACCAGCCATTTAGGCCACAACTTTACCGTACTTTTGCGCAGGGTCTTTTGGTGTTTAAGGCCTGAACTTTTTTAAATACTGTCACGTAAAGAGACAAGCATGAGAGCTCCTTATGTCTATGATCTATGTTACCTGTAGAATAACACTTGTGTATATGGCCTAAACATATTAGCTGTTTACACCTTGGTGAAAGACTACGCTCTCTGACGTCTACTTGTGTAATTCTCTGAATTCAGAAGGATAGCTTTGCTTTGCTGATTGGACTCCAACCTGAGGAAATGCTCTATCAAGATCTGTGTATCTAGCACTAGAATTATGCTTGGTTGCAGGTCGTGAGCAGCACTCGCACTATTTATTGTGACCAGGACCTTTTTTTCCCATCAACAAATTTATCATACTTTGACCCACAGCAAAAGAGAAAAGGCAACAGAAAAAGAGAGAAGCAGGGCGGATAGGAAAGAAATAACAAAGACAGTTGCCTAGCTAGTGTGCTATGAGACCATAGTGCAAACAAGGAATTTGCCACCTTGGCCACTGTTTAAACTGTGAAATATGGCAATAATGGGTAACACTTAATTTCTAAAGCGCTGGTGGCGAAATTTAGCCCCTGTACTTATTTCTTTCTTTTTTTAACACATTAAGCACTAGTAAGCTGAGTGATAGCTCTGTTGTCGGAGGCCTGAAACTGTAAAATATGCGTCTTTCAAAGGAAAAATCTGTTGTCCCACATTTGAGTCGGTAAATTGGCGAGCCACTCTGAGGAGACGGCGGCGCGCGGCTACGTCGCACTGATTGTCCCTGCATGTTAATAAACATCGCAGACCCGCCCGGGCGCCGGCTACAGTCCTTACTTTAATGACATCTCACCCACAGGTCCCATCTCAGTTACCTTCGTGCTGGGCTGGCTCCGCCTCCCCTCCCCCTGAGCCCGAGTGCTGCCCGGGAGACTTTCCATTGCACTTCCCAAAGTCACATCAAAATGACAAAACATCACAACGAATTCCACTCGGCCTTAGCCGAGGAGAAGGAAGTCTAAATTTCCACTGTAATTAACCCTATCCTCGTTAAGATAATTATGATCAAGCTCCCTGTCACAGCTAATTTCGTGGCCTCGTTGCCTATGGCTCACACTTCACCCTCATTAGCTTACAGAAGATGGAAAAAAATGAAACTGGCAACTCGCCCCCTCCCTCCCCCGCCCTTTCAAAACGATTTAGGGCCGTCTCTAGCCAGTCCCTCAAAATCTCTGGTGAATGGTGCGACTCAGAGCTTTGTCGTCAACACTTTACGCCCTTTCACGCACCCCTTGGTGCCAGGCGGCTCCATATTTTGTTTTTAGGGTGTCTCTCCCTCAGAAATGAGCACCGCAAGCGAGGGTTATTATCTGCAGGCAGAAGACTTAAAGCCACCTTGGCATTAAGCGCCTGTTGACGTTGTTCACTTGTGTTTTTTTCCATCTAAGATGTATATGCTAAGAGGTACACACTTCAGTCGCTGTCACGTCCTTATGGGAGTGGGTTCTCGTGGCAGGGCTGTGCTTGTCTGCGTCTTAGTGGGTCGGTGTGGCCTGGAGTCTTCTGCCCTGCCCCGTAGGGGCACCCTGCCATCTAGATTCAGGGAGCAGGTAGGCTCAGCCAATCAGCAGCAAGACATAATGACGAAGGACAACGGCGACCCACTGGATAGAGGTGGCCTGCAAGTTTTCTTTTTAGATGTGCCAAACTTCAGGAATGATCGTATTTTGACCCAAACCGCTGTGCATGCCCTTGCTTTAAAGGAGGTAATCTTGGGTTCCGGTGGATATTTCCCATCACAGTCCACGCTTTTCTTTGAGCTTTGTTAGAAACGCGCTGGGGAGTTTGCTCACCCGCACTGGCTGGCATAGCCTAAAATCACTTTTCTAACGTTTATGTAAAGTCGACTTTGCAAACGTGTGCTTGTAAAGTCGACTTTGCGGACGTGTGCTCCGAGGCGGGGGGTGGGGGGCTGAAGCGAGGAGAGGCTGCATGAGCGGCCATTACGAGCGTGCAAGCCAGAATAAAAAAATAAAACAAATACTTCAGAAACATGATCCGTCAGTACACGCCTACTAAAGATAAGAAATACCCTCACGACAGCCGACAAGCAGACAATCCAGTCCGGATGGGCCGGACAAAAAGGAGACAGGGCGGAAACAAAAAAGCCTCAGTTTCAATCGGAGGCCACCGTTTTACATAAACGATGACGCCAGCCAATGAAAATGAGGGGCGGGGCTTCAAGTCCCCTTCTGAAATCTCCTCTACCACAATATGTCTCGCAGAGCGAGCAGCGCATGCGCGCTGCAACGCTAGGCAAGACCTAAAAATGTAAACATTTTGGTAGACAAACATTATTTGCAGAGGTAGTTGGACACATGCAGAGGGACACAAGCAGAGGGTTTGGAGCAGGCCAAGTGGCAAACCCCTGTTGTGCACGGCCATAGGCTCTGCGCAGTGGGGGTTGGCTGCCTGCTGAGGATTGGGTGCAGGGCCTGGTCTTGAAGCTGTCCCCCCCCACTGAGTGTGAATGGGTTGCATGCCAGCCCTGTGCCCAACCCCGCTGTGCACAGTGTAAGGCCTTGCGCAGTGGGCATTGGGCCAATTTAGAAAATGTTCAAAACCCCAGAAATTTAGTGAAAAACAAAAGATAAAGTGACATTATATTTAAGTGTTGAAATGAGACACAGACTAAAGTCAAAAACCCAAAAGACACTGAAATACACCAGTTATAGTTTAGTCATTCAATTATAAGTTGCGCCCACATCATGAACTGCTTATGACCTCTTATAGTACATCATTCATGACATGTTAAATGACATCGTTCATGACATTACTCAGTAGATTTGAAGAGGAGTATTGTTCAAATTACTAATGAGTACCGCGGTCCCCAAGATAATATGTGAAGTCATAAGCAGTGCATGATGGGGCGCAAGTTATAGTTCATTGAGTAAACTAACTGGTGTATTTCAGTGTTTTTTGTTTTTTTTTAAAGTTAGTTGTAGTCTAATTTCAACACCTATGACGTCACTTTAACTTTTATATATATACTGTGCACACACTGATGAAAAAAAAGTAAATATATATACATGCGCACATGTGTATATATGATGAGTTGAAATGTAGTGCGTGGGTGTGACTATGTTGTAATGGTAAACATTGTGGTGAATGAGAATGTGTTGTAAGTGTTGTTGTTGTGCATACATGGTAAGTGTAATACATGGTTTTGGTGTTCGCTGTAGTAACCTATACTCGGGGCCATTGAAATTATGTGATTTTGCGGCCGCAGTGTTTTTTGCATAAGTATGCATTTGCCATAATCGATCATCTGCTGCATGCTCGAAGTTTTCTACAAAAAATTGTTTCTAGCTCAAGTGGATCAAAAAGTTACTGAAGTGTAGCAACATATTGCCATGTAGTTGAAGCCCCTTTGAAAGCGTTGGTCCCCTTTCTGTTGCTTATTTCTGTATTTGGGTGCCAAGGTGGTACTAATGAGATGAAACCGTTACCCAGATAGTATTAACATGTAAAAATTCCAAAATAATGAGATATTAACACTAAATGTGCCGTATTATGCCACATAATTAGCATTTTCTTGCTGCATAATTTAGTCATCCCTGCCGCATTATTTTATTCCAGTGGCTGTGCCTATATTCCCCCAGGTTCCTGTTGGGCCTAATTTCTCTTTAATAGGCTATATTTAGTGTTCAAACAAGCCTAGTTTCTGTTGACAGACAAGAACTCACTCTCTGACTCGCCCAGACCCTGATTCCATTTACCCCAGTCTGTCTAACAACCCTCCTACAGATTAGACATTTATTGTTTTGGTTGGACCGCCTTACGAATTACTGAATTCATTTTCTTTTGACCATTGTTTCAGAACAAATACCCTGATGAAGGGCAGAGTCCCGAAATGCATTGGGAATGATTAAAAGCAATGCATAAAGGGAAGATGTATTTGTAAAGACAGACGCTGTCTACATATGGAAAAGATTCACAAATGTGATGTAACATAAGAATATTTTTCATTAAATGAAATTAAGGATTTAATTGTTTACAATCATCATTTAAAGTTCAACATTTGAAAAGTTCCTTTAAAGGGGCTCTACCCCACGGAGTGCCTTTCGGGGACGTTCTCTACGGGCAGATAATGCAACTTGATATTTTCAAAATTCACGACCTAGATCGGAGGGCGATACCCATTTGCACTCTACCTTCAGATCAAAGAAAAATAATTAGAGAAAGTTTGAACAATTATAGAGTGCCACAAAAAAACTCCTTTCAATCTTCTAACAACCATCATGCCCATGATTCTTTGTTTCTACCTTCTTTTCCAGCCAAACAAACGCTCAAGATTTGCTGTATAGCCTGCATTACTATGCTACAAATATTTCCCAAATACAAGACACAATATGCAAACCACCCTTTTGATGCACAATATTATACACTTTACACACCCAACATGCTTCAATATGTCTTTATTCAGTCGCCATCACGTACCCAACAGTTACTTCCACTCAAAAAGGCTTGCGACCAACCATTTAAAAAAAATTACGGGCATACCTTTTTAGGTCGAGCCTGGGCAGCTCATGCGCTTCTGTGCAAGGCATGCTGTAATCTAGACTGTGGCTTGAAGCACCTCCCATCTTTTCCATTTGTTCCTGTTCGTGCCCTTCATAAATGCATGCTTTTGGTTGGTCAGCATGCTTAATTAGTCCCTCCTTTTTTGTGTTTCAAACCCTCCCAGTAGACTGGACCTGTTACACATGGTCTTACACTTTTTTTTAAATAAAGGTTCCGTTGTGTGCACAATATTTTTTCTTGTTTGCCGCAGATTGTGTATCAGCATAGCGCCCGCTTCACGAACGCTGTGCTTCATCTTTCGGTCGGCATTTGCATCACTGGTTTAATTATTGTTTTACTTTGGAGGCCGTGCGCCTTTTAACAACGTGCCCACTTTCATTTTCACCATCGCGTGTTTCCTTCTTGTCGGCAGCTCTGACCGCATGCCCTTCACAGCATATTAGATGTTAGATGCTGTTTCATTGCTGTTTTTTAAATGTAGCAGATGGAGTCATTTATAAGCTCAAATGCAGTTCAAGTCACATTGTGTGCTGTCTCTCCCCACCCCCTCACTGCTTTCATTTTCACCATCGCGTCTTGTTTCCTGCTCGCCCTGTGCCATCTCACCCTACCCCTTCACCCGCACCTACTACCCCTCTAAGATCGTTGCATGTATTTTAAGTGATTTGCCCAAAATCACAGGACACCTTTTTCATTTTCACCATTGCGTTGTGTTTCCTGCTCGTGGCACCCTGCTCGCGGCCCCCACCACCCCTCCAAGATTGCTGCTTGTATTTTAAGTGATTTGCCCAAAATCACAGGATGTTGAGCCGACGCCGAGACTCGAACTCCCAAGTCAGCAGCTCTGACCGCTTGCCCTTCAGTGCATGTTTGATGCAGTTTCATTGCTGTTTTGTAAATGTTTCCAGATGGAGTCATTTATAAGCTCAAATGCTGTTCCAGTCACATTACGTGCCATCTCTCCCCATCTCCTCACCGCTTTCATTTTCACCATCCCATCTTGTTTCCTGCTCACCCTGTGCCTTCTCTCCCTACCGCTTCACCCTGCCTCCACCACCCCTCCGAGGTTGCTGCTTGTATTTTAAGTGATTTGCCCAAAATCACAGGACACTGCTTGCTTATCAGCGACTCTGCACCCTGAAAGCCCCGGGGCCGCACAATATGCTGCATTACTAGATCCTTATAAGGTCCCAAAGGCAAGACCTATTGCATTGCAAATGCTTGTTTACAGACAGACTCCAAGACGTCCTTCAAGAACTCAACATGGTCTCACCGTTGGCCAATCTTTGCCAACTCAGCAGCACATTTCTTACGCCACGCAAACATGCATCTTTGAACCATTTAGTTACAATTTTCTTAAACATGGCATGCCTTTATGCACACTGCATTGCATCATAGTTTTACAGCTAAACTAACGATGTTGTGTAGAGAACAATCTGCATATGCTATTCTATGACTACTGACTACCCAGTTCAGTGAGAAATGGAAAAGACCCTCGGCACACATTAGCGCACATAAAACACTACAAAGATTAGTAGCAGGATCAAACTTATTTTACTTTCACAACCTATAAAAACCATTCGATAACAACATTCTTACCAAATCTTTTAACTAGACACAGCAAACAACCATACGCAGCGGAAGGGAGAAAATTCCATGTGCAAAAAGTGCGCTCAGATTTAAAAAGTGCCACACAGATGGTAGAATGCGCTACACAATTGCTAGTAGACAAAACGTTATCACATTCCTTCTTGCTACGCTATCTCCTATGAGACAGCACCACATAGCCAGAAAACGACCTGCTCCTAATGTCGTTGAACGCAGTGACGAGTCTCTTCATTTGCTGGACAAGGGGTGTGTATACTAACATAGGAGATATGTAAACAGTCTGCCAGATTCCTCTAACACTAACTAACTTCGTTCACCCGCAGTTCAATGAATAGCACTTTCCCACCCAACCCAGACCCATCCTGGGACTCCTTAAATCTTCATCAAAATTAGAATCATGCTCCGCTTTGTGATGGCAACCTTCGAACTGTGTGCAAAGTTACCTGCTGACTAACGAAAAGTGATACATGGTCACAGTTACAGCAAAAACAAAAAGTGTACAGATGGCCATAACATAACAGACTTGTAAAAATCCATTTGTATTTTGTCACTTCACTTACATGTCAAAGTTTGGGAAACAGATTCAGTTCTTTCGAAATTTTAAATCTATTTCCTTTCGAGTCACGCAGGTAATGAAATGGGCTTGTTGAAATAGAAACATTTAATTGGTTGGAGCCTTTGCAGATTTGGTTACAACGTTTGAGATTAGCATGAGAAGACCAGCCACTGATTTATATGGTGGCTGAATTTGGCATCAGTGTTGCATATCTTGTGTGGCATGTCGAACTAGTGAACATATCCCAGTCTTGCTTTTGTATGCCTAGCTGTGAATAAAACAATGTCCTTGTTCTTCCTGCTCCTGGTCAGATTTATGCCAGCGACTCACGCAGACTACTTATCCCTACTATTTTGCTAAGTCCACGCTCTGTTTCTGGGAGTTGCCAGCTCTCCGATACTGTTGCTCGAGACATGTCGATGCATTCGTCAAGGGTTTTGCATTCCAGTAGTCAAATTAAAATCCCCAACTTGCTTAATGTTCATATTTTCTTTTGTAATGCATTTTTCAAAGTCAGTTGTGCAGGAAATTGAACAGCACATTGTTCCAAAGCAAAGAAAATGACATTTTAGTTTCAGTGATTAGACATGATATTCCAGTCCAGTCAGGAACTACAGGCATGATCACATTGCCAAATATTGTTTTTGGCTCACAAGGCATGGCCATGCTCCACCAAAGGCTACAAGAAACTCTTTGGCATGATCGAATTATTGAGTGCGAGAGCATTGCATGGAGAAAGTTATTCTTCTGCGTGTTGATGCACGGAATGCGAAGTAGAGGAATGCATGAATGTTCTTGTGACTTCAGACAGATAGACATCTTGCCTAGGGTTCCTGATCCAAATAATTGCTAGTTGAATCTAAACATGCAACATGTTCTTAACAATTGGCAGCAAGGAAATGGAGTGAGCCCATAAGAAGCCAAAAGATAACATGGTCTGCATGAAACTGCAGAGGCAGTCTGCAACCCCTTTTAGGGTACAAGTTGCCAAGGAAGGAAGACACTGTCAGCCCTCACAATGTATGCTTCCTAGTTCAGTAGCGCCTGTTCCTTGAGAAACTTGATATTGAGTGGTTATGCAGTGCTTTGCTAGCAAAACCTGGTTTCAAATAGCTGCCAACAGCCGTGCGAGTAAGAACTACGCATGTCACCTAACACATATTGGGTGTGTGGGATGGCACTGCAGCATACGTGCTGGATAGACCTAGCAGTGTCAGAAGTGCAATGATGTATACACCAGGAGTAATCCCAGTGCCGTATACAGCTGGCTGTGTGTTAATGTGGAAAGAGACAAAAGAAGTCAACATCACAATGTGGGTTGATTACGCTGTCCTTTGCATATGGTAGTTCTTTTGGACACAGGTGTGACAGGGCAGGGAATTTTGTTGTGCATGCTTGTAAATTGCTCTAATAGACAGGGAGCATAAATTGATTTTATGACTGTCATTCCATTATTGTGGAACTGAATAAAAGCTCAATGGAGTATATATTTGCTAGGTACTATAGGGCAGTTAGCCAGACCACGAGTTGCAAGCAGAGCAGAAATTGCATTCAACCTGTGCTTTGGTTCTGATGAGATTAGAACAACTACAGAAGACAGACTGATTTGGGTAACGTTCAGCAGTATCCTATGCTTGCATATAAGAATTAATTGTCGTGGAATATATTGAAACATACAGCTTCTTTTAGCTGCTGTCTTGGAGGTGGTGTTGTAGGTTTCTGTGTTAATCCTGAAGACAAGGGTGGTCGCTCCAGATAACTGGGGAGTTGTCAATCACCGAGGCATGTCCTTGGGTGCAGATATAACATTGAGCGTATAACTGGCAGAGTGGGATGGACCTGCTACAATTTGTTGTAGGTTGAAGTTCTCAAGATTGGATATAATGGAATTGGTTGTTCATGTTTTCAAACCAGGTGTTGATCTGATTGTAGTAGCGTCTTGGTTACTGCGTCTAGTAAGGTGCCCTTAAACATTGCACTGCTGGGAGGCGGTCTAAAGATGAAGAGAAAGGAACAAGCAAATGATTGAGTGGGGTACCATCTTACCAGTAAGGATTCACAGTCTCTTATGGTGAAGTCTTTGATGTGATATGTTTGTAAAGATGCCTTGTGGATGAGGGTATGGTCACCTCCAATTTTGCAGATACGATTTTTATTGATTATACTGTATTCAGGGGATGTGGCTTCATGGCATCTGGGTGCAGAATTCTTGCTGAGCCACGTATCTGTGATGAAAGTGAGGTCCGGTGAAAAGTATATTGTGACTGTTCTTTTTCATGGATCTCACATTGAAGAGTAGGCAATTTAGCTTCTGGGTCTCTGTCCTCTTGCTGTGAGGATGCATAGAGCATGTGGGACCTGGTGTAGATGAAGGGAAAGCATGGGATGCTTGGGAATGCATCAAAGGGTAGGTCGCTCTGGCTGGAACCTCAGGTAAAACTGGAGAGTAGGCTTGTGAGTTAGAGAATTCTAGCATTAGAGGGGTGGGTATGGTTGTGGAGGCGGTTTGTGGAAAGGCCGCATAGTGGATTGAATGGGGTTGCATTGTGGATTGAATGAGGCAGAAAGGGCTGAGGGGGTCAGCTGCAACATTGAAATCTAGTGGTCATGCTCTTGCACCTTTCTGCCCTCATCTTTAACTTTATCCTAAGCAAATGACCTTGTTGGTGACTGCTGCTTTGGTTGAGCTCTTCCTGTGGGTGGACAGAAGTGCGACAGCTCTATATAAAACAAGCATTGGAAGTCGGACTCGTCTATGCAAGATGTATTCTATTTGTCATTGTTTTTTTAAAGTTATGTCCTATGGTCTGGTATGTCATTGTATAGTATGCCCTGGCATGGTATGATATGGCCTGTCATTGTACGGTATGGTGTGGTGTGCCATTGTATGGTATGGCTCGTCATTGTTTCGTAAACAACAAAAAGCAGAGGGGGTTAGTTAGTTACTCTGAATCCCCTCAATGTTACCAAAGTGAAGTGTACAACATCCAGCATATGTGAGGAGCTGGACATGAACTGAGAGTCAACATCTGTGGGAGTCACAGCAGGAACAGGTGAAAAGGTATTGAGAAGCATAAGCAACACTTGCCCTTTTCGGTATACGTTACATACGTCCAGGTATGGACATTACCTGGAGAGAAGGAAAGAAAAGTAAACTCCAACAGTTCCATGCGAGGAGGTCTACCATTGGAAATGTATTTTCGTATATAGGACACCACAGTTACCAAAACCATAGTAATGACAAGGCTTCAGTGCCATTGTCACCTGTGAAGTTGTTAAGAAAAGATACAGTTAATGGTTTTCACAGGGCATGTAAATTTTATGTACACCTCTGGAGAAATATTTAGTACTGGAGAACAAAAGCCTTACTTAAATTATCCAGAATGTATCTGTTCCTTCATTCTATGAAGCTACAGAGATAGGCCGGACTCACTGCACTTACTTAGGATTAAAATAGGGGTTAACATTGACATTTTAATGTGTCTAATATATACGTCACAAATGATACATCAGTTAAATAGATACTCTGCTGTAAGAATTCAAGCCGTAAAAAATTAGATTGACTTAGCCTTGTGGGCTGATAAGAGAATGGCCCCCTCTTCTGGGGTAATTGCTGATGTGCCATTTGTTCCCTGAGTGAGGAAAGGTGAGAGTAGCCTGTTATAGGTTGTACCTGTCAGTCAGGACACAGGTTACCTTTACCAAGCTGAATTTTAATTTCAGTTCTCCCTACTTTTTGTTTCTGTCTTGTGACATATTGTAAATACATTACCATTGCTACCTATCATCTTTTGATTTTCCTGTCTGTTTCATAAAGACTCATGGTTACATCTCCTCCCACAAGAGCCCAGGTTTGAGCAGTATGCTTCAGTCAATCAGGTGACTTGTAAAGCACGACTACTCACCCGCAAGGGTCTCAAGGTGCTGGGGGGTGTGAAGGGGGGAGTTCACTGTGGTTCAGTCTAAGAGCCAGGTCTTGAGGTCCTTCCTGAATTGAGGCAGTGACTGTGATTGCCTGAGGTGGAGAGGCAGGGTGTTCCAGGTCTTTGCTGCGAAGTAGCAGAAGGACCTTCCTCGGTCCCAGGACATCACTCTCCCCGGCAGCTCCGCGGTGCTCAGCTTCGCCTTGAAGCCAGCCAGCACCTCCTCGCAGGGTTCGAGGCCGCCCTCGATCCCGTTCTGGTAGTTGTGTTCTTCTGTTGCTTTTTCCCCGCTTCTCTGCCCTGATTTTCCTGATCGCTCTGACCACTGTGTTTTTTTCTTTTACTGTTGTTAACCCGTTCTTGCCCCCATTCCTGCTCCGCTGCTCCACAGTCTTTCCCGCCGCTGCCACCCGTCGACTACCCTCCCCCTCCGCCCCGCTCCCGCCTCCCAGCTGCTCCTCCCTCCCCCTCCCCTACATATGCAGACCGCTGGGGGGGAGCGAGCGTGAGGCCAAGACCGCGGTCCCAGGACATCACTCTCCCCGGCAGCTCCGCAGTGCTCAGCTTCGCCTTGAAGCCAGCCAGCACCTCCTCGCAGGGTTCGAGGCCGCCCTTGATCCCGTTCTGGTAGTGGTGTTCTTCTGTTGCTTTTTTCCCCGCTTCTCTGCCCTGATTTTCCTGATCGCTCTGACCACTGTGTTTTTTAGGTCTCGCCTGAGCCAGCGCGCATGCGCTGCTCTGGCGAGACTTTTAGTAAGCGGGTTTTGGAAGTGCAAACAGTGGCTTTTGCTTCGGACTAGCCTGCGTTCACGCGAGCGTGCACGCGCGATCAGGCGCCAAATGGCTTCCCTCGCCATCTGGACGCTCGCGTGAACGCAAGCTGGTCGCCAGCAAAAGGCACTGTTTGCACTTCCAAACCCGCACGATTACTTTCACTTTCACGGCCGCGCGGCCGTGTCAGTTTCACCGGCCGTGCGGCCAATGCTTGTTTTGTAGAGAGATTAATGCGCGTTTACAAGAGAATTTATGTGCGTCCTGGGGGATGGGTCTCTGTATTATGATGCTGTTACAGACATTACGGTAGGATATCAGTGTTGCTTATTAGGTTCGGTTCCTGTCGTAACAATATCTTCAGAACCCGCGATCGATACATAGGCGTATCGCCAGGGCCTCTCCGTCGTTTATCCTGCGGAGGCTCCTTAATCGAACGCCCTAAATGGTTGAGCAGTAGTAACAGCTATATTGACGTGCTAGTAGCGATTTACATCTGCAGTGCGTGGTGGAATTAATTAGCCAGTGTTGTTAAGATCAAGAAAGATTAGTGGCCTGAATCAGCCAAACAGTGCGAAAAAACACGGTCCCAAACGAAAATGACTTAGACCGACCGATCAGAACTTAATCAGGGCATAACGGGGGAATCAAAAACAGCCCCGGCAAAAATGCTCAAACCAGCTTTGCTCCCTTCGTCTCCTCGCGCTATCGCTCTCTTTCATTCCATCCATTCTCTCTCTCTCTCCTCTTTCTCTTCTCCCGCTCCGACCGCGGTCTCCCTACCTCCCTCCCTCTCGTCCTCTCTCTTGAAGCCTCCCAGTGCCTGGTGCCATTACCTTCGGCAGCTGGAGAACGTGCCGGAGGCAGCATGAGCGGCCCTGGGCTTTTAAAACCTGGCTCCAAGGGCTCACCAGGGAGACGGCACAAGCCTGTCCAGCCCTGAACTTAATTGCAGCATATTTTCGTTTCTGAAACATTCCCTTCACTTCACTGAATTTGTAGGTTTTTTTCCCTGGAATTGTAGAACTCCTTTAATTCTGGTTGACACTTGCTTTATTATAAAAAAAATAAAAACTTCAAAATTAATTCCTACAGTTGCATTCGATATTTTTATATGTTGACTGTAATTTGATGGAAAGCTCTGTACAAAACATACACACGCACCCGCGCACGAAGACCCTCATTCACTCATAATGAGTGGCATCGAGAGAAAAGCGAGCAACCCAGGATATGCTGCGGTCGATTTATTTCACAATAGCATGACGCATTTCGACCTTTAGGGTCTTGTTCACCTGAATTCGGAGAGATCGTTCATTTCAGGATTCACGAATTCAATTAAAAAAAAATGAAGAGCACACCATTGTAAAGAGATTTTTCTCGGTTATCTATTGTGGCTTTGCGAATCTGGCTGCGTAAATCTGCCACACCACACTCTGATTGGTACGCTGTCGGAAACGTTTTTTTGTGTGCAGTTTTTATTATAGCACGAACTCGACCCGAAGGTATTGGAGCGCTTTACACGAATACCACCTTACACGAGGAGACATTCGCTTTTGGTAGGCAAGGGGAGATTAAGTGATTTGTACAGAATCACAGGATGGTGAGCCGACGCGGAGGCTTGAATCTGTCTCCAAAGTCGGCAGCTCCGGCCCTTAGGCCACATCCTCTCCCCTGTTGCTGCTGCGATTAATACCCAACATCGAGCACCTTGTGAGGAAAAAGAAAAGGGTCATAACGGGGCAGGAGGAACCTACCCTGAACCTCAGGACTATGTAAGGGGGTCAAAAGGAATATAGTAAAAAATATTTTTATCACAGGATGTGCATATCCAAATCCTGAACCTTCCCTGGGATCACCAGCATTGAATTTGTGAACCCTGTTTAAAATAAAAATGGAAAAGAAAGCATTCACTGCACTATAGCTGGACTTAGCCAATGACCACAAACAGTGGCTTGAGAGTTGGCCCGCCCCCATGGCATGTTTGGGCGCTCCAGCCAACCCCTTCTGTGCATAGCTGAAGGACTTGTGTTGTAGGGGTTGGATGCAGGCGCGCAACGCCCATTGGGCTCAAAAGGCTCCAGCCCGTCCCACCCTCGTTGTGTGTGTCAGCCCGGGCTGACACAGCTTCCCGGGCACACACACAGCCGCACCCGAGTACTTCACAGGTCTTTAAAAGACCATTTACTTGCTAACGAGGCTTGTTGTGTTTTCACCCCTTCTTAGAGCCCCTGCATCTGCACTCTGAATATTGCT
Organism: Calotriton arnoldi; assembly: GCA_963921515.1. Taxonomy (NCBI): domain Eukaryota; kingdom Metazoa; phylum Chordata; class Amphibia; order Caudata; family Salamandridae; genus Calotriton; species Calotriton arnoldi. Next base: position 2,148,814 of record CAWUFW010001516.1, read on the forward strand.
GGAAGAATCAGCCCCCCCCCGAAATTTTTGGTAGCCCCCACCCCCCCGAAATGTGGCTCTAGTTGCGCCTCTGGTTGGATGCACGATGTGATTGGATGTAGAGCCGGGCACCTGTTGCCAAGCCCCTCAGCAAGTGGCCGAAGTCAGTGTTCAGAGCTGGTTAGCCTCTTGCAGTGGGTTGTGGACTAGGTCTGGCCAAGCAGCTCACCCCTGCTATGCACAGCTGAATGCCATGCACAGTGGGGTTGACTGCCTGCTTAAGGTTAGGCGTGGAGTCTGGCCACAGGCTTGTGCTTGTGGCCAACCCACATTATGCACAACCAAAAGCTATGCAGAGTAGGGCTGCTTATCGTTGGTTTGATGCAGGGAGCAGCTGCTTGTGTTATATGATCAAAAAGAACAGACATTAACTGAAAATGCTCAGGGCAAGCTTTGGTTATAGCGTATTAATTAACATATGGTTTAAAAAGCATCACAATTCACTTAAAAACCACACTTAAAGTGCGCATGTGGTTACAAATTAAAAGAAAAACACCGACTTTCACAATTGAGCCATCCAAAGCATACATTTCACACCAAATGCAATGTTTATGACATTACAATATTTGTAACAATAAATATTAGCACCTAGAAGAAAATGTACTTAAATAACAACAAATACTTACCCCAATAAATGAGACTACTTTCATAGTTGTCTCTGCCAAAGTGGTAATGTGATATGTAATCTCATCTGCAACATGATTTACAACATTTGTAATTGCATCCGTTTCATCAAGGGGAAGGTCGTGCAATGCATTTGGTGCGTATTTGGTGTGAGAGTTATGGTTTACATGGCTGTTGTGCGAGCCAACCCAATGTGACTGTCGTAGGGAGTTTCAAGCTATATACTTCGTAAAAAAAAGAATGAAATCCCCTGGAAAAAAACCAGTTAATGTTCTGGCTTAAATGCAACACACCACTGAAATTCACCAGTTATGGTACCAAAGCACACAACAAATGCCATAATGTGCGTAGAGCACTGTGCTCAAATACCAATTTGCAAGCAGTCCAGAAACAAAGGCAAGAGCAAACAAGCATTGGCATAGCTAATAGGTCTCGCCTTTGGAACCTTGTAAGTAAAAAAAAAAAAAACTGAAGTGTAAGACTTCACGTTTACATTTACTGCATCCTAAATACGAAGTAAATGTAAACGTGAAGTCTTATACTTCAGGTTTTTTTTTTTTACTTACAAGGTCCCAAAGGCGAGACCTATTGGCTATGCCAATGCTTGTTTCTTTTACTGTTGTTAACCCGTTCTTGCCCCCATTCCTGCTCCGCTGCTCCACAGTCTTTCCCGCCGTTGCCACCCGTCGACTACCCTCCCCCTCCGCCCCGCTCCCGCCTCCCTGCTGCTCCTCCCTCCCCCTCCCCTCCATATGCAGACCGCTGCGCGGTCGCACCGATGGCGCGCCGATGGCGCGCCTAAGGCAAGCCCGTCTGCGCCCGTCCGCGACTGGACCGCGCCCAGCGCCAGACCCCCTGGCCCCCGCGAGCTCCACAGGACCCGACGCCGCTACGACACAAACATCCTCCACGCACTCAACGACGGCCGAAACTCCACCTGCTTCCAGGCCTCCCCGAAGAGCACCCACGGACCCTTCACCTGCCGCTGCTGCAGCTTCTCCAGCCAGCGCACACCAGCACGCCCTGACCATACCAACACTGCAGGCCAAAACCATCTCAGCTGCATACTGCTCAACACCCGCTCAGTCCACAAGCACGCCGTCGAACTCTGGGACCTGCTCGACTCCTCCGTCCCGGACGTCGCCTTCCTGACGGAAACCTGGATGAACACCTCCTCGGCACCAGACATAGCCATAGCCATACCCGACGGCTACAAGATCACGCGCAGAGACCGGAACAACAACAAACCTGGAGGAGGAATCGCCATCATCCACAGGGACACCATCAGAATCTCAACCAGCACCGAAGACGCCATCAACATGGCCGAACACCTACGCTTCCAGATCCACATCAACAACACCGCCCTCAGAGGAACCCTAATCTACAGACCCCCGGGCCCCCGACCACAGTTCAGCGAATCCATCGCCGACCTCATCAGCACGCACGCCCTCGTCTAAGCAGACTACATCGTCCTCGGAGACCTGAACTTCCACCTTGAGAACACCAACGACAACTCCACAACACTGATCGACAACCTCGGACTCAAACAACTCGTCACGACACCCACCCACTCCGCTGGACACACGCTCGACCCCATCTTCTCCACCAGCGACCATGTCACCTTCAGCCACTCCACCGAACTCCACTGGACCGACCACCACTGCATCCACTTTTCCTTCGAGAAACACACCGCACACAACAAACCGCAACGCAACCCACACCGCAGCTGGGAAAAAGTCACTGAAGACCAGCTCACCACCGCTCTCGCCCGAGACCCTCCCCCCGAGTCCTCCGACACCAACGCAGCAGCCAATAACTTCAGAGTATGGATAGACGACTGCGCCAACACCCTCGCCCCATTCAGAAAACCCTCCAACAGACATACCAACACCAGAGCCATCTGGTTCAACGACGACCTCCAGAACTCCAAACACACCTGCAGAAAACTCGAGCAGCAATGGCGCAAGGACCAGATAACCACGCAGCCCTCATGAACGCCAGACGCAGACACCACCAACTCATCAGATCCGCCAAAAGAACCTCCTTCAAGGAACGCATAGACAACAACGCACACAACAGTAAAGAGCTCTTCAACATCGTGAAAGAACTCGCCACCCCCAGCTCCAGCTCCAGCTCCAACGACATCTCACCGTCACAAGAACTCTGCGACTCCCTGGCTACATTCTTCCACCGCAAGATCGCAGACATCTACAACAGCTTCGACACCCAGACGCAAACAGCAAACACCGACACCCCAGAATCTACACCCACCGAACGCACCGACCTCCTGCTCTCCTGGAACAACGTCAACGACGAAGAAACCGCCAAAATCATGAACACCATTCACTCCGGCTCACCTTCTGACCCCTGCCCCCACCACATCAGATCATCAACAGCTCCTTCGAGACCTCCACCTTCCCAGAGAGCTGGAAACACGCCGAAATCAACGCCCTCCTCAAGAAACCCAAGGCGGACCCTAAGGACCTCAAGAACTTCCGACCCATCTCCCTGCTCCCGTTCCCAGCTAAAGTCATTGAAAAGACCGCCAACAGACAACTGACCCTCTTCCTGGAGAAGAACAACATACTGGACTCCTCCCGATCCGGCTTCCGCAGCAACCACAGCACCGAGACCGCCCTCAGCGCCGCCACTGACGACATCAGGACCATACTAGACAAGGGCAAGACCGCGGCCCTCATCCTCCTGGACCTATCGGCCGCCTTCGACACCGTCTGCCACCACACCCTTCGCACACGCCTCCACGACGCAGGGATCCAGGGCAAAACCCTGGACTGGATCACCTCCTTCCTCACTGGCAGAACCCAGAGAGTCCGCCTCCCCCCGTACCGTTCCGAAGCCACCACGATCACCTGCGGCGTACCCCAAGGATCATCCCTCAGCCCAACCCTCATTAACATCTACATGGCTCCGCTCGCCAACATCGTCAGACAACACCACCTCAACATCGTCTCCTACGCCGACGACACGCAGCTGAACTTCTCCCTCACCAAAGACCCGGCCATCGCCAAATCCAACCTCCAAGTGGGAATGAAGGCCGTCGCAGAATGGATGAAGACCAGCCGCCTGAAACTGAACTCGGATAAGATGGAGGTCCTCATTCTCGGATCCACCCCCTCCGCATGGGACGACTCCTGGTGGCCTACCGTGCTGGGAGCCCCCCCGACACCCACAAACCATGCACGTAATCTGGGGTTCATCCTGGACTCAACGCTCACCATGACCCAGCAAGTCAACGCCGTCTCCTCATCCTGCTTCAACACCCTCCGAATGCTCCGAAAAATCTACAGATGGATCCCCACCGAAACCAAGAGAACGGTCACCCAAGCGCTCGTCAGCAGCAGGCTAGACTACGGCAACGCACTCTACGCAGGAACCACGGCTACACTCCAGAAGAGACTCCAGCGCATACAGAACGCCTCTGCACGCCTCGTCCTCGGACTCCCCCGCAACAGCCACATCACCACCCACCTACGAGACCTACATTGGCTCCCGGTCAACAAGAGGATCACCTTCAGGCTCCTCACCCACGCGCACAAAGCTCTCCACAACGCCGGACCAGCATACCTCAACGAACGACTGTACTTCTACACTCCGAACACATAAATAAAAGGCATTGTCATTTACAATGCCAATAGCTCAAACTCTCGCAAATGCAAGACCTATTGCATTTCAAATGCTTCCTAAGTGCTTGCATTTTCCTGTAAATACACACCATTGCATAATGATTCCGCAGATGAACAGTATAATCTATCTGCTCAGGCGATCCCTATTGCCGCTTAATCTGCTGTACTCACAAACATACAAGAGAGAGTCACAAACAGCTCAACTTGTTTTCACACATAACCTCGGTGTCTAAGATACAGGCACCCAATACTACCATTACTCTAAAAATACACAACCTGGGCCACATCAAAAACAGTAATAATCTAAAAAACCCTTATCACAGCCACGTTCCTATCATCCAGACCCTTCCTTGCCCCCAACCTGCCTGCACCAATGTCATCTGAAGCTCAAACACAGAATTCCTGCTGATAGAAAAAACCAAGGTCAATCTTGAAGCTCACAAAAGTATGCCGGGGCAAAGAGAATAAATTATTATATAGTAGGTTTATTCTGTCAGCTGAGAAAAAATTACAAGCAAGATAGAAGTTGCCAAGAAACAATCTGTAAGGAGTGCTGCTTTCAGAAAACATCGGCCATATAGACAGGTGCCAACACAGACCAGAATACCCTCTAAAGCAAAAGGACAAGAGGAAGGTGGCATTAAAAACGGCACTGCCCAGAGACAGGAATAAGAAAGCACTAAAACTGTAATCTGCAAAGTGTATTCGGTACTGTGCTTACTTTGGCACTGCATGTCTGTCTTTTAAGCCAGTAAAGCTCTCTGCAACATGATGCATTGTGGAAGCTGTAGTCTTTGTGCACTTCATATGAAAATAGTTTATAATGAGCGTCTTTGAATAACAGGAAGTCAGGTGGCTTGTCATTATCGGTTCTTGGGAGAGAGACAGATGCGCCCAGATCAATATCAGTGTCCAGTATCAAATAAGCATTGTGTCCGTGCTGTACGTTTGTGTACAGGGGAAACTAAACATCCTGGTAATAACGAGCTGAGGTAACGCCCCAAGGATGGTGGGAAACGCCAGCATGAGCGAATAACCAACTGAACGCCTCGTCAGGGGTAGTAAACGCTATATGAATGTCATTACAACCGGTTTAATAAATTAATCTCAGTTTTACATTCTCCCTGCTGATTTGCAGTACTAGTTGTAGAAGTTCAGACTCTCGTTAGTGTATCATTATCTTTTACATGTTTGTTATTAACACACTTGGGCCCTAATTAAATATATTCCTGACAACCTGTATTTTTTGTGTTTCCTGTTTTGCTTATCGATTTTACTGTAGTCATTTTATCGAATCCCTAGAAAGCAGTTATTTAGGTCTTATGTTTCAAAATGTCCAGACTAAATCCATATATGTGAGCCAATGCCATTTTTTCCCTTTTTGGCCCCAGACTGAAAGAACTTAGCAAAAAGCTTGTCAAATGAGGATATGCTCAAAAGTAGAACACTGTCCCTAGATGTAAACAAAACGCTGACGCTTTTGATATGTTATCCCAAGCAGGAGGAAGCACTGAATCAGCAAAGAAATTAAGGTGTTAAAATACACCTATTACATAATAAATGTGGTTTTGTACTCCCGTAGTGTTTGTGTGCCTCCGAGTGTTAAAGGTTGGACTTGCCCACAGAGCTGGTGAAACCAGCATTGTACTCAACCAGATGTCACGCTCCGTTTGCCTTCTAGCCCCTCCCCAAATCCATCAAAGTCAGCGAATGGATGGATGGCCCATTTGACACAGCAGAGGGCCTCTTAATTGACGTAAAATTCGAGAAAATGGAAATCCTTTCTTTCCTCAGTGCTGAATATAAAAAGCACAGATTTATGAAAAGGTGGATTGTCAAATTAGGATTGAAGGCGTGGATCTGGGCACAACAGCACGAGCACGTGAATATTGTTAATAAAAGAAAATATATAAATACGTGGAAAGCAGAAAACACACGCAAGAACGAGCACAGTATACCGAATACTAAATAAGGAAAGCAACCGGGGCTAACACCTCCTACCTGCCAACTGAAGAACAATCTCGCCGTGTGAGGAAGGGGCGGGGCTTCGTGCTGAGAAGTACCTACAAGGGGCATGGCTGTTTCTCTTTAATGCTGAGATGGGTCACACTTCATCAAAGCGAGCTTTGCTCTCTGTTTCAGTGCGCGTGCGTCTACTACATACTCAACCATAGGGAAGCTGATATAAGTATAACATAATGATGAAAGTGGGCGCCGTGATAAAATATAAACCGCGGCGCCCGTACAATTTAACTTATGTTTATAGCGGCCCGTGAAGCGGGCGCCATGGTTACAAAATAAAAAACCATGAAACCGGGCGCCGTACTATGCGCCGTGATGAGACACAATAAAACAAGTAGTCCCTAAACACTACACAGAAACACTTTTTGGACGTAATAAAATTGTAGTTGGTCGGTGCTACTTCCGATAAAAACGGAAGTGATGTATCGGAGCAACGACCAATTAAGAGCCAGGCAATAAGATTAACGCAAGAGTTAACTAATGGCAAGCAGCAGGCGGGCAGCAGGCGGACACTCGCTATACTTCTTACAACAGTCTTGCAGACAGCGCATGCGCTGTCTAGGCTCGACCTAAAAATATACATATCACAAATCCGTTTTCGGAACCACAAGGAACTGTTTTCTCTGTAAAGCTCCAGAGGTTGTTATATACAAATTTGTAGTAAAATAACATAACAATCATCAAAGTCTACCTGAGTATTATCATGGAGACAGCACACAGGTATTTATTGTTAGTAGCTGTCATTCATATTCCATTCAGCATTAGGGCCTCCTATAAAACACAAGACTATGCGTCGCATTTGGCAGCCGCCCTCCTCTCGAACTTAACTTTTCCTTTCTTCCGGGGCATCTTGCAAATTGTGTGCAAATTCAGCATAGTCGAACAAGCACTGCCGATGCTAATAGGTCCCAAAAGTAAGACCTGCAGGCTTTGCCAGTGCATCGGACCGCCTCAAATGCTGGATTAGGAACAGCATCTGACTTTAAAGTGTTAAAGCCATTTAAAATATTTAACGAGAGCTCTTTCAGCAAGTAAATCTGTTTAAGAGACATTCAGTGGCGGCTCCTCCGCTCCGCTTTGCAGCATTGAAATAAAGGAAATATTAAATGAAAATAACTCAATGCTATTATCATTTTGTTTTCCTGCTGTGGCAGCTTTGCGGTCGGTGCGGTGCTGGGCTGCTCACACAGGAGCAGGGGGAGGAGTGGTTTGCCCACTCCTAGTGCGCATGAATGTTTGGCCGGCCGTCTCGGGCCGGCCAAACATTCATGTGCACTTTGCATGTCCTCCACCCAGGCTGCATTACAGCCTGGGTGGAGAACATGCCCAGGCTCCCACTGCCTGTCTGAGCGCCGAGGAGCCTAGTGCTTCCCGCTTCCTGTTCTAGCCGGGAGAGACGATGGAGGAGAGACGCGGCAATCAGGTAAGGTTTTATTTTTCTTTTGCACCCCCTCACCCCCGTCCCCCTGCCTTTCTTTTTTTTTATGCCCCACCCACGGCCCTCCGCCCTCGATCGGTGCTGGCCACCACTGGAGACATTGCATGCCTATTGACTGTTTAAATGCTTCAAAAAAGCGTTATGATGCTACCAGCGCTTGCATCATGGAGCTTTTTTTCATGTGGGACGGTCAAGCAAGGACGGGGGAAGATGGTTGGAGTATGGACAAGCACTGACGATGGGTAGGGTTGAGGACGGGGGTAGCAACACGGATAAGGTGGGTTTTGGATGGAGAAAGGGTGAAAAAGAAACAGGAGAAAGGGTGAAAAAGAAACAGGAAAAAGGGTGGGTGGGAGGAGGGCGAAGAAAAAATAGTACCGCAATCCCAGTGTGAGCAGCGGTGGGACACTAATCACGATGAATCAATCTGTGCTTGCTCAATGCGTCACAAAAGAAACAGAAAGTGATGTCCAGCAGTCGCTGGCCACTTAGGAGGCAGCAAAGAAGAGCGACAACAAAGCCAATGAATGGTAAGGAATGGGTGGTGTACAAGCTCTTTATTGTAAACAATAGTGTCTTGCAAGCGAGACGCATGCGCTCGCACATGCACTCGCAGGCTCGACTCTAAAACGGCAAGTCTGCGTTCCTTGGCCTGCACAAGTTTTGCAATATTACCGAGCTAAAGACAACCGAAATGCGTAAAATTACATGCAATGAAGGGAGAATTCAATTTGTTTGAATTTTACACAGCATATGCAGTGGAAACAAATGTTTATTTCTCCTTCAAACCCTTTCTCCCATAACTATGTTTACTTGGATATTGGGGAGAATAATTATACATAATTATTTATTTTCACAATTTTTTCAAAGTATTAACTATTGACTCTGTATTCACAAATGTTAGTTTCGACTTGAAAGCTTTGCTCCTACATCTGTAGGTAGTTTGACAACATATAAAAGTAGCTCTTTTGAAGCCCTTCTCTCAGCACCACATATCCATGTCTTTTCAAATGTAAAAAAGTAAGTGGCTATTGAACTCCTTTGGACTAACATACTTTTGAATGTACTGTCCACTTTTTACAATGAGCAGCATTATAAAATAAACGTGTACCTGAAAGCCAAAACCAGAGCATTATTGATAACATCTTTTGGGGATATGTGTTTGGCCTCTGCATGCAACAGGATAGTGACTTACACTTGCTTGGGGTAACACGTATTAAGACATGAAGAAACAAAAATGCCTTCATTTCCCTGAAGAAATCTTGCAGGATGGATATATAACAGTGTAAGCTGTACAAATAACTTTGTGCGCTGTTCTTCATGAAAGATAGCCAGCACACGTGTCAGTCATTCACCAGCTGCTAATGGAACTATAGAATCTGCACTCATTGTGGAGAAGAACTCAGTTCACCCGAAACTCTCCTTAGATCAAGTTATAGAAGTGCTAGACAAAGTAAGCTGCTGTAAGTCGGCAAAACTACACAACTCATTGACTAACCATTTTACCATCAAATGGCTCTCTTGTGGGATGCTCCTAAGTATCACTGACAGTCATAACATTTAAAGCTGAAGAGGACCAATCCGAAGCCCCTCTCAGTACATATTCCAGACCTGCCAATACAGAAAGCATTTTCAGTGTGAGAGAAGAGTTTTGTCTTGCTTTGGGAGATGGCAGAGCTTTCACATTGTAACTACCTAAACAGCCCAAAAAGACAATAGGAGGGGTGGGGGCAATAAGAGAGGGGACACAGCTCCTCCCAGACACTTCTCTTAAACTTCCACTTCAAAATACAAAAACACATGCTTCTGAACATCCCTCTTCCATGTTCTTGGATGGATTCAAAATTATAATGGACTTCTAATGGTGAACACCTTCAACAGAGGATTTGCACTTCATCCTGTGCTTACCGTGTAATATCTGCTCTTCACCAGTGTCCTTAAGAAGAGTACTGATCGCATGTGACACAAGGGGCCAAAATATGAGTTGGCAGGCCTGATATTTTGTATTTTTGTTTTTATTTATTAACTACAAGCACCCTGGGTGTCAACCAATGCAATTTATACCCAAACCTAAATATTTAATTTGAGAAATATGGCACTTGTAAAAGCTTCAGCAGAGAGTTTGGGTTATGGCTGTGTCTGTTCAAAATGTAATTGTGCACTTGAGGATACCTGCTTGCTGTCTGTGTCTCACATGCTGGGATCCTTGTGGGTCTTTTCAGCCTTTCAGTGTGGAAAAAGGTTCTTGCTTAATGAGTCCAACAGACCAACACTGATTATCAACTCATTTCATTTGTGGTTTGTGATGCACAAACATGCATTACGTTTGAAGGCTATTTTATAGTTATTACTTGTTCAAAAATGTCGTCAATTAAGCTCTCTGCTGCAGCTTTTAGGAGCAATACATTTCTAAATCAAAAAAGCATTTGTTTTAAATTTCTAGACTACGCTTCCACCATCACTTTTGGCGGATGTGCAATTTTTAAAATGTTGGCTTTGCTGCACTAGAGAATCTTCCCTTTGAGAACTCACATTTTTCACAGGAAGTAACTTAATCTTAAGGGCCTTTCTGTGGAATCAGGGGTTTCCCCAGATAGCTCTAGCAAAATGCTTTAAGCCTACTTTTGAGGATTGAGTGACTGCGTCTGATATTATGTCTTACTAGAGAGTGTGTCAGTTACTGATCATGAATGAATGGTGGCAGGACACACAAGGGGGCCCAGAATCAGTATTTGGTCTCTCTGCAATGCTGGGAGACCAAATGGGGTGATAGATCTCACGTACCCCTCAGATACCTGATTGATATTTAAGATCTGGAAAAACACAAATAATTAGAATGTGACAGAGACGTATTAAGGAAAAGCCTCTATGGGTTGGGAAAAGACTAACAGGTGGCAGCATTAAAGGGATTTAAATAATGGGTCATACTAGGGATCTCCTTTTGGGAGTATGTGATATCAAGAGTTGTGTTGAAATCATTTGTACACCTACCAGAAGAATATGATCTCCATCGGAGTCACTTTTTCTTCTACCTTCAGCTCCATCATGCGATCACTCCCTATGAGTGAAACTTTGGGAGCTTCCTGAATGTAGTCCTGTAGAAGCGAAATTATTGTCAGGTGAGTTCAAAGACCATAGGATAACTCAAATCTATCGCTCTCTAATCATTAACACTTCAGACCACTAATTTTTGGTGGGTTGCGAAAATCCAAGCAGTAAATAAAGATGTCTTTTAATTCTGTATTTATCTTGTCACATTTGCTGCAGTTCAAAGACAGAGGTCAAATATCAGGCTATGTCCTCTGACAAATTGCTGCTTGTTTTTTTTTCAATTCGAAATATTTGTACTATTGAAAAATGTTTCACGAGTCAATATAGCGGTTCAAGCACGTGCCTATTCATGCATAATAATATCCATCTCGTTGTAGCCCGGGAAACAGTAGAGAATGGATCACTATAATAAGCAGAGAAGGCGTATAACAATAAATGTTCCCATTCACAACAGAATGACAGCAGGAAGGACAAACATGTCTGTAACCTTTGCATGAACCTGCAATTATTACAAAATAATAAAACTTAGAAAACACAGTGTAAAAGGTCGAGAAAGCAGAATGTATTAGAACCTATCAAGGAGGCCTCTGGTCCACATGGATTAAGTGTTTGTGAAAGATGGTTAGTTGTTGGCGGGCCTGGGCGGGGAGAAAAGATGTGTGTGGGGCATGTCAAAGGCGCCAGGACCAAGCCTTTCCCACCTAGGTTTATCTCAGTCGAAAAGCTGGAGCACTTTAAGTTTGGGAGGATTAAAATGGTTATATTCCAAACGGATGAAATAGTCAATTAAAGGTTGCCAGATGCGAGGAATTTTAGTATTAGAATGTGCAATTCTATGTTACAAAAGCTCCATGACCATAACATGCCAGAGGCGTGTAAACCATAAGGCCACAGGGGTAGCAGAGGGTAATTTCCAATGGAGAGCTATACGTTGCCTGGCAGCACTCAGCATGTGGTCCACCTGACGCCAGTCTGTGTGTGTCATGGCCTTTAATTCCATGGGGCATGTGAGATAGGAGGCTGGGAGGAGGAAGCCCAGCATGCCCTTTATTGTGGCTTAGGATTTCTTTCCAATAAGTGGAAATTACAGTGCACGACCACCATATGTGTTGAAAATCAGCAGAGTCGAATTACAGCGCCAGCAAAGATCAGATCTGTTGCGATAAATGGTGCAAAGGTGTGTCGGTGTGCAACACCATCGTGTCATCAGTTTATACCCTGACTCGCGTTGTGGTATACTGCTATAAATCCTGGGGATATCTCACCAGAGTGTCTCCCACTGCTTTTGGGAGATACCCTCATTGAATCAGCTTGCCACTGTGATATGTGTGCAGACGCGCTGGGCCCGAGTGTTGAAGGACCTGGTAGGTATGGGATATTAAACCTCTCGTGCTATCGTAAGTCCTGACCAATGTTTCAAAAGGAGTAAATTGTCTCGTCGCCCTTTAAATATTTGTTGAGTGTAGTGCCCAGTGGTGCAGCTGACAATATTGCAGTCTGCTGTTTCAGGTATTTGGGATTCCTGTTTACATTGTTCAGATGTTTTAATGGAGGTTCCTGTAAATAAATCGCGCAGGGTGCAGCAATCTCCCTTCTCCCAGCTAGGAAATGAGTGACGTTCCAGGGACGGGGTGAAGTTTGGGTTTCAGGCTAGGTGAGTGTTTGGGGAGGGAAACGTAGTGAGTCCGCGTTTAAGCGCAATCTTATCCCAAATCTCAAGGACAGTCTTAGTGGGTGTCACGATATAAGCACTCCACGGTCTGGCATGCTTAGGGAGCCACGCAAGGTCCTAAAGGGGCGGCAGGCAACAACCTTATCCATATGGAACCCGTACTTCTCTCTCTCCCGTGCCACCAATTCAAACATAAAGTGAAGGTGTGATACCCAATAGTATTCAAGAAGACTGGGGCAAGTGAGTCCCCCCGGTCCCTAGGGAGAATAAAGACAGAGTTTGAGAATCTGGGTCATCCCCCACCCCCTCTCCCCAGATGAAGCATGAATGTTTCACTCAAGATGTTTGATGTTCTTCTGTGGAATAGAGGTTGGCAACGTTTCAAATAGGTAGAGGATCTTAGGGAGAATAGACATCTTGACAACGTTAAGTCGCTCCAGCCAGAAGACATGCAAGAACCACCATGGTGCTCCCAAGATCATCTAAGATAGATTTGCGGTAGGGGCGTGTGCGCTGAAGCAGTACAGGTATTTTGGGTGAAACATACGAAGAGCGTCCTCCCTCAGGAGGTGAGTCTCCTGGAGGAATACGACATCAGGATCCTGTAAAAGGAGGTATCGCCATATTTGCCTTCTGTTATGGGAGGAGTTCAGTCCCTTCACATTAAGTGAGAGTAATTTGGTATGTCATGTGGGAGTCATTGTAAGAAGGAGTAGATAGAAAAATGGAGCTATCAGGGATATATGAAAAAATATACCGGAAAGGAGTACAGAAAAAACCTATCAGAGTAAGGTCATTGTCCTGTGTGTGGGTCTTACACCAGGGCACAGTTGATGGGAGAGGCCATTTCGACAGCTATAGTACCTGAAAGGTCCCGGGGTGTGGCATAAGTATATGTAGGAAAAAGACAATTTTGGGGTATGCTCGTGGACAACGAGAGAGGCCCCCCCAACAGTGTAGTCGACCTGAAATAAAATCAGTTAAGAGAAAAACCATGAGGCCAACGGGGCCTAACAACTCCATTCTAGTCCTGTCGTGGCCAGCAAAGTAATAAGCTGGGCACAACGGAGAAGTCACTCTCCAAGGGTGTGTATCGAAGAGGAACGGCCATCTATGGCATGGGATCGTTGAACAGCAATGGGCACATTCCGTTGTCAAGCAGGTAAGACCGCGTAGCAGTGATGTCCTCTGCAGGCCCCAGATCCCAGCAGCCAGCAGGAATTATAACACAAGCTAAAGAGGAAATCTATGTGCATCAGCGGGATGTCTCTGGACCTTCAAGGGGTCTCCTGGCGAAGGGCATGCAAGGGTTCAGACAGTAGGGTGGTCCATTTCAATATAGGTGCTCCATGCCTAAGCCACTACGTGAGAACCCAGATGCATGTCATGTGGCCAAACAGCCCTGGAAGATCCAGAGCCCGCTCACAAGCTTGGGGTACTCCAGAAAGGCAGGTACTGTGAGATATTACTTAAATGAAGTCATAGAGGTACTGTGGGATGTCACAGAGAGCCTGTGGCCGATGGAGCTGGGGAGAATTGTTTATCCATATCTCGATGGTGTTGAATAACATCCTTTTTTGTTTCCTGGGAGGCCATGGCTTTATTGTTTTTATTGATGGGGCGGCACTACGGACCAGATGGGGCGCAAGGATTCTCTAGAAGGTGTCTGTGAGGGTGACGCAGCACCCCAGGTGGATCCGTTTGAAGTTTAAGAAGTTGTTTAGCTTCGGGTAAAGAGCAGATAGCTCGTCTTTTGCCCTTCCAAGTGAACATTATAGTGCATGGGTGGCTCCACTGGCAACAAACATGAATTCATGTAGTTTGTTCATGAGGGGCCAGAAGTCTCTGCGACGATGGAGGGTAACAGGGGAGAGGTCCTGAAATAGTTGAATCTTAAATGGCCATGGAAGGTAAGGCCCGCCCTGTTCCTCACAGCCTTCAAGATAGCCTAATTTTCAACAAAGAAGTGGACCTGTGTCAGGATATCTGGGGTGGATTCCGACCGTCCCTGGGAAGGAGCCGCGCAGTGGGCTCTATCTAGTGCTGGTGGTGAAGCATCCTCCTCCCCACGAATTGCATGAAGGAGTTCAGCAGTGTAGGCCATTATGTCACTACCCCCCGCTCCCCTCGGCACTCCCCTTAAACGGATGTTATTTTGCCAGCTACGATTTTCAAGGTCCTCCTGCCTCATTTGAAGCTATTTATGCTGTTCTTCCAGTGTTGCCACTCTCTGCCATAGCATTTCCTGGTCCTCTGCGTGGACATCGGCCGTGCGTTCCAGATCGTCCACCCTGTCTCCTATGTCCGTGACCTCACGACGGAGATCTTTTAAGCAGGATTTAAAATCCGTTTTGAGGGAGCCAATTTCAGTACAGATTTATTGTAGGAAATGGTCCATGTAGGCCTGCGAGATGGGTATCGATGGTGTGTCTTTAGCCACACCGGAGAGCGGGGGAGCGACCGGGTCCAGTTTTGGCATAGCGAGGTAACTGCAATGTCCCTAGTAGATCCCACAGGTGTGTCTATCGCTGTTTTGCCAGGAGGCATTGTATTCACCAGTGGAAGGTGCAGAGATGCAGTTGACACGGCAGACCTGGGCCACACTCACAATCGCTCTGGTAAAGACTATATGTGAATGAAAGCACCACAGCAGCCTTCTGCGCCCCCCCTCCACTGCCTTGAGTAGCCGAAGAGGGAGGTAGAGTGGATCCCTGGTGTCTCTTTGTATGCCCCATACCTCCAACTCCGGGGGGCCCCTTAGTACAGAAAGCGTGAGTCAGGCGGGTCCGAGGGCCCTCTTAGTGCCAACAACTCCAGGACAAGATATGGGGCCAGAGCGAGTATGGCGAGCAAATAATGCAGAGGTGGCACAGGTTGCAGCAGTGCTCCCAGCCCCCCGTCCCCCGTCAGCAAGCACCGCAGCGACAGAGGTCTCAATGCGAGTCTCAGCCCTGCTGTTTCCAGCAAGGCAGAATTATAGGGCCACAGAGTCCATGTGCTGCATCTGAAGTTCTCCAAAATTACTGGGAGTGAGAGAGTGGATAAGGTGGGCTGGTGAATCAGGGGATGTAGGCCCACACCGGTCAAGGGTCAATCTTCAATGTAGGTGAGCGTGGAGAAGAGGCTGGGGGCGCAGGAGGACGTTTGCTCCACCCGTGTCCAGATATAGGCCTGAAACAAGCAAGGCCTCAGTGCAAAGCAGCCCCATGCTCGAGGTCGGTAGGCGGTGGAAAGTAGGGAGTCCGCCGATCCACGGCCCTATTCTCCCCCTCTCCTCAGGACAACTCCGATTGCACCGGCGTCTACTGGGCAGCCCCAGGGATTCACCAGCAGGCAGCAGAGGGACCTGTGTCTAGCCCGCCCCGCTGAAGAGTGACTCACCAGAGGGCCACAGGAGGCGAGGCCGCGGCGCCCCAGGTGAGTTCACAAGCCGTCGGTTGGCCTCCCAGATGATGTGTTGCCTGTAGATTGGTAAGAATCCCTCCTCAGGGAGCACAAGGCTGGTGGGTACAGTAAGGCGTGGGCAAAGGGGCTTCTCAGGCAGTGGCAGGGTCCGACACCACAGACGATGCCAAGTGGTTCCTCTGATGTTGGGGAAGGTAGGCATAGGCGCAACCGCAGGTTCCACCCGCCGCAAGACGTCGGTCTCTGGCAGGCCGTCCCCAGAGGAGAGAGTTGTCCCAAGGTGGCCCAGGCGTGGGGAGTGTCAAGACGCCACCACAAGCGATTTTCCCCCGCAGTTGCAGCCACAGGCAGTCCAGCCACGATAGAGGCACTCGGCAGGGCGAGTCACGTCCCAGGAGAAACAAAATGGAGCGGCTGACTGCCCAGCGATGGCTGCCGCTGATCCAGGACTTCATGCCCAGGCGGGAAACAGCCTTTACAACGACTCCTTGACAACGAAGGACCTGAACCACGACTCCTTAACAACGACCTGAACCTGAATCACGAGTCTTTTAACCACTAATGCATTTACAACTACCAAGTCTTAACAACGACCTGTAATATTATTAAGGTTAAAATTACCTTATAAGGCCAGTAGATGGCACTCTTGGATTGTATATGACAGATGTATTGATCAATGTAAAGTATTTTGGTAAGTATTAAAGGTAAGTATTACGGGGCAGATTTACAAGCCCCTTGCGGCACCGGTGCGTCACTTTTTGTGACGCACTGGCTGCGCATTTCTCTGCCCCATATTTACAAGGACAGGAAAAGCCACCCTGCGTGACTTTTCCTGTCCCAGTAAATATGGCCCCTTTACAAGCAGCACTTTGCGTGAAAGGGGCCTTCCACGGGTGTTGCTGTGGGTGTTCCCACGCAACACCCATGGAACCTGACACATTTCCAGATTTACGAGGAATCGTAAACCTGGAAATGCGTCAGTATGCTACGCCACCCTAGGGGTGGCGTAGCGAGGCACAACGAGGAGAAATGTTTTCATTTCTCCTCGTTTTTTTCCTCTTTCAATGCGTGTTGCATTCTACAGCACGCATTGAAAGAGGAAGTTGCCTGTAGTGATTGTTTTCGTGCAGGAAGGTGCCCCTTCCTGCACAAAAACAATCTCCCCATGACGCAGGCATCCTTGCCCCATGGTGCAAGGGTGCCTGCGCCGGCGCATGGCAGCTGTTTGTGCGCCAGCGCAGGGGAGAGCACAGGAATGCGACACATCATTGTAAATATGTCGCATTCCTGTGCTCTGAGGGGCAGATTTACAAGAAAGTGACTCAGTGCGGAACGCAAGCCATTTGGCTGCGCCGCACTGAGTCACTTTCAAAGTACAGGGATGCGACATATTTACAACAATATGTCGCATCTCTGTGCTTCCCCCTGCGCTGGCGCACAAACTGCTGCAATGCGCCAGCGCCGGCACCCTTCCACCAGGGTGCACGGATGCCTGCGTCGTGGGGAGATTGTTTTTGTGCAGGAAGGGAACCCTTCCTGAACAAAAACAATCTGAAATGCCGTTTTTCAACTTCTATGTGTGCTGCATTAGCATACATAGAAGTTGAACAAGCATTGGCAATGCCAATAGGTCTCGCATTTGCGAGAGTTAGAGCTATTGGCATTGTAAATTACAATGTCTTTTACCCATGTGTTTTGGTTCGGATTGGAGTGGCTGTATTTGGTTTGGAGTGGAATTGTGTGGGTGGTTTTTGAATTGTTTGTTGTGGAATTGTGTGGTGTGGGGGGTATTTGTGTAGTCGAATTATGTGGCATGGTGGATAGATGGGCTCTGTAAAGATTAATTAAGTAGACAAACTTTGGAGCTGCAGCAGCAACAGGGAGTTAGGGGAACAAGAGGAGCTGGTTGGGATGTGGACTGTCTCTGCCTAAAACTAAACATTGGCATTGTAAATGACAATGTGTTTTACCCATGTGTTGTGGAGTGGATGTATGTGGTGCAGAGTGGAATTATGTGGGAAGGATTGGAAATTGTTAGTTGTGTAAATGTGCTGCATGGAATAGTGTGGGGTGGATTTGTGTAGTGGAATTATGTGGCATGGTGTTCAGTGGAATTGTGGATAGTAAATATGTGGTATTGACTATGGGGTGTAATTATGTGGATTAATATTTTGTGTTGTGGAGTAGTTTGTAGTGGAGTTTAATTATGTGGTGTGCTGTTGAATTTTGTGGCAGGATGTGGAATTCTGTGGTGTGCTTTGGATGTATGTGGTGTGTAATTGTTGAGTTGAAATATGTGGTTTCTGGTAGAATTGTGTTGTCTAATGGGAATGGTTGGAGTTTAATTGTGTGGTGTGGAACTGTGTGGCGTTGAGTAAAATTATGCTGATTGGAATTATGTGGCATGTTGTGCAGTGTATTTTTGTGGATTATGTGTAAGGCTCCCTGTTCAGTTTTTACGGATTTTTACAGATAAATACAGACAGGAAACAATGTGTTTTCTGTCTGCATTTATTTTTTAAGGCGGATAAATACAGAAAATGGTGCTTCTTTAAGTGAACTTACGTGTTGTCTTTCATGAATTATAGCTGAACAGCTGGACACCATTGGAAATGAAAAAACAGGATGAAATGTCTTTAAATAATGGCATCTGTCAACATACATTTGTGGTA
Organism: Calotriton arnoldi; assembly: GCA_963921515.1. Classification (NCBI taxonomy): domain Eukaryota; kingdom Metazoa; phylum Chordata; class Amphibia; order Caudata; family Salamandridae; genus Calotriton; species Calotriton arnoldi. The sequence continues at coordinate 2,167,381 of CAWUFW010001516.1, forward strand.
TAATGCGAATATTTACCAGTGGATGTATTGTTATGTAATATTTGGCAGCTTAACTTGCTAAAACACAACAGACATTAAAGTATGAGTGCACGTCAGTCAGTTAAATAAATATGGAAATGTACAGTTTTACAACTTCATTTTTACGCAAAACACTAAATAAATATGGATAAATACGGATAAAATGGCCAAAAAATGAATATGGATAAATACAGACGGAAATGTTAAAAAAATAAATACCATAAAACCGGGAGCCCTAATTATGTGGCATAGTGGCTGTATGTGGGGTGTATATCTGGTATTGAGGTGTGTAATTATGTGGAGTGTAATTATGTTGCGTTGAATTGTATTATGTGGAGTGTAATTATGTTGGGTGGTGTTGAATTGTGTGGTGAGGAATTATGTGATGTTGTATATCCCGGGTATGCTGTCAAGACCAAAAGTACTGACCCCGTCATGCCCACCCGCAAATTGCAGCCCTTTACATGCAGGAAACATTTGGTGTTTTACGAAAATCAACTTGTGGAGCCTACATTTTTAACTATGGCCGGGTGAAGAGCACTTTAAAAGTAAAAATCAAGTCACCTCATAGTCTGCTCTGGGAGGGCTATGCAATTGATTTGTTCAATAACTTGCTTATCCTTTTAATATGGTACTATGAGCCATGCACTTTACATTAGAAAGCTTATTAAGGACAAAAATGCACGTAACGAAAATGTAGTTTCATGAAGTGTCTACTTAGAAACTGCAGAACTTGAAAGGTGTGTGATTTAAAAAAAAAAAAAAAAATTAAAAAATTTCTAGCTATCATTCTTCATGTCATTTTTTAAATGCTAGACATTCCCGAAAAAGTGCTGGGTGAAAACATGGGCAAAACTCAGTACCAGAGTGTTTAAAAATATACTGACATGTGGAAAGAAACATTGCCTGCGTAAATCATTCAGCTGCACTAGACTTCCTCCAAAGATTGCTCTGCGGCAACACAAACAAAATGAGCCTGAAAGTAAATGCTGATATTATGCGAGACAGCAGTAGGGGCTGGGGCACAGCCAGCTAATCGAGGCGCCACTTTGAAATCTTTGGGGACAGGATTTTAGTTGGCTTAAGTGGTGCTTTTAGCATTTATATTTCAAAGCTCAGTAAAGAGAATACTTTGCTATAATGTAAGGAGAGAATTGCGGGCTTTGCTATTCATTGAGCTGCCTGGGTCAAGCTTTGCTTTCGTTTGGTATGAAGCCGTAGGTAAACAGAATTGTCATTGTTACCTGACAGTGAGTCTTTAATCTTTCGTTCATCCCATTACTATGATTTATTGAATATATAACTTTGTGTCTAATTGAAATATAAGCACTGCCTATGAAACCGTTGAAACTAGTGAAGCTTTAATTTAAGACACTACTTTTTGTTCAGAATGCGAGAGAGACGCTTCATAAAGATTGAATTTTTGTTTTATATAGTTTTAGATCTTGCTACACAGCTTTGCCTGCATAGGGGACTCTGATATTACCAATATTTTACTTATAAGTAGTTCAGAGAGGGGCTTTGGCTCAGCCCCATTTAGCCACTGGCTATCAGGTATTTTCTATGTTAAATTTGCGTGGATGAGCGGTTCAGCAAGTCTGTGGCATTTGAGAAAGGTTAGTGTTCCATTTGTATCCAATGTACTTGTGTGCTTGAAGCATGTTGGTGACACTCTACCTCTTTCTGGCCTCTTGTGATAAGAACTTCAGATTTTTACCGCTATTAATCGTATAAAATGTGCCATCATGGCAGCGGGCCCTGGAAAGCCCCAGTGTTTGCTGCGGTTACATGGAAATATAAAAACCTCCATTTCCCGCACATAAACATCAGCTGCTGTGTGTATTAAGTGTTTTGTATCCAGCTCAATCACATCTATTTTATTGACCTTTAAAGGATTACATACTGTGCCAGCCCTGCATGGATTCAGACTGTATTTTGCAAGTTCCACCAAAAGAGCTGTAAAACTGACCATTTGCACAGAACATAAACTGAATTGCCTCTGGACGCCTGAATATTAGTTGTAACTGTGCCAATGTGTCCCTAGTTTATTTGTATAGCCAGAGATCAGCTCAGTTAGCTACATTTAATGTATGCTGATTTAAGAAGTGTCGTCATGTCGGGACTGTGCACAGCTGATCCTAACAAGGTGCTCCCTCCTGTGAGTAGGCTGGCACTGGGAAACTGGGCATAAGCCACTGAGTATTTTAGAAGCGATAAGTGCTGCCAGTGCACAACAAGGGCGCTTAAACTTGAGACTCCACACAGCCCTCTGAAATAGCAGTCTGCACCCGACACTGGAGCGTGAGCCCTCCGACGGTGAGGAGTTTACCTGGCGGGCAACCTGGGCATGAGTCATCGCACCAGTCAGCTGAGCAAGGGACACACATTAAACTGCACAACTGTAACGAAATACCTGCACAAGATTACCTAAACTTTACAGGCAGGGATGTGCAAGGCAGCAAGCAGGTCGGAGAGGCTTATAGCGGCCGAACTTACAAGTGAAAGTAGAAAGCAAGGCAAGCTCCCGCTTCTTGTGCTCTGCTGCTCCGAGGCTCTGAAATCTAAAGTGAAAGTTGCTGGCAGTGGGCGGAAGCCATTTTATGCAGCCTGCTTTGTTTGCTACTGAAAAGTAATGTAAACAAGCATTGGCCGCGCGGCCGTAAAAGTGACGCGGCCGCGAAAATGAAAGGAAACAAGCACGCGAGTGGTGCGTGCAGAGAAAGCCAGATGGCAGCTCTGGTGGGGGAGGGGGAGGGGCGAGCAAGACAGAGAGGCCGAGCGAGGCACGCACGGGAGAGCGAGAGGAAAGCCCGATGGCGCTCGTGCCTGTGCGCATAATTGCGCGCAGAATGCCACACAAAAAGCTGTGGTCGCATTTCTGAAAGCCCACTGACTAAATGTCTCGCCCAGACCAGCGCAAGCGCTGGCTCAGGGCGAGACCTAAAAACGTCTATGTTTTCTATGCGTGCAGAATGCAGCACGCATAGAAAAAGGAAAAGAAAACGAGGAGAAATTAATAAATGTCTCCTCTTTGTGCCTCCCTATGCCTCCCCTGGGGAGGCGTAGCATTCAACGCATTTCCAGATTTACGATTCCTCGTAAATCTGGAAATGTGTCTGTTTCCATGGGTGTTGCGTGGGAACACCCACAGCAACACTCATGGAACACCCCTTTCAGGCAAAGTACTGCGTGCAAAGGGACCATATTTACAAGGACAGGAAAAGTCACGCAGGGTGGCTTTTCCTGTCCTTGTAAATATGGAGCAGTAAACTGCGCCACCAGTACGACACAAAAAGTGACGCACCGGTGGCGAAAGGGGCTTGTAAATCTGCCCCTGAAAGTGCAGCAGCGTGGCGCAGCCAAAGGGCTTGCGGTGCCGCGCTGCAGCACTTTCTTGTAGATCTGCCCCTACGTGTATTATATATATCTATCTATATATATAGATAGATATATATAATATATATATATATATATATATATATATCAAAATATATGCAGCTGGCAACAACTAGTATGTAGCACTTAGCACTTTAGTTTCATTTGCACTACAGCCTATGTAGGTTGAAAAGGAGGGGTTAAGCACTTTGTCACTTTTTTCCAAGTATTTGCTAATTTGCACAATGTTTGGGTGGTAGATATTAGGTCTGTGGGCACCATAAGTTTTATGATAACTAAATGTGGAGATGAAAAACAATCGACAGGATGATACTGCATTGAAGCCATCAACTAATTCTGAATAGCACGTAATATCTATCTGCACGCAATGTAACCATAGTATGTGATTTTAATTATATACAAAATGGTTTTTAAGAGTATTTATACTTTTATTTAAGCGTACATTGGGGCAGATGTGCAGTATGTTGTTTATGTCCATTATTTGGCTTATGAGCAGTCACTTTAAAAAGGGCGATCTATTGAGCCAGCGTTGTCATGTGATCAAGGTCGGTCACGGCCGAAACACGTTATGGCGGATTTGGGTGAACAATAAATAATTGCACTGAATTTGGGTCCACACTCGTTATTCTCCACGGAGGAGATTGAAGTAGGCGAGGATTTTTTATATATATATTAACCCTGGGCGGAGTTTGCGGAGTTGCACTACGCTGCACTATGCGAAGTGCAAAAAAAAACTCCACCGCACTACGCGAAGCTACGCGAGCGGCGGAGTACAATAGAAAAATGGCGTTCGCGGTGATTGCACAGTACCGGATGCTTGTCCGCACTGTGCAATCATTGCGAACGGCACCATGCACAGTGCAAGCAGTCCCTGCTTTCCTTTTCTGCTGCTCGAGTAGATTTTTACTCGAGCGTCAGCTTTCTCAACGCGAACAGGCAGTTTCTCAGCGCGAGCTGTCGCGAGCATACGCGACCACTCGCAATGAGAAACCTGACCCCCCCGCGTTGAGAAATCTCGCCGGGATGTTGATTTTCAACGATCGCGCTCACCAACTTGATGTTGACGATCGCGAACAAGGAAAAATCTCGCCGGGAGGTTGATTTTCTTCGCTCGCGCTCGCCAACTTGACGTTGACGGACGCGAGCGAGGGAAAAACTCCGCTACGCAAAGCGGAGTTTTTTCGGAACTCCGCGATCTCCGCGTAATGCGGAGTGCAGGAAACTCCGCGAGCGGAGCAGAGTTCACCGCCCAGGGTTAATATATATATAGGGTTGCAAGTGTATTTTTAAGGGTTTAGGGTGGGTAGGGGTTTTAGGGTGGGTTTTGGGTGGCAAGAGTAATTTTAGGGTTTTGGGTGGGTATGGGTTTTTGGGTGGCAAGGGTAATTTTAGGGTGGCTATGGGTTTTTGGGTGGCAAGGGTATTTTTAGGGTTTAGGGTGGGTATGGTTTTTGGGTGGCAAGGGTAATTTTAGGATTTAGGGTGGGTATGGGTTTTTGGGTGGCAAGGGTAGTTTTAGGGTTTTGGGTGGGTATGGGTTTTTGGGTGGCAAGGGTAATTTTAGGGTTTAGGGTGGGTATGGGTTTTTGGGTGGCAAAGGTATTTTTAGGGTTTAGGGTGGGTATGGGTTTTTGGGGGGCAAGGGTAATTTTAGGGTTTAGGGTGGTTATGGGTTTTTGGGTGGCAAGGGTAATTTTAAAGTTTTGAGTGGGCATGGGTTTTTGGGGGGCAAGGGTAATTTTAGGGTCACCATGGGTTTTTGGGTGGCTAGTGTATTTTTAGGATTAAGGATGGGTATGGTTTTATGGTTGGTAATGGTAATTTTAGGGTTTAGGGTGGGTATGGGTTTTTGGGTGGCAAGGCTAATTTTAGGGTTAAGGGTGGTAATGGATTTTGGGTGGCAAGGGTAATTTTAGGATTTTGGGTGGGTATGGGTTTTTGGGATTGCAAGGGTATTTTTAGGGTTTAGGGTATGTATGGGTTTTTGGGTGCAAAGTTAGTTTTTAGGGTTCAGGGTGGGTGTGGGTTTTTGGGTGGCAAGGGTAATTTTAGAGTTTAGGGTGGGTGTGGGTTTTTGGGGGGCAAGGGTAATTTTAGGGTGGATATGGGTTTTTGGGTGGCAAGTGTATTTTTAAGGTTAAGGGTGAGTATGGGTTTTTAGGTGGCAAGGGTCATTTTAGGGTGGGTGTGGGTTTTTGGGTGGCAAGGGTAATTTTAGGGTTTAGAGTAGGTATGAGTTTTGGGATTGCAAGGGTATTTTTAGGGTTTAGGGTGGGTGTGAGTTTTTGGGTGGAAAGGGAATTCATAGGGTTTAGGGTGGGTATATGTTTTTGGGTGGAAAGGGATTTTATAGCATTAATAGTGAGTATAGGGGTGTGTGTGTGTGTGTATATATATATATATGTATGTGTATATATATATATATATATATATGTATGTATATATATGTATGTATGTATATATGTATGTATATATATATGTATGTATATATATATATATATATATATATATATAGTGTTAATACTCACCAATATTAATTTTACAATGCATATGTCTTTAGTATGCATGCCTTAACCACGAAATTTAAGTGTTTACAGGTACATACAAACCCATTACACATACATACATATGGGTTTATACTTACCTGTAAAATAGATACATTAATGGGGTAAAGGCAATCGTGGTAAAGGCATACTAGTTGTAAAAAATAGTTGTTGTTAAAACTTTAGTGGTTTAGACTAAGTAGTGGTTAAGGAGTAGTTGTTTAGACTGTAGTTGTTAAAGTGGTCGTTGTTCCATCATACAACCTGCCCAGGCCCCTCACTCTGTGTTCAGCAGCTCCTCCTCACCGCAGGACATGGAGCATAGGTGCTCCCACCGGTACAATGCTGTGTTGGTGGGAAGCTGCCATGGAGCACGTCCTACTCCATGAGCTCCTAAGCCACACCACGCTGCTTGTTTTTTAACAAGGGGATTGGTGTTTACAAACTCCTCTCACTTTGCAGTCAGAGAAAGAAAAGTAAAGTGAATTATGTGACAATCTTGCTGGGGTGTAATTTGATTTTGTAACATACAACAAAATGTAAATACCTATATATGAATTGTACACATTCAGCAGTTAGGGAAGCAAAAATAAAGCACATTTTTTTGCAGTTCTGAAGTGTGATGGAAACATATATTTTAATAGGAGCAAAACAAATCAAGACACTTTACTTGGTGGTGTACAAGTGACAAATATTAACTGAAACCCGATTTCCACACATCATAATTTGTGTGTAGTATAGTTTTATCAGTAAAGCTGTATGTCTGTGCAGATTTAGTGGTCATTTTAATAGAAAATGTGCTGTCTATAAATGGCAACGCACTACCACACGATGCTTTAGTTAATTAAAAAATTGCCCGTCTCATGTCCATTAAAGCTAGATAAGTTGTGAACGTTCTAAAAATTGGGTCATAGTTCTAAAATGTTTGAGAACCACTGTCCTACAGCCTTTCCTTTAATGTTCCATGTACTGTAGCAAGATTGTCACATAATTCACATTAAAAACTCCACTTACTTCGCAGTCAGAGAAAGAAAAGTGAAAACCCAATCCCTTATTAAGATTAAGCAGCAATTTGTCAGAAGGTAATGCCTGACGTTTTACCTCACCGGCAAATGTGACAAGATAAACACAGAATTTAAAGGCGTCTTTATTTATTGCTCGGACTGTCCTGACCCGCCAAAATCGGCTGGTGGGTCCCCACCCACAGTTTGGGAAACAGTGATTTAACAGATACAAGATGGCCTTGCTGTGGCTGGGGCTTCTTTTCATGAAAAGACACATTGTCCATCAGTGGTTGGGGACAGACTAAAAGAATGGAAAAAATGTCTTGACAAATGCACGAGCCTTGAGAGCTCCATTTATCTTACTAGAGAAGGCCCACAGAAACATTACAGAATCTGGAAGGACTGGAGCCACTGCTGAGGAAGTACTTTAAATCCCAGCAGATCTGGAGTTGGGAGGATAGATGAGGAAGTGCGTGGTTACAAGAGCATGCAATAGAAATGAATGCATGTTGGTGTGTAAGAATTCTGGAATTACTACTGACCATTGTCATGTGTGTTGTCAAGATGTACTGCCTTGGAGGGGTGACAAAGAAGAAGAAGAAGAATTTTTTCTGTTCTTTTTAAGTTATTCTTTGCATTATATTGTTGACAAAAACGTGATAATATGTGTTTCACCCTTGGGTTGCATGGTGTTTCGTGTCCTAGACCAGTGGTCCTTAACCTGTGGTCCGGGTACCAGGGCTGGCTTTAGCGCTGGTGATGCCTGGTGCGAAAATCTTTTTTATTGCCCCCTCCCTCCCAATGACCTCTTTCTCCACAGATTACCTCACTATCACACTCCAAAAGTACCCCTCATCTCTCCATAGCCCCTCTCTCACATACATTTCATTTGTATTAAAGTGCTGGTTGGATTGGTTTTATTAATAAAAATGTATTGCTACCCAACAAACCCTTTTTAGCAGCATTAGGAATTCGAGAATGAAAAAACATAATGTTCTAACCTATACTATGCAGTTTGCATGTAGCTCTTTGATGACTTCATACGTCACTGTGCTATATTAGGATTGTAACTTATGAACTACATGTAACAAAATGATATCTTTGACAAAAGCAGTAACCCTCTGAGCTATCCACATAAGATACAGTTCTTTTATTTCAAGGTACACATTCTTTGCAGCAGGCATAGTAACCATCTGCGCTACTTTACAATGAGTCAAACTGCCACTAGACAAAAATCATCTCTCTCCAGCAGGAACATTAATCACCAGAGTTATCTTGACAATTTTATAGTTGCCTGAAAACTATAAGACACACAAGGAGCTGAGCAGCAGGTGCTTTTAAACCCATATGTTAATTCTAAACACAGTGCCCTCCCTAGCTCAGCGCCAGGTGCGGCTGCACCGAACATATCGCCCTAAATCTGGACTCAGGGGGTCCATGACTGCTTAACAAATTAAATAATATTAACAGATTAATAAAGTGTATATAAATAAACAAAAAAATTGAACATTGTAAATTTTAAAACTTTCTGTAAATGTGAAGGAATTTGAAACTGGAGGCTAAAAATTAAGTTGGTATCATCAGATTGATTCGTGGGACAGTGCATCAAACAGAATTTATTATGGATGATGGGTTGCCTAATTGAGTTTAGAAAAGCTATGATTATTTATATTTGTTTGTGAATTAAATAAAATATTTTATAATTTGTGTATTGTATTGTGGTTCAAATCATCGCAAATGATTAAGCTGGGGTCTCCGGTTTCCAGTAATGACCCAGTGGGGTCCCTGGATTCCAATAATTAATCAGCGGGGGTCCGCGGATTCCAGTAATGATTATGTGTGTGTGTGTGGGGGGGAGGAGGGGCACAGAAATCAAAAGGTGAATCATCAGTACCAATATCCCTAAAGAACCTGGTTTTGTGACTTGACCATTGCTGTTGGGATTGTTGGTCCACTTCACTGGAAGAGCATTTCATTGTGGTAAGGAGGCGCTGTGGACCAGAGAGGAAACAATCCATATCCATGGTTCATTTCTGAGTACTCTGCTTGTGTGGCCTGTAGTGTGTTTTATATATGTTTTTCAGACTAGTGTAGTCAGAAATTGTAAAGTAATCTTTATTGCACTTACCTTCTGGGTGAGTTAAAAAAAGTTAGAATTGAACCTACATGAAACTGCTTGCTTTAGTAGTTGCGGTGACATGAAAATGGGAGGAAAAGTCGCTTAATAGGTGTTCGAACAGCCAGTTTGATATGAGAGGGAACATGTGTGCATGGGATTCCTTTCCTATGAACGGTACTATAAAAAGAGGGTACTTGATGCTACAGGACATTAGACTGCATGCTACCAGAGGTAAAAAAAGGAAAAAGAAACTCACATGTTAAATCTTACATTAATCGTAATTTGAGAGCTAAAAGAAACAATTTTTTTTAATTCAATCACATTATTTATCTCATTAATGCATTGTTTAAAGGAATACATTTTACAAATTCACTTATCTTTAGATCACATTGAGATGGACAAACAAAATTCTTCATATCTGTTTAGTAAGTTACGTGTGAATTGTGAATGTGCACTGTAGGAAATCTGCCTTTTCTGCATGGTCACCCCAGATTTGTTTCCTTTTTCTGGGCTCTATTTTTGTTGACTTAAAAACTCTCTGCACTTTACTCAGTGGCCAAGCAGGAGTTAAGGGCCTCTGCTCCCCTTGTAAGCATGGTTAAATTAACTTATTCCTGATTGGCACATTTAACTTACTTGTAAGTCCCTAGAATATGGTGTAAACAATGCGCGAGGGCCTGGAATTAAGTACAACTTGTGGTTTGCTGCACCCATTATGCCAGCCACTATAGTGGCAATGCAAACATGGCTACATGCCTACCCCCTGTACCCGACTGCTGCAGTGTACGGCCTGTAGTGCGACCTGTCAAAAACCCATTTTGACAGGTAAAGACACCTCTTTTAAATATTAGTAAGTCGCCCCTATGTAGGCTTTGTAACCCACAAGGCAGGGTGCATGGTATTCAAAAGTGGGATATGTAGAAAATTAATATTTTCATGCCCACATAGTGATAAGGCCCAAAAAGCTATTTTCACTGTGCAGGCCTAGAAAAATCTACTCGCCCACTTGCAATGGTGAGTCAGATTTTATCTGGTCGAGCTATTTTTAGCACCTACTAGTTTGTTTTGGAGTGGGAACTTAAGCAGGAAAGGAACAGGTGTTCTGCATTCAGAAAGTGAATGAGCAATAAAGATGCCATTAAATCTTGTTTTTATCTTGATACATTTGCTGTTTGTTCAAGGAAAGAGGTCAAATGTCAGTTTGTCTTTCTATTACTAGTTGCTGCTTGGAAAATTGAGTTTATTTTTCTTTCTCTTACTACAGTTAGAGGTTTTTCTCAAGTGAGCTGTCTGACACTCATTGTGAAACAAAAACACAACATTTGAATAGCTTGTAAATTAATAGTAAAAATAATTCAAAATATATCGGGAATTACGAAAGCACATTTTTTGTAATTAAGAATTGTGATGCAAACAAAGATTTACATAGGAGCAAAACAAATCAGAACACTACTTGGTGATGTGCAAATGGCACATATTTGCAGAAACTCTATTTCCAAACACTGTTGTTTGTACACTATTTCGTTTTAGCAGTAAAACCACGTCAGTGGGAAATATTGTGCCATTTCAATTTAAAATCAGCTGATTGGAAATGACAGTGTTCTACCTTTTCATGCTTTAGTTATGTATTTATTAAATGATAGTTTTTAAACATGTTTTTAGAAACATTCTTGCCCTCACCCTGATGACAATGCTGTTAATGAACTAAGAGGCAAGTAAGGGGTCATGTGTATCCTATATGTGGCTAGATTTTTAATATATATGGAGTAAAAGTTTAGTTTATTAAATTAAACACAATTATTTTTTTGTGCAGCAGACATGCTGAACTCGCATATTTGAAGGTGTTCTCAAATATGATAATGAAGAAAATGACAGCTCAGTGAATTAAAATATTTGCCCATGATCACATCATTTGAAACCAGTTTATGGGTCAAGAACATTACAATTAGGTCGAGTAGAATATTTAAGTCACTAGACCTGCAGGTCTAGTAACATTATAATGATTTTTTGAGACCTGATGTGGCAGGCCTTAACTGTAGAAAACCAGAGTACAGATTTAAATAATAATACTTCATCTCGGTTATGGGACCAGCTAGAAATATAATTAAACTTCTATTTTTAATAGTTACTAAAAATCCGATTCAGTGGTGTAGTTGGATTTGTAGTAGATATTAAAAGAAAGTAACTTTTACCATGACTAAAGCTCCTGGAGGCTAATTTGCATGAACTCTCCAGCAACTCTCAGCCTGTGCTTGGCCTGAATGAGGTGAGAACAAGTTGTGCAGTTCCTCTCAGGAGCTACACAATAGGTCAGCTTGATTGACAGATTTACCTGAATAGGCATGCATGACTCTTCTGAGCTCAGCTGAATATTCAGGGTGGAGCAAGTAGACAACCTGTTGACACAAAAGTATGAATGCAGTGCACCCCAAGGCACCCTCCTCAGAACACTTTTTGAACCTGCAGAAGAATAGAAGAGCACTGGACCTGCTGTCTGAAGGACTGGACCTGCTCCCCCTTGTATCCAGGACAAAGAAGTGGGCTCCTAAGCTCAGTTGGCTGACCTCCTGTCTGGCTAGACACAACAAGCGTCAGGAGGCTTTTTCCTAAAGTGCCCAGCTGACTAGTGGCAACTGGTCTCGGACTGGACTTTGTTGTTGGCCTTTGCTTGATACCCTGAGAGTCTCTAAGTGCCCTCCCCTGAGGTCCTGGTGGTTTTCAACATGTACTCCTGGGTCTTAGAAGACATTTCAATGTTTTTCTTTAGCAAAGTCCAAAGTCCCTTTCTGTGTTGGGACATAAAACTGTTTTGGAACTTTGTGACTTCCATACTCATCACCATTTCTCCTTATTGGATTTTTGTCATTTTGTTGTCATTTTGTCTATTAAATTTCACTTTATTTTTTCTTATTTTTGGGGAACTTTTATTACTTCATTTTGACTTTATTACTGTTTTGGTACTGCATAGATACTTTACTGCCCTAAGCTAAGCCTGTCTGCTCTGTGCCATAGCTACCATGCAGTTAATCTCAGGTTAATTTAGTGAGTTTGAGAGCTCACCCAGACAAGAGTTGTGATTATTGCTTGAGGGGGGCAGTCGCCCACCCCATAAAATAATCCAATATCTTACATGCGCCACCACCACCAGTGAATTGAAAGAGTGTTAATTGGAGGAAAATCTTCTGGAGCAAAATTTCTGAAAGGTAGATTATTTTTTTTTTAAATCTCTTCATTGAAAATTTGTGATGTAGAGACAGTAACACTTGCAATGATGCCTTGAACGCAGTAAAGCCATAATAACCCATTACTTTAGGTAGACAAGGACCACTATTTCTGATGAAAACAGCTGCATGCTTATCGCAGAATGAGGTGGCAGGCAGTGTGCTTAGAAATAGCGGTAGAGTACCAGTGCATCATCGTTGAAAGACCCTCTCTCAACAACATAACAAAGGGAAAAATGAAGAACCAAGAAAACATGTGCACAGTACAGAAGTCATATCATACTAGGTTAACAGCAACCCTTCAATAATGTCTCACCTCCCTGAAGGGTACACGGTAAGGTGGGGAGGAGAAACCTATAAGGACTGGAGATAGAGTGGGGGGCCAGAATCACAACAAGGAGGCACATTTCAGTCGAAGAGCTGGAGGGTTTAAGTCTAGGTGGTGTAAGGCATGTGATTTCCAAACTGGAAAAATATTGTAGTAGAGGTCACCAGATACGGGTGAATTTTACCTCTGTGTAGGTTAGTCTGTGGGAAAGCGGTTCCATGGCTAAGCCTTGCCACAGGCGTGTGAACCATAGGGCTGTGGGGGGAGCAGCAGGTTGTTTCTAATGTAGCGCAATAAGTTGTTAAGCCGCTTCCAACATATGCGAGATTAGGTGCCACTCTGCATGCGTCATGGCCTTAAGGTGTTGGGGTCTAATGCCAAGTAGCATTGTCGGGTATGAGTCTGGGATCGGGTAGCCTATTATCCCCCTAATGTGACTAAGGCTCTCTTTCCAAAGGGTGGTGATGCCAGTGCATGACCACCAAATGTGTATAAAGTCTCCTGGCGCCAGGAGAATCACCAACACGGGGAGAAGAGGGCAAGATAGTGTGCAGACGGGAAGTGTTGAGTTACCAACGCGTCATGACCTTGTACACCATCTCTCGATGGGGAATGCTTTTAAAGATCCACGGGATATCACGCCATAGGCCCTCCCAATGTTTTGTGGACAGTCCATCCCCAATATCAGTGTGCCATTGTGCTTGATGGGGATGTGGCTGAATAGGGGGGGGGAGGGAGTGTTGGAGGACCTGGTACGTGCATGCGATGAGCCCCCGGGATCCGTTAAACGACCTAACCAAGGTTTCGAAAGCCGTTAATTAGCAGGTGGCCCTCTGTATTTTTGGTGGGGTGAGAGCCCAGTAGCGGAGCTGATAGTATTGTAGTATAGTAGACTCAGCAAGCCGAAACGACTTAACAGACTCCCCCCTCAAAGGGGTCCCAAAAGGGTGCCGCAGTCACCCTCTCTCCAATGGTTATATGAATGAGGCTGTAGTGCGGGTGCAAAATCAGGGTTACGCACAAGGGGGGTTTTGGGCGAAGGAAAGGTAGTGAGTCCTCGCTTTACTGCAACTTTGTCCCATATTTCTAGAACTGTTTTGGTGGGGATGTCCATATAGGCGCTTTGAGGCCTCACGTGTCTGGGGAGCCACACCAAGTCCTAGAAGGGGTGGCAAGCCACAGCACGGTCCATGTGAAACCAATGCTTGGCGCTTTCACCTACCACCCACTCCGAGACAAAGCGAAGGTGAGCGGCCCAATAATGTTCGAGGAGTTTAGGGCATCCCAACCCTCCTCGGTCCTGAGGGAGCATCAGCACTGTGTTGGGAAAGCGAAGATGCCTCCCTCCCCCCCCCCCCTGAGATAAAGGAGCGAATGTCCTTCTGGAGATGCAAAATATCGTCTTGCGGGATCGGCGTAGGCAGGCATTGGAATAGATATAATATTTTAGGCAAAAGAGACATTGTGACCCTGTTTAACCGGTCCAACAAGGAAATCCAAAGGGGCCTCCATCTATGGAGGTCCTCTAAAACAGATTTTCGACATTCAGCTCAATTGGCCATGGACCAGGTGGCTATGGTTGGTGTGAGGCGGAGACCCCGGTATCGGATAGAACGAGAGGTCCGTTAGAAGGGTGTGAAGGATTGAACCGCAGGGAGATCTGACGGTGGCTAGTTAAGATCAGAGCTTGGGATTTGCCCAGGTAAATCATGAAGCCAGAGACTGCCTCAAAGGTCTGGAGGAGGCGTACCAGCGCTGGGAGAGATTGCTATGGCTGGGCGAGGGTCAGTAGGAGGTCGTCGGCAAATAAGGCGACCATGTGGGTTCGTCCCCTAAAGGGTATCCCTACTACTTATTCTGTCTGTTGAATGGTAGCGGCCAGGGGCTCCACCGCTAGGGCAAAGAGGAAGGGCAACAGCGGACAACCCGGTCTAGTGCCCCTGTCTAGTGCCCCTCTGTAGGTGGATGACCTCCATTGACTCGAATCCTTGCGATCGGGGAGGTGTAAGAGGCTATGAGTCTATTAACCATTGTTAAGTCCAGACCTACCTTCTGGAGCACGGCATTTAAGAAGGGCCAACTGACCCTGTAAAATGCCTTCTCCACATCGAGCGAGAGAAGGCAGGCCGTAATGGCGTGACGGTGAGATTTCTCTACTAAATGAGCCACATGGCGGATATTGTCTGCTCCTTGCCTATTGTATGTGAAGCCGACCTGTTCTGGGTCAATAAGACCCAGGAGGTAGATCTCAAGCCTGTTAGCTAAGATTTTAGTTTATAATTTTGCGTCTATATTCAGAAGGGCTATAGGGCGATATAAGGCACAGATTCAGGGAACGGTACCTGGTTTCGGGATCCTTACCTGGTTTTGGGATCAAGGAGATCTCCGCCTCAGACATAGTGGGGGTAAGGGCTGAGGCAGCTGTGAAAGTGTTAAATAGGGCTAACAACCGGTCCTGAAATTGTAGAAGAAACCTACGATAGAATGCTACTTCCAGACCATCTGGTCCTGGGGTTTTACTGAGTGGGAGGCATTTCTTATTTGGTTAATAAGCTGCCAGGATAAGGTCTGGCCAGTGTGATCCAGTGGGGCTTTCAGCTTAAGAATAGTAAAAAGCATTCTATGAGGGGCTTTATGAATCTTGACAATTTTGGCTCAGGGCTAGAAAACTATACATTTTCCTGGGACTTAACCCATGCACTAAACCAATTTGAACTGCAGGAAGCTGCATTGACATCTGTCTCTCCCACTCAACTCAAAGACTTTTTGAAGACTGCTTCTAGTTCTACTAGTCAATGTTTGAACATAATGTACTGTTTGTCAAAGGAAAATGTGGGAGGTGGTGATTTCTTCCTGTCGCCCCAAAGTAGCTCAGCAGTACCTGACCTGGAATCTGGACCATGGTCTTTGCTGTTTCTGGACATTATTCCTTATGAATCTGCTCCCACTAAATGTTTTAACAGCAATCTGGTCCAATTTCGGAGAAAAAGGGAAAGTATGTAATCTGTGTAACATGGGTATTCAGGAACTTAGCCATGTGTTATTTGCTTGCCCCTTCATCGCTGCCACTTTCTACGGCCAATGTTTTTAAAGAATAATATTAAATCAGTTGCAGCGGCATGAGAATTCCTTTATCACCCAAATAATGAAGTTATTTGTACAAACGTTTTCTTTATTTATTTTTTTATATGTTTTTATTAACAACATGAGACATAGTGACCGCCAAGTTACAGTAGACCCCGCAGTGTGGTAATTGCATATACAATTGAAGTATCCAGATACACAACATGTGGTTTATCAAACATATTCTATATGCAAGGTATCTGATTGTGGGATTGGATCACTGTCATTTGGAGAGAATAGGAGGAGGGAGAGGCACAGGAAGGGGGAAGGGGATAAGAGGAGGAAAAACAACGGTATAACAGTATGAGAGCTCTACGGTCCGTGAGGCTTGCAAAGGATCCATGTATCCATCTGTCCCATCAGCAGCAAGGGACTACACTGCGGCCAGTCCTGTGTAAGTGTATTTGTACAAAAGTTAGATTTTTTTTAAAGGTTTCATGAATTCATATTAATTGGATTCATGCTTGCTGCTATATTTTGGAGTTTATCTTGGTAATATGAATATCAAGGAATTTAATCATGTGTTATTTGTTTGCCCTGCACTACTCCATTGCGCCATCTCATCTTAAGTCCAATGTTTTTAATATTAAATCAGCTGTGGGGGCAGGGGAACCTTTCAATTTACTCAAAAAATTAGGTTACTTGCACATAAGTTTAAAACAATTATTTGTTATTGTCTTGATGTGCTTTACGCTTGCTGTTATATCTTGTTTTTATGTGGCACTCTTTTGAGTTCTAAAACATAAATATAGGACTGTGGATGTGGGAAAAAGGGAGCTCAGGTTAGGAAACATGGAGCTTGATGAAAAACACCTATATGTCTATAGTGCTTATGAAGTGCATACTGAAGAGTTGAAAGGGGAAATCATCCTCAAGGAAAAGGCGGAAAATTCTGTAAGACAGAAGTACTCATCATGGGCCCGAACCCCGATGCCTAGAACAACACCTGGTGGCCCCCCGCCCTCGGAAACCCGCCCACCCCCACGGACCATGCATGCAACCTGGGAATCATCCTGGACTCCGAGCTCAAAATGGACCGCCAGATCAACTCCGTCTCGTCCTCCTGCTTCCACACCATCTGCCTCCTACGTAAGACCTTCAAATGGATCCCCCTCGAACACAGAAAGACCGTCACTCACGCCCTGGTCACCAGCAGACTCGACTACGGCAACACACTCTATGCCGGAATAAACAAAAACCTCACCCGCAAGCTACAGAACATCCAGAACGCCGCCGCAAGACTGGTCCTCAACCTGCCAAGACACTGCCACATCTCCCAGCACCTGCGCACACTCCACTGGCTCCCCATCGAGGCCAGAGTCACCTTCAAGATGCTCACCCACGCACACAAGGCCCTCCACGACACCGGACCAGCATACCTGAACAGCCGACTCAATTTCCACGCACCCCAAAGGACCCTACGATCAGCCCAGCTCTCCTACGCCGTGGTCCCCCGCACCAGAAAGACCAGATCGGGAGGCCGCTCCTTCTCCTTCCTCGCGGCCAGAGCCTGGAACGCCCTTCCGCTCCACCTCCGACAGACAACATCGCTTCCCATCTTCGCAAGAAACCTCAAAACCTGGCTCTTCGACAGACCCCCTCCTTGATGGACTGGAACCTGCACCCCCCACCTACCCCCAGCGCCTTGAGACCCTTACGGGTGAGTAGTCGCGCTTAATAAACGCCTGATTGATAAGAGGAGCAAGTAAAATCAATGGATTGCTGAAGGAATGAGGTAAAGAAAGTGCACTTCCATACCTCGTCTTGTAAAAGTTTAAGGATATGTTGTGCATGTACCTTTATCTTTCAGGCAATGGCGGTACCCACCTCCTGCTCATCTGGTTGATTCCACTAAGTTCTTTGTGGGTTCTCCTGTTTTGTGCTTCAAGGGAAACTGATATATATGATACAGAAATGGCCATGTAAGTGAAGAGGCACCTACCCCCTTCAAGATGCTGGCAGCACACCGAAGTTCACATCAGGAATTATTCTCCAATCTCTACAAATTTCCCTGAGATGCCTGCTAAATGGAATGATTAACATGTTGTGAAGATCAGGAAGAATTTGGGAAGACTCCTGAAAGAAAGAAAACATTTTAATACCTCTCCTTCTACACAGCTGTCCCAATTTTTGTTGGATTGCACTGGCAAAGCTGATACATATTTAATTCTTTTTGCCAGTGCCCAAGTACTTTTGAGTAAATTCCTAGGACACATAAAGGATATGCAAAAACAAACTAGTCAATGGGAGTAATGTTGTTCCTTTTTAGTTTGCTCATGATTGAAGTTTAGTTCATGTTACTGGCAACTGAGCATCATATTATGCTGTTGGTGCTAGACTATGACTGTTTTCTGACCTTAGATGAATGCCTGGGGGCGGTGGGGATGAGAAGTTAAATGTTATAGTTAATGTCACAAAGATGCCCAAATGGACTGCTAAGGTTCTTTTTCTTCGAGCCATGTTTGACTGCAATAAATTGAGGAGAACCGAGAGATTGAAAACACGTATGTTCTAGGAGAGCAAGTGCAGGAAGCACACGGAATTTAGCTCACATTTTTAACAGTTTTGTTGTGTTTTGTAACTGGAGTACTCGGAAATTGCTTCCAATGCTCAGTTGCAACAGATGTCTTTAAAGATTAAGGCAAAGAAAAGGTTTGCAGCTTGTATGTGTAGTGTATGAAAAGCACGAGGCTCCGCAGTTGGCCCCAATGCAGCTTTAGGGAGAAGCAATGCTGCGCAGGAAGGAACAAGAGAAGGTAGGCACAAAATCTGGTCTTCCAAGATGGACTGCAGCAGAGAATGGCCATATGTTAGCCAGGCATGCAAGCAGGACAAGGTCTTGTTAGACTAGAGGAGATAATCAGATTCAGGCTCTTGAAGGAAACGGGACCCATCAGCAGTATCCATCTTAATTAGGCTATGATCGAGCCTCAACTCGAAAACAGTAAAAAGTGCTGCAAGAGGGAACAAACCTCTAAACATGAGCAAGCAAGAGCGACAATGCGAAATAATATGGATATTAAGGGCAACCAAGAACACCACCATTAGACAACAGTTCATTTAGTTGCACACTTCTGATGAATAAACATTCACTATAAAGAAGAGTTGGTGTTGGCCTTCGATTGATACCTTCCATATCTATAGGGCAAATTTTGTGGTTGTCAAAAAATTGAAATTCCACCAACAGAAGTACATGTACATCATTGTGCACATGCCAGACAATGGACACAGTCCGGCAGTATGGATGTAACAAAACCCACTTGTCCTGGCCAATAAAGTCATGAAAATGCACTCCAGTTGCAATTGATGATAACACACAAAGTGATCCCAGCACTCACTCAGTGACATACTCACGACCAGGAGTGTTCTAGATGTCGTCAGAAAGTTGTAAACTCCTAGACTTAACCACTTGGCATTTTTTTTAAGTCAGCTTTGTGAACCTTAGAAGCATTGAAAGTAAAAAAAAAAAAAAAAAAAGGGGCCCTGTGGTGCAGTGAGAACATGCATTTTGTTACTCACAGTGGGAAGTTCTGGGGCTGGATGTGCACACATGAATGCAAAGCTGGGCAAACCACTAACGAAGTGAGAGAAAGGCATTTTTGTAGGTCACACCCTAGGCTTCCTTTTCCATGGGCCTGGTCGGCCATGTGAAGGGAAGGGGAAAAACATGGTAATTTCAGGTCCATGTCTGCTTTAATTGCCCGTGCACCAACGCTCATTGAGCGTGTTGCTTTACAGGCCGAGATAGGGACCCGTCTTTGTTGGCCCAGTTGGGTTTGTTACATCCACCAGGATGGAGACCAGGTCTCGGTACTTCCACACACAAGGATCATTAAATGTAAGCATATGCAAGTATCAATGCCTCCTAGCATGTGCCCCATCTGAATACGGTGGCTGCGTGTTGTGTGGGACTGGTCGGCCATCTTAGATCTGCTCTTTGTGTTTCCAGAATGTGCCCCTGCCTTGTCGTGCAAGCTGTTTGGTGTGCGTTTTAGTCAGATGATCGATGTGAACCTTTCTTTTGACAGGCTGGCTGGAAGGAAAACCATGCAACGTTCATGAACGAACTGAAAAACCTTCAGGCTTCAGGACTGACGACACTCGGGCAGGCACTAAGATCATCCTTCGATCTCTTAAATATGAACAGATTAGTGTCCGGAATCGACAATTATGGACAGGTGAGCATCTGTTCTATACTGACACTTGAAAAACATCCGTTTTGTAAAACATATTTCAGTCCGGTGGTGGGTGATGAGCGATTGAGGAAAAAATGTAAAATTAAAATGTTTATAACAGTAGGTTGCAGTAAGACACAACGCACTTTGGCTCTTATTCTCCTGTTACTGACTGAAACTGAAATTCTGAGCAATGCAGTCGCAACCTGGGGTTGGGGACACACTTGGGCGTTCAGACCTTGCATATGTTATATGGGGGCGAGGGGGCGAAATTGGCAATTTTGAAATTACCTATGGAACTCGGTGAGCAAACACAGATTTCAACGGCAATTTCCCTGTTTCATAGGGGACAAGTCTGCATTCCATGTCAGTTCTGAGTTTCCCACTCTGTTGGTAATTTTGGGTGCTAGGTTACTGCAAAGGATTTAGCCATGCACTTGGAATTAAAGCCTAAGTGTGGTCCACCAGAAGTGGCTGTACTAGCTAGTGCATCTGCTGCCTCTCTCGTGAATGGCTAGGCTTCATACTGTGCCATTGCCGCACTACTTTCTTGACCTTCTGTTACAGTTGCGATCAGCCAACAACAGCACCAGGCAGGGTGGGGAGTTTTGTTGTTGCAGGTGCCTGACCTTACAACGGATAGCCCTTGAGTGCTCGGTGCGCAATATCTGGATGTACAGTGTGCACAGTCCTAGAGTAATGGACATCCTCGCCATCCTCTGGCGGAGCAGAGACCGGTGTGGTGGAGATGCATGGAGAAAGAGAGACCTAGTGGGTCATAAGGCTAGAACACCAGCAAAAAGTGCCAAACTTGAAGATTAGCTGACATAGAACTTTAAAAATGGAACAGAAGCAGAGCTTATCTAATATCACCTGGTGGGAATGGCCGCCTCTTGCTCTGTCCCCCCCTACCCCACTCTGCCACCACACCTACCTCTCTTGTATCACAATGCTTCAAATAACCAAATAGTTTTTAACTTGTGTCTATTGTCACTTCATACTGATGGGGGTAGTGATATTTCAATCCAAAATTTCTTACCCGTTGTGCTAGTGTTACAATTATAGTTAAAACAGGTTAACTATCTAATTGTTTTCTCTTTCTGTTCTTTAAGGGAGAAATCCCTTTTTTTAGAGCCTTCCGTCTTAATTACAATCACTGATGGAAACAAACTTACATCCTCTGCAAGTGTACAAGAAGAGGTAAGACAGATATTTGCAGTGCAGTACCTGGGGTCATAAGAACGGCAGAGTATGAAGATGTTACCAGCACACCCTTCAATTGTTGCAATATGTCCGTCCTTGCTTTGGAAATATAGCATACCTGAATACAGGCATAAGACACTCCTCGGATTGGAAGCATCATTAGACTAGGGTTACAGCCGAAGACTCGGAATCAGGTAGAGGGTTGTGAATCCCGATCCCCCATGTTAGAGACAACCCATCTACAGGTTTTCAGACAACTGTCAGCTGCAGGGAGGAATTAGAAAGTAAGCAACATGCTTCACAAAACAGTGTGACATAACATAGCATTGTGATTAAGATTCATTCTCGGGGGCAACCATGCTTCCTTTCTTCAGGCATCTTAAAATTATTAGAGTAGGGTGATAACTACTGGTTCTACAATGTCCATTTACAATCTAAAAGCCATAACCATGACATTTTGTATAGTGACTAACGCTTAATGTGAATGTATCCCAGGTGGGAATGAATGTTGTTGAGAAGTCCAAGAGACTGATCCATCTCACAGGAGCTCCGCACTGAAGGAATAAATCTGACAACTGTCAGAGACAATGTTTGATCAAAGACGAGTGCCCTATTCTACCTGACTGTTTTGGAGACTTGCCGAGATTGCAGCAACTCTTTTCCTCGGAGATTATAATAATGGAGAATAGTTAAGATTCGTCTCTTAATTTTAAATGCTACGTCTTCCCTATGAGCAAGTATTAAGAGAAGAGACAGATACCTGCATCACAAATAAGTGTTGGGTTACTAATTGGAGCCTATTATCAGGATGTGAACAGTGAAGAACAACAAAAAGGCCTATAGACTATGGTGAACACTTACTGGGAGGGTGTTGATGTGCGCAAGAACTTGATGAAGACCGGCCAGCGAGACCCCGAATTATTCAACACCACAGGTCCTTCATTTCTAGTGAAATGCTTTGGGTCCGCATGCTTGGCCTTCCATTCTTTGCACAATGTATTAGGCCATAGCTTACACTTACACTTGCCTGTGGCCTTCGTGCCCCTTTAGTCAACTGTTCCTAAAAGAGAAAAAAAGAAAATTGGATGATCTCTCCAGTTATCGGGTATTAACTGTGTTATGCCCTCCCTCCAGAGTCTATGCAAAGATGCTAGTCAAACTAATGGGCAAAAATTGTTTTGTTGTATTTAGGTATTTAAGAAGGTGATGTCAATAGTGCCTAAGGCACTGGCATTAATGTTGATGGCAAAGTGTTTATTGCTAATCTGCAGTGCTGCCGCACTATGTGATTGTTGATTGCTTGACTGCCTTAAAAAAGTAGGTAGAGCCATATTGAGGATCAAATGTTCTGAAATGGGGAACACCAAAAGCTTAGTTACATTAACTGTGCAAGAAAACCAAGGTAGCAGTGAGCAACAGAGTCCAGACTATGGTTACCCATAGGAGTAGAGTGCACAGTGTTGTGTGCTGGCACCACTTTTAATCTGTATCTCTGCAATTTAGAGTTGGAATTTGCCAAAGTACCTTAGTTTCCACCTACGATTGAGCCAAAACATGAAACAGCACTATTTTGCAGACTGCGTCATCTGTGATCATACCTTCTAGTTACATAGTCATTGACATGGCTAAATCTCAAACTATGATGTTTTGAGGAAAACACAGTTTAGGGCTATGGATTCTTGGATTTAGGCAGTTTACTCGTACCAAAATATATAGATTTTTGGAAACTGTGTACTTAAGTAATGCAACTTAGTCCCTGGAGCAGGAAACAATAGAAAAGTCCACCAAAGTTTAGTGGATGTTATGGGTCTTAGTCTCTCTCCATTAGTTAAGGCATTTAATAGTAAAATGTATCAATATAGACCTATGGTACACAGGTGTTTCCAATTAAAAAACATACAGTACTCCGTTGCTGCCACGCGTGGTCCTGTATTTGAAGAAGCTCTTTGTGGTACAGAAATCAACACAAATGGAGATGCTACAGCTGAAGTTGGGACTTTTCCCGTTTTGGCCCAGGGCGCTGTCATTCCTATTAAATTGGTATTTTTGCTTGTCACTGGCACCAACAAATTTCTTTCGTTCTTTGATTTATTATTAAAAAAAACACACATGCCAAACGTGGTGTTTTATAGTTAATTTTGTAAATTGTAGCTTAAGTCGATTCTATCATTCAAATGTTTAAAGAGTGCCATTAGAAGTGTTACAAAGGAAATGGCAACAAATTGTCATTCCTAATTGATTTATCATCTACAGGGAAAGCCATTTTGTGCACAATGTTATGATGCATAGGTTGTGGTGCTCTGCCATGGCGTTGCAATTGTTACAAACCTAGGTGTTAGAAAATGTTTTATGTTTTAAATTTAGTTAAGCTTAGTGCAGTGTTGTCTATCACAGAGTAATCTATAGTATGGAGAGTCTTTTGTCAAGAAAGAGACTGCAGGTCATTTTTTCCATTACATGTCATTTTGTAGCAAAAACACAATCTTTCCATTGTTTCATACATTTTTGGTACATGTGGTTGAAAATGTACCAATTTAATAATGAGCTTGTATGAACAGGATGTTCTGGTCACTGTTGTGCACTTCTTAAAGGTTTCCCCTTGAGATATAAAATATTATGAGTTTAATTTTGCGTTCATATTTTTCTATATGAATTGTGTAAACAGATTGTAGATTATAGGTAGAAAGTAGTTTGATATTAAGTCATTGATATCACAAATCCAGCAAATTTAAATTGGAGTGTAAAACACTGACTTTTTTTTAATTCCACTCATATGCTGTCAAACTGAATATCCTCCAATATGTGCTGCAATATTTTTTAAAGCCCTTCTGCCCCATCGTTAGCCGTGTGAGGATCCTAAAAGGCCACACTTTTAGCATCCTAACTGCAGTACATTTTCTAAGGTGCTTCACCTTGACCTCTTAAGGAATTTTTCTTGCAAAGATTGTTCTTAGACTTAAACATGGCCAACATTGCTTCATTGTGGTTCATGGAATTTCATATAAATCTGCCTGTGGCACAAAATGTGGTCAGCTGGTATCTTGCATAATGTTTCATGAGAAATACCGGCAGGAGACTGGTTTGAGTAGACCATGTCTCTTTGAGAGACATTTTTTGCGTGAATCCAATCTCCCTAGGAGGAAAAAAATCAACATCACCTAAGGCAACTTTTTGTGGAATGTCATGTAATGCAAAATGTTGGCATTTTACAAATTTCATCACTAAAATGTACATTTCTCTTAGTCATACCATTAATGTTTTCTATGAAATGTTGCTTTACACAGCTTCACCTTCCCTTGATTTCTCCTTTACCTGGAAGTGAACTTACCAAGGAGCCTTTCCGCTGGGACCAGAGGCTGTTTGCGCTGGTGCTGCGTCTGCCTGGAGCCTCGTCTGTCGAGTCAGAGCAGCTGGGGAGTGTGCCAATGGATGAGTCTGCAATAACACAGATGTGTGAAGTCACAGGAGGTATTCAGAAAGGAAGGTCTTGTGATTACATTCAAATGACCATTAATGGCCTGACATGTTATCTCAAGTGTTGCCGTGAGGTCCTGCATGCTCAGACTCTTGTTTGTGACTTTGCACAGAAGTTCAGACTTTATTAACATTGTTATGGTTTTTAAGATGAAAATTAACGCTAACCCAAATGTGTTTGCATTTCTGCTTCTTATTTGCATTACGGAGAAACTTTTATGTTGTTTTTGAACATTGCTGGCTTTAGAGTCGTCACCCCCTTTTTCACAAAGTCTGCTTTTTTCCCCTTTATCTGCCAATAGTCACAGCACAGATCCTCTTCTTTGCCTGTCATAAATGACAACAAACTCTCCCATTGCCTTCCATTGCAGCAGTAGGGTCTCCCTAGCCCTTCTATTTCTGTTAATGAGAGCTGTCATGTGGTATTCTGCCTCGGCTCTTAGACATGTAAGCAGTCCATTCCCACCAATAGAGCAGGTAGGAATGAGGTGGGTAAAGAATGTAAGGAGGTTAACAAGCATCTCGGACATAGCTAACATCTGCGGTGCAGGTGCAGTGGCACTGGGGCTCGGGAGTAAGAGGGTCTCACTGCACCTAATTACTACACAACCGACAGGAGGGGCCCATTGCTTTATGGCCTGGGTACCCTTGCTATGTCAGCGGCCTTCAAGCTCTGATTAGGGAAATAGGAATGCTGCATAGTAGCTCTCTGTTTCATTCTATCCCTCTCGCTTTCTTATTCTTTGCTGAGTGAGTTATGTGGAGCTACAATCAGCTGGACTTACCTGCTCAAGCAATGGTGCACTAAACTACGTCCAGGCACCCGTGGGTAGGGAAGCCAAACCTTGTCCGTATCCGGGGCCAGAGACCCCGGATATGGGACACTCCTAATTGTTGATGGAAATGTAGTCTTGAAATTTACTATACAAAGATCTAAGAAGACCAGAGATCTTCATATAGCCAGAGTAATCTCAGCACCTCGGAGTTCAGGTAATATCCAAACAAATATTTTTGTTTTCTGCTGCCTTTCTTTCCAGACATAAAATATTTTGGGCAGATGCACTTAAGGTGAGTTCTACAACATGCAGTTAGGAGTTAAGTCATTAACTTATAGAAGACATGTTTTTCTGTCAGGGATCACAGACATCTACATTTTAGTAGAAATTACCTAATAAAGAATGCTACATCCAGGTTTGTTACAAAGAAACCCTCTATAAATGTTTTTGATTAAAACATATGGAAAATCTCTCTGTCTTTCCTACTGTGCTGTATCTCGGTGGAACAGAAATTCAGAATGGTGACAGTGAACATAATTGCCACACAAATCTTTTTATAACGCCTGTTTTCAGCTCTCTGCCTCCTCACGTGTATCTGCCGAACAGCCCATGTTTTCCCAGATTTACTGGTTCGTCCTTGACTGGACATTCCTCTTTTCAAACCCAGAATTGATTATTATAGCTGTAGTATTATACAACCTTAAAAAAACTAGCTTTCACATTGTCCTCGAGATTGTATGGATGCTAGAAGATCGTTGACCTGAAAAGTTAGTGTTTGCTGGATAAATTACTTTATTTGCAATATGTTCTCATCCATTGTGCGCTGCCTGTGGGACAGTTTCTTTTAATCCATCTGCATTTGGTAAATGCAAGACATTGATACAAGACTTCAGGATCTGCTTTTTAGCCTTCAATACCAAATCAATGTTTTTTCCTTCACAGTTTTAGTTCAACTTTATGTAATGAATAATATGGAGTGCTTAGACCTTTTTGTCGTGGAATGGAATCATCATTTCTTTTACCTTAACTTAGAGTAAACAATGTTGCCACATTTTTGCTTTATACTAAATGGGGGTATGTTCTAGTGACTGAGTTCTTTGCTATGGAAATTGGAGACATTTGTTCTAATTGTGGTGTTGACACTTGTCCAAAATCGGTGGGATTCTGGCAAAATCACTTTGTCTCCATGTCCCTCAAATTGTAAATGTGTGATGTATGTGTGTAGTGTAAAAATGTGTAATGGAAATATATAAAAACCCACCTGATTAACATGAACTACTGTGCATACTCCTGCTTTGGGGGTACCGTAAAGGGAGATCTGTGGCTGCAATCCCTAATTTGCACCTGGGTTATTCATTCATTAAAGCTCTGGTGCTGCTTCTTTGCTTCTTGTCCCACGACTTCAGCTCGTCATGCATCAAGTTCCTTCCTGGTCCTCCTGCCCCCCCCTTAGCCTTTTCCCTATTGTTTCTTCCTTCTCCTTTCCCTTCAACTTTCAAGATCTGTCAGCTTCTTTCTTTTAATTCATTTCTTTGGTTGTTATTCTCTTCAGTCATTGTTTGTCTCCTCTTCCAACGCCAGCTTCTTCATCAGCTTCTTCTGGCTCTTCTATTTTGCTGTTACTAGATTCCTACTGCATTTACTTACAAAGTCGTGACGTATTTGACTGTATGTGCCTATACTTGATCTGTACTGCATGGGGGTTCACATGCAGGGGAATGATTCATGCTGAAATTACCGCTGTTTACATCTGCCAATCTTGACCAATGTCAATCTAATTTCTTCACCCATTAGTCTAGAAATATCCCATCTAAGCTTGCACTGTGGTTTCACCATAAATTCTAAATGGTTAACAGGCACCTTGTAACTCATTTCTGCTACATGCCTCTAACTCCTGCACTACATCCTCAACTTTTGAATCCACCTTGGGCCACCAATACAATTCCCACCCCTCTTCATTGCAGTTCTTCCACATGCCCATTGTGTGGCAACATTACTATCCTTGCACGTAGCACTTCTTTAGGCACCAGCCTTTCGCTGCACATGAAACTTAAGGCCCCAATACTCAGTTCTGATGAATGCTTCTAACTGCAGATTCCTCATCTTTTGAATTCCCTCAGGTGCCAAACTGGGTCCAGAAATGTTACAGAAGTTACTCCAGCACTCCTTCAGGTGGTGCTTTGGACTCCGCGGTGGCATTGTCTGCTTCCGTAACTAGCAGTAAAGAACCAGATATAGGCACCGCCCCAGCGTGCTGACTTCAGTTCCTTTCTTTCCATGCCCTTTGATATGGATCCAGTGCTCTTACCGACCCCAAAGTGTTATTTTTTGTCAGTGTGCTTGGCAAATGTCTTCCCCCAAAGACAAGAGGCGTCAAACCTTGTGGTAACTGTTGGAAACTGAGATTGTTCATTGATCCCCACAGCCTCTGTCTGTGGTGTTTAGGGTCACACGTTGACTTGAATTCCTGTGACAAAATGTTCTCTGATGTACCCGATGGCTATAAGGGAGCGCTAAGCAAAGCTGTACGTCGCTGAACACAAGAAGTGGGGTATGTCTTGGGCCTGCTCCCTCCAAAATTCTGGACCCGTTCCAGCTTTAGTACCTGACCTTATTGCAAGTCACGATCCTTGGGTAAGTAGAATACTAGGCTGAAGGATAGTTCTGGCACACACGAACAATTGCTTGGAATCTGAACAGGATTTGTCTCCTTAATGTCAATCCGACTCCAATGAGAAATTGCACAGTTGGTACTCGAAGGGCCCTACTCTGCCCTCAATCATCCGATTCGGAACCCATGCATAAACTGGTCCCAGTATGACATGAGTATCCCATGCCACAGTTGTCCCTTCAGCAAGTGGAGGCAGGCCTTTAAAGAGGCCATGCTGCAGTTGTTCCAGATGATTTTGGGTCCACCTGGTTCACCTTCAGGTACATGGATCCAACGGGGCCTCTAGTTGGACTTCTGCTGGTGGTGCCTGCTCCGGTGCTGACTGTCCCAGTTCATATATCGGCTGGCCCCCAGCTGTCACCTCCCCAAACACCAATACCTGTGCCCAAAGGCCACTTCCATCCTGACCCTAAGAATCTGACTCCAACACCAGTTTTGGTTCTGAAGCCGTCTTCCGCCTGATCTTAGCCAGTGTCTTGTTATAAAATAACAAAAGCACAGCCTATCATTTGGGAGGAATCACAGTCAGTGCCACTGGCTCGATGCAGAGGCTGAATGCCTTGTTTGGATGTGATTTGAATATTGTCCACGATCGCAAACAGTCATTACGAGGAGGATGATGAGGAGAAGGTAGATACATTACTCCCTCATTATTTTACTGATGATGGGTTGTATGTTGATTTGCCGAATAATAGTTATCTAGATACACCCCTTAATACCTGGACTCTCCACCGGGGCCCTCTACAGAGGAGAGTGCCTATGTCTATTTCACAATCGTAGTTTGCGGAATTTCAAAAGTGCTTAATCTTCAATTGCCCAAGACAAATCTTCTCACTAAGATTTTGCAGCCGTGGACTACACCTTCAGAGCCATTGGTGCCTTTTAACGATGCTCTGACTAAGACATTGATGCTGACCTACTCTAAGTCGTGCTCAGCCCCGCCGATGACTTGCCCTGTAGTGAGGTATCAAAGACCTGGTCTTTTTGACTCAGCACCCGACCCCTGAAAGTGTGGTGATTCAGGCCTCCACAGCAAGGTAAGCCCTAACATGTTCCCAGGGCCATGCTGAACAGGGGGTAGAAGTGCATTGATTTGTTTGGTAAGAGTGTGCTCTCCTCTGCTATTTTGTCATTGAGGTCCCTAAACAATGTGTGTCTGCCAGGGCAGCAGGCCATTCTGTTTACGCACCCAGCATATGGAACAACATCCCTGCATTGAACAGGACTGCCCTGACGCTGCTTCAGTTTAGAAAAGAGTTGAAGACACACCTTTTTAAAGAACAATGAACAGAATGCATTAACAGTCCCCAAACCAGCCACTTCTTGTATCACTTGTTTACCTTATGCTTACTTTGACACTGTACAGTGCTCCTCTGCCTTTGGCCTTGGTTCGCGCAATAGAATTACTACATATGTTCATATATAAGGTACTATACGTAGGCCCCCTGGGATATGGCAAACAAGATCCCAGGGGCCAATACTGACGAATTTAGAACTGCTTTCACATGGACAATCCATGATGGTCAGGATGTGGCTAAGAATGTTTTGAAAGCCGGTCTTGACACAACTGATTCTGTGCATTGTGCCATGGACACCAATGTGGGGATCCAACTTCACGCATGGATGCATGCCAAATAATTTTCTGGGGACATGCAGGCATCCCTGATGAATATGCCTTTTAAAGACGCCAGACTTATTGGAGAAAAGGAAGTTGCTGCAATAAAGTGTTTTAAGGAAAGCAGCTTCATGGCCTGTTTGTTGGACCTGCTGTCACTAGCAAGTCAGTCCCGCCAGAAGTACCCCAAATCCAGAGGTACTCGCAAGCCTTGCGTATCATCAACGAGAACCTGTGCAGCACTCCACACAGCCCTTTTGGGGATCCAGCAGCAGAGACATCATTCATCTTCCTCCTCGTCCCCTGTCGCAACTGCATCTAAACTACTCTTGATTTCCCCCTCTTCGGTTGTTTGTAGTCAGTAGAAGGACAAGATTGAATTTTTTTCTGCCCTAATGGCTTTCAGTTACCTCAGACTGGTGGGTTCTGCAAGTTATACCACATGCTTATGACCACCCATTAATATAGTCTGTTGCATGCCCTCCCATTCTCACTCAGATTTCATCTTGTCATGCCTTCATCTTTGCATAGAAAATTTAGTCACTATTGGCCAGCGGGCTGTTGAGAGTACCTGACGAGAAGGTCTCAGGTTGCGGTGGTTGTGGCCCACAATGGCAGACCGTGATACATATATTCTCATACCTCAACAATTGGCTGCTGAAAGCGGGATTGCTGTAGTCCGTCGCAAACCACCTGCAGAAAACAGTCTCTCTCTAGTAATCCATGCAATTCTCCATCAACAAGCTGAAATCCCATCTGCAACCAGCACAGAGGATTCCATTCAGTGGAGCCATCAGGGACATAGTGGCTTTTAAGGCCTTTACACTTCCAAAGTGAGTCTGGGGGATTCAGATTATGATCCTGATGTTTCTGGCTTAGCCCTGTGTTCTAAAATGGAGTGTTCCGCAGTTTACTGGTCCCATGGATGAGGTGAAATCAGGGGACTATGGTCTTTGATGGTAAGAGTCACAATAACAATCTTCTGGTGCTGTGGGATATCTGACTGGCTCTGAAGGTTTTTCTCCCATACTTCAAGTGGGATCTGGTCAGGTCCTGACGGATGGCACAATTGCCATGTGGTACTACAATAAGTAGGGCAGTGTGGGGTAGTGGGTGCTGTGCCAGGAAGCACTAAGACTCCGGCTTCAACTCTGATGGCCATTCATTTGGCTAAATGCCAGGGTATATGTGCTCAGCGGGCACCAGTCATTTGGCAGGCTCACTAACTGCCAGGGTGGACAAGCTCGGCAGGTGTCATGTGGCAAACTATAAATAGATGTTTTCACCATAGCATGGAACTTGCAGTGTCACAGCTACAGTGTGCTGTAGTTTGCTCTTCAAGTTAACCTACCTGTCCCACAACCAGGCTCCCACCTCTGCATAGTGGCGGATTACCCTGCCTTCTACAAATGCACCTAACATAGCCTCCTGTATGCCTCTCCTCCGCTGCCACTCCTACTTAAGTTCTGAAGAAAATGAGAAAGGACCAGACTCAGGTCATCCTGATATTCTCGGATTGAGCCGGTAGAGAGTGGTATTCCAGCCTACTTGAGTATAAGCTTTTGTCCGCCGATCCGTCTAACTCTTTGGGAGGACCTTCTGTCCCATCAGCAGGGCGGGATTCTGCATCTGAACCTCCACCTCTATCCATGGAGATTGAGTGGAACCTACTGAGGGGTTTTGACCTGCCAGTAGATTTAATATACAGTACCTTAACAGTTAGATGCCAGCCTATCAAAAGATTTCACTGGATTTACAGATCCTGTAGCTGAGTCAGTGGAGTTGCTGGGCAAAGTTTGTTGCCCTAATGTGAGGACCCTCGTGTCGACCTGCTTCAGGTGAATTTATCTGATGTACTTCTTTTGTCGCGAGGCAAGGTATTTTTTTTGGCACTGTTAAAAGTTATTTGTTGGCTTTTTCAGCCTTTTTCATGTTTGCCTTTGTTGTTTAAGACACATATGTTAATGCGTTTACTTAAATGACTCACATGTGTTTCCTCCTACTCCATTCACTATGCCACAGTGAGACCTTAAATGAGCTATCACTTTTTTGAACCTATGTACAGCTGTCCTCTGAGGCTGTTAACCATTAAGAGCACCTTCTGCACGCCATGTCGGTGAACTGCAGGAGCTACCCATGCAACCGCCATGTACCACTATCTTCCATGACAAGTTACTTTACCTGCCCGCCTCTCCCCTTGTATAAGCAAGTAAATAATGTAGCTGAAGTGAAGCTAAAGAACGAGCCATGTAATAGTTGTCAGGCAAATGCAAACTTTTAACCTTGCGCTGCCAAACAGATACAAAATATTCCCAATCAACCCAAAACAGTGAAAAAATTTAATTAGGCTCTTCAGTAACACTCTCACTCTCAGCACAAAATAGCAGAATCAAAATGCAAAAGCATGCAGACTTGACATAAACGTAACTTGCAGGCAGCAAAAAAAGAGGAATTTTGTTTGGAACCACGCCTAATTACAGTGTTGGCTGTCTTTCTGCTCTGTAGGCTCGACCTAAAAAGGTATGGTGACGATGCAGTGCTATTGTTGTCAGTGTTAAAGGTGGAAATCACTGATGCTTGGATTGCCAAGATTGTGGCATGGATAGGGGTGGACACGGGCAAAGCAGAGGGATCTGTCTTTTTGGAAGAGGAAGTCTCGCTCACATGGTGTGATGTGCTTGGTCATGGGCAACATATCTCCGCCCTGGTAGGACAGTGCCACCAGGGTGGACCCGATGGAGGAAGTTCTTGGGTGAGATGATTTCCTGGACAAAACAGGGGATCCAGATGGAGTTGGATGTACCTGGAGGTAACCAGGTTTTTACCATTGACTTTCAGACTTTCAAGACATTCAGACTTTGACCAGAATGTAGGTACCTGCGGCTGGGTGAGTATGGATGATAGGTGTATCTGCACGATGTACCTCTTGATGATAGTGTGACTAGTGAGCACATTGTCCATCCCCAGACTGGATGGCAGGTATCGCCTAAGTGAGGGTTTACTAGCACTGAGACCAGGTAGGATTCACTCTGGTCCGTCTAGTGCATGATTTTAACTTTTTTTACTATTGACTATTTATTAGTCTAGGTTTCTAGGGATCCATACCCCTGACGAATACCCCCAACCAGTAGAGGTGACTTAGGATAGGGCAGAAGCATGTTGGAAATAAGTAGATTGTCCACGGCATTGTGCTCACTTTCTATCGCATAGTCGGTTTTAGATGCAACAGAGATTAACACTAATAAAGGTGAACACCTGGTTATCTCTGGGTGCTTTTGACTTTGTCTGGATCTCCCTGTTTTGTCCAGGAAATTGTCTTATTTATTAGCTTCCTCCATTGGGTCCACTGGTGGCATTGTCCTGCCAGGGCGGGGACAGTTTGCCTATGATGGAGCATGTCACATTGTGTGAGTGGGGCTTCCTCTTCCAAGAGGTTTAGTCTTTCTGCTTTTCCTGTCTACCCCATCCATGCCGGAATCTTGGTAGTCTAGGTATCTGTGATTTGTACTTGTAACACTGATAGGAAAGGCACTGCATAGCCACCATGCCTTTTTCTGTTTTGGGTCTTTACTTTGGGAGGATGTGTGGTGGTGTATACTCCTCCTCTCCTTCCTTGTGCTTTAAGGTATTTTGGATAGCACTTTAGCTTGCCCTGCCTCTTCAGCAGATTTGTAAGTTCTGAATTTAATTGATGGTTTTATTTCTGTAAGCATCATACAGTTAACTATAGAGGCGTTAACACACTTAGCTTGATCAATACTGAATTTTGGAGGAATTCAGCTTGAAGGTTTTGGAGCTGGTTGTGTGGACTTGTTACAAGAGGGCGAAAATGACAATTCTTCTTCATTTTAACATTACGTTGTTCTCCTACTTGCCTTTTTTTTTGTTGACCTTTCAGCCTCGGCTAAAAAATATACGTTTATTCACCTGCCCCTCGGCCTCTTCCACCTATACTGCATAATGCAGGATTTGACCTAACGGCTAGAGTGGTCGACCTCGAAGCTGAGGAACCGGGTTCGAGTCTCGGCAACGACGCTCAGCATCCTGTGATTTTGGGCAAATCACTTAATCTCCCTATGCCTAGCAAAAATGAATGTGCCCGTCTGTCACGAAACTGGTACTTATGTAAAGCGCTCCGATACCCGATATCTTCAGATCGAGTTTGCGCTATATAAAACTCCAAAAAACAAAAGTTGGTGTTGTGCAGTGGTGTCACCGTTCCATGTGGGACAGTCCATAACACTTCCTACTTTTTTCCTCTCTGACACATACCTTTAAGGAGGAAGATAGGCTTCAGCAGCTAGACCCCAAGAGGGCCCTTAGTTTTTTACATCGACCAGACTAATGAGTCCTGGGTGGGTGGCCAACATTTCGTTGGTGGAAGGTCCTGACCTTGCCCAGAAGGATCGTCGTATGCATAAAAATGTGTTTTGCCCTGGCTAAAAAAGAGTTTCTTGAGGGTGTTAGGGCTCATTCCACTAGGACCAAGGCCACCAATATGGCATTGTCTTGGGGTGTTCTGCTGTTAAACATCTGCCAGACTGCTACATGTGTGTTTGTCCACTTCTTTTCCAGACATTACGATCTGAACTCACAAGTTGACAGAGGTCAATTTTGCCTGTTGAGTTTTGCAGGACTTCCTGATGTAAAGTCCATCCTCAGCCCCGCCAACGTTTGGGAACTAATGTTTTTGTATCTTTACAAAAGGTGAGTATTCTGTGGTTAGACGTATCCATTAGAAGAACAAGTTAATTGCCTCTGGTAATATTCTTTCTAATGGATACTCTGTCTAACCACAGATTCCTCACTTTCCTTCCTCCTCCATTCTGTCAAACCGCAGAGTTCTCACTTCCCTTCCTCCTCCCTGTTCTGTGAAGTGGACTTTTAGGATTCTAAAAAGTCCTAAGTTAGGTTTGGCACATTATAATGACTGCAGCCTCTCATTGTTAAACTAAAACTGACAGAGTTTGTGCCTTTATACTTCTCAGTGCCATTACCGGAGCTGCAATGCCGCCACAGAAACTAATGGTACCACCTGTTGGCACACAGGAACAATTGCTTGGAAAGTTCAGGTTCCATTCTGCTCCCAGTGGAATTAAAAAAATGCAAA
Source organism: Calotriton arnoldi (assembly GCA_963921515.1). Classification (NCBI taxonomy): domain Eukaryota; kingdom Metazoa; phylum Chordata; class Amphibia; order Caudata; family Salamandridae; genus Calotriton; species Calotriton arnoldi. The sequence goes on from CAWUFW010001516.1 coordinate 2,202,157, forward strand.
CGTTGAGGATTCTGCAATTGGATTATCCACCAGAAAGAGCATTGCTAGCTGTAAGTAACATGAGTTTCACTCACCACAGTTTCGAACCCTCATAACACTCACAGCCCAACATCTCATCATCTTTCCCTTCTTTCACCCATATGTGTGTCCTAACTACAGCTTCCAGTCCAAATGTAGCAGTCACCTACTTCTCTGCCTCGCACCTCTCTTCCTTCTGATACTGCCTGGCCTTCAGTAGCCAATCCATCTATTATTTTACCTCACCCCATGTCATACATCAGAGTTGTAATCTTGTAAACCAGATATATGCCTGGCAATTCTTGATGTCACCATTATGGATGGCCCCTATTATAGAATAAAGGTGCACTAATGGCTTATGGTCAGAGCGCATCTTGTGTGGTATCCCCCACTTAAGTTCTAAAATGTGCAGATGCTGAAATAATGCCAGTTCTTCGCACACGATGACAGCGTACAAGAGATGGACTACATACAAATTTCAAGCACAAACTAGAGTGCCTTTTTGAGTAATATGTACTTTTAAAAAATGTTTTAACAGGTCGCTCCTATTGTGTTAGAACACAGAGAATGTTAAACCAGTGTTTAGAATCTCTTGCTCAGAAAGTCCAGAGTGGGGTGGTGATCAACTTTGAAAAAACAGGACCAGATCCAAGTTCCACTGCTGAAGGTATCTATTCATATTTTCTTAATTCTCTTTATTTCTTTTGTTGCCATGCATTGATATCTCCTTTTGAATTAGCATTTAAAGGCATGTTCAGTTCAATATTTCTTAATAGGTGAAGAGGTGATTTAGTGTAGAGACACTTTATCCTGTAGCACTTCGACATAATCTTGAAATTAGAAAGGCTGGAAAGTCTTTAAAAAAATCTTAAACAAGGTATTGTGGCTGAGATAAATACATCAAACATTTAGTTAACCTTTTCACTATTAGCAGTTTAGTTTAGATGTTTTTTATCTTCTGTTGTGCTCTCATACAGCCCAATGGGCAGTACTCAATTTGAGCCGCTGGGGGGCCATCGGCCCTCATTGTTGGGACCAGCACTTATTTTTGCTCCGTAGACCTGGTGACTCCCAGATGATTTTTGTAGCGGACAACTGACATATTCTCCATCTGTAGGAGGACATAGCATTACATTCTCTCTTTGATCAAGGATTTAACACCAAACAAACCTGCTAGAAGTTTGAAGTAGTTGATATGTTTGAGCAATCAATTAATCTCTTCTCTGGCCTCTGCTGAGACCAGAATCTCTTACTAATATCTCAATTACTTTCTGAGATGCATTGCATTTAGTTGTTAAAGGAGACTACATTTGAGTGATCCTGGGAAGATGGACTGTATAAAGGAAGCGAGCAAGCCCACTACTTTGGCCCATTGACTTAGCAAGATCTTTGGTTTTGCTTATGCCCTTCTCAACTCCTGCCTGACGAGGTAGATCTTCTGGATTTCCTGGGGTACAATTCTGATTTGCTTTTGTTGATCACAAAGCCCAAGTCCTTTAACAGAGTCACTGCAAATCGAAGCTGATGACTGAGAAGGATTGGAGACTGATTCATCAGAAGTATGTCATCGAGCTATGCGATCAGTTTTATCCCCCTCCCTCTGGGAAATTCCACTACCACAGGAAGACCCTTGTGAAGCGGAAAAGAGTCCAAAGGGAAGAGTTGTGAATTCATACACCTCTCCTTGCCAGATAAACTGGAGGAATCTACAGCGTGGAGTAAAGACTGGAATTGCTAGAAAGATGTCCTTAAAGTCTAGGCATACCATCCAGTCTCCTTGACGTAAAATGTCCCATAGGAGGTGAATCCCCTACTTGAAGTGGCCAAATGCCAGCTACTCATTGAATTCTTTTTTGATTTATCACAGGTCTCTGACCCTGGTCCCTTTTCTCTACCAGGAGCAAGTAGCTCACAAACCCACTGGGATGGATTCTGCAGTTTGAAATTTCCCCCTAGAGTACCAGAGCTGCTACCTCCTGGTCTAGCAGCAGCATTTGTGAGTCTGTAATTGGCCGCCCTCATTGCCTGGGCAAACCATAACATTTAATGTGAAAGCACCAGATCATCTGCAGGACCCATGCATCTGTTGCAATCTTATGTCACTTGTGAACGAACTCCACCAGTCCCTCTCCTACTTTTACAAGGGAAGGTTGGGGAAAACTTGCTGGTAAATTAAATTAGTGGATGAGCTATATCCCCTGTTGGAGCAGCCTCGGGGTTACCATTTGAAGTTAAAAATTAGTCAAGGTGTTAGTGATCTGCCATTGGACTTGTCTATTTGCTTGACCTCTTTGAGAGATTTGGACCTGTGAGCAGCCAGATTGGCACCCTCTTCCTCTTGACATGAATTTCCATAGTTCCAAAAGAAAAGGCTTTCCAAAGAAAACCCCATGGACCATGGGGCCCATGTCCGAGTTAGCCAGATCATCCAATTTTGGGCCTACCTGTAGGAGCAGCAACCTACATCTCTCAGTGGCAGATCTCAGGGGATATCAGCTTGTCTAACCGATTGGCTTCTTCTGCCATGTCCAGTATCTTTGTAAGGGTCTTGTGATGTGCAGACGTTTGTTGTGACGTGAACACCAAGATCTGTTTATGCCCTTCTTAAGATCTATAACGAACTTGGGCAAAAAGGTAGTCATGTGTCCGTCAATCCTGGTCATCAAGGTGACCTTGCCCTCCAGTGTCAGGCGAGGGCACTCTGCTCTCAACCTCCTGCAGACTCCCGTGTCGAGAGGTTTACGCAGTCGACTGACAGTGTACTGTGCAACTTTCTTTCCTGGGGACCATTCCACCGGCACGGGTGGTATATATGGCCTGGCTCTAACATGTAAGATGATTGCCTGGCCTTTGGACTCACTGTATTGTCTGTCTTTTGGTGTTTGGGATCTGTTGTCAGGCACAGGGCCTGGATTTGGCTAACTCTTGGTCGTAGTCCCCATGAGAATCATCGCTGTCAGTGTTTGCATCAGATGGGCCAGAGGTGACAGGGGTTAGAACAACGCATGGAGTGACAAGGTCGCTGGAGCAGCCTGCTGGGGATTCCTCGAAGACAAGCCTGAGGGGGAGTTTAGATTGTTCCAGTAAGGCCTATTTGAGCATATCAAACTCATCCACTCAGCGGGACTGCTCTTTTTTCCTTTTGACGTGAATATTGGCATGATTCTGATCTGAAGCTTCTGGGGTTTATCGGTTCCCTGAAGGACTCCAAAGTAGCCCCCCAACAGAGGGGTGTGGGCTGGCACAAAGCTAATAAAAGAATTTACTTTCTAATAGGCACAAAGTCATCTTTCACTGCCTTTTTTTAAAAGAGCTATCTGCTGCCTCAGAGAAACCCTGGTTCCAAGGGACTTGCCCATCCATATCCTTTGGAAACAAATCCTCATTATTTCTCCGCATAATGTAAATGAAAATAAGAACAGGAAGGTTCCTGTTTGAAAGGCCATGTGAAGACACAACCCCTACTAAATTATGTTGGGGTATTTGCCTTTGCAGTGTCTTGACAGTGTATGTAATGCAAACCTCCCACCTGGAGGTGTTTTGCTACAGGTAGGGGTGCTAATTAGGAGATGCCACCCTGGTTTCTGAATTTATTGCATGGACACACACACAGTGTGCTCTGACTGACTTTATAATTCCCTGTATTGCACACTACAAGGAGCGTTTCTAATAGGTTTCCTCCCTCTCTGCATATACTACACTTCCATAGAGTGGAGCCGCATAGAGATGTAAGGGTAAAGGTGGTACGGACTAAGTCTGGCTCCACCACCTTTTGGGAGTACCCCACTGCGTTTGGGCTGTCCTGAAGAGAACTTCTGCACCCACCTGTAAAAGGGGATTAGATGCATACAAATTACCATAAGGTCAATAGACAATACAGAGTGAAGTATGATCAGCAATATCTAAGACTAGAGAAGGAGAAAACTGAACCTATCTGCTGCAGAGCAGCGAAGGAAGAGGGGGTCCAAGATGTGGTTGTGGGCTTTTTGGAATATACTGTTGACTCATTGCTAGTTTACAACTACAACATTTTCCAGGCCCTCTTGAGAAGCGCAGTTTATTGTGTTGTTTTATTCTGCTTCTTTTTAAACTAAAGCGAAGAAGAGAAAAATAATCCTTGCCTCCGCTTCCGAAACAGAATCTGCATTCTCGCTGAGTACTTAAAGTGACTGCAGCCCAAGAACTACAGTGAAAAATATTTTGTCCAGCATCTGGGGCAACAGTTACTCGTTGAGAGAAAGAGTTTGCTAGTAACGTGCATGTTCTTACAATGATCAGTTGTGAATAAAATGCTACATCTGTTTTTAATAAAACCCTTTTTTTATATTGTTCAGTTGGACATTTAAGAGCCAGTGGGTAGTCGGCTATGAAATAAATGTTTCTTTTATACCGTTATAGATGGGATGACCGATTCTTCTACGATTCCTAGTTCATGTTCTCCACAACCTTGGCATAGCTGTCATAAACTCATTTATGTTCGACCTAACCCTAAAACCGGCGTTCCCATAGGACATTGGCCAGTCCCAGAATCTTTTTGGCCAGATCAGAATGCCCCTTCTTTGGTAAGTGTTTGTAAACTCTGGAGTAAGTCATTGGTTGGACTGACTAATTACTTATGTGTTGCTTGAAGATCTTTGGAGTATTTCTTGATTTATCTATGGTTGCAACTCTTATTTGTCCTTCTTCAGAATATTATTATTTAGTCTAGGAATTTAATCTTGTAGAGCACCTTATTTCACAAGTTGATAATGACAGTGTTCCCAAATTGTTTTCAGTGCAAATGTTTCTCTTCATTTTATCTAAAATGTCAGTGTTTGGCCTAAAGGGCCATGATGTCTCTCTATCAGTAGAGGCCTCCATGTAATATGGACAACCAACATGGTGGGGTCCTTACAGTTAAGAAAGTTTGGACCCATATACTAAATGTAAAAGAATATATAATACTTATTAGGAATTGTTGATATGCAAGCAACTGATTTATGTCTTTTGATATGCTTTTTTTACATTTGTTGAACAATATTAGGGATCCAGAGGCCCTCAGGACACTGACAATGATGAGGTTGGGGACAGATTGCTGCCTTCTCATTATACTGATGATGTTTTGTATTTAGACTTACAAATGGTAGCATTGCTTGACACATCTGCTGAGATAGAGCTAGACTCTCTCAGCAACCAACGGAGGAAAGTGCTTAGTTTGCAGTTATGGTTTGGAAAACAGCTGAAACAATATAATTGCAGTTGCAATTGAGAGTAAAAAGCATGAGTTAACTGAGATCCTTCTACAAGGGCCAGCTTTGTCTGCTGCTTAATGATAAACTTCTGGCTACATGGGCTAAGCCATGAGGAAGTCCAAGATGTGGCCTAGCCATTCTCAAGTCCTCCAGTCAGTCATCTGTGACTAGACTAGCTCCCGCTTTTTCTGGATGTCCTGACCAAGCACCCTGTATCAAGCTCCAACAAGTGTGAGCAATTCAAAGCCTTCCTGACCAAACCTCCACTTATTGAAAAAAAGTGATACTTTCAGAAAGAGAATGATTTCTTTGGCTTGTCTATTCCTTAGACCTATCAATGCTGTCTTTCTGTTGGGCAGGTACGCCCACACACTATGGGACATGGCCAGAGATACCTTAACAGTCAGTCAGACCGGTGGGTCTCAGGCCTCTTGTGCCCATACTATGGATGTTCAGGATGCAGCAAAGTATGTGCTCTGGGCTGGTCTGGACATTATGGACTGCTTCAGCAGCGATATTAGCACCATTGTCGTGCTCAGAAGGCACTCCCAAATGAGATCAACCTGGTTTTCAGAAGACATACAGAGGACACTAGTGGACATGCCCTTCGATGGCTCTTCAGAGAAAATACTGATTTGGCACTGGAATGATTAAAAAAAAGTTATACCTATTGAAAGCAGCTAAACAATTTTCACATCAATACAGAAATTTCAGAGGTTACTCTAAGGGGGCTAGCTTACAAGCAAGCCAGCCCTTCCAACCTATAATGCAACTGACGACCCAGTCCCTTCAGGCTTGATGCACTAGTAGACACCTTTAAAATCAGCAGAAACATAAATCCTTAAATTCTTCCTTTTCAGCCACAGCGGCTGCCAAGCCATCTCTGCTCTCTCTGGTTCTTGCTTGTCTGGTAGGAGACAGAATATGGCGTTTCCTTCTCAGCTAGAGATCCATCATGTTGGACAGGTGAGTCATACAGATTGTTCAAAGGGGCTGTGACCTGAACTTTTTCCTCCCCACATGCCACACTCCACAGTGGAGCGATTCTCCAAGGAGCACTCCGCTATTCGGAAGCAGGTAGTTGTCTTTCTGTTGTCCAAGGGTGGCATCGAGATGTGAGACTCTTGAGTGAGGAAGGAATTGTGTTACTTCCTCGTTCCGAAAAAGGACACCTTTTTGAGGACAGACATCTTCAGTATGTTCACTTTCGGTCAGATCTTGTTAACTCTGGATGCAGGGGTTTGGATGGTGCCCTTGGAATTGCAGTGCATATACCCATCCTGCCCTCCCACATTTGTTACTTGCACTTCAAAGTGGGCTAGAACACAAAAGGGATGGCGGTGGTCTCTGCCCATCTTCACAGGTTGAGAGTATGCATACTCCTATCACATGACAGTTGACTGCTAAAGGCAGGCTCACCACAGTCAGTCATAGACCTCCTCTGGATGATGGTCAAACTCCTGATATTGTTGAATTTTACCATCAATGAGCCTAAGTCCCACCTGAACCCCACACAGAGGATTGCTTCATCAGGGCATTTCTGGACACAGTGGCATTTATAGTCTTTCCTCTGCCACAGCGAATCTAGGACATTTAGGATATGATCTCGATGTTTTAGGATCAGTCATGGGCTTTGGTGAAGTTGACTCTGAGGCTTCTTGATCCTTTGGCCTCATGTATTCCGAATGCTAGGTGGCATATGCAGATCCGCAGTAGACCCTCGATACCAGTGGGTCCAGCATCATGCCTCACTCTTCAGCTCCATTCAGATCCCCAAGGAGCAGCTGTATTTTCCTCAGGCAGGCAGATAAGTATGTCAGAAGACTCAGTGTGCCTTTCCTGTAGCCTTCAGCAAGCAAAGGTTTATAGCTAAAGCTCTTGTCTGCTTAACCCTCAGCCTGCGATCTCTTGATCAATGTTCCTCCTCCCCTACCAATGTTTCAGTGCAACTTATATACTCTGTCTGAACATTGGCAAATGTTTTTAAATAAACAATCAACATAGAAGCCCTTCTAGCCTTTCAGCTACTTATGTTCTGTGAAACATTGTTTACTGTTTAGAAACAATAACTGAGAAATCAAGATGTCAGATTTATGAAAAATTGATGACTATTTAGAAATCAAGGCATCAGGGAATGCTAAAACAAACATTAAACAATATAATCGGGCAAGCCGAATTATTTCATTATACCTAAACAAATATTTTAATGACATTAGCAATGCAATTATGCATTTGTATCTAAAACATGCAACTGAATAAGCATATAGCTGACTACATGAGCATGTATAATGCAAAAGGGACACCTAAATAGAAAATATGTGATTATATCAATTGTAATGTTATTTATGGATCTTTTTATCCTTTCTGCTTGACTGATAAACAATTGTCATTCAAGTCTCCGTTTGTCATGTGTTTGATAAGAGATTTGCCACACATATTTTTTCCCAAGTAGTTTGTGATTCCACAAGGACTCCTGAGCTTACTGAGCTTAGTTTTAGCCATTCCTGATTTCTCGCCAATGCAGAGCTGTTCTTTACGATTCATGACTTTGATGACGGTTGTCCTATTGCAATTACATCAGCATGTGGACTGAGTTGAACTAAAAGGGCTTTCCGTGCAAACGCCCTCCACCACCTTGTTTGTGGACAAATTAGTGCTGAGGGCAAGGGTGGCCTTCCTAGTGAAGATTGTGACTCACTTCCACATTGGCCAATTGAGTACTTTGCCAGTGCTATTAGCTCTGCCTTACCCCTCAAAAGAGGAGGCACTCCATCAGCTTGACCCTAAGATTCTGTGACCTTTTACATCAACTATACAAACAAATCATCACGTGGATGATCAGCTCTATGTGGGGTTCTCTGGGGCAAAGAAAGGGAAGATTATGCAAAAGAGCACCTTGTTAACAAGGATAGTCTTGTGTATCACAATCTGGGTTGGGTCAGTAAGAGAAGAAATTAAGAACCGCATGGAGGAACACTGAGCACATTTTATTCAACTGATGTTCAACAGGCACCGCTAGGTGTAAAGGTAAAAAGGCTTGTGTCCGTGCAGACAATTTTTCTTTGACCCATTGTCAGTCTCCCCATTGACTGGTGAGGGTGTCAGCCATGGCCAAAAGTCAGTCTCTCTATAAACTGATGAGGGTGGTAGTAGTAACCCTCCAGTATAGGCCGAGGTACACCTTAGGCCACCTCTAGTTTACCAAATTGTTGTTTTCTGCTGAGGGATGAAGAACTCCAAAGTGGAGCATCTCCAATGGGCCTTGATGGTGTTGAGTCCCGTACGTGAAAAACATTAGGTTTAGTCACACATTAGCAAAACATGTATTAGCAAAGCCAATAAGTCAAGCTTTAATGTGCCAAAACAAGAGAACACAGACATGCATAAATGCATCTTTATAACATTAAAGCCAGCCCTATTGAATTTGCCTGTGCTGGGAAAAAGTAGCAAAAATGTATTGCTTTTGGTATAGAATGCATATAGGAGATAAATAATTTAATATGACTAGCGGTGTGGTGAATAAGCGCGTTTTTCAAGTCTAAAATGATCTTTCATGCATTCCAGTGGAACAACTTCCTAGAAGGCACAGTGGTACACCATAACCAATATCATGAAGTGAGAGAGTAATATTCCTCTGGATGAAACCAAAGCTCACTCTATTGTATATATTAAGAACTGGTTATAACAAGGTCTTGATGGCAGATGCACTATAAAGCAATGCATATTAAGCACAGTGACGCACTTCTCCACAAAGAACACGAACCTTAGCCCCTACAAGAATTCATTTTCACTCGTGCCTCCTTCTGGGGATATAATAAGTGAATGCCTGTCAACCTTACAGCAATGTGAATGAGAAGAAATGAAGCCAATTGTCACCCTTTTGTCCTTCCGAGCATCCTTTTGAGTTGAATAAAATAAAGGCAACTGGTCAAGCAGTTGTCCTTTCTAATAAAATAAACGGTCACTGAATGACAATCTTTTGCACAGTGAGAGGAAACGAAGACTGATTAGCATCCTTTCTTTCTGGTTGGTTAGAATTAGCAAAGATCTTTTTTGAGCCTTGCTTCCTAAATCTGTCCTGAGAGCCAATTTTCAGTATTGTCTTTAATGAAATGAGGTTCATTACTCGTTTTTTACCTTTGTCGCTTGAATTACATAAGCACAAATTATGAGCATTTTGTCATTCTTGAAATGAAATAAAGACCATGTTTGATCTTTTCATCCTTCTAAATGAGATGAAATGAGTACTGCTTATCAATAGTCTTTGCGGATAAGCGCAGGATCAATTTTTAGACTTTCATCCTTTTGAGTGCGACCCTTAACAGGTTCACTAAGATTTTTTTCAATGAGCTCTCCTGGAAATTCAAAAGTAATTCACACTTGTTGAGGATAAGATACTGCTTTCAAAAAAAGCTTTGTGAATCTGGGCCAAAATGAGGGTTTAGCTTTCACCCTTCTTAAGATATAACATTAAAAAAAATTCATATCCCGCACGACTGCCACTTGCTTTCCCAGTAACATATATACTTATCAATTCTGAAAACGTGGTGAAACAACTCCTCAGCGGCTCTCTACAAGCTCTTAGTTCTGCCTAGTCTGTCTGCCGTCTTTGAGTGCTTCCTTCCTGAGGCTGCAGGATAAGTTTGTGTAAACATTTTAATGGTCTGTTGTTTATTCTAGGAAGACATAGCTACAGGAGCAGCAGTGTGTCAACAGCCCTGGCAACAAGTGTTGCTATGGTGTCGAAAAAAAGTGATGTAAATACTCTGTGTACGTGACTGCACAGTCACAAATACAAGGTCACAGATGGAAGGAAGCCTAACTATAACATTATATTTAACAGTTAATTTTTTTAATCTCGTTGGCATTCGTATGAAATTAAGCATTTCGAGATTCTGTGGGATCCTTTTGGTGTATTTGTGGCCTGTTTAATTGAATTGAGACCTGTGGCAGCTCTAGTGGTCATTCCAAGTACTAGTTTTTTCTAGTTGCCTTTGCGTTTAATATATAAACCTTGTATTTGTTTTCTCTTGTAGCCTCCCCGCACATCTCATCCTGTTGTGAAGTTTGCTTGTATAGATACTGAACCAATGGTCATAGACAAGCTTCCCTTTGACAAATATGAACTTGAGCCATCGCCCTTAACTCAGTTCATCTTAGAACGGAAGTCTCCACACATCTGCTGGCAAGTATGTATTTTATTGGTGACATGTAGGTTGTCTGTTTTAGCAATCTACTTAAAACCCACTTATATGATGCATCGCAAATAGTATTTATGGTCTTCTAAGGCATTCAATCTCACACTCTTTCTTATTTGGATTTTTACTGTTTATGCATTATTTGTTTGTAAATATTGAAAATGCCCATTTATCACCTTACTCTAACTGCAATTGCACGATTTAATTTGTTTAAGCTTGTTTCCAAAATAAGTTTGCCTAGTTCTCATACTCCAGTGGCCCTCCGTGGTACACTAGACCACAAAACTACATTTATTACAGTATCTGCCAGGTGAGGTGTGTGAAGTCAAGGACCAACAATGTTATACAATAGGATAATAAGCATTCTATGTGGCTGCTATACAGGAGTGTTCTGAGATTATAGCCAGTAGTGGCTGCGGTTATTGGTCTACTGGACTTAGGTTGTGAGGGCCTTTTTATAGCTAGTGATGAAGGTGGCTGGTCTGAGGTCCAGTGGGCAGGGACTATGGAAAGTGGAGACAAAAGCGAGGAAGATTTAGACACACAGTGAAGGGAAGACAAGCAATTAAAGAATGGCAAGAAAGACAAAATACTTACGTTTGAATAGTGCAGCTATTTTGTATGTATGGCTAGCATTTATGAAGTAGTTAGCAAATCAAAACCTTAGAGGAGAAGCAGACTAATTAAGCTGGAAAAGGTCTCACTAATCAATCTCAGTTTTTCAGTTACATTTTTACATGCATTTATTTCTGTAAAAAAAGGAATAATGCAAAGTCTCAGTCTATAGATCCCAGACATCCAGGTCCAAGGATGAGTAACAGTTTTACAACAAATTGTTCTTAATGTTTCATCGACAGAAAGCACCACTAAAGACATGAGAGGCCTGTGTGACAGATCATTTCGTTGTGTGTTAAGCAATACTTAACACACCAAATGCATTTTGGCCCACCCCTTAAACCATCTCATACAGAATTTATTTTAAAATGTTTTTATTTTGCTTTTAAAACATAAAACAAGTGGCGTCAACATTAACACAATAGTTTGCCTTCTTACATCAAATTCAGTATTACCCAGACTTGATAAGGCGAACCATTCCTTTCCCTGTCCACATCTGTTAGTTCTATTGCTTATGAAAATGGTGAAGTATAGGGCAGCCTCCCACTGATTAGCGAGATTCGTCCTCAAGGTCTTACATCTTGATCCTCCCAACCTAGGCCATAGTACTCTCTCCACCTGCCCAAATGTTATCAAACTTCCTCGGGCAGCCTCTGCTAGTATAAACCACTCTTTCTGCATCCATACACATGTCTATGCCTAGCTGATAGTTGTTCCCTAACCCACATCATTGCAATGTCCCTCTTTGCTAGCATGAATCCTAAGTTACGAGACAGAAGATTAGCCCTTGTGAGATCGACATCGCATGGAACATATAGCAGGACAAATTGCGGTACTACCGGGAAGACTACACCCATAATTTATTCTAGTTCTTTGATGATGGTGTAGTAAGTTCCCTTTAGGACCCACTTGCTTCTCCCAAATTTTAAGTAAATGCAATGAGAGGGACCCCACAATCCAAAGGGACAGGGCTCCGTAAAAGACTGTCAAGTCAAACATGTTTCCCTATGTGACCACAATATATTTGACCTGCACACCAGGCCTACGTTCAGACAATCACATCCAATATTCGTACGTCAAGCTCTCATAACCCCCCATCCTGAATGAGTCAGATGCTACAGAACATACTAAATGTGTTTATCTCAAGGCTTTAATCAAAATGTAAATCCTTATATCATTACAAAAGTATTTTTGAGATATACTGTTGTCACAAAGGGAAAGAATTTTGATTTGACAGTCTCCCAAATTTTAGCCTAACTGCACATTGTAGGCAGCTTTGCACAGTTACACATAACGCATTTGTTTTTGTGCCACAATATTATGTTTTTATTATTCAGTACTTCTTCCTGGGATTCAGTCTGAACATTTCGTACAAGGTCGAACAACATTGTGCCCTATTTTTCTCTGGTCGGTCAGTAACATATTCTAACATTTAGACACAACACAGAGGTGCAGCTGCTGTTTTCCAACATGTCACTTTTTATCATATAAACAAAGGCTTGCCTTTTTGAAAACAGAGAGAAGGATTTCTAGCAAAGGGAAAGGTCCTGGTATGGACACACCAACCAGGCGCAATCTGATATGCACACCACCTAACTATAAATGCCAGGTATGGGGTCCAGATCTAATGGCGGAGATCCCTGATATATTCCTGTGCTCATGTAGTGATGTAGGCTTAGGCAGATATTTCATTCGCCATGGTAGGGCTTTTCATTGTATACAGTTTGCTCGTAATGCTGATTACTCCTAATTGCAGCACAGTTGCTTCATGATAGAGCATGATAGTTTTAATAAATATTGTAAACTTTCCTCGTGCCTTTCTTTTACTTATTATGGACATGCATGAGTGAAAAAAACGAAAGGTGACGATCTGTTTCCACGGTTCCCCTGGGGACTAGAGAGCTGTGTTCTGGGTTGCCAATTTGCCTGTTACTCTGGGAAGGTTAGGAGGGCAGGTAAGACACTATGAGCTAGTCGGATTTGGGCCAATAGCTACTCATGTGGTATGGTGACTCAGTCCCTACATTCTGACATCCTGTGATGCATAGTTCTGTTTCCAAACAGAATCCCTGCAACAATGGGGTTTCAGTACCCGGTAATAAGGAGACATTCCCAGAGTGTGTATGAATCTGCCATCATTCACTCCACATCGCCAACAATTTAGATTCCAAGCTCTGTCCATTTTGACTATCGACTGATAGTAGATCCTATGTAGGGTTTTCAGCTGGATTAACCTCAATTTAGACTTGATAGCTACCTCTTTGGGATGCATTAGGGCCACTTCCTAATCTATATCCTCCATAGGGCCCAAGTTGATCTCCCAAGCCACTCTAAGTTTTATAAGTGTATCAGGTTCATTATTTATTATAGCGCAATATGTTTGTGAGACTACTTCACTTGTTATCTCCTTTGCGAGTACCCTACTCTAGGGAGCTACTGCCAGGAACCTCTTCCCAATCTATATTCTCTGTTTGCAGTGCATGATGTAATAGAAACAGAAATTTGTGAAAAATATTACAGTTTTAGCCTTCCTCAGACATGCTATTGTTGTGCGCCTAGATAAAGTTATGAAATGTGCAACTGTGATCTATAAATACAGGCACATTGCCAGCTTCCCACAGCATCCAAACTTTAGGAACAACTTAGTGCTTGCCTGGGACACACCTCAACAATCTCAGCCTTCTTGACAGACTTCAGTCCAATCAGTACATTGACATAGGAACAGCACACCTTAAAGGATGGGATACAGTTTAAAAGCTGCTGAGAAATGCCAAACATGGCCTTTAGTACATCTAAAACTCTCGTTGGCCTGTGACATCATAGACTAGACCAAGAAAGCCAGCTCTATCAACTCTCAAAGTTATTAGGAATCTGCTATATTCCAGGTCCAAGGCCTGTAAACCTGGCCAATGTCACTGAGCCCTTTCCGGATCTGCTTCTTTTGGGTTTTTGGTCGAGTTCCATGTGGTTTTTCCCTGTTGCCAGGATAAACTTCTGCATCCACCTCTACTTGAAGATTGTAGGTGCCCTTTAACTGTTCCACCATTCCTACTGTGCTGGCACTCCATTCTACTAAGCCAGCACAGCACGCAAACACATGCCAAACCCTAGAAATCAATAAGACTGCCATTCAATCATAGATGGCGTGGAACATTCTAAACTGTAAACAAAACTGATCTACAGATCTTCAGTGCCAGTCACCAACCAACCTTCCATCCATTTAAACTAAATCATTCTTCACAAACCAGTTACTCCCCCATCCTCAATTTTAAAAGACTTAAAGTCACCCTTGCCACCCTGGATTCTTAATGTAGTCTCCGCTCCCCAGTCAGTCTTAGTTTTTTAGGTGAACAGCTACTACTGCCTCTGTCTACTGTTACGCATTGTCTCTTTCCTCCACTGCCCACTTTCTTTCCCTACAGGACCACTCATTGGTAGTAAGAACATTGTCAACGACTGACTTGAATATGCCAGCTAACAGCATTTTTGCTGGCCAAAACACTAAATCTCTATCCCTAAGCAGGTTGTAATATTGTTTCAAGTCTGGGGTTTATGTGACAGCCACCACTCATAGCTCCTAGACACGCAAATTACTCCAGTTGTTTCCAGTCAATGCCTGGGTAATTTTCAAAACCCTCTACTTATTTCACAAATTAATTCATTGGGCTGCTGGCATTAAAGATCCTATTGTTCCTAGGCAGCTCAAAAGTGATCGGTCCTGCAATTTCTGAGAATGTTACAGGTTACAGGATCCATGTAAAGTGAGCAGGCTTTCATGCTCAATGCAGAACTGAAAGTGTGGTAATGGCTGGTCTGGATGATCTATGGCTGTATGAAGACCGTGATGTGCTTGCAGCCTCGATATTACTTGCCTTATTGGCTGCATTTGATACCACGGACCACCAATTATTGTTAAAACTGTGGTGGGACTACAGGGTAGACGATACAGTCTTGAGCTGATTCCACAGTTTTCTCACTGACAGAGTGGCTCCAGTTGAATTAGGATCAAACCTTTCAGAGATGGAAACTTTAAAATGTGGTGTGTTTCTCAGGGTTTTGTGCTATCCTCTCTTTTGGTCAACCTATACATAACACCTTTAGCTCACATCACTGATGTATGCAGATGATACACAATTTATATTTCTGATAGAAATTATTATTATATGAGCCAATAATTTACAAAGCTGTCTGTCAGATGTCCAGAAATGAATGGGGCTCATCCATTTAAAATTTAATGGAGGGAAGACAAGAATACTCCAGTCCATTCCAACAAACAATATGGAACCTGCTTTCTGGCCCTCCTTCTTAGGTCAGCAGCAAAACCCAGTGAGGAGTGTAAAACATCTGGTGATAAAATTTGATTCAGAGGTAACAATGGAATAGCCAGTGAAGGGTGTAACCAAGACCTGCTTATTTCAGCTTCCTAAATGGATCATCCACCTTTTTGACTCTCAACAGCGCATGCAGGCCAAGGATGCGTTTGTATCTCTGAAGTTAGATTTTTGCAATGCTATCTACTTTGGACTCCCAGCCAAATTCATAAATAAACTTCAATTGGTGCAGAATATGTCAACCAGAATGATGATAAATATTAGGAAACATGATTGTGTTACTCCTGGGCTGTTCGATAACAGCCCATTCCCCTTACTTCCAAGATTGCCCTTTTATATTCCAAGAAGACCTCTGCATGCTGAGAATGCATCATTAATGAATGTGTCTGTCTGTTGAGCCACCTGTGGGCGGAGTTGGAGGGGGGGGGGTGAGGGGTCACACATTCTCGGGTGACAGCAGCTAGACTGTAGAGCAGCCTTCCGTTTGAACTCCAAAGCGAAAAATCATTAATGAAATTTAGGAAACTGCTTGATTTTGTTGTTAAATGATTGCTTGCGGTCAGTAGGAATCCCAGATACTTATAGCCCTAGATGCCCACAGGTGAACATGCCCTTTTATAAATGAGAGAAATAGAAAATATACAATGGTTTACCTTAAGCCAAATTCTGTGCACTCCTTCCAGGCAGCCCATGTGGTCACAAGGGCTTCATCACTAGTCAATGCCTGAAGGGATCCCCATTCTGCAATGTATCTGGTTATGCACTTCTGAGAATTTTAATACTTTATGCTGATGGAAACCTTTTTGAATTGATCATATGTTTTTTGAAATATGCAAGAGAAAATTTCATACAAAAAAACATTGTCCACAAGCTCTTGCTAAGGTTTATACACCTTGTTTTTCAGTGGGTTTTTTCTTCTTTTAATATGAGTAGGATGTGTTTTGAAAAAGACCAACATGAGTGTCATCCGGCTAGATACCATTGCCAAGCTTCTGTTTCTTTCTCAGCTAATTATAAGAGTAATTTTGAAATGCAGAGTTATCTTCTTTCTTTTACATTAATATAGACCACTTACTGTCCTCAAGGGCAGTCTGTAAATATCACCCTTAAGGGAAGAGATTACGCTAACAAGTTCCTGTCTGGGTTAGTAGAATTCTGTCTGAAATCAATTAGCCCAGCCAATGGAGAGGGTCTGTTGTCTCCTTACTTCTTGACAGTCAGTGGGATGGGGTTCCTAGAATGCCCCCACAGGAGGGTCAGGTGGAAAACCAGCCATGTACTTTGAGCATGTCCACATTAAAATACATACATACATACATACAGACGGGTCTTGAGCAGTGTGCTCCATTCGTAGTAAAATAAA
Source organism: Calotriton arnoldi (assembly GCA_963921515.1). NCBI lineage: Eukaryota > Metazoa > Chordata > Amphibia > Caudata > Salamandridae > Calotriton > Calotriton arnoldi. The sequence continues at coordinate 2,218,913 of CAWUFW010001516.1, forward strand.
GCTGATAGGCAACGTCCTGTTTCCACCTCCATTAAATTACCGCCTATATTATAATGTGCGCCACTTTGAACCGTTGACTGTGGAGCCTCACTCATTTTCAACAACCATAGGAACACCAGAAACACATCATAGCCTCAGTGAGCTTAGGTTAGCCCTCTGCTTAGGATCAAGGTAGGGACGACCTGGCCTCTCGAGGTAACAGTAAATTTATTTTTGTGGCTACTTCACAAGGCAAGTGTTGCCAAGCAGTCTATTGAAGAAGATATTCATGGATGTTGTTCCCAATTCAGCATTTGAAAGAACCTCGTCAGCTTCAAGAATGCGGTTGCACATGGATTTTTCTCCAATAAGGCAAACCATTGCTAATCAGCAGCTTTGGGTGGGCATTACCAATAGAAGGGTTCTACATCTCTCTGGATTTTTTTTTGTTTCTTCCTGCATAGCTTAGGCAAAGGAGGACCCTCTAAAAGATTAACGTTTGTGCAGTAATGGGGTTTTCGGTGAAAACCTCCTGTGCTTGGTTCCTCTGGGCAGGAAATGGGAGATAGAATTTGGTAATTTCTTAGATGGTAAAAGTCTTTGCCCTGGTTAGGGCTGCTGATCAGGTGAGAGAGAAAAAAGTGTCACAGTGTGGTCCCTCCCAGTTTCCCAGGTTAAGACTGTAAAAATGTGGGTCAGTGACTCTGCCCACCTTAGCCCTCGGTGACACAGCTACAGATTTTAATTATACTCACTTTAGCTGCTTGAGGATGTAAAATTTCCTAGCTATCGTGCAGGAAAGTTTCAGTTCTATTAAGGACATGGAGGCGAGGATTATGTATTTCTCTTTCTTTATTTTTTAGCTCAGCAGCCCTAACATCTCAACTATGCAACCTTGAAACACAAGACTATGTTTCCCAAGTGTCTTTGGTTCAGGAAAAGAAACAATCCACCAATAACTTCACTCTGTCTCTCATTAAAGACCAAATCATGGAAAAGCACTTCGTCTTCCTTCATGCGAATGTTATGCCATCCTCCTTAATCAAAATTCTTGCTTCTGATCGTTGCGTAGGGAATACAAAAAAAAAATCCAGCTGTAATTTTGGAGTCCCCCAAGTCTCTGAAGCAACTGTACAGTAGTCAATAACAGTCTTCATTATAGTGTCAGTTATAGAACAATTTAAGATTAACATATGCAAGTTATACTTATCCTTATGGAATAATCATGACAGTCTGTGGGTCGGTGTCGGAGAGACAATAGCAATGCAGGGAGGGGAAATCGTTGCCTGTGTCCTTAATGGAATTAAACCTTTCCTTTACTGGAGCTAGGACATTTTACATTCTTTGTCAGGACCTAAGGCTCAGATTATACAACTTTAAAGCTTATTGACCGCTAAAGAGGCATCATTTAAGACAGACTTGAAATAGAATTTCTTAAAAGTGGAGTTGGATGACCAATCTGCGGCATTCAGGATGTCCTCCAAGGGTCCTCCTAAATTAAAGACTTTGGATGCCATAGCCCCTATGGTGGAATGAGCTCCAAATATTGAAGTATCAATACCTTCCTCCTGCATCACCCACTTCACCCATCTTGCGATAGTTGGAGATGAGACCACTTTGGATGGTTTCTTCAGAGCTATAAGTAACTGCGATGTTTCCAGAGGGCAGAACTCCTCCGTCATTTATTCATAAGCCCTGAGGCATCTTACCACACACAACTTTGGATGTTGAGCTAAAGCCGGATAGTGTACCACTCTAGTACTGGACTTTGTCCTCCTTAAGATTTAAAAAGGAGACCCCTTATGGGGAAAAAATTCAGGCGGAAATATAGAGTGATCTCACATCAGACACACTCTTGCACTAAATCATAAAGTCCAGGATTTCCCAGCGTGACCTGTAATCCGCCACGCCATCAGTTGGAGAGTTCCTTGCAGAACCAAATGCCATGCAGCAAGTTGCCATGAGCGTTCTTCAGTAGGTTCAGAGTCCGAGGAAGAGGGATTGGAGAATCCATAGAAAGTTCCAGAAGAACTGGATACCTGACTTGAGATCTCCAGAGTTGTGTCACCAGCACTGTTCCCTAGAACGTGCGCGGGTGCGCGCCCGCGCACTGACGTCACCCCGAGCGCGCAGTGTCCCAATTGTAGCGCGCACACACACAACACAGCCGGTAAGTTCGTTCGCGCCACCGCTTTTAAAACGCGAGCGGCGCGAAAAACGGCAATTTCCTGGTTGCACGAGGCAGAGCTGGAGACAACGGTGGAGAGGACACAGTCGAGCGTCAGGAAAGTGTCTCCCTTATAGTCCTGTATGGTTAGGGAGGGCTCGGGTTTACGAGCAAGTGGGGCCTGCACTTGCTGCATTTTTTCTTAATAGTGCACGCCAGCGGGCAGTTTGTGGGCCTTTGTGAAAGAATTCATGTTAATTGCAGCGTCGTCATGCGCTGCAATTAACATGAATACTTTTACAAAGGCCCACAATCTGCCCCGCAGCCGTGCACTATTAGGAAAAGTAATGCGGCAATCTAAGCGCGACATGTTCTTTCAGATGATTCTGAAAGAACACGTCGTGTTTGACTCTGCATTCCTTTGCTAGCTGAATGTGGGCCTTTGAAATAGTTTTCATGCTAATTGCAGTGCACACGGGCGCTGCAATTAACAAGAATACTATCTCAAAGGCCCACATTCAGCCCCGCACTATTAGCAAAACGAATGCAGGGTGAAACAACTTGTGCTTTCAGAATCACATGTCGTGTTTGACCCTGCATTTCTTTTATTAAAAGTGCGTGGCTGAATGTGGGCCTTTGAGATAGTATTCTTGTTAATTGCAGTGCACGCGTGCGCTGCAATTAACATGATTATTATCTCAAAGGCCCACATTCAGCCCACAGCTGCCCACTAGTAGGAAAAGGAATGTAGCAAATGTAACGCAGGACGTGTGCTTCATAGCTGCCAAGGTTTCAGATTGCCATGTGGGACATTTTCATATGTTTGTGTAATATGAGTGACATTTTAAGGATCATGAGTACATAGCTGCCAGGGTTTCAGATTGCTATGTGTGACATTTTCATATGTTTCAGTGTAATATGAGTGACATTTTCTCACAAGCAAAATCAACACACTAAAATTCACGGTTTAACAACCGCCACGGCAAACAGCTAAGGGGCATTAATTGGGGTGCAAGAGAGGCTGAGGGGCACACATAGCCGGGCAGCAGCGGAGTGAGCAAGGGCGCTGTATTATTGCAAGTACGTTTCACTGTTCGTGAAAACTATCGACCACTAGAAACTGTGAGGTGGACTCTTTTTCATGACATTTACAAAATCACTAAATCATAGGTCTTGACTAAGTTCCACTTCATTTCCCCTTAGAGTCAAAACACAAATTAGGTGCAAGGCGACATTATTGATGCATTCGCCTGCACAAGGCATATGTAGAAACAGGGCCGGCTTTAGCAATGGTGGCGCCCTGTGCGACAATGTTTTGTGGCGCCCCCAATGACCACCTCCGCCACAGATTCCCACACTACCACCATTTGACAGTGCTCCTCAAGTCTCAATAACCACTGTCTCTTAGATTAATTTCGTTTTATAGCGCGACTCATACCAGTTAGTAAGGTGTCAGAACACTTTAGATCACACACACATTGCACAGAAACAATCCCATGTGTAAATGAGTGTATAGGAAATGTTACATAAGACAAAGGCCTACAAGGTGTAGGAGTATAATGTCATCCATTCTGGTAGGCAGTATAGTTTGAGTCTTTGGTCTTGAAAAATACAAATTCAGAATTTAAAAATGTTACACCAATGTTGGGGGTTTTCCTAAATAATAAGAATTGATTTCTACATAAATGAACCCTTTTTGCAATATTAGGATAACAAAAGACTGGCAAAAAACACACATAGCTCTTAACACATTCCTTGCAGTTTGCATGCAGCTCTTTGATGACAGTGAATATATTAGGATTTTAACTTATACAAGTAACAACAGGATCTCTCTGACAAAAGTGGTAACCCATTGACCAATTTATATTTTATGCACTTTGTGATATGAATGGGACACGTTATTTGCAGCAGACATATTAACCCTCTGCAGTACAAGTCAACATTTCTTAGACAAAGCTCCGGTCTCTCTCCAGGAAGAACATTAATCAGATGAGTTATCTTGAGATTTTTATTGCTGGAACCAAGAACTCGGCACCAGCTGCCTCTAAAACAATAAACATGGCACCCCCACCCCAAGTCAGCGCCCGGTGCGATGGCACCGATCGCACCGCCCCAGAGCCGGCCCTGAGTAGAAACACTCATTTTGGCATTGAAATGCCCACACATGGGAAGGCATGGCCGGCAAGATGTCGACAAGAAGTGCTTCATCCTGGACACAAAACTGTAATTTTTAATCCAACGCTGAATCCTGCAGTCCCCGCCACCTGGGTTAGGACAGAGAGCCGAAAGAGGGGGCTAACGGCAGAAACAAAGTTGTGTGAGGCCTGCAGCAAGGCACTGGTGCGGAGGCCCCTGAGGAGAAGACTCCGAAGTGGAGGCTGCGTGAAGGAGGGCTGACCCAGTGGAGGGCGGTGTCTTTTTGTGGGGGTGCCCTGGGGGCTGAAGAGCCCCTGGCGAGAACCGGCTGCGCTGCGGTCAAGACAGGCGATCGGTCATAACACAGGGGCCTGCCTGGATCACCCCGAGGGGTTCTGGTAATTGCCAGCTGGGAGACGTGTTTGCAATGAGGCAGCATTGGAGGCAGCCGAAAACAGCCAGACTGCAGCATAAGAGGAGAGGGTTCCTGGAGGGGTTCTGCTGGCGCCACTGGTGGAGAAAGTGGGCTGTGGGGAGCAAGATTTGAGATATAGAAAGACAATACAATATTCACCAGTGCAGAAATAATGTTAAATACTGTTAAAGGTTGTCTCCGCTTCAGGTATAGGAATGGTACTGCAAAAGGTCAAAGGGAGCACCCTCGCATGTTAAAGTCTTTGTTCGCTCTCCACGGGAGGGGGCACAGAGTCAGTGACTGGCGGCCCTGCCCTCTGGCTCCGCCGGCGTACAACTGGGGCACTGATCACCCCACTAACCAGATAGCTGGATCAATAAAAATCATACACTCGTGATTAGATATAGATTAGGCTGAAGTCGGGAATGTTTTCAACTCCAAGGCACGTTTTTCTCTAAATACCATGAGCTTAAGTATGCATATTTATTAAAAGCATGCATCTTAAAAGCGAGCACACTTACCAACAAGCACTGATGCGCCTATTTTACCAGAGCTTTGCCCTCTCTCGAATCATAGAAACCAGAGTCCTCCTGGCCACAACGAATGACTCCCTCAGCAAACGTGCCACCCGGGCTGCATTCAGACTCAGCAGCTGCACAGTGCATGCTCTGGACTCCAGCGGCCGCCACAAGTCCGTGGGATTGGGTCTCGGCGGTGGCAGGGATCATTCATGATTATGCTTAAATTACTGCGCTGCGGTGGAAGCACTGCCCTGGCATTGTCACGTCCAGCGTAATGCCGCATGCAGCCATGAGGATTACTTCCCATTTTAACTAATTCATTGTAGCCAGCAGCCCGCAAAGCCTACCAGGAGCAGCGCTCTCGCACAGGCCTGCTGCCACTCCAGTTTCAGCATAGCGGCGTTATGGCTTGACAGCCAAGGCTGAAATGCGTTAGTCTAACACCTGATGCGTCGTCCTTGGCAGGGCTGTGAGTAACACTTTCTCGCCAGCAAAATCAAGCCATAAAGAGGAGGGAAACGCATATAGAAATTACATGCATAGCTGTCAAGGTTTCACATTGCTCTGTGTGACCTTTTCATGATTTCAGTGTAATTATTAGTGACATTTCAACAACTATGAGTGACGCTTTATTTCCAGCAAAAAATAGCTGGCAAGTTTCATTTTCCTTATGTGACATTTTCATATTTTCCTTGTGTTTGTGTGACATTTCTATTCTTATGTCTGATGCGTCTCAATATTTTGCTTCCCAACAACATTTTGATCCATAACCAATATAACAGTGAATTAATTAACATAGTCTTTAATCCCTATTAGCACTGCACCTTAAACTGTAGAACTTGTGATTTCACATCTGATTTTAGTGTGTGTTGCCTTTGTATACTTTACAAAGCTTGTATTGCATTTCATGATGTTTCCTTTTTACATATAAAATTGTTCTGAAATTAAAAAGGCATCTACATAACACTTCAAGCATACCGAATAGTAACCAATTCCTTTGCAATACAAGGTGTTGCAGGATTTTCTTTGAAAAAGACGTCTTCACATCTACCTCCAATAACCACTATTCAACTACTAACACTTGAACATGAGTGATCACTGGTACTAGGCAGCAATTAAAAGGTGTGAACCTTTTATCGCTCACAAATGTACAGATTCAAGAAGAATCAAAATTAAGCAAAACAAACTATATGAGCAGAGAACTACATTAAATCACAATAGACTTTCCTTTCTGAAATCCGCCACTCTTTCAACCTTTTCCATTTTAATGGGATCAAGCACAACAAATACACTTCTCTGATAGTGACTCGGGACATAATTGTGTCAAAGGTAATTTACTGTATTATTGCTTGAAAGGATGTTCTATCTTTAACCAAACACTGTGTAAGGCACCTCATTGACAAGCTGGGTGATGCTGGGTCAGTCTCCTTGTAATTACTACACACTCCTTTGGCATTGCAAGCCAATGCGCGGGGCAGTATTGGAACACGGTTTTATGCAACTCCGTGTTTAAGCTCAGTAGTTTCAGGAGCCGGAAAATAAGAAAAGGTGCCGGGGGTCATTGTGAGGCTAGACCCAGTGCTTGCACTTTGTGTGTTTAAAGGCTTCTCCAAGCCGCCCACAGCCAGATTCATCTAGTGCCATATCCATGTGTATTGTATATCTGTGATCTTGTATAGGCTCCCAACATTTTCCCACCCTATGAACAGTGCTCGAGTTGAGGATCTTTAGTGAAATCTTAAGGTACCATCGTTGGAGTCCTATGCTTTTCTAAACCCGAAGTGTACTTGCCTGTGTAACCAATTCATGTCATGGAGTGTGTATCTAAATTGAACACCTGCCTTTAGACCCTTCATGTGGTGCTACAGGTGTGGAAATGCACCGTCCTTTCACTTTTTAAGCAAAAACTTGGAGTGATATTTGGCGCTGCACCCTTACGCGCGGTCTGGTTCCCGGCGCACATAGCCTGGGCTGCAGTGCACAGAGACCTTACACTGCCGCACACAGAGGAAAAAAATTAGAGGGAACATTGGTCACCAGTACCATCTCCGCTCATAATCTGACCTGGGCCGTTAGCCTGCTGATCATTGAAAAGGGAGAAAAGGCATATCCTGTGGTCTGATTCAAGTCTTGTAGCAACGCATCCGTAGGTTCTGCCAGAGGGTCCGGTCTCCAGGTGAAAAAACTTGGAGTTTGATGATCCAAACGTGAGGCAAACAGGTCGATTTTGGACGGTCCTCACTTGTTCATCAGTGCTTAGAAGAGAGACGGATCCATCTGCCAGGCACTGGGGTCCTTCAGATATCTGGAGTGCCAGTCCGTTGTTTGATTCAGTCTTCCCGGAAGGTACTCCGGCATCACCGAAATCTTGTGTAGTAGGCAGTAGTGCCAAAAGTCTTTAGGCAGATTGGCCAAGGCTTTGGAACGCGGTCCTCCCAGACGGTTGAAGTATCTCACTGCCAAAACATTGTCCATATTCAGCAGAATGGAGCGGGACACCTTGCCTGACACTAGGCTCCTGACTGCAAATGAACCCGCCAGCAGTTCCAGGCAGTTGATGTGTAAAGATTCTTCTGCTTCTGACCAAGCTCCTCCAGTAGTAATAACACCACATCTGGCTCCCCAACCTAGACGGCTTGCGTCCGATTCTATGATGAGATCTGGCAAGGTGCCGAAAATGGCTCTGCCGTTCTAGGTTTGCATTTGTTCCAACCACCATTAAATTTCCTCTGGCTTTTTAGGTTGAGTGAGATCTTGTCTACGGATGAGAGTCCCTGTCTGAGAATCATGGCCTTTAATCTCTGAAGGACCCTGTAATATGAGGGCCCGTAACAATGGCCTGAATTGAAGAAGCCAAGAGTCCCACCACTCTGGCGAGGTGTCGTAAGGAGATCTTCTCTTCCCTCAGAGTCCTCTGTAACTCTTTGTTGAACGGAGTCGATCACAAACCCCTGACGAGCGGAATTAATCTTAGTAAGATGATAGATGGTAAGGCGTATGCCCCTTGCACGCAACCATTCCATGGCTGGATGCATAATCGTGGTGAAACACCAAGGTGCTGAAGAAAGGCTGAATGGAAAGCATGTGAACTCGTAGATACAATTCGTTCAAGCGAATTGGAGTAACCGTCGGGGGGAAGATCGTAATGGTTAGGTAGGCATCTTGAAGATCTAGGAGTACCAACCAGTCGTTCAGTTGAAGGATGTCCCTGAGCAGGTTAATCCTCTCCATTTTGAAATGTCGGTAAACCACCCAGTTGTTGAATTGCCTGAGGTTTATGACTAGTCGAAAGCCTTTGTCCTTCTCTACCTGAAAGAGAGTGCTGATGAAGCCCCTGTGATGTTAGGATGTCAAGGATATTGCCCCTTTCCCTAAGAGAGTACTCACCCCCTGATCTATTAATTGCTCTCGGCGAAGGTTAAGGGTAAGGGATGAGCATTCCTTAGAATTCGATATGAACATTTTGCACCGTCTGAAGGACCCATGAATTACCTGTTATAGCTGTCCAGTTGTGAAGGAAGTAACTGAGCCTGCCTCCCACTCTTACAAGGAAAGAAAGGGTATTGCTTACCTCTGGAACATCCGTAAGCGTTGGAGGTACCTGCCACGTACTAAGCCGCAGGAGGGGAAGAACCCCTGTGTCTTTTCTGGTCCTGCCACTGCTTGGATCTCTTTGCTTGGAGCCTGTGGGAAGCTGAGTTGAAGGATCAGCCGAGTGAGCGTCCCCTGCCTCACCTGGCCCCGCCAAAAAAATGATGGCCAATAACTTTGCGCTTTGATTGCTACGCCTTATTATGGGCAGTAAAAGTTGTAACAAATTTTAAAAAGCCCCTTGATTAAAGGTTGTCCAAACAGCCTGCCATCTGCCTCCTGGCCTGCCTCCGAAGTGGCCAACTCTCCCAGCTTGGGGTCTATCTTTATGAGGAGAGATCTCCGTTTGGTTGAGAGGGCACAATTGGCATTGCCAGGAAACACAGGGCACACTATATCCCACGATATTGGGATCAGTGAAGCTACCCGACTCTCAAGCCTCCTGTGTCATGTCTAGGCAGGACTTTCAGGACCGGTCAAGGCCCTTCTTCCGGTCCTTGATGAATTTGGTTATGAACATGGCCATCTTGGGATCCATCTCAGGAGTACACGCCACCTTTCCCACTAGAGAAGGCCTAGGACACTCTGGTTTAAGTCTTCCCCAAACCTCTTTATCCAGTGGTTTCCTAATTCGGCTGCCCACATATTGGGGCCCAGTATGAGGAACGGGGGTAGAAAATATCATTGGGGTTGAACATATACGAGAAAATGGTGGGATCGTCACCGTTCCCAGACTCTATTCTGGGACGTTTGGGGCCGCCTTCCTACCTCCAAGGTCTTCTGGGGCCTGGTTTATTTCCGGAGTCAGCATTATCTGAATTCTCCCCGGCATCATCTCCCGAGGGGAGGAATTGATCGTCATCGGGGGTAGTCCCAGAGTTTTCATGCTGGCTGTCATTGTGGGCATCTGCCCTTCTTTTCAAAAAGGCTAAGCATAGCCTCTTAAATGCGTCAGAGGGTGGAGGGTTGCTGTGTCCTTTAGGGACCACCTGTTTAGCATTAGAACCCTGGAATTCCTGTCCCCTCCCCAGGGTATGAGCCCTTAGGCTTTGCAGTCAGAAGAGCGCTGGTTTTGGCTGCTAGCAACAGTAGTTGCTTGTTAATAAGTTCCAGGGCCGAAGAAATTGTGCACTGGAAAGCGGCATCAATTACATCCACCAGCCTCTCATTGAGTGGAAGGAATACCTGTTCATCCTCCACCACCTCCTGTTGCTGCCATTGCGAGTATGCCATTATGTTTGCAATAACTAATGTTTGATGGATGTTACCACAATACAAAGATCTATACCACAGAAGTATTGCTATTGACTCCCAGGCTACCAGTCCTTGTTAGAAAGGTGTGTGGGGGCGTGAAGGGGGGGGCTGCAAGGTCAGATGGCAAAGTGTGCACCACAGAGCTAGCACTCCTTATTTTCTATTCTGTTATGGGAGATTCTGCCAATAAGGGGAACTCTACAGTCAACGACTACAAACTGGAGTTAGCCAGAAATAGCAGAAAAATAGTTGAGAGCAGAAACAACTCTCGTAGGCATTGCGTGCGATCATCCGCCATACTGTCCCGAGGCAGAAGAGAGCACCAGCAAGACGGGTGCGCCGCTCAGGACACCTACACCCCCTCTAGCGACATCAGCCTGTCACCGCAGCATCGCGTCAAACTGCACGACCCCCGCGGCCGCTCCAGTGATGGCACACACGCGGTGCCAGAGAGATTAGGGAGAGTCCACAGACACTTGGCAATGGTGACTGTGAAGGGATGGGGGAAGAAGGGGGTGGGAGGGACCCGCGGGAGAGGAAGGGTGGGAGGGACCCGCGGGAGAGGAGGTCGAACCTCCCTATGTGAAAAGGGGCCGCCAACAAGGGCGAAGCAGTGCAGAGAACTGAACGCCCCAATCAGTTACCGGCTTCCCGTTAAGGCGCACATTGTTAAATCAATACACTTAAGAGGCAAACATAGATCTTAATCCCTCAGAACCAACCCCCATTAAAAAAGCACTTATCTTGCTGCTAAGCAGCGAAGAAAGAAGTGCTTTTCCTTGATGGGGTCTTTATAAGAGACGGAGTGAAGCCATTGGTGGATTGTTTCTTTTCCTGAACCAAAGACTCTTGGGAAACGTAGTCTTGTGTTAAAAGGTTGTAAGTTGAAATGTTTGGGCTGCTGAGCTAAAAAATAAAGAAAGAGAAATGGATAATCTGAGCCTCCAGTCCTGACATAGAATTGAAAGTAATAGGAGGAATTAGTCTTAGGCCCATTACAAATCCATGCAACCCTGGTGGTCTTTCCATACCGGGCTTCAATGATGTCCAGGTGCCGAGTCCTGCTAGGAAGAGGCAGGGATAGATGGAGGAATCAAAGGAGCTCCCTGTGACAGCAGAGGGCATCTTGCATGACAGAAAATGATAGAGAATCTACCAATTCTTGACTGAACCCAGGCAGCTTGGTGACGTGGCCTAGTAGGGCTACAGTGGATCAGCTCACAATTCGACATTGGTGAGCTGGAAGAAATTTGGTTCATGGTAGATCCAAGGGGTCGTGGGTAGGGCTAGCATGCCAGCAAGTTGCAGTGTGGTCCTCGTCTAATTTGTTTTGTTTTGAAACTTCTGGAAAGCATTAGACTTTAGGTAAAGCTACATTTAAATTTGCAATAATAAAAGGCTTTTGCCTTCTTCTTTGTTTGACATCAGATACAGTAGCAGACCGGAGGCATAATCTGTGCCTCCTTGTGGAAACCGTGAAGCAGAGCAGCCATTATTTTGGCGGCAGTGAAGAGGAAGAGAATATGGTTTTTGACCAAAAACCTACAGAGCCAGTAGCAATAGGAGGCAATATTGAAAGTTAACTTGACTCGCTAGGGAGCCAAGGTCCTTGTAGTATCCTACTTGCTAGACTGAGAATTCATAATGTAATCAAGGTCTTAACCTTTCTTCAGCATGCTTGATGATAGCATGCTTAATAGATGTACGTAAATGAGAAGCATCTATGTATTCAGAAATATCAGCGTTAGATTATCATGCATGAGGTGCTCTTTGAAAAAATAATTGATTGGATGGAACAGTTTTCGATGACGAACATGGAGCAGAGGTGGTTTGTGGCTGCAGGGTTGTGCCTCAGTTCTGGGAAATTCCTTTGAGCTGTGTGGTTTTCTTAATAAATATCAGAGGGCCCAATTTCTATAGAAAATAAAGAAAAAATAGCATTTTGAGCTAAAAAAGGAGATTAGGGTGGTGCAGGCCTCTTTCTGTTAGCAATCTGTTACTTTAAATGAAATGGGAAGAAAATGTGTTGTTTCTGTGGGTTTGAGTGTTTTTGTGGTACACAATACACCTATCCAGTACTAATACAATTCACTTCTAAAGCGTTCAGCTTAAGTATAGAAAAGGGGATTTACTGTAAGTACAGCTCTGCTAAGGAAAGTAAAATGCACTCTAAAGACTGTGCCTTATTCTGCATAAAAATAGAGCTGCATTTGTTCTTAATCAAAAACAAGTGCCTTTATGGAATCATTACCTAATGTGAGCACACGTGCATCCTTTTATATAAGAAATGCAGCACCTGGGATATAAACGTACAGAAAACTTAAATGAAAAACATCCCAGTGTTAGGATAGAAAGATTTGATAGTCCATGTTTCCATTCTCTTACCTAGAGGAATCCTGGAGAAATAAAAAATCCTATCATCATTGCTTACGTTCTATGAACTTGAAAGTAATGGTAACATTTAATTGCTGCTAGGGATTGTAGAGGCCTGTTTACATCAGGACTTCCTAAGATTGTCAAATGGCCCCATGTACTGGATTTGGTATTGTCTCATTATTCACATAAAGGTCCACCGCAAAGATTTTCCCATCAGCAGAGTTGGTAGTGGCTTCAGTGTTGGGGAAACTGCATTACCGTGATCTCTGCTTGAGGAGCAGGAGAACTGAGTTTATATGCCAATTTTTGGCAGATATTCACTTTGTTCCATCCTCTAAATGAAATGACCTCTTAGGCCTAGATGGTCGTGTTGATCAGAGACTTCAGTGCTATCCAGGACATGGATTATCTCGGTAGTATTATTTTTATTGAAAGTGGCAGATTTAAAGAAGGGTCAGATGCGTGACAAAATGTAATCTCTCATCTTATAGTAAGGTGCATTTCTGAGGTTAAATTATGTCAGCAACTTGACTTCTCCAAGTGTGCAGTGGGCAACAGGCACAGGAACAACATTTGTGGGCAGCTAGCACAGGTATTCTAGCAGTGCAGCACAGAACCGGCGTCTGGTCTGTTTGCAAAAGACAAAGTTCTGCTTGGACATTTTGTGTAACTCTTACTGTTTTATATTGGGCACTCAGCTATGTGCTGGGTAAACTGTGCAGCCTATCTTCTTATGTAAAAAAAAGTTGCAGGGAGACCCTTGAGTGGCAGTCACAGAGCAGTGTGCATTGAGGCTGTGGCTGACGAGATAAATCTTCTGTTCTCTACAAACACAGCCACACTTTTTTGTGATGGGGGCATGACTTGTGTGAAGCAAAGGGTGAGAGGGTATAGTCTTTGAAGCAGCATAACTTCTGTTAACTGATGCCATCAGTTCTAGTGCACCACACTTAGAACACAGCACAACGCAGAACCTAGTAGTTTACACAACAGGAGCTACTTGGCCATAGTGTGAGGAAGAACCTTCTTAAGAGCAATGTTTGTGCCAGACGCTATTTAAGTTCTTACCATTTGCTCCTTGCTCTAGAGGTCAGTAGAATCTTTAAAATGTATAGCTGTGACTGGACGTTTAGTTTGTGTGATTACAGGTTGATACTGTATCTGAGTTTCCAAGCCTACCACTTTCTGGAGTAAACAATAACAGTTCAACTTAGCTATCCTTGGAAAGTCAAATAGACAAACGTTTATCTAAATGGAGTTCAGTAGCACCTCATGTGATGGGACATCAGTTGTAAATGATCGAAACCACCATAGACGCTGCCGAGAAAACACTGATTCCCACACCCGCGGAATAGGAAAGACTTCCTTACATCAACCCAGGTGCACACTCAAACACGCATTTACAATGCAATAGGTTTCGCATTTTCGCAAGTTTGAGCTATTGGCATTTTAAATAACAGTGCCTTTTATTTATGTTTTGGTTTTTGAAACATTAATAAAACACATTGTCATTTACAGTGCTATTTTCAGGAGCACTCAGAAAGAGTGAAGAATATTTGATTGTCCGCAGCAAAGGAACATAATTGCAATAAACCTCCTACTTACAAAGACTAAGGCCCTCATCCCGAGTTGATTCTGAGTTGATCAGAAAAGGTTGAGGTATTTACCACACTACCCCAGGGCGAGATATTTACAGGGTACTGTAAGTAACTACTATTCCAAGTAAAACTCATCATTACAATCCCTGTGTTCGGTTTGGACAAGGGTTTGAATTAGCCACTAAACTTGAAATTGCAGCCTCTGAGTTATTAAAGGCTCAATAAATGCAATTTACCAGAACCTTCAAAAAGAATGGCCATTCCTGTTTGAACATCCTGGTTGTCTTTCTCTACTTTCACTTGTTGTATATCTTGTGTTCACTGAATACTTTTAGATGTAGGAGCCGGTGCTTTTAGTTATTATGTTGAACCTTTTCAGAAAATAACTGCGTTTTTGATTGGATCAGATAATGTCCATGTGACAAAGTGGGGCTTCTATTGAGGGACCTTTGGGTTGGTATTCGTTGCTGTATAATTGAGACTGAAAATGTTTTCATAGGAATCTGACGGGACACAATCTCACAAAGGATCACAGATCCTGTTGGGAAATACTGATTGAACTCTTTAGGCATACTTTAGCCAAAATTATTTAACTATATTTGATCATATTTCGGGATAGAGACATTTAAAGGTGTGTAATGCTTGTAAGAAGGGCTACCCACAAATCTATTTTACAGACACTAACTACGGCAAAACAGCCTCATACTTGATCTCAGGTTGTAATTGTTGGAATCCTTTATCCTCTTCTGAAGAATAGGTCTAATGCCTGTTCCAGGAATGTATAGAATTCTTTACCTGGTTTATAAATATCTGAATAGAAATGTTCCATCTAGCCGAACAGTTAAATGGAAATGAAAAGTTCCCCGTACGTACATTACACATTTGTTTGAATCATAGCACATGAGCATTTCTCTGTGGGTCTCTGTCCACTCCGGTGCATTGCAGGTTTCAGGGAGGGTTCATGATCATGAGCCATTCAATGCACTCCCAAAATGAAATAAAGCCTTTGAAGAAAGAAGAAGTAGAGTTTTCCATTTCACTAAGGCATGGGTAGTTTGAAATTGAGACCCCGATTATGAACCAAATTTCCTCTGTTGCTGAAGATCTGCTCGTGTTTCTGAGAGTACTGACTACTATTCATCTCGTATATTTTGCAAGAGTGTTCCCTAGATGGAACTCCCTTTGTATCACTTAATGTCATTCGTTTAATGCCTTGCTTATGTTGGGGGTGCATTAAAAAAAGTTTTTATAGGAGAGATTTCCAAAATTGATTAAGCAACTTTTGTTGATTTGTTTTTCAGGTATTTGTGACCAGTAGTGGAAAATATAGTGAAGTTGGACATCCGTTTGGCTATCTAAAAGCAAGCACTACTTTAACCTGTGTGAACCTGTTTGTGATGCCTTATAACTATCCTGTGCTGCTGCCTCTGCTAGGTACATGGAAATTGATGCAAGGTTTCTTAATTTGAGGTGCATGACTAAAGAAATGTTCAAGTGGTTTCAATTTAAGTAGTCCCATCTCAGCTGAGATACCAGCTTCCATTCTGAGCGATAGTACAAGTCTAATACACTTTTAAGCAATTTTACACTTGTGAGTAAGTTCACTATATTGCGGTATTCACAAACTGCTCTTTTGTAGCAACTTGCCCTTTTGTAGTAAGTCCAGCACTACACATGCCCAACTACTGGCACTGCAACACTCTCCCATAGAAAATAATGGTGGTAGGAATTTACTACAACAGTGTAAGCTACTATAAAAGTGCAGTTTGTGAATACCGAAAGCAGTAATAATAATAATAAGCCCATTAATAAAGCGCATGGCTACGCCCAACAACGTGTCCCAGCGCTAAAAGATGAACAGCCAGAGAGGGACATCACCAACTAAAACATCAGCCCTATTAAAAGTCACAGAGCAGAAAGCTGAGATAAGGGCCTATGTTAAACCAGGTTTTAAGCCTCTTTCGGAACAACAGTTCAGACTGTTCCATCCTTAGATAAAAATGCTGTGAATTCCAAGCTTTTGCAGCTAGAAAAGCAAAACAGCGGCCGCCCCACTTAACTTTTCTCACCTGTGGGATTGCTGCCAGATTTGTGCCTGAATATCCAAGACTACGGCAGGATTGGTGTCTGGTCACCAAAGAGGTCAGATATCGAGGACCCCTATCAATAAAGATTCTATGGCATAAGCCAATGGCTTTAAATAGAATTCTCTCTCTAAGTCGCAACCAATGCAAAGTGGCCTAAGCTGGCCACGTAGGAGCACGCCTTGAGAGATTTAACACTAAGCGGGCCCCAGCATTTTAAACTCTCTGTAATTTCTGAAGTCTACCTTTGGTGACCCCTAGATATAGGACATTGCAGTAATCTAGCTGCGAGGGAGCTGATGCCTGTTAAATGATTTTCCTGGCAGATAGCGGAAGAACCTCAAAGATCTTCCTTAGCATTTTCAAGGTGTTAAAGCATTTACCTGCCACGGCAGCTTTCTGATGTTCAAGAGATAGCGCTGGGTCCTGCCAAACTCCTAAGTTCTTTCATTTTTCCTTCTAGACTGGAGTAGAGCCCATTACATCGGGCCACCATGCTGATGTTCAGATGGAGGGGTTGTTTCCCCACAATGAGAACCTCCGTTTTATTAGCATTTAGTTTAAGGCAGCTATTGGTCATCCAGTTGTCCGCCTCCACCAAACAGCTTTCAAATTGGGCACCTGTTCCATCTATCTCCTGAGATAAGGTGACTATTAATTGAGTGTCCTCCGCATAGGACACAATAGTAACATTGTGACACTCAATTTCCGTAAACCTGCTCAAAAGTGTAAGGTACTATAAAAGTACAGTTTGTGAATAGCACTTTCTAGCAAGTTTTGTAGTACTATTATAGCACTACAAAACACAGTACAAAGTGCAGTTTGTGAATGATGCCCAACATGTTTGTAAAGTTGTCTTTACATTTTTCGACATCCATGTGTTGATCGTAATGCGGGGCTCAAAATAATTTTAAAGTGTTAGAGAATTACTCATTGGGAACACATATTATGGATACATTTATTTTGTATAATTTGATACTTACTGTGATATATTGATAACGAGAAAAAAGACTACTGCATATTATTTTGATGGTTTTCTACTGTACATATTATGATGTTCAAAATAAGTATGGAATTTTTAAGACTACAAAGACCAACTGTAGTTGCACACACACAATCTAGAAATTTAAATAATTATTTTGCTCTGAGCTCTATGCCTAATACACGACATGCATTCCAGGAAACTAAACATCTTACTACATACGCCTGTTCCCTTTATTCACTGCCACTTTGCTTGCTAGTTTCAGTACATATCTATCATTATGTTAGACTGTTTGATAACAGAAATGATAATTATATTCTATCTCTTGTTTCAGATGATTTGTTTAAAGTGCACAAACTGAAACCAGACGTTAAGTGGCGTCGTGCGTTTGACTGCTATTTGAAAACAATACCTCCTTACTTTTTATTGGTATGTACATATATATTTTTGTATCCGCCATAAAGGTTGTTGGTCTGTGTGTATTTAAACAATTTTTGATATGGACGGCAATTTCTGGTAACAAAAATATCCATAGACCCTTAATCTATAGAGGGTTTAAGCCAATGCAATAAAGGATCACTATCTAAGGGACCTGTCAATTGTTTTGCTCAGGAAATATGTGTGGGCATTTTCATACAGTTTATCCTTGTCGGATTTTAATAAAGGTGGCAGTGAGAATCTTAGGGCTAGATGTACGTACTAAAATGCAATTTTCCTAAATAGCGACTCCTTAGAAATCACTATTTAGGAAATGCAAAATGACATGTATGAAATATCCAATTTGCTAATAGGAAATACCATGCCATTCGTTCCTATGGGCCGGTGTAGCATTTCTAAAATAGCGATTTCCTATTATAAAATCGCTATTTTGGAAATGCTAAACCAAGGATGGCTATGGGCATAAGGCCCCCCCGTGATGGACCACAAAAATAGTGGTGCACATGTAGAGCACACAGATTCCCTAGGGGTATGTGTGCGCTCTATCGCACTTCAAAAAAAGCATTTTACGGGTGCTTTTTTAAAATTCCACATGGTTACCATCAACTTGGAGTTGATGGTAATTGCATTTCCTAAATGCCCAATTCGCATTTAGGAAATGCTATGTACATGTGCATATGAATCGCAAATAGGTAATCCCTATTTGCGCTTGCCTATTTAGGAGATCACAAATTGAGATCTCTACTGGGTAGAAATCACAATTTGCGACCGCTTAGAGGGCTTTGTACATATGGAAAGCTCATTTAACATTTCTCAACGGCCCGAAATAGCGATTCGGTCCTTTAAGAAATGCTACATGGCTTCATACATCTGACCCTTTGTGTAGAATTGGATACTCTGTATAGGTAAATTGCTCTGATCTGATTCAGCTTTTCTGAATGTTGCATTTTTTTATGAAAGGTTTGTTATGTTCTGTTAATGGAGTGTGCTACTGTGCCATTGTTCTCTCTTAATGCCTGCTGACTGAATTGGCGGTCAGTCAGTTGGACTGTGGAGAGTGTACATGTGTTTTTGTTTGAGGGGGGGTGCTGGAGTGAGTACTTGTATGTAATGGGTGTGTTGAAGGTGGTATTGACTTGAAGTGTCATTTGGAAGGAGTTGGAAGTGCTGAGGGTTTCCTTCTCCCTCTCTACCCCTGTGTACATGAATGATTTATTGGCAGACCCATTCTAAATTATTGGAGAAGATACCCTTCTGAATCTTTCTCCAAATAACCTTTTGTAAAATAAGCATTTCCCCTTATTTTATCTGAAACTAGACAAGTACATAAGGCAGATGCTTTGTGTTTAGAATCTAAGTAAGCTCCAGCATCACATTTTAGAATGGATGTGGCAACAGTCGTGAGATAGGTCTGGAAGGATAATGTCAACTTTAGGATGAATGTTTTAGTAACTGACCATGGTTTTTGGGTGCTTAATAAACACAATCTCCCAAGGATGGTTAAAGAAAATCCGTAACCTGGCAGGGAAGAATGCCATAAACATAGGGTGGCTACCACACTCCGGGTCATATGGACACTGTCTCCTGTTCTGACTTTTCACCCTCAAATCATTGAGTTCAAGTGTTAGTCTAATTAGTTCAGTGGAGGCAAACGAGACCTGCAACACTGATTAGGCTACCATACAAAAGTTTAGAACTGGAAACCGTATTCGACATGATCTGGTGGAAGGTGGTCATACTGGATGAAAGACATGGGAAATCGCCTTAAACTTTACATAGGCTTTATCCATTACATTTTGTTTCAAGTTTTCAAGTTCAAGGGTAAAAACATGGAACTTCCTTTGGAGGTTTGTCATTATCTCTGCTTGAATGGAACCACTCCAGGTAGGACATCTCGTGAAAAGCTGTGTTTACCTTCCAAATCTGAAGCATACTCTGCGGTGTAAGAAAAAAAATATATGCTCCTGAAATATACAGAATAAAGTGAATGTTGAAACAGCGATGAGACTTTCTGAAGAGAAACTCCAGTTGCTGTGGTTATTGCTCTTGCAAGGTTTTCTCAGAAATATAATCTCACTCGGGTTACAAAGATAATCGCACTGCACTTCATAAGAAGGCGGTGCCAGGAAGTTATTGCGGTAGAGACGTCAGGTAAAGGTGAATGCTGAATTTATGGTGATAGAGGACAGTTATGAGATTTATTTTTGCACATATTTGGCTGTGGTTTCTTAGGTGGACTCAGTGAACAGACTTATGCATTAAAAACATGCATACCAAGCTGACTTCGGGGGGCCTTTGTCCCTTCTGGGTAATCTACACTTAAGTTCACTTGCCATTTATTTATATATTTCAGTAATATAATAAATATGGTTAGTTCGAATGTTTATGCAAACTAGAAAATGAATTGTGTTACAGCAAACAAATGATGGACGGAATGCAAACATTCTCCCCCAGTCAAAAGATCTGGGTTAAATCCATCGTTCTTTTGCTCACTACGCCACCCCAGTTTGGACCCAGCCATATGCAAATCAGTCTTGACCCTGTGCCCCATGGGAACAGTCCAGACCGAACTGCCAGGCCAGATCCTCCCTGGACTGGAAACAAGCATCCTGGGACCGGTTTCAGGGTATGTCACCCTTCTTCAGCCAGGCTAGCTTGAATCCAGTAGCACAGTGAGCAAGGGACCCACGTCTGGGCATACCCATCCCACTTAGGGTGAAAAGTGTTACAGCAAACAAATGATGGACGGAATGCTGACAATGCAAATATGAATGGCAAAAAGTTTACCTCTGTAAGTAATCAGAACAAAGTAGTAGAGGCACTTTGAGAAATAGAAAGGTGAACAATCAACTGAAAATTTGAAATTTTATTTTACGGTTTTGGAATGACTGAACAAGCAGCATTCTCAGGCCATCCGCACTCAGTACATGAAAACGTTAGATGCCCTCTCCTATGTGCTGAATGCCACCGTTTACAGTGTATGAAAAGGGTACTATGCCTAGAGGTGTTAAGACATGCTATTTGCTTCATGCAATTACCCTTTCAGCCTCTGCACTGTACTGCACACAAAGGCATGTGCTATACTTATTTAACCAGTCTCCTCACAGTAAGTCCTTCCTACCATCCAGATGGATCAAAAGAACCAATCAGCAGCACAAGAAACTCCATGTGTGCCCCAGCTATACATGTGCATGCGGAGTCAACCCTCTATCAATCCCCTCACTTAAACCCGTTCCTACCATCTATTCAGATCAAAAGAGCCATGGAGTAGCACTAGAGGCTCCATCGCTCCAGCACCACCCAACACACAGTGGTCATGTGACTGCTACCAGTCTGCATCTGCTAATCTTTCTTACATTTGCAGCATCCTGGGTGTCCCATCACTAGGCCTGGGCGGTGAACTTCGCTCAGTTCGCAGAGTTTCAGCAAAGTTTTTTCCCCGCTCGCGCTCGCGAACGGTAAGTTGTCGTGCGTGAGCTGCCGCTCGGGTAGAATTTCTACCCGAGCAGCAGGAAGATCAGTGCGAACGGTAGTTCGCACTGCAGTCCGCCACTTGCAGAACTCCGCAGAGTTTTTTTGTCACTCTGCGGAGTTCCGGGTAGCGAAACTCCGCGAACTCCGCCCAGGCTTGCCCATCACCCTGATGTTCAAAGACAGTATTCTTAGTATTTTGCATTGAGCAGCGCCCTCAGGGGAGAACCTGTGGGCAATGCAAAATTACAACTTTTCACCCCTTTGTAAAATACTTGGGGAATTTTTAAATTTACCCAAAATAATCCCACTGGAGTGTTTTAAGGAAAGTTGCCTTGCACACATTCATTAAACAGTCTGCTTCCCTGAGGCTGCACCTGAAGACAAGAAACTCAAACAAACTGTGAAGAAAAGGATATCACCGGTTTGTCATCATAGGGTCAGACCCTATCCCTTTGCTAAGTCATTCAGTCCATATGCCTTCCATATAGTGCATCACTCCACATGCCCATTCTTATACTTAGACTGTAAAATCACTATTCCCATACTTCTAACACAAGCAATCTCTTTCACATACAACTTGCCAAAACATATACATCACAAACATTCCAAATCATGCTCATCAGAGAACACTCTGAAGTCACACTTCATAGCTGACATGACATAACACAGCCTGGATGCACAGAAACATGCTTCAACTAAAGCTCCATTCACTTCCTTGACATCTTCATCTCTGCAGGCTACAACATCCAATACATAGACTGCACTCGCAAAACAGGTGGAGGGATTCAGTCATTCAGAAATCTTGCTGGCATTCCACACATAAGCTGATGCAGGGAATGCTTGCGATTTGTCTAACCACTGGCAATCATTTGGGGTAGTATACCAACCCATCGTTCTTTTGCTCACTATGCCACCTCAGTTTGGACCCAACCATTTGCAAATCAGCCTTGACCCTGCTCCTCATAAGAGCAGTCTAGCCCGAACTGTCAGGCCAGGTACTCACCGAACTGGACCACAAGGAACCTAGGGCCACTTTCGCCCTTATAATGGCTTATCAGCCGGGTATAGCTTGGTTCCAGTGGCACAGTGAGCACGGGACCCATGTCTGAGCATACTCTTTCCACGCAGGGTGTTACATCAAACTCACTAATGGTGTTGGAAGGAACACTTACAATTTGTCTAACCACTGGCAATCACTTGGGGTAGCGCCCCAACTCATCGTTCTTTTGCTCGCCATGCCACCTCAGTTTGGACCCAGCCATATCCAAATCAGTCATGATCCTGCTCCAGTAGGAACAGTCCAGCCCGAACTGCCAAAACAGATCCTCTCTGAATCGGAACACAAGCAGCCCAAGACCTGTTGGGTGCATTGTTCTACACAGACTGTGCACCGAAAGAACACATTTTCAGAACACCAGTTCCACATTGTGCCTGTTTTCCTTACTGAAGAATATGGAATACTACCTTCCAGAGCTGATTTCACAGCAATAGTGTAGGCCATGGTGCCAATAGTGCAGGACAAAAGATGTAACACTCTGCCTCCCAAATTTCACCTTGTAACCTTAAAAAACACACCCTGCATACTGCGACACATCTAATCAAGGATCAACAAAAGGTTTGGCTACATCATTGTAGGAAGCTGGCTTTGTATATACTATACCGAAGTATGGTATAGTGTGCACAGAATCCAGTGAAACCTCAAAGGTAGGCAGAGAATTTTCAAAGAAAAGCAGTCAATGCAGCCCTATGGGAAATTAAGTTATCGGTTTACAGGTAAGTACTTGTTTGTGGGAGTTGGGTTTCTGGGGTTAGGCCCAGGGTTCCCCCCAGGGTCGAGGATGCACTCTCAAAGCACCCTCAGCGGCGCTAGGGCGGCTGGGTGCAGAGTGCTGAGGCCCAATGTTATCCAATAGCGCATAGGGGGCCTCCGGTTGGTGGTTGCTCACGAGCAGGCCGCAAGGTTGTGGGAGCAAAGCTCCTGGTGTTAGGCTCAGGGCAAAGGGGATCCAAGTTTGCACACAAAGTGCATTCGCAGCGGCACAGGGGCGGCTGGATGTAGGGGGGTATTTTGACTTCGGGTGCCCTGTTGATTTCAATTGGGATTCTCCGGTTGCAACAAACACTGCAGGCTCGGGGACGAAGATCTTCTGGAGGTGACCACCAGTTGGAGAGGTAGGTTGGGATGCCTGGGATGCTGGGACACCGTCGGTTGGGTCACCAAGGCCGTGGGACGTCGGGTGCAGGGGTGTCTTTAGGCGTCGGGTTTTTCTTACCAGCTCCGGTCGGGGGATCCTCCAGAAAGGGGCTGCAGGCATTGATTTGAGATTCGAGGCAGGTCAGAGATCACCAAATCTCAGATCAGGATCGACGGGGAGACCTCCTCGTGGTGTTGGGCCACTCGGGCCGTGGGCGTTGGGTGCAGAGTGGTGCAGAGTCGCGGATTTGGCCAGAGTCTGTGGTTGAGCAAAACCGGTGCTCATGGGAAACAAAGTCTTGGTTTGGGAAGGCAGGGCAGGTCCTCCAGGTTCTTGAGGGCTGCTGGCTGCAGAACACGCCAGGATTTCGCTGGAGCATATTCGAGGTGGGGACAGGCCGGTAGGGCTGGCGCCAAGTCAGTGGGCGTCCTCCTCTTCTTAGTTCAGGACGGCTTCTTCGGTCCTTCTTCTTCGCTCTCCTTGTCTGAGGAGGCAAGGTTCAGGGTTGCCCTTAAATACTAAATTTAGGGACGTTATAGGTAGGTACAGTTCGGGACCAATGGGTTCCTTCCTTGGGGTGGGTGCACCCCCTATTATGCCACCCTCCAGTGGGAGGGGGGCATATGCCTCACTCGGGTTGGCTGGGTCCCCCCATCTGCAAGATGGCGGGGACTGAGAGTTGTGCTTCACCTCGCCTCCCCCACCTGAGGGGTGGGGTTGGCAAAGGTGGGCACACCTCTTCTCCGAACTTGGTTTTCCCGCCGAATCTCCGGCCCAAAGTGGGGGTCAGAACCGGTGGGGGCCAGTTGCTGGGAGCAGCAAATGGCTGGGGTAGCTCACAAATGCGGCAAGCCTTTGAACCTTACCCTTCGTGGACCCTGCCCTTCCTGGAGGAGGAGGCTTGGCACCTCGTCCCAGGATGTGCATTGTTTCAGGACCCCGAGAGTGGCAGGCTCTCGATCCAGGGGTCCAGAAACATGTCTGGTGGTGGCAGCAGGCGAGCGGCCACTCAGCCAGGACACTAGACTTAGGTCGTTTTTCATGGGCCATCTCTAAGATGCCGTCTGAGTGCAATTTTCATTAAATCCCATACTGGCATCAGTGTGGGTTTAATGTGCTGAGAAGTTTGTTACCAAACTTCCCAGTTTTCAGTAAAGCCATTATGGTGCTGTGGCATTCTTAATGACATTATGGTGCTGTGGCATTCTTAATGACAAACTCCCAGTACCATATACTCTTAAAGGCATTACTACACTTACAATGTCTAAGAATTGGCTACGACACTGTAGGGGTACAGGGCTCATGCACCTGTACCCTCACCACTGGTATAGTGCACCCAGCTAGAGGGGTGGCTCACCTGTGCCAGGTCAGTGGTTTGTAGGCATGCCACACAGGGATGTGTGCCATGTCGACTCTTCACTTTGTTCTGCACCAAAACACGCAACCTGCAATGGCAGTGTGTGTGTGTGTAAAGGTACAGGGCCTCTAAGGGTGGCACAATAAGTGCTGCAGCCCTTAGAGGCCTTCCCTGGTCACAGTACCCTTGGTACCTATGGGACGTTTTACAAGGGACTTACATGTGGCAGAGAGTTGCCAATTGGGTTTTGCAACAGTACGATTTAGGGAAAGAACATAGGCCCTGGGTACCTGGTTGGCAGGAACCCAGGGCACAGTCAGTCAAAGTACATCAACAGTTTGGCAAAAAGTGGGGGCAACCATGCAAAAAGGGGCACTTTCCTACAGTCATCAAAATACTGAAGGAACTATACTGGCTTCCCCTCCAGGCGCTCATTATATTCAAAACCAGCTACATCACCTACAGGCCTTCTGAAACAGTATCCTAACACACATGACCAAGAAACTAACCACCTCCTATGGCAATCACAACACCTAGTACCATGACATTGCCTGACCAAAGACAAGTAGATGCAGTATAGAGAAAAAACAGAAGGTAGGCCTTCTCCATTCATGCTAACAAAATCTATATCAAGGTAGCCACTGATCTCTCTACAGCTCTGACACTTTTGCAATTCAGGTACAAATTGAAGATTTATTCAATTATCATTACTTCATGACACTCTAGAAACGGCCTGTCTCCTGCCTCATGAATACCTGTATCATTCATTGGACTGTTGCGCCTGTTCAGTGCTCTTTTGCTTCCCAGCTAGAGATCCAGTGAACAAATTGTTTGCATTTTGGCCTTGTACTTTCCATCTGATTGGGTCAAATTGGCCTACCCTATCCACTGGTCATAAAGTAATTGCAAAATCTTAGGGTACTACTCTAATTTGAAATGCCACTATTAACGGGAATTCTCCACATCTACCATTACCTCCACCTTCATGCACAGTACTACTGGTCAAAACCATTAACAAACTCATTTAAACTAGATTTTGTTGAACAAATCTTGTAAACATGCATTTCCATTCTGAAGGGAAATTCCAAGCAATTCATAAAAATGTGTCAGTGGCATAATATTCTGGCAGGGTTTAAATGGAAAGCTTCAGGGGGAGACCTCATCTGGGATTTTGGCAAAGAGATTCAGGCTGCTGAATCCTAGCGTGTTTGGAACTCCTTGTGTTCAAGCAGACATGATTTTTGTAAGATGTGCTCATCTGCTTACATTCATAATGGGCTCTTCCAATGATAGTTGGCCCTGTTGAAGATAGTTATCAGTACGCCCATGAAAGAGCGCAATCTACACATGAGAAATGGCAAGACCTTCATATATCAGATATTCCAACAGGGATCTGGGAACTGAGTTTGCTAGCTCTGTAACTTCAGATGGCATTTCCAAGTAGACCTTGGAAGGAGCACAGACACCGCAGATGGATGAGCCTAAATAGGCATTTTCTACAGATAAACATCTTTATTGAAAGGGGGACAGGAAGTGAAGACTTTGACTCCAGACCATGATCAGGACGGGCCTATTCGGGGACTGCTTTTTCCAGCCTTGGGCGAGATGAGGTCTTGTTTCGCATTGGGTTAGCCACTTGTCTTTTTTCAGATCTCCAGTAGATGTTTATGCATTTCCATTGCAAATTACAGTTTAGTTTCGATATTCTGACTGGTCTAGGAGCGATGTTCTTCACCCTAGACAGCATCTATAAATTTATGAGCTTTACGCCACATATCCCCTCAATCCCTGCTAAGTCATACAGAGATAAAAATCAGTATGGGTAAGCTGCCATTTGGTAAGCATCTGTAAAGGTTGTCTCTTATGTTTGAGGTTTGGAAACTAACAAGTGATCAGATTCTACTTGTTTGTTATGTCACTGTTACAGATGGACACAAAATGCTCTTATGTTTGAAAACAAGTTTGCAATTTCAGTTTTGTTCCTTGTAAACTATTTATGGCATCTAAACACGCTTTAACCTTGCTTATCAAGGTGCATTATTTTTTAGAATGTTTTATCTTTTGTTTCCTTCTAGCCTCTAAAGAAAGCACTGAGGGTGATGGGGGCACCAAATCTGATACCTGATCACCTAGATTGCGGACTTAGCTACAGTGTTATTTGCTACTTGAAGAAACTCGGCCAGCAGGTAATTTTGCTTTCACACTAAAATTAGCTGTCAAACATACTTCAGTGTGTTGTTATGTACGGTTCGTTATTAAAGATGTTATTTTTAGTTTTTGCCAGAGTTTTCATAATATGGCTGTTAATTTTGAAATGTATTTAGTACTTGTGTTTGTGGCATTTAGTAGCATGTCTAACATAGATTGTGTTCCTCTATTTGATAGTGGTCATCTAGGTGTTTTGAACTAAAGTTTGTCGTCTTTATGTATGTATTTTTTATATGTGAGCACCAGTTTTTGTGACACTTTCAGCAAAGCCACTTCATACCTATTTCAAAAGCTTTTTCCATATTTGGGTGTTCCAAAGTTGAGGCCATAATACTAAATACATTATCTGATAGAGACTTCTAGCTGCAGATTCCTTGCCTTTGACTTTCCCATGCGTCAGGCTGGATCCCAGAAACTTTTGCTGAGCAATACCCCATGCACGCGCCGTCGCGTGACTCTATTCGGCTCCACGTGACGTCAT
Source organism: Calotriton arnoldi (assembly GCA_963921515.1). Classification (NCBI taxonomy): domain Eukaryota; kingdom Metazoa; phylum Chordata; class Amphibia; order Caudata; family Salamandridae; genus Calotriton; species Calotriton arnoldi. Next base: position 2,246,169 of record CAWUFW010001516.1, read on the forward strand.
CGGCAGCGTCGGTTATGACATTGCGGTGCCTATATAGGCGCCACCCAGGCGCGCGGACGTCAGTTCTTTTCTTTCTGCGCCAGTTAAGCGCCCATCCGAGAAGAGCTACCCCTCTGTCGCTTTTTGACAGGTTTTTTTCTCAACTTTTGTCGAATTCGGAAATTTTTTCCACTTCGTGTGCGAGGGATGTCTTCGAGGAAGACAGGTTTCAAGCCGTGCGGTGCCTGCCACCGCATGATCTCGGTAACCGATCCTCACCTCGTTCGCCTTTGGTGTCTCGAGCGCGACCACGAGTCGAAGTCGTGCTCGGACTGCTGGGCCATGGCTTTGAAGGCCTTGAGAGAGCGGGCGATGAAGCTCCTCGAGGCCCGGCACTCAACACCGTCAAGCGAGACTCGGTGGAGGTCCTGGTCCCAATCGAAGAAGAGGAGGTGGCGGGATCGCTCCCGGAGCCCTAAGTACTCTTCCTCCCACTCGAGGTCTTCGGGACGCTCGGGAAGAGGCATAAAAAGAAGAAGTCTAAGAGTACTTTATCTTCTCCTCGGCTGTCGTCTGTCGACGAGAGAGGGAGGGAGCACCGATGCTATATGCATAGTTCCGCGGAGCCAGGGTCGACTTCGCGCCTCCCACCCTTTCCGGTAGCCGGAGCGAACCCCGCTCAAATAAAAGAGTTTTACGAGGCCATGCGCCGCGTATTTGAGCGGGCCAAACCCACTGGTGAGCCCTCGGGCCCCGTGGAGTCGGCAGGCGCCCCATCGGGTTCAACACGGTCGGCTCCACCCACAGCGCTGGTGGGGCCTCATGGATCCGATCCCGGATCCGGGTGGACGCTGGTCGTGCCAACGTGACCTCCTCCGGGGTCGGACCCAAAGTCGGAGTCTGCGGCGCCACTGGTGCCCACCGGCAGCGCCAGCCTCATTCTCATACCCAACGACATGGAGCCGGAATGGATTCCAGCGCCCAGGGGTTCTATATTGTCGCCTGAGCACTTTGAAGATGTGCTAGGCTAAGGAGAGGAATGGGAGGGATCTATGGACCCTCTGGAACACCAGGATGACTCTGCAGAGTCTTTGGGCTGGTATGGGAAACTTGCGGAAGCCAGGGGACTGGACACTTCTTCAAATACTGGCATGCTATCTCCACCAACAGTGGCTACGGAGGAGGGGGCATCCTATGCCATGATGGTTAAAAGGGCAACTGAAGTCCTTGGACTAGAGCTGCCTCAGTGCAGGTCAGGGCTTATCTCCTGACCGGAGCTTCCACTTCCGAACCCCATTTGCCCTTTAATGAAGCACTGACAGACGTCCTACTAGGCAGGTGGTCCAAGCCTAGCACAGGGGCTCCTGTGATTAGGACGATTGCACGCCGCCATCGCCCAGCCCTGGGCAATCCGAAGTTCCTCAGCCAACATCCCACCCCTGAAAGTTTGGTGGTCCTGGCCTCTACTTCCCAGGGCGCGTTCCCTTGTGCCCCTCCGGATAGGGAATCCAAGAGGTTGGACTCATTTGGGCAGAAGTTGTTTTCTTCCTCCAGCCTGGCATTGTGGTTGGTGAATACCACATGCTTACTGGGCCGTTTTTCCCACTCCCTTTGGGAGACATTGCGCAAGTGTTGCTACAAGTCCCGGAGGAGGCCCGGGCTGTGCTCTCCCAAGCAGTCAAAGATGGGAGAGATGCAGCAAAATTCACCATTCGGTGTTGACTAGATATGACGGATTCCCTGGGCAGATCGATTTCAACAACAGTGGCCTTGAGGCGCCACGCCTGGCTAAGAACAACTGGCTTCTCAGGCGATGTCTAGTCCAATCTGATGGACATGCCTTTTGATGGAGCCCGTCTTTTTGGAGAAAAGGCAGAGTCGGCCCTGGTCAGGTTCAAGGACTCTCAAGCTACGGCCAGATCCTTGGGCCTTCCTCCACCCCTCGTGGCCAGTATTCCTTTCGCCCCTTTTGTGGCAAAGAAAGGCTGTGAGAAAGTGCCCTCTTTCTGCATCCTTGCCTCCACTTTTGCTGAATTGCTGATGTGCTTTGACTGAGTGTGCCCTGGGATCCTGCTAATCAGGTACCCAGGGCCTATATTCTTTCCCTAAAACTGCATTGAAGCCTAAACCCAATTGGTATCTCTGGCCACAGGTCAGCCCCTGGTAAATGGCACTGTGACCAGAGAAGGCCTCTAAGGGCTGCAGCACTTATTGTGCCACCCTTAGAGGTCCTGTACCATTGCACTCACACACTGCCTTTGCAGGCTGCGTGTTTTGGTGCAGAACAAAGTGAAGAGTCGACATGGCACACATCCCTGTGTGCCATGCCTACAACCCACTGCCCTGGCATAGATCAGTCACCCCTCTAGCTGGGTGCACTATACCAGTGGTGAGGGTACAGGTGCATGAGCCCTGTACCCCTACAGTGTCTAAGTCCATTCTTAGACATTGTAAGTGCAGTGCTGCCATTAAGAGTAGATGGTGCTGGGAGTTTGTCATTACGAACTCCACAGCCCCATAATGGCTACACTGAAAACTGAGAAGTTTGGTATCAAACTTCTGAGCACATTAAACCCACACTGATGCCAGTGTGGGATTTAAAGCACAATGCACACAGAGGGCATTTTAGAGATGCCCCCTGAAAACTAACCTACCACTAGTGTCCCGGATGATTGGCTGCTTTCAGCTGCCACCACCAGACATGTTTCTGGAGCCCTGGGTCGAGAGCCTGCTGCTCTCTGGGGCCTGAAACAGTGCACATCCTGGGACGAGGTGCCAAGCCTCCTCCCCCAGGATGGGGAGGGTTCACGAAGGGGAAGCTTGCCGCCTTTGTGAGCTTCCCCAGGCCACTTGCTGCTCTCAGCAACTGGTCCCCACTGGTTCTGACCCCCCACTTTAGGCGGGAGAACCGGCAGGAAAAACAAGTGAGGAAGAGAGGTGTGCCCACCTCTGCCAACTTCACCCCTCAGGTGGGGGAGGCGAGGTGAAGCACAACTCTCAGTCCCCGCCATCTTGCTTATGCCCCCCTTCCACTGGAGGGTGGCATAATAGGGGGTGTACCCACCCCAGGGAAGAGACCCATTGGTCTCAACCTTTTTACCTACCTGTAACGCACCTAAATCTAGTATTTAGGGGCAACCCTGAACCTTGCTTCCTCAGACAAGAAGAAACTACAAGAAGAAGAAGGACCAAACAGCCGTGCAGAAGCTAACAAGAGGAAGACGCCCACTGACTTGGCCCCAGCCCTACCGGCCTGTCTCCACCTCGAACCTGCTCCTGCGAAATCCCGGTGTGTCCTGCAGCCAGCAATCTCGAAAACCCTGGAGGACCTGCCTGCCTTCAACCTCAAAGACTGTGTCTCCCGTGAACACCGGCTTTGTTCATCTGCAACCTCTGGTTCTGGCCGGACACCGCGGATCCGCCCCACTCTGCACCCGCCGTCCACGGCCTGAGCTCGAATGGGCAAACACCACGAGGAGGTCCCCCCGATGATCCTAACTCGAGATCCAGCTACCCCTGACCTGCCTCAAGCCTTCAGCCGACGCCTGCAGCCTAAATCCGGAAGGTCCCCCCAACCGTGACCAGGAGCTGGTAAGAAGATCCGACCCCAAAAGGCACCCCTGCACCAGACGCCCCACGGCCTTGGGTGGCCAAACCGATGGTGCCTAACCACCCCCTAACTTCCCAACATACCTCTCGAAGTGCTGGTCGCAACCAGAAGACCTTCGTCCCCAAGCCTGCAGTGCCTTTGCAAACCGGAGGTTCCCCATTGCAAACAACAGGGCGCCCGACGTCGAAACAGCACCCTGCACCCGGCTGCCCTAGTGCCGCTGAGGGTGCACCTTTGGTGCTACTTTGTTTCCCCATTTGCCCTGAGCTAAAGTCTAGGAGCTTTGCTCCCACAACCAAGTGCCCTGCTCGTCAGCAGCTCCCAACCGGAGGCCCCCTATCCCCCATTGGATAACATTCGGCCTCAGCACTCTGCACCCGGCCGCCCTAGTGCCGCTGAGGGTGTAACTAGAGTGCATCCTTGACCCTGGGGGACCCCGAGTCTACCCCCAGAACCTCAACTCCCATAACCAAATACTTACCTTATAACCGATAACACTATTTTGAAAACCTAAAGAAATTCTTTAAAATTGTACTGTTTAACAAAAACGATTTTACTTACCTGTTTACAGGAAATGTCCCAGAGTAGTATCCAGGTATACTACTCTGTGTAAGAAAAGTAATCTCAAAAGTAACTTACCTGTAACTTTACTGAAAAGCCCATTCAAAGTATATGTATTGTATTCTGAAAAGCATTGCATTATCAGTGACACTACTGTAATCAAATCAAAGTACATTTACAATTGCAATCAAACTGTGTTACAATCTGTATATTTACTGCAGAGTACTTATCACTTACCTGTGCCAGGCTTGCTTGGTTCTAGGAAATAAAATAACTAAAAGAATATTTTTATACAAAAACAATTGGTCTGAAGTTCAGTCTTTGAGTGTGTGAATTCATTTGCTGAGTGTGTACAACAAATGCTTAACACTGTCCTCTGATACTGTCTTACTGCTCAACCACACTACCACAAATAGAGAGTGAGGTGCTATCCAACTTTACCTCTGCCTACCTTTGGGGTTCCACTGGACTCTGTGCACACTATACCTCACTTTGGTATAGTATATACAGAGCCAGCTTCCTACATTGGTGGATCAGCAGTGGGATATACAACTTTGCATTTGTTGGACTACTTGGTTACCACCTGCTCACATGACAGAACTCTTAAATTGACCTTAGAATTCTGATTTTTCAAATTGGCATTTTTTTTGTCCCTGTAGAATTTTAGAAAAATAAAAAGTCACTGTAGCTAGGGTTAGAGGGGTTAGACGTTTTAACAATGTCTCAAAACAAGAACCCAGCTGTTAGTGAAAATAACCACAATGTCATAGAGGACATGGGTGAGGAGCTTGACCTCACCCCCTACCTTCACTTGGCTTTCAAGGAGGTAAGGTCCCTATGCAAAATTAAAAACATAACCATGGGGTACCATCCCACCAAACAAAAGCTCCAGGAGCTGTTGGCTGGGTATGCTAAGGACCACCCATCTGAAACTGGTGAAGACCAGACAGATGAGGAAGAAGAGGGTAAGGATGACCAGGCAGATCAACCTCCCCCACTTCTTAGGGAGAAAAGGGCCCCAGTGGCCCTGACTCCAACAATCAACCTCTCCGTACCTGGATCCCACACAGGTGGATCAAGTACCACTGAGGACATTGAGGACAGCCTCAATGAGGAGGACAGCCTTTTAGCAAGGTTGACCAAAAGACTGGATCTAGAGACCAGGTTGCTGGCTCTAGAAAGAGAGAGAGAGCAGAGATGGGCCTAGCACCCATCAATAGTGGCAGGATAAGGATAAGGATAAAGAGCAATCTTATGATCCTAAAATCCCCAAAGGGATTGTCCCTAAATATGAGGAGAGTGATGATATCACAAAATGGTTCACAGCCTTTGAGAGGGCTTGTGAAATGAGAAAAGTGAAAAAGTCACACTGGGGGGCACTCCTTTGGGAACTGTTCTCTGGTAACTGCAGAGACAGACTCCTGACCCTTTCTGGGGCAGATGCTGGGTCTTATGACCTCATGAAGAGAACTCTGATTGAGGGATTTGGACTCACAACTGAGGAATATAGAATTAGATTCAGGGGGGGCGCACAAAACCCAAAACCAATCCTGGATTGACTTCGTAGACTACTCAGTTAAAACACTAGATGGTTTGTTAACTGGACACAATGTGCATGATTTCAATGGACTTTACAATCTGTTTATTAAAGAACATATTTTAAGTAATTGCACTAATGAAAAGTTACATCAGCAGTTGGTAGACCTAGGTCTAATTTCTCCCCAAGAATTGGGAAAGAAGGCAGAACACTGGGTCAAGACAAGGGTGACATAAACAACCACTGGGGGTGACCAAAAGAAAGGGGTTACAAAACCTCCCCAGGTGAAAGGCAGTGAGAATCCCCAAGATAAAAAGCCTGAGTCTTCAAAAGGGCCCCAAAAACCTACACCGGGGGGGATGGGTCCCAAAACTCTTCCCAGTCCAATAATAGGTACAGGGGAAAGAACTTTGATCCTTTAAAGGCCTGGTGTAACAACTGTAAGAAGTTGGGACACTTAACTGGAGATGCTGCTTGCCCAAACAAGAAGGCCCCTAGTCCTACTACAGCTACTCGTGGTGTAGCAAGCCTCCAGATGGGATCAACAGTGTGCCAAGAGCAAATCGGTTTGCACACTGAAGCAGTTCTAGTTTCAGAAGGGGAAGCTGAGTTTGCCACTGTAGCTGTGTGGCCACCCAAATTAAAGCAGTACAATACCCTTGGATTAATGGAACTAGGATAGAAGCTCTGAGGGATACAGGTGCCAGTGTCACTATGGTGAGAGATACACTAGTTTCCCCTGAGCAATACTTGATTGGGAGAACTTATCCAGTCACCAATGCTGACAGTGTTACCACTAACCATGCAATGGCTATGGTGACATTAGACGGGGGGGTTACTGGCCTGAAACAGGTAGTGGTTTCTCCAAAGCTACCAGCTGCATGTCTGCTTGGCAATGACCTGGAAACCTCAGCATGTGCTGAGGTTGAACTAAAAACCCATGCAGCAATGCTGGATATCCCTGAATTGGTGTGTGTAAAAACAAGAGCACAGAGCAGAAAATAGTGTGAAAAAGAAGTGTTGGAGCCTGAAAGTATGGCCCAAACTTCCAAGAGAAAAGGTAAGAAGACTGGGGAACCAGCTTCTGTACAGCAAAAAGATCAGGACCCCTCTCCTCAGGGAGAGGACTTGGACACCCCAGAGAGAACTGAGCCCATGGAGCTTGACCCTTACCAGGTTGAACTCTTGGGCCCAGGGGGGCCCTCTAGGGAAGAGCTGTGCCTTGGACAGCAGGACTGTCCAACTCTTGAAAGCCTGAGGCAGGAAGCTGCTACACAGGAAAAGGGAGATGTCAGTGGTACCCACAGAGTTTATTGGGAAGAGGGACTACAGTACACTGAGGCCAGAGACCCCAAACCTGGAGCAACTAGGAGAGTGCGAGTGCTTCAGAAGTACAGGGAGTTCCTCCTAACGTTAGCTCATGACATCCCTCTAGCTGGGCATCTGGGCCAAACCAAAACCTGGGAAAGGCTAGTTAGCCACTTTTACTGGCCCCAGATGACTCAGAAGGTGAAGGAGTTTGTGTAACCTGTGTAACCTGTCAAGCCAGTGGCAAGGCAGGTAACCACCCAAAGGCCCCCTTAATTCCACTACCAGTGGTTGGGGTTCCCTTTGAAAGGGTAGGTGTGGACATAGTGGGTCCACTTGAACCTCCCACAGCATCAGGAAACAAATTCATTCTAGTGGTAGTGGATCATGCCACTAGGTATCCTGAGGCAATTCCCCATAGGACTACTACAGCTCCTGCAGTAGCCAAGGCCCTCATTGGTGTCTTCACCAGAGTATGATTTCCTAAGGAGGTGGTTTCAGACAGAGGTTCCAACTTCATGTCTGCTTACCTAAAACACATGTGGAAAGAGTGTGGAGTGCAGTACAAGTTTACTACACCCTATCACCCACAAACCAATGGCCTTGTTGAGAGATTCAACAAGACATTGAAAAGCATGATTATGGGTCTCCCTGAAAAACTCAAAAGGAGATGGGATGTCCTCTTACCATGCCTGCTTTTCGCTTACAGAGAGGTGCCACGAAGGGAGTAGGGTTTTCCCTAAGGACAAGGACACTCCAGGACAGATGGAGTGGCCCTTACCCGATCCTAGAAAAAAAGAGTGAGGTCACCTACTTGGTTGACCTGGGCACAAGCAGGACACCCAAAAGGGTTATCCATGTGAACCGCCTGAAGCTCTTTCATGACAGGGCTGACATCACCATGCTGATGGTGACTGATGAGGATCAGGAGAGAGAGAGTGAACTTATCCAGTATTGGGGTATCTTTCATAGATTCACATGCTTAGAATCATCCCCGCCGACGAGGTGGGAGTCTCACGGTACAATAAAATATATACATAATAGTCATAAAAAACATTACACAATAGGCTACTATGGACAGTAAAGTCACTACATTAGCCTATCTTAGTCCTTTTGCAAAAAGAACCAAACTTGGAACACAGCCAATCAGGCTGCAGCACCCTCTTAGAACACTCCACAGAGAGGCAAACCCTCAGATTTTCTACCGCACGACGTGTGACAGGGAGTCTCCCTGAGCTCTGCTCAGTTTTTTCTTCACCTTTGGTTGAACTTTGTGAGTAGCTATGTCTGATTCTTCAAAGAAAAGCTTGTTTTTGCCTTGTTCTTCAAGTGGGAAGAAGTGACTACATTTTGAGGATCTCCACAAGCAATGTATTTATTGTCTTTACCCAGCTCACAAGGTTAAAGACTGCAGGATTTGTAGAACCTTTCCTGCCAAGACTTTGAAGGACAGAGAAGGAAGATTGCTGGTTTGGCTGGAAAAGTTGAAAACTACATCTGATGTCGTTTCAGGAGATGATGGCAGTATTAGTCCTCAGGTGTCCACCCCTCTAACCAAGAAGAGGGATAGATCTGATGATCCCCCTGAGCGACAGAGTAAGACCTTGAAGAAGCCTCACTCTGAGACTGGTCACTCTTCCTCTAGAAAAGAGAAGCTTTCATTCTCTTCAGAGGAAAAATCTGGTGAAAAAGGGAGAATTTCAATGAAAACTGCCTCAAAACTGCAAAAAACTCATTCTGAGACTATCAGGATTCCTTCGACGTCGAAGAAACTACCGTCGTCGACGAAATCTCCTCAGACGGTGAGTGCTTCCTCCTCGTTGGTTACATTGCCTGCTTCGTCGCCGTCGACGATACCAGTGACGACGACTAGTCATTTCTCGTCGACGCCTACTTCGTCAACGACGAGACACCTGCCGTCGACGCTGCCGCCGTCGACGACGATTCAACTCCTGTCGACGGGCCCACCGTCGACAATCCCGTCGACGAGTCTACCTTCGACGACGATTCAATTCCCGTTTACGAGTCCACCGTCGATGACAACAGTGGCCTCGACGAAGACAGCATCGTCGACGATGGTTTTTCCGTCGACGACGTCGATGATGACAACGTCGACGGTAGCTTCTGTTATGGCTATTTCTGCTGGAACTGACTCACCATCCATGTACATCTCGTCGACGCTGAAGCGTAAGAGACCTACATCATTACAGGTTACACCAGTTTTGACATCAAAACTATCGTCGACGTTCCCATCAAGAAACTATTTTCAGGACGTTTCACATATTTCGCCCTTGCCTCCTAGTCACTATCTTGAGGAGTCAGAGGATGATGAACTTTTTAGCCCAGCACGCAATCCTTCCCAACTCAGGATCAAATATCAGGATGAAGAAGATGAGGAAGTGTACTATGAGCCTTGTGAGTCACTACAAGGTCCTCAAGAGACTTCTTTCCAGCAAGAACCTGTGGTGCAAATGCCTATTGCCTTGGTGCAAGACCTGAGGGCTATGTTAAGGGACTATCATGCACGTTTTCCACCAGCAGCGCCTGTTCCAACATAATCTACTACGCCTCCTGTTTTGCAGATCGCAGGTCCGTCTGTCCCTGTTGATGAACCTCAGGATGTTTTACCTGCGCAGCATTTAGTACAGGATGATGATGACGATACTGTCGCAGAGGATGGGGAACTACCAAATTCGCCCACGACTGTGGATGAATGGGATGAATACTTGATTCCTACGCCATCTTCGCCAGTTCCTCAGGCAGTAGATTCCCCTCCTGAAGATATTGGAGGTTTTCACGCAATTATGGAGAGGGCAGCAACCCGGTTTCATCTTCCTGTATCTGTGAAACAAACAGATTGTTTCCTTTACGATTTTAAAGACCAGAGTAGGAAGTCCGCCCGTTCTATCCCGATTATAGATCATATCTGGGAAGAAGGTACTAAAATAATGAAAAATCCATTTTCAGTGTCTGCGATTCTACCTAGAATCGATAAAAAATACAAAGCACCAGATAATGCTCCTGCTTGCCTATCCGGTCATCCTAGACCGGACTCCGTTATTTCGCAGGCTGCTCAACGTAAGTCTCGGAATCCATCCATTCCTGTTACAGCACCGCCGGATAAGGATGGGAGGCGCCTTGATAACATCGGTAAGCGATTCACCACCATGGCGGGTGCTTCAGTTCGTGCCACAAACTCCCTGGCGATTCTAGGGAGATATGACCGCCAACTATGGTCGGACATTGCTCCATATCTCGATTACTTGCCTGATGACAAGAAGCAGGAGGCAAGAAAAATTCTCCTTGAAGGAGAAAGGGCTGCATCCGATGTAATTGATATATCTATGGACTTAGCCTCCTTAGGTTTTCGTCAACTAGCTGGAGCGGCAGTCCTCAGACGTCAGGGGTGGTTGAAATCTACCACTTTTCGACCTGAGGTCCAAACAAAGATTCTGGACATGCCATTCGATGGTGATATGCTCTTTGGCAAACATATAGATGAGGCTCTGCTAAACATCAAAAAAGATACTGACACTGCCAGAGCCCTTGGCACCTTATAATATAGGAAAACTCCTTTTCGAGGATCCAGGGGCAGAGGATCTTATTCCTTTCGTGGTGGCTATCAAAGATACCAGTCCCAAAGCTATCAGGGAAGATATAACTATCAGCAGCAGTCCTACAGAAACCCTCCAGCTGCCGCTTATAGACAGCAGAATAGAAGACGACAGCCTCAACAAGGCAGGGATTCTGCTGGAAAACAGTGACGACTTTCTAGCACCTGCAGCAGCTCTGCCACACCTTATTTTCAGGATTCCGAATGTATCCCGATATCTCAACAATTGGAAAATATTGACCACAGACAAGTGGGTCGTGGATATTATAAAATTTGGGCATACCCTGGAATTTGTCAGCATCCCTCCTCCTCATCCACCTTTAAAGAAACATCCTCCGCATCTTGCTCTTCTCAGGAAAGAAGCAAAAACCATGCTCTCGAAAGGAGTGATAGAAAGAGTGCCTCGCTCTCAGGTGGGGAAAGGGTTTTATTCCTGCTTTTTTCTAGTAAAGAAAAAGTCAGGGGAACGGAGACCTATCCTGGATTTAAGAAAGCTGAACAAGTATCTTCAAAAGAAATCCTTTCGCATGGTCACGCTTCAAGAGATCCTTCAGCTTCTGGACCATGCAGATTTCATGACAACATTGGATCTCCAGGATGCATACTTCCACATCCCCATTCACCCCAAACATCAGAAATTCCTTCGTTTCACTGTGGCAGGTCCTCATTTCCAATTCAAAGTCCTTCCCTTCGGTCTACGTTCAGCCCCGAGGGTCTTTACAAAATTCCTGGCCCCGGTGGCAGCTCACCTCAGACTTCAAGGCATACAACTTTTCCCTTATCTGGACGACTGGCTAATAAAGGCTCCTTCTTTTCAAAAGGCTTCTCGAGCAACGTCCACATGTCTTCAACTATTTCAATCCCTGGGGCTGTCCCTCAACACCGAAAAATCGGTTCTTTATCCTTCTCAAAGGATTCAATTTCTAGGGGCAGTTCTGGATACCTTCCAGGACAAGGCATTCTTGTCCAAAGAAAGGCAGTCACGTCTGATTTCTCTGGCATCAGACCTCCAAAGAAGATGGTTCGCTTCCGTGAGAATCATCAAATCATTCCTGGATATACTATCCTCAGCAATATTGTTGGTACCTCACACCCGTCTAAGGATGAGGCCGATCCAGGAGGAACTAGACAGTCTGGCTGCAGATCTCGGGGTCGTTCGACGACCTAGTGAAAATAACTCCAATTATGTGGGAAGCACTGCTTTGGTGGATGCGCTCCAAGGATGTCTCAATCAGGCTAACTTTCCTTCCTTCTGTGCCGGAGTTCATCCTGACTACAGATGCCTCCCTAGAGGGGTGGGGCGCACACCTTCAAGATCTTTGCATAAGAGAAAAGTGGTCCTCTGCGATGGCAAAAATGCATATCAATTTCCTAGAGCTTCGAGCCATTTCCTGGCGTTGCAGTCTTTTCTCCCAAGGCTTCAAGGGTCAACAGTTCTCATCAGAACCGACAACACCACTTGCATGCATTACTTAAACAAGCAAGGAGGTACCCGTTCACACATTCTGTCTCAAGAAGCTCAAAGCATTTGGGGATGGCTGCTTTCTCACAACATCACGATCAAGGTGGAACATTTGCCGGGAATTCACAACACTTTGGCGGACACTCTGAGCAGGACTTCGAAGTCCTGTCACGAATGGGAGTTGGATCAATCAGTGGTGGATCACATATTTCAAATTTGGGGCAGACCAAATCTAGATCTTTTTGCCTCCAAAATCAATCGGAAGTGCCCGTTCTTTGCCAGTTGGGAACCGGAGAAGGGCTCGTGGGGAAACACCTTCATGATGAGATGGACAGGGATCTTTGCTTACGCATTTCCCCCCTTTCCGTTGCTACCAAGACTTCTGCGCAAGCTAAAAATGGAACCATGCTGCATGATTCTCATTGCTCCGCGATGGCCGCGTCAGCATTGGTTTACAGAGCTTCTCCTATTGTCCAAACGCAGACCATACCGTCTTCCTGCAGTTCCGACCCTGTTATCAATGAGCAAGGGCCAGATTCTTCATCCTCGTCCAGTCCAATTACATCTTCATGCATGGTTTCTGGATTCACAGAATTCAAGGACATAGATTTACCTCAGGATTGTAGAGATATTCTTGCAAGGGCAAGAGCTCCTTCTACTTTAAAGACTTATGCTTTGAAATGGAAACGATTCTGTTCTTGGTGCAGTGACAAAGATATACATCCTTTACGATGTTCTCCAGATAAAGTTCTGCCTTATCTTCTTTCATTAGCTAAGTCTGGTCTTATGTTTGCATCTGTTAAGCTACATTTAGCGGCCATCTCGACCTACAGACGATCTGCAGGAGCTGCATCCCTTTGCTCTAATCACTTGATCAAACAATTTTTAAAGGGGCTTTTCAGAACCTTTCCACCCATCAACGCTCCTCCTCCAGAATGGAAGCTTAATCTGGTGTTACAACAGCTCATGAAGCATCCATTCGAGCCTGTTCACAAGGCTGACCTCAAGTACCTCTCCTGGAAAACGGCTCTTTTAGTGGCACTCACCTCTGCTCGGAGAGTCAGTGAAATTCAGGCTTTCACTATCAAACAACCTTATTTGAAATTCACCAATGATTATGTTCTCCTCAGAACTAATCCAACGTTTATTCCGAAAGTTCCTTCTGCATTCCATCTTAATGAACCTGTTATACTGCGTTCTTTCTTTCCCAATCCGTCTTCCTCTGCTGAAAGGACTTTGCATACCTTGGATGTTAAAAGATGTCTGAAATTCTATATTTCACGTACTGTGTTCATCAGAAAATCGGATCAATTGTTTATTTCTTATGGTGGTCAAAAGCCAGGAACAGCAGTTACAAAATCCACTATTGCAAGGTGGATTGCATCTACTATCCAATTCTGCCATACTAAAGCTGGGCATCCTTTATCTGTGAAACCCAAGGCTCACTCCACAAGGGCAGTGTCCTCATCTACTGCTCTTTTTGCCGGAGTACCTTTGGAGAAGATTTGCCGTGCCTCGACCTGGAAAAATGTGCACACTTTTACACGGCATTACTGTCTCGATCTGGCGACAGAAGCTGAATCGGCTGTGAGTCAAGCAGTGTTGCGAAACCTTTTTAAATAAGGTAAGCCTCTGTAAGGAGGTGATTATGTCATTACATGTTAACATATACAAGGTGTATTGTTTCTTTTCTGTTTTGATACTGTGTTTTTCATATATTATATTGTGTATATAACGCTTCCCTTATTAGGGTTAGAATGTTATATTGCAATGCTATGTTGGTATTACGAGGTATCTATTGTGTTTCTTATGGTACCCACCATCCACTATATAACTAAGGATTTTTTACTGCTAACTATTCTGATTCTAAGCATGTGAATCTATGAAAGATACCCCAATACTGGATAAGAAAACGAGTTACTTACCTGTAACTTCAGTTATCCAGTATTGGTATCTTTCATAGATTCACATGCGACTCACCCTCCTCCCCGGAGAGGCTTACCTTATTACTATTACATGCTTACCTTCACTTGTGCTATGAAAATCTGAGGGTTGGCCTCTCTGTGGAGTGTTCTAAGAGGGTGCTGCAGCCTGATTGGCTGTGTTCCAAGTTTGGTTCTTTTTGCAAAAGGACTAAGATAGGCTAATGTAGTGACTTTACTGTCCATAGTAGCCTATTGTGTAATGTTTTTTATGACTATTATGTATATATTTTATTGTACCGTGAGACTCCCACCTCGTCGGCGGGGATGATTCTAAGCATGTGAATCTATGAAAGATACCAATACTGGATAACTGAAGTTACAGGTAAGTAACTCGTTTTCCTCTCCCTGACCTCCTCTCATACAGCCCAAAAGATGGGTCAGTGGATGGAGTTGTCTTTTCAGACACCCTCTCTGCCCAACAGCAGACTGATTGCAAGCAAGTCTTGCAGCAGTATGCAAAGCTCTTTTCCTTTACCCCTGGTCAGACAAACTGGTGTACCCATGATGTGGACACTGGTGACAGTTCACCTGTCAAAAACAAAATCTATCGACAGTCTGATCAAGTCAAGGAAAGCATCAGAGCTGAAGTCAGCAAGATGCTGGAGTTAGGGGTTATTGAACCCTCTGAGAGCCCCTGGGCCAGGCCAGTGGTTCTAGTCCCCAAACCTCATCCACAGGGTGGAAAGAGAGAAATGAGGTTCTGTGTGGACTATAGAGGGCTCACCTCTGTCACCATGGCAGATGCTCACCCTATCCCAAGAGCAGATGAGTTGATAGACAAATTGGGTGCAGCCAAATTTCTATGTACCTTTGACTTAACTGCAGGGTACTGGCAAATTGGCATGGCCCCAGGAGCAAAAGAAAGGACAGCATTCTCTACACCTGATGGGCATTATCAGTTTACTGTTATGCCCTTTGGTTTAAAGAATGCCCCTGCCACCTTCCAGAGGTTGGTGAACCAAGTCCTTGCTGGATTGGAGTCCTTTAGTGCAGCTTATCTAGATGATATTGCTGTCTTTAGCTCCACCTGGCAGGATCACCTGATCCATCTTCGGAAGGTTTTAAATGCCCTGCAAACTGCAGGCCTAACTATCAAGGCATCCAAATGCCAGATAGGGCAGGGAACTGTAGTGTACTTGGGCCACCTTGTTGGTGGAGGCCAGGTACAACCCAGCCCAAGATCCAGGTCATCCTGGACTGGGCAGCTCCAACAACCCAGACCCAAGTCAGGGCATTCCTTGGCTTGACTGGGTACCACAGGAGGTTTGTGAAGGGATATGGGTCCATTGTGGCTCCCCTCACAGAACTCATCTCCAAGAAGATGCCCAAAAAGGTAAACTGGACAGTTAATTGTCAAATGGCTTTTGACACCCTGAAAGAGGCTATGTGCTCAGCGCCAATTCTCAAAGCTCCAGACTATGCCAAGCAGTTCATTGTGCAGACTGATGCCTCTGAGCTCGGGATAGGAGCGGTCCTATCCCAGACCAATGATGAAGGCCAAGACCAACCTGTTGCTTTTATAAGCAGAAGGCTTGTACCCAGAGAGCAGCGTTGGAGTGCCATTAAGAGGGAGGCCTTTGCTGTGGTTTGGTCCCTGAAGAAGCTGAGACCATACTTGTTTGGTACTCACTTCCTAGTTCAAACTGACCACAGACCTCTCAGATGGCCTATTACAAATGAAAGGTGAAAATCCTAAACTGTTGAGGTGGTCCATCTCCCTACAGGGAGTATTGGAACACAGACCTGGGACTGCCCATGCCAATGCAGATGAAATTTCCAGGTTCTTACACTTAGAAAATGAAGACGCTCTAGGGAAAGGTTAGTCTCATCCTCTTTCGTTTGGGGGGGAGGGGGGTGAGAAAGTGCCCTCTTTCTACATGGTTGCCCGCACTGAATTGCTGATGTGCTTTGACTGAGTGTGCCCTGGGCTCCTGCTAATGAGGTACCCAGGGCCTATGTTCTTTCCCTAAAACTGCATTGCAGCCTAAACCCAATTGGCATCTCTGGCCACAGGTCAGCCCCTGGTAAATGGTACCACAGGTACCCAGGGCACTGTGACCAGAGAAGGCCTCTAAGGGCTGCAGCACTTATTTTGCCACCCTTAGAGGTCCTGTACCAATACACTCACACACTGCTTTTGCAGGCTGCGTGTTTTGGTGCAGAACAAAGTGAAGAGTCGACATGGCACACATCCCTGTGTGCCATGCCTACAACCCACTGCCCTGGCATAGATCAGGCACCCCTCTAGCTGGGTGCACTATACCAGTGGTGAGGGTACAGGTGCATGAGCCCTGTACCTCTACAGTGTCTAAGTCCATTCTTAGACATTGTAAGTGCAGTCCTGCCATTAAGAGTATATGGTGCTGGGAGTTTGTCATCACGAACTCCACAGCACCATAATGGCTACACTGAAAACTGAAAAGTTTGGTATCAAACTTCTCAGCACATTAAACCCACACTGATGCCAGTGTGGGATTTAATGCAAAATGCACACAAAGGGCATCTTAGAGATGCCCCCTGAAAACTAACCTGCCACTAGTGTCCCGGCTGAGTGGCTGCTTTCAGCTGGACCCCTGGGTCGAGAGCCTGCTGCTCTCTGGGGCCTGAAACAATGCACATCCTGGGACGAGGTGCAAAGCCTCCTCCCCCAGGATGGGCAGGGTTCACGAAGGGGAAGCTTCAAAGGCTTGCCAGCTTTGTGAGCTTCCCCAGGCCACTTGCTGCTCTCAGCAACTGGTCCCCACTGATTCTGATCCCTACTTTGGGCGGGAGAACCGGCGGGAGGAAGAGAGGTGTGCCCACCTCTGCCAACTCCACCCCTCAGGTGGGGAGGCGAGGTGAAGCACAACTCTCAGTCCCCGCCATCTTGCAGATGGGGGGACTCTGCCAACCAGGGAAAGGCTTATGCCCCCTTCCCACTGGAGGGTGGCATAATAGGGGGTGTATCCACCCCAGCGAAGGGACCCATTGGTCCCAACCTTTTTACCTACCTGTAACGCCCCTAAATCTAGTATTTAGGGGCAACCCTGAACCTTGGTTCCTCAGACAAGAAGAAACTACAAGAAGAAGAAGGACCGAACAGCCGTGCAGACGCTAACAAGAGGAAGACGTCCACTGACTTGGCCCCAGCCCTACCGGCCTGTCTCCACCTCGAACCTGCTCCTGTGAAATCTCGGTGTGTCCTGCAGCCAGCAACCTCGAAAACCTCGGAGGACCTGCCTGCCTTCAACCTCAAAGACTGTGTCTCCCGTGAACACCGGATTTGTTAATCTGCAACCTCTGGTTCTGGCCGGACACTGCGGATCCGCCCCACTCTGCACCGGCTGTCCACGGCCCGAGCTCGAGTGGGCAAACACCGCGAGGAGGTCCCCCCGGCAATCCTAACCCGAGATCCGGTGACCCCTGACCTTCCTCAAGCCTCCAGCCGACGCCTGCAGCCTAAATCCAGAAGGTCCCCCCAACCGCAACCAGGAGCTGGTAAGAAGATCCAAACCCAAAAGGCACCCCGGCATCCGACGCCCCACGGCATTGGGTGGCCAAAACGGCGGTGCCTAACCAACCCCTAACTTCCCAACTTACCTCTCGAAGTGGTGGTCACACCCAGAAGACCTTCGTCCCCAAGCCTGCAGTGCCTTTGGAAACCGGAGGTTCCCCATTGCAAACAACAGGGCGCCCGACGTCAAAACAGCACCCTGCACCCGGCCGCCCTAGTGACGCTGAGGGTGCACCTTTGGTGCTACTTTGTTTCCCCATTTGCCCTTAGCTAAAGTCTAGGAGCTTTGCTCCCACAACCAAGTGGCCTGCTCGTCAGCAGCCACCAACCGGAGGCCCCTATCCCCAATTGGATAACATTGGGCCTCAGCACTCGGCCCTGCCGCCCTAGTGCTGCTGAGGGTGTAACTAGAGTGCATCCTTGACCCTGGGGGACCCCTGAGTCTACCCCAGAACCTCAACTCCCACTACCAAATACTTACCTTATAACCGATAACACTATTTTCCTCCATAGGATAACATTGACTGTTTTTCTTGGAAAAGTTTCTAAGTGTGGAGTTTGAAAACCTAAAGAAATTCTTTAAAGTTGTACTGTTTAATAAAAACGATGTTACTTACCTGTTTACAGGAAATGTCCCAGAGTAGTATCCAGGTATACTACTCTGTGTAAGAAAAGTAATCTCAAAAGTAACTTACCTGTAACTTTACTAAAAAGCCCATTCAAAGTATATGTACTGTCTTCTGAAAAGCATTGCATTATCAGTGACACTACTGTAAGCAAATCAAAGTACATTTACAATTGCAATCAAACTGTGTTACAATCTGTATATTTACTGCAAAGCACTTATCACTTACCTGTGCCAGGCTTGCTTGGTCTAGGAAATAAAATAACTAAAAGAATATTTTTATACAAAAACAGTTGGTCTGAAGTTCAGTCTTTTAAGTGTGTGAATTCATTTGCTGACTGAGTGTGTACAACAAATGCTTAACACTGTCCTCTGATACTGCCTTACTGCCCAACCACACTACCACAAATAGAGAGTGAGGTGCTATCTAACTTTACCTCTGCCTACCTTTGGGGTTCCACTGGACTCTGTGCACACTATACCTCACTTTGGTATAGTATATACAGAGCCAGCTTCCTACAAAGGTGTTTCCAGCCACGTCAGCCCTATCCCAGCCACCGTCCTGCACAGACTGCCCAAGCCGTGCAAGGACGTGGACGCGGTGCATTCCGATCCAGGAATAAAGGACAGAAGTTGTCAGCCACACTGCTTCCAACAGCCTCAGCCTCCAAGCACTCCTAGCCTGACTCTGCAGGACCACACTACTCCAGTTGGTGGAAGAATTCGTCATCATCTCCCCCACTGGAGATCCATAACATCGGACAAGTGGGTCTTGCAGATCGTCCAGGAGGGCTATTCTCTTCCTTTCTCCTCTTTTCCACCTTCCATTCTGCCAAATCAGGAACGGTTGATGGAGGATCATCTGACATTGTTCCAAGAGGAAGTTGCAGCTCTCTTAGCCAGAGGAGCTATAGAAAGGGTCCCGGTTTCAGAAGTAGACAGTGGTTGTTATTCCCGCTACTCTCTGAATCCAAAGAAGAACAAAGGGTTGCGGCCCATTTTAGATCTTCGGACCGTCAATCTTTTCCTCAAGAAGAAGTTCAAGAAGCTCACTCTAGCTCAGGTCTTGTCTGCCCTAGATCAAGAAGACTGGATGGTAGCGTTGGACCTGCTGGATGGGTATTTTCATATCCCCATCCTGCCGGGCCACAGGTGTTACTTGCGGTTCAAGGTAGGTTGCGAGCGCTTTCAGTTTACCGTGCTCCCCTTCGGCCTTACCAGTGCCCCTCGTGTGTTCACCAAGGTGATGGCGGTGGTCGCAGCTCATCTGCGCAGGTTAGGGGTGTTGAAGGCATCCTCGCCCCAGGCAGTCGTGTCCCACCTTCAGACTACGACGGACCTCCTGCATTCGCTAGGGTTCTCTATAAATGTGCCGAAGTCACACCTGACACCTTCTGAGATGCTCCCTTTCATCGGAGCAGTTCTGGACTCAGTGCAGTTTTGGGCCTATCCTCCCGAGCAGCGAGTCTAGGATATTCAGGTTATGATTCTGATAGTTTGGCCTCTATCCTGGATTTCGGTGAGACTGACTCTGAGGCTGTTGGGCCTCATAGCCTCCTGCATCCTGCAGGTGGCGTATGTGGGATCTGCAGTATGACCTGAAGTTCCAGTGGGCAGAGCATCGAGGAAATCTCACAGACATGGTCCAGATCTCGGAAGGAACTGCGAGAGATCTGCAGTGGTGGTTGGCGAACCGCGATTGAGTCAACGGCAGACCCCTCTCCTTTCCCCAACCAGAACTCACAGTAGTGACAGATGCGTCTCTTCTGGGATGGGGCGGCCATCTGGGAGAGGTGGAGAGCAGGGGACACTGGTCTCTGGCGGAGTCGGGCTCCACATAAATCTTTTGGAGCTCCAAGCGATTCAATTGAAAGCATTTCTTCCCTCTGTCAAAGGGAAGCTAGTGCAGGTGTTCGCGGACAACACCACCGCCATGTGGTACTGCAACAAGTAGGGCGGGGTGGGGTCGTGGACCCTTTGTCGAGAGGCCCTGCATCTCTGGACATGGCTGGAACAGCAGGGCATAACCTTGATAGTTCAACACCTGGCATGTTCTCTGTACGCCAGGGCGGACAAACTCAGCCGCCGATGCCTAGCGGATCACGAATGGCGTCTCCAGTCGGAGGTGGTACAAGGTCTCTTTCAGCAGTGGGGAGAACCTTGGTAAGATTTGTTCGCCTCCGAAGAGAACGCACAGTGTCAGCAGTACTGCGCGCTGGAGTTTCCAAGGCGGATATCGCTCGGCGACGCTTTTCATCGTGAGTGGAGCTCAGGCCTGCTGTTCGCCTTTCCTCCCATACCACTCCTGCCCAGGTTTCTGAAGATCCGGAACGACCGGTCCCAAGTCATCCTTGTGGCTCCGGACTAGGCAAGGAGAGTTTGGTAACCAGAGCTTCTGAGAATGAACATCGATCCTCCGATCAGGCTGCTCCTTCGGGAGGATCTTCTGTCGCAGCAGCAGGGGAGGGTCCTTCACCCGAACCTGTCAACTCTGCACCTCCATGCGAGGAGATTGATAGGCGGCAGTTGATAGCTTTTGACCTTCCTCCCGAAGTCTGTAACATTATTTTGGCAGCCAGGCAGCCC
Source organism: Calotriton arnoldi (assembly GCA_963921515.1). NCBI lineage: Eukaryota > Metazoa > Chordata > Amphibia > Caudata > Salamandridae > Calotriton > Calotriton arnoldi. Next base: position 2,266,928 of record CAWUFW010001516.1, read on the forward strand.
TCCACTAAGACGCCGTCCACTTGCCGTTGGCAGAAATTTGTTTATAATGTACAGAAAGGCCTATCGACCCTCTTTCTGCTCCTCTTTCCACTGTCCTTTTGTTTATTCTGACCCTTGCCCAACATGGCTCTGCTTAGTGAACTCTCAAGGGTCTCTCTCAAGAGTTACCTTTGTGCTCTGTCTGCTTTGTTGTGGCTGTCAACCCTCTCTCTCTTCAAATCTCCTATCGTTCATAGATTTCTAAATGGATTGGCTCATCTGTTTCCACCCACACCCTTTGTTATGCCACAGTGGGACCTTAATTTGGTCCTCACCTACCTGATGTGTGCTCCTTTTGAGCCTTTACACAATTGTCCCCTCCGGTCGGCTGTTGACCATCAAAACAGCCTTCTTAGTGGCGATTACATCGGCCCGGAGGGTGAGTGAATTACAGGCGTTATTTTGCTTGCCCCCTTATCTTTTGTCCTTTCCGGACAAAGTGGTGCTTCGCACCCGGGCATCCTTTTTGTCAAAAGTTGTGCCCCTTTCCATCTGGGTCAGTCCATTAGGTTGCCCACCTTCTTTGTTCCCCCGCATCCCTCTGAGGAAGAGGAGCGTCTCCACAGGCTGGACCCAAAAAGAGCGTTGTTGTTCTACCTTGACTGCACAAAAGAGTTCCGGGTGGACGACCAACTCTTAGTGGGGTACGTGGGAGCGAAGAAGAGAAGGGCAGTGCAGAAAAGGACTATTTCTCGCTGGGTCATTCTCTGCATCAAGATCTGTTATGCCCTGGCAAAGAAGCAGCCCACTGAGGGATTAAGGGCCCATTCCATCAGGGGAAATGCTGTGACTACGGCCTTGGCTTGGGGTGTCCCAGTGCAAGACATCTGCCAAGCAGCAACGTGGGCATCTTTGCACACGTTTGCAAAACACTACTGCCTGGACGGTCTGGTCCGCAGGGATGGGCCCTTTGCCCGGTCGGTCCTACAGGACTTCCTAGTATAGGATATTGGTCTGCAGCCCAGCGCCGGGATCGTATGGCTTGGGTATCTGAATCAAAGGTAAGGAATCTGCAGCTAGAAGTCTCTATCATATATACAAGTTATTTACCTTCGGTAAACATTATCTGGTAGGGACTCTATCTAGCTGCAGATTCCTTACAACCCCACCCAAGCCTCCCCGCTTTGTGGAGTAATATTGTAGTGCTAGGGTTACTTCCCCTTTCAGGGCCCTAGTTTTGCACACGACTTCGTCAGTTACTTTGTGGCTCTACGCTTCTGGCGTGGAAAAAACAAAAAGTACTGACGTCCGCACGCCTGGGTGGCACCTATATAGGCACCACAAAGTCATAACCGACGCTGCCGACGACATGACGTGGACCCGAATGGAGTCACCCGACGGCGCACGGAAGGGGTATTGCTCAGCAAAAGTTGACGGATCCAGCCTGACGCCTGGGAAATTCAAAGGTAAGGAATCTGCAGCTAGATAGAGTCTCTACTAGATAATGCATTACCGAAGGTAAGTAACTTGTTCGTCAAAAGACACTGTTGCCTGTAAACTCTCAGAGCCATCCTCTACTCCAAAAGGCGATGGAGAATGTGCGAGGGAGAGAGTTAACAAAGCAAAAGAGGCTTTAGCATCAATACAGGAAAACCTTGATGTCAAAAAGAAAGAGTGCCATCTCGACATTGAGATGGAAGCACTTGTAAAGAGGAAGAATGAGTTTGACGACTCATTCAAGTCCTCAGAGAGTGTCATAAGGTTTCTGCACATACACAGAGCTATGCACAGGAAAATGGGACCCCGGAATACAGTGGTTTGCCACCATATACCGTAGCACCCAAAAACCCCAACCCAACTAGCTTAGCATCCCATTAGCACCCAAGCACTAATGTTTGGACAACCCAGAACACGGTATCTTTATCTCAGGACTCACTGAAGCAAGAACACTCTTTCGCCACTCACTCGTACTTGTCCACAAGGTGCGTAGGAAGAGACACTGGATAGGTTAAAATGTTTATTCCAACTTACGTGCTCTAATGTACAGTACACGTGTCAGTACTAATAGCATAATGCATATTACTAATATAAGCAGCATGGTTACAATTCCATAGAATACAAACGGGGAAAGCATCTCAGAGCTCAGTGGATAAACGTATAAATAACATTACCACCCTCCCCTTGCAGTAAGATAGTTTATTATAAAATAGAAGACCTCTGGGCTTTGACTAGCGAACCCCCATACCTCAGTCTCTAGATGCAGAATTACATCAGCAGGACATCATAGCTCTTCTCACTGAAAGGGATTTCTCCAAGTGTGTTTAAGCGCTAGTAAACCACAGTATTAAAAGCATATCAAATTCTTCATGGCAATTGCACATAATGTTATGTCTGGGTGCGCGAGACTGGCCATATCAGGAAGAACCAGAATACATTGTTATGCGACCTTGTACATGTTTGTGCAGACTGAGCCCAAAAAGGTGAACAACAGAAAATGCAGACAGTGCAAAAGAACTTGGCACGAGCAAAGGGCGAGGAAGGCCCGGCTCAGTGTAACGTGCGCAAAGAGAAGCAGCATGGCAGCCAGGCCTAGGCCAACATAACAAGGCAGGTAACAATCCACAAGACACCCTCCCCTGGACAGTCCGGCGGCCAGGACAGAGGCCCATCAGAGGAGATAAACAGATGTCGGAGCACAGGGAGCGCCCAAACGGCGAAGGGCAGGTCAATCCATGAAAGTGAAAGTGCAGAAAAAAGCCATACCCTCCAAGAGTTCATCATTGGAATCGTCAAAAACATAGATGCCATCCAATCCATGAGTTCGAAAGAGCAGGAATGCTCCTCAGCAAAGGGAGCATCCATAAGCAATGCGGGACAGCTTGCGTGATAAATAAAACAGCTTCGTTGTAGGAGATCCTGGGCAGCCGCCCAGATATCCCATTGCGCCAAAATCCCCAGTGCAGCCGCACGCGCCATACAGCCAGCGACGGAACAGTCCTGCTCATGGGCCTCTAAGGGACCCATCAACTGAACAAAATCCGGAACAGACAATGACGAATTGGAGAGGCAATAATCCAGAGTCCAGGTGAAAGGACAGCGGACACAAGTCATCACAGGTTGCACGCAAGTGAAATACGCAAAGCGAAATGAAAGAGTATATGACACGCTCAGTGTCGCCAATGGCAAGACACCAAAACCGGCCAAAAGGCGCTCACGGAGCAGCTGGAGGCGTTCTGGATCGAGCAGGTCCCATCGGGGAGCAGCCATTGCGCAGAAAGCAAATTAAGAGCAAGACACCAGCCGCTAAAGCGAGGATCAATGGGAAACCGCCAAAGACACTGGAAAATATAGAATGTATGAAAGCCGGGATGACACCAAAAATAGTTTGGAAGGAGGACACCAAGCCCGACCCAACGACCTTAAAAAAGTGTACTAGGCCTTCAGTGTTAGATGCGTTAAAAATACGATGTATTAACTCCCCAAAATGTTGGGGGAGATTAGTGTTTAAAAGGGCCTGTATTTCACTGTGGGTACTCGCCACCTGGAGAATGAATGTCTCCCGGGCGGACGTGAGCATAACTTCCTCGTTTAATAATAGTGCCTTTATTCTGCTCAGTCTATTGAAATCTGCTTCCATGGTAGGGATGGAAGGCCAAATAGAGATATCAACCTTGCCATGAGGGGGAGGAAAAAGCACATTTTTGCAGCAGACAACCCTGTGCGAAACTGTTACAATGTAAGGAATGCCAGCCTGCAGGCCACAACAGTTTTCGTTATTTAAAAGTAAATAACTACCATTGGAAAGGAGAGTGAAAGTAGGAGAAATAACAGGAGCAGGAATACCTTTCAGTACACAAGCAAGATTAGGAGAGGAAACGCTACATGAGCCATGCAATTTAATGTGTTTACAAATAAGCGAATGACCTATAGTCGAGTCGCAGTACTCCCCGTGAGAAAGACTTCCTTGCCGTCCCGAAGGCATTTATACATGAAAGGCAAGGACCAGAGTTCATGCAGGAAAGCACTGCCCAATGGCCGGTAACGGCCCACAGGATAATGTTTCATGCACGAGTCAAATTCAAACAAGGAAAATGGTAAAGCTATAACCCCATGGACTAGCCATACAGCAGAATCGAGTTCTGCAACAGAGAACGGCAATGGATCCACCTTTTCGATATGTAATAGATTGTAAGTTGCATCCTTCATGGACATAAATTGCTGTTTATCAGTTAAGTTAAAAGGTAGAAATAAGGCAGAGGTGTTCAAAAAATGCCAAGGAACTTTACCTAACTTGAGCGTTTGTAAAGTCCATGCAAACTGCATAACTGAACGCAATTGATTCTGACCATGATATAACACAGAAACATCATCTTGTACAATATCGACAACAGAGGACACAATATTCTCTAAAGTGTAAATGCGAGAAGACAGGGTATTAATACTATTGTCAACAACAGCAAGCACCTTTTCCATATTTGCTTGATCTATTTCCCGAAGACGGGAAGCAGCTTCCATTTGTGATAGCTTCCAGAGTTCATTATATGTTTCATAAATGAATCTCTTAGGTCGGGGACCACGAGGTCCCAAAACAAAGTCGGACAGATCAATATTGCCTGTAAGGAGGGACAAATGTTGTTTAACAGAATCAAGGGACGAATGTTGCAGCCATTGTTTGCATAATTTACCAACAGAGTATGTAGTGACTGTACGGGCATCAGTAAACCTCGGATCAGGCCTATTCTGTGTGTAGCTAGCACCAGTATCATGAAAACGCATTTGACATGCATTAGATGATATAGGCCATACTAACCAGGGTGACTGAACCAGCTCAGAAACATTAAACGAATTATTTTGTAACATTGCCTGCAGGGACACGAGGGACATATTGAATCGTGAGCTTTCATTTGGAAAACTCGACAGGGATGGTATTGATGGCGTATTCAATTGTTTAGTGGTTGCTAAGCCCCAACATGTAGTCTGATAGATGGAAGCATTTATGAACATAATTTGGGTAGGGATGAGGCACGCACGATGCAACGCCTCGGTTCCCTGTACCTGCCATGGCTTGGAGCCCCAAATAGATTTTAAATCCACTGTATTATCCCAGTACTCATAACCACCCACAGCTAGGGCACTCAGAAAGGAACCTGAATATAGCAATTTGGTGTGTGTCAACATAATTTTCTGAGTTGATGTGTTATTAAGTCTAAAATAATAGGATGCAGGGTTCGACCGATTAAAATCAGTAAAATAATTAAACTTATTTCGAAGAGTTTGAGAGCTCCCTGGCAAGGGGTTTGGACAATGTTCCCATTGGGTATAATTAACAGTACTACGCATGGCACTGGGCTTATGGAGAAAATGATTACCCCAATGTTGGTAACAATACAAATCGGCGTAATTAGCAGAATTCATATATAAATCTTCAGCATTAAAAGATGCATAATATTTTAAATCGGCAAACAATGCTTCAACGGCATGCACATCCCAATCATCAGAATGAATATTATTTTGTACTACATCACCCATTGAAACACGAAGGACATTAGGTACATTAATAATTTCCGTCGGACCATGGATTTGATAGTTCACTGCATCCCATACGATGCCATCAGCAACGGGGAAAGCTGAAATGTTCACAAATGTGTGGTCACGCTTCATGATGTGAGACGAGGAATGAGGAGCCAAAGTTCCAGAAACATAGTCTACAGCAGAGCGTTCAGGTAAATAGTGACCATTAATTAGTAGAAAAAACACTGTGACAAAGCCAATGGACATGAACAAAAATATCAAGAAAAGTACCGACCAGATGTATGTCCAGGGGGAATCAAAAAATTGTCTCTAAACCAGGATATAAAAATACTGAACTTGGATGGAACTTTTGAAGATGTGGAATCCGAATCAAAGGAATAACGAGTCGGGCTTAGTGGCGTTGTTGGTTGATGTGCCACCGATTCCGATGCAGGATATGTATACTCGTCCTCGTTGATATTGGTGGAGAGTTGGGGATCAATCATAGTTTCAGGCAAATCAACCATCTCAATTACAGCATCAGCGATAGTTCGTGCAGATGGACTATGAACATATGTCCGATAAATGGCAGGACAAGAGACCGCTGGTGTGACACTATTCAGGATCGGCCAGGCGCTGTAGCTTGACATTTTCAATTGAGATGTATCTGTTCTCTTTGCGACCAGGAAGCGGTGGTAAAATGACTGTACGTGTTCCCTTCAGGCCAAGAACTGGAACCGGTGCACGAAAAGAGGGGCCAAATTCCTTTTTGTTTTCAACCTTCTCTCGAACCAGTTCTCCAATTTTCGGAAGCCAGCCGGCTACCGGAATCTGCAACGCAGGGTCTGTGGCTGAAGGTAAATGTGTAGTTGCAAGTTTGTCTCGGGCTTCTTGTAAGTCCTGTAACATAGCAGAATGGTTATCTACATCAAACTTGGCGGATTGCGCCGCGATGTCTGGACCCTCAAGGTCAGGCACAAACATTCTTATGCCAAAGAGCATTTCGTATGGGGTCCGCCCACCCAGAGGTCTTCTAGGGAGATTATTAAGTGCACGCTGAACGGTATACAAATGGGCCAGCCAGTTCCTGCCAGTACCTATAACCCTAGCTGTTAAGGATTGCTTTAAGTCACGGTTCATTCGTTCAACGATAGAGTTGCCCTCAGGCCTATACGGAGACGAAAATTTCACCCGCACCCCAAGCGAAGCCATTGCATCCTTGTAAGCCCTAGAGGCAAACGCTGGACCTTGGTCCGAATGGAAGGTGCCGCATGCGAAAATTCCCACAAAGACACGCAAATCCCTGATTACATTTCGGGCGTCAGCACTCCGTTGTGGCCAGACCCAGAGAAACCGTGTGCACGAGTCCACTGCCACTAAAATGTATTTATAAGCAGTGTCTGATGAGAATGGACCGCAGTGATCCAAGTAAACACACCCAAAGGGTCTGTTAGCAATGCAGAGCGGTGTTTGTGGTGGACGTGTTACCGTGGAAGGCTTAATCTGTTGACAAACTTCGCAAGAAAGCACAAAAGCACGGGTGTCTTTATACAATCCACGCCACCAATAACGCTGCTGCAAGATGGAAACTGTAGCTGACACACCTGCATGAGCCGAAGCCATGCCTTCGTGTGCAGCTGATATCAAGGCACTCCTGCGGTCCGCGTTGGGGATCAGCCGATCTCCAACGTCAGGTATAGTTACATAAGGAACCTGATCGGGACTTAATTTGTAAGAATACTTGGAAGGGAAACCTGTAGGGTAATTATCACCTTCCTTGGTTGCAGCAATAGCTGCTAATATAACAGGGTCTATTTTAGACATGGACCTGGTAACCGCTGCTACTGAACACGTGACTACTGCTGAACGGGCAGCTTCATCTGCCAGATCGTTACCAATAGCGTGTGCGCCCACCCGCTGATGGCCTAAGGTGTGAACCACCTGTGTGAGGGGCAGACGTTGTTGCAATTCTGCCACTCGAACCCAAAGCATTTTATGCTTAATTGTGCTCCCTTTTGCGTCCTTGTAGTCGTTTTTCGACCAGAAAAACAGATTGTCATTGTAAGATTGTACACAGTAGAAGGAATCACATACAATAAGAGTGGTCTCATCCTGAGAAGCGAACTCAAGCGCAAGTAGCAATGCATGCAGCTCGGCCAATTGTGCGGTACTATCTCCAAGTGTGCGAGTGTGCACTACAGAGGATTTGAACGTTCCATTCACAAAGGAACCCGCAACAATAGCACATGCAGCTGAATAAGCGTGCTTGGACCCAGTGGCCGGTTGCGCCGAACCATCGGTGTAGATCACACATTTGTAATCCTCAAGTGGTAGTAAAAACAAAGGAGGAGGATGAACGAATTCATACTGCAAAAACTCCTGAGTCTGAAGAGAAGAATCAAAAACAAAAGTGACGTCCGAAGACGTCAAAGATGTAGCCCATTGTATCCAACGGGGATGCATTGCTTTTGAGTTCGGTACACTTGCCTTTGTTACTGCCTCTAGGGCAGGACAGGGTGTTACCACCAGAATCCGCTTTCCCTGTGCCAGTGCGCGTTCTTTCAGAATCGCCATTTGCACTGCAGTCAGAACTTTTTCGACAGATGTAAAGCGCAATTCAGCGGAAGTGTACAGATGTGACTTGTATGCGATGGGTACTGTATCACCTTCATTAAAGGTTAAATAGGTGAATCCCACCGCCCCGGAATTATTCTAATCACCAGGTTTGTGTGGTTATCACGAGTCAAAAGATATTTAGACTCTAATAGGTCTGTCTGCAAAGACTGCAAAATTGAGGTATGCTCAGGCAGCCAGCAAGACCTTGAATAAGTAGGTTGTATCAAAGCATACAAAGGCTTGATACGCTGGGCATATTCGGGAATGTAAGTACGCCCGAAGTTTAGGAAACCCAGCAAAGACTGAAGCTTCTTCAGAGTATTTGGGGGGCACAAATGTGCACATTTTTCCAAGAAATGGGGGCTAAGCCCTTACCTTCGTTATTGAGCTCATAGCCCAAGAACAGAACGGTAAATTCAGCAATGTGTGACTTAGCAAAGTTAAATTTGTAACCCTGCTCCGCAAATTCAAGAATAATGCGGTCCACACGGGACAGATGCTGATATAACTCGTCGTCTGTCAGATAGATGTCATCAACGTACGAACATGCGTCTTGATCAATGTCATTTAACAAAGAAACAACACGGGCGGCGAATATACCCGGACTATTTTTATAGCCCATGGGTAATCGCCGGAACTGGAATAATTTACCACCGGATGTGAATGCGGTCCATTGACCACTCTCCGGGGCTAGGTTGTGCGTGTAGAAACCGTTTGAAAGGTCAAGTGTCGTTTTGTATTTTTTACGAACAAGACTGTCTACAAGCGCAGAACTGTGTGTGTTTTGCACCGCAAAGTTCCGACAATGAGTATTTAAATGCCGGTAATCCAAAACTAAGCGGTACGATCCATCGGGTTTAGAAACCACGAAAAGGGGATTGTTCATAGGTGATACGCATGGTTCAATTACTCCCTGATATTCCAACTGTGTCAGAATTTCGGAGACGGGGCCTTTTGCCTGCCGTTTGATGGGATATTGGGGTTGTGGCTGCGGTAGTGACCGCAAAGGTATTGCATGAGGAGGTGATTCTTCATCCCATCCCACATGGTTGCGGTATAACGCTGGTGCCAGGTACACTGCCCACTCAGCTGCAAGTGCTTCAGCTTTGTCTTTTGGGACTTGCTTTGAAAAGCTTGGAAGGATTACCTCCTCTCCTTTATGTGCAGCTAAAACGAATGGGGGTGGCCAATCCACCTCTGCTAACAAAATGTCATATGAAGAGGTTAGATTTTCCCAAAAATCCCTTTTATTTCACGCGGTATGTCACCTTCGATTTGTATAACTATATTATATAGTCTGTCAGGGGTGCCACTCTCGTGTCAGCTGTCTCTACAGTAACGAATGTTTCAGTTGCTGTCGCCTCCATATGAGGACGTAGCGCCTCCCGCACTATGGTAACTTCCGCGGCGCTGTCTAGGAGGGTCACTGCCCACGTCCAATTCTGGAGTCTCGTTCTCACGGTCTGAGGCATATTTCGCTGTAACAGCGGCAACCTTTTTCTTCTGAAATTGCGGTCGAGGAAGATGAAAATCTTCTGCTTTACCTCTGACTTGTTGTCGAGGTTGGTCTCGCTCCTGGGGAGCCTCTCGGCCCCTTCCTCTATCTTGCCGTCCTCCTCCACCAGCCTGTGACGACGTCTGGGCCTGTGAAGAACGAGGAGAACGCGTATCAGAGCTCTGAAACCTTTCTGGTGATTTAATCCTTGACCTATCACGTAAATCATAAGTACGTTCAGAAGAAACCGAAACTGGGGAAGCGCCTCTCGACCCCGGCTTCTTTTGTTGCTTACCCTGTTTTTTCTGTCTCCAACTCTTTTTAGTGAAGACCGGTTTATCATCTTTCTCAGATGCACTTTTTGTTTGTATAACTTGTGTTTGCGATTGAGTTTGCATTTTTACAAAAGGCTTGTTGCCTAGGCTATTTCTTCCAATTGTTTTATAAGCCCGGGCTATTATTTTCGGTAATTCGCGAGGCCTGTCCAACTCTGGGACCAAAGCCAAAGCATTCGCTACTTGAAAGTTCATAGCATCGCCCTTGACATTTCCAAGGATCAGCTCAGCTACTACATCAAACACTCCCACTAGTCTCATCCCTAATTCCACAGCCGCTTCAGGGCCATGTTCATCCTGTACTTTTTTAATTACAGAGGGTAGAACCGTCATGGAAGGAGTTCCAAAACATTTTGAATAAACTGCTGCGAATACCTTACCCCAGTTTTCACATGATGTCAAATCGGGGATTATGTCTTTTGGCAAACTTATCGTGAGGATGCGGTGTTTATCTACTGGGGATGTATGGGGAAACACTGCTTCTATCTGATCGAACTTTTCTGCAAGCCAATAAGGATAGTCGTCCTTATTTTGTGGACGTTTGCCCATCACAGAATTTACCATGACAGGACTTATAGTCACTCCAGCTGCAATAGCTGGTTGGCCTGCGACTACAGGAGCAGCTCCATGGAGGCTACCTGTAACGTATGTCACTAGGGCTCGATGCACTCGTACCAATTCGGTATGCATAGTGCGCAGTTCCGCAAGCGGTAATGCCAGATAATTTGGATGCGGGGTATACCCGGCCAATACAGGCCAAGTGGCCCCCTGAATTGGTAAGGGGCCTAAACGAACTGCGGTAGTTGGTTGTGGTAGGGCGCCATTGAACCAAACACGGTGCTGCCAAGCCGTGAGAGGCACTTCAAGAACAGTATAGGGTCGATAGGCAGCAGGAACAGCGGTGGGCTTATATTCATGAAACAGCTTATCACCTGCATCCACCGCTTCAAAAGTGATCCAAGTGTAAAACACTTCAAAGTGATAAGCCGCATCGGCTTGAACCACAAAGACCAACTCGACCCCAGCATCGGGCACTCCATACACAGCTAAGTGGTCTCGGAGTGCTCCTCGACTATGTGCAGCTATCGCCACACCAGCCATGACTAAACAATTATATACGACAACCTAACAGGGAGCACAAAAATGGGTCTATTAACTAACCTTTTTTAATAATATCAAGCTTGAAAGAACCTATAAAATATTCAATATAGGAGGTATCACCGTCACATACGCCTCCGGAAGCGTACGCGAGGGGTTTATGGACAAGCACAAGCACTACTCAAGCGTCTCGCAGATAAGCTGCCCCACGGTGGTCGCGCCATGTCATAAGGTTTCTGCACATACACAGAGCTATGCACAGGAAAATGGGACCCCGGAATACAGTGGTTTGCCACCATATACCGTAGCACCCAAAAACCCCAACCCAACTAGCTTAGCATCCCATTAGCACCCAAGCACTAATGTTTGGACAACCCAGAACACGGTATCTTTATCTCAGGACTCACTGAAGCAAGAACACTCTTTCGCCACTCACTCGTACTTGTCCACAAGGTGCGTAGGAAGAGACACTGGATAGGTTAAAATGTTTATTCCAACTTACGTGCTCTAATGTACAGTACACGTGTCAGTACTAATAGCATAATGCATATTACTAATATAAGCAGCATGGTTACAATTCCATAGAATACAAACGGGGAAAGCATCTCAGAGCTCAGTGGATAAACGTATAAATAACATTACCACCCTCCCCTTGCAGTAAGATAGTTTATTATAAAATAGAAGACCTCTGGGCTTTGACTAGCGAACCCCCATACCTCAGTCTCTAGATGCAGAATTACATCAGCAGGACATCATAGCTCTTCTCACTGAAAGGGATTTCTCCAAGTGTGTTTAAGCGCTAGTAAACCACAGTATTAAAAGCATATCAAATTCTTCATGGCAATTGCACATAATGTTATGTCTGGGTGCGCGAGACTGGCCATATCAGGAAGAACCAGAATACATTGTTATGCGACCTTGTACATGTTTGTGCAGACTGAGCCCAAAAAGGTGAACAACAGAAAATGCAGACAGTGCAAAAGAACTTGGCACGAGCAAAGGGCGAGGAAGGCCCGGCTCAGTGTAACGTGCGCAAAGAGAAGCAGCATGGCAGCCAGGCCTAGGCCAACATAACAAGGCAGGTAACAATCCACAAGACAAGAGAGGAAGCCTGCAAAAAGGAACATACTAAGTTGAAGCTTTCTGTGTCGCTGGAGCCCAGAGAAGAGGAAATCTTCTACAAGGAAGGGGAACAAGAAGTAAGTCAGTTTGAGCAGCGCTCTTTCCAGGACTTAGAGCCATCAGAAGGAGGGGTGACAGGATCTGGACACAGACTCCCCAGAAGAAGGGGTCCTCACCTACCCCTCAAGACTTGCCCCTACCCGATAACCTGCTTCTCATGACATTTCAGTGTACAATGCCCTGATTCAGATTGCAACTAACACTTATGGAGTCCACTGGAAGACAAACAAACTGACTCCTACTTCCTCCTTGAGACACTGCTACCATCAACTAATTCATCCCAGTGCTTCCTAGCATCCTGGATCCTGGCCTTCAAGGAACCAACCTCGCCAAAGCAGTGATTCCCCAGGTCAAGAAATAGTGCAGCCATTCTTGTGCCTCCACCAAGTACTGAGACTGCTTTGGTTGAGGTCTCGGATCTCATAAGATGTACCATTGATATGGGCGGCAGGGTAGTCCTGGTATTGTTGGACCTGTCAGCAGCATTCGACACGGTCCCACATGCCAGGCTGCTCGAGATTGGCATTATAGATAATGCCTGGAAATGGCTCATGTCTTTTCTTGAGGATAGGAGTCCAGAAGTCTGGCTACCCCCCTATTCCTCTACCAGCCGAAGGGTGTCAGTTGGAGTACCCCAGGCCTCTGCACTTAGCTCCACTATGTTTAACATCTATTTGTCCCCCCTAGCTAAGGTAGTGGAATCATTTGGGGCTAAGAGTATTTCTTATGCTGATGACACCCTGATTTTCTTTTCTTTTAGAAAAGGGGTTTCCATCAATTCTGATGCTATTTGACCCTGTCTCTCAGCTGTTTTCCAATGGCTGACTTGCAACCACCTGAAGTGTAACACAGAGAAGACAGAGGTACTCAGATTTGGACATAACTTTGTTTTAAATTTAGAAGCCCACTGGCCTACAGGGGTACCCCCACCTGACACCCAAGCTGCTGTTGTAAAAAATGTAGGGATCAAATTTGACAATAAAAAGCCGTTTGATAATCAAATTATCTCGGTGGTTGGCATTTGCTTTGGCATCCTGCGCATAGCAAAAAAAAGTTGCACTTTCTGTCATCTCCAACTAAGATTACTGTGATATTGACCCTGGTGATGTCCAGATTGGACTACGCCAACGCATTATTTGCAGGCCTGCCAAAATATCTTCTGAATAGACTCCAGATCGTTGAGACTGCAGCAGCGTGGCTGGTTCTGCGTCTTACGAGACGGGAACATATTTCCTGTCATTTGCACAATCTGCACTGGCATCCCATTGTCATAACAAGCTTTATTCGATTTTATGCATATAAAATCACAAAAGCAGACACAACAATTAAAAGCACAACATCTTGCATAAAAATATTATTTGTAAACAAACAACAAAAGCAATTAATATAAAAAAATCACGATTAGATCAATGCCTCACGGATTTAAATTCATCACAGAGTTTCGAATACACATGCCCGTGTGACATTTAAATTGAAATAGTCTTTCTGATTTTCAGCGTACTTGTTAAACAAGCAAATGCATTAGTAAAACATTCATTGTCTAAAAATTGCAAAAATATAAACACTGGTCTACATTGAGTCCACCCCCCTATTCTTAAAATTGGCTGAATCCACCTCCTTCGTTGCATTTTATAAAATTTGCAGAAAAAAACCACGTGTATTGATGATTGCTGGGACTGATTATCACATGGACAACAGCATAGCTCGTTTGACCAGTTGTTTATTTCAGGAAAACTTATCATGCGATAAAAATTCCCGAATCTAAAACGGGTCAGAACATATCTATCATACCCACTTAGATTATACTGTATATACGGCTGTATAGTGTAGGTAGTTAAAATCAATTGGTGCCGTTGTACTGATGGTTTACTAGCTTCTAGAGTGAATCTATTTCCCTCCAGGTGAGTCATACAAATTCTTTTGAACTCCTTCCTGGAGACAGAGTTTATGGATTCGGGGGAATTATAGTAATCTGGATGACCGAGGTCATGCATGAAGTTTTTTATATATTTTAACCAGGAGATCTTGGTAGCCTGATCCAGCTTCATGCTATCTCTAATAATATCGCGGTTGAGACCAGTTCTGGGGGAAGTCCAGATCCTGTGCCATAAGAGAGCGGGCTGAGCTTTAATAATATTGGAGATATATGGAACAACTAGTTCACTATGGCAATTATAAACAGAGGTGCTTGCCGGTACCGCCAGAAGGAACTTTAAAAAGGCATTTTCAACTTTCTGGATAAGTTAAGAATCTTGAAACCCCCACACACCCGCCCCATAGATAGCTATACTCACACATTTAGCTTGGTAGATCTGCAGGAGCAGGGCTGGTGTCCTTCTACCCAGTTTTTTTGCGAAGTTGGCCACTGCTGCCGTCGATTTCATAAAAAGCAAACTCCTACTTTTAACGGCCTGATACCAAGACCCCTTAGAATCGAATAAAATACCTAGATATGAGAATGTCTTGGTTGATTCCACCCTGCTATCCCCTATAGACATACTCTTACATTTTGAGCTTCCCTTCCTGCACTTCATTATATAGGTTTTTGTAGCGTTTAATTTCAAGCCCAGATTATCCATATACGCAGTATAGGTGGAAAGTGCCTTTTGTAGACCCAGTTGTGTACGGGCCATCAGCACTGCATCGTCCGCATACAAAAGGGTGGCTATGAGGCGTTTATTAATTTGTGGTGTAACCTGGATCTTCTCCACCATTACTTGTTCCAGGGCATGTGTATATAGTGTAAATAAAAACGGTGCCAGGACGCAGCCCTGTCTGACCCCCCTTTCCACGGTAAACGGTTCAGTGCATTCTCCCCTGGTTCCATAGCGGACCCTGGCTGTCGCCCCGCTATACAACTGCCTCAAAAACAGGACCAACAGGGGATCCACCCCCAAATCAGTTAAAATGTCCCAGAGTTTGCTGTGTAAAACACAGTCAAAAGCAGCTGTAAGGTCAACAAATGCTAAGTAGAGTCTCCCTTTTTTGGCCTGCATATATTTCCCTATTAAAATACTAAGGTTAAGAGCTTGCTCCATAGTACCCAGCCCCTGCCTAAAACCATATTGTACATCTGACAAGATGTTTTTGTCTTCTGTCCAATCTTGAAGCCGGTTTAAGACGATCCGCCCTGCTACCTTTACCAGAGAGTCCAATAAGGATATTGGACGGTAGCAGGCTGGATTTTGCCGGTCGCTCTTCTTAAAGATGGGTACTATTATTGACTCGGACCAGGTCTTAATAAAACCTTCCGAGCAGCAAGCGTGCAGTACCTGTGTTAATAAGGGAGCCCAAAGGGACAGATTTGATTTAAAAAGATCAATTGGCACACCATCTGGGCCAGGAGCCTTGCCGCCCTTACTCTCGTTGATTGCACTAGTGACTTCGTCATAGGTAAAATTTAGATCTAGGGGAGGTAATTCATGGGTGATAGTTCCCGATTGGCTACAAGGGGAGTTTATACTATCCTCACCCGGGTGAAGATTATAAACCTTAGAAAAGAAATCCACCCATTGCATTTCATCTATCGCGACCTCTATCAATGGTTTATTAGAAGCTGTAAAGAAAGGAGCATTAACCGCTTGCCAGAATGCGGCACAATCTTTATTCAACGAAGATTCATATAGAGTAGCCCTTGCGTTATCTTTTAACTCTTTTTTGCGTTTTTTTTAGGGCTTGATTATAATCCCTCTTGCACTCCGGATTTTCCTCTCTAACCCTTTCAGTTCTATGAAGGGCTTTTAGTTTGGTATATGCTTTAGTGCATTTTGCATCAAACCAACCCTGGCTGCGTATATGCGCTCCTTTGATCTCCACCCTAAGAGTGTTTTGTATTTCAAATGTAAGGTGAGCAAAAGTTTCTAAAGTATTTTCATGGGGACTGGATTCCTCCAAACAGGTTAAGATAGAGTTATAGCACTTGGTCACAATTTTCTTAGTGAACTCTACTGGTTCACATCTAGACCAGCACAATGAATAGCCATTTGTCCTTCCCAGAGATAAATTCTGGGCCCAAGGTACTTGACTATTATGTTGGTTCCGCCTACTGCTTGGAAACACTAAACTTAAACTCAATGGGAGGTGGTCACTTATTACGTTTTTATGGATTTTATAGCTTAAAAGACGTGAAGCATATCGACTAGGTAAAATAATAAAATCAATTGTTGATTTAAAACCTCTCCCGATAAAAGTATGCTCAAAATTGACTGGAGGAGAACACAAAGTATTGACAAAGCCCATATCCTGTGAGAATAAGATCTCATTTAGAAGGTCCCCAGAGTTAGAATGCGAAAAATGGGGATAAGGGTCGTTTTCATCTAACAATAGACCACAATTACTATCCCCACTTAAAGGGCATAGCCCGGTATTAAAATCTCCGCCCCAGATAATATTCACCTCTTCGTCTCTGTCTCTCTGCAATTTGGTCACGTCACTATTTCATTTCTTCAGGACTTTCATTATCTGGTCTTTCGGGGCATTGTTATGAAAATTTATCAAGGCCAATATGTAGTATTTATCTAATTCGCTGGATATAATTTGATAATAGATATCATATGTCACCATAGTTATCTTAGATACCTTAATCAGATTGGAGACATAGGTACATTTGCCCCCCTTGGCTCTCCCATGTGTTGAAGATATTGCAGCTGTATGATATGTCTTAAAACCATTAATGTGGATTTTACCTGTTGCCCATTTTTCTTGGAGACAAAGAATTTTAAATTTCCCAATAAACTCGATCCATACAGGGTTTAACAGTTTAGTCCGCAAGCCTGCTATATTCCAGAAGAGTATGCTTAAATTGTCATTTTGATCATTAGGGCTTTCTGGCCTAACGGGATAATACAATCAAAAGTGGGGGTTCTTGTATTAGGTTCAACCTACTGGCTTGTTTGTTCCCCCGTATTAGTGATAACAGGCTTCTCGGTGTGTTTTTGGTTCCTGTACACTGGCCTCCACTGAAATTAATATTCCCCAAGGCCCCATCTAGCACATCGTCCTCCTTGCTAACAGGGGAAACTGGGACAATAAAGGTAGCCACTGCCCCGCTGGGCCTAGTATTATTTTCTTGAATGGTTAGTCAATCTATCTCCTCTAATGTTTGGAGGGGCTCAAATCTATTGGATACGTCTATATTGTAAGTGCGTTGTCCAGAACCTGACACCGCCAAGTGAATGTCTCTTTGCCCCGTACAATAAAATGGCTGGTAAAAATAACCCAAAGGGAGGACATTAATGCCGGCACATGATATACTCTTGTCCCCGGCTCTGCAAAGAATTTCTTCTACTAATTGTGGAGTTTTAAACGTAAGAACAACACAGTCCCCCTGAAAAATTTTCCTATCTCTACCCAGCCAACCAATTCTCCTTACCATTTTAAATTCGTCGAACAATGCGTTAGCCAGCCCTATTTTAGTCCCCAGCCAATGTAAAGCCTTATTTCGTAGGGAAACCCAGGTTTCTTTTTCTCTCAGGTGCAACCTTGGAACATTGGCCAAAATAACTGTATACAGGGTAGCGGCTGGTGTTAATCCCATTGAAAAACTGATTCTTTTAAAATCAGCTCTCTTAATGCATCGAGCTCTCCATTAGTCTGGACCTGTCTATCTTTTGGCTAGGATCGCTTTTTACAGCCCTGAGAGAGTCTTACGTTCATCTGGTAATCATCTGTCCAAGATCTCTCTTGACTTGCGTCAAACAAAGGCTAAAGCTGGTTTTAAGAAAAAGCTTAAGACCTGGCTTTTCTCTCAGTAATTACCATCTGCATCTACTTCTGTTTTTTCAGACGGTATTGCGCCGGGACACTCTTTAGTAGCCGTGCACGCTATAAATCATCTCACTATCATCTACATAAAAGGCAACGCAGAATCAGATCGCGTCATTGTTGCCAGACATGGTGGTCTACATACACCAACAATGAGAGTAGATAGCGGAGTTGATGGAACATATCACAAAGTAGTACAAGAAGAGGACAAAGGCAGTGATCCGGGGGGAAAGACCATCTCCAGCACATGCCTTAAATCAGCTCTTGATGCAGCACATACAGCCAGCAGGTAGTTGTGCTCTGGCACCAGCCTAAGGAGACACACCTGGCTGAGGATGGTAGGTTTTGAACAGGAAGTGCAGGTGGCTATACTATGCAAGTCTGTTACGGGCAAAACCCTCTTTTGAATGTACAGAATGAAGAAAGACAATGAAACTGCAAAAGTGATGAGTGTCTTGCAGTTCAGTTCTGAGGAGTCACACCAAGAAGAAGGGTACCGGCTAGAGGAGTGTTACAGCCGTCACCCCTTATGCCGCTGTCACACCACAGACCAGCACTTACTGTGCTTCACCAAAGTGGCAATAACCCACAACACCAAGGCAGCCCTTTCGGGGCCAGCCAGAGCAAGAGTTTGCATCCAACAGGGGGTCAGAACTACCAAACAATTGACTTACCAGTAGCATCCCTCTACACACAACATCAGTATGGGGAAGAATCGGGAAGGTTTCTGCAGGAGGGTATGACCATCGTTGCTGATAAATGGACAATGAACGCAATACAGCATGGCTATTGCATAGAACTGAAGCAAAAGCCTCCAACAGTCAGACGAAAGGCAAGAGCCTGCAGCGAGGAAGAATGTGTGAATGTGAGAGAATAGGTCAAGACCTTCTAAGCAAACAGCAATCAAGAGCACTCTAAAGGAGGAAAAACATCAGAAAGTTTACTCCATTTGCTTCCTAATGCCAACACCAGACAAGACACTCTGACCCATCTGAGTCTTGCTGTCTTGAACAAGTTCATCAAGACACAAAGATTCAAGATAGCCATGCTGCAAGAAGTTATTTTATGGCTGCAGAAAAAGGACTACTTGGCAACCATAGATCTCAAAGACACCTACCTGCATGTACCGATGAACAGCGGACACAAGAAGCTGCTGAGGTTCACAGTGGACAAGGTACATAAACAAATCAGTGTGCTACCTTTTGTGATACAATTTGCACATAGGGTTTTTGCAAAAAGTCTCGCAGTGGTGGCAGTGTATTTGAGGAGGCAGACAATACATATCTATCCCTTTCTGATCGAAGACGTTCAAACAGTGCCAAGAAAGCATAGACACTGTGATAGAAACACTCCACAGATTAGGTTTCTCCCTGAACCTAGAGAAAAAATTCCCTAGTCCCAGGGAGAGAAAAGACCTTTCTGTGGGCGAGACTAAATTCCAGGGAGGCCAAAGCATTTCCAGTTACAAAGAAGATCCTGGCACTGACAGAGCAAACTCTGCTATACCGGAAGGGACAATCTCTGACACTGAGGACCGGGGCAAAGATAATGGGCATGATGGCATCCTGCAAACCCACTGCTTTAAATGGACAAACATTCCTACTGGTACTCTAACATTAGACATGTATGTCTGTTAAAAGCACTGTGCATACCATTAATTCCCCATGCAGACCAATTGAAGCATGGCTCCAATTTCAATGTCACAGGTGACCAACACTTGGGAAGTTCTACTGTTTGTCACAGAAATGGTGCAGAAAGAAAAGCTGTAATGGAATACGAACAACCTCACACTGGGCAGACCTTTCAAACAAATAATTCCCTCTGTAAGCATCACAACATTCGCATCCCACATGGGGTGGAGAGCTCACATGGGTAGACTAAACATGAGGGGCCTATGGAGTATTGAGGAAGCAGCTCCAAATCTGTTGAAACTATGTATTACTCTGTTTTACTTCAACAAGCATGGAGGAACTAGGTCAAACACACTGTCCTAGTTAGCGCAGGACATATGGAGATCAGCTGTTCAGAGAAAGATAACCCTAATAGCCATACATTTACCTGGACTTCACAGTACAGAAGCACACAGGCTAAGCATGTAATCTGGCTCCTCACACGAATAGGAACTAAAACAACAGATAGCAGACAGGATCGTTCAAGAATGGGGCAGACCCCACTTAGATCTCTTTGCAACACCATAAAATGCAAAATGCCAAAGCTTCGCATCCAGGTACCCACCCCACCAGTCTCTTGGGAATGCCCTCTCGATAGACTGGTCAGGAAAATTTGCATACACTTTCCCGCAAATCCATTGATATCTCTAGTGATAGCCAAGTGCAAACATTCTTGACACTAATTCTGATTGCACCTCAAAGGGCTAAACAGACCAGGTTCTCAGAGCTGGTGAAGATGGCTGGAACAGGGTGATCAGACTGCCAGCCCCTCAAGACATGTTTACAGTACTAAGGGGTCAGCCACCCTAAGCCTAGTAGCATGGCTCCTGAGGGCCCAGAAGATTGAAATGAGTCCAAAGATCCATGGAAGTCTTGAGAGAGGCAAAAAGGCCTACCACACAAAAGTGCTACACCCACAAAATAACACAGGTTCATTCACTGGTGTAACCGGGTAGGATGCAGGAGACCCCTAGACAAGGGATACTGCTATTGTCAGGTACCTCACTCACCTTCTAGATGAAAACCTTTCCTGCACCTCTCTAATGGTACACCGTTCGGCTCTAGTGGCATACACAAGGGGCTCCATAGGAAGAGGCTTCTTCAGCACACCGGTTATTAAGAGATTCCTAGAATGAGCAAGGAGACTGGTACCACCAAGGTCAGTCCCCATACCAATGTGGCACCTAAACCTATTACTAACAGTTGATTAAAATTAAGCCAATTTAAATCTGGCCAGATATTTATTTAACCCTTAGGTCTGCATCTTGCCAATTTCTCAGACAAAGGCCTCTCACAATTCCCAAACCCTTTCATCTTATGGAGACAGTTGATGAGAAACCAACATGTAGTGCTTCATAAAATATAAAAAATAGTATGCTTGCTCAGTGCTCCCTCTGATAAGAGTCAATGTCCTGGATTGAGGAGGTTGCAACTGGAAACATACCAAATTGCTATGCGTGGGCGTTGCTCCCGTTCCGGGAAACTTGGGGGTAGTACCGAGCTGGCCCTGACACCAGCTCTGCAGGTGGAGTGCAGGAGCGGGGCCTGGGAGCACGATGTTGAGAAGTTGAAGCTGAAAAGCGCTTCGATTTCTTCTTCTTGTGCTTTTTCGACTTACCTGAATGAGGTCTTGGAGCAGGAAGACTATCGTTTATAGGAACAGATCTGGGAATGGCCCTGATCTTCCACAAGAACAGGACTGGGAGCAGCATGGAACCTTCTTCTGCTGCACTGCCAGGAGCTTCATCTCCCACTCACGAATCGCCTTCGGGTGCATTGACTTGCACTTGATGCAGGTCTTGGGGTCGTGTCCCGACCCCATGCACCAGATACAAACAAAGTGGGGAACGGACACAGACATCTGCCTGTGACAATCCCCACAAGCCTTGAACCCTGAAAGTTTAGCAGGGGACATAATGCCCTATACACACTTGAAGCAAAGCTCAAAAATGTCAACAGAAAGTTGAAAAAAGTTGGCCAAATAAAGACTGAGGTGGCTCTCCAGATTCATGCTGTTGGCATGAAATGAAAGGTTCTGATGTCAGAGCACAGGGGTGGCACCTATATAGGTACAGTGATATCACTTCTGATGCAGAGGATGCTGACTTGGAGTCGAATGACGCCACTCACCGCCGACGCACACAGGCACTGCTCAAGATTTTCCGAATCTAGTCTGATGCCTGAGGAATATTCTAAGGTGAGAAATCTGCTACTGCAAAACAATTGTTACATAGTCAAGGGAGGCAAGAAAGCTTACCACACCGACATGTTGAATGGGAGGTGAATTGTCCAACATAACTGGAAAACAGTATGGTTAATAAAGTGGGGAAACTGGCATATGATTCAAGCTCACCTATTGAAGTCTGTGACAAATGACATATAGTCCCCCAACTAAAAAGGTAAGCCTGTGTTCGAGGCATATGAGCTGTAGATCATATGCTATGCATAGATCGCCATCTAGTGTTGGGTCCGGATGTTTGCACTTTGTTTTTCTTCGAAGAAGTCTTTCCAGTGACAAGGTAGGTGACTCCTCCTTTCGGTGATAGTGCGCATGGGCATCGACTCCATTGTTAGATTGTTTTTTTCCGCCATCGGGTTCGGATGTATATCGTTGCGCTCCGGTTCGACAATGTTCCTTCGGGTTTCCCTCGGCGCGCAAGATACTCACCCTCGACGGTATTGTTTTCGATCGCGTCTCCCTTTCTATCGCGTATCGTAATTACTTAAAATAATCTTTCGAACCGAAAACTTTGTGGCAGGCCTTCGGGCCTACCCGCGTCGGGTCGACCTGCAGTCGATTGAACAAACTCCCTTTAAATTCTGTCCTCGGTGTCACTCGAAATACCCGCGCACCGACTCACACGAAGTATGTAACCTGTGTTTGTCCCCCGAACACAAGGAACAGGACTGCGACGCGTGCCAGGCTTTCCGCTCCAAGAAAGCACTTCGCGACCATCGGGCTCGATGTTGTGACATGCAGAGACAGCACACAAGCTCCATTCCAGACATCTTCGGTCAACAGTCGGACGAAGAGGCCGGCAAGGCCATGGGAACAGAGGAGGACCAAGAGCCGATCAACGTCTCAGATTTCGAATCCGACCAAGAGGAGGACATTCCACATGGTCAACGTACTGTGAGTAAAGCTCCCCCCTCATACCAAGACACAAGTTCACTAAAAAAGAAGGCTCCGGTCCAACCCGCGCCCTCAGGCACCAAGATCACGCTTCTGACGCCCCGCCCTCTGGCTCGGCACCGAAACCTACAAAAAAGCCTTCGGGCTCCGAAAAGACTGCCTCCAAAGCGAGTTCGGAGCCCAAACCTTCGGGGTCGAAACACAAGTCCGGCACCGACCCCCACCATTCGACCTCAAAAAAGCGTCGGATCCGAAAACATCAACAGTTTCAACTCCAACACCGAAAATTTCGGCGCCGAAACAGACAGAAGGGCAGAAAACAGCTACAAAGCAAAGTTTTGATGCCCCAATTGAAAAACCGGATTCAAAACAAAAGCTTTTGTATATCCATCCACACACTGGCCATATCACCACTAAACTGACTCTAAAAAGAAGGGCTGATTTACAAGAAGAATATCACATCCCTTTAAAGAAGAGATCTGTTGGAACTAACCCTTCCCCTCCTCCTCTTCCTCCACCTATTCTTCCTTCATCACCACCTTACCCTCTGATTCAACCAATTTCACCTGAACATTCACCACCACATACACCTGACATCCAGGATGATGGGGATGATGATCAGGATAGGGATGATGGTCAGCCATTACAAGACCCATGGGACGATTATAACACCAACTCGCCCACAGGCAATGATCCCGACCTGTACCCTACCAAACCCTCTCCACCAGATGATAGTGTAGGCTACATTGAGTTACTGGGTAGAGCTGCCAACTATCATGGGGTGCAACTACATAAAGAGTTATTAGAAGAGGATTTCCTCTTTGAAACCCTCAGTACCACACAGAAGTCATCACATACACTGCCCATACTTAAAGGGATGGTCAGGCATGTAGACAACATTTTTAATGACCCAGTCAGGGCTCGTATTCTTACCCCTAGAGTGGACAAGAAGTACAAGCCAGCACCATCACCCAGTATATATAAAGCGACAATTGCCACTAAACTCACTGGTTGTGTCCAATGCAAGAAAAAGAGCCAACTCACAGACAACAGGAGAGGCTCCACCTCCTGATAAGGAATCAAAACTTATTGACGCTTCGGGAAAAAGGGTAGCTTCTCAAGCAGCCAATTTCTGGCGCGTCTCCAACACTCAGGCACTGTTAGCACGTTACGACCGTGCACACTGGGATGAAATGGAATAATTAATCCAATATTTACCCCAGGAACACAAATCAAAAGCACAAGATCTGGTTCATGAAGGGCATCTTATTGCTAACAATCAAATAAGATGCTCTCTAGATGCTGCAGACACTGCTGCTAGAGCCATAAACACTAGTGTCCCCTTAAGAAGGCACGCCTGGCTCCGTATATCTGGGTTTAAACCTGAAGTTCAAACCTCCATTTTAAATACCCCATTCAATAAGGAACATCTATTTGGCCCAGCGGTAGATTCTTCACTTGAAAAAATGAAGAAAGATACTGACGAAGCAAAATCTATGGGAGCCCTTCAGTCCACACAGGGTCGTGCTTCCTTTTGACGCTCCTTTTACCGAGGTGGTTCCAAAAATACCTCATCAGAAGCCACCTACAAGGGCAATAACCAACCTTCTCCATCTAAAGGTTATTTCAGGGGAAATTACAGGGGTAACAACGGAAAGGGCAGGGGTCGGGGTTCAAACACACGCAACTCCCCGCCAACACAAAGCAGTGACTTGCCTTCACTTCCCCAGACCACTCAACACCTGTCGGGGGAAGACTGTCAGATTTTCTACCAATCTGACAATCAATAACAACAGACAATTGGGTACTCCAAATTATCAGTTCTGGTTACTGCCTGGAATTTATCAACACACCTCCAAATATTCCACCAAACCCCACAAACTATCACACGACCACCTTCACCTCCTCAAACAGGAGGTTCAGTCTCTACTTCTAAAAGGAACTATTGAGCCTGTGCCGCCCCAACATCACGGGTCGGGCGTATACTCCTTTTATTTCCTGATTCCCCAAAAAGACGGTTCTCTCAGACCAATTTTAGATCTCAGAGAACTCAACCGGTACATTCAGTCAGACAATTTCCAAATGCTAACGCTTCAACAAGTACTTCCTCTACTACAGAAAGGCGACTTCCTATCTACTTCAGATCTAAAAGACGCCTACTTTCACATACCAGTTCATCCTGCTGATCGCAAATTCCTCAGGTTTGTGGTAGCAGGTCAACACTGTCAGTTCAGGGTACTCCCATTTGGTGTCACCACCGCCCCCAGAGTCTTCACAAAGAGTCTGGCGGTAGTAGCTGCTCACCTAAGGAGACAAAGCATTGTAGTGTAGTTCCTATTTCCCTAATAGGCTCTGCGCATTGGAATAATATAACCTATAGGTTTGACATAGGACTAATGTCGGTATGTCCCTATCGATTATATTAAACTTAATTACCTGTGCCAGCTAGCTCAGAGGCCACTAGAAACTCCTTGAGAACAAGAAGGGAGTAGTTTCTGGCAATCGAAAAACATGACAACTTTGTTTCCCTTTAGAAGCGGAACATGTCTCAGAATCGTGGAAACAATAGATAACAGTTTCACTCATTCAATCGTGCCTGCTTAGTTTCTACAGAGTTACACAGAAAGGAAAGACGGGCGTTTCAATATAAAAAGGGTTTTATTGAACAGTCTTGTTTCTCGTGTAAGAGATATGTGCTGTTATGATCACAAGACAGTATGCAAGATAAATAATGTACAGCGTAAGCAGTAGAAATAAATAATACTGTGCTAGCATTATCTTTTAGCATATATTCACGTACATAAATAACATGAGCTAAGAATGCGAGTACTCATACGATGCGTCTCTAAGCTAGTTCTACCCCAATATACCTAACCTAGTCTAGGTGTAGGGAAAGGTAGAAGTAGGTGGAGTATTCTCTAGTCTGGTAGACTAAGAGTATGTTAAGTCTAGTATGCCAAGAGTCCCTCTAGGATCTAGTCAGCTCCATACCTTGAGAATGAGAGAGGTGGGAATCTCCTGCCGGGTCTGGAACTCTAACACCCTGCGAGGGGAGTCAGAACACTGGAAGCTGGATTCGTATGCGTGCAGGAATGACAGCGTCTTCTCAGTGCGTCAGGCCGGGATACGGGCTCCTCTGAAGTCGAGGTCTCCTCTAACTTGCTTGGGCAAGGGAAGGTATATTTATACCTGGTAGGTGTCGTGGAATGTTAGCATTGACGTGAAGTCGGACAGAGGAAGACGTCAGGAATGAACCCTTAAGGTATAACGGTTCATACATAATAGATGAGTTCTTGGAGAAATCAATAGTCCTGTGCTAGGGGAACTCCCGAAGCTTAAGGGTCTGGTTTCTAACAACTCGTTGTGACGTTAGGGTGGACGGATGTTGGTGACCATGCCTGTATTTGGAGTGCACGGTTAATGCCTAAATAAGGACAGGGATTCTATGCCTATATAAGGGCAAGGCGAATTGTGCCTATATAAGGACATGATTCAGGAAAACCTATATACGGACCCCTTAAAGCGGAATACAACACCCACTCCATCTTCGATTGAACGATAATACTAAATGCTAAACATTTTAAATGCTAAACATAAAATTGAGTACCACATATTACTAAAAACATTTCTAAAAGCATTTTAAAAGAAGCTCAAAACTGTTGAAATGCCATAGGTACTGTACATTAAAGCACTGTTTTCATTCTAAGCATATAACGGAAGTAGAATGCAACGTGAATGAAACAGTAATATATACATATGATGAAATGGTCGATAAGTTCTTAAAATCAAAGCCATTGCATATCATGGAAGTAAATGAAATGTTAGACAAGTAAGGTGACAATGTGTCCCTGGAAGTATTCAAAGAAGTCCGTTTTATAAGACTAGTTCTACTGTAAGCAGATTGTTCATTTGCCATGTCATTTCAAAAATTTAAAAAAGAAAAAAGTTCAATTCTGGGAAAAGTTCCAAGTTTGAAAAATATGAAGGCCAAATTTCATTGTTGCCCTGGTACACTGTGAGCCGAATCAAAGTCAGTGTATGGGTCTGGCGTAAACATTAGATCATCTATTTCCGTAGCCAAAATATCGTCCACCGAAGTTGGCGACATTTGGAACACCGCGTTCAGAAGGTTAATTGCACAGAGATGAGAAACATCGCCTTCAGCAGAAGATGCAATGTTCGCGTCCGTTGTTACCTGTGTGCCCGTTGATCCATCTCGTACCTCAGCAGCAGCCGGAAGCGTCTGTGAGATCTCAATGAATGCCGCCATCAGGATTGGAAGCCTCTGGGGACGACACGCAGCATGGGCCGTTATCGGGTCCAGCAGAGTATCGATATCCGTTGGCATGACTGATGGGAGTGTTAGACAGGTGTCTAGCACGCATTCTTCACCGCAAAACAGGCAGCGTAGAACAGGTAAGATGCAATCTTGCCAGATTGGTCTGAATGACAGGAACCACGTTGTATTAAGTTCCCTTAGACGAGGCATGCCCAAAAGCAGTACTATTCGCTCACGGCATTTCCGTTCAAGGAGGACTCTCTCCACATCGCTCGGAGTGATGTTGGCGAAGAGGCTTGCCATAGCGTAGTAGGAGGAATAGAAACAGAATTCCTGCGACAAGTGCTAGAATTAACGGCACACCACCAAACACCGAATGTGCGAAGTTTGGGATAATTCCGAGGACAGCCTGGAAAGGTGCTAATAGTCCGGTACAGATGGTCTTAAATACATGTACAATTCCGCTTGTATCAGACATGTTAAAGATACGTCCTATCATTTCTACGAAATGTATAGGGCAGTTTGTACGAATTAAAGCTTGTATCTCAGCCGAAGTCCTTGCAACTTGTAGATCATAGGTTTCTTTGGCCGAGGTCAAAGGCACTGATTGTTGTATAAGCATGGCTTTCATTCTGCTTAAAGTATCAAATTGTATAAAAGAGACATTCAACGAAGGCCATAGAGGCGACTCCCTGACTGTGTCTAATGGGGCAAACAATACTTGCATACAGCAAGTGACCCTGGAGTTGACCGTTACTAGATATGGGATGCCTGGCAACATGCCACTGCAACTCTGATCATTCAACATGAGGTAACTCCCATTAGAAAGTTGTCCAAACGTTGGATTAATCACAGCAGCTGGTGTACCCTGCTGGTGGCAGGACAAATTTGCCACAGAACCATTACAAGCCCCGTGTAAGGAAATGTCCTGACAAATCAGTGAACCGCTTAGTGCACTTTCACAGTGTGTACCGCTTAGAAACACTTCACGATCCCCACTCCAACATCTATAGGTGTAAGGTAAATTCCAGGATGTCTTAATGTATTCTTTACCCAACCTTTCATATTTGCCTGCTTGCATCTGTCTAAGGCAATACTGAAACTGGAAAGTAGTCACAGGCAGACTAATTTTGCCATGAATAAGCCATTCTGTAGCTGGTTTTTCTGCCACTGTGAATGGTAATTTTTCAAGTTTTTCAATGCTCAGTACTGTATACTTTGCTCCCCTTTGTGCCAGTTCGATCTGTTTATCAGTTAGATTGTATTCTGCAAACAGAGCCGTCGTGTTGATAAAATGCCAAGGCAATTAGCCCGCACGCAAAGATTGCAGCGTCCAGCTTAATAACATAATAGAACGTAACTGAGACTGGCCTTATTGTAACATGGCTACATCTTGTTCCACTATGTCGATAGCAGAGGATACAATACTGTCCAATGAATAAATTCTGGAGGACAAAGTTGTTAACCCATTGTCGACCACAGAGAGAGTTTTCTCTAAGTTAATACGATCAAGTTCACGTATTCGTTCTGCGGCCTCCATCTGTGATACCTTCCATGCTTCATTATAAGCAGCATAAATGCCGGCATATATGAAACGTTTTTGACGCGGTTTTCTTGGTCCAAACAAGAATTCCCTAAGGTCTGCGTCTTCTTTAAGTAAAGATAAGTGTTGTTTCACATCCTTAAGTGTAGATTTTTGCAGCCAATCGAGGCATAATTTTCCTACACTGTATGTTGTTACTACCCCCGGATGCTGTCTTTGGACGTATCGTGGGTCTGGCCTATGAATAGTAAACCCCTTTGTTTTATTCAGGAATCTCCCTTGACAGTTGTTTGTGTCTGTGGGCCAGATCAACCATTTTCTCCAATCAGGATTTGTTCTGTTGAGTTGTAGTATTGTGTCAACTGTAACCGCTGCCTGTGTATTGTTATCACTTGCAGGTGTCGGTACAGAAGGTGCTTTCATGTCTTTAATCTTGGCTAACCCAAGGCAAGACGTTTGTTGGACCGTGTCATTCAAAAACTTTATTTGCTGAGGGACGATACAGGCTCTAAATAAAGCTTCTATCCCCTGCACTTGCCAATCTTTAGTACCCCAGACAGATTTTGTGTCTATTGTGTCTTTCCATAAGTCGAAACCCTGTCTAGACAGTTGGGCAATAAAAGCTGCAGAGTAAATCTGTTTTGTATTTGTTAACATAATTTTCAGTCCTGTTTTGTTTACATTTCTATAATAAAATGTTTCTGGATCAGATGTATTGTATCCTGAAAAATATGGAAACTTCTTAGCAAATGTTTTTGAACTACCTTTTGGTGGTGTAGGACAATGCTCCCATTGGTTAAACATAAACACATTTCTAGGTGTTGCAAATTTATGCAAAAAATGATGACCATAGTGGTTATAGCAATACAGCTGTTCATAGTCTGATGAACCCTCTAAATATTCATTATTGGAAAATGCAGCAGATTTTTCTAGGTCAAACATCATATTATTTACAGTTTCAAAGTCCCAATCATCAGAAAAGGTACTGGATGAAACAAAATCACTTAGTGAGATCTTAAATAAATGTGGAATGTTCAAATGTTCCGTCGGGCCAACAATATCAAAATCTGTTTTGTCCCACACTATACCATCCTGTATAGGAACGGCTGTGATGTTCACTGCAGACAAGTCTCTTGTTTCACGATGGGATGATTTGTGAGGTTTCAAAAGTAAGTTCACTTCTTTTCTTTCAAGGTCCAAATGGATGTATCTCCCATTTATAAGCACGCTCATAGTCATAACCAAAGCTAGCCACAGCAGGAAGAAAAATATTCCAGAAATAACCCAAAGTTCAATCCATGGTGAAACTAGATAAGTCTTTTTCAAAAAATGCAAAAAGTCTTGTACTTGCTGTTTAAAGGTTTTTGATGCTGGCGACGTCTCGGGCTCACTTGGATCCTCAGAAAACGTATCAAAGTTAATGAAGTAGCCAGAAGCAGTTCTGTCAATTGTTGGAATTGCATCAGGATTTGTAGAAATCGCTGGAACCAGTTGATCACTTGTTACATTGGTGTAGACAGGTGTATTTCGACGAACTGTTACTTGTGTTTCAAGAGGGATGAGTTCCATAGCATTGTTGCTCAGTTCTTCATCTGTTACTGCTGAATTCTCGATGGTTATCAGTCTTTCAGTCTGAACCTCTTGGATAGTAGCGAGAGGAGTGTGTCTGCTACTAGGTCGGAGTCCACGAGGCCTACTATTTAGTATTGGCCACATACTGTGGTTTGATGAGGTCGATGGACACAAATCTTTTCTCCTTTTTTCCAGCAAGGGGCGGCAGAAGTACTGTTCTTGTTCCGTGTATGGCTAGGACAGGTACTGGTTGTCTGTAAGAAGGTCCAAATTCCTTCTTGTCCGCAATCTTCTCTCTGACTAGATCCCCAACTTTTGGAATCCAGACAGGCCTTGCTGGGACCGCGGGTTTTTCCCCAGTGGTGGTTGGCTGCAGGAACACGTTGCTTTGTTTCGATCTTAGTTCATTTAGCTCCTGTAAAACAGCCAAACGATCTTTGATATCAAAGGGTTTATTTTCCACCACTGTGCCTCTACATTCCAGATCGGGCACCCACATTCTTGTCCCAAACAGGACCTCATATGGAGTGACCCCCCCTAGAGAACTTCTTGGCAAATTGTTTAATG
Organism: Calotriton arnoldi; assembly: GCA_963921515.1. NCBI lineage: Eukaryota > Metazoa > Chordata > Amphibia > Caudata > Salamandridae > Calotriton > Calotriton arnoldi. The sequence goes on from CAWUFW010001516.1 coordinate 2,297,671, forward strand.
AGCGTTGGACCCCATAAAGATGTTTGACTCACCCATCACCCGAACCTAATACCCTAGCTGTTATAGACTGCTTTATGTCCCGGTTTTTCCTTTCCACAACAGAATTTCCCTCAGGATGAAACGGAGAGGAGTACCGCAATGCAACGCCCAGACTGGCCATGGCGTCTTTGTAAGCCCGAGAGCTAAACGCAGGGCCCTGGTCAGAATGTAGCGTGCCTTTTGCGTATGTGCCGATAAAGACTCGCAAATCTTTTATAACAGTTCGAGCGTCAGCCGAGCGCAGAGGCCATATCCATAGGAACCTTGACTTAGTATTTGTGGGATTGCACTTGTCCATGAGGACGCCTGTGTATAGATAGTCTAATGCTGTCTAACAATGGTGTCTGTACTGGGCAGCTACATTCGTAGCATGGTGTCTGGTGGCTTTCTCGCTGTAATTTACAGTCTATGCAATTATTGATGAATATGTGTATTTCTGTATTCATCCCAGGCCACCAGTACATCTCTTTTAATGTCAATATTGTTTTAGAGATCCCTTGATGTGACAGACCCTCCCCCAAATGTGTTTCATAAATCAAAGCAGCTCTACGTTCCATGTTTGGAATTACCCTATCCCCCACTCTAGGGATTCGAGCAAAAGGAACGTTGTTCGCATCAATTACATAAGAGTACTTGAGTGGAAACTTTTTTTGGTAACACTGCACCACTGCCTTTGCTCGTAGCATTGACAGCCAACATTATCTCACTGTCTATTTTTGTTTTTGAACGAGTGATCGCAGCTACGGAAGCCGTCTGAACAGCCCCCTTTGCGGCTTCGTCAGCCAATGAATTCCCTGCAACGTGAACGCCATCACGTTGATGACTCAGTGTATGGATCACGTGAGCCTTTGGTAGTTCGCTTTTTAACTGAACTACTTGTTCCCAAAGCGTTTTATGCTTTATTGTGCCACCTTTTGCATCTTTGAACCCGTTTTCAAGCCAAGTTTGTATATATTCATTATACTACTGCACACAGTAGAAAGAATCGCACACTATTAGTGTGGGGAATTCTCGATCTGTACTTTCAAGTGCCAGTTTGAATGCTTGTAGTTCAGCTCGCTGAGCTGTGCAATCTCCTAGAGACTGGGTTTTTGTGACCATAGGTCGACAAAATTGATGCTGGGTCCCCGTTATTGAGAAAGCTGTTAAGTACCTGCTTCCAGGTGCTATGTTTTGACAAAAGAAACCATTTGAGATATCCAATGTGGTTTTATATTTTTTACGCACAATGTTATTCATTAATGCTGTACTATGTGCATTTTGCACTGCAAATGTTTTTGAACAAGTGTTTGAGGTGTCTGTAATCCAAAACTAGACGATAGGTATTGTCTGGTTTGGAGACAGGAAACAAAGGATTGTTCATTGAAGAGGTGCATGTTTCAATCACCCCCTGGTATTCAAGTTGATCTAAGATCTCCCTGACCTGTTTTTTAGCTTCTTGCTTTATTGGGTACTGCCTTTGTGCAGTAGGTTCATTTTTCAGATGTATTTTATGGTGAGGTGAATCCTCATCCCATCCTACATGATTTTTGTATAATGCTGGGGCCTGGGCAACTGCCCATTTCCTGGCATAAGTATATTTTAGGTGCATTGGAATATGGTTAGAGAAGGCAGGCATAATAATGTCCTCGCCATGTGGGCACTCCCTGACAAATTGTGGTTTTTCCCCAAAAAGTGCTTTCACCTGTCTAGGTATGTCTCCCTCCATCTGGAGTGTTATTTCATATAACTTTTGTGGAGTACTAACCCTGGTGTCTACAGTCTCAACTGTAATGTACTCATTCAAGTCCACTATCTCCAGAAGTTCCTTCAGGTTCTGGCGAGCTATTGTGACTTCTGCTGCACTGTCCAGCATTGTCTGAGCCCATTCTCTGTTCTTGAGTTGTGTTCTCAGTATCCTCGGCATGCCTGACCTTCAGACCTGCTACCTTCTTCTTTGAGAATTGAGGTTTTGATTTACTTTTCGGAACGTGTTTGTCGTCTTTCGATTTCACGCGTTCTTCTCTATGTTCTGACCGTCCTCTTCTTTCCGATGTCTGTGACGAGATCTGAAAGGTACGAGAGGAACGTGTATCAGTATCTTGATACCTGTCAGGCTTATTTAAATTATCCCTATTCCTGAGGTTATACCTCCTTACAGAGGGCTCCTTTTGAGGAGACCTACCTCGGGATTGAGAACGTTTCTCTGAATTATTTTTATTAGTTTCCCACTTCTTTTTAGAAGAAATAGGAGTTTGTTTAATAGAGTCCTTCTCAGGACTTTCAGATAGTTTTGGCTTAACTGGTCTTCCACCCAAACTATCTCTGCCTAATTCTGCATATGATTGTTCTATTATTCTGGGTAGTTCTGTTTGATGTTCTGTAACATCGAATTCCCTTAATCGTTGGCTGATCGCCACTGCTGCTGCCTCCCCTTTAATATTAGATAATATTATTGTTGAGACCTGCTCGAAATTTTTCAGTAATTTCATACCTAAATTTAGAGCAGGCTCTGCCCCGTAATAGTTTTGAATTTGTTTCAGGACATCTGTTATTACTGCAATTGATGGAATACCATGTGTTTTAGTATAGCTGGCAGCAAAGACTGAGCCCCAAGTGGTGCAGTCTTCCAGTTGTGGTGTGATCCCCATCGGTAAACAGATTGTTAGGATTCTGTGTTTCTCATACGGGCTAGTATTTGGAAATACTGCTTCGATTTGAGTAATTTTTTGAGCTATCCAGAATGGAATTTGCTCACGTTTTGTGGGCATTTTTCCCATGACTGCGTATAGAGTCTGTGGTGTAATTTTTAGTGTATTCCCCGGTTGAGGCGTTTGATTTGGAAGTGTCAATGGTGGTTGGACTGTGAAAGTCTGCATGACATATTGGACTAGTTGTCTGTAGATTTTTATTAACTCTTGTAGTTGAGTAAGTAGTTCCTCGTCTGACATTATATCGAGGTCAGGATGAGGAGTGTAGCCGGCTAGAATCGGCCATGTTGCTCCTGGTCTACCTAGTGGACCGAGCCTGGTAATGTTTCTGTGATGTTTTAGGGCGCCTTTAAACCAGAGCTGATGCTCCTGGTATGTTAGTGGAATTTCAATATCCTCGAAAGGAGTATATTCCTCTGGTGGATCATCTTCTTTGTAGAAGTGAAACAGTCTTGTTACTGAATTAGATTCAGGAAATATTACCCATGAATAGAATACCTCTGTCTGAAAGGATTCGTGTGCCTCTATCACGAAAATGCTCTACCTCCTCTTGGTGGTAGGCCGTGTTTTATAAGTTTTAGAGTGATGGCTCTTCTTAAGTTTGGATTGATGTCTATGACACCCTCCTCGGTTTCAATAAAACCTGTGATGTTATAAGTTGTTAAAGCTGGGTGACCCGCAACGTCACCGTTGTCGGAGTCAGGCAGTTTGTTTTTTGAAAAATGTAGAACAAGTTTCAAGGAAACAAAAAGATAAGGTGCACAATATTTTGGAACCCTGTATCATTCAACGTTGAACAAACCAAACAACTAATATATAGGGTGCTTCCCTATTTAGTTATGGTGGATATTTAGCCCTACCCACTCCGGACGTCTTAACCCCTTCGATGCTCATGACGGAATGGTTCCGTCATGAGCATCGGTGCCCCTGTGCTCATGACGGAACCATTCTGTCATGAGGCCAGGGGCACGAAATCCCTCTGCTGCAGACAGCAGAGGGATTTCCTTTTCTCCCCCACAGCCTCAGGAGCTGGGTAAGAGCTCCCCCAGCCCCCGAGGCCCCCCCCTCCCTTTCAGTGAAATGAAGATCAGCGCGCACGTCGCGCTGACTTCATTTCACTGAAAACAAACTAAAATGAGCCTTTAGGCTCATTTCAGTTTCACTTCTACGTGCTCAGGGGGCTATCTCAGCCCCTGAGCACGTAGAAAGACGGGAGAGGTATCATTGGAAAGGGGAGAATCTCCCCTTTCCAATGGTACCCTCCCCAGTGGATCCCTGCTTGGGGATCGCCCCAGGAGGGCGATCCCCAAGCAGAGATCCACCCACTAAGGCACCAGGGAGGGGGAGCGGCCCCTTGGGCAAGGGCTTTTGCTCCCCCAAACAAATTGCCAATGTTCAGTCTTTCTGCCCCCCTGGGGGGCGGATGGGAGCAGTAGCCCCCAATCTGCCCCCCGGGGGGCAGAAAGCCCACTAGACACCAGGGATTTTTATTTGGTGCATTTTGTTTAGGGTGGGGGCTGCCCAAAACGGGCACGCCAATGCCCCCACCCCCCCAGCCACCATTACAGCCTTTCTGCCCCCCCTGGGAAGCCCACTAAATGCCAGGGATTCTTTTGTGTGCTATTTGTTTTAGGGTGGGGGCTGCCCAAAATGGGCACGCCAATGCCCCCACCCCACCCGCCACCATTACAGCCTTTCTGCCCCCCCAGGGGGGCAGAAAGCCCACTAAACACCAGGGATTTTTTTGGACGCATTTTTTTTAGGGTGGGGGCTGCCCGAAATGGGCACGCTAATGCCCCCACCCCCCCACTACCATTACAGCCTTTCTGCCCCCCCTGGGAGGCAGATGGGGGCAGTAGCCCCCAATCTGCCGCCCCGGGGGGGCAGAAAGCCCACTAAACGCCAGGGATTTATTTTTTGTGTAATTTTTTTTTTAGGGTGGGGGCTGCCCAAAACAGGCACGCTAATGCCCCCACCCCCTGTCACCATTACAGCCTTTCTGCCCCCCCCTGGGAGGCAGATGGGGGCTGTAGCCCCCAATCTGCCCCCCCGGTGGGGCAGAAAGCCCACTAAACACCAGGGATTTTTTTTTGGCGTGTTGTTTTTTTGGGTGGGGGCTGCCCAAAATGGGCACGCCAATGCCCCCACCCCCCGCCACCATTACAGCCTTTCTGCCCCCCCTGGGAGGCAGATGGGGGCAGTAGCCCCCAATCTGCCCTCCGGTGGGGCAGAAAGCCCACTAAACGCCAGGGATTTTTTTTTGTGCAATGTCTTTTAGGGTGGGGGCTGCCCAAAACGGGCACGCCAATGCCCCCACCCCGCCGCCACCATTACAGCCTTTCTGCCCCCCCCTGGGAGGCAGATGGGGGCAGTAGCCCCCAATCTGCCCCCCTGGGGGGGCAAAAAGCCCACTAAACACCAGGGATTTTTTTTTTGCAATTTTTTTTAGGGTGGGGGCTGCCTAAAATGGCCAATGCCCCCACCCCGCCGCCACCATAACAGTCTTTCTGCCCACCCTGGGGGGTAGATGGGGGCAGTTGCCCCCAATCTGCCCCCCCCGGGCAGCAGAAAGCCCACTTGACGCCAGGGATTTTTTTTTGCGCATTTGTTTTTAGGGTGGGGGCTGCCCGAAGTGGGCACGCCAATGCCCACATCCCCGCCACCATTACAGCCTTTCTGCTCCCCCTGGTCTCCCGATAAAAATGGTACCTCACACGCGTGGGTGGGGCAATTTTGATGTCGCCTCAATACGTTTTGGGCCCTTGCCTGTCGCGGGTACTTGGGCCTCCCACCCGAGTGATGCACCGTTTTTATCGGGAGACCTGGGGGAACACTGGGTGGTAGGAAATTTGTTTCAGCCCGGTGATGCCACAACTTTCCCACACAAAAATGTGTGAAAAAAGAGATTTTTTTAGCAAAATTTCAGGTTTCTGGGGGAATCTGGGTAAGAAAACGTTGGGGGATCCACGCAAGCCATACCTCCCTGGAATTCCCCGGGTGTCTACTTTTCAGAAATGTGTGGGTTTGGTAGGTTTCCCTAGGTGGCCGCTGAGCCCCGGGCCAAAAAGTCATGGGACCCCCCTTGCAAAACCAGGTCGTTTTCTGATAGGCAATTTTGATGTCGCCTCAATAAGTTTTGGGCCCTTGCCTGTCGCGCGTACTTGGGCCTCCCACTCGAGTGAGGCACCATTTTTATCGGGAGACCTGGGGGAACGCTGGGTGGTAGGAAATTTGTGTCAGCCCGGTGATGCCACAACTTTCCCACACAAAAATGTGTGAAAAAAGTGATTTTTTCAGCAAAATTTCAGGTTTGCAGGGGATTCTGGGTAAGAAAACGTTGGTGGATCCACGCAAGCCATACCTCCCTGGAATCCCCGGGTGTCTACTTTTCAGAAATGTGTGGGTTTGCTAGGTTTCCCTAGGTGGCCGCCGAGCCCCGGGCCAAAAGTCATGGGACCCCCTTGCAAAACCAGGTCGTCTTCTGATAGGCAATTTTGATGTCGCCTCAATACGTTTTGGGCCCTTACCTGTCGCGCGTACTTGGGCCTCCCACCCGAGTGAGGCACCATTTTTATCGGGAGACCTCGGGGAATGCTGGGTGGTAGGAAATTTGTGTCAGCCCTGTGATGCCACAACTTTCCCACACAAAAATGTGTGAAAAAAGTGATTTTTTCAGCAAAATTTCAGGTTTGCAGGGGATTCCGGGTAAGAAAACGTTGGTGGATCCACGCAAGCCATACCTCCCTGGAATCCCCCGGGTGTCTACTTTTCAGAAATGAGTGGGTTTGCTAGGTTTCCCTAGGTGGCCGCCGAGCCCCGGGCCAAAAAGTCATGGGACCCCCCTTGCAAAACCAGGTCGTCTTCTGATAGGCAATTTTGATGTCGCCTCAATACGTTTTGGGCCCTTGCCTGTCGCGCGTACTTGGGCCTCCCACCCGAGTGAGGCACCATTTTTATCGGGAGACCTGGGGGAATGCTGGGTGGTAGGAAATTTGTGTCAGCCCGGTGATGCCACAACTTTCCCACACAAAAATGTGTGAAAAAAGTGATTTTTTTCAGCAAAATTTCAGGTTTGCAGGGGATTCTGGGTAAGAAAACGTTGGTGGATCCACGCAAGCCATACCTCCCTGGAATCCCCCGGTGTCTACTTTTCAGAAATGTTTGGGTTTGCTAGGTTTCCCTAGGTGGCCGCCGAGCCCCGGGCCAAAAAGTCATGGGATCCCCCTTTCAAAACCAGGTCGTTTTGTGATAGGCATTTTTGATGTCGCCTCAATACGTTTTGGGCCCTTGCCTGTCGCGGGTACTTGGGCCTCCCACCCGAGTGAGGCACCATTTTTATCGGGAGACCTGGGGCAATGCTGGGTGGTAGGAAATTTGTGTCAGCCCGGTGATGCCACAACTTTCCCACACAATAATGTGTGAAAAAGTGATTTTTTCAGCAAAATTTCAGGTTTCTGGGGGATTCTGGGTAAGAAAACATTGGGGGATCCACGCAAGCCATACCTCCCTGGAATCTCCCATGTGTCTACTTTTCAGAAATGTGTGGGTTTGGTAGGTTTCCCTAGGTGCCGGCAGAGCTAGGGTTCAAAAACTACCGCTAGGCACTTTGCCAAAAAAGGGTCATTTTTCACAGTGAAATTGGGGTGTGTCCACGTTGCGTTTTGCGTCGTTTCCTGTCGCGGGCACTAGGCCTACCCACACAAGTGAGGTGCCATTTTTCTCAGAAGACTTTGGGGAACGCGGGGTGGGTGGAATTTTGTGGATCCATGCAGATTCCAGAACTTTCCACCACAGAAAAGTGAGGAAAATATGTTTTTTTAAAACTTTTTTAGGTTTGCAAGGGATTCTGGGTAACAGAACCTGGTGAGAGCCAGTCAAGTCACCCCATCCTGGATTCCCCTGGGTGTCTAGTTTTCAAAAATGTATAGGTTTGCTAGGTTTCCCTAGGTGCCGGCAGAGCTAGGGTTCAAAAACTACAGCTAAGCACTTTTCAAAAAAGGGTCATTTTTCACTGTGAAAATGTGGTGTGTCCACATTGTGTTTTGCGCTGTTTCCTGTCGCGGGCACTAGGCCTACCCACACAAGTGAGGTACCATTTTTCTCGGAAGACTTTGGGGAATACGGGGTGGGTGGAATTTTGTGGATCCACGCAGATTCCAGAACTTTCCACCACAGAAAAGTGAGGAAAATGTGTTTTTTTTGACAATTGTTTAGGTTTGCAAGGGATTCTGGGTAACAGAACCTAGTGAGAGCCAGTCAAGTCACCCCATCCTGGATTCCCCTGGGTGTCTAGATTTCAAAAATGTATAGGTTTGCTAGGTTTCCCTAGGTGCCGGCAGAGCTAGGGTTCAAAAACTACAGCTAAGCACTTTTAAAAAAAAAGGGTCATTTTTCACTGTGAAAATGTGGTGTGTCCACGTTGTGTTTTGCGCTGTTTCCTGTCGCGGGCACTAGGCCTACCCACACAAGTAAGGTACCATTTTTCTCGGAAGACTTTGGGGAATGCGGGGTGGGTGGAATTTTGTGGATCCACGCAGATTCCAGAACTTTCCACCACAGAAAAGTGAGGAAAATGTGTTTTCTTTGACAATTGTTTAGGTTTGCAAGGGATTCTGGGTTACAGAACCTAGTGAGAGCCAGTCAAGTCACCCCATCCTGGATTCCCCTGGGTGTCTAGATTTCAAAAATGTATAGGTTTGCTAGGTTTCCCTAGGTGCCGGCAGAGCTAGGGTTCAAAAACTACAGCTAAGCACTTTTCAAAAAAAGGGTAATTTTTCACTGTGAAAATGTGGTGTGTCCACGTTGTGTTTTGTGCTGTTTCCTGTCGCGGGCACTAGGCCTACCCACACAAGTGAGGTACCATTTTTCTCCGAAGACTTTGGGGAATGCGGAGTGGGTGGAATTTTGTGGATCCACGCAGATTCCAGAACTTTCCACTACAGAAAAGTGAGGAAAATGTGTGTTTTTTTTACAATTGTTTAGGTTTGCAAGGGATTCTGGGTAACAGAACCTAGTGAGAGCCAGTCAAGTCACCCCATCCTGGATTCCCCTGGGTGTCTAGATTTCAAAAATGTATAGGTTTGCTAGGTTTCCCTAGGAGCCGGCAGAGCTAGGGTTCAAAAACTACAGCTAGGCACTTTGCAAAAAAGGGGTAATTTTTCACTGTGAAAATGTGGTGTGTCCACGTTGCGTTTAGGGCCGTTTCCTGTCGCGGGCACTAGGCCTACCCACACAAGTGAGGTACCATTTTTCTCGAAAGACTTTGGGGAACGCGGGGTGGGTGGAATTTTGTGGATCCATGCAGATTCCAGAACTTTCCACCACAGAAAAGTGAGGAAAATTTGTTTTTTCTGACAATATTTTAGGTTTGCAAGGTATTCTGGGTAACAGAACCAGGTGAGAGCCAGTCAAGTCACCCCATCCTGGATTCCCCTGGGTGTCTAGTTTTCAAAAATGTATAGGTTTGCTAGGTTTCCCTAGGTGCCGGCAGAGCTAGGGTTCAAAAACTACAGCTAGGCACTTTGCAAAAAAAGGGTCATTTTTCACTGTAAAAATGTGGTGTGTCCACGTTGCGTTTTGGGCCGTTTCCTGTCGCAGGCACTAGGCCTACCCACACAAGTGAGGTACCATTTTTATCGGGAGACTTAGGGTAACACAAAATTGTAGAGCAACTGTTATTATCTATTGACTTTTGATGCATTTCTGCCTTCCAAATGAAAGACAATGTGTAAAAAGAAGTCATTTTGAAAAATGTCCTATAATTCTCATGCTAGTTTGGGTACTCCCAATTTCGGAAATGTGCAAATATCTACTATTTCTAAACTCTATATTTTGTTCCCATTTCAGAAATACATAGGTGTCTTTCATACCGATTTTTCCATGTATAAATTTTCCCAGAATAATTGCTATATACCCGGTACATAATAAAAAACCATTGCAAGACGCTGCTCAGTTATTGGCTCTGGGTTCGTCGGGTTCTTGGTGAACCTACAAGTCCTATATATCGCCACAACCAGAAAGGTCCAGCGGATGTAACGGGATATTGCTTTCAAATATCTGTCATAATTAGAAGAAGTTACAGGTGAAAACGTTGACACAAATGGCTGATTTTTTCAACTAATTTTCAATTTTTCCTATATTTAACTGTTTGTTTCTATAAAGAAAACTTGAAGGATCTACACAAATGACCCCTTGCTGAATTCAGAATTTTGTCTACTTGTCAGAAATGTATGGCTTTCCAGGATCCATTATTGCTTTCATACCCATTTCTACCATTAACTGGAAGGAGGTTGAAAGCACAAAAAATAGCAAAAATAGACTATGTCCCAGAAAAATGCCAAAACTGTGTAAAACATTTTGGTTTCCTGAGAAAAGTCTGCTTGTCCCTGAAAGCTGGGAAGATGGTGATTTCAGCACCACAACCCCTTTTTGATGCCATTTGCAGGGAAAAACCAGACGCTTTCATCTGTAGCCCTTTTTCGCATTTTTCCCCAAAAACCAAAATTTAGCTGTATTTTGGCTAATTTCTGGGTCCCCTCCAGGGGAATCCGCAAACCCTGGGTACCTTTAGAATCCCAATGATGTTGGAAAAAAAGGACGCAAATTTGGCGTGGATACGTTATGTGGTCAAAAAGTTACAGGGGCCTAAGCGCGAACTACCCCAAATAGCCAAAAAAAGGCTTAGCACAGGAGGGGAAAAGGCCTAGCAGCGAAGGGGTTAAGGAGTATGTGAGTAGGGGTCTCTGAGATGTCTACTGGGTAAGTAGCATTTTCCGTTCGAGGCATATGAGCTGTAGATCATATGCTATGCACAGACTACATAGCAGTTATCTCCCAAAGCGGTGGCTAACCTGTATCTGTTGCAGTGGTTTGAAATAATGTACGTAAAACTGCTTGGCCCACTCTAGCTTGTTATCTTGCTAACACATCTACACAATAGTGTTTTGTGAATGTGTGAGGTGTAGACCATGTTGCAGCTTTGCATATGTCATCTATGGGTATATTTCCTAAGAATGCCATAGAAGCACCCAGTTTGCGTGTAGAGTGTGCTCTAGGGGGAACTGTTAATGTTCGTTTCGCTTTTGCATAGCATATTTGAATGCACTTGACTATCCACCTTGCAATACCTGATTTTGATATGGGATTGCCTTTGTGTGGTGGAGCAAAAGAAGTCAGTTTTATAAGACTAGTTCTACTGTACCATTAAAGAAAAGGGTATACCCAAAATCACTGGGACCTGGGTGTGCGATGATATAGAAAGTAGTGGTCCCAGCACTATTACATCCAAACAGTGTAAAACCAAAAATATATACAGTTAAATTCACAAAAATAAATCAAAGATTACTGAATCAATAGTGTAAACAGTGTTATTTAATCACACTGAACACAAATGTCAGATTTAAAGAAATACATTACAAAACATCATTAATATGCCCAAATGAGTAAAGGAGGGGAAAGGGCAGTGACGTAAGTGAGGCAGTGAGGTAAGTGAAAGACACTATTAGTGAATATCACAATCAAAATGGTAGGCATATTATTCAAAGCCACACATTTCTTTATCGAAAGCGAAATGAATACAATAGGTTACATAGCCATGTAACATAGAAAGTCACAGTGCAACATGCACTGTCGGCGATACTGGCATCAATAATATGTCGACGTTTCGACCCCTGGATGTATGTAGGTGTTCATAGAAACCTTACTAGCGGGGTCTTCCTCAGGACAAGTGAATAAGTGAAAAGGGGGGGAAAAATAAGGGCACCGCGACTTAATTAGAAAGAAGTCCTCAAAGGCAACAAATGTCGTCTCGGACAAATTAGGGCCCAATGGCTCCAAGGTTCAGAAGAGAGAGACGCAGGACTCTCCAAAACATGGGTAGTACTCCAAATTGTGAAAGCTGCGAAAAAATCGTGGACAAACCATCGATCAACAGGTGGAAGCCATCTACTTTACTTCCATAGAATGAATCAAATGAACTGAACATAGAAGGATGTGTGCTGGCAGGGCGGCTCTCAGTGTTACGAGACGATGCGGTGTGGTCCACTTGGAGTAGCCGGACGCTGTTTGTTTGGAGATTTATTCATTTTTTAAATTTGGTAATGCACCATCTCGGTAGAAGCCACCGGGCTCTGGAAATCACTATGAGCCAAGATTTGAAGCATTCAGGAACATTACCAGTCTAGGACAGAGGTGAACACAGATCTAGTCCTTAGATAACCGCATCGTCTCGTAACACTGAGAGCCGCCCTGCCAGCACACATCCTTCTATGTTCAGTTCATTTGATTCATTCTATGGAAGTAAAGTAGATGGCTTCCACCTGTTGATCGATGGTTTGTCCACGATTTTTTCGCAGCTTTCACAATTTGGAGTACTACCCATGTTTTGGAGTGTCCTGCGCTCTCTCTCTTCTGAACCTTGGAGCCATTGGGCCCTAATTTGTCCGAGACGACATTTGTTGCCTTTGAGGACTTCTTTCTAATTAAGTCGCGGTGCCCTTATTTTTTCCCCCCCCTTTTCACTTATTCACTTGTCCTGAGGAAGACCCCGCTAGTAAGGTTTCTATGAACACCTACATACATCCAGGGGTCGAAACGTCGACATATTATTGATGCCAGTATCGCCGACAGTGCATGTTGCACTGTGACTTTCTATGTTACATGGCTATGTAACCTATTGTATTCATTTCGCTTTCGATAAAGAAATGTGTGGCTTTGAATAATATGCCTACCATTTTGATTGTGATATTCACTAATAGTGTCTTTCACTTACCTCACTGCCTCACTTACGTCACTGCCCTTTCCCTCCTTTACTCATTTGGGCATATTAATGATGTTTTGTAATGTATTTCTTTAAATCTGACATTTGTGTTCAGTGTGATTAAATAACACTGTTTACACTATTGATTCGTAATCTTTGATTTATTTTTGTGAATTTAACTGTATATATTTTTGGTTTTACACTGTTTGGATGTAATAGTGCTGGGACCACTACTTTCTATATCATAGTTCTACTGTAAGCAGATTGTTCATTTGCCATGTCATTTAAAAAAAATTAAAAAAGAAAAAAGTTCAATTCTGGGAAAAGTTCCACGTTTGAAAAAATATGAAGGCCAAATTTCATTGTTGCCCTGGTACACTGTGAGCCGAATCAAAGTCAGTGTATGGGTCTGGCGTAAACATTAGATCATCTATGTCCGTAGCCAAAATATCATCCACCGTAGTCGGTGACATTTGGAACACCTCGTTCAGAAGGTGAATTGCACAGAGATGTGAAGCATCGCCGTCAGCAGAGGATGCCGTAGCGATGTTCGCGTCCGTTGTTACCTGTGTGCCCGTTGATCCATCTCGTACCTCAGCAGCAGCCGGAAGCGTCTGTGAGATCTCAATGAATGCCGCCATCAGGATTGGAAGCCGCTGGGGACAACACACAGCATGGGCCGTTATCGGGTCCAGCAGAGTATCGATATCCGTTGGCATGACTGATGGGAGTGTTAGACAGGTGTCTAGCACGCATTCTTCACCGCAAAACAGGCAGCGTGGAACAGGTAAGATGCAATCTTGCCAGGTTGGTCTGAATGACAGGAACCACGTTGTATTTAGTTCCCGTAGACGAGGCATGCCCAAAAGATGTACTATTCGCTCACGGCCTTTCCGTTCAAGGAGGGCTCTCTCCACATCGCTCGGAGTGATGTTGGCGAAGAGGCTTGCCATAGCGTAGTAGGAGGAATAGAAACAGAATTCCTGCAACAAGTGCTAGAATTAACGGCACACCACCAAACACCGAATGTGCGAAGTTTGGGATGATTCTGAGGACAGCCTGGAAAGGTGCTAATAGTCCGGAACAGATGGTCTTAAATACATGTACAATTCTGCTTGTATCTGACATGTTAAAGATACGTCCTATCATTTCTACGAAATGTATAGGGCAGTTTGTATGAATTAAAGCTTGTATCTCAGCCGAAGTCCTTGCAACTTGTAGATCATAGGTTTCTTTGGCCGAGGTCAAAGGCACTGATTGTTGTATAAGCATGGCTTTCATTCTGCTTAAAGTATCAAATCGAATAAAAGAGACATTCAACGAAGGCCATAGAGGCGACTCCCTGACTGTGTCTATTGGGGCAAACAATACTTGCATACAGCAAGTGACCCTGGAGTCGACCGTTACTAGATATGGGATGCCTGGCAACATGCCACAGCAACTCTGATCATTCAACATGAGGTAACTCCCATTTGAAAGTTGTCCAAACGTTGGATTAATCACAGCAGCCGGTGTACCCTGCTGGAGCAGGACAAGTTTGCCACAGAACCATTACAAGCCCCGTGTAAAGAAATGTCCTGACAAATTAGTGAACCGCTTAGTGTACTTTCACAGTGTGTACCGCTTAGAAACACTTCACGATCCCCACTCCAACATCTATAGGTGTAAGGTAAATTCCAGGATGTCTTAATGTATTCTTTACCCAACCTTTCATATTTGCCTGCTTGCATCTGTTTAAGGCAATACTGAAACTGAAAAGTAGTCACAGGTAGACTAATTTCGCCATGAATAAGCCATTCCATAGCTGGTTTTTCTGCCACTGTGAATGGTAACTTTTCAAGTTTTTCAATGCTCAGTACTGTATACTTTGCTCCCCTTTGTGCCAATTCGATCTGTTTATCAGTTAGATTGTATTCTGCAAACAGAGCCGTTGTGTTGATAAAAGGCCAAGGCACATAGCCCGCATGCAAAGATTGCAGCGTCCAGCTTAATAACATAATAGAACGTAACTGAGACTGGCCTTGTTGTAACATGGATAAATCTTGTTCCAGTATGTCGATAGCAGAGGATACAGTACTGTCCAATGAATAAATTCTGGAGGACAAAGTTGTTAACCCATTGTCGACCACAGAGAGAGTTTTCTCTAAATTAATACGATCAAGTTCACGTATTCGTTCTGCGGCCTCCATCTGTGACACCTTCCATGCTTCATTATAAGCAGCATAAATGCCGGCATATATGAAACGTTTTTGACGCAGTTTTCTTGGTCCAAGCAAGAATTCCCTAAGGTCTGCGTCTTCTTTAAGTAAAGATAAGTGTTGTTTCACATCCTTAAGTGTAGATTTTTGCAGCCAATCGAGGCATAATTTTCCTACACTGTATGTTGTTACTACCCCCGGATGCTGTCTTTGGACGTATCGTGGGTCTGGCCTATGAATAGTAAACCCCTGTGTTTTATTCAGGAATCTATCTTGACAGTTGTTTGTGTCTGTGGGCCAGATCAACCATTTTCTCCAATCAGGATTTGTTCTGTTGAGTTGTAGTATGGTGTCAACTGTAACCGCTGCCTGTGTATTGTTATCACTTGCAGGTGTTGGTACAGAAGGATTTTTCATGTCTTTGATCTTGGCTAACCCAAGGCAAGACGTTTGTTGGACCGTGTCATTCAAAAAAAATAGTTGCTGAGGGACGATATAGGCTCTAAATAAAGCTTCTATCCCCTGCACTTGCCAATCTTTAGTACCCCAGACAGATTTTGTGTCTATTGTGTCTTTCCATAAGTCGAAACCCTGTCTAGACAGTTGGGCAATAAATGCTGCAGAGTAAATCTGTTTTGTATTTGTTAACATAATTTTCAGTCCTGTTTTGTTTACATTTCTATAGTAAAATGTTTCTGGATCAGATGTATTGTATCCTGAAAAATATGGAAACTTCTTAGCAAATGTTTTTGAACTACCTTTTGGTGGTGTAGGACAATGCTCCCATTGGTTAAACATAAACACATTTCTAGGTGTTGCAGATTTATGCAAAAAATGATGACCATAGTGGTTATAGCAATACAGCTGTTCATAGTCTGATGAACCCCCTAAATATTCATTATTAGAAAATGCAGCAGATTTTTCTAGGTCAAACATCATATTATTCACAGTTTCAAAGTCCCAATCATCAGAAAAGGTACTGGATGAAACAAAATCACTTAGTGAAATCTTAAATAAATGTGGAATGTTCAAATGTTCCGTCGGGCCAAAAATATCAAAATCAGGTTTGTCCCACACTATGCCATCCTGTATAGGAACGGCTGTGATGTTCACTGCAGACATGTCTCTTGTTTCACGATGGGATGATTTGTGAGGTTTCAAAAATAAGTTCACTTCTTTTCTTTCAATGTCCAAATGGATGTATCTCCCATTTATAAGCACGCTCATAGTCATAACCAAAGCTAGCCAAAGCAGAAAGAAAAATATTCCAGAAATAACCCAAAGTTCAATCCATGGTGAAACTAGATAAGGCTTTTTCAAAAAATGCAAAAAGTCTTGTACTTGCTGTTTAAAAGTTTTTGATGCTGGCGACGTCTCGGGCTCACTCGGATCCTCAGAAAACGTATCAAAGTTAATGAAGTAGCCAGAAGCAGTTCTGTCAATTGTTGGAATTGCATCAGGATTCGTAGAAATCGCTGGGACCAGTTGATCACTTGTTACATTGGTGTAGACAGGTGTATTTCGACGAACTGTTACTTGTGTTTCAAGAGGGATGAGTTCCATAGCATTGTTGCTCAGTCCTTCATCTGTTACTGTTGAAGTCTCGATGGTTATCAGTCTTTCAGTCTGAACCTCTTGGATAGTAGCGAGAGGAGTGTGTCTGCTACTAGGTCGGAGTCCACGAGGCCTACTATTTAGTATTGGCCACATACTGTGGTTTCATGAGGTCGATGGACACAAATCTTTTCTCCTTTTTTCCAGCAAGGGGCAGCAGAAGTACTGTTCTTGTTCCGTGTACGGCTAGGACAGGTACTGGTTGTCTGTAAGAAGGTCCAAATTCCTTCTTGTCCGCAATCTTCTCTCTGACTAGATCCCCAACTTTTGGAATCCAGACAGGCCTTGCTGGGACCGCCGGTTTTTCCCCAGTGGTGGTTGGCTGCAGGAATACGTTGCTTTGTTTCGTTCTTATTTCATTTAAGTCCTGTAAAACAGCCAAACGATCTTTGATATCAAAAGGGTTTATTTTCCACCACTGTGCCACTGCATTCCAGATCTGGCACCCACATTCTTGTCCCAAATAGGACCTCATATGGAGTGAACCCCCCTAGAAAACTTCTTGGCAAGTTGTTTAATGAGCGTTGGACCCCATATAGATGTCTGACCCACCCATCACCCGAACCTAATACCCTAGCTGTTATAGACTGCTTTATGTCCCGGTTTTTCCTTTCCACAACAGAATTTCCCTCAGGATGAAATGGAGAGGAGTACCGCAATGCAACGCCCAGACTGGCCATGGCGTCTTTGTAAGCCCGAGAGCTAAACGCAGGGCCCTGGTCAGAATGTAGCGTGCCTATTGCGTATGTGCCGATAAAGACTCGCAAATCTTTTATAACAGTTCGAGCGTCAGCCGAGCGCTGAGGCCATATCCATAGGAAACTTGATTCAGTATTTGTGGGATTGCATTTGTCCAGAGGGATGCCTGCGCCATAGATAGTCTAATGCTGTCTAACAATGGTGTCTGTACTGGGCAGCTACATTCGTAGCATGGTGTCTGGTGGCTTTCTCGCTGTAATTTACAGTCTAAGCAGTTATTGATGAATATGTGTATTTCTGTATTCATTCCAGGCCACCAGTACATCTCTTTTAATGTCAATATTGTTTTAGAGTTCCCTTGATGTGACAGTCCCTCCCCCAGATGTGTTTCATAAATCAAAGCTGCTCTACGTTCCATGTTTGGAATTACTCTATCCCCCACTCCAGGGATTTGAGCAAAAGGAACGTTGTTCGCATCAATTACATATGAGTACTTGAGTGGAAACTTTTTTGGTAACGCTGCACCACTGCCTTTGCTCGTAGCATTGACAGCCAACATTATCTCACTGTCTATTTTCGTTTTTGAACGAGTGATCGCAGCTACGGAAGCCGAATGAACAGCCCCCTTTGCGGCTTCGTCAGCCAATGAATTCCCTGCAACGTGAACGCCATCACGTTGATGACTCAGTGTATGGATCACGTGAGCCTTTGGTAGTTCGCTTTTTAACTGAACTACTTGTTCCCAAAGCGTTTTATGCTTTATTGTGCCACCTTTTGCATCTTTGAATCCGTTTTCAAGCCAAGTTTGTATATATTCATTATACGACTGCACACAGTAGAAAGAATCGCACACTATTAGTGTGGGGAATTCTCGATCTGTACTTTCAAGTGCCACTTTGAATGCTTGTAGTTCAGCTCGCTGAGCTGTGCAATCTCCTAGAGACTGGGTTTTTGTGACCATTGGTCTGAAGTTGCCATCTCGCATGCGACCTTTAACGATTGCACACGCTGCACTGTAAGCTTGCTTACTCACTGTTGTGGGTTGTGCGGATCCGTCAGTGTAAATTATGAATTCGTACTGATCGAGAGGCAGAATCTCAGTAGGCAGAGGACATTCATGTTCATATTGCAGGAACGCTTGTGTTTTTAGATCGGGATCAAAAACATATTCAACATCTGTTGCAGCAAGAGAATTAACCCATTGTATCCATCTAGGATGTAATGCTTTTGCATTTGGAATGCTCGCTTTAGATACCGCCTCTAAGGCCGGAACTGGGGTTACGACAATAATGCGTTTCCCTTGGGCTAGAGCTCTTTCTTTTGCTACAGCGGTTTGAACTGCCGTCAGAATTTTTTCTGTTGAAGTGAAGCGCATTTCTGCTTGTGTATACAAATGTGATTTGTATGCAATTGGTACTTTTTCACCCTCATTATATGTTAAGTAGGCGAATCCGCATTGACCCGAAATTATTCGGATCACTAAATTGCTTTGACTTACGCGTGTTTGTAAGTGATTTGTTGCTAACATGTTAGCCTGGAGTGAACGCAAGATTTCTGTGTGTTCTTGTGTCCAGTTTTTGATTGAAAAATCAGGTTTGATTAATGCGTAGAGAGGTTTAACCCTTTCTGCGTAATTTAGAATGTATGTTCTTCCAAAATTTAGGAAACCCAGGATGGATTGTAAATTTTTCAGCGTCTTTGGAGGTTGGAGCAGCGCACACCTTTCTAAAAAGTTAGCTGCCAAGCTCTTGCCTTCACTTGAAAGCTCATATCCTAGAAACAGGACGTTGAGATGGGCAATTCGGGACTTTTTAAAGTTGAACTTGTAGCCCTCAGAGGCGAAGCCCAGTATAATGGTGCTCACCCTGTTCAAGTGTTTGTCCAGGTCATCGTCTGTCAGATAAATGTCATCGACATAGGACAATGCCTCATTGTCATAAATTTGTAGTAACTCCGTTACTCTCGCTGAGAATAACCCCGGGCTGTTCTTGAACCCTTGTGGGAGTCGACAAAATTGACGCTGGGTCCCCATTATTGAGAAAGCTGTTAAGTACCTGCTTCCAGGTGCTATGTTTTGACAAAAGAAACCATTTGAGATGTCCAATGTGGTTTTGTATTTTTTACGCACAATGTTATTCATTAATGCTGTACTATGTTCATTTTGCACTGCAAATGTTTTTGAACAAGTGTTTAAGTGTCTGTAATCCAAAACTAGACGATATGTATTGTCTGGTTTGGAGACAGGAAACAAAGGATTGTTCATTGAAGAGGTGCATGTTTCAATCACCCCCTGGTATTCAAGTTGATCTAAGATCTCCCTGACCTGTTTTTTAGCTTCTTGCTTTATTGGGTACTGCCTCTGTGCAGTAGGTTCATTTTTCAGATGTATTTTATGGTGAGGTGAATCCTCATCCCATTCTACATGATTTTTGTATAATGCTGGGGCCTGGGCAACTGCCCATTTCCTGGCATAAGTATATTTTAGATGAATTGGAATATGGTTAGAGAAGGCAGGCATAATAATGTCCTCGCCATGTGGGCACTCCCTGACAAATTGTGGTGGCCAGTCTTTTTCTGCTAGAAGTATGTCATAGCCCCTTGAAAGTTTTTCCCAAAAAAGTGCTTTCACCTGTCTAGGTATGTCTCCCTCCATCCGGAGTGTTATTTCATATAACTTTTGTGGAGTACTAACCCTGGTGTCTACAGTCTCAACTGTAATGTACTCATTCAAGTCCACTGTCTCCAGAAGTTCCTTCAGGTTCTGGCGAGCTATTGTGACTTCTGCTGCACTGTCCAGCATTGTCTGAGCCCATTCTCCGTTCTTGAGTTGTGTTCTCAGTATCCTCGGCATGTCTGACCTTCAGACCTGCTACCTTCTTCTTTGAGAATTGAGGTTTTGATTTGTTTTTCGGAACGTGTTTGTCGTCTTTCGATTTCACGCGTTCTTCTCTATGTTCTGACCGTCCTCTTCTTTCCGATGTCTGTGACGAGATCTGAAAGGTACGAGAGGAACGTGTATCAGTATCTTGATACCTGTCAGGCTTTTTCAAATTATCCCTATTCCTGAGGTTATACCTCCTTTCAGAGGGCTCCTTTTGAGGAGACCTACCTCGGGATTGAGAACGTTTCTCGTTTGAATTTTGTTTATTAGTCTCCCACTTCTTTTTAGAAGACGTAGGAGTTTGTTTAATAGAGTCCTTCTCAGGACTTTCAGATAGTTTCGGCTTCACTGGTCTTCCACCCAAACTATCTCTGCCTAATTCTGCATATGATTGTTCTATTATTCTGGATAGCTCAGTTTGATGTTCTGTAACATCGAATTCCCTTAATCGTTGGCGGATCGCCACTGCTGCTGCCTCCCCTTTAATATTAGATAATATTATTGTTGAGACCTGGTCGAAATTTTTCAGTAATTTCATACCTAAATTTAGAGCAGGCTCTGCCCCGTATTCGTTTTGAATTTGTTTCAGGACATCTGGTATTACTGAAATTGATGGAATACCATGTGTTTTAGTATAGATGGCAGCAAAGACTGAGCCCCAAGTGGTGCAGTCTTCCAGTTGTGGTGTGATCCCCATCGGTAAACAGATTGTTAGGATTCTGTGTTTCTCATAAGGTCTAGTATTTGGAAATACTGCTTCGATTTGAGTAATTTTTTGAGCTATCCAAAATGAAACTTCCTCACGTTTTGTGGGCATTTTTCCCATGACTGCGTATAAAGTCTGTGGTGTAATTTTTAGTGTATTCCCCTGTTGAGGAGTTTGATTTGGAAGTGTCAATGGTGGTTGGACTGTGAAAGTCCGCATGACATATTGGACTAGTTGTCTGTAGATTTTTATTAACTCTTGTAGTTGAGTAAGTAGTTCCTCATCTGACATTATATCCAGTTCAGGATGAGGAGTGTAGCCGGCTAGGATCGGCCATGTTGCTCCTGGTCTACCTAGTGGACCGAGCCTGGTAATATTTCTGTGATGTTTTAGGGCGCCTTTAAACCAGAGCTGATGCTCCTGGTATGTTAGTGGAATTTCAATATCCTCGAAAGGAATATATTCCTCTGGTGGATCATCTTCTTTGTAGAAGTGAATTAGTTTTGTTACTGAATTTGATTCAGGAAGTATTACCCATGAATAGAATACCTCTGTCTGAAAGGATTCGTGTGCCTCTATCACGAAAACTGCTCTACCGCCTCCCGGAGGTAGGCCGTGTTTTATAAGTTTTAGAGTGATGGCTCTTCTTAAGTTTGGATGGATGTCTATAACACCCTCCTCAGGTTCATTTAAACCTGTAAAGTTAAAAACTGTTGCTAGGGCTGGATCAGCCGCAGCTCCACCGGTGTCGGTGGCATTTTCCCTGTTGGACATTTGTTTTTTGAAAAATGTAGAACAAATTTCAAGGAAACAAAAAGATAAGGTGCACTATATTTTGGAACACTGTATCCTTCAACGTTGAACAAACCAAACAACTAATATATAGGGTGCTTCCCTATTTAGTTTTGGCGGATATTTAACCCTACCCACTCCGGACGTCTTATGGAGTATGTTAGTAGGGCTCTGAGAAAAGCACGAATGAGTTACTCAGTATCTAGCGTTAAATTACTGCCTTACCAAACCGTTGGGCGCCATGTAGTGTAGTTCCTATTTCCCTAATAGGCTCTGCGCATTGGAATAATATAACCTATAGGTTTGACATAGGACTAAGGTCGGTATGTCCCTATCGATTATATTAAACTTAATTACCTGTGCCAGCTAGCTCAGAGGCCACTAGAAACTCCTTGAGAACAAGAAGGGAGTAGTTTCTGGCAACCGAAAAACATGACAACTTTGTTTCCCTTTAGAAGCGGAACATGTCTCAGAATCGTGGAAGCAATAGATAACAGTTTCACTCATTCAATCGTGCATGCTTAGTTTCTGCAGAGTTACACAGAAAGGAAAGACGGGCGTTTCAATAAAAAGGGTTTTATTGAACAGTCTTGTTTCTCGTGTAAGAGATATGCGCTGTTATGATCACAAGATGGTATGCAAGATAAATAATGTACAGCGTAAGCAGTAGAAATAAATAATACTGCGCTAGCATTATCTTTTAGCATATATTCACGTACATAAATAGCATGAGCTAAGTCTGCGGGTACTCATTCGATGCGTCTCTATGCTAGTTCTACCCCAGTGTACCTAACCTAGTCTAGGTGTAGGAAAAGGTGGAATTAGGTGGAGTATTCTCTAGTATGGTAGACTAAGAGTATGGTAAGTCTAGTATGCCAAGAGTCTCTCTAGGATCTAGTCAGCACCATACCTTGAGAATGAGAGAGGTGGGAATCTCCTGCCGGATCTTGGAACTCTAACACCCCGCGAAGGGAGTCAGAACACTGGAAGTTGGATTCGTCTGCGTGCAGGAATGACAGCGTCTTCTCAGTGCGTCAGGCCGGGATACGAGCTCCTCTGAAGTCGAGGTCTCCTCTAACGTGCTTGGGCAAGGGAAGGTATATTTATACCTGGTAGGTGTCGAGGAATGTTAGCATTGACGTGAAGTCGGACAGAGGAAGACGTCAGGAATGAACCCTTAAGGTATAACGGTTCATACATAATAGATGAGTTCTTGGAGAAATCAATAGTCCTGTGCTAGGGGAACTCCCGAAGCTTAAGGGTCTGGTTTCTAAGAACTCGTTGTGACGTTAGGGTGGACGGATGTCGGTGACCATGCCTGTATTTGGAGTGCACGGTTAAGGCCTAAATAAGGACAGGGATTCTATGCCTATATAAGGGCAAGGCGAATTGTGCCTATGTAAGGACATGATTCAGGAAAACCTATATACGGACCCCTAAAGCGGAATACAACATTGCTAGAAATTGTATGTGTGTGCAGTATTTACGTATTATGGCAGGTTCTTTACAATTTTAGTTCAGGTTCACATACTATTATTACTTAAAACACTTATTTCTTGGTGGTCAGCTGACAAAATGTGGTTACTTTCGTGCAGGTACCACTTTGTCAGTTACCGCATTTCGATAACCCAGTTCCCCAATTTCAGAGATTCCTTTTAGAGCTTCTTGGTGTTTGAAATGTTCTATTTTGCTCACATTTAGCAAGTTGTAAAATTATGTCTTTTAAATTTGTATGTAAACTTGTTTCAGACCAAACTCGAATCTGAACGAATACTGGCATCTGTTGGAAGGAAAGTGCCTTCTGAGACAGGTATCAAGGTGAAGAACAATGCTGTGGGACGGTCAATAACTTGTCGTAGCAATTTTAAACAATTTCTGCACGGCATCGTGGGTGAAACACCACTTCGATTAGCTGAAAGGAATCCAGAAGAATTTTCCTGCTTCAGAATGG
This sequence comes from Calotriton arnoldi, assembly GCA_963921515.1. Taxonomy (NCBI): domain Eukaryota; kingdom Metazoa; phylum Chordata; class Amphibia; order Caudata; family Salamandridae; genus Calotriton; species Calotriton arnoldi. Next base: position 2,320,998 of record CAWUFW010001516.1, read on the forward strand.
GACTCTTAAACAAAGTAAGCATAATGAAAAACAGCAAGTTTGAAAGGCTACATTAGTACATGATTAAAAGACTTGATGTGTGCCTATCAGTTTATTTTTTCACGACCCAAAACCTTTCTTTACACAATTCTATTTTGGCTCATTTGTCAAACATTTTTGTAAGTCGGCTTTAAATATCTTTATGAACCGACAGCAGTTTACTTGAAAACTAACAGGAAAGGTGCAGATTTTTCACATACCTTCGGTTGTTAGAAAAAACATTTATTTTAAGTGCAGGAGAATTTAAAAACATGATGGTGGATCTGCTCAAAGTATAGGAATTTCCATAGCAGAAGAAAAAATGGTGTTAAAATGTAAGCCAGACTTAGTCCTAGATTTGTTTATCGAATATTGTACCTCGGAATATAAGGTTTTGATTTTTTAAAATATATTTTTATCAATGACAAAGGCCAGGTGCAGCAGAGCCAACCAAACTGCAACACCATAAATATAGTACAACGTGGGTCATCATTTATGGTGGATTTAGCATCACAGAGTAACAGCCCAGACAATTAACAAATACTTTGTCAGTTTTAGACATTGTTACATATCACTGGTTGTGAACAAAATATAATTTTTTCCTTGGGGAAGAAGTTAGAGAGGCTTTTGGGTGGATTGGTGGTGGGGGTGTATAAAAGGAGTTTGACATTATGTATAAATATTTTTTTAATGTATGCTTCATTTAAAACTAGGATTTAAAGCCACAAGCATATAGGAATGCTTATGATATTCCTCGTCAAAATCTTTTGGACCAATTGACTAGAATGAGATCGAATTTACTGAAAACTCACAGACCTATCATTGGGCAGGATGAAGGTAAACAGATTTTCTTTCTTTTCTATGCTTGTATGAATTTGCCATTGCTACATGGGGGCTCTGTGTTGCTTCTCTGCTTTCTAATGATAAAAATGCAAGAAAAGATCACAGTTCAGAAAATTAGGCATAACTGGTACCACATTTTAAAGTGTGCATTTTCTGTTATTACTTCTGACCTGAGGAAAATAACATAGAGAAGCATTACCTAACACTAAAGCTGTTTATGCAGATCTGTGGCTAATCCACAAAGGTGTTTGCCATTTAATTTGAACTTACATGCAGAAGGTGCACTTTATGGGTTTGTGGAATTTTACTTTGAGAAAGTGTAGTTCTGCATATGGCATTTTGCCAGTATGACAGAATTGTTGGCTTCAAATGTTTGGGGTTAATGGCTGGATTGCGGGTGTTTCTATGAGATACCCTGTAATTGGAGGGTGATACACACAGTCTCTTACGTTTGTGGGTAATCACAAGAGATTGCCACCCTGGTGATGCACACTCATTTACCCCTTTCAACAGTTGCATTTCCAAGTGAAAAGGGGAGCCCCATATTTAATGGAGGTATAGGAGAAAGGTACTGTCCACATTACAAAATATTTTCTCTCTGAGCAGAGGAGGAGATAAATACGGTAAACATTGCTGCATCATATTTATTCCTGCAGAATGCTACCCTGGTGGGAATAACTGCTAGAGTAAATATTATGCTTTAAAGTTCTCCTGAAATGTATCACTGTCATAAAGTTCGTGAAGGACCCTGCAGAGACCTATTTCTAACTTTTAACCTTGTTCCTTTGTGAACTGAACCTTTAGATATTAAATTAGTTTTAATTGCAGTCAAGAAGCTCTAGTGTTGTTTAAAGCCAATACTCTAGGGTCTTATAGCTGCAATCTGCAAATGAATGCAAATTGATTTTACTTTAGATCTTTGGTTTAAAAGTTATGGGGCCAGATGTACGACCATTTGGAATTGCAAGTCGCAAATTGCGAAAAACAGCGAGTCGCAATTTGCGAGTCGCAATTCCAAATGTACAACAGTGTCAGAGACACTGTTAGAGATTCCCAATGGTGTCGCAAAATGAGAGGCTCATCAATATTCATGAGGCACTCGCATTTTGCAACCCCATTGAGAATGGCTGGCCCTCCCAGGGATGGTGGCCTGCTGGGCTCAGCAGACCACCATGTCTGGAACTGCTTTTGAATAAAGCAGCTTTTTTTTTTTAAATGCAGTCCGTTTTCCTTAAAGGAAAACGGGATGCGTTTAAAAAATTAAAACAAATTAACGTTTTCGTTTCATTTTTTAAGGGCAGGCAGTGGTCCCTGGGACCACTGCCTGCCCTTAAAAAATATTTTCGCATGCATTTGCAAAGGGGAAGGGGTCCCCTGGGGACCCCTTTCCATTTGCGACTGCATTACCACCTACTTGAAGTAGGTGGTAAATTGCGACTGTTTTGCGACCGCAATTGCGGTCGCAAAACAGTCATACATAGGGCTCAGAGTCGCAATTAGGAAGGGATGCCCTAGGAACGCCCCTTCCTAATTGCGAGTCGCAAACGCTATTTAGCGAGTCGCAAATAAATTGCGACTCGCTAAATAGCTTTTGTACATGGCCCTGTAGGGATTTGCAGACCCGTTTGCGCATGCAAAAACGGGTCGTACATCTGGCCCATGGTTTGTAGGCTCTTAGTGGTACACCTTGAAGTGCTCCAAAACCTGCTACTTTATAGATCTAATCAAGCTTTGCTGGCAATATGCCATTGCATACTTTTCTATGTTCTTTCAAAGCCATAAAGACAACCAATAACACATAAGGAAATAAAAAAAGTCACTATCTAGCTAGTCACTCATTTTCTCAAATTGTCCCAAATTGGCATTCATTCAGAAGGTTTTATGTTTGCAGCGCATGTTGTTGTAGGTCACATGCTCTACACTTTGGTGCCATCTAGTATTGCGTATGGAATATTACAACTTGGTTTTCTTCGATGTCTAACTGTTGCATAAACTTAGACTTTGGCTTAGCTCTAAAAGGTTTGTTTTCACACCCACGGGTGACATGAGTGAACTTAGTTCAATGCACCAACGCTTGAATGTGAAAGACAGGTTATTGTAGCACTGCCGAACCCCACCCAAAACATACTTGAAGTGGAGTCAATGCCTTTGCTTTACTAACCATCTCTAAACAGGAATCCAGGTACGCCGTGATGTTTGGAAACAAACCTATTTCGTTCTTCTTAATACCGCACATACAAACTCCACTAAGAAAAAGACACTATAATTAAAAAGCTTTTTATTTCAACAGTCTAGTTTTGTTGCTTAGCACATCTAAAATAACCACACAGAATATTATTAAAACAGCATAAATGAATGTTGCAATCAACGAGAATAAAATTAACATTTCTCCCATTGATAAAATATAATCTAAAAACCTAACACCCTAAAACCTACTTCTATGCGCTACACTAGGAGAGCATGGAGTAGTATAACCTACATCTAGAGTTTCTTAGGGACAATCAGCGCACTGCATACCTGTTTACAGCAAAACGCTGTTGTTGTTAAAAGTTGGGAGGCCAGGTTCCCTGCGGAAGGTAAATGCACGTCGCCTCAGTTCCTCTACTATCGGACTTGGCTCAATATCAGCCTTTAGTAGAAAGTGTGATGCGGCAGCAACTCTGGCAGTCAAAATCTTCTCTGGCAGTGTCTTCTGCGATAATCTGGGGCGAAGGACCTCTCCTCCCAAGTGGTCAAGTGGCAGCCCTTTTATACTGTATCTTATCTGAGATGGTAATTTGTTACATAACTTCAGGAATGTATGACTTAAGCTATGTGCATCAAGATGCAAATCTTAGATGCAGTCTTATAAGCATTATGGTTAGAATATATCAATTCTGACTACACTCTTTTGGTTATTGGTATTGTCTGGCCTTAAAATAGAGATAACAGGACACTTGTTTCAGACAGATGTCGCGTCAGGTGTATTATCGATGTCATTGTTGAGTGACTTGACAGGTTCTTGGAAAGATAAGGACAGACAGCATCTGCATCAAAGGCAAACATGTTAATGATGTTGCAAATAATAGAGATATTGGAGTCTCGGCCTGCTCAAGATAGAGTTCGGCATTTTGGTCTTTTTGTCATAACTTTCAGTTTCATATGTGTGATTCATGATCGAGTCCCCAAGGATCCACGGTGCACAGGGACACAGACTCCTTGGAGTCAAGGGGTTCAGATTCGTTTAGAGGACTTGTTTACTTGATGATGTGATTTGGCAGCAAAGAATGGAAATAAGGTGCATGAAGTAGAGTAAGACACAATGTTATATGGGAAGCATTTGTTGCTGAACAACAATTTTTCCACCAGCCTGAAAAGATCTGTAAGTATCTTTTGAGGGCATAAAGTACACATTTGAGTATTGACTATTCAAGGCAAGTGTACTCTATAGAAGACATTGCAACATATCAGTGCTTTTCAATAAGACAGAGCTGGTTTGCTCAGAGAACATGGCAATCATACCCAATAAACAAGGAGGGAGATAAACATAACCATACAGATTTAGTACTGACTCACTTGCTACACATGCATCTTCTGGCTGGACATCAGGACCCACACAAATGGGATAGCAAACATTTTTCTTCACTTCTTTCTCATGTAGGGAATCTTACATAGAGATCTGTTGCAACAGAAGCAAACTAAAAATGTCAAATCTACTTCTCCATGCACCTACACTCTCAAGGGAATGCTTGTCGATGCATTGGTGAAGGACATTTGCACCAATAAGGGCACAGTAAACACATTACTCCCACTTTCTGGAGATGTCTGCGCATCTTTACCAGGAATTGTCCTTCTGCTTGACTTGTTAAGCCAACAAGGAGGCAGACTCTAATATCCAAGTCATCAGCTCAGTCAGTGAATCTAGTAATGTAGAACTTAGAATCTTGATACTTTGAACTTCCAGAAGGAATTTACTTGATAACGTACTACTAGAGCATGTTATGCAGCTAAATGGAAAGGATTGCTCAATTGCTCTGTGGCCGCACGCGTTAATGCAGTTCATGCTTCTGTCCAAGATATCATTAAATGTCTGACATTGCAAACGTCATGCTATGCTACGTTATTTATCAATAAGGCGGCTTCACCACGCCCCTGCCCAGTTTAATGAGTATCTGCACTTCTTTTGTCCAATTTAAAGCACTGGCCCTGACAGACATTTTCCAGTCTTGGGCGATGCTGGAAATAGATGTGTTCAATACTCATCGGAATATGAGGAGCAAGCAGTTCTACTCTTTTGAGTTTCTTTGCATGCATATTCTGGGTTTTATTTTTTGTGTGCTTTTTCTCTTCTCTAAAAAGTCATCATAAACACAGAGGCTTGCAGTAAAGGTAATTCCTCATTGTTTCTAATTTGACAAGTGGGGTTTATTATGTTAACCGCCCCGCAGATGTAAACGTGTCAACCCACAGACTGCCTTACAGAGACCGTCTCCTGTCTCAATTAGGCAGTCAGGTGTTACATGGGATTGCTCTGATCTACGTCTCAAAGTAGGGCAAGCAGAAACCAAGACCTTTAGTGAACTTATGCTGCCATCGAAGGAGTTGGAAATTGTCTGAGTGGCTATATGTCTTTTACAAAGTTGATGAACAGGAGGAGTAGCTTTGCAGTTTCGTATATTTTGCGTGATATAAACCCCCTTTAGCAAGTGTTTGTTCCTTGTGTATGGCTATTTGCACTATAAGACATAAGGGTAGAACTTCACATAGGCACAGTGAAGGGGCAACTGTGGGTTAGTCTGCATTCTTGCATTCGTCTGAGCGTGGTTCCTTCATCAGCTTCCCATTTTTGTTAGATGTCTTAAGTGACTGCAGAATGCATTCCTGCCTTCACCCTCTGTGTTTCCTATTAGGGATCAGAATTTGGTGTTGATGTTTCTTGTATGGGGATTACTTTAGAGTCTATTCTTTCATTTTAGGTTACTGACGTACAGATTATTTTTTAGGAGAGGGACATCTCCTGGAAGGATGCTGCAACAATTGTAGGTGAGGTGCAGTTTTCCAGGCCGCTTCACATTTTATATCTGATGGACCAGGTAGCATTGAGGGCGCGGCTCAAGTTTTCGCTAGATATATCTGCCTTATTTACACCCATTCACCTCTGTAAAGTGAAAGAAAGGTTGAATAATTGGACTCAGGATTAGCTTTCATCTACTACGTAAACAGGTCCAAAGAGTGTAGCACAGGTTAATAGCTTTTTAGCAGAGTTTCAGACTTAAACAGGGGCGGCTCCTCGGTAATGGCAGGGGAGCGCCGCCCCCCCTGATAAAAGAGGAAAAATAAAATGATAATCAAAGCATTTGATTAGCATTTTATTTTTGCCTAAAAGCTAACAAGCGAGTCTTCAGTGGGGCGGGGCAAGGCAATTCTTTTGCAGAGGGATGGCAGGGGGAGGAGTGGTGAGCACTTTTAAGTGCACATGTGTGTTTGGCAGGCCGTCCTAGGCCGGCCAAACACACGTGCACTTAAGTTTCTCCAACTCGGCTGTGTTGCACAGCCAGGTTGGAAAAACACCCAGGGCTCCAATGCACTGTCTGAGCGGCAAACGAAGGCGCTCGGACCAATCCCAGCATGAGAGAAGGTCTGGGAGTTTGCGTCTAGGAGCCTGCACAGTCGGTGTCCAGAATTGGCGGAGAGAAGGAAGTCGGCAGCCTTAGGAGCGCAAGGTAAGTGTGCTTTTAATTTATTTTTGTTGTGCTTTTGTTTTTTGATTGTATTCCCCCCTGCCACCGGCTTCACCACTAAGCACTAATAGCAGCCGCCACTGGACTTAAAGCAGATTGTCTCCAGAAAGCTTGATTTGTGCCTTAAGCTCTGTTACAAGTTGATTAAAAAAAAAGGTGCCTTGTGGTATGTGGGCAAGGGGCGAGGCTGCCTTGTTTAGGCTGTTGATGAGTGCTGTTTTTGTACATAGTGTGAAGCATCTGTGCATATGTCTTCTAAACAATACTGTCCATTTGAATGAGTGGTCAGGGGTTACAGTTTAGGCATAGCAGTAGTCTCACTAGCATGGCTGTTATCCTTGAACCCACTTCTATCACAGCTGCAGCATGTCTTTCTAAGGCAGGGAATCTAATCGAAGGGAACATTACTTACCTTCACATCCCTGATGTACACTTGAAAAGCAGCACATTTTCATGTAGTCTGACCTAAGCCATCAAGTGGTCACAAACATAAATCATTGACTTAAATACTTCTTTCAAATAATGGCAAGGATTTGACTGGCACTAGTTTATTTACCTATTATTTAAACAAGCAAGACCATACTAAGTCTTTCCTCCAAATCGAATGGCAAACAACTGCTCAAACTTGGTTTCAATGCATTTTCCAGCAATTACAAATGATTCATTAGTGAGTATAGTTGCAGATGCATGTATGCCTCTGATCTGATGATGGTCATAGCAGACTTAATAGACCTTCTAAACAGCCATTCTACCCAAAACACGCACGTCTCCTCCTACCTTGGCTGAAAATGGGCGTATGGTCTAGGGCTACGACTCCACCTTAAATTTCGCATGAAGAAAAGGAACAGGATTTTCACACAGGCAAGATAGTCATTCTTTACTGATAACTAGGTGCTACTTCTTATAAATTACGGTAAATATTCCTGCAATCGGAGAAAAATCTTTTTAATAAATCTTTTGTAGAAAAAAAAACATACATCACTAGCAGTGTAGGATAGACATGAACCTTCAAGGGGTATGGCAGCAAAAAGTCAATTATGTAATTAATGCAAGATCCAAGCAAGTTACACATTTACAGCCCTCAAACCTGATTCCTTGGCCTCCCATTTTGGGTTCCACACCCTCCCGGGCTCCAGGATTCCCCAGGGTATCTTCAACCACTCCCCAATATGATCTCCACGGGGACCAAATCTTTCCCCATTTTCGAGAGAATGCCAGGCCTTGATAGATAGTTCTTTCAGTTATCATTCACCAGTCCATATCTTTTTCCCACCCCACCAACACTGGTGTGTCTCGTGAGCCCCACATCCGTGCTATGTTTCTTTTAGCAAATGATAGACCCAAGGATAACCACAATTTGTTTTATCAGAGTGACAGATCATCCCCCAAAGGTGGAATAGGCATATCTTGACCGCGTCTGGCACCTCAATTCCTAATACTATTCCTTTGAGCCTCTGCATCGCCAACCAGTCTGTCCGAATTGTAGGGCATGCTCATATAGTGTGGAAAAACATCCCCCTCTCTCCACATCCCCGGAGGCATAAGTCTGAGGAGCTACGACCCATGGCATGTATGGTGGTGTGGGCGTAATATAAGTCGTGTAATATTCGTAGTTGAATGAGATGAAACCCTGATTTGATGGCTACCTCCAGAAATGCCCTGATTGCTTCCTCCCACTCACCCTCCTCAAAGGGCATCTGTCTCCCATTTAGAGCGTAGTGTGGAAAGGGTGTCTGTAGAGTTATAAATAATTTTTTTTATATATGAGTGATATGGCCTTTCTTGGTAATGGTTCTGTGAGGACTCGGTTCTCCAGTGGTGAGGATTCTGCAATCCGAGTGTGATTGGAAATATGTGTCAATAGTGCATGTCGGAGCGTGAGATATTTGAAGGTTTCCGTGGGTGACAACTCCAATTGAGCCTGCATATTAGCCAGACTGAGCATAGATTCCCCCCTCCAAACATCTCCCAGAGTGGATATACCAATAAGGTTCCATTTTGTGAACCCTCAAAGCTCCCCCACCTCGCTTAGGATATCACTGGACCACAAAGGGGTAATTTTCGTCGGCTTCCCTTTCCATCCTAGGGCATTTGTGGCCCCCTTCAAATCTGCGCCACGGTCCGAGTCTGAGGCAGAGAGCCCTCCGGGGCGCTCGACCTATAGAGTATTCTTAGATAGCCTGCTTCCCCTCATGAGAACCTTTCCAATCTGAGCGCCGGGTCATCCCAGGCGTAAAATGCCCAGTCATTGACCACCGCCAGTTGAGTGGCCCAGTAATATTTTCTGATGTCTGGTAAGCCAATTCCCCTGTCATACACTCCACTTGTTAGTTTTTGGAGGGCTATACGAGGGGGGCTCGTGTCCCATAGAAGCAGGTGTAGTAAGGACTGTTTTCCAGAAAGAATTGTCGGGCACAGGGTATGGAGTGTTCTGAAGGGCATACAACATTCGAGGCAGCGTCACCATCTTGAACATTGCTGCTCTACCCAGTAGGAAGAGCAGCAATCCCTTCCAATGTTGGACTTCTGCTGTGAAGCAGGTCAATAGGGCCAAGTTCTTTTGGTAAAACAGGTGAGGATCTGTTATGAAATGTATCCCTAAATATTTGACGCTCTCTGAAGAGACAGGCAGACGAGATATCAATGGGTAAAGCGGGCATGGAGCCCGTAATTAAATGCATAGGGGATTTATCCCAATTTATCGTGTAGCCCAATTGTTGCCCAAAAATATGAAGGATCTGGGACTGCAGAACGATGGTCATGGGGGGGGGGGGAGGAGGGGGGTCTGTGACGTAAAAGAGGATGTTGTCTGCATAAAGTGAAACACGCTCTTCCCAGGGTCTCCCCCAATGTATACCTCATACCAGTGGGTCCTGCCGGACCTATGCCGCAAGGTCCAGTCAGAGAAACTTGAGCTACAGGTTGACCAGCTGCCGACTAGCTACTTATGTGTGTATGTAGGGATATGGCATTTCTATAGCAGGAACCTAGCCAAAAGGCAGCAGAGCGCTGTATATGGTCAAATACAAGCATAAAGTCAACAAGTAGTAGGAGAGGAACCTGGGTTGTGGACGTTTAATGTATTGTGGTGTAGTGTTCCTTAAAGTGGTGCGTCTTCAACTCTTACCTATATTGAAGCATCATTGGGGCGATCCTGATAGATACAGGAACTGTTGTTCTGGATCCTGGGTGCATAGGCAGAAAAGTCCTACTGTCTGATCAGGGTCCTGGCTGTGGTTGTGCTGACAACAGCCAGCGATGGTGAGCTTGTCTGCAAGATAGGGGTGCTGGTTGTGAGGACATTGTAAATGATGCAGCTGGTTTTGAAGATGGTGCGGATCGGCAAGGGGAGCTAGTGGAGTTAGATCAGGATGGAGGTGATGTGATCATATTTCTTCAGGCCCTGGATGAGCTGTGTTGCAGCTTGTAGGATGCCCTAAAGGGATGCACGTGTGGAGTCTGAGAGGCCATGGAGCAGTGTCTTACCACCATCCGGATGCAAGAGTATGAGTGCTTGAACAGCAGTTCTGAAGTCGCTTACTGTAGGAAATGGCTTGAATTTCATTAGAAGAGAGTGCTGGTACGAGGCCATCTTTGGGTTTTTTGGCAATGTGTTTGTTAAGGGTGAGGTTGGTGTCCAGGGTGAATCCAAGTGACTTGGTATTCAGTGAAAGTTGAAGTGCAAAGCCATCAAAGTTCATGTCATTGAGCCAGGTTTGTACTATTAGTTGTTTGTTGTTCTTGACAAACAACAGGAATTCTGTCTTGTTCTGTCTTGTGCTTCAGGTAGGTGCTGGACATCCTGCTCTGGGTGATATGCAAGCAGTGTTTGAGGCACTGGATGTCTGAAATAGAGGAGACTTTCAGTAGAGTTGTGTATGATCAGCATATTGGTGAATATTGATGCTCTTATCTGTGCGTAGTGTACTAAGTGGCACATGTATGATTAAAATGGATACAAAACTCAGTCACATGAACAATGTAATAGAATGGGCCAGAAAACAACTTGAAGCTTTTTCTTGTGACTGTAATCGCTCTCCAGTTCTTCATAACATTCGACCTTTCCAGAGAGGTAAAGCTCATTAATTGCTGAAATTAAAAAAACACTGATTTTAGATAAACTTGAACAGTTAATAATAGACAAGATGTGAATAGTCTGTTAAACGTCAGTCAGCAGGCTGACTCATTTACACTCATCCAGTCACTCAAATTGGGTTAATTGGCAAAAGTGACCACCAAAACATTATCTAACATTAGCCAGTCAAGTGAAAATTGCAACAGCCAGCGGACCTCTTTTTATTTGATACCATTCACAATACCACAGTAGCAATATATACAATCCATTGCACAAACCAATAGAGGTTACTACAGCCTAGACCATAACAAATAATGTTGATGAGTAATCTATTGAGGAGGGACTATTGAAATGTGAGAACCCAGTGCAGATGAGAAACCAACAGCTTTCCAGGAAAAATAGATAAATGGTGAAAACTTTGTGCAAAAAAGACAAAGACACCAGTTTTGTTGGCCAAGTAATAAGCACTCACAATTCCTCTCAGAAGCTTTTCCTGGCATTTGCAAATTGCAGAGGCTTGGAGAAGGAAGTAATATTTTAGTGGCAGAGGCTCAACCTGTATCTGTGGTTCCAGTCTCATGGAGAGAAGGTGTAGTTCACCTGTTGGTTATAGGATCAAAAGAAACAGAGCAACAAACAACTATTGAACCTGTATTACTATCTATGAAATACATTTTTTCTGCGGAAGAAAGGCAATTGCTATCAATAAATTCCTATCATAAATCTTATGGGGCTGCACTGTCTTCAACTCTTCGAGCTCTACGAGGAGACCTTGGGATTTCGAGTAAACAAAGGCAAATCTTTACTGGTCCCAATTCAGGGGGACATTGCGACTATGCAATGGCAACTGATCATACCAATAAAGTGACTAAGTTGTTAATACTTAGGAATCTATATTTCCTGCATGCCAGAACTGACCTTGAGCCTTAACATGACACCACTCATATCCGCGATGAAATCAGATCTTCATCGCTGGGCGACTCTGACACTTACCATACTGAGCCTTGTGGCCCTATATAAAATGATGGTCCTACCACAGTATTTATACATCCTCCAGAACTTCCTTTTGATGACCCCTAACCTGTGGTTTAAAGACCTGACTTCCACTGTACAAGCCTTTCTGTGGGCAAGCCAGCAGCCCCGCATAGCCTGGGCTAAATGCCGATTGTCAGTATACGGTGTCGGAGAGGTGTGGTGCAGCGGCTGAAGCAGCTCACTCCAGAAGGTGGGGCTCACAGTTCGATCCCCGGCACCAGCTCAGCTCAACACCATGCGACTCTGGGCAATAGCTCACTTAATCTCCCCGACAGCCCCCAGCACCTTGAGACCCTTAGGGGTGATTAGTATGCGCTTTACAAATACCGGATTTATTTTATGGGAATGGATGGCCTTCACATGTAACATAGGGTGACACAGTTACAGGTTGTCAATGAATGGTTAACGGAGGATGAAATGATGCCACCAATCAGGGCAAACTCTCCCTTCTTGGCCTAGACAAAGTAATGGGACTACTGTATCGGCACCCTATCCCACATCGACTCCCTGAAGTTACCCTAGTAATTTTCCAAACTTGGCAGGCGGCGCTGCGCTCCATGAGCTGGTATGATACACTAACTCAGCAGACCCCACTGTGGAGGGAACGGCGCCTCCTCCACACTACACATCTCTAAGGCTTTCAGGCTTGGGACAAAATCGGCATTACGACCCTTGGAGATATTTGGCAGAGGGACCACATAAGGTCATTCCAGGGCCTCAAGACCCATTGTGACCTCCCAAATACCCAGTTCCATAAATACCTGCAACTCAGACATGCTCTAGCCATGTGCAGAGCTTGTCTTGATGGGCTCCCCGAGTATAACCCACTAGGCCATATTGCTGATGGGCAAACTGGAGAGGGGTGCTGTCTTTTGCATCTACCCCACTCTGGTCAGCAACACCCCTGCAATCTTTACCTCTCTGAGCCGGAAATGGGGGAACTGGATCGACCCTCTTGATGACCTGGACGGGCGACTTGCTCGCATGGCCCCTTGAGAAATCGCCATACTCTCCCGACTGAGTCTAAGTCAATTGGTACTCCATAGTACCTACCTCACTCCCCAGAAGTTATGGCACGCAGGAAAACTCTCCCTCCAATTTGTTTCCATGCTTCAATATTGACGCAGAATCACTGAATTGATATACGACTCTGTGACCCACTGCAGGTTATGGGGAGTTGCCTATGTGTGCTTTGGAGATGTATGTTCTTTGTACATGCAAAAAACAATAAAATTGTTGATAACAAAATAAATAAATCAGTTTATTCAATCCATGCCCCTATGGGACACAGCCATATTAGGGACATCAAGGTGGGAGACCTGTGGTGTAAAGGGGATGTTATATCTTTCACAGATTTGCAACAGGAATACCAACTGGCTCCCACAGAAACATATCAGTATCTACAGATCCGACACACACTAAAGACAGTGATGCCTAGGGACACACAGCTCCCAGAATCCGCGCTGCTAGAATATAGACTACTTGACGAACACATGCCACACAAGACCACCTCGTTTACATATAAAAAATACTCCATAACCCGCCCGATATACTAACACACCTACCTGAATAATGTATCCGCCACTGTCACTCCCTGAATACCCCTCAGGAGGAGCATTTGAAATACTGAAAAGAGGAAACATATTATGTTTTTTTTAATAATATAGAAGCACTTCAGTGTTTGAAATCAAAAGATAGAGTGAGCATTTCTTTCAAACTCCCAACTTGCACTGACTCCTGGTAGACCACAAAGGTTGTTTGGAAAACAGCTGTAACTGCGGAATTAGTCTTTAACATTAGAGAGAGGCGGGGGCGTGGCCAAGATGGCGGCGAGTGCAGACGCATTTTACTGAGCCTGCCGCAATTATCCTGTAGCCGCGAGAAATGAGCCGATAATCCGGGGTTTAAAGGTGTGGTACACACTACCCACACGCACACTGAACCCCCGGTGCTGGAGCGGAGGCACAGTAGGAGAGACGCTTGAGGAGCGGAGCTGGGGCTGCCGGCGGTCGCAGCCCTCAACTCTGAACGGGCCGTCTGACGGAATCCGAGGACGGGGGAGGCGGAGACTGCCATGGCTGCCGTCGGTTGCGGCGAGAGGAGAAGCGGCGATTCCTCCCCCTTTCCTGGGGCTGAGACTGGCGATGAGGGATGAGAGTGGACACGATATGTGGTGAGCGACTTGCAGACTTGGACCCGCTGGCACTGTGGCGGTGGATCGAGAGGCCGGCTCCCGGTCCAGTCTCTACCTAGAGGGGCGCCCTTCACCTCTTCCCCCCTTCACCTGGGCCCTAAAGTACGTTACGCCGTGGGCCGCGACTGAGGTGATCACGCCCGGAAACTCTGCCCCAGGGGCCGGATCGAGCCCACAAACGCTGAGAGAAAGGCGCTGAGCGGCCCACACTGTGCGTTCGCGGTGACGGCTTGGTACTGGAGGGCCTAAGCCGGGCCTTGCTACCATTTGGGGCATAAAGGGTCTAGAAGACCGCAGCACGGCGGGAATTGCATGGTGGCGCTGCGGGGGGCCCCGCTTAATCAATTGCTCCTGCTGATGATCCCGGGGCCATCGTTGGTGTAGTGGTTGCTTGAGGAGGATGAGGCGCCCGCCAGAGGACACCAATAATTGAGGCCTAGGGGCGTGTGACGAACTCATCCTGCTACATCAGTTGGAGACGCGACCGGGGTGACTTGGCTCCCCCCCCACTGTGTGCCCACTACTCTTACGATACGGAACGGATGACTGCGTGGAGGGGGTGCTGGAGCTGCTCCCCCCTTCACAGGGCCTGAGGCACCTTAGGTGCTCTCTCCCCCCACCATCAGGGGACATTGAAGAGGAGGAACTGTATCACTGGGCACACTGTGAGATCAGAGCAAGGGAGGCGTGCAGTGACTTCCCGTGCGGCGCGGGTGGTGGGACTCGAGAGGGCTCACGGGGGATTGCGGTGTGGGACGAGCCCGATGAGCCCAACGCCCCTGCTGCCAGAAGGACTAACCAGAGTCCAACGCACAATGGGGAAGTCGCAAGCAGACAAATCGCAGCCCCAACAGGCTGCAACGTCTATGTCTGCAGCAGATGGGGGAGACGCCGCACAACATGGTGCCCCTGGTGTAAGTGCCCCACCTGATCAATCGCACAGGTTCGATGAACTCATGGCAGCGATACTGGATATTAAGACCATGCTGGGACCCAAAATAGACGCATTGTGCCTCGATATGGGCTACCTAAGAGAGGATCATATGAAACTCAAGGCCAGAGTGGAGGAGTCGGAGTCGGCCCTGGCGGCTATGCGCCCCACTGTGTCTACGACCACTGACCAACTCAAATCTCTGCAGCAAGAGGTGGAATACTTGGCAAATCGTCTGGAGGACCAGGAAGGGCGGTCGCGCAGGAACAACATCGGCGTCATGGGGTTGCCGGAGCGAATAGAGGGACCAGCCATGGACCTATATCTGGAAAACTGGATCTCCAACGAAATCCTCCAGGGTAGGGTGTCAAAATGTTTCTCCATTAAAAGGTTCGCGGGTGGCCCTCCGCATTCGGGAAGCCTGCCGCAACCAGTGATGGCCCGTTTGTTCAGTTAACGGGACAGAGATCACATCCTTCAAATGGCCAGGTCTAACGGCCCCTGGCAAGTAGAAAACACAATGGTGCACATTTACCCGGACTACACACTGGCTGTACAGCGCCGTAGAGCCTCCTACATAGAGGTCAAGAGATGCCTGCGAGATCATCAGATACAATATGCGCTGCAGTACCCAGCTAAACTGCGCATCCGCTACAAAGAGTCCAATGTATGTTGTTCCACTCCAGAAGAAGCTTGGTCATGGATGGATCACAATGGGCTTGCGCACCCTCCGCCCAATCCTCAGATGGAATCATGGCCTCCTAGGAGATCAGTGAGTACACGTGGGGGCTGGAGGAGGGGTAAGATACGTCGGCCCACCACGATGCAGGCGGCAGAGGAGCGGGCATAGGCCATCAAGACGGCGGAACACCTTAACAACGCCACAGCACAGTCGAGATCGGAGTCGGAGTCGGACAGAACCGCCAGGTGGCCCTAACAGACTCGCAAAGCGCGGAACTACGAGGTGAAGGGCCGGAGATGGGGTGAAGCGCAGCAATGTGCAGAGACTTATGGCAGAGAACCTGTGATCAAGCATTAATCGACAAGAGAGCTCGGCGGACTCCCTGAATATCCTTTTTCTGTGTGCACACAAATGGTGCTCGGATGACCAGTTGTTAATGGGGGGTGGTTGTGAGGTTCATTGTTGTTATTTTTTCTCCGCTCCATGCTCAGGGGACCGACTTATGAGGTATCATAATGATGATTAACAGCGGCAGCCAAGAAGTGTGCTTGGGAAAGATTATAGCTACGACCCCAGTAGACGTTTAGTAGCTGAGATAGCAATTGTTTTACGAAGTAGTTTTAAAAAGCATATCAGTGCACGTGGCCAATTGCCTGTTGGCAAGCCGGCCTTGGGTGGGGAGTTGGGGAAATGTTATTATTAGTTAATGTTATCGTTATTTCCTATTATGCAGAGTGGGGGTTGCAATCGTGCGGTATGGTGGGCGGCGGGGCCCGGGGGGCGGGCCGGGTAGCTACCCGGGGAAGCGATACACAGAGGTGTACTTGCACTTTTCTGCTCGCGCAGACTAGATGGCTAACAACGAATACACTCTTATAACTTGGAATGTAAGGGGGCTAGCAGGGTGTATTAAAAGGCATAAAATATACTAATATTTGCGTTCCCACAAGGTCTCCATCGCGTTACTACAGGAGACGCACCTTACCACACAGACATTAGCCTCACTGCGTAAGCGCTGGAGGGGCACGATCCTGGGCACTACATACTCCGGCTATGCTAGGGACGCCCTTATATGGGTGGCACCGGGCACGCCTCTTAAGGTGATACATTCTCGAATTGACCCCAGGGACGCTATGTGACACTGGAAGGCCAGCTAGATGGACTCTCGATCGCACTAGTCTCCCTATATGCCCCGAATGCTGGGCAAGCACAGTTCCTACAATCACTCACACCATCCCTGTTGCCAGACCCAACAGCGCCCGCACTATGGGGGGGGGGTGATTATAATTGCACAAATGACCTAGACCTCGACCGCTCACGTCCGCCACTCTAAGGTGCACATTCTATCCAGATTTCAAAACACCTGAGGGATTGGGCAGTTAATATGCAGCTCAAGGATGCATGGCGTAGTCAACACCCTGAATCACTCACATACTCCCACTATTCCACATTACATGACCTGCATACTCGGATTGACGCAATATATTGCTCCATGGGGGCCCTGGCCGGGGGTGATAAAGACGGAATATCTAGCAAGGGCACTTTCGGATCACAGTCCATTGCGGTTACACCTTGCATGGGGGGCCCGTAGAGCTAGGATACCGACTTGTCTGTTTCAGCGCTTAGGGACATGACGTTCCGCTCAGCCATATCTCAGACAATTACTACATATTTCCAGGAGAACTTGGACACCGCATCCAATAGGGGTGTAGAGTGGGATGCTTTTAAACTAGTAGCTAGGGGGCACGCCATCAAAGCGACATATGGTTCACGTATGGCATTGACAGCGGATATGAGCAGACATGACACGGAAATCCAGAGGTGCGAGGGCCTGGCGCCTGCGGACCCTCTGGTGATTCCTCGGCTGGCCGGGCGCGACTCGCGTATAGGGAGGCTTCAGATAGTATGTGTGCGCTGGATTCCAAACATTATTTAGCCCGACAACACGCAGAAGGTGATAAAGCAGGCAGAATGTTAGCCTGGCTCTTAAAAACCGACACCTCCCAACCTCCAATCACTTGCATTATATAATAGCGAAGGGGTGCTAGTGAATACACAGGCGGCAAATAATGACTCATTCTATAAATACTACACGTCTTTATATAAGGCGCCATTAGCCGACAACCTCCCCTGCATACAGCGTTTCTTGGCACCGGTGCAGCTCCCGCAGGTCACGAAATCCCAATATGACTCCCTAGAGGAACCTATTACAGTGGATGAAATAACAGACGCCATTAAGCAATTAGCGACTGGTAAATCCCCGGGTACTGACGGTTGGCCGTCAGAGATCTACTCTACATACTCATAAAAACTGGTGCCCCAGTTAATGAACATTTACACGGACGCTTACGATAGAGGTGAGCTCCCGGCATCCTTGAGAGAGGCATTGTTAGTAGTGCTGCCTAAACCGGGTAGGGACCCGCTGCAGATGGCATCATATCGGCCCCTGTCTTTGTTAAACGCCGACTATAAAATCTTGGGGAAGGTGTTAGCAAATAGACTGATGGACGTGGCATCCCTTCTGATCCATGAAGACCAAAATTTCTTTAATCCGGGAAGGAGCACCGGACTGAACCTGCGTCGGCTTTTCAAACTACTGGACTGGGCCCGAGCGGAGCCTGACACTCCCTGGGTGGCAGCCTTGGATATTGAAAAGGCATTTGACACCCTAGGGTGGCAGTATTTATTGGAGGTGTTGGGCAAATTTTGCATTGGGCCCAAGTACCTGCGCTGGGTGCGAATACTATATACTAACCCGCGGGCACAATTTCGAACAGGCCACAATATATCACCACAGTTTGACATTGAACGAGGCACCAGGCAGGGCTGCCCCCTGTCGCCCATCCTATTTGCATTTGCTATGGAGCCCTTAGCATGCAAGCTGAGACAGCGGGTGTTGGACTGGGGTATTTATGCAGACAGGCAGTGGCATATAGTCTCCCTGTATGCGGACGACGCTTTGGTTTACCTTCGAGGGGAGGGAGCTGTATTGCAGGGTCTGATGGCACTTCTGGATACCCATGTGCAGGCCTCGGGACTTCGGGTTAACTGGCCTAAGTCAGTGGTTTTCCCCATGAAGGCGATCCCACCAGACTGGAGGCAGGGCATGGCCAGGACCCCGCTGGGCTGGGCATTTGATACCTTCAAGTACCTGGGCGTGCAAATCTACCACTCTAGTGCAGATGTTATAGATGGGAACCTGGGTAGGGTGGTATCTAGAGCGCGTGCAACGCTGCCGTTTTGGCGTGGGCTCCCCCTTTCTCCTATGGGTAGAGTGGCTATTGCCAAAATGCTACTTCTCCCACGGCTTCTCTATTTTTTCACAGCCCTTCCGCACAGACTGCCTCGAAGTATATTTAAGGAACTGGAAGTGCTTTTGGTGGCGCTTATATGGGGTAGCTCTAGGTCGCGAGTGGCACTCTGTAAACTGTACCTGCCGCTCACAGACGGGGGATTGGGGGCACCTAATTATGAGCACTATTATGCTGCCGTGCAGCTCCAGTGGCCAATGAGATGGCTAGCGAGTGGCCAGATGATAGAGATGTCTAGCTGGGCATTGCCCCTAATGCGCACAGCTATAATAGAATGGCTATCTGGCGCCACTCCTCCATTGCAGAAAAGACAGGGTAACCTGCTAATGTTGGCGGCCAGGCATAGCTGGCTCAGACACGTGATGCCTAAAAACCAGGAATCACCATATGCACCTATGCTTCCACTAGAGAATTTGCTGGGGACTTTTGCTTGTCACGACCGCCCGGAATTGGAGACTTGGGCAGAGGTGGGACTGGACACCTGGGGCGACTTATTCGTGGATGCGCAATTATAGAGCTTTGAATGGTTGGTGGAGGACTTTGGTATTGCACCAGCTACTTTTATGCTTTATACGCTTCTGGCGAGGCAATTCCACCAAATATGGGGGAACGTTGAAACAGAACCAGAAACTTTGCAGGTGGTGCAAGCCATGCTGACACATGGAAAAGGCAGGCATGCGGTAACAGCTATATCTCCCTACGGCCCTGTCCAAGCCCCCTGTTGACAAAGCTCCATGAGTACTGGGATTCTGAGTTATCAATCCCCATGAGTGATAAGCAGTGGGTGCAGTGTATAGGGTATCCCAAAAGCGTATCCATCAATGCCAGGCTGCAATATACGCAGTTTAATTATTTGCACCATACTTATTTAACACCGCACTTCGGTTGACATATGCCCTCGTTGCTCCGCTACGGATGCAAAGTTCAAAAGAGGATGGAGGTAGCACCAGAGATGAAGTCACACTCGAGTCAATATGGTCTTTTCAATGTTCTTTATTCTTCTTTAAAATAGTGTGTGACAGGACAACAGCCAACGCGTTTCGTTCCTTTTAAGGGAACTTCATCAGGGCAAAAAATCTTGTAACAACAAGGTCCGACTGAATGCGTCAAAGGAATAGTCAGTCCCACGATGCGGACAAACTTATAATAAGTTCCGGCCAGAGCGATCTAAGTACTATCGGATAGATACTCTAACCCAATAGGAAAAAGTGTCGGAGATCCCACAGTGACGTATAGATATAATTAGATGTCTCTGAAGTCCATCTCAGAGCATATATAAAATCACACCACAGCGCAATGCACAGCAGGATCCAAATATACAGGAAACCCAATAAGCAATAACGACGAATGGGTTCCGACCTCAGTAATCAGATAAAAATGTGGTGACGTTCCAAGATAGCGGTCGGCTGCTATCGTGCCGTGCTCACTTGCCGTCACCGAATAGAAGGCTCATGGGACCATTTCGGCTGAAGTCTATCACTACTTCACCCGTGCTGTGTGATCGCCGACCGCTATCACTGTATCTTGGAACTTCACCACATTTTTATCTGATTACTGGGGTCAGAACCCATTGGTCGTTATTGCTTATTGGGTTTCCTGTATATTTGGATCCTGCTGTGCATTGCGCTGTGGTGTGATTTTATATATGCTCTGCGATGGACTTCAGAGACATCTAATTATATCTATACGTCACTGTGGGATCTCCGACACTTTTTCCTATTGGGTTAGAGTATCTATCCGATAGTACTTAGATCGCTCTGGCCGGAACTTATTATAAGTTTGTCCGCATCGTGGGACTGACTATTCCTTTGACGCATTCAGTCGGACCTTGTTGTTACAAGATTTTGCCTGATGAAGTTCCCTTAAAGGACGAAACGCGTTGGCTGTTGTCCTGTCACACACTATTTTAAAGAAGAATAAAGAACATTGAAAAGACCATATTGACTCGAGTGTGACTTCATCTCTGGTGCTACCGCCATCCTCTTTTCAATTTATGTTTCTGGATTTCCAGTGAGACCCAACTGCGGCAGGTCTCGGAGGTTGATTGCACGGGACTTTTTTACTATATGGGTATTATAATTGAGGTGCTGAACGTTTAGTCAGCTGCAGTATCTATATTTATTTGCACGGATGCAAAGTTCCTTCACATGGTCTGGTCGTGCTCCGGCCTCGGGGCTTACTGTAGAGAGAATGCGGCAATGCTAGGGGAAGCAACCGACACTATAACTCCAATGCAAGCCCTCCATTTCTTGCTGGGTGTCACTAAGAGATCTGCAGGGCGAAAAAACCTCAATAAATTCTTAGATCTGGCCTTGGTATTAGCAAAATGCAGAATCGCCATGTCTTGGAAATCGAGCGCAGCTCCCAACACATGCACGTGGTTAATGGATCTTCGTAAGGCACTGGTGGCAGAGCACATGACACAAACACTGAAGGCACCCTGGGACCTCCCCCCCACAGACCAACCCCATGCAGTGGCAGGAGTCCCTGACGTTCGTGGATGGCAAACTGAACGTATCTAGTTCCTCCTAGGGATGAAGGGGCATACCTAAACCACGCTGACATACACTGGCGAGTAAAGAATGCAACTGGCCAGGCAAGGCCCGGTTTAGCTTGACGTGGCCTCTGTCTCGCGTGCGTAGGGAAGAGAGAGGACGCGTGGCGCGAAATGCCCTCCCCCTGCCTCCCTTTTCCTGCCTCTCTCTCTTTTTCCCTGCTCACTCTCCTTTTTTCTTTCTTCCTGTTCTCCCTTGTTCCTGCTGCCCACCCGCCCTCTGAAAAGTACACGCATAAGCAGCCACCCTAACACATATAAGACCCAAAGCATATAGTGCATGTGGGATAGTTGAGATCACATCATTTATGTTTAATGTGAATTGTCTGATGTGACAGCACAGCGGAAGGATGAATAGAAAAGTCAGTTGTTTTATATTCACTGATTAAAGAATGGATAATATACTGAGACATGTATAAGAGATTAGATTTGGCTTTCTTTTTCTCAGTGACACCAACATCCAGAGTAGCCTGGTTCCCCACCAAGTGTCATATGTGTAAATGTCACTGTACTGGTTTTGTACGATAACACAGCTGGCTGAGTTTATTATGTATAAACCTGTGAAAACACCAATAAAGACGATTTAATAAAAAAACATTAGAGAGAGGCTACACTATTGGATTATTGAGGTGTCATGAGTCAGAGTGTTATTCAATAATATTGTTGTGTCATAACATGGTAAATGAGCAGATAGGCACAACCAGTCCAACAAATAGTAGGTATCACTGACAAGCTTTGAGGAACGTGAAAATGGGAAAGATTGGAGGCAGCATGATCTGAAGATAATCTGTAATTTAGTTTCGTTTATAGGAAAAAATAAGTGATTGCAGTTGATTAGTAGCCTCCTTGGCCGATAAATCTAATAGAAGTGACTCTTAAAATGATGTTGCGGTCCCATCCATTAATAAGTCTACTATATATTGTTCTAAGTCATGAATGGGGTATCCGTTAAGTTAGCACTAGGAATTACCATGAAGCTAACAAATTAAAATTCTGCTTTTGAAACATAGGAGGTATCCAGAAGGTTGGGAATGACTGTGACCTGAATACTTACATCTTTAGTTCTGATGTTGTCTACAGGGGACATGGGTGGTGAAATCCACTTTAGTGGGAGGTTTTAGTAAATATCACACCTTATGATAACCAATAGACACTAGTTAGGATTCCTTCATTGTAATATTTATGTCAATCCTTCTGCTAAACAGAAAAGGGACAACCTAACTCAGCTCCTGGCCCTTTAGAGAGCTTACTGGCACGACATATGACACAGTGACCAATAATGGAAATTGCAATTGAAATCTGTGTATGATGACTTGTGTGATTGGTATGTGGCTGGTAATCATAAATGGCAAATCTCAGTTAAGAGTAGATAAAGGTGGAGAACAAGTAGTGGATGCATTGCATTGTTTAGGGTTGTGGACCCTAAATGATTGCTTTATTTCGGACATTCTTGCCAATTATACTAATTTTCCAACTCACAGGATTGTAATATTGGATTGCACATTCATCTCTGGCCATCTCTTTCATAAAGCCGCAAACTTTGAAATTTCAAGTTGCTTGCTTGGAAAGTGACCATTTTCCACTTTGTTTGTGTGTTAACTAAATATCCCAGGATTAAAAGTTCAGCAAAATATATAGGAAACTTAGTTGGTGGCGGGTAGAAAAACATAATAGAATTAACTGGTCACTTCATTACATGAGTAAGTAATTTTCCTGCCTGCTTAAGGACCATGGAATTGTGTGTGCAGATTTGGGGTATGTTAAAGACCTATGTGCTTCTCTTTCAGTTGATTAACTGAAAAGTAATTTGGCCTCTAGGAAAAAGCCATTGGGCCTAAAAAATCCTGGTACTCAAAAGAAATGCACTATACCAAAAAGAACAGAAGACCTCTGTCTCAGATAGTCCTGCTGACAAAGCCATTATAATATGTAGCTTTAAGACCAATGATCCTGGCCCAAATGAAATACCAGTATCTTTTTTCAAAGAAAATGTTGACGTTTTGGGCTTCAGAATTTAGCCTTCGCTTCCATGGTTGTTTACAATTGAGCAGCATACCATATAGTTGAAAGGGGACCATATTATTCACAATATATAATGAGCGTTGACAAAGCGATAGGCTTAACCTTTTAGCCTTAATGGTGCTGTCAATGAGGTTTGCCAATGCTGTGTAGCATTGGCCAAGAACCATTTCTTTGTTGAAGCTGTGCAGCACCTGCCAACAATTATATTAAAAAAAGTTCAATGATGCTTGCGATCACGTCATTTCGTAGGCAAATGATGACATGTGCAGGCACATGCCTTACCACTATGATCGTGCCTACTAAAGTACTCAAGGAACAATTTGTTTCTATTTACCAATCCAAGATGGATCAGTAAATGTAAAAAGAATGAAATGGGACTAGCTTGCTTTTTGTACTTTGGAGTGGCCAGCAGCAATTTGTTGCCGGGCTCTTAAAAAAATGAAATTAACAAAAGAGGAAGAACTGATAGGGTTGGGGGGCAACTTAGGAGCGAGTAGAAGGGAGTGGGTTGGGGTAAAGCAACAGGCAGTGGGCGGGTAAAGGGAGGAATGGATGCGCTTGAGGCCGGGCCAGGGGAGCCGGGAAGGGTGGCGGAATACCTATGGAGGAGCTTAAAGGAACAATGAGGGAGCAACATGGACCTCACTGGGGGAGGGGTGTGTGTTTGGGACAGAGAAATAGAACATGAGAGAGAGAGAGAGCAAAACACATGCACTCTCATAGAGTGCTGAAAGAAAAAGAAAACAATAGCTCCTATAATGTGAGCAGTGGAAGGATATAAGTCATTCAATCAAAAGGATGGTAAAGATGCTGTCCCGGACAAACTCAAAATTGATAAGGAGGGCCACTGAACAAGTGGGGCTGAGCCGAAGCTGGAAAATATAGGAAGTGGACTTACTGGGTTCCCCACCTGCCTGTTCAAAATCTGACATAAACTGCGTGGATAAGCAGAAAAATTTGATCTCTCCTTATTTTACCCTAGCGGTGCAACAGAAACGTGCTTCATTTCTGACTGCCAAGAAGAAACTCCAGGAGCTTGGTCTACAATACACACTAATGTTCCCAGCTAAACTTAAAGTAATTGCTGACCAAAAAATGCATTTGTTTGAAAGCCCAGAGTCAAAATGGGGATGGATAGAGTCCTATCAGACTGCACAAGGAGCACAATCGCAAACCATAAATGATAACTGCCAGCAAACACTTTGTAATAGGCCAACAGCCACAAAGTTAAAAACATTAAGTCTTTCCACATACACCATTGAGTAGGCAAATGAGAGCCAGAAGAAAGCGTAGTAGCAGCATTTAAAGCCATGAAATCTGGAAATGAGCTCTCAAACCAGGAATCGTCTGTGGACGCTGCATCAGACGAAAAAGCAGGTCTGCTGGCTAGTCATTAGGACTCACTACCCAAAGTTACTCCCGGATTAGCCGATTCGCTTATTTAATACTTGACTGGTAGCTGTAGATACATCAAAAAATAAGATAATATACAGATATTGCCCTAAAGATGAGTAAAAGTAAACTATGGACAATAAACTGAGCTGCAATGAAATGGTGATATAATGCAGATGAGTATCAACAAGAATAGGAACATCAAAAACATAATAAAGAATGGTGGGAAACAGATCAAAACATAACAAAAAAGATTTCTGGTGCAAACTCTGGTGTAAGCAGGCAGGTGGGGAACATGCAGTGTCAGTGCTTTTTGCTCCTGTGCCACTGGCACTGTCTGCACTAGACACAGCATATTATGTTCACTAGTAGTAAATATTTATTATGTGGCAGAAGGTACATTGTGGCTGTTAGTATGCTTCAGTAGGGGTAGGGGAGTTTCGTGGGGTTTGTAGGCAAGTAATATTTGCCAGCTGTATCTGTATTTGATTGTGTGCTAGTATGTATTAGATGGAGTGACAATTAGAGCATTCTTGGGTGGGACGAAATTATGCTGGTGCCACAACCAAATGTATGTACCAGAGATAACAAATTATCTAAATGGTTATCAACAGACGATACCCAAGACTAACTTTGAATATAAGGGGTATCAAAATAGCTAATAAGAGGGCAAAAATACATTCGTACATGCAGCATAGATAGATGCAGTTTGCTGTTGTGCAGGAGACACATTTGACACAGCCTGAGGGGATTAGACAGGGCAGGAGGTGAAGGGGCCAGGTGTTCTTTATCATTTATTCCACCTATGCACAGGTGAGGTCCTAATAGGGGTAAGATATGGGCCGCCCTTGAGGAGATTGAAGTCGAGATTGATACTGAAGATAAATGTGTATTTATAATGGGTAAATTGGATCGACCACTCGTGGTGTTTTGGGGGATATATGCCCCCATCTTTGACCAGTCAAACTATTACCTGGCACTCACTAGTGTCTTAACAAACCGGTCTAACATACTGTGGATACTGAGAGGCGATTTTAATGGGTGATGTACACTTAGGTCGCTTGTTTTCACCACTGTTGCGCTCCCCAGTGATAAACAAAAACTGCCAAAGCTTTACAGAAATATTGTCAACACTGGTCACTGTCAGGAGAAGTTCCCATCCATATGTACTATGAATGGGAATACTCTCATTATTTCCCGATTTACAAACTGCATTTCAGACAAGATCATATATTTTGCAAACAAGACATTTATAGACTGATGGATAGTTCAAAATACTTAAGCAGAACACTATTGATCATTTTCCGCTAGTTGTTGAGTAGTAGTGGGGTGGACGTTTGGCTCCTATTTCCACCTGGCAGTTTCAACCAACACATTTAGAAGAGGCTGGCTGTAAAGTCACGCAGCAGGAACCATTAGTTGAATATAGACACATTAATATGGCAACTGCAACCAATTGATTGATGGAATGTGAGGACCTGAAAATTGTTATTCGGGATATATCAATTAAAATGAATGTGTGGCGTCGTAACATTGGACATTAGGCTAAGAATACAGGAACAATAAGCAGTGTTGAACCTTTCCTTGTCCCCATCATTGTTAGCAGATTGAGAAAGAACATGATGTGCTCTTGGACAGACTGCTCTGTGTTGATTATACGGAATATGTCACACGTACACATGCACAATGTAGGAAAGAGCCCCTTTTTGACATGGTTACCCCCACTTTTTTGTCTGGTACATGATGTGATTTCGACTGGAAGTGCTCTGGGTTCCTGCTAACCAGGTCCCCAGGGCCAGATCTCTTTCCCCAAAACTGTACAGTTGTGTCCCCAATTGGCAATGCCTTTGGCACTCTCTGTAGGTCCCTAGTAAATGGTACCCCTGGTACCCAGGGCCTGAGGTACTTAAGAGGGTCTCCAAGGTCTGCAACACGGATTGTGCCACCCTAAGGAACCCCTAACCAAACCCATGCAGGGCTTCCAGCACAGACTGCGTGTTCTGGTGTAGACAAAAGTGAAAACACGACATGACACACAGCGCTGTGTGCCATGTCCCCTAACACTCCATGTAATATTTGTAAGTCACCCCTACTGCAGGCCTTACAGCCCTAAAGGAGGTAGCCTTATATTGCATGTGAGGACATATCTGCATGAGCAGAAATGCCCCTGTGCAGGTCAGTTGCATTGCTGCCAGTACAAGTGATCAGAGAATCCATTTTAACCCATGTGCTGGGCACTGATGAAAACGAGTTCCCCAGCTACATGATGGCTTCACTGAAAATAGGGATCTTTGGTATCAAACATCCCGTATTCAAAACCCACCCTGATTCCAGTGGTGTATTTGTGACTACATGCACACAGAGGGCACCTTAGAGGTGCCCTCTGAAAATGTACCAGCCTCTGGTGTGTTGGCTGACTGGTCTCTGCCCGCCTGCCACCCGAGATAGATTTCTGACCTCCCAGGGTGAGGGCCTCTGCTCTCAGAAGGCCAGAAACAAAGCCTGTCCGGGAAGAGGGTGTTCACACCCCCTCCCTCAGGATGACCTTCTGATTAGCATTCAAAGGCATGGGAGCTTCAAAGAAGCCCCTGCCTTTGAAATGCAAATCTGGCTCCTCTCACTGGAGAGGAAGCCATCCCCATTTGTCTAGAGTCCTTTGGCACCTGGACAGGCACGAAAATTAGTCAGTCAGGTAGTTGTGCCCACCCCAGGCTAGTACCACCCCTAAGGTGGGCTAACTGAAGTGGATACCACTTTTCAGAGTTGACCATCTTTGTGATGGCAAACTTTGAAATTATGGGGCAGGGTTATGCCCACTTACCACAGGAAGTGGTCATATAGGAGGCGTAGTCACTCCAAGGATAAGTAGCCCATTGGCTACTATCCTACACTCCCCTAACACCCCTAAATTCAGCATTTAGGCAAGCCTGTGGCACCAGAGAAACAGATCCTGCCGACCTAAAAGAAGAAGACTGGCATGAAGAGTCGCAAAGAGCAAGAACCTAAGTCCCAGCAACTGACTTGGCACCAACCCTGCCGTCCTACCTGCTGCCTTTGACGATAGCGCCAAAAGACGACTGGTCCTGCAGCTGCTGAGTCCCCAAAGCCCTGGAGACTTGCCAACACTTCACCCAGGAACCAATGTTATATTCCATATAGGTACACCGATATAGGCCCGGGTAACATCCCAACCTTTTACCTATATTTGCCCCTACATTACATACATAACGAACATTTAGGACTGACCCTTTACCTAGTTACGGTACTGCTTACAGAACGTGGGGTTTCCCCTGAACAATAGCCTCATACATTATGCATGAGGATTCTTGGAGACCCAGCAGGACTACCATCTCCTGCATAATAACTAGGTACAAGGTTCATTCCCGACGTCATCCTAAGTCCGACAATGGCACAGCAAGGTAGAACCCCTGGGGATACCTTTGGGTATATAAACATCACATCTTGCTGAGATAGTCAGAGGAGATCAGGACTTCCCTGCCGACACACTGACGCAAGACGCTGAGGTTCCTGCATGCAGATACTCCAGCTCGCAGTGGTCTAACATCCCTTGCGGGGTGTCCAGCTCAAGACCAAGACGGGGTCCCACAGTCTCTCACTTCAGGTAATGGGGTTGACTTTATCCTAGAGGGATTCTTGGCTTAACACCTACACACATGCTAGGTACACTTAGGTACATCTAGTTAGGGTTGCATCGTAGGAGTACGCATTTTATTGTCATGTATTTTATATACTTGCCTGTATTCATGGTTATAGCAAAATGGTAGAAATCTACCATCCTTTTACTTTCTTAATGCTTCTAATCATTTATATCTGTTTCTGTCTAGTGGTTGTTTCAGCACACATATTTTACACTAGAATAACGACTGTTCAATAAATGCTTATTTAAAAATGTCCATACCGTTTATTCTGTGCATCTCTCTGAGACTAAGTGAGCACGAGTGACTGAGCGAAAAGTAGTACACTGTTTCCACGGTCCCGAGGGATCAGGGTTTTCATGTTCGATAGTTGCCAAGAACTATTCTCTCCTTGGTAAGAGGGGTTTCTAGTGGCACTGCGAGCTAGCTGGTATACAGGCTAACATACCCAGGTGGGGGTGTCTGGAATCAGTCTGGACACCAAGCCCGTAGTGTATGTTGTCTAAACGCGCAGATCCTATATAGGTTTTATAGGAACTACACGACACCAAGAAGTAGCAGACCTGCTACCCTGCATCCTGCAGGATCTCAAAGACTCCTGAGAGGACTTTGTGAATGCGGAAACCCGACTCCTTGAAGACACCACTGCACCCGAGTTGAAGTGGGACAACTGTGTCATCGTGGCCCTCCAAAGACCGAGTCCACGGTGGTTTCACCCCCAGTGAAATCTGACGTCTCCTGCAGCCTCTGCACGCTGGCCCCCTCTACCACGACTGCATCCAGTAAGGAAAACCCGACACCTAAAGACACCTCTTCACCTGTCGCCCATGGGCCATGGAGAAGAGGACCAAAAGTGTCCCTACATCCCTGAGCATCGTGAGGCC
This sequence comes from Calotriton arnoldi, assembly GCA_963921515.1. Lineage (NCBI taxonomy): Eukaryota > Metazoa > Chordata > Amphibia > Caudata > Salamandridae > Calotriton > Calotriton arnoldi. The sequence goes on from CAWUFW010001516.1 coordinate 2,350,315, forward strand.
TGAGCCCCCCTGTTAGTTCAGCCTAACTGGCCCACAGCTAGAGTCAAAATAGGCAGCTCCATCTCGCAGCGGTACACCACTGAAAGGGGGAAACAACAGGTATAACTTCTGTCACCCATTCTGTTTGTGACGGCAGTGGAGCCATTCACCAAAGCACTGAGAATAGCTGATGCAGAGTGATGTTGTCCACTCAGTTTCGCAATACACTGATGTCATGGTTACTTTTTATAAAGAATACATGTAGGAAACCTAGAAACCATTTATAAGATACTCCTCAAAATGGAGGTATTGAAGAACATAAAAGAGAACTGGTCTAAATCTTGCATAAACCCTACAGTGGAGGGCATTCACCCAATTCACGTCACTTGTAGACAAAGTAATATTACATGGGAACCACACACATTTAGATACTTGGGGGTTAGAATGTTCCATAAAGATGTACTGGAGGACTTCTAGGGTGGTACAATTGCTAATCTAAGACCGTAGGTCGCACTTTGAAAGAGATTGCCTCTGGCCCCAATAGGTCGAGGGACTATTGCAAAAATGGTGCTGCTTCCTTCCAAAGTGATTTACCAATTTGTTAACCTACCAGTGGTGGTGCCAGCGGCTATCTTTAGAGAGCTGGACAGCCTCTTGGGGGAACCGATATCGGGCCAAGGCAGGAGACAAGCTGAATTGATTGGCCAAATGGAGATGGCATGGGCTAGGGGCCCCAGACATAGAATTATAATACATTGCCCTCCCCCCGCCCCCCACGTCATTTAGATCTATCCTTAAGTGCTATAGAAGGTTATACTGTGAAACCGAGTATACATATATAACAACATGTGCAATAACGTGGGGTCTAACAAATAAATGTCCTGAATATGAACGATATACTTAAGGATGCTTTCTCACCATTTGTATCATGTAGCCCACACCTGCAGTACAAATTTGTTTTTATCATGTACACACTGACATATATCAGCAATGTCAACATAACATGAACCACAGCCACAAGCTTAGGTTTAGTATGGTTTAAAGGCTTTGTTGTTCTGTGTCCTTTATGCCAGTATTTGGGAGTTTTAAACATTTTATTATTTTAACGGCCTGCATACGCTGCTTGTTTACATCAAAGTATACTATGCATGTATAGAATAACACAAAATTACATAGTAAACTAAATAATTACAAAAAACGGTAAATAAAATCTGTCAAAAGTGGTTACATTGATAAGAAAATGTGATTGAGGAAGCTACATACTCTGTTGCTACATGCTGAAATATATTTTGCCACTGTTATATTAATATAAAAATGCCAATAAAAAGGGAAGTAACCGAACAAACATATCAAGCAAATAAGAGTGACATCGAAGGCAACCAATGGTAAGCAATGGGTTGGGCTAAAGCCCACTATATTTTTTCGTGTTTTTGGTACAGTACACAATAGCTTTTGCTGTCTGGTAGGCGAGACCTAAAGGGCTCCCACATGTTTCCACCCAGCTGTGGTTTATTAGCCTTACTAGACATTTACCAAAAATGCTTAGCCCATTGCTGTTACCAGAGGTTGAACACTGGGCTACTAAAATAAGTTGATCCCTTTTTGGTAAACAGGGTTTCAGCAAAACTGTGAATTGAGGACAATCTGATTAGACTTTCAGTGCTATACATCACATTATGAACACAAAGGGTTCTCTTTTGTGTGCATCATTTATTGACTTTAAAACTACATTTGACTGTGTGGAGAGGGACTTGCTTTGGTTGGCATTTCACTCCATCCTTGGTGTGAGTGATTGTAGCTCTGAACACAAACACTTGGGTCTAAATAAAGTTGGGACCCTCCTTGATTACTTCTGAGAAACAGTGTACAAATATGGACTTAAAGCAGTAGTGTGTGCTTGAAACTCTGCTTTTACATTTTACGTGACTGATGTAAATGAGTACCTCTCTAAGTCCAATGTATTGCCCCCCAAATTTGGCACCAGACATTTGCCTGTGTTATGATGTGTGTCAACAGTATTGTCCTTTTTTTATAAATAAAACTAGGATTGGCTTACAGGTTAAGCTATTATTGTGCTACAAATAAATTAAAAATGACTGTTGATAAGATTAAAACTATGATCTTTGGCCAATAGATAGTAAAACCTGACAAATGATTCTTAAACACTGAAGCATCACAAAGGTTACTGTCTATAACTACCTGGGAGTAACTTTTGAAGAGAGAGGAGGACACCAGCCTCATCTACTCTTAAATTGTGCCATTTTTGCTATTGGTAAATAATATTGGTTAAGAATATTTTGGGAACATCCATGGAACCAATATTTTGAGTTATATCTGCGAACTGATGCCTACCTTAAATTTTGTTCTATTTATAGAGAGGGGGGACACTAGGAGCTAATTATTAGGTCCAGTGACCCTTGCTCACGAAAAGTAACTAGTACACAAAGGGAGTCACTGTTCCTTGTAGAGGAAGAAAAGGAAGAAACGTTTGTCGTGTGCTACTCTATCTGTGGGGGACAGTGTGTCCTCATCATAATGCCCTCACACACCCCGAAGGATGTTATGCCTCATCATTTGGGCTTTGCTCCTTGTCGGGCCGGCGCTGCAATGCCCAAAGGGTCCCCCGAAGGGTCACTTTATCGGAGATCTTTTGATGAAAAGCCGTTTGGGTGTGTGGGTGTAAGTGGCAGTGAAGTCTAAAGTGGTGTATTTAAAAAATGACTGGAGGGAGGGTGGGTACTGTTTATTAGGGTGATCCCTCTGTCATTGTTAAAACAAAGTGTGTGGTGCTGCTCTAGGGGATATTATGTCCCTCTGTAGCTGGGTATATGTCCCTAATGGACATATATAACGGTCAACATGTTTCGCGCTGTATGTGGCCTCAGAAGGAGATCCAGAGCGCTTCTTCAGGACCAAAGGAAGTTCAATTTTAGTATCAAGCGGCGGCCTAAACTAATCAGTGCCGCCAAATCTGTAGAAAGGAGTAGCGTTTCTGAAAAGACAAAAGTGTAGGACAAAAGTATAGTGGCATTAGCATCTCGTCATGGTAGGTTCATATTGTCCGGGTCATCCATTGGAGGGCCTGGTGCGCATTACACTTAGCGTGAGTATTATCGCTATAGGTTGGCGTAGGTGCATGTATAATAACAGTGATGTGAATAATTAAAACGATTTTTCTCAGCATAGTGACAGACATACATAAATAGGTATAAGATCAATGATAAGATTGTGCCAGTGTAGTTCTTACCAGTGCCGCCAAATCTGTAGAAAGGAGTAGTGTTTCTGAAAAGACAAAAGTGTAGGACAAAAGTATAGTGGCATTAGTATCTTGTCATGGTAGGTTCATATTGTCCGTGTCATCCATTGGAGGGCCTGTTGCGCATTACCACTGGTGAGTATTACCATACTGGTGAGTATTATCGCTATAGGTTGGCGTAGGTGCATGTATAATAACAGTGATGTGAATAATTAAAACGGTTTTTGTCAGCATAGTGACAGACATACATAAATAAGTATAAGATCAATGATAAGATTGTGCCAGTGTAGTTCTTTATCCATATATTTATTCCATCGTTCATACTGTACCCCTGGTTAGAGTGTCCAAGTTGATGTAACTCTATGAAAGGCTCATTCATAAGGTAAGTATATGAACCATAGCTGTCTAGGTAGATAATACCGTGAAAGTGGGCCCCACCATTGATGGCAAACCTCGAGACACTGTTGTATTGATTTCTGAAAAATACATCATATTTCTCACCCCTTAATATTAGAATCAGGACCTCATGAGATCAGTGAGGGCACTCGGGAACTGTGAATAAGAGGAGGCAAAGTAAATAGTGTTAAGAGGCTTCATTGTTCCTTACTGTTGTAATTGATCCAGCGGTGTACTAGCAACAGATACTCCACTACCATATACTCACCTGGGCCCATATAACTTCTCACACTAATACCAAGTAGACCGCTGGAGCTTGTAGTTTATAGATTTCATGTCTCAGGATTAGTTATATTTCTGTTCTAACTAAACCTTTCACTGATCAAAAAGTTCTTTCCTCTGGTCGATGGACCATTAGTTGGAACTAGTTGATGGTGGTAATTAACATAACTTATTTAACATTTCTTGATTAAATGAAATAATCACAGACTCAGGAAGTTTTAAAATATTTATCTAAATTAATTGCATGTGAACCATCTCAAAGTTTCAGTACAAACACCCTCATTCACAAGAGTGTCAATTTCAATCAATACTCAATAAGTAATAATAATTCAGATTCACACAATAACCATGCTCAGAAAAGGAGAGGACAGAGAGAGAAGAACATCTATCAATACGATATATTTATAGTTACCTAGGATGGTGTGAAGACCAACCCCCTGGCCAAAGGGCTGGTAAGGGTCCCCCGGGATAGATCAGGAGACAAAGACTTCAGGACAGGAATCAGGACAGGATACTTCACCTCTCTAAATACCGACAACTACGTCGCACCCCTCTCTGACACTCTCTTCCTCCTCTCTGACACTCTCTTCCTCCTCGTGGTTCTTCCGCGATCTTCTTTCTAACCCAATTAAGTTAAAATAGATGGTTCTGCATTCGATTTTCTTCATCAGCATCTCACAGCTTCAGCACCACCCACAGCACCGACAGCATCCCGAGCTCTGCAGCATCGACGACGACTCTCCCCGTGTCAGCTTTCCGTGATTGCTCTGGCTAACTAAACTAAACTAAAACTACCTCAATTATACCTTTCCGTGACCATGTACCACCCATTAATGTTTCAATTTCACAAAATACTAACTCTGATTGGACAGGCGAGGGGGGATGATCGTCACACCATGCTTACATTTCACTTATTTCATTAAACCATTGTTTTCAAAAACCCTCCCCTCAAACTTTATTAAATCATTTCCTTTCTCATACATCTCCAAACTTTATTAATACAAAATGTTACAATGTCATGAATAAAGCTTCTTCATATGAACTCTTCACCCTCATGTTCCCAGGGCACATCTCTGCTGGCCATGGACGCGTGACAAGTCCTTAGTCATCTTTTCGTATTCTCTCTCTGGTACGCATGCGTGGGGTTAAGTCAGTCAGCTCAATTCAGACAAGTTTGGAAGGCCCAAATGCGCACTAATAATAAAGTCAAAAGAAGAAATGTTATTCTCAAAAATAAATGATTTCACTGTATACCACCAACCTCTACTCTAACCCACTCTAATTATTATTACCCTTTTCTGCATTTGCATTGGTATAAAACTTATTTTCTATTCTGCGAAGCAGGTGCCATGCATGTGAGCTTTCAAGGGGCCGTTTTTATTATCTTTTGCGCAGGCGCAAGATTTTCCCTCCAAGCATTAGTACGTCATACTACGTAGATGCAGTAGACGCATGCGCAGTAAAGATCCCTTGTTAGAGTGCGTTTTAGTCCTTCTTTCATGTTATTACAATTAGTAAACACATAGGTAAGCTTCACTGTCCCGCGTGTCTTTTTCTAAATGCGAATTATTAATTACAAACACGTTGTTAGTAATTCGTTAATGAGTTTAAACGAAAGGATTGCTTCCGAGCAAGTCTCATTTACGAGTCCTTGCTCCATCATAATTAATAAAGTTTTTGTTGAAAACAAAACCGCATTGTTTTAGAAACTACAAAACTAAAAAACTAATGAGCTAAAAAGCCGTTATGCAGAGTCCAGGGACGATCCCTAGCATGTTTGGAAGGTTTTACACAGAGAACACCAGTACATGAATTGCTCAGGTTTTGTTATTAAGAAGCAGTTGTTTTCACAGGCTAAGCGCTTTAAAACCAGAAAGATGTTCCCTCGCATTCTGAAAGGTTTCCCATTTCTCTTTTACTCACGGTTCTCCCGTAGTAGCAGGGCCGATCCACCTGCGTGCCTCTCCCTGTCTCCGCCGGTAATGGGAGAGTGGCCCTTGCCCCTTATATAGCGGAGGTGTGTTTCCAATCAGTGAGTTAATCACATGTTAATGGGAAAGTGAGCAACGTGATGCGTGGGCGCCATCTTGTAGTGTGGTGTTCGAGTAATTTTTGTTATCAAGCTATTATTAACAGCGGGTTTCCTACAATGAATCCTTATTATTTAAGTGTGATTTTTGTTATCAAGCTATTATTAACAGCGGGTGTCCTATAATGAATTTTTATTATTTAAGTGTGATTAAGGTAGTAAAGACTTACTCATAGATTTAGGCAGATAGGTTGTTAGACCATGGGCGCCATCTTTGAGTGGTATCGCAATGTATTATCTGTCACGATAAGGTGTGAATGGCTAAGCCCCATTTCTAATGTTTAGGATTTTATTCGCCGGGGGTGTCTCTGATGGCAACATAAGGGTGTTTGTGTTCTTGTGTCTCTATGGTTTACACATCATTGTGGTAATTTTGTCTGAAAAGTTGCAAGGAGAAGGGGTTGATGCTCATTAGCCTACACTACCTCAATCCATGGTATTTCGCCGTTTAGACCATGGGTATTTGTCTGTAGGCGGTAGACCCATCTTTGTTCTTTTTGAAATAATGTCCTATTGGACCATGAAGGATTGGATTCTATGAAAGTCCAGTCATTTGATCTGGTGTATGTCATGTTTCGATATAATGTCTGCTCATTTTAGTGGTGTTTTTCTTGCACCGTATATTACTTCTGTGTTCGTTTACTCTCGTCCTCACGGCTCTGGTTGTCATTCCTATATATAGGAGGTTGCAAGGACATCTCACCATATACACACAGTTTTTAGTATTGCAGTTTGTATGTTTCTTCTGTGTCCACTCCTGGTTGTTTAGTTGCAGAGTTGTGGTATGTGTTGTTAGAGGGCAAATGTTACAGGTTCCGCATGGGTAATGCCCTTTGACTTTTGGGAGGTCCCACAGTGTCCTTTGATTGTCCCGTTGTTTACACTGTGGTCTTGTGTGCACAACCATGTCTTTGATATTCTGTGTACGTCTGAAGGCAAATCTTGGGCGCTCCAGTTGCATTCCTCCTGCATGCAGGATGTTCCAGTGTTTCAGTAGGATTTTCTTTACTTGATTTGATTGTGATGTGTAGGTTGTCACACATGTAATTGTCTCATTTTTGGTTTTTCAAGAGTTTCTAGTAATGCTTCCGGTGATTATTGCGTGCGCGTTTCTGCGCATTCTTTATGATTCTCCGTGGGTAGTTCCTCTGTTCCAGGTTGTTGCCTAGTTCTGCAGCTTGTGTTTCGTAATCCGTGGTGTTGCTGCAGTTTCTTCTGAGCCTCAGAAATTGTCCAAATGGAAGATTCTGTCTTAAGGCTTTTGTGTGATGACTATCGTAGGTTAGTAAACTGTTTCGGTCTGTAGGTTTTTATATGTTTTGGTGAAAAGTTTTCCATCTTGTAGGGTGATTAATAGGTCCAGAAAGGGGATCTCTTCACTTGCGACGGTCAGTGTAAATTTCAAGAAAGGATCCTGTTCGTTAATCCAGGTGTGGAATTCCGTTCAGCGTTCTTTTGTGCCTGTCCATAACATGAGTATATTGTCTATATACCGTTTCCACTCTTTTATTTCTGGTTTAAAGGGGTTGGAAGCTGGTAAAATGTATTCTGCCTCAAAATGGGCCATGTATAGGCATGCTAAGCTTGGCGCAAAAGTGCTGCCCATACAAGTTCCGTGGATTTGTTGGTAGTGTTGATCTTGGAACTTGAAGAAGTTATTCTTCAGGGCCAGTTCTGCGCATTCCAGGATGAAATTTACTGGTTGTGGTGTAGCCGAGTCGAGGTTCCTTAGACTTTTTTCAACTACTTTCAGTGTAGCTTCTTATGGGATGTTGGTATATAACGCTTCCACGTCAAGGGTCACTAGTAGGGTGATTTTCTCCGGGCCTCTTATGTGCTCAATTAAGTTGATGGTTTCTTTTGTGTCTTTGAGGTAAGACGGTGTTGCTTCTACTAATGGTCGTAGGAAATGGTCACAGTATCGGCTGAGTGGTTCAAGGATAGAGTTGAACCCAGACACTATTTATCTTCCAGGTGGAGGCATGATGTTTTTGTGGATTTTTGGCAAGATATAGAAGTATGGGGTCGTAGGTTTTGAGTTCACTAGGAATTCTGCTTCATTCTGGCTAATCCATCCATTTGTTTGTGCTTCAATCACTGAGATGGTGATTCTTCTCGTGAGGGAATCTGTGGGATCTGTGTCTATTTTTTGATATAATCTGTTGTCTGTCAGTTGTCTATGGCATTCGTTGTTGTAGTCGTCAGTGTTAAGAATGGATGTAAGTAGGTAGGTTGTTATAAACTCTTTTCGGTTGTAAGCCGTTTATTTTCAGAAGTCAGTATCTCAGTGCTAGTCATTGCTGTGGTAGGTGTGAATTTTTCCGGAAATTACACCTGAGATCTTTCTTCCAGACGCAGGAGAAAAACAAGACGGACTCGACCACTACAGACACAGGCCTACGTAACCCATCAAAATTCACACCTACCACAGCAATGACTAGCACTGAGATACTGACTTATGAAAAGGCGGTACTACGAGACATAAACGGCTTACAACCGAAAAGAGTTTATAACAACCTACCCACAAGAGAGAGAAAGCCCTTAAAGATCTCAACAGCGACCAGACGATTACAATAAAACCTGCAGACAAAGACGGAGCCATCGTCATTCTTAACACTGACGACTACAACAACGAATGCCATAGACAACTGCCAGACAACAGATACTATCAAAAAATAGACACAGATCCCACAGATTCCCTCACGAGAAGAATCACCATCTCAGTGATTGAAGCACAAACAAATGGATGGATTAGCAAGAATGAAGCAGAATTCCTAGTGAACTCAAAACCTACGACCCCATACTTCTATATCTTGCCAAAAATCCACAAAAACATCATGCCTCCACCAGGAAGACAAATAGTGTCTGGGATCAACTCTATCCTTGAACCACTCAGCCAATACTGTGACCATTTCGTACGACCATTAGTACAAGCAACACCGTCTTACCTCAAAGACACAAAAGGAACCATCAACTTAATTGAGCACATAAGAGGACCGGAGAAAATCACCCTACTAGTGACCCTTGACGTGGAAGCGTTATATACCAACATCCCACAAGAAGCTACACTGAAAGTAGTTGAACAAAGTCTAAGGAACCTCGACTCGGCTACACCGCAACCAGTACATTTCATCCTGGAATGCGCAGAACTGGCCCTGAAGAATAACTTCTTCAAGTTCCAAGATCAACACTACCAACAAATCCACGGAACTTGTATGGGCAGCACTTTTGCGCCAAGCTTAGCATGCCTATACATGGCCCATTTTGAGGCAGAATACATTGTACCAGCTTCCAACCCCTTTAAACCAGAAATAAAAGAGTGGAAACGGTATATAGACAATATACTCATGTTATGGACAGGCACAAAAGAACGCTGAACGGAATTCCACACTTGGATTAACGAACAGGATCCTTTCTTGAAATTTACACTGACCGTCTCAAGTGAAGAGATCCCCTTTCTGGACCTCTTAATCACCCTACAAGATGGAAAACGTTTCACCAAAACATATAAAAAACCTACAGACCGAAACAGTTTACTAACCTACCATAGTCATCACACAAAAGCCTTAAGACAGAATCTTCCATTTGGACAATTTCTGAGGCTCAGAAAAAACTGCAGTAACACCACGGATTACGAAACACAAGCTGCAGAACTAGGCAACAACCTGGAACAGAGGAACTACCCACGGAGAATCATAAAGAATGCGCAGAAACGCGCACGCAATAATCACCGGGAAGCACTACTAGAAACTCTTGAAAAACCAAAAAATGAGACAATTACATGTGTGACAACCTACACACCACAATCAAATCAAGTAAAGAAAATCCTACTGAAACACTGGAACATCCTGCATGCAGGAGGAATGCAACTGGAGCGCCCAAGATTTGCCTTCAGACGTACACAGAATATCAAAGACATGGTTGTGCACACAAGACCACAGTGTAAACAACTGGACAATCAAAGGACACTGTGCGACCTCCCAAAAGTCAAAGGGCATTACCCATGCGGAACCTGAAACATTTGCTCTCTAACAACACATACCACAACTCTGCAACTAAACAACCAGGAGTGGACACAGAAGAAACATACAAACTGCAATACTAAAAACTGTGTGTATATGGTGAGATGTCCTTGCAACCTCCTATATATAGGAATGACAACCAGAGCCGTGAGGACGAGAGTAAACGAACACAGAAGTAATATACGGTGCAAGAAAAACACCACTAAAATGAGCAGACATTATATCGAAACAGGACATACACCAGATCAAATGACCTGGACTGTCATAGAATCCAATCCTTCATGGTCCAATAGGACATTATTTCAAAAAGAACAAAGATGGGTCTACCGCCTACAGAGAAATACCCATGGTCTAAACGACGAAATACCATGGATTGAGGTAGTGTAGGCTAATGACCATCAACCCCTTCTCCTTGCAACTTTTCAGACAAAATTACCACAATGATGTGTAAACCATAGAGACACAAGAACACAAACACCCTTATGTTGCCATCAGAGACACCCCGCGGCGAATAAAATCCTAAACATTAGAAATGGGACTTAGCCATTCACACCTTTCCGTGACAGATAATACATTGCGATACCACTCAAAGATGGCGCCCATGGTCAAACAATCGACCTGCCAACTACACCACTCAAAGATGGCGCCCGTGGTCTAACAACCTATCTGCCTAAATCTTTGAGTAAGTCTTTACTACCTTAATCACACTTAAATAATAAAAATTCATTATAGGACACCCGCTGTTAATATTAGCTTGATACAGAAAAAATCACACTTAAATAATAAGGATGCATTGTAGGAAAGCCGCTGTTAATAATAGCTTGATAACAAAAATTACTCGAACACCACACTACAAGATGGCGCCCACGCATAGCGTTGCTCACTTTCCCTTTAACATGTGATTAACTCACTGATTGGAAACACACCTCCGCTATATAAGGGGCAAGGGCCACTCTCCCATTACCGGCGGAGACAGGGAGAGGCACGCAGGTGGATCGGCCCTGCTACTACGGGAGAACCGTGAGTAAAAGAGAAATGGGAAACCTTTCAGAATGTGAGGGAACATCTCTCTGGTTTTAAAGCGCTTAGCCTGTGAAAACAACTGCTTCTTAATAACAAAACCTGAGCAATTCATGTACTGGTGTTCTCTGTGTAAAACCTTCCAAACATGCTAGGGATCGTCCCTGGACTCTGCATAACGGCTTTTTAGCTCATTAGTTTTGTAGTTTTGTAGTTTCCAAAACAATGTGGTTTTGTTTTCAACAAAAACTTTATTAATTACAACAGTAAGGAACAATAAAGCCTCTTAACACTATTTACTTTGTCTCCTCTTCTTCACAGTTCCCGAGTGCCCTCACTGATCTCATGAGGTCCTGATTCTAATATTAAGGGGTGAGAAATATGATGTATTTTGCAGAAATCAATACAACAGTGTCTCGAGGTTTGCCATCAATGGTGGGGCCCACTTTCACGGTATTATCTACCTAGACAGCTATGGTTCATATACTTACCTTATGAATAAGCCTTTCATAGAGTTACATCAACTTGGATACTCTAACCAGGGGTACAGTATGAACGATGGAATAAATATATGGATAAAGAACTACACTGGCACAATCTTATCATTGATCTTATACCTATTTATGTATGTCTGTCACTATGCTGAGAAAAATCGTTTTAATTATTCACATCACTGTTATTATACATGCACCTACGCCAACCTATAGCGATAATACTCACGCTAAGTGTAATGCGCACCAGGCCCTCCAATGGATGACCCGGACAATATGAACCTACCATGACGAGATGCTAATGCCACTATACTTTTGTCCTACACTTTTGTCTTTTCAGAAACGCTACTCCTTTCTACAGATTTGGCGGCACTGATTAGTTTAGGCCGCCGCTTGATACTAAAATTGAACTTCCTTTGGTCCTGAAGAAGCGCTCTGGATCTCCTTCTGAGGCCACATACAGCGCAAAACATGTTGACCGTTATATATGTCCATTAGGGACATATACCCAGCTACAGAGGGACATAATATCCCCTAGAGCAGCACCACACACTTTGACAATGACAGAGGGATCACCCTAATAAATAGTACCCACCCTCCCTCCAGTCATTTTTTAAATACACCACTTTAGACTTCACTGTCACTTACACCCACGCACCCAAACGGCTTTTCATCAAAAGATCTCCGATAAAGTGACCCTTCGGGGGACCCTTTGGGCATTGCAGCGCCGGCCCGACAAGGAGCAAAGCCCAAATGATGAAGTATGACATCCTTCAGGGTGTTTGAGGGCATTATGATGAGGACACACTGTCCCCCACAGATAGAGTAGAACACGACAAAAGTTTCTTCCTTTTCTTCCTCTACAAGGAACAGTGACTCCCTTTGTGTACTAGTTACCTTAAATTTTGGCCTGGTGCCTTCCTCTGGAAATTCTCCAGCTGGGTCAATATAGTATAAGGCTGCTTTTTAATATGTCTGACTCGACCTCCTGATCTCAAAGTTGCTTAGAATTGAAATTGAAAAGGACAGGTCTACTAAGCAAATTTTTCTAAGCTTGCCTTAAGTTTGAAGTTGCCGTGACAAAACGTTGAAGTTACTAATTTGCTATGAATTAGTTAATTATTGTGTTTACAAGCTGTAATTTTAGACCATGCAATCCCTGGCTCAAATATTTAAATTCTGTTTTGTCTGATGTGCAGAATGAAAATGAGTGAGAGTCAAGTATGCAGTATATCCTATTTGAAAAGCTGGTGGCCACTAAGGGGAAACATGTCTTTCACAAACTTGACAGACAGGATCAGAAGGAACCAGCATGTATGGATGATTGTTGACTTCTATTCTAAGATTGCATATCAACTATATCTTCTGTTTGCCATACACTTTCATCTAAAGTATAGTTTTGCAAATTAAATTCCCGCTTGTTCTCCTTGCAAGATTTTAAGGCAGGTTGGTAAAACAAGGATGGCATGCTATGCTGCAGTTTGTGTCAATATAAGCTAGAATCTCTTGCACATCTTATTTGTCTTCATCCCATACAGACCATTTGGAATTCAATCCTATTTGAAGCCTCTCTTCATCTATAAAAGATTTAGAGAATGTAACATAGTAGTTACTGCATCTATGAAAGGAGATGTCTCACAGTTGGTTGGGCGCTTTGTGAGGTACATGAATCGGGTTTTAAAACTGTTTACTCGTTAGTAAAAGTCTGTCGTCTTATATTTTATTGTACGTAGTTTAAGTGAAAGGTCCATGCTCATGTTGATTAATCAAATTGTTTTTAGTTTAAAAAACAGGGTTTAAAATAGTTTTAAAACAGAGTTTTAAAATGTGTATCCAGTAAGTGAATGTTTGTTGTCTTATATTGCAGTTCAGTTTTGATTACTTGGTCTTTGCTCGCATGACTCAATAATTTGTTTTTAGTTTCTGTATTTTTAGTCCACTGCTGTTTGAATATATCTGTCTGTATTTTGTCCTGTCTTCTCTGAAGTGGGGGAAAAATTGGGCAAAACTAACATCACTGACTTAGGCGTTAATATATGGAGTTGCTACATAATTTCATGAGTGATGACATAGCCAACTTCATGACCGAAGTAGTTTTGCCTTGCATTGGGGAAAGATAATTACAGATCCAGTGTTTAGCCTGTGGCGATTTCTAACATGAGGAATCTGTGGGAAGATCAGGTAGTCATCAGAAAGAATCTTACAGAAGGTAACATTTCCTTTTCTTTCCCTTATGCTTTATCACAAATGTAGTTCTTTAATTACAATGTCAGTTTGTATCTACAGTCTACGTTAATGTCTAGTAAAACAGGAGAAGGTGTTTCTTGTGTGTACTTCCACAAATCATTAGCCTGTAAACATCTGACATTCTGGGAGCATAACCATAGCATTATTTCATCAATCAGAAAATGAACAGTAAAGGATTTTGCCCACCTGTTTTGTCAAGTGCCATCTCTTCTGTATAATGTTGTGTGCAGTACATCCACCGTTCTTCTTTGCACATTACTTGTCCCCAAATACATCACATTGCATTTGGCTTCCCATTGAAATAATCATTGACTATTTTGATTCTTCATATTTGTTTAGGTCCACATGCTAGTCCGCTAATGTCTAACTTTGGTCTGCTCTGCTGTTTTGTTCTCTCTCTTGTAATGCTGTCATAACAGACTGATGTTCTTTGAGCACCTACCATTTTGTTCTGTTCCATCAGAGATCTTTGGGTTATTGCTTCTTATGCCTGTGTTTTACAAAGCTCATGTTAATCCTTATAATCCACTGTTCCTTAAATACCTAGATTTCCAATACCGACGACCACTTCTCATCCTCTAATTTTTTTAGGCTAGCTATGAGATATATAAGATGTTGTGGGAGTTCCTTCTTTTTCAGTTCTTTATAATAGGCTCAACCTAGAGAAGGAATTCTTAGTTTATAGGTTGAATGTGAATTGCTAACTTTGAGGCATCTCTTAAGAACATCTTCATACTTCCGGCCAGGTGTTTTTATTTCCTTTTTCGAACATTTGATTGTTATCATATATTAACTATCTAGGTTGAGATAAGATTGTTGCCTTTCTCATTAATACTCCACGGCCCTATTTCAACACAACTTGAGAGAGCCAGTGTTGGATCTCCGTTAAGCCTGTATCAGTTGGGCCTTTCCCGGTCTGTCCCATTCTGATCCAGTGTGAGTTGACATTATTTTGTATTGTAGCTCATTCTACTTTTCCCTCCATTCAGCTGACATTTTGTTGGCACATCCTGTCAAATTCAGCATGAGTACAAGATGACGAGGAACTTACTTTTTGTCTAAACCTCTGCCCTTGACCCTTATATGACTCCTGTATGCCACATTCACTCTGGCCAGCGGAAGTTCATGCATGGTTTCTCTTATGTCTTCACAACTGTATTTTTGTCCTATGTAAGAGCTTCTTAAGACTCATCTCACTGAATTACTAAGTATCAGTCCTGTGGGGAAACATCACACTTTGTAATATTGTTGTCATGAGGCAAGACCAGGGCAGTGCTCTAGTCACTTAACTGAACACTGCTTTTTCCAGTTAAAAGTCAGTACCCCAAATCAATACAGCCTCAACCACTCCACCTCCATCTAGTTGATCTATTTTTGACATGCTATGTTTTGATAACAAAAGTGAAGGAAATGGCGATGTTTGTCTGGTGCAATATGCGCCTCAGCCATCAATCGCAGTAGTGTTTCTTTTTTTGTATTTGCAAGGTGTGATTGGAGATCCAAGAAGTATTTGTTTTTGTCTTGAGGAGTTACTTCCTCACGGAGATAATGGCAGTAGTAAATAAGAGTCTATACTTGTGTAATATTGAATATAAATGATGAACTGATTTTCTGAATGTTAAAATAGCATGCATGCACAGACATGAAATGAAAACATGGGGAAAAATGGGACTATGGCTATTAATTTATGATTACTGTATTGGGATCCAGTAAGATTACAAGCCAAAAGAGCAACGTATTACCATTCTATTTAAAGTCATTTGCCCTCTTCTGGTGTTTGAGTTTTTAAAACAGTTGAAGACGAGTAGAATCAGAGGTTCTCAGCACACACTGCTGTTCTCTAAGCACCGTCGGGACCACCACTTTGTATGAAATCTTAAAGTTCACAGTTAGCCAAAGCAGAGCATCTCAACTTGGTCATGGGCAAGATCAGAACTGGCACTTAAACAATATACTTTTGTGTGTAGCAAAGACATCCTAGTGACAGGCTAACTGAATTATAGTTCAAAATGTCTTATTACCGGAGTTCATCTCAACAAAATATTAAAATGTGTCTCTATTTCAAAATAGACTACCTCCACAGTGTTCCTGTTTCTCAGATGGGCAACTACCAGGAATACCTTAAGATGATGCCCTCTCCTTTACGAGAGATTGATCCAGACCAACCAAAGCGACTAAACACCTTCGGCAATCCTTTTAAACAAGATAAAAAGGTAAGATAAACCACTATGCTAGATATATGTAGCATACTATCCAAACAGGCATCAAATCCACCAAAAAGGGGCCATTATGTAGTTAACATCACAATAGGAGTGATCAGTTGACAATCCTTTCACAGGTTATTGCAACCCTCCTGACAATTGCCCTTAGAGGTCAGTCCTCTGTTTCTCTCTCGTCCGCCACTAAGCCTGCATTTTGCTCCCTAAATACAGCAAGGGTCCCTAACCATGTTTGTAGGTCCTCCTGTGCACAGATGTGAATACATCTTAATGGAAGACCAGGTTTTGGGGAGACAGCCCAAAAGAATTGTATATGTTTTTCATATTTTGATAAGAAAATAATTGAGTTTGGGATAACAGAAGACAAATGTATTTGTGGCTTGTTTTTGGGTGTCACTGTTTCATCTGTAGTGTGATCACATTAGATCAGCAATGTGTATATATTTGCATAAACGTGAAATAACTGAAAATGTAGTGTAAGGATTTTGTTTGAAGTGATTGGTTATTGACTGTTCATTATTTTTATTTCAAGGGAATGATGATCGATGAAGCAGATGAATTTGTAGCTGGACCTCAAAACAAAAATAAAAGACTTGGTGAACCAAATTCTCCCGCATCTGTTAAAAGAAGACGCTGCTTATCGCCACTTCTTCGGATACCACAGACACCTCCTGTTATAACAAACAATATTGGAGCAGCTTTTGGAGCACCTTCTCCTTGTACTGTCATCAAGCCAGTTCCACTGTGCAGAGGTATATTAGTTACAAATTGTGTATGACCATGTCAGCACGAGTGCCAAATAATGAACTAGGCCTACGGGCAGCCTACCTCAAACTCTTGACCATCGCCTGCAAAATCAAGCATGTCAAACAAGCTATGCAACCTTTTAAGCAAAAAATTGCACAATTGCTGTAAATTATCACCCTCATTTTTTACATTTATTATTAGGTATTTCAAAAGGTTTTTATCTTAGTTATGGTATCGGTTTTTATTCACGTTGGATGAATTGAAATGTATAGTGGAAACCTTGGCACTACAGGTATTTTTAAATCCATATCTACATTTGTATACTCAGGACGCAAATAGAATTGGGATTGATCAATATTGTCACAAAGTCTTGAAAAACAGTACTATATTAATTAGGAGTTTTTTGTGTAAGCAGAGAAACTTCTGTGGCACTAGTAATAAATGTATGCTGAGTGGGTGGATTGAAAATGTGCCTATATATTGGTAATTTATGGCTTGATGGACTAAGATCTATACTAACTCAAGAGCAGGCGAAATTAAAATACCAGTGGTTATCCCTACAGGACATTTGTCTTTGTATGGGAAAACCTACTGTCTTGTGTGTTTCACTGTATGTGCTGACTAGGAATTCTCCCAAAAATGCATGGTATGGCCTCACACACCACTGTGCCTGTCATGCTTCATCAATGGCCAGTCACGTTTGCCAAAGAATGTACTACAGGTGAGTGGGCTCCTTGAATGTACCAGGGAGTGCTTTTTTGCAGTAGTGTAGTGTGGGATTCAATATGTGAGTGTTTAAAAATCTACTGCACCTTCCCAGTTATTCCCTCCGTTAAAAGAATCTTCGTGATGCCCCTCGCCACTAATTGCGACCCCCCTCTTAATTGTAAGTTGCAGAAACCATTTTGTGAGTTGGAAAGGCATTTCCGACTTGCAAAAGGGGTCTAGTAACTAGTAAAAACCTTAATGTGGTCGCAAACCTGTGATTTTGTCAATTGTAGGGTTTGCGGCAACAAAAAGGTCCCTTGATATCTGCTGGTCTGTGCCTTAGTATCAGTAACAGGAGAATACATCTGTGAACTGCTTTCAATTAAAATGGATGGGTTTATAAAATGGCAGTATGATGCGTTATGTTGATATACAGATATTGGTGGCAAATGTTGGCTGTCATATATGCCCAATCTGCCAGTGCTCCTGTATAGTTTAACATCATAGGATCTACATTGCCACCAGTTTGCTTTGTTTACGCACGATTTAAGAGCCATGCACATTCCAAATAAGATAACATTTATTTTAAGGAAAAACTGAATACTTTAACAGTTTGAAAACTTGTTTGGCATGCTAAAGAATGAGGCAATGGCTGGATATTTTATGTATGTAACATTTACATTCAGAAATGGTTGATGTGCAGCATTCATGAAAGTTTAGTTTTATGGAAATTGTATGCAATGCATAATATTTATTAAATTATTACAAAGTTGTAATTGTGTAAATGTTTACAAATGTTAACTGTTGATGTAGAAAGCAGGAAATGAATGGTTTCCACGCACATTTTATTGCTGCTATTGTACATTGATTTTAAGAAAATAGATTTTATTTTTAAAGAACATTCTAGTAAGATTTTTAGTCACATTTTAACAGCTGTATTTTATCAATGTTTTAAAAATAAAAACAAAAATCATATTTTAGTATGTTGATTTTTTGGGACTTTAAGACTATTGAGTATTGTCGAATAACAGTGTCCTTTTGGGCTGTACTATCGTTTAAAAAAAAAATATCTTAATGCTAGGCCTCCTCTTACCTTTCTGCTTCTTTTTTCCAAGCTGTTCTTACTTTTCTTATTGAAACGTCCTCACTTAGTGTGGGCTCCTCAAGGCTACACATTCTGTAAGTTTCCTTTCAAAGGAATGATCTTAGACCTCATTGGGCCTGTGTGTTGTAAGAGCACTTCTTCACACCACGGGGCAGCTGCAATGTGCTTATTGAAAAATGCCTTAAGGCATCCTTTGCTTCTCTTATGAAAAAAATGTTGAATACTTTGGCATCTAAGATGAGCTCTTCAAACAATTAAAGCACTTTTCAGGCGCAAATAATGACTGTTTTGTTTCTGTTTCATTATGTCTGCCATATCATCTTGCTTGAACATGGTGCGAGTTGTGTCATGGTATGTTATACTATGTATATCTTGTATAGAGCATTTTATATGGCTTACTAAACAAGGAGACTTAAGATTGCAGGGAAACCGCAATTCTTGCTTGTATGGTTTTAAGATACTAGGTTTCTGAGCCGTAACTTTTGTCAAACAAATTAGTGTACTTTGACGAGCATGCAAGATGAAATTGGAAGCCATTGAAGGGAGACTAACAGTCAGAATGTGTGATAAAATTTGCAAAGCCCTACAAAGTAAGGTGGTTGCAGCATTTTGTATGTCAAATTCAGATCCATCAACCACAGTTACTACTGAAATGTCACCAAAGGGAGTCTAGCTGCTTGGGAAAATTTTGCATAGATTCTCGAGTTGAAAGAAATGAGATTATGAAACATATTTGAACTTGAGTGCTAGAGAATAGAGTCTTTCTTGAATAACAGTATTTGTGGGTTCTGAGCAAGGACAGAGTAGGTAGCCATCTTCTGGAGCCAGGAGCATTATATGCTGGGATCCTCATTGCAGCATGCTTCTAATCTTGCAAGCATTAAAAAAAAGAAATTATTGATTGGAATGAGGCATACCAAAGGCACAATGTACATTTAGTACACACTGACCTCTTAGTCACACTTCTCTTGACATGCAATGCCCACATTTAATTTGCTCCTGCAAAGAGGAACAGTTGAAGTAACCGAGCTCTCAGGGACCCAACTGGATCAAAGCTGAAATCTTGAGTGAGTGGTGGTAGAAACTACACCTGTTAGTGAAAGTAAACTAAGATCTAAATCGAGTAAGGTTGGGTCTCTAAACCCAAAGTGCTAGTATACGCTGATGAAAATTTGGTCAACTGTGTTGAAAGCCAATGAAAAGCCCCGTTTGAGCTTGGAAGAGGTAAAGACACTATCATATATACCATTGGTATTTAGTGAGACTTCAGCATTGCATCGGTGGGCATATGTCCATGTGAAAGCAGCTAGACATCTAGAAGATGCAGATACTGTCAAGGCATTCTAACAAGAGCACTCACAAACCTTCAAAATTTAAGTGTTTGGAGGCATCAGACAAACAAAACAGAGCAAACATTAGACTGTGTAGCCGCATCAAAAATGACTTCTTTAAAAGAGGAGCTAGAAGTGCCTGCTTCACAGAAGATGCAATTGTATAATTAGTCAAAGACTGTTTTATGATGTGGAGTTAAAAAACAGTCAGTCACTTTAATGACAATGTTTCTTCGAAACTAGGCAGGATTTATGCCAGGGTACCATATTTTCATTTGGGAAGGACAATCCAGAGAAAAGGGAATTGGTAGTTGTGCAATGCTTGCAGATTTTTAGAGACCTTTGCCTTCAACAAATTGTAGAGATCGTCTCAAAGCTCAGATGATGGGTACATTGTTGGATTCTGGGTAGACTGATTGCAAGGTTCTCTAATATGGAAGGTTTATTCCTGTTTGTTCTGGGTGGAAGTGATATGATCAGAATGATTGTGTTTCTAACCTGATATAAGACAGATGTCTATGTCCTGGAACAAGAATTATACTGCTTCATAATAGAAGATACAAATCAAATCAAAACAAGCTTTATTCGGAATATATGCATGTATCCATAAAAGCATACCACAAAAAGGAATCAATTCATCGTAATGAATACATTTTTCCACAATTTAAAAGGTTCTCAAGAAGTATTTCTCACATTAGACATTTCACCCCAAGAGATTATCTTGCAAAAACATTTTCTACAATAAACAAAATAATGCCAATAAGATTTTTGCATATCATCACAAAAACGGTAACGGTAGAAGCATACAAATATTCATAGAATTGAAAACTCCAAATACCATCATAAAGAATTTTAAAAATGTTAACAATAAAAGGCTACAAATAAAATATGTTAAAATGACAGTCTATTCAATTTCATAATTCAGCATTTCCAAATATGAAAGATCCTTTCTACATTTAATCGGCAATAAAATAAAAAGGATAACCACATTACAAGTTGATACATTTTCCAAGTTACATATTTGGTGGAAGGCGGATTTATAAGAGTACAAACTTTTAGCAATAAAAAGAGGACGTAAAATTGATTTTCTAATATCCCTATAAAAGTTACAAAAAAGTAAGAAATGCAAAGTAGACTGTAAAGATTTACCGTCGCACGGGCACTTCGGGGGATTAGGGCTCCACTTACCCATCGTTGGAAAAGCAATCTGAAAGTGGAGTGTGCACAGCCTTAATCTAGTTAAATAATGTCTATGTTGTACATTTCTTATAAAGACAAGATACGGCTGAGTGCCCGGTACAAAAGGGCCTTTGCTATAAGATAGGGCACATGGTTTTATACTCAATTCAGCCTTCCTCATTGATTCTCTGGATTTGAAAAGTCTCATTTTTAGCTCGCCTTTACTATGGATCTGGATGCTCTCAGGAGCTTTAAAATTAAATGCCACGTTACACTCTGTTAAAAGGCTAAAAATATGGTGCAACCATGGTATTTTCCTGCAATAATCAAGTTTAAGACAATCCAAGATTATAGCTTTTGTAAAAGATGTTTCCTCTTTAATCCAGATTCTATACCACAATGTGAGGGCGGCCATACTGATCAGATCACTCAAATATGGCACATCTGTCTCCTTATGAACGATGTACGTAGCTGTTGAATTAGGAACAGATAATACCCTTCTTAAAAAAAAATTTCAAGAATTTGTAATGGGGAAGTATCTGCCATGCCCCATAAGGCTCCACCATAACATGCCCCTGTGATGCACTTACTCCCATATAATTTTAGAATTTCCCGTACGAGCTTATTACCTATTTTATGGGAAAATCTAAAAATGGCCTCACTTGATCTCAAAAATTTCAATTTACATAAATTAATATGTGAAGACCAAGATCCTTTGCTATTAAAAAGTAACCCCAGATAAGAAAAAGTAAGTGTCCTTTCAATGGGTATTCCCCCAACGTGGTGGGTTCTATTCTTAGCTTTGTTTTTCCCACATGTCATTACTAATGTTTTACTAAGATTAATTTGAAGATCTTTATTAGTCATGAAATTTGTAAAATTATCAATCAAAAGTTGGAGGCCATTTGCAGTCCTAGATATTAATACTGCATCATCTGCATATAATAAAACTGGGGTTACACGGTTACCAACGATGGGAGCATCAGCTTTCAAACCCTGTAATACATGGTCAATGCCATTAATATATAATGAAAATAAAAGGGGGGCAAGGACACATCCTTGCCTAATCCCACGGGTTACACTAAAGTGCCTTGTGCATTCCCCATTCTGACCATAACGTATCCTAGAGGTCAATTTAGCATAAATCTGCGATAGAAAGCTAATAATATCACTAGGGGCACCCATCTCCTCTAGCGTTTGCCATAGCTTAGTGTGCTTTACTAAATCGAACGCACTAGAAAGGTCAACAAAACAGAGATGGAGAAGACCTTTTTTTGCAATAGTTTATTTCCCAATAAGCAACTCCAGGTTAACGCACTGCTCCACCGTACCAATACCCTTCCTGAAACCATACTGGGCTTCAGTTAGAATGTTTTGTTGTTTTACCCAACATTCCAACCTAGCTAATAAAACTCTACCCATTAATTTAGAAGTGGAATCAAGAAGGGATATTGGGCGGTAGCATTTTGCGCTACCTTTGTCTCCTTTTTTAAAAATTGGGACAATCACACTTTCTACCCATGATACAGGTAAAGCCCCATCAATGGTTGCATTAAAAACATTAACTAAAATAGGGGACCAGAAATCAACATTAACTTTAAAAATATAAATAGGAACCCCAACCGGCCCCGCAGCCTTACCACATGCACTATTTTTTAAGGCTGTTTTAATCTCTTCTATAGTAATAGGTTCTATCCTAGCGGGTTTTAATGAAAGAATATTACAATTTTCTTTTAATACGAGAATCTGGTTTGAGGGATTAAAAATATATTCAAAATGAGTTAGCTAATCTTCTGGCGACACTGATGTTTCAACCTTTGCAGATAGACTATCTTTAAACAGCGGTTGGTCTATAGTTTTCCAGAATAATATTGAGCTCTTAGTCTCTGCTGCTTGGATCAGACTATCCCACGCGTTCTCCTTAATTTCCATCTTTCTTAATTTTAGGGCTTGCTTATAGCTTTTCCGAAGGATGCAAATTCTTACCCTATTACTGGGTTTTATTTTGAATGCTTCCTTCAAGTCCCTACTTAATCTGGAACATTGCTGATTAAACCATCGTGGGCAATAATCCATATTTTTCTTATTTTTAATTTTCAGGCCATTAGAAATTTCGACAGAGATGTTTTGAAAGGCCATTACAATATCAAGGTTGCTAGAGGATTTGTCCAAACATGTTTTTTTATGGTTATTATTTTTTAAGACAACGTTCTCCATAAAATTTGTAGGATTAACACCTGTCCACTTGATCGAAATTCCATTTTCACCTTGTGTTTTAATATCAGTAGCAGAGACGTGTGCCTTCGCTCTAAAATATAGACTCGAATTTAATATCAGCAAAAGTGGATGATGGTCGCTAAGCAGGCTAGGTTGAATATAACACTTATCTACAAGAGACCTACATTTCCTCGATATTAGGAAATGATCGATACATGAAGACAACCTAACCCCCTCATATGTGTGGTTAATATAGATTCCCTCATGGATACCCGGCTCCATAATTACTAAATTATATTTATGCATAACATTATTAATTGTTTCACCGTAGGAATTGTGAGGGAAATGGGAAATATATTCCCCTAAATCATCATCAAAACCACATTGATTCTCTATAGATGAATTACATATTTCACTATTAAAATCGCCAGCCCAAATCAGGATGTACTCGCCCTCTAATCGCTTCAAAAATGTATCCAACTCCTCCTCCATCATCGTAATTATCCTGTGTCTCGTGTTATCAAAAATATTATTATAAAAATTAATAACCACTATATTCTGTTTTCCTTTGACACTGAAAAATAGGAACTGGTAATACTGTGAGTTTATACAAGTTTTCTTTAAGATCAGGGGAGAGGACACTGAAATTAATATGGCTAGACCTCCGCTAGCTCTACCGGCCTTGGATGGGGTTGCTTTAGAAAAAACGGTTTTATAGCCATTTATAAAAAAGGCTTCTGTTAGCCAAGTTTCTTGAATTAAAATCAAAGTACAAAACTGTATGCTTCCAAACCAAACTGGATCATGCAGTTTACTTTTAACCCCTGCAACGTCCCATGTCATAATTTGTAGAGATCCAGCCCTTAAACAACTAGTTGGATCTTTGTCAGTCGAGCTAATAGGGGAAGTAACGTTACTGCAAACATCTATTTGTACCTCATCTAAGGGTACTAAAACTATTCTGTTAGGGGAAATAATATGGTTACCTTCACTCAATTGCACTGCCTCTACAGACACTTTTCCTACCTGTACATTCAAGGGCTTAATAGTACTAAAACTATCCAATTGTACTGCATTTGAGCCCAGTCAATCAACCTCACTACAACATCTCAAAGGGGCAACCTGTTCGATGTGGATGGTATCATATGATTCGCGGGGCTATGTTGGGCTCTCCCATTTGTATTAAGCTGCTCGTTCCCAAATCTGTAAAAATAACCCAAGGGAACTGCGGTAATCGTATCATTAGGGCGACCGCAAGGCCAAGTATATCTTACTGATACTTCTTCCAAGAGGCAACCCACTACTTCAGGGTGGCGAACATTTACTACAATACAGTCCCCTGTACATGACTTTTCCCTTTTTCCCATCCAACCCACTCTTCTTAACATAATTATTTCTTGGGATAATTGTCTAATACCACAATGGGTGTTTATGGAGAACCAATGTACAACCCTGTTCTTCAAAGATTCTCAAGATTCTATGGAATTGACTGGCAATTTAGGTACATTTTTTAAAACGATAACATAAGGAGTAGCCTGAGGAGGCAGACTAAGAGGAGCCTCCTGAGATCTATTATGTTGTTGATGACCTTCCGTTACTAAATTACATTTGATACCATTTTGTAGATTACTACTCTTTATTTTAGCAACCGGCTGCAATCCAAGTGATCCATGTACTTCCTCTGTTTGTTTTACAGCTGATTGATAGGTATTAGTCTTCTCTAACACACTTGCTTGACTTTACCCAGGTTGTGGTTTCTTAACAATACTTCTGCTAAACAGGGGTTTCTGACAAGTATTAGATACATTAGAAATCCGTAAAGCTTCAACCAATTCCAACAACTGGGTAATATTTTGTTGCACTGACTTTATTTCTGTCATAACACGTCTTTCAATGGTATCAATTTTCCCATGTAGCTTTTTGAAAAGTGTGTCAATGCTTTGCATATATCGCGTTGATTCTTTAGATCCTGACCCTGTTCCCCTTTTTTCCAATTTTGTGACCTTCCCGCTTTTTTATTCTTTTGTAAGTTGTTTTTTAATGGCGCTATATAGTGTTTGCACCTCTTTGCGGGCGGAGAAATCAAGTCAAGGGTGTCTGATGCAATAGAAATTTCAAGAGGAGTTGTTAGCACACAAGGGCCAGATATAATAGAGTGATCTGGCTTAGGAACATTGGAGCTGTTGGCCTTCGGGCTACTACTCCTATTGTCACAGTTACTCGGATCCTGTACTTCAGGCTCAAGACCAACATTATTTCCACTATTGTGTACTTCCGAAATTAGCTCAGCCTCCTTTTGGGCAACATTTAAGACTGTCTTTGTAGCAGCCAACTGCTCCTCAACTTGTACGATTTCATTGTTAATAATCCCCATAGCATTTTTCAGATAATTTGTAATCGGCACCGTTTTATCAGCGGCCTTCCCTTTACTCGTTCCCAGTTTTCTCTTCCCCATTGTAATTGAGTGCAGCCCAGAGCAAAAAGGAAGACAATTGTAGATCTCCTTACCGGTGCGTTTGCCTCTACAACACAAAATTAAGGGATTTTGCCCAGTCCAGTCTCGTCCAGTCTCGGACGGGCGCAGACGGGCCCGCCCGCGCGCATCCCGCGCTGCGGGAGTGCAGGCGCGCCTTTACGGCGTTGTGGCCCCGCCCCTTTCCAGGAGGCACGTCTAACTGGGGGACCGAGTCCCACCCCAGCGATGGCAGTGTTGTTTTTGCGGGCAGGAAACAAGAGCAAGGGAGAAGAACTCAGCCCAAAGTAAGTAGCAGCACGCACGGTCAGTGCTGCAGTCTGCCCAGGTCCTTCACGGAAGTATAAGATACATAAGAGGACCACTACTTCTGATCTGTTCCCTTGAGTGCCACCACTTACAGGCTGACCTTGGGGCACGTTTGGTAAATATGATTTTGGCGTTTGGCTTTGAGGAGGAACTTTACCAAAGGTAGTAATGGCGGAGAAAATCCAAATCTGAAACGGTCCAGCTGGTTCTAAATGAAGCGTCAAAACGTATCCCTATCGATTCTTGCCCATCCTAGAGTTTGACTCGGAAGGGTGTTCTTGTGGTTGCTCCGAGTAATCAGAGGAATGGTAAAATCCAAATAGGATTGCTGATATGCCAGACCAAATAAAAATTAAGGAATCACGTGCACTAAGCTTTTTCTCTGAAGGATACTTCTAATCACAGATTCCTCACCTGAGAATACTCCCAGGTGCTAGCCTGGATCCAGAAATTGTTTTCAGCAATGCTTCCCACGTGCCAGTATGTGAGAAGTCATACCTCCATGGAAGTGACAAAATGGAGCCACATATAAGCACCACACCTGTGTGCTGACGTCAATTCCTATCTTTCATCGCCCTCTGACACAGGTCCCTATTTTGTCAGACACTTTGCCACGGAAGATGTTTCTTCCTAAAGCAAAAGAGATTCAAGCCCTACCACGACTGCATGAAAGCGTTGTTGGTCGCAGACAGACACAACTTGTGGATGTGGTGCTTGGGGCTCCGGTCACGCCTCGAAGTTGTGTAATACATGCACCCTCAAGCACTCAAAAACAGTCTGGGAGTGGAATCTGAGGCTTGTAGCATGCTGTAGGATGCTGGACTGCTTTGCAGATGTTCCCCCACTTTTTGCCCCCATTTGAACTTCTAGATGCTGGTTTTTCGACTCTTGACAGTGCACTGAAGCCTGCAAACCAGGCTCCAGTGCCAGTGTTCTTTCCCTTAAAAACGAAATGTCTAATTGTAACCCAATTGGCAAGGACTTTACCATCCTTGTAAGTCCCTAGTAAATGGTACCCCTAGTACCTAGGGTGTGGGTACTAAAGATGATCCCTAAGGGCTGCCATTGTCTTATGCCACCCTAAGGGACCCATACAAAAACCACAGGCAGACTGCCACTGCAGTATGCGTGAAAGGGTGCAAGCCCTTCTGAAAATACAACATTGCACACTGCCTGTGTGCAATGTCCATACACTTCATGTACTATATGTAAGTCACCCCTATAGCAGGCCTTAAGAGCCCTAAGGCAAGGTGCATTATATTACATGTGAGGACATATCTGCATGAGCAGATATGCCCCTGTGATGTCTAGTTCTATTACTAGATACTGCAAGTGAACAGGGATGCCATCTTAAGTGTATGTACTGGGCGCTGGCCATCACAAGTTACCTAGCTACATAATGGCTTCACTGAAAATAATGCTATTTGGTATCAAACACCTCGTCTTAATAAATCCACACTGATGCCAGTGTTGGATTTATTATGACAAGCACCCAGAGGGCACCTAAGAGACGCCCCCTAAAAAACCTACCAGTCCTCTATTGTGCTGGCTGACTGGTATCAACCAGCCTGCCCCCTAAGATGAGTTTCTGACACCCTGGAGGTGAGAGCCTGTGCTCTCAGAGGACAGGAACAATGTCTGCCCCGGAGGAAGGTGTTCACACCTCCTCCAGCAGGATGGCTAGTGATGTAGCATATCAAGTCCAGTGCCTTCAAAGTCCCTGCCCCTTTTGCTTTGCGACCCCAGCTTCCCCCACACCTGGGAGATGCCAACCCCTGCCCTGGGGCCCATTTAGCACCAGAGTAGGCGGAAGGAGTAGCTAGTCAGAAGGCGTGCTCACCTGCTGAGCACGTCCATAAGGTGGGCAGCCTGAAGTGGACAGTCAATCAAGGGTTTCACCATCTCGTTTTTGGCAAAACTAGGAACTGTGGGACGGGGTTATGCCCACTCCCCACAGGAAGTGGTCATATAGCGGTTGTAGTGACCCCAAGGATAAGTAGCCCATTGGCTACTACCCTTCACTCCTCTTAATGCCCCTAAATTGAGTATTTAGGTAGCCCCCTGACACCAGGAAAGCAGATCAAGTCAAGACTACTGGGAACCGAGGAAGACGAAGAAGGACAGACAGAGTGAGAACAGAAGACATGCACCAAAGATTGGCGCCAAACCCTGCCAGGCAGCTTGTACTTTGCCAATCTCCAAGGCCGACTTCACAAAGAGCTGGACACCCTTCCCAAACCCTGGGAGGACTTTCCAGCACCTCAACAACTGGGAAAGATCTCCCTTGAAGTGAAGGAGCCACTTCACTGCAGTCTGCAGGCACTGATAGCAATGTCTGGT
Source organism: Calotriton arnoldi (assembly GCA_963921515.1). NCBI lineage: Eukaryota > Metazoa > Chordata > Amphibia > Caudata > Salamandridae > Calotriton > Calotriton arnoldi. The sequence goes on from CAWUFW010001516.1 coordinate 2,378,725, forward strand.
TCACCGAACTGCTGACTGCCGGGCCCACCGACGCAGTAGCCACCCATGAGGAGGTCACCATGCTCCAGGAGGTCAGATCCGTCTCCCTACCAAGTTTGGAGAGGCCAGGATCCCCATTAGCCTCGCAGCACCAACACCCGAGGTACCAGGCCCCTTGCTGGAGCCAAGGCTTGTTTAGTGTCCAACCTGGACACCAACACTGCCAAGACCGACCTACCAACGTGAGACTTCAGGATCCAAGAGGGCTTCCTCGAGAGTAACCCTTCTGCCCTGTTTGCACCCCCTCATCTGGTCGACCCCAAGAAGTGAGAGCTTCGGACATCGCAACCCCGCCGGACAAAACACCTATGCACCTGAGCCCCACAGCTTGAGTCTACGGAAACCGATGGCGTCCCTGTGCCCCAGAGACCCTCGAGCCCCATTGGGTTCTGCTGGACGGGTCCCCCATTCCCTGCTTGCAGCCTCTTTTCCACAGGTACTCTTCCCATTGATTTTAGCGGTAGCGTTCGAGGCTACCCTTGCGACCAGGACCCCTGCACCCGGACACACCAGGGCAGGTCAACCGAAACTGCTGATGGTTCTAGGACCTTGGCCCCTACTTACCTTAAGTCCAGAAGATCAGTCCTGTAAGTCGTTTGCAAGTGACCCTATGCAGTGAATTTTTCTCCCATTTGATAACATTACTGCGGTCGAGGCTCATGCCTCAAATCTGACAGCTGTCATTTTCTACTATTTTCTACTGTAAAATTTGACAACGTCTAAAGTACTTAACCGATTACAAAGTTTTTGGTATTAAAAATTATATAAAAATACCAGTTATTTTTCTAAATTGGTCTTGAGTTTTTTCTTGAGTGTGTGTTTCAATTTACTGACTGTGCGTACAACAAATGCTTAACACTACACTCTGATAGGCCTAAACTGCTGTCCCACACTACCACAAAAGAGAGCATTTGGGATTATTAATGTAAGCCCTTTAAGCAAATAAGGGTCGTCTGGACTTTCTACATAGTGTGTCTCGTTTTGGTACACTACATAAAAAGCTAGCTTTCTACAAGGCTTTAATTTGCTGAATGGAAATAAAGGTTGTGTTAAAAATGTAGATCCCTCTCCAAGTCACAAGGCCTTTCTTGGTCACCAAGTTGGTCCTGCATTCTTGTTTGGAATATTCTAGTAAGTCAAAGTTAAACCTGCTCCATAAGTGCAAGAAAGCCAAGCAAGACTCGCCCCCTCCTGCAAGTTGAAGTCTGACGAGAAGTTGGACATCTGCTGGGGACCCTCCGCCAACTTCAACTGTCCCTTCAGGCCCCTTTCCCAGGCCAGTACAAAGCCAGTCCAGACTTCCACTCTGGTTCCAGTGTCCATACCAATTTCTTCTGTGTCTGTGCTATACAGACTGTGACGGCACCAGAATTGGTTCCTCTTGTGACACTGGTTTCTTACCCCAAACCAACACTGGCCCATGCCAAGTCTATGCAGTACTATGAAATAACAAAGGAACAACCTGTTGTTGTATAACCAGATCTTCAGGCTCCCCCTCAACATCTGTATACTCAGTGGCTAGAGGCCATCTTCGGCTCCGGCACTGATACTGTCCAGGGCGTGCATAATATTCCTCATGATGAGGATGATGAGGAGGTGTACAGTCTACTCCCCTCCCCCTCATTACAGTGATGATGGGCTGTACTTAGACTTGTAAAATACCAGTGGAATAGATACTTCACCAGAGACGGAGCTGGGCTCACCACCTGGTCCACCAATGGAAGAAAGTTTATATTTTGCTGTGGTATTGTGAAGAGTAAAAGAAGTGCTAGATGTGCAATTGCCTACTCTGGAAACTAAAGCCAATTTGTTGATGAAAATACTTCAGCCAGGTCCGGTTTTATCTGAGCCACTAGTACATTTACTGAGGCCCCAATTAATGAGTACTTTTGTGAGAATTATGGGCACTAATTTCATGATGGACTTCTTAAAAACATAGTCACCCAAATGCACTTGCTCCCGCTGGCTCCAGTTCCGACTGTACATGTACAGGAGTCAGCGCACCTACCTTCTCCTACAGGTATGGTTCAAGCACATGCTTTGCCAGCTACTCCACATTCAACCACACCTTGTTCCCAGTGGAGCTCAAGATATTCTAGACTATCTCCTCAGCTAAGTGCTTCCGTAGTGTTTTATACATTTTGATGGTGTGGATGGCTTTTAACAAGCCCCTCTCCTCCGAGAGTGATGGGGGTTGAGGATAGATGTTATCTACCTCATTTTAGGTCAATTCTGAAAGGGGCCACAGAGATATGGTTGAAATAACACTACCCTATTGTCCTATCCAAGAGCACAGGAACACCACAGAGAGCCCTGCTAGGCAAGGTTCTATCCACCTTGCATCGGACAATCATGAATCATGGCTGTTGGTTTATAGCAATGTACACATCCTGCTTCATCCACTTTTCCTGTACCAAGCCAGTGCTGATGTGATGGAATAGCAATATATGGTCATGGTTTTCTTCCTTCCTGATCTCTTCAAGAATAAAAGGATGGAATTTCAGACCTACTGTCAATGATGTGAAACAAAGAACTTTAGAAAACTTTAGTTTAGCTTGGTGGTTTTGAGCCCCGTTTACTCTGCAAATGGATGTATGAAACTCAGGGTTTTGTCAAGTATGCATTTACTCATCTTACCTTAACCACTGAAGTGCAAGAGGATTCCATGTGATGACTAAGTACTCTTCACCTCTACTACAGATGTATATCAGGGGCTTTGCCAGTTATATATTTGTCAGTAGTCTCCTGCAAGCCCATCAACAGGCCTTTCTAAAGCCAGTCATTCTTTTCCTTCAGCAACAGGGTCAAATTTTCCCATGTTTTTACTGATTTCTTCAGCTTCCATAGGCAACAGAACAATTCTGCTGTTGTGGTATGGAGTATTTTCCTCTTGATTGTCTGGGGGTTCCCTTTCCCTTTCTTCTTTGCTACCCCAACTACTGTCACAGTAGCTCATAGCAGAGGTTTGAAGCTAGTATAGGTTACCTTTATGAAGAATAAAGTGGAAACAGCAGTATCCGTACCATCTAAAACCTGGTCCTACCAATGAGTTATTGAAGATGGTGAGTTTGGGTCAGGTTCTCCGGTCATCCAAGTAGCTAGACTGACTCTATGCAGTGATGCTTTCTTCCATAGGTCCATACGTTTATGTGGCCACTCAACAAAACCTCTGAGATTCTCTGGAGCTCAGGGGACTCCTCTACTGGAACAATGTAATCATTTTTAGTGCATGCTTTGCTCTTGTGTTTTCACTAAGGCAATTGTAGCAGCATCAGGCATTTCATCTGCAGGGGTTCTACAAAAGCCATGAAAAAATATTGAAACTCTAAAGACATTCTCCGCCCCCACCATTTTAGCCCTCCAATCCCTTGCTGTTCTACGATTAAACCTAGTTCTGACAATACATTGTTTATATCCTTATTGCATATTTTTTCTTCCAATGCTTCAAACAATTTAATCGCTTTTTATACACTTGTTACCTTTTTCTATCACTATTCCTTTGAGTGCGACGTCATTTAGAGTTTTTACTTATAAATTGCACTGACACATATTTTTGGAGAACAGCTGCATTGCATGAAATTCCTTAAATACATAAATTGAAATGAAGCAAAGGTGTCATCTTACATTAAGAATTACATCTATTATTGGTTGAGGATTTGTGTAAGTGGTCTTGTATAAATGTTGAAATGGAGTGGAGCTAAAGGAGATCCTTTGGGTACCCCATGAGCAATGAGTTTCAGGGATAAAGATGACCGCCTCTTTCTTAATTGTTGACTGTATTCTTAAAAGAACAACTGACACAGATTTTTTAAATATTTGTGTTATGCCATTGACAAAGAAAGATAGTAAAACAATTTGGGCCTAATTTAGATTTCAGCGGATGGCTTACTTTGTCGCAACGGTAACGGATAACCTGTCTGCCAAAATATAAATGGCTTAATACCCTATGGAATTTATATTTCGGCGGACGGTATATCTGTCACCGTTGTGATGGAGTAACCCGTCTACCGAAATCTAAATCAGGCCCTGTGACACTGTTAGAACACACACTTCGAAATTCAGTGCTTTGTACAAAAAATAATTGAGCTGACAGCTTGACATCCGCAGTCAATCGAGGTCTCTGTATTCCCTCCATGGGCCCCATACCTTGTGAAATTTCCATGGGCAACCCTGCCCTTGTATATTGGACGTTTAGCCTGCAGGTACCAATCCACTGCTTCCCTTCACTGGGATATTGTGGCCACACTCTGCTACCTAATTTCTGGGCTATCCTCTTCCTGGCCGTGATGAGGGCCACTTTACGAAACAGCAGTGTGTGTGGATAGGGTTTGGTCCTCCCCAGGTCCCCTGTGTGCACAGCCTCCTTGTCACGTTCACCGGCTACTCTGTAACCGTTTAGATGCATCGTCCCACCTATGTCCAGAATGGCTAAGAGTGTGGACAGTCCCAGAGGTTGTGTACCTGTGTCCCCTCTCTGGCCGCAGCCGCACAGACTTTGTCATTATCTTCCTCTGCCATTAGGAATAGCCTACTTCTGGTGTGGTAAGTACGATGTACGATTTTTTGCTGCGCGAGCCGGAAGCGTGATTTAATGGCTACCTCGTGTGGGTGGCGACATGCCTCCACCCTGTCCTTTCAGTCACGACACCTGGCCCTCATCCCACCGACCAAGGAGCCTGTCCAGGGAGTGTTGGCAGTCAGCCACCAGTGTCTGGTATGTCAGGGAGGATAGGAGCTGGAACATCAGCGGAGTTCCTACGGCCACCTCGGACAACAGGACTCTGTATTCCCTGAGTGCGTGGTGGATCTGCATATAACGGAAGTGTCGAGTGGCCACCACTGTGTACTGGTTCTGTAAGTCAGTGAAGCAGAGTAGACCATGCGTCCCCTAGATATCCCCCAGTTTCGATATCCCAATCATGTCCCATTGTATCTTGCACTTTAACATCTGTAGGTTCCCCAATGCGGCAGAGTCCCCCAGAGGCGTCATTTGCCCTGCCATACGATTTTTTCTGTGGCTTCTTTCCATATTTTATCACCAAGTCCATCGGAGAGGGGTGATGGGGCAGCCTGCTCCCTCTGTAAAGCCTTCTCAGGTATCCGTGGGGTGGGGGGCGGATTTTGAGAAGACATTTGATGGCAGAAAGTGGAGAACATTCTGGCAGATATTTCTGAAACTTCTCCCTCTAGAGCAGGTTTCTCCAACGAGTAGCTCGTGAGTTACTGGTAGCTCTCCAGCTACCTGTAAGTAGCTCTTCTGTGTGCAGTTCAGCCTACTAAATTAGCAGCTTTTGCCTGGGTGAAATAATATACGTATACCGAAATTGAGAGTATATATTTGAGACACAAATGTGCTTATTTTCAGAACTCATAAGCCGATATTTGGAGAAAAATGGCTGAATTTCCAAACATATATTTAAAGCTGATATTTGAGTGCCAGATGCATTGCAGCTATGGCTGTTATGTATTCCCTATGTAGAGGCATTCCATGTTGACAAAGCCTTTTTAACATGCTGGCAATGATACCTGATGCACTGAAGTGATCACTGCTAGTAATCTCGTATATAGTGGCCACTAATGTAATCTTGTCTGATGTGGTCACTTTAGAACATTAGTAATATTAGTAGGTCTTGATGAGTTTCATTGAACATAAGTAGCTATTATTACAGAAAAGGTTGGAGACCCCTGCTCTAGAGTATTGAGCCACATTGCCTCAGTGCATTTGTTGACTGACAACCAGTGCAGGGAGTGCAGTTGAGATGCAACATGCAAGCCTTTTTAGTTTAGTACTGTTGTTACAGCAATTCAGTATGCTTTAGTCTGGAATGAAGTAGCCCGCAAACCCTATGTGCATGTATTTCCAAAATCTAACCTGAAATATGCAGTTCTTTTTAATGTTATACAGAAAATGTTTTACTTTATTTTTGTGACGTTTTTAAAAACCACAAACAATGCTTTAAACTCTTCCCTTCAGGACAAGCTTGGAAGTAGTAGGAATGGCACGATGACTTATTGAGTTGAATGTGCATCGCTAAATCAAACTATGTCTAATCTTGGCAAGGCTGATTCTGCCCGTCCAGTTGGTGAATTGAGTACCAATAAATTGGGCAATATCAGCACCTGTTAATTACAGTGCTTATACACTGCAGCATTGTGGCAAAAAGTGCAATAATAAAACAAGTTGGTACAATTGATACATATCACTCTTGTCTTTCATCTGTCTGCAGATGTGTCAGGCTATTAAGATACATTCACCAAACTCCTGGTTTTCCAACCCTCAATGACATGCCTTTGCATATAAGCAATGTTTTCAACTTGAACATATTCGGCAGGTCTTGTCCTACAGCATGTTTTCCCATGCCTTGAGATGCACCCATGTGAGGGCGATTTCTCTTCGAAACAATAATAAAATGATCGGTAGGCCAATTAAAGTATCAAGTTTGCCATATATCTTCACCTAATAGGCAATTATTGAGGGTTAAGCCCAAGTCATACGTAAGATTGAGCAGATTTATAAGACAAACAACTTCAGGTTAAGAGGCTCTCTAGCAACTAGTTTACTGCCCAGATTGAGAGGAATCAGATGGATTTGTCTTGGTGGGTGCCATGTCCAAACTATGTAAACATATGTGAATCGAATAAAACATTTTGTTTCTGCAAATCCCTTTTGTAAGCTTGCACAGGGTGTCCTTTTGGTCTATTTTGGTCTTAGCCAATGAGCGCTTCCAGGTAATATCGTTTGCATGTTTCTGCTTCAACATTCAAGTGCTTTTACTTTACGACATAGGCTTCATGTATATGTACCTCCTTGTGCATATCCCTTTTATAGTTGGCTGGAACTAACAAGAGCCTATATCATTCCTCATGTGGACTATTGTAATGTCATCTACACTGACGTCCCCAAAACACTGTCAGTTTACAAACGCTACAAATCTAGGGAGACAGAACCTGTATTAACCTTCATAAATGGGACCATATAAAGCCTGCTCTGAAGGTTCTTCATAGGCTACAAATCTGAATCAAAGTCAAGGTTTTTTGCACCTTCATCAAACTTTCTTGGATAAAGGCCGGCAAAAGCTAGCTGACACTACACCCAATTTAGAAACTTCCACTTGTTGATTGCTAACTTAAGTCAACAACTCTCATTCAGACGGGTGAAACACAGAGGAAGAATTGTAGGTGCGCAAGACCAACGATTGTGGAATTCTCTGAGCCTGAGGTCCAGACAGACACACATCTGTTTCAGGAACCCCTTGAATACTTAACTGTTGAGGGGCACCGATCCTACTTGATTAAAGATGTGTTCTCCTTCTTATGCTTTTCTTCTGAATCAAACATTTTTGTATTTATTATTCATCTTGCACTTTGAAGTAGTGAAAAGTTACACAAAGTGTTCTATAAAACTTCAGTTAATACATCTCTTGTTGATAACCTGGATTATATCTGCATACTTACATTCCCAAGTTAGTCATCAGGGATGAGCCTTTTTACATTAAGTTAAATCCTGTTGTCTGTCTATGCCATCAATGTTTTTGATTCTTTGAATTGTGAAACATTTATCCCATGGCATAAGATTAAACTCCATACTATACTATCCATATATACTATTACAACATTATTCTCAACATTAGCCCATTCATCTATTATTTCAAATTGTTCCAGCCTTGAGGGTTACCAGTAGTAGCATGTACTATCACAGTATTTAGGCAGAATATTGAAAACACAACTATTGTGGGACAAAATATTGTATCAAAGACAAAATTATTGTGAAGGTAGGTTTCTATAGGTAAGTAAAGTTTTACTAAATATAACTACACATATATGTACCCTGATGATTTACATATCTTTAAAGTACGTAGATGTGGAGTTAAGAATAGTAAATCTATACTTACCTATTTACACTTAACTTCTTGATATTTTGGTCCTCAATATTTTTGACACGATATTCTGCCCACACGATATTTGTGTTTTGGACATTCTGTCAGTGATCCGCTATCCCAATGTGGAGCTCTTCTCATGACTAAGGAAATGAAGTCGTCATTAGAGCTCAGGCACTACTTTACCTTATTTACAAGAATATATGCACCATATACTTGTATATTTCATATGCTGTGTCTGTTATGTTATGTTATGTTATATGCATTTATATCGCGCACTGCTACTCAAGAGTGTCCCGGCGCGGTACCTTGCAAGTGAGCTGAGGGTCAACTAAGGAGATTATACGAAAAGCAGCGTTTTCAGCCGTTTCCTGAAAAGCTTTGCGTCTTGTTTGCAGCGAAGTTCAAGAGGGAGTGCGTTCCAGGCCACTCTGCCGTTTAGGCCAGGGAGCTACCGCCCATTCTCACGAGGCGAAAGCGCGGAACCACCGCCAGAAACTGTGCCGCAAAGCGCAGTTGTCTAGGGGGCACATAGAACTTAAACCGATTCCTGAGATATACTGGGCCGGAATGGTACAAGGCTGCGTGCGCCAGGGTAAGGGCCTTGAACCTAACCCTTTCAGCCACCGGCAGCCAGTGAGGATCATGCAGATGTTGCTTTATGCTTGATCTTCCTGGGATGTTCAGTAGAGACCTTGCCGCAGTGTTCTTTATTACCTGCAGTTTATTCAACTGATACCCAGTTAGGCCAACATAAAGGGCGTTCACGTAATCAATCCGCGACAATATCAGGGCGTGGGTGACCATTTCCTTGGCCGCCCTAGGCAGAAAAGGAAGAAATTTCCTAAGTGATCTTAGGGTACCGAAGCATTGTCCTGCTAGCTTTTTGATATGGGTGGTGAACCTAAGATCTTCATTAAACCAGATCCCTAAATTTTTCACTGGCTGGCCTTCAGAATTGGGTAGAGGATATTTGGCCGGCCAGAGTGATTCCTTAAACTGAGAGGGAAATGTCCCGTACAAGAGGATTTCGGACTTATCCTCATTGCACTTGAGCTGCGCAGCAAGGAGCCATTGAAAAACGGCTGAAAGACAGGCTCTAGCTTGAGCGGAGGATGAGTCATTTTTACTCCAAGTGAAGAGGAGCTGGGTATCATCGGCGTAGGCGATGATCTTGGCGCCCAGCTCCTCTGCCAAATAAATCAGTGGGGTCATATATATATTAAAAAGGAGGGGACTCAGGGTAGAGCCCTGCGGTACTCCAGTGGACACAGATTGAGGAGCAGAGGAAGACGGGGGCATCCAAACCTGCTGCGTTCTTTCTTCCAGAAATGATCTAAACCAGTTCCAGACAGATCCTGTCACACCGATGTCTGAAAGACGGGCCAAAAGCAAAGAGTGTGGAACGGTATCAAAGGCCGCAGAGAGGTCTAATAAAATCAGGGCCGCTCTGCCACCAGCGTCCAAACACTCTCTGATTGCCTCCGTGATTTCGACCAGGGCCGTCTCAGTACTATAGCTGGCTCTGTAACACGTTTGCTTCTGATTCTCAACAGAGACCATCTCTGTGCGTTATACAGTAGATTTAAGTTAGGAAAATGCAAGACTGAGCTGAGAAAAAGGAGAGCCTGCAGCATAGTTCCTTTTTGTCTGGGAAAATGACCTTAGGTAGGCCTTGTCTTCATGCCATGTTTTTACAGGTTTAGTGATGAAAACAAGCAATTATTAAAAATTGCTATTCTTCTTCGCTACTCGTAGCAAGTGCCCTTCATTTAAATTTGATTTAAAAGAGTCGGGGCTCTTGCACTATCCAGGAGTGGAAGTTAATTATTACATTCTCTTTAAGTTAAGACCCCATGTCTGAGTGATACTGCAGGAAAGCCCATGAGCTGCGGCCTCCTGACAGACTTTCCCGTCATATCAAAGTATCATGCAGCTCCACTCGTTGCGACGTTGAGCACCTGTTGATATGATGCCAGTCATGTCAGACACTTTGCCCCTGTACCTACCTGTACCTCCCAACATCATGGTCAATATCATGGATTTAAACATTCAGAATAATATAATGGCACATTGATGCCATGGTCCTCATGGTTCACTTATGTCATGGCTCAATACCGTCATGTCAACTTCATAGTCCACCCTCTTCATGTCTACATCCGGAAGCACTGCTATAACTCACCCTCATCTTTGCCTACTGATGTAATGTCATTGTTACTAATATTGTGTTCCCCACATGTGATGTAATTGTTACTAATATTGTGTTCCCCACATGGCAACAACTTGGCACATGGCTTTGCTCGCCATAGATAGATTAATATTATGGTTTCACCAACTCTGTGTTGACTTCATGGAGGCAGTGGCGTAACAAAAGCCCCCACAGCTGCTGCGGTGCAGTGGGCCTGAGCTCCGGAGGCCGCCTCCTGAACTGGAGGGCCTTGGCCTGAGAACTCCAGACTAGGTGCGGAACGTGGGGGCCCCCCCCCCGCATGTACTTTGCATGGAGGCCCCTCAAGTTTTGTTACACCACTGCATGGAGGTACAAATGGTCAACTGACATAAGAGCATTGATATCACTGGCCACAAACTTTAGAGAAAATTGATGATGTCCCCGATGTCAGGCTGGACGTCAACTCGTAGTGAGTTCAACATCAGCTTAGTGATGCATTGGAATCATGATTCACTCATTATGGTTTACTGCAACAGTAGTTGCTGGCACAAGTGGCAATCAGTGACATCTCAGAGCATAACAAACAGCATTGATGTTTAAGGTTATGCTTTAATGTTATGGTCCCTCTGCGTCATGGTCTCTGTCACGGGCATCACAGATACTGATGTCTTACTTACTGACCCAAGTGTTAAAGTCTTCCTGCATGAAGAATCTGAAGGAAATTGAGCAGTGGTTTCCAGAAGAGTACATTGCTTGAGATAACTATAGCTATAAGTTGGCACTTTACTCCATAGGAAATCCCATTTTTGCACCCATAGTTATCCACCTTCTCCCTTAGGCAATTTGAACCAAACCTGAGAAAAACAAGATTTAAAATCAAACCTTTCAGCATGCTGAATTTGTTTTTACGTTTGGCAAATGGGCTAAAAGTTGCAAAGACGATTTAGTAAATTTTCCGTAGAGCGTAGATATCGTCATAGGTCACTTCCTGCACAAACAAAACCCAGAACCACTGAACAAAAGTTCACCACATTTTACATTTGTTTAGTGCATGGCTCCATTCGTCGCCTTTTCTTGGTTTGGTAAATGTTCGTACTGCCATTTTTTTGAGTTATGCAACAACTGTGTTCAGTGCTCATGCACCATTGCTCTGTATATCCAAAAATGCTTGCCATCAACTGGTATGCTTTGCGAACACTTATCCCAAAAGTTCATGAACATTCCTGGCTGGGAAAAACCCTGGTCATAAGAATTAGAAATAAAAGTATGAAGAAACTCGACGTCGACTGAGCTCTAGCAGACCCAACTGTCACACCAACTACATACATCAACAAACTCAACATGGGTAAAGCCCACACCCTGGCAGGCCTTACTATAACATCTATGACATACACATACAACACACAAGCAGTGGGTTTAAAAATCAAACATGCTCCAATATTGATGAAAACAAACTACACAACAAACCAAACAAAGTTGTCCAAACTTTGACTGAAACACATCAAGACAGTGTGCACTGGCTTCGAAAAGTATTTTCCTCAATATCATGTTAGCAAAAACGATATGTTATATGAAATATCAATGAGCACATAATTGTATATGATATGTGTTAACATTTGTATGAGCCACAACCATTTTGTAAACAACGCTCAGAAGAGCTGATACCCTATTTAAAAAACAGGTAAAAAAAGTAAAGTTTAAGTGAAATTAAGGTTAGGTTAACAGTGGTGTTAATAGAAACTGAAGCACAAAACCTCACAAGACCTGTAATTCATAAATCAAGGTAATACCTTAACCGTATTAATCACTCAGCCTTAACTCCTACTCCCATATACTGTTACCAAAATGAGACATGTTTTCAAAAATACAGTTCTACATTACATAATCTATAATAGCAGGAAAAGCATTTATAATGATTACACATACATTTTTTAGATCAAAATATAATACCCAATCTACTATCTGCATATAAGAACTATTTTATAAAATACAATAACACCATGTCACGATAACAACACATCGACCAATCATAAGTTCACTAGGGCTGTGTTAAGTTTTTATTAAGCAAGCCTAATCTTGCAGAGAACACCTTGCAGGGTTTACCTGTAGCTCGTGCAGTTTTTCCAATAACTGTATGTACGCACTTGGGTAATTTCTTTATGTGACTGGTGTTTGTCTAGCATATTGTGGTGTATGTGTTTGGTGAAGAGTAGAGTTGCTATACTTGCATCTCGTCTGCAAGATTTTTTCTACCAGGTGTAAATTTTATTGGTCAGTTGAATCCTTCTTTGTCGTAAAGAACTCAGCTTTGTTACCAAAAACGTTTTAAACAACATATTTTTGCGCAAGGGCAGTATTTACTCCCAATGCACGTAATGATTGTGTGAACTACAGTTTTTTTAATGTAAGTAAGCCTTCATGGCTTTGCAGAGCATAGTGGGAAATGGCTAGAAAAAGTTGAATTACCATGGTAATCCAGTGTAAATATTTTATTTCTGAAGTAATATCCCATTTCTCAGGACATCAAGGTCCTCTTATAATTGGTCCACATTCTGAAATTTCAGACACCTTCAGTATTAATAATTTCAGGTGCTAAATTACTAATGTGGGAATACCACCAAACTTGTAATGGAGCTTATACTTGTACACACATGCGCACAGATAGACAAAGACACACAGGGACGCACTTTTGGTGCACTTTTTATTGTTATTTCAAAGGATCTGGAATAATGGACCATTACTTCGTGTTGCTCTGTGTACTAAGACATCAATCAATCAAACATTTGTAGAGCGCGCTACTCACCAGTGAGGGTCTCAAGGCGCTAAGGGGGGTGGGGGGGGAGCAGCTACTGATCGAACAGCCAGGTCTTGAGGAGTCTCCTGAAGGTCAGCAGGTCCTGGGTCTGTCGTAGGTGGATGGGGAGGCTGTTCCATGTCTTGGCGGCGAGGTGGGAGAAGGATCTGCCGCCGGTGGTTGTTCGGTGGATGCGCGGGACGGTGGCGAGGGCGAGGTCAGCGGAGCGGAGCTGGCGGTTGGGGGTGTAGAAGGTGAGTCACTTGTTGAGGTATGCTGGTCTGGCGTCGTGGAGTGCTTTGTGAGCGTGGGTGAGGAGCTTGAAGGTGATACTCTTGTTGACGGGGAGCCAGTGCAGGTCCCTCAGGTGGGCGGTGATGTGGCTGTGGCGGGGGATGTCGAGGATGAGGCGTGCGGAGGCGTTCTGTATGTGTTGGAGTCTCTTCTGGAGTTTGGCCGTGGTTCCCGCGTAGAGGGCATTGCCGTAGTCCAGCCTGCTGGTGACGAGGGCCTGGGTGACCGTTCTTCTGGTTCCTGTGGGGATCCATCTGTAGATCTTGCGAAGCATACGGAGTGTGGTAAAGCAGGAGGAAGAGACGGCGTTGACTTGTTGGGTCATTGACAGAGAAGAGTCCAGGATGAATCCCAGGTTGCGTGCGTGGTCGGTGGGTGTCGGCGCAGTTCCCAGCGAGGTCGGCCACCAGGAGTCGTCCCAGGCGGAGGGGGTGGAGCCGAGGATGAGGACCTCCGTCTTGTCCGAGTTCAGTTTCAGGCGACTGCTCTTCATCCATTCGGCGACGGCCTTCTAGATGACATCTAGACCTTGCTTTAATTTGAGGTGATTTGTTTTGTAGTAATGCTACACTAACTTTTCCATTTATTTACTGAGATTCCTTAGGAACTTTGTCCTTCTGTCTTGGGTGAAGCAGTGTGATCAGGCTTGTACTATATGGTATTCTATCACTTAGCCCTATCATTTTTTTGGCATTGCAGAGATGCACAAACTAGTGCGGCTTGTGGATCATGAAACAAAGATTGCTCTAAGTCATGAGATCAAAAGAGAAACATTCCAAGTTGACTTATGATGTGGACTGAGCAGTAACAATTCAATTTGAGATGTGGAAGAAGCATCAATTGTTACCGATTACTTTTACCACTATTTCACATTGCATACAATGCAAAGGTGAAAGTAAATGTTGGGGTTGGGGCTGATTTATAATACTTTCATTTAATAGCTATAATAAGAAAATGATAGAGCAAGTAAATGTGTCTGTTACCTGATCATTAGAACAAATCATTTACAGGTTGAAGAGTCCACTATCCATTCTGTAATAGTGCCCCACTGCTAAGCAGGACTCCTGAGTGGGGCAGTATCATAAGCAAAATGGGAGCAGGCCATCGTCGTACTTAGTCATTCATATCTACTGAAGGAGATAGATTATTTGTTTCCTGCTCCCACATTCTTTAAAATAATGATCATGTAGAGAAGGTTGTGAAGAATCTGGGTGTGTGGTATTACCTTGATTTCAGCTTGGACCTCCAGGCAGGATCTGTTGTTAAGAAGTTCTTCTAACAAATAAACTGCTTAGATATATCTTAACTATCAAATCAAGAGATTGAAGAAAGGGCAATCTGATGTTGTGCCTATGTAGTGGGCTGAGTAGATGTAGCAAAGATGTTCAATGTAGGACCAGGAAGGTTAAATGAGTGTAAATGTTCAGATTGTCCACATCAGATACAGTTATTTCAATACGACTGAATTGAATTTGAAGACACGCCTGACTCAAAGCTGACTTCTTGCTGCCCTCAAGGTAAACACACCCATGTATGCAGGTGGGAGAATCCTAAGCCATAAGACACTATCATTAGGTGATTATTTTTTCAATTAGGAATTCCTAACTATTGGAACCCTTGTGCATAACCTGAGCACTAATTTGCTCCAGGTTTGATGCCGACAATGTAATTACATGGCCCCAAAGTGCAAGTTGATTTTACATACCTGTCAGTCAATCTCACCTCTTCATTCTGTTTTACCTACTGCTTTAAAACATAAGTTGTTTTTAATGCAGATCTCTTTGACTCCTTCAGCTCTATGCAGTTGACTTGCACCTTCAAGGAAATTTTTTGTACATACATTGGGTTGGAAGTGAATTTTTACAAATATCCTCTGCAAGTGATCGTTCACTCAGGCACTTGTTTCACTTTGGTTGCTCAGATCCATTGATTAGATCTTTTTTAACTAACTTACCTTTTACATTATTTCTTTTTTTTTTACAGACTGTACCATTGACCTCTGCTCTTGTGAGTAAGTTTTTATCGTTTTTCCAGCGTTAATAGGCCCCCGCCCCTTCATACAGTAATTCACTTACTAATACCCCGGTACTATATTTTTTGCTTGCAGACATTCTTTTGCTCTTGCATCATATGAATATTTTATATCCTGATGATGACCCTAAAATTATCATGGGTGAAAAAGCCATCGACGACAAGGGCAATGGAAACGAAATATGCTCATGAACTGTTTGCATTCTTAATCATAAGGATCCGACATTTGGACAAATGTTTCTTGAATTTTTCATTGTTCCATTGCCTACTATATTATATACACTATGTTATAATATGAGGATTTGTATAGTGCACTTATCACCCGAGGAGGTATCCAGACTCTACAGCAGATGTGTAGGCCGATTGTAGCTCCTAGTTGAACAGCCAGGTCTTCAGTTTCTGCGGAACTCAAGTAGAGATGGGGAGGTCCTGATGTGATGAGGAAGGTTGTTCCAAGTTTTGGCGGCGATGTAGGAAAAAGAGCGTCCTCTTGTTTTGCTTCTGTGGATGCGTGGTATCTGTGCGAGGCAGAGTAAGGTTGAGCCCAGTTGCCTGGTTGAATGGTGGAAGTTAAGGTAATGGTTGAGGTAGACAGGTCCGGCTGGAGGGCTTTGTAGGCGTGGATGAGCAGTTTGAATTGGCAGCGCTTCTGGATGGGTAGGCAGTTTAGCTCTCTGAGGTGGAGCGTGGTGTGTGCGCTGCGAAGGATGTCAAGGATGAGCCTAGTGGCGGTGTTCTGGGTAATCTAGAGTCTTTGTATGAGTTGGTTTGAGATACCGGTATAGAGTGCGTTGCCATAGTCCAGTCTGCTGGTGATGATGGCCTGGGTGACTGTGGGTCTGGTGTTTGTGGGGAGCCATTTGAATATCTTGCAGAGCATACATAGGATGAGGAAGCAGGAAGAGGTTATGGCTTTCACCCATTTGGTCATTGTGAGTTTGTCGTCCAAGGTGATTCTGAAGTTCCAGGCGTGGTCTGTATGGAAAGGCATGAGTCCCAGTTCGGTTGACCACCCACGGGGACTCCCACGGAGAGCTCTTGTTCCCGAAAAACAGGACTTCTGTTTTGTGAGTGTGTAGTTTTAGGCACTTCTGTTTCATCCAGTTTGCCTCGCTTGTGAAGTTGGTTCTGGTGGTGTGGTTGTTGTTTGTGAGGGAGAGGATGATCTGAGTGTCGTCTTCGTACGAGACCATGTTGATTCCGGGCGATCTTATGACTTGGGCGAGTGGTGCCATTTAGACGCTGAAGAGGGTAGAGCTCAGCAATGACCCTTGAGGAACTCTGCAGATTACGTTCTTGGGTTTGGAGGTGTCCAGCGGTAGTTGGATTCATTGGGTTCGGAGGTGTACAGCGGTAGTTTGACTCATTGGCTTCTGTCAGAGAAGACGGAGGCAAGCCACCTCAGGTGGGGCCTTGTATTCCTGAGTTCTGGAGTCTTGAGACGAGGGTGCCGTGGGAGAAGGTGTCGAAGGCCGCGGAGAGGTTGAGCAGGATGAGAGCTACGGTTTCCCCTTTGTCCATGATGGTCCGGATGTCTTCAGTTGCTGCAATACCACACTATTGCACTGTTTCTCTATCACTCACTGTGTTATCATCTGAGTACTGAGCTTTTTCACTTTCGTTGAAATTATATAAAGATATACATATGTCTACAAGTATTCCTGTTCTTTTCAATTGCTTATGATTTGTTCTTCTGTTAAATGATGACTGGATAACGTTTTCCTTGATTCAATTGTTCCACGAGCAATCATAGTTACACATGTGAGTATATGCCCCCTGGTTCCAGGTGTTTATTGGGCAGTCCCTGTTTCTTGATACTACTCAAATCATACAGTGACATTTCTTTTCAAAACATGATTTTACCTATCATAAAGTGGCACAGACACTGTACTGAAACTTTACCAAATTCCTCTTCCTCTGTCCTGCCTTGCGTCTGGTCATTGCGAATTGGCCATTCTTTTTAGAGGAAGCAAACTGGTTGCTTGTAGCTACCAATTGCAGTTATTTTTGTATTCCAGAAAAGACACCTGCACATGTAATACCATCAGCCCTTGGAAGCTGGGCTTCGGTGCTCCCTGAGTCTGATGTTTCCATGATTGCAAGTCCAGCTAATATTGCCAGAAGGAACACATCCCTGTGCTTTATCCGTCAGCAGGATTACAGCCATGTTGCAGTCCCCCCATCTTCAACAGTGTTGCATGTCTTGGGAAGGAGGGCTGACACCTTAGTTCTGATGGTCAATGGACTGTCTTCAGCTTCAGTTATGGATGGCACAAGAAGCACACCCAATGAGCAAATAAGTTTGGCTTCAAAATCCACTGTACCTTTAGGCAGCTTAGGAGATGATGATTTTCAGTTGTCAGGGCACCGATCCATGCCCTTGGAATCCCTACATTTGCAACTAAAACCTGCCACATGTATGTCACCGTTGATCTTTGTGTTTATGCTCAGGGGATTCTACAGGCACTATACCTTAATATGAGTCAGTTGTGGTAATGCCACGGTTTAATTAGAAAAAAGGAAACAAAATACCACCACCATCGAGTAGCCAACTGATGCAATTAGAAAATGGGCAAAATGTAGACTCCTAATCTCCCATTTTCTTTAGTGGGAGACATCAGGCCATGGGTTCAAGTTGTGCAAGGCTTCCCACAACTTCTGGTCAAGCCCACAACAATTTGTACAGCTAGAACAGGTTTGCAGGTTTCTTTCCAGCAGCTCAAACTGTCTCAATACTCATTCTGGTCTTCCCAGACACATTGTTTGGTTCAGTTACTACTGTCCACTGTTCTCTTTCAAGTGGACACAGCTTCTGTCTCCAGGACCTTCTGCATTATCCTACTTCAGAAGATAAGTTCCAACAGCCAAACAAGCTCCCTGGATCTCTTTGTCCTTGAGGGACAGCGAAAAGATATCTTGATTAGTACCTGGAGCAGCTTTCAATATAAAAAGACAATTCTTTCCACAGTCCAGTATTAGGCAGATGGGAATTCTTCCAGCAAAAAGCAGACCAGCTTCTTTCTCTTCTTCTATTTCAGCCATCTGTCTCGTGGAGAGTGTCCTTACAGTAGTTTTTAAAACTGACCGTAGCTGTGATTGGCAATCACCCCTGAGCAAACAAAACAAAAGTTTGCACACTTCGATGTCTAGGTTTTATAACAGTGTGAAACACTGTGAAACACTTCCTGTTTCTTCAAATGTGCTTAACTGTAACAGATATCTCGGTTGTCAAAATAAATGAAATAATTCATGCATGGTGTTGATATACTATGAATATTGTGGTTAGTAAATTAAGTGACCACTATAATTGTATGACAAAAGTTGTCTTTGATAATAATATAAAGAATTTTTAGGCATTGCATTTGTATTTAAGATTTGCACTATATGATTAAAATAGGAAATATATGTCTATATATGTTATAATGAAAATTGATGATAGGGGTATATAATATTGTCAAAAATCTATTTTCAGCAGTTAAACAAGAACTGCTTCTGGGCCAACATGCAGATCTTGATAATGGTCCTGTTAATTCACTAAGAGGACCGAAATGTTGACTCTTTCAGTCACTGATTGGCCTATAATTATAATCTGATATAATGCATATTTCCCTCTATGCAATGCCTTAATGAGCCGACAATGATTATTAATATTTTGTTTTTATAATGTACATGTATATTGTGTATTTTGTTTTTCTGAATATGTAGCATGTCTCGTTTTTAAGTATTTGTCATTATTTATTTAGTTTTTCTCAATAAGTGATCATTGAAAATAATAAACTGAGATATTTTTATAAAATTTGATGACCCCTGTCGTGATTCATTTGGATATAAGTGACATTATTAAGAAATGTGTAAGAAATGCAGTGAATCTCTCTGGGGTATTCACTGTGTATATGAACCCAGCTCTGGAGATAGGTAAGGTAAACCGTGATGTGTAGTTGAATTTAATTTCAGCATTAACTGATCTCATGGTAGGTGGGACATTTGCTGTTTTTAAAAGGAAATATATCTTGGATTCTTTACAGGCTCAGCTGGACATACCTGTTTTACTTTCTGGTATCTGTAGCGATTCAAAAAATTCCACAGGTAGCATACTAATTTGTAACATTTAAAATATAGTGTTGGGATGGAAATCAAAAGATGTTGGAATTACACTGGCAGATCCTCTTATGACAATAAAATCCATTAGTCTATTATTTTCTTATATACAGAAAAAAGTATGTTTGCCCATAAGTATGCTGCTAGATACAGGCTAAGACTAACATAGATCTATCTAGCAGAACTATGAATAGTATGGGTCTGAGAGAATTTATAATGGTGACGCAATAAGATCTCAGGAACCAGGTTTAATGCTTTTCAGAGTTCAGCTTCTGAGATCTACTTTAGTTTTTTATTTAGTGATAACACATCTTTTTCCTGTGTAAGAAAATATTGTCTGAATAACAGAAGCAGATTTCTCATTGCGTTTTCTATGATTGAGCTTCTATGATTCTGAATGTGCATAATTGTTACAATTATTGTTGGAGAATTTCGTGTTGAGTTACGTGTTCTTGACCTCAGGTTAGTAATGCAAATGGAAAACGCACCAGTAATTATTGAATACTCATCTTATCAAGGGATCATTTTCAGAAAAAAACAAGATATTGCTTGGTATAAACAAGCAAAGAAAATTCATATTTTTGGGAAACAGAAAATAAAAGATGTTCCCTTTCACAACCTTAAATTTATGAACTTAAAAAAAGTGTAAAATAATATTGAGTATATATTAAAGAGGAGTCAAACATTTAATGAAGACTATCCAAAAAGGTTACAGCTAAAAACGTGTTAAATTAAAAATTCTTCTACTGCCCAAGCAGAAGGCATTTTCTGTCTACTACTCCATCCCACTAATAAGGGTCTCCTGGTGGACAAGGAGTTGACCACCAGGCTTTCAAGAGGCTGTGTTTGATGTAGAGGAGCTGACAGTAAACGCCTGCCCAGTCTGTACGCCGGCTACACTTGGGGATTGGGATCAGTGGCAGACTTTACTTCGAGTAGGGAATTCAGCATGCCCTTCCTGCAGCTGCTAGCTGAAAAGGTCTTGCTCGTTGGCCAAACCTACCAGCTGCCACCAACAGGCCTGGATCCCGTTATCTTGGCATCCTACAAGGCCTCGAGTAACCAGACCCCTTGCTAGAGCTAGTGGTTGGAAAGCGTCCCCGGACCTGCTTACTTGTCCATCATACCAATAGCCTCCTGCTGAGGGCCACAATTGGAGGAAAATACAAAATAAATGTTGTTAAAGTACCATTAAAGTAAACATTTGTCTGCAAGTATACTACTTCCAGTTGTAATGGAAGAACCAAAAGAGTTAATGAACACTACGGACAATGAATTCTGATGTTTCAGCTACAAGTCTTGCCTAGAATGCGTTTTCATAAAAAAAGGGTTGATAGTGTATCAGTTCTGGAAAAAGACCTTTTCAACCCTTCTATACCCTCATTCCTCTTCTTAACTCTTTTTCTTACGGACCTTCCATCCACCTTTGTCTTCTTACCTTTTTCAACTTCAATATTAAAACTATGGGCCAAATGTATTGTGTTTTTTGTGGTCACAAAGTCACAGGCTTTGCATTTGTAAAACAAACAAGTCGCAATGTACCAAAGCCATTACAAAAATCAGAACAGGTTTGGTTTTATGTCTCTCCTGACTTTTTGCTGAAAGTTTTCTCTGGCCACCATCTTCATCAGGAGGTGGTTATTCAGTTTCTCTGTCCTTCTTCCTCATTGACTAATACTATGTTACTTTGTTGCTGGTTGCCAAGACTAGAAATTTGCCCTGACGCACTGCTGTCTCCATGGCATATAATTTTGGTGGAGTTATGCTTCCAGCTCCTGTTTTGGGACGTTCACGTGATGCGTGGCTGCTTTATTGTCTTTGACTTGTGGAATTACCATTCTTAATATCTAATAGTCCTTGACTTGGGCTTCTCCAAGCACTTTTGTTCAACACAACTGTGTCTGGATAATGCTTGGATTACTTACCAGTAATCTTTATTATACTAATGCGCCTCCCTTCCTCATCTCCGTCGTATTACCCACGCTCCCTTTGAGAGTGGTGGGCATTGATGGGACTTTACTTGTCGTTTACATGATGTTTCCTTGGCGGTTCACCCTCCAGGAAGAGAGGATTAAAAAATTAAAAGGTTGTTACTTAAAGGGACTGTATCCCGGATTCTGCCACTTTTTTGATTAGGAATGGGCCGAGGAAGAGTAGGCTCAGCTTGTTGAAAATTACCAGTAAGCAATACAAGTGTTACCACCATCTTCTAGCATGACATCTCATGTTTGCAGCTCCATCACCAAGCTCTGCAGAAGATCTGGTTCCCTAGTAATGTCCCCCCTGGGATTTTCTGCTTCAGGTGCCTCTCCCGCCGCAGACCCACCACATCAGGTGCCACAGCAGGTGTTTAGCCCAGAGATTATTTTATTGTTGGAGGGTACCGTCCCTGGTTTGCCTCTCCTGCCTCCTCTGTAGGAATGATCAGGCTAAAAAAAAAATAATAGACAGCCTACCTCCTGGGTGATACCATGTATGATTAGAGGACTTGGAGGAGAGTCCAAAAAGAATACTAGGAGGAAAAAGTAACTAGGAGTTAAAAAGGAAAGCGACTGGAGGGAACAGGCCAGAATGGAAAGTAAGGGTAACAAAAACCATAACAAGCATTGCCTACACGAGAGCTATTGGCTTTGGAAATGTGATTAATCAGTGTGACTGCTGTTCAGCATGACTAAATGATAGTGGGGTGGGGTGGAGTGGAGTGAGGTAGATTGGGGTAGAGTAGATTGGGGTATAATTAAGTATATTGGAGTGGTGTAGATTGGGTAGAGTGGAGTAGATTGGAATGGAGTTGGGTAGATTGGAGTTGAGTGTGGTAGATTGGAGCAGAGTGGGATAGATTAGAGTGGAGTGGGGTAGATTGGAGTGGGCAGATTTGAGTACATTGGAGTGGGATGGTTTGGAGTGAGTAGATTTGGGTAAATTGGAATGGAGTGGAGTAGATTGGGGTGGATTGGAGTAGAGTGTTGTGTAGTGGGGTAGATTGGAATAGATTAGAGTAGGGTGGAGTACATGGGTTAGAGTGAGGTAGAATGGGGTGGAGTAGGGTAGATTGGGGTGAATGGGGTTGATTCAGGTGGATTAAGGTAGTTTGAGTGGAGTTGGGTAGATTGGAGTGGGGTAGATTTGAGAGGATTGGAGTGGAATGGGGTTGAGGGGGGTTGAGTGAAGTGGGGTAGATTGGAGTGGAGTGGGTAAATTAGAGTGGGATAAATTGGAGTGAGGTAGATTGGAGTGGGGTATAGTGGGGTGGGGTAGATTGGAGTGGGGTGGTTTGGGTCTGAGTGGGGTATAGGAGTGCAGTGGGGTAGACTGGAGTAGAGTGGTATAGATTGGTGTACACTGGAGTTGAGTAGAGTAGGTAGATTGGGGTAGCGTGGAGTGGGATAGATTTGGGTAGCTTGGGTGGATTGGAGAGAAGTGGGGTAGATTGGAGTCAAGTGGGGTAGATTGCGGTGGGGTAGATTGGAGTGTGGTGGATTTGGGGGAATTGGGGTAGATTGGGGTAGAGTGCAGTGGGGTAGATTGGAGTGTATTGGGGCAGATTGGAGTGAGTGGGGTAGATTGGATTGGAGTGGGTAGACTGGGGTAGATTGGAGTGGAGTGGGGTAGACCGGAGTGGAGTGGGTTAGATTGGAGTGAGGTAGATTGCAGCAGAGTGGAGTGAGGTAGATTGGAGTGGAGTGGAGTGGAGTGTAGCTGTGGCCATTAGGCTATTTCTCTTGCACCTAAGTGTATATGAATATTGGGTACCTGAAAGCAATTTTGGTGGAATCCATGAGAGTGAGGATTTAGGCACAGGTTTTGAGGAGAAATGGAGTAATTGCTGTGCTGCACAAAACTGAAGCACTTTAAAGAGACCCATACTTTGTATGCACAGAGAAGAGATGGAATATATATGAGACTGAGGACACAGGAAAATGTAACTGCAGCGCTGCACAAAATTGAGGCACTTTAAAATGCCAAGATGTGTCCAAAATGGGTTTTTTGCTTGGTGGCAGCCTGGCCTGAAGCATGTAACTGGACTGCTTGTTTGGAAAGACTATAGGAGTCCAGTTTCAGACTAGTGTATTCTTTAAACAGACGCATACTTTGTATACGCAGAGAAGAGGTGTAGCTTACAAACACATGCAGTCACACGGACCATTTTAATATCCCGTGCCATTTGTTTGGTGCTATAAAAGGAAGTGCCGAACTGTAAAACAAAGTCTGAAACTAGTTTACTAGTCTGTGCTATTTGTTTGGGTTGTAAAAAAAAAAAAGCACCTAATTAATTCCAAAAGAATTTAAGGCAACAACAAGTAAACCTGTAGGACAGAAGTTAAAAGCAACCCAAAGGTGTGGCATAGAAGTGGAAATGATGGACTGAAATATTTTTTCAAAAGGACTCTGAATCACAGGGCAAACAGCGGATGGACACTAATCAAATTAAATCACTTAGTACTTGCTCCAAGGGCTGGAGAAATGAAAGGAAGTGACATGGGGCATATGGTGGCCAATCAGCAGGAGGCTAAAAAGAATGATAATTAAGCCAGTAAATGGTAAGTACTGGGCGGGCTCCCAGCCCTTTACTGTATACAATACCCTCGCAGGCGAGACCTAAAAATGAAATTCAGGGATGCGGTAAGGATCCAAGAGCTAGGTTTTGGGTAACACTTATAAGAGAACCAAGAAAATTCCCAAATATGGCGAATGCGGAATTATTCTTTTGCATGTTTAACTTTTTACGCTGCTTTATACTGCAATAGCGTTGTATGGGAAAAGAATACTGTTTTCTGCGCAATATGGCCTTTGCTGAACCATGTTATAACAAATGTTTGGTATGTGTGGAAACGTTACTGTTTTCACACGGACTTCCTGAGGTGATAATCTTTCTGAACCTCATGGATTTTGCTAGTTTTTCTATAAACGTTTGCAAAGGAACATTTGCAACTTTGCACATCCGATTTGCTAAGCCTGCACTTTCTGTGATTTTTCACACTTGCTGCTGACGTCAAGCGAACATTAAAATTGTAGTTGGCACTTTACATGTGAAATAAAACAAATGTTATCATTAGCTGCTTATGTGCCTTGAGTCTCCTGATTACATTTCAAACCTATAAACATAAATTGTATGTTTTTGACACATTCTTATTTTAGATTCCAGCAGGGTTGATGAAAAGGAGGATGAACGCTGCCAATCACTGGAGCTAGAGATGGATGCTTTGTGCCCACAAGCAACCCACCCGTTTGCTGTTCCCCAGTCAGATGATGGTGCGGTGCCAAATGCCACCGACTTTCTTTCAGATGAATCGATCTGCTTAAGAGAAGATATTCTAGACTGCAACCTTAATGTCAATGGACTAGAAGGAGGACCCTTGGAGAGCTGCAATGTGCTGGTGGATTATCAGGAAATGGAGGGGCAGATTGCTTCAGTGCCAAACTCATTGCAAATAACTGGAATTGCCGATGATGGAACTAATGCCAGCATAAAAATAAAGGTGATGAAGGAAGTTCGCAAACCTGGAAGAAGTGAGTACAAAAGCAATATATATCTTTTCTATCGAAAAAGATGATATTGCATTCTGCGCGCTTCCTTTGTGATCCTTCTGATCAGCACATTATATTGACTCTTGTCAATAAATAAGATAGGGTTTGCTCAATCATTCAAAAGTATCATATTGCTAAAATTCTTTGATCTTCAGGGGCCCTTTTTGAATTTTTGCCAATGCTCTAGTATTTTCTAACTCACACCTAGGATAAGTCTTTCAGGTAAGTTTAGTACAAATTAGTCCTTGGATGTTCATGGTATGTAAGTACTGCCAGACTCATCTCCTCTTCTCATGTCTTGTGATATAGCAAAGTTCTCACTGTGAATACCTAGCTTATTGTTTGTCATATTGCATTTGTTCTCCTGTGTCTCTCCCAAGATACTTTGAACTTTATTACTGCTTTTACCTTGTCTCTTCTATTGTTAGGCAGTTCAAAGTAGTTAAAACATTTGTTTGAAGAAGAAATTCTTTCTTTGTCCTTGTCCTCCCAACAAATACTCTTCTTATGACTCTTACCTTTAGAACCATTTATCTACTAAAACAAGATTGCCTCCTCTACCTGGGGGATTCCAGTGTCTTTATTTGATATCTCTTCCTATCTAGGCACAGTATGCATGAGCACTGCCATCTCTTGGAGTATTTTAGTGCCCTCATTTAGCTTTGCAAAGTAAATACTGTAGTAAATCCCTGTGGCCGTAAGAGCAATAAGGTAAGTTATCACTAGAGTATTTAATAGTGGGGGCCAGTAAAGACGTGGAATGTCATGGGGAAACATAGTTCCACAGTTGCATGGCCTGTAGTTAACCTACCCACCCAGTTTGTATAAAAACCTCAAATATAGGTCATAATAAATAGTTTGTTCAAGGAGAATCTGAGACTCCAGGATCACAGGCGTGGACTGTCTCTGCGAGCAGTGCAGCTGTCATTGAATGTCACTTGTTTGTCAGTGGGAAGCCACTGAAGAACTACCAAGAAAGGTGTGACCCCCGCTTTTGTGTTGCCTCTTCAGAGCAGAAGAGTGTCGGCTTTCGGTCCTTGTTGCAGGATGTGGGTGAGGTATGCACGCAAAGAGTTTTACAACACTTCAATCCGGAAGAAATTATAGTCTTTAAAATTAGGATTTGTAAAGGAAGGAAAGAAAACGGAGTTCATTTTAGCACCTATGCGTTAACAGTCAAAATATCCTCTCAGCCAAATAAAAATGTACAAGATTCGATCAAACACACACCAATGAGCAATAGTTAAGACCGAAGTAGGACAACCTCTTATAGTACCAGAACAGCAGTTATTGATGGTAAAATAAGGCAGATGTCCAAAATCACCACCGCTGTATTTGTTGTGTAAAGTTTTAACACTTTAACCATTCTGAATTAACTGTAGAATGCAAAATTTAAAGATAGGATTTGATATCAAATGCTAATTACCATCTATCCAGTTAGTTATACATCAAGTTTGATGTATAAAAATAAGCACAGCCAGATGCATTAAGATGGCACAAGATTTGATTTCTTTTATTGGCTAACCAGGAATTCATTGCAAAGACGGTACATCGTGTATGATTTGTTAGTCATAAAGAATTCATCAGATGGCATTGAACAGCTAACAAAATGTTAATAGCCAACTCAGGAAATTTTTCATGTTTTAATCAAACATGAAAAAGGCTTGCATTTGCTCCAATAGCAATTACAAGCCCCACAAGCTCTAGGCCCTTTCAGATCCCGCACCATAGAGCTCAAAAAGGGGGTGCCTCAGGGCTCTTGTCTGAGCCCCGCATTGTTTAACATCTATGTGGCCCCCTTTGCCAAAACCATCAGAACCTGTGGATTTACCCCCCCCCCTTTCATATGCGGATGACACCCAGCTTCTCATCTCCTTCAATAACGACCTACATACTACCAAAGCATGCTTCTCTGAGGTTATGAAAGCCATCTCGGATTGGATAACTGAGAACTTTCTCCAGCTGAATACGACCAAGACGGAGATTATGCTCTTTGGTGAAGCCCAGCTGCTCTGGTCCCCAGATTGGTGGCCAATTGACTTGGGTGTAGCACCTACCCCCAAGTCGTCAATTAAAAATCTGGGTGTTCGCCTGGACCAGTCTCTCACTATGAAAGATCAGGTAGTGGCTACCACTGGCACCTGATTTCATATGATGAGTCTGTTGTGCAGAGTCTTCCCCTTTACTGCCACTTTCAGTGTGGAAAACCCTAGTACAGGCACTAGTGATCAGCCACCTGGACTACTGTAATGCCCTTTTGGCCGCCACTAGTGAGTCTCTACTCAACAAACTCCAAAACACAGCGGCCCGCCTCATTCAGAATATGCCGCCCAGAACAGCCGCTCTCCCCCTCTTACGCTCACTCCACTGGCTTCCCATACGCAAGAGAATTACATTCAAGATTTGTTGCATGGTGCAAATCATTGAACGGCAGAGGACCCAGATATCTGACAGAGAAACTTATTCCTTACCAGCCGAGCAGACCTTTGCGGTCCAGGGTGAAATCTCTTCTCACTGTGCCCCGCATTAGGAAAACACGCTCCGGGGGAGAGCCTACTCTTAGCTGGCCCCCTTATATTGGAATCAGCTACCCTCCAATCTACGGAAGTGCACGGACCACTTTCATTTTAGAAAGCTTATCAAAACTGAGCTTTTCAGATACTAATGCTGCTTGCCTATGGTGTCCTGCGGCGCTGAGATACCCCTTCCGGGGCGATTCATGTGCATTATAAATTATATTAACATAACATAACAAGTGTCATTCCTTAGTCAAGCACACTGGAGAAACAGCATTTTGTGGCAATGGCCAACATTGGCTTTTGGAAAGTCTAAGTTAAATTTACAGAACTTGTGTTTCTGCATGCATCTGAGAGGTGGTTGTCTATAGTGTGTTAGAATAGCACACGTTTGTGAGAGTTGCTATTTTGAGACTTTCCGGTTGTCAATTTTATAATTAGAAGCCACCCTGGAATTTGTTTGTAATGAATTAATAGTAGTAATAATACTTTATTTGTTCAATTAATTAAAATCATTGCATTCATTGCAAATAAATAGTTCAATAAACATAACTATAAACTAGCTAAAAAGAAAAAATTTAAAACTTGTATTTTATCAGGAGGAACAATACAAAATTTACCATAAAACTGAGATTAGAGATTGGTTCCTAGATTAACATGTCTCCCGCTGGTTCAGCACTCAAATATTGTTCTACTAGTACAGACTCTTATACAAATGCATTCATATCAGGTAACCCACCATGCATTATAATTTCCGTGCAATAAAATACAATAGAATTGTCTAATATACTCTAATTTAAAATGCAGCCATAAAGGACTGACCAATAAAGTTTTGTGGACATACAGATGAAGCGTTTACCAAATGGAACCTAGTTTTTGTCCTTTACGCCTCATATCCGAGTCATTGAGACCTGTATTACTTGTGACTGATTGATCAGTTTAAAAAAAATACATCGTACTGGTGCAATGCTAGTTTGGCACAGAGACCACTAAATTCGACCTTGCTCACCCCCTGATACTCACTACTGCTGGCACTTCTAAGGGGCAGCAAGGTTGCTTTTTTCAAATCCAAGGTGCCGCTATGTTGCGTTTGTCCAGATTTTCGGGGGCCAAATCTGATTGTTTAGTTAACAAATCGATATCTTGGTAAGTAATTCCAGACATGCTGGAATTAAAGTGCAATTTATGTTAGTCACCTGCTTGAAAATATATAATTAACCCACCGGCAAGTTACCTTAAAAAAAACAGAGACTCTAAAAATAAAGTGCACTTGCAGATATTAAAAGTCCAATTAGCCTGAAACTAAAGCCAAGCCCGCCCCCAAACCTGCCTTATCTCTCCAGGCAATTTTCAAGGTGCAAGTGCCTTTCATTGCTGT
This sequence comes from Calotriton arnoldi, assembly GCA_963921515.1. Taxonomy (NCBI): domain Eukaryota; kingdom Metazoa; phylum Chordata; class Amphibia; order Caudata; family Salamandridae; genus Calotriton; species Calotriton arnoldi. Next base: position 2,407,451 of record CAWUFW010001516.1, read on the forward strand.
TCAGCTTTCCCACTGCCAGGTCTAGATATTTAATTAACCTGCAGATGAGTTGGCAATCAGTTCCCTGCAGCACTCGAGAGCAGCTAATTTAATTGTGCGAACCCCAGTGCTTTAAATGGAAAAATATAAGTGCAGGTACTCACCAAAAATAAGCAGTGGACTGGAGGTGGAGTTTGAGGCGGGGCAAGGGGCGGGGCTATATTTTATACCTTTACCAATAAGTCCTTAATATTAACCCAAGTAAACTTTTTTTTTTTAGCAACCTTATAATAATAAAATATTGAGGGAAAAAAAGAAAGTTTCCTAACGTTTGCCTTGTAGTTTGATGCGTATCTTTGATGCTGGATCATGAATCATTAAACTATATGACAACGTTTTAACTTGTGACCTGCAGGTAACACAATGATCTCTGCAGGAAAAACAGTAACCAACAGAGCTCTCTATATAAAAACAACTTTGTGATCTGCATGTCTCATGCTGTGCGTTACAGCAGGCACATTGATCCTCTATGCAATTTTATGTTCAGTCAAACCTTTGATTAGAAGAATACACAGAGATTTCCAGCAAGTGCTTTAACCACCACTGTTATTAAAGTGCCATTGTACCTGGAAATTTACTGGATACGCAAAGATCTCTGAACCAAGTAATATTTCGAAATGCAGCATGTTGTGATGAGTTAGGCAAGGCAGAATAAAGTTATTATCACACTTGTCTTGTTATCAAATTCTTTGGGGCAGAGTTTTAAAAAATAATTACGTTCAGACTTTGCTCTTTGCGACTGCACCCACTTTCTGCTGCAAACCCTAGAGTTGGCCTCATGAGTAGCTATTTTTAAAGGTCACTTGCCCAGAGGTGTGTGAGCCACTTACAGGTCAAGCCAGGCTTGATCCAGATGCTGGGCTTTGGAACAACTCAAGGTTCTCCTGGAACCTCGAGCCCAAAATGAACCGAAATTTCATGTGGCTTCTGCCTGCTGCACTCGCTGTACCCTTATGCACAAAGTTAAAAACAAAACATTAACATCTGGCGTAGAAAAATGAGAGATAAATAGATACTCATTTAGTTGCTGATATATACAAAGTGAAACAAGAAAACCTGGGATAAATCCCGGCTTCTCCACTTAACCAAGCTCTGTGATCTTAGGCAAATATTTTGTTTTACAAATCTGCCTTTTTCTTCATTATACCTCAATATTGTATAATGTGACCTATTAATGTCAAAGCTGTACTATGTAACAAAAAATATGCTTTTTTTTTTTATTTTGAAGAGACTTTATCCTATTTTAAGTGATGTTTATTGGATGATTTACATTCAAACAGTTCCAGGGCTCGGCTCATGCAAGTTCTCTTAGAGCCCAGCCAGACCCTTGGCTCGGCTCTCCCTGTAAATTTGTTGGCTCCGGCACCACTACATTCGTCTTCTGAATGGTAAACCTGCTGCATCATTTGTGCACATAGCTGGCATTTTCGTAAAAAGATAAACAAAATTTCACAAAATCATCAGAGAACATCATAAAAATCACAAAATTATCTCTAGAAAAGATGGAGATGAACTGTTAACACACATTCCCTACATGCAGTCTCAATGCATTTGCCCCCTTTCACACACACATGCCCCCTCACACACTTAAAAGCCCATTTCAGGCTCTCTGAATCACATTTAGTTTCATACAAGCACACAGTACTACTTTTCATTCTCACAGTCATACCCATGCTTGCAAACTCACACACTTAATGCTTTTACTTCCTGGCCCTCACAGTCATTCTCTTTCACACGCAGTGCCCGACATTGGAGGCCTTCAAAAACTTTAATAGTCAGGTGCAGCACAAAGTCGGGGGTCGCATTTTGTGAGATGTACGTATTCGCATATTGAAACCCTTTCAGAGACTGCCACAGGCGTGTCTCATTGCTGCAAATCACCTAAGTTTATACTTATATAACAAATGTTTATGAAAAAACGGCACACTAAGAAATCAATACTAGTTCTGCAGTTTTTTTTAAAATCATGAATGATCTGATTTAAGTCTAGAGGGCAGGGGTTTTCTTTCATGCAAATCCCTTATATTTAAATTGTTGATGGGCGAAGATTTGCGAGTGTTTAAAACAATGGGCATGCTAACAAGCTGTATCACCCTGAACAATGTGTCCCACATTCGCTGCGCCCATTCGGTTTTTTGGACACCTTCGACCCCCTCTGAAAGAGACCCTGCAGCGATGCTCCTCCTCTCTTAACTTCCAGAGAGGCAGACGCAGCTCTCTGTGTTCTACTGAAAAGGAAATGCGGTCCTGGCGCTTTTGAACCAGCTTAGCCCAGGCTTCAGCTCGGTTTCAAAGACACTTGAAACCGTGCAGAAAGTGCTGCCAAGGATGGAGCTCAGGAGCGCAGCACCAACAGCATCAAACCCGGGCCGTTATGAGTACCGGTACTCTCCTTGTCTGAGGAAAGGTCCCGGTACTCAAGGGGAGAAAATATAAAAGTGCCGGTACTCAGTACCGGTGAGTACCGGCCCATTTAAAGCACTGGCGAGCCCTAGTCCCAGAAAGCAGGGACGCAAGAAGGTCCTGGGAAGGTTAATCAGATATGGACATAAACATATTATGTGCTCTAATGAGTCATTGGGGTGACCACATCCTCTGCAATATTTGCAGTTCCAGAACTTTACAATACTTTGGACGTTCTTCAAAAAGCAAGGGAAACCAATAAAAGCCTCAGTCTCATATACTTGACTCTTGTTGCATTTTTCAGCCTCAACTTCAAGTAACACTGAGGCCTTGGATAAGAATAGGACAATAATATTAAATCCCCCCCTTAAGAGCTTACTGAACTCAACCAAATGTTTTGAGTGGGATGACATAACAGCTGCTTGTTTGGCTGTAATCTTGAAGGTTCTACAACTGAGTTCTTCTTGCTATACCTCCGTGACTCCTCCTGATTCCATGTGGTAAACTTTCTCTGTAAATGATAAAAACACTACTGGAGATACTTTTTGGTGTTAGTAAATAGCTCCTTCCAGATGTGGTTCTTTAAAGACCATGCCTCGGGATCCTTCAACCAATAACAGCATTTCAGAAACTGTCAATCTGCTGTTGAGCTCAGATTCATAAAGTCAGATTCGAGAATGTGTTGAGAGGAGGGTGTGCTTCTGGGAAGGCCAAACGTTTTACGAATGGCAACCAAGAAAGTCTCATCAAGACCAGGATTTAGGTTAGCCCCATATGATGGAGACCCATAAGTTAGTGCAGGAATTAATTTAGCTCTAATTGATTCTAGGATTGAGAAGTCGGTTGAGCTATGCAGGTTATAATAGAATTTCCACAGGTTTATTTGTAAATGGTTTGCACAGTATCTCATTGCGGCTAGTTTGACTTTGTGACTAAGCTTCTCATTTTGCCATGCTCCCAAGTATTGATATGCATTGCACTGATCTACCCTGTCTCCAAATGTATTTGCTCTTTTTCCCATACTGAACTATTTTAGTTTTATTTACATTTAATGCAGGGTCATTTTTGATATTGAAACTGTGGAGACAAGCCTCAGCTCTTTGGAGATCTATTGGAGAGCTATCCAATAACACAGTATCATCCTCATATTGAAGGGCAAGGTAGAACCCAGCCAAATTTTGGAGGGAAAATTCTTTCTTTCTGCAGTATTGAATCCAAACCATATCCGCTGTGTAGATATTAAATAATAAAGGGTCGAGAACACATCCCTACTTCATGCCTCGATTTGTGTAGACATTTTTCCGAGCTGTTCTCCCTGATCCAGTCTTAATTCTCACCCATGTGTTCATGTGGAGCACTCTAATAGCCTGAAACCGCAATGTTGGAATTCCCCAGGCTGATAAAGTTTTCCAGAGGGTGGTTCTATTTACCATATCAAATGCCACACTATAATCCAAGTCGCATACATACAATGCAGATATTTGTTATAAAGCATTTTCGACCCTTAGGTTTATGGATAAAATATTGTCTGGCGTCTCTGACCTTTCCCTAAAATCTGTCTGATGCAAGGGTATACACAATTCTCAAATTCTATAAGGAGGAATTTAGAGAATATTTTTGCACCACTATCGGGTAATGTGATTGCTTTATAGCTCTTAGGGTCTCTTACATTTCCCTTTATGTGTATCAGGTGTGTAAAATTGAACCCCTCCAAGATTCCAGTATCATTGCTGTATTTAACAGACTCAGAAAAAGATGTGGCTTTTCCCAGTTTTTAATATCTGATTTGAAAACTGGTGTCTTTTCTCCATTCAGACCAGGGGCACGATTTGATCTAGATGACTTTATATTCTTCATGATTCCCTTCTATTTGATCTACTGCAAAGCAGTTCTGTCTACTGCGGGCTCACTTACAGATGCCCCAACAATGAAATTATTTTTTTGACGATGAAAGTGACTCAATGTCTGATACGCTCTTTGGTCTGGACAACTTTAGGGACTCCAATGCTTCTTTGTCCTTGTGACTGTAAGATGAAACTTCGAATTCTGAGATCATACTTTCAGTTGCCCCCACACCAAGGTTCCTCGAGGTCAGGGGAGATGTCTCAGCTGTCAGTGTGAATGACTGATTTACTGCTGGCGAGGCCTTAAAATCAAAGTATAGGTTGGACAAATAAGTTCTCCAGGTTAATGCATCTGATGTATTAGGATCAACCTCTAAAATCGCTTGGCATCATGTGTTGCCACCCATCTGATGATGTGCCAGCGTTTTGCTGAATCTATCTCCTTTTCTTTCCAAAAGTCAGTTTTATAAAGAGCTGTAAAATTTGTCAATTCTAAGTATGCTGTTTGTGAGTGAGACCTGAAATAGCATCTTATCAGAATATTCAGTCATGTTTTCATCAATCTTAACTATGGAGTATACCATGTTGAGTTTTGATTATGAGGGTGATTAAACTCTCCAATTTTGTGACTTGTTGCTTAGGAACAAGTTGCAACCAACAATATTAAGATGTTCTGCCAGCTCAGAAGGAATGATTTGTTATTAATGTTTTGATTAAATAGTATCATCACAGTAATTCCTGTTTTTTCCATCCACTGCTTATAATTCTGATGTTCTCCTCCTCGTCTTCGGCAATAACCACTAGCTGGTTATTTACTATTGCTCACCAAATGAATTTATTAGTTTGAGGTTGATGTTCGCTCTTATGCCGCTGAATAATTGAGTGGATAAGGTCTAGAAAAGGAAGTGAGACCAGGGTAAAGTCTAACAGGTTTTCCTTGCCCCCAACAACATGAGTAAAGAATGTGGTAATATCCGGTATAATTCTGCCATTAAAATTGATTAATGCAAAATTAAACAATTTCTTCCAAAAGACAACATTTGTTTTACCAGCTGGTTTAGAAGATGTTGCCATATTCGGAATGTTCCAAAAATTATGCAGTTCATTCAATGGATCAGGAATTATTTATCCTGGATCCAAAGTTTCATTATGGTCGCCCGTTAAAATCAAGGGCGTGTTCCCCCATTTTTCTCTGGAGTTTCTTAGTATGATAAATAAGCTAATTTTGTATGCTATGGTTACGTACCCAATCTGGTGGTACATATATGTTGTTTAAAAAAATGACACCTTGTTTATTAGGTTCTTCCCACAAAAGATTCAGGACCAGTATATAGTTGCTGTGTATTGGAATCTCAGCCTGGATCATTTCCAATGTTGTGGAAATAAAGGTCATTAGCCCCCCTCACAGGCAGCCCCTTTCTTAAAGTTTAATAGCAGCCCTATTCCAGGTCATGTAATTTGAAATGTATTGAAGTTCTTTCCCCCAAGTGTCTTGTAAACAGAAAATCTGGTAATGATTTAGAAAACTCGTATGAAGCTCTAAATTTGTTGATCCTTGCAATATTCCAGGACAGTAGCCTCAGTTTATTATTGATTTTATGCCTGTTGGGTGACTCCCAGATGTTCTTCTTAACTGCTACTGATTTTGTTAAGATAAGACCAGAGACTGTGGGAGCCATCTACAGTCCTCATTTCTGGGGTCTATAAGACTGGAGCTCAGTCACGGTGACTGGTTTACCTGGCATGACCTTCAGTCCTTAGCATGGCAGTTGATTATGACATAATGTAATCCAATGACATCTGCAGTACAGCCTTGCGAATTTCTTAAAACTGATTTGACTTGTTTGTTGTTCAACCGCACATTTTTCATCACATCGTAACTAGGACCACGAAGTGGAAGCAGATGATTTGAGAGACCACTGATGAAGAGAAACAGTGCATTCTTGTAGAATCCATCCTACACTTGTCCGATACGGAGTATGCAGAAATAAATTCAACCAACTTGTGTCCTTGGACTTAATGTTTGATAGTGCAGGGATACAAGCGAAAAGCCAAAGGAGTGTCCCTTGATTAAGAATATCATGAGGCCCTTCACTATGATATAAATTTGTTTGTACATTAAAGCCCGGTGGTGACAAAAAAGATACCACTGTGATTAAATGGCTTGTTGAGTTGAACTTTAGCTGTCAAGTAAACAGACTGGGGAATTAAAAGAAGTTCTGGACCTCACCAGTTAGAGAGGCAGATTAATATATTTAAAGCTTCTTGCAATGGGCTCAAGTTTTCTGTATGGTATGTAGATTACTCAAGCAAAATATTGTCTTGTTAACACATGGGTAGGCTCCACATATGGACTGGGAAGCCGCAGGGTCTCAGCTCTTTGGACTTCTCAGGGACGGAGAAAAAAAGAAGCCCCTTCACTTGTTGTAGACCAGACAATCAAGACATTCCCAAGATTCTCATCCAAATATTCCCTCAGACCCTTTTTTGTTGTGCTAGGTCAGAGAGTTCATTTTACCAGGGAATTATGGCTCCTGGGTATGGTGGAGAGACACAGAGGTAGGCTTCTGAAAGATGTCAGAAAATTACTGGTAAGCCAAAGAATGGACAACATCTGACCAATAGTAGCTTAAGACTGGTCTTCAGAAGGTTCTTGTACCACAAGAGCCTAATAACTCCTGTCCTAACAACAGAACAACTGTGATGATAGAGATACAACTCTAGTCTCCCAATCAACATAGGGATTGTGTTGTTCGGCCAGGGCATCCCAAGCGCTATGGCATAGTTAGGGGACATTATTAGATCAAAAGCAACCATCTCCTTATGTTTGGCTATGGACACTAGGAGCGGAACCGTGATGGAGTTCATTAGCCCGAAGTAAAAGGAGATCCATAGATTGTTTGTATGTGATCCAGAGATGACTTCTTCCTGACCAGAATTTGGAGTCTTGCACAACTCAAGTCCACAATATTGCACGACTGTGCACTTCATAGTCTTGGCCTTGTGCAGCATCGTCTCACCCCGTACTCGCTATACAAACTACTTTTGACTGCACACCACGGGTGGCTGTTAATTTTGCTTGGCGTCAAATGCTACGACACCTCTAAATTTTTATATGGCATAACTTATGCTGTCTTTTATATTTTTATACTCACTGTCCTTTTTATGCTATTGCTTCTGTAAAAGATTTTAAGTAATCATACAATAAAGATTCATTCATTCATTCATTCATTCAACTCAAGTTCATATACATGTCGGATGCACTATAATCTAGCAGGGCAGGAACAGAGACAGACTGGCCAGGATAGACTTGAAGCATCAAATCTAACACAAACAAGCGTGAATTGGATCCACTGAAGGAAAGAAAAACTTTAAGGAGAGTGAAATCTCCGGCCCCTTTCTCCCTCACTGAGGACATCACCTGGCTTTTCTTTGTGGCCTAGAGGATCAAATAGTTCTTCAGCAGATGGTTAGGGATCTCACAATAGAGACACAACCTCCCTTACATCTTCTTTCCATTTCGGCGTTGGACAAGGGACCTCTAGCAGATCCGAGCTGAATTGGCTCGTCAGGAACCTCAGTAAAAGGAACAACTGGCTCAGTAATTGGCTTAGTCTACCTAAAAGCTATGGAAGAAGGAGTAGAAATGAGCCTTTAGCTGCTCTGTTTTTCCATTCTCCTTTCCTTAAGTCGGTGTTCAATCAGAAGAACCATGTCCAGAAGTCCAAAAACAAGGAAGCTTGCAGAACTCTTATTAGCTCGTCCTTTAACTCCTCCTTTAACCCTCTCCAGAATAAATTTCCCTGAATATGTTGCACCCAAGTGCTCTCAGCAGCAAGCTCATGAAATTAGCTCATGAACTGAGTGCAATAGGTTAGTACTGTGGAAAGGGCGTCTTCAGCGTAAGCTTCATTATCTGATCTCTCAAGCATCTTTGCCAAAAAATTGTCATAAATATTCAGGCAGAGATCTTTAGTGACATCCAAAGGAGTTGCCCAGGCCAGAGCTGCATCAGTCTAGGAACCAATCAAATAACCCACTCTGGATCGGTCAGAGGAAAATTGTCCAGGTTGAAAGGCAAAATAAACCACCAAGCTAATAGAGGGTAGATCGCAAGATCTGGAATGCATTGCGTGATGAAGGACAGCATTCTTGGGCCTCAATTGGTTCAGTTTCAGGTTTTATTGCTTGAGGACAGTGGTCTTGTGAACACCAAGATCCAGGTCAGAAACAGTCAGAAGTTTTTGGCATCGCAACCTCCTCAGGGATAGGCACTCCCCAAAATCCAGATCCAAGTCTTCCGCTGTCTGAGGTTCTGAGGTAAAGGCTACTACTTCCCGAAGCCATGATGTCATTACACACTAGAATATGTGGTAGGCAAGTGCCCTTGAAAAGTTGCCATCTTCTCAGGAGGAAAAAGCCAAAGGTGTAAAAGAACCTCCTTACTGATAAAGCTTTTACAGGGTTGGAGAAAACCAGGAGTCAAGAACCCTACTTTCATAAACGTTACCAAATAATAAAACCATAGATACCTACCTTACTTCCAGAAGAGGTACGATGGTTAAGACAATTTGATAAAGTCTTTTCTAGGTCAGAACTGTGTTATGAAATATATATATAGTGGACTTATCTAGAAGTTATCTGAAATTTTATGTTTTATCATTTTAATTTTTTCTTTCCATTGAATGATCATGAGTCAAAAAGTCACTCGGCTTTATAACCCATAGACTGTTTAGGTAAATGACCGCACCCACTACCTCCTTTATTGCACTAGTGACTAAGGTGACTTTTTCATGTGGATCTAGATCTACCAGCCCTATGCCTCTATTTTTCTTATAAACAAAAAGAACTTGTTCAGCGCACACATGCATGTATAAATCCATGCAAATAATCACTTATCTTCTCAACTTACAGTTTAAGCTAGCTAGTAGAATTCCCACCATTTATCCCAAATCAATTTATGTTTCTGGGGGCATCCCCTCACCTTGTACACAGGTTCCTCCATTTTGGCGCACCAGTTGATCATCCATTGCCATGCTGCAATATTTGGCAAGTTGCTAGAGTTCCATACTTGAGCGATAGCCCTCTTAGCTCTCAAATTACCTAGACCACCAGCGCTCTCTCTCCTCTATTATCTTCAACATCCTCCAACAGGCCCAGGAACGCTACGCGAGCCGACACCTCCAGCTCGAAAGATGGATTCCCAATATCTTGTAATCACAGGGCATGACCACACCATGTGAAAGAAGTGGGGTTCTTCGTCGCAGATGCATCCGGCACAGGTAACCACGTTGGGGCGGTGTGGGGGGCGGGGCGGTGTGGGGGCGGGGCAGGGGGTTTGGGGAGTGGACAGACGGGATAGGGAAAGTAAAATAAAAAAAGAAATAAAACCACTTACCATGCGCTCGCCGCATCGCCAAATCAACGCCCCCACCCAACCCCCACTTCCCCGCCCTACCCCCAATGCCCCATAGCAGTTACCTGTGCCTGCTGCGCCTGCTCCTTCGCCACACCTCGCACAGTCATGCCACAAGTGCTTACGGACCCTCCATAGCCTCATTGGTGTCAAGTAAGTGGTGTGTAAATAGTTTAGCTGGATCAGGCAAAGCCTACAGGAAATTGCTAATTCCCTCGGAGCAATGAGAACCTCTCTCCATTCGCTGTCTTCCAGCTTCCCCAACCAGGCCTCCCATTTGGACCTCAATGCCACAAAGAGGTCGGGCGAGTTAATAACTAGTGATTTATATACCTGGAATATGCCACCCAACAATAAATGGGCTTCAAAGGGACTGAATTGAGGGAGATATTCTATCGAGTCATGATGGGCTAGACGCATGTGGCGGAGCTGTAGGTATTTGTAGAATTGGGACTGATGCAGGCTAAAATCCATCCACAAGTCTGTAATTTTTCTTATCTAGGAGCCCTGCCGTTTGTCCCCAAGGTTGGAGATACCATTAAGATCCCATCTGGCAAAACCATCCAATTGTGCCATCTGGCCCAGCCACCTCCCTTTCCACAGCGGAGACTGTAATATCCAGTAGCTGCAGGCATGGATCAAGGGTGGCTGGGGGAATGGGGGGGGGGGAGAGGTCAGCGGTGTAAGGGGATATTTCAAAAAAAGAAAAAAAAACTTACCTTACCGCCGCGCCCCTCCTCGCCGCGGGAATGAAACAGGAAACAGCCAGCCAGGCTCCCCTGACCGATCACAACACTGCAACGCAGCGTTGGGATTGGTCTGAGCGCCGTGCTTCGGCGCTCAGTCAGGGACAGGGGGCCTGGGCATGTTCTCCATGCAGGGTGTAATGCAGCCTGCATGGAGAACAAGTGAAGTGCGCATGACTGTTTTGCCAGCCTGAGAGGGCCGTCCAAACAGTCATTGCGCACTTAGGAGGGTGCTACCACTCCTCCCCTGCTCTGCAGCCCCGTCACGCAAAGCTGCCGCAGCAGGAGGACAAAATAAAATGATAATAACATTACGTTGATATCATTTTATTTTTTCCTTTCTTTTACTGCTTCAAGGCAGTGGGGCGACGCTCCTCCAAATTAGCAGAGTGGCCCCCACTGGTAATTTCATCCTCTTGTCACAGCTCGTCCACCTCAGGACTGACCTCTAGGTCTGAACCAGTGCTTAATTTATAAAAAAAATAAGTGCCAGGTCCCTCGTCAGGAGGCCACTGCAGCCCGCACGACCCATGGCCCCAACACTGCCAATGACAGTACCAACACAACTATTAATCATCACACTTCTACAAATGTGACAATTCAGACTATTCCAGGCCACCCACAGCTATAATAATGGCATGAGCTGAGCCGCAGGTATTGTTCTTTTTTTTAAATGAATATTGACTTTTTAAACACTGTTGTTATGCTCATCTTAACATTGGACAGACCGCGCCACCATCTGGTGGACTGTCACTAGAGCAGGTGCTGGCAATTAAGTGCCGGTGCCGAGCCCCGGAAACCACCAGCTCAAATTATGCACTGGTCGGAACCGTTACTCTTAACAGCTCCAAAATGGAGGCCGGGAGCTATTCCTCTATTTTTAGTCATTGAGCATAGGCACTTCAATTGTGCTTGTGGCAGAAAGCGGTTTCCATGGGATCACCCGAGTGGGATAATCTCCTATTCACCTTTTCATTACGGTGTTTTCAGGCATGTGACAGGTGTTCCGTGTTTACAATCTCCTGGTAATTTGGAGCAGTCTCGCCTGGGTATTACTCTCTTTGGTGAAAACAATGAAGATAATTATTTTACTGGTACTACATTTCTTTTAGCCCTTAGGAAGTCAGTGTTGTTAAAAATGACAACGACGGAACAATAAAGGAAAATACACGTACATTACTGTGGAAAAATAATTTTTTGTGCATTTGCTCGCACCTGTGTACATGGACTATGGGACTTCTCACCCAATAAATGGGGGACATTTGAGTTGCTGGTCCCTCCCTCCTTGTTGCTGAACATTGCGAACTACTAGCTATTTGAACTAAGTAAAGAATTGGCATTTGGATCCTGTTTTCGCTTGCAGGAACCCCGCCACCCCATGTTTGCTATATATTTATGCATTTACCAACACTTTATTAAAAATTACTGAACCATAAATACTTATGCTAGTCCATCTAAAAAGGCAACATTTAAAGGCTCAAAAACCCCTTCTTATGTTGGAGAATGGTGAACTTGTGTGGTGTTATACAAGGCAGCAGTGGTGAGAAAGTGAATAAATGATGCCACCCCCTTCAGAATTCTTTTTCCTAACTAGACTCTAGGACACAGCTAGAATTTGTGTCCAGTGATGCTTATGGCCCTTATGTTTTTATATGTATTCTTTGTTTCCAGATTACTTTTGATTTGAATGCTGTAGCAAGTGCAAGACAATTGTGTTGAAGATTGACGACCATGGCTCCTAGGTGTGGTTTTTGAGTGCAGATCACAACAGCCGGAAAACGTGAAACCTGTCTCAGTATGACTTTGAAGGCATGCATCCCCAGAGAGCAAACACTTATGGATCAAAGTGTCTCTGCCTCTAGAGGGCATTGGGGGCCTGAGAGTCCGCAACAGTGTAATTCCTGTCGCTCAGCTGTTCGAAATTCCCATCAGATTACAACCTCAGGACAATCATTATAACACAATAAAGAAAAATAAGAGGTCTAAGTCCCATTGTGTGTCCCATTCCCATTGGTATCAACATTTATCTGATGAAGTAGAACAGGCTAACTTCTCACTACCATATTCGTGAGATGTGACTCATCAGGAGTTATTTGTAAACCATCTTGTGCGGGATCTTCGCACCCACTCAAAAAGCTGGTGCCAGGCCAGAAACATTTGGGCTCTACAATGGCACATTTAGAATCAACTGTGTGATTTTGCAGATAAAAGGGCAGTTTTCCTAAACTGGCCCATTAATCTGTCTGATCCAGAGCTCTGTCCAGTGGCTGACATGGCACAGATGTCAAATAAGTACCTTAGAGATTTTCTATTTATTGAGCTTTTCCGGCCTTTCTGAAGCCATCAGCATTGAAGTAAGGGCTGGCACTAGGTGTCAACATGGTAGTGACAGAGGATGCTTCTGGGAGGTTGTGGGTGCTCCTAATAGATTGCCATCAAGTGATGCTTTTGATGCTGTTGTGTATGTTGCAGTGTCTGCTCCAACCAAACCAAAAGCTGGGTTTACCTCACCACAGAGCTGACAATTCTTCAGCCTCTGAGGGCAAATGAGAAATAAATGAATGTCATGTTCATTTGTGTAGCCAGGATGCCTCATCACTGAAAAGGAAGAGATTTGCAGGATGCAAATAGACTGGATTTTTCACCTAACGCTGTAGATTTTAATGATTACTCTTGCTACATTGCCTTGCTAGGGAGGGGATCTTCTACTCTGGAGCAAAACTTCAAATCTTTGCACAACAGGATGACAGACAGTTTGCATAAAGTTACTCGCGATGAGACATCTTTTCTACATTCTTACGTCGTGTGGCACCTGTATGAGGCAGTTTGATTGAGTTTTTATTGGAGTAGGACAGAGTACAAATGGATGGTGGATCCTGTATATATTGAACAAGTGGTATAGTTTTCCTTTGAAGAATTTTCCCACAACCTGCCCTCCAATCACAAGTAGCAGAGCATGCAGAGCAAAACCTTTAAAACCTTTAAAAACGCTCCTGAGCCAAGTAATAGACGAGGTAGCCAGGGGAAGAATGGAGTGTGAGATTTGACCCCTTATCCTTTTGTAACCCAGAAAAGAGAATACTAAATTTAAGCCTTCCAGGAAAGGGTTCTTGTCCAATTTCAGTCCATGATGGCTCTACACCACGGTGTATGATTGAACCCTCCAAAGCCAAAGCTAGAACCAACCAGACGATTTAATTGGAGCTAAGTGAGTGGCACGTTGTTTATGAAAGCAGATCAGGGAAGACGATTAAAGCAATTTGTAATTTGACAATTTAAGTCCCGCTAGAATCTTGCATTCTGATGGTACCTGAAGCGAAGATGAAGACGAGGTTGCTGCAGTAGTCACTAAAATCACAGTGGTCACAATGTCAGAGCAATCTTTTTGATTGGCTGCAGGTGAGGCAGAACGTTTGTCAAGATCAGTATATTGAGGGGTCAGGATTTTGTTTCATCAGTGTGGTTTTAAAGTTGCATATATAGTGGCACGCCATACCATAATTGTACCTATTGCTAGTCCTGATATACTTGTCAGGGCAGTTTTTCAGATTTCCTTTTACATTCATGGCTAGTCCTGGTAGCAAGAACCAGTGAGAAGACCATGCTAGAAGATTTACTGAATAACAGTAACCAACCATCAACAAGGAACGAGCAGTAGACAGACAGCAATACTCCTGAAAAAGATCGAACTTAGCACAGGCATGTATTGGGTCCATAAGAGGCAAAGAGAGAGATGAAGATCCTCAGACCAGACAGAGGAAGACAGTCCGCAAGCTGATTTGGTCTCCCACCACATTGATGTGGCCAGAGAAGATGATGCAACAAATGCAATACGTACTGACCCATTGTAGATCTGCTTAGCTGGTGAAAGACAAGCGGAAAAAGGAGGCAATTGAAAGAGGTATCTGATAAAATGTTCCATGGAAGCCTACATGGCTCTCAGAAATCTGGAGTCTGTAAAGAGTAGATTGCATTGAGACACACTGGAAAGGTGGGGCTCTGCTAGAATTGCCACTGTGTGGTTTGCTAGGTATTGTTTGAGGAGTTGTATGGGTCCCAGAGTGAGAGAGAACAAACATCTAATCTTCTAACCAGGGGAATATTGACGATGTCTCACAACAGTTGCAGGGGTGCCTAATACAAACCCATTTTTGTGGCTCACAAAGTTAGATGCCAGTATGCCCAGAGGATAACAGCTGGCCTGTGATTAGGCTTCTATTGTGGAATGTGAATGGTCTACTTAACAAAGTAAAAAGGGACGTGGTCACGGACGTCGTGGAGGGAAGGCGACCAACAGATATGGCTGGGGCTCTAATGTTCCAAGAATCCCACTTATAGGAATTTAACAGTAATTTCCTGAGCCGACAGATTCTTCACTCTGTGCCCCATGCCAGATTTACCTGAGGTTCTAGAGGGGGGTCACCCTTTTTAGGTCGAGCCTGAGCAGCGCATGCGCTGCTGCGAGGTATGCAGTAGTGAAGTATGGCTTTGAAGCACCGCCCACTCTCTGCCCATATTTTTAATTGGCTTGTGTCATTGTCCTTCGTAAACGCTGGCTTCCGAGTGGTTATTAGGCTTGTTAGTGCCTTCTTGGTACCACCTTGTCTGCTGTTGTTACCTCCCATAACGACTGGACCTATTACTGGTGTTGTTACATGGTCTGCTTTATAAGTCGGTGAGCACTACTTTATTTAATGCCCTTCCCCTATTCCACCCACTAACTCGCATCACGCCGCCTGCTGTTATTTTAATTTTTACTAATGGCGGTCCACTTTAACTAAAGCGGCCGCTTTTTTTATTTATTTATTTTAGCAGCGCGGTCCACATTTAGTGGCCACGCTTACTTATTTATTTATTTATTTTGTTTTCTAGCCCCCATGCGGCGCTTTCACATTTATAGGGACCGCGCCACTTTCTTTACACAAACCGTGTCTAAAGAAAGGTACGCGGCCGACAATTAAGTGAAAGCACGGCATGGGCGCTTTTACCAAAACAAGGTAGTAGATAAATAACAGGAGTATAACCCATAGACCAGGTTGAGATCTGGGTAGGTAAATGAAAACTAACAACAATGTCTCAACCGGTATCATTAGTGAAGACAAGTATATATGCATGTACAAGACATTACAGGAAGGAAGAGGAGACTCGTGGTGTTTTTAGAAAGTGCTCTTGGCATCATATATTTAAAGTAACAAAAAATTAACAAAGATTAGAACAGTTGTATCAGCACTGTATGCATAAATGCAAGGGCAACCCAAAACGTACTTGGTGCACTACTGTGCTCGTGACACACCAAGGTGACGCGCAAGTGACAAGTGAAGGAGCAGCGAAGGCGCAATGTGACAGGGTGAAAAAGAATATATATACACAAAAATATAAGGTTCAACAGAAACTATTTACAGAATTAAGTCACGGTTTAGTACAGCATTTGGTGTGAACCATATTTAAATTTGCACCGTGGATTGCGCTGAATGGTCGACGACGTTTCGATCCTATTAAATCAGGATCATCTTCAGGACCGGGTTGCCAGATAAGGGGTGCTGAAGGAGGTAGGCAGCGGGCGTCTGGTGGGCAGCGTAGCTTGCCCAATGTGTAGAAGACCGATCAATTTAGTTCCCGTTGGAGGGTACAATTCGAAGAGGAATGCACGCAGCGCGTGGGAGCATTAAAATGTGAGGGCCAATCTCGACGGAAGCTGGAGGTTCCAAACAGCCCGGTTATGAAGTGAGGCTGGGGAAGTATCAAGTAGGGTCGGAGTCCCGATCCGCTGTGAAATCATGTATTGCTGAGGCACACGGTCCGTTAAGGGATCCGTCAGGTGAGGCGAAGGGGGAGATTCAATCCCAGGACAGGAATTGCGCTGCGAGGAGCGCCAAGCCGCCACGTTCGTGTGCGGCTGATACGGTGAACACGAACGTGGCGGCTTGGCGCTCCTCCCAGCGCAATTCCTGTCCTGGGATTGAATCCCCCCTTCGCCTCACCTGACGGATCCCTTAACGGACCGTGTGCCTCGGCAATACATGATTTCACAGCGGATCGGGACTCCGACCCTACTTGATACTTCCCCAGCCTCACTTCACAACCGAGCTGTTTGGAACCTCCGGCTTCCGTCGAGATTGGCCCTCATGTTTTAATGCTCCCACGCGCTGCGTGCATTCCCTTCGAATTGTACCCTCCAACGGGAACTAAATTGATCGGTCTTCTCCACATTGGGCAAGCTACACTGCCTACCAGACGCCCGCTGCCTACCTCCTTCAGCACCCCTTATCTGGCAACCCGGTCCTGAAGATGATCCTGATTTAATAGGATCGAAACGTCGTCGACCATTCAGCGCAATCCACGGCGCAAATTCAAATATGGTTCACACCAAATGCTGTACTAAACAGTGACCTAATTCTGTGAATAGTTTCTGTTGAACCTTATATTTTTGTGTATATATATTCTTTTTTCACCCTGTCACATTGCGCCTTCCACTGCTCCTTCACTTGTCACTTGCGCCGTCACCTTCGTGTGTCACGAGCACAGTAGCGCACCAAGTACGTTTTGGGTTGCCCTTGCATTTATGCATACAGTGCGGATACAACTGTTCTAATCTTTTTGTTAATTTTTTTGTTACTTTAAATATATGATGCCAAGAGCACTTTCTAAAAAACACCACGAGTCTCCCTCTTCCTTCCTGTAATGTCTTGTACATGCATATATACTTGTCTTCCTTAATGATACCGGTTGAGACATTGTTGTTAGTTTTCATTTACCAAAACAAAACATCTGTTTGTCAACTTGACAAACAGATGCGGCTTGTCTAAAGCAAGGGGTGCAGCCTTCATGGATGTGAAAACGCTGCATGGGCGCTAGTAAAAAAACCAAATATTTGCAATGCAATAGGTCTCGCATTTGCGAGAGTTTAAGCTATTGCATTGCCAATAGCTTAAACTCTTGGTAATGCGAGACCTATTGCATTGCAAATGCTTGTTTAGAAATCAGCTGTCCTTCCAAGAAGGCAGGGTAGGATGAGATAAACTAGGCAGGTACATCATGATCTCCGAACCACTGAGGGGGGATCAGTCATAAGTCTTATGTCGATATATGCCACTTTCACCCTGACAAAGGGCTTTCTATGCACACTACATGTAGTCATGCTTGAGGCCCCACCAGGACTTTTGCTATAGGGGAAGACTTCAACAAAGTTATGCACCCAGCGCTGGACAGAAGTAATGCATCATCTGTGTGCCAGAACAGACCTCAACTTACCGAATTTGTGAATTCATGCTAAGTGAAGTTTTTCATCATTAACACTCAAAAACACAAGCATCCACCTTTTTCTCCGGGATGCATTGGTCATTCTCCCGGTTTGACTAATTTTCTCTCCCGGCAGTGGAGGCAGCCAAGATCACAGTAGTACTAATCCATGCACCATGGCTGTTGGAACATACACCAGTTGTACTGACCTTAGGCAGCAGGGTATGTGGCCATTTAGTGCATAGTGGCTCAGAGAAGCACCTAGAGAAGAACAATACTTCTGACCCAACAAGTGTACAGTGACCCTTCCCAAAGACACTTTGCGAAGCCTTTAAACCAATGAGGAGAGGGTAATCTAACAGCATAAATGGGATAGGCTGGAGGTGCTTGGACGCCTAAAGATGGAGGTGCTAGAGTTGAACCAATGAAGCGAGACAAGGATCTGCCTAGAAACCTCCAAACTGTGCTACCTACAAGTCCTGCTGGATGAAGCCATGCAAATGTGAAAGGCATCCCAGCGTAGGTTCTATGATCAGGCCAATAACGAAGGGAAACTGTTATGTCAGAGAGGATGAGGTGAACCCATCAGGGGCCTCCTGGGTGTAATGGGACATGGGGTAGAAAATGGCTCAGTTGTTTGCACAATATTATCACAATCTGAATGGCCTACAGCAGCAAAACCATATAGACATGATACAGAACTTTGTGGATAGCCTTCCAATAGCTATCTTTCCAGGACGAAGAGAAAGTGAGATGCCTCGCATAGAATGGGGTGGGACTTGAAACTGACAAAAGTGACTTCTTTCTGTGTGTGCTTCAGATGCACAGGTGACTGCTCTAGCTGGGTTCAAGGGATGGGAACCATTAGGAATCTCTACTCTGAATGACAGAGTTGTGGACAACGGCAAGAAGTTGTTTGCTGACATATAGGCGGAATTTGGGCATTTCCCTTCACAGTTCTTTTGATACTTGAAGCTGAGCCATGCACTACAACCAAATATTAGCGCAACAACAACCGTACTGGACTTTAACCTTATAGAAGTCAAACTCACCCTTGAACCGCAACTGGATAAAACGATTTTCAGTGTATAGATAACTGGTGATTCACACCCCTGGCACTGTCCCGCCTCTGAGGAAAGTGTGGAAGCTACATATTGATCTACTGGAGGATACTGATTGGCTGACAGAGCTAATGGCCCCACGGGAGATAGCTATGACTGCAAGAAACAGCTCCACTAGCTACACCACATTTATTCCACTAAATGTTTGCTCTGCCGGTTTCCAAAGTGACTCATCCTCCATCTGCCTGAGGTGCAAGACAGAAGAAGGTGACTTCATACACACAATATGGGTATGCAACATTATTCAGAGTTTCTGGAAAAGAGTAGCGCTAACACTCTCTGAGTTTGTAGGATCTACAGCATTTCTAATTCTGTAGGTGGCACTGCTATGTTCTACACCAGTCGATCTTAACATTTCGATTTCTGTGAACGCCCAGTTAATCATTACTGGAGTCCGTGGACCCCCACTGAATAATTATTGGAATTTAGGGACTCCCACTGAGTCATTACTGGAAGCCAAGGACCCTGGCCTAAGCAATTTCAATGATTTGAACCACAAAACAATACACAAATGATGAAATATTCTATTTAATTCACAAACAAATATACAAAAACCACAAATTTATCTTTTTTTGGGCAGGTTGTTTTTATTTTAATTCAATTAAGACAACCCATCGTCCACACTATGTGTAGGAAAGTGGGTTTCTGTTGCAGTATACCCCCCTCCCACCTTTTGCCTAACTCTGATGCATCTTTGACTGAGTGCTGAGTGTGGACTAGGTTCCTGCTAACCGGGTTCCTAGTGCCTGTGTTCTTTCCCAAAACTGTACCTTTGTTTCTACAATTGGCACACCTCTGCCTCACATATAAATCCCTTGTAAAAGGTAACAGTGGTACCAAGAACCTTGTGACCAGAGAGGGTCTCAAAGGGCTGCAGCATGTATTATGCCACCCTAAGAGACCCCTCACCAAACACAGGCATACTGCCACAGCAGCCTGCCTGTTTTTTGTGCAGATAAAAGTGAAGGGTCGACCTGGCACACGTCCCTGTATGCCAGGCCTATCAGCACTGCAAGAGGCATAGGTAAGTCACCCCTACAGCAATCCTTACAGCCCTAAGGCATGGTGCACTATACCTCATGTGAGGGCATAACTGCATGAGCAGATATGCCCCTGTAGTGTCTAAGTCCATTCCTAGACAGTATAAGGCTTCACTGAATTCCAAGATGTTTGGTACCAAACATCTCAGCTTAATAAACCCACAGTGATGCAAGTGTTGGATTTATTAAGAAATGCACCCAGAGGGCACCTCAGAGGTGCCCCCTGAAATCCTACCAACTTGCCAGTGTGTGTCTGACTGGTGCACACCAGCCTGCTACCTCTAGACATGTTTCTGACCCCCTGAGATGGGAGCCTTTTGCTCTCGTGGGTCAGCAACAAAGGTGCTTCACACCTACCCCAAAGCAAGAATAGCATAGAAAGGCGGTGAGCCTCAAAGGCTTCCCGTCCTTTGTTATGCTGACCAGGGCCTCTTCAGCTAGTAGAGATGCCCGCCCCCCTGACCATGCCCTATTTTTCGCAGCAAGGTCTGCAGGAAAATTAGTAAGCAAGAGAGGTGTGTCCTCTGTACGACGACCCCCCCCAACCGCCATCAGCACCGGTAAGCTGATTTCCGACGCCAAAGGACACCCCTGCACCTGCAGCCCCTGGGCCTTGTGGAGATCTACCGACGGTGTCCCGACGCTCCAGCACATCCCAACTTAGCAGCTGTAGGTTTCCTTCGATCGGCCTCCTGGCCTGAGCCTGCAGCCTTTTTCCGACTTTCAGATTCCCCGTTGGTTTGTATTGGGTGCCCGAAGCAGTGTTGGCACTCTGTACCCAGCTGCCCCTGTGCCGCTGGAGGTGTAAGTTTGGTACTGCCTTGTGGCCCCCCCTGCTTACCTTAACCCCCGGAGACTGGGTTACAAAACCGTGCTACTTACCTGTAAGTTGTACCACTTTGATTGCCCTCTTTCTCGATTGGATAACATCGGCACCAAATACGGAGTTTGACCTCTGCACCCAGCCGCCCCAGTGCCGCTGGTGATACAGTTTTGTCACTTACCTGAACCTGGTACTGATTCTTTATCCAGAAACCCAATATCGTAAATCATTTACTTACCTGCAGATTGCTGATTGTGTTTCCTCTCATAGGATAACATTGTATTGTTGAAAACTGCAGTGTCCACTTTTTACATTGAAAAGCATTGATATTGCAAACCGTATTTACTTGCAACAAAGTATCTTTGGGTCTATAAAATAAATATACTAAAAGTAATATTTTTACAAACCATTGGTCTCAGATTTAGCTATTGAGTGTGTGTAATCATTTCTTGCCTGTGTGTGTACAACAAATGCTTAGCACTAAACTCTGATAAGCCTAACTGCTCGCCCACAGTACCACAAAAGAGAGAATTAGTATTATCTACTTGAGCCTCTGTAAAGCCTCTGGGGATTCACTGGACTCTGTGCACACTATATCTCATTTTGGTATAGAATATCCAGAGCCAGCTTCCTACATGTTGTGCACTTGAACTGCCCCATGAATCAATCTGAGGATACCAACTTAATTCTTAGCCGCCAATTTCAAATTCCTTTACACTTACCAAACGTTTTAAAGTTTTTTAATTTTACATGTTGCGTTTTTATTTATATACACTTTATTAATCTGTTAATATTATTTAGTTTTCTAAGCAGTCACGGACCCATGAGTAGGCTTTGCGGACCCCCAGGGGTCCCCGGACAACAGGTTGAGAGCCCCTGTCCTACGCAACCTAAACTTTGTCAGTTCTCTATGCCTTTTTGTGGGGCTGGACTGGGTAATTGTGAAACATGACCTCACTCTGATGTGGAAGGCGGCAGAAGCCCCAAGCCAGTTGAGATGGGAGGCAGGCCTAGAATACTGATATACGAGGCCAGTGGGTGCTCGCAAGTAGATCAAAAAATTTGGAAGGTGTGGATAGACTACAAGAGGGTGGTACATTGGGAAAGATTCGATCTAGTGGTACAGGGGGATAAATTAAAGAGTTGGATATCACAGGCAACACAAGTTTACATTCATGGTAGTGTTGCATGTAACTGTAAATCAACTAGGCATAATGAAATTGTCCGAGATGCTTTATTTCTGTGAGAATGCTAATAAAATGGGGGTTTTTTTAATACAAAGTACTAAATGTTTCTGCAAAATTTTGTTTTTTCAGGTTATGAAAAAATCTTCAGTCTTCTTGAAAATATACAAGGGCCATTAGATGTACAGAAACGTTTTATTGAATTTACAGTTAAAGAAGCAGCAAGGTTTGTGTTGGAGCTGATAAGATTTTTATCATAACTGTCAAACCTTTACTAATGATCTCCAAACATAGCTTTTTAAATTAACTCTTTAGTACTCATATCTAGATGTTTGTTATCTGTTTCTCACTTTTAGCTTGAAATGTGCTTTTGTTTAGTCTTGTTTCACAGTAAATATTGTCAGCTGTCTGAGCATTATTGACTACAAGATGTGCACCCAGAAACTTTATTTGCTTCAATACAAAATCAGTAGATCAATCACAGACCTTCTTAACCTTGGGCACTCCTACCAGTGTTTGTGTGTGTTTTTATATGGCTATTAAAATGAAACGTTTTTAACAGGATGTCAACATAATATTCATTTATGACCTTCTGAGGGCTTTTGTGACAACTTACATTGGCCTGAACTATTGTTCCTTTTAGACCACTAAGCTAAGAGTTTCCAATATTGTGATTAAAAGAATTAGGAGTATGAAATTTGCTTATATTTCCAAAAATCTTTTTCTTCAATTTGACCACATAAACGAGTGTTAATTTCATGTCCTCCGTGATCTCTATGCTGACAACCACTTAGGAAAGTCCCTGAAGAAATTGGATCTCAGCTTACTTCTATACAACCCTCAAGAATACCTTGATTAAGAGTATGTTATCTCTATCATAGAAATGTACAAAGAATAGTAGATAAAGGGCTCCTTTGCTGCAGCAGCCCTTGTGGTAATGCCCAAACTTGTCAGAGTCTCAAGACACTACCTAGCATTCTACCTCCTGATGGTCATTCAAGTTGTTAACCACCTTCTAAATCCGATTTCCCAGTTTATAGATCAGTGGGTGATAATAGAAGCATTTTCAATCACATTATCACCAGTAGCATAACTTCCTCTGGGACAGAGTAGGCAGTCAATAAAGTGTCATGGCCGTTCTTGAAATCAGTCATGGAAACGGAGAACAGAAGAGCATGCTTCATTGTCTGGAAGGTCTGTCACCTTTGGTGTTTCACAGTGACCGAGATAAGCCTGTCTTATTCCACAATTTGATGCCTAGTTGCATTCAAAGACTTGTTACTTGCATTTAGCGAAAAATTTGAAATCAGTGGTTTCTGAATAGGGAGAAGGAACTATAAGGTAGCAGCATATATGGACAACATTATCTTATTAGTTTCAGTAGTGGAGGCGTCGATTCCGGCTGGTCTGTCTGGGCACAACTTCAAAATTTGCAGGATCTCAAACTACTTCCTCAATAAAGCAAAATGTGAGGTCTACGCTTAACCCACTCTTGTATCAAGGTGTAGGCTTCTTCAGGGCCAGACAAATCCTATGTTCATTCCCAATTTTCAAAGGGAGATTTGTTCTGCAATCAGTCCTGGTCCATGTGTCACTTTATTGCACACGTTCTCTAGGATTCCCGAAAGACAGCGTGATTTACCTCTCTACTGTGTTAGAAGTCTATTTATGAATGCCGTAAATTGGTGGCTAGTGATTTGAGGTGGGCAACAACTTGTTCTGTAATCAAAAACTTTATAACACACGTAGTGGTGCGGCATACAGGTCCCCTGGCCGCAAAAAATTGTTCAGCAACATTATCCACATGTAGACAGTGCAATAACTGGTTCTTAGTAAAAAACTGTTATGTAGAATTACTCTTCTTACTTGATTGCAACTAGGTTAAGGTGATTTTTCTTTGTTTTAGGTTTAAAAAACGATTTCTCATCCAACACTTAGAGAGAGTATTACTAGAGCTTGAGACCACTGTCTGACAGATGACCTTAATCACGTCAAAGGCTGATAATGGTGCATTGACGCAGAGGTGGAAATGAGGAACTTGTTTGCAGTGCCCCAGAAGAACGCAATGACAAGACTTCTGCCAAAGAAAGCCCTATGGTGCTCGAAGTGTGGGAGGATGCAGGAGGAAGAGGTAGGTGTTTGTTACCTGTCTCAACAGATGATGTTCTGTGACCTTCAGCATTTGTTCTGAATCAGTTGTTTTTTTATGAATGAAGGTGCTGTTCACTCAAGAGGAATATGACTCATTACAACGAGTAGTAATACCGCGTGCCATTACAACGCGGGTATTACTACGCGTTGTCATTACAACGACATGCCATTACATCGCATACTTTTACCACGCATATTCCTTTACCACGCATGCCATTACAACGCAAAGGCATGCGTGGTAAAGGTATGCTGATGGTAAAAGTATGCAAGGTAAGTGACACTACCCTGCCCTACCCTAAGCCCTAATTTAGTATCCCTGCACGACACTCCGCCAACCCCCACTCATAACACTACCCTGCACGACCCCCGACACTACCCTAAACCCTAAAACACTACCCTACACTACACTACACAAACACCACAACACTACCCTAAACCCTAATACACTACCCCCAGCAATACCCTCCCCCGACCCCCAGTCCGGTCCCTACACTCAAACACTGCCCTGCACGACCCCCCGACACTACCCTAAATCCTAAACACTACCCTACACTACACAAACAGCACAACACTACCCTAAACCCTAAAACACTACCCCCAGCACGACCCTCCCCCTTCCCGGTCCCTACACTCAAACACTACCCTGCACGACCCCCCGACACTACCCTAAATCCTAAAACACTACCCTACACTACACAAACACCACTACACTACTCTAAACCCTAATACATGATCCAGCGCAACCCCTAAATTCATGAGCCAGGGACTAAAGGAAATCTCATCACACATAAACTGCTTTATCAAACAACGGGGCCCATCACATATTACCCATAATTGATCCCTGAGGACAAGCGCTGGATTTGGGGGGTTTATTTTGTCAGTTTTATTAAGTACAATACTACACTTCACATTAATAACATTTGTATATAATTCTAACTATTCGTAGTCTCAACTATCTTCTTCCTTTGGTCGATGGACCATTAGTTGAAGAGTTGATGGTGACTATGATCAACTAAACAGTTTAACATTTAACTAAATAACCACAGAGTCATTTATTCGGTTAATAATTTTATCTTATTATATGCTCAAAGTTTAGATTGTCAGTGCACACACAAGATCACATATAAGAGAACAAATTATCAAGCAGTGTAATCAAAATGAATCAATTGTATCGACATCAAAGCGTGCATAGAAATGGGGAAGAGAAGGTACCGCATAAATACTTGCAGAAATATATTGCAAAATTAAGCAATCACGGAGGGTGATACCCACCAAAGAATCAGGAAAACCACTCCCTTGGCCGAGGTTGTGGCAAGAGGTCCCCAGAGATAGGCTCAGAGGACAAAGTTAACAGGACAGATGCAGCTAAGTTTGCCATAAACTAACTACTAAAATTAATCTCCCAAACAAACTACCTTGCTCTAGTTCTCCTCGGACGCAGTCTCCTCCCAAACACTCCTGCAACGTTCTCGTACCTAAAGTGTTCTCTGGCTTGGTGCTGGTTTACTCTCTCTGTTCTGCCACTCCGGCCTCCACTGCTAGAACGGACCGCACTGCCTCAGGTTCGTCTGATCTCTCTCCGACCGTTCTCTCTCCCTCTCATCTGATCTGCGCCTCGTCTCGTCTGCGTCTCTTCTCTTTTGTTCTGCGTCTGATCCCTCATCTGCGTCTGACACACCCCTAATTGTGATATCAATTATACCTTTCTGTCTAACACACTATCTTACAATGTTGCAGTATCGGTAGAAACTCGGTCTATGATTGGTTGTCATAAATCATACTAGGGTCGCCGCATCCAGTTCTCCTCACAAATCCATCCTATACCGGTTCTAACAAAGGAAGGATTTAAGACTAATACATTCGTATACCACTGACATCTACAGTTATACATTTTGCAACAATTGTACACCATGATATCCGTTCACATTCAAATTGCACGTAGTGATGGCTGTTCCCACAGTTGCTGTCGCGTCTTGGCACACAAACAATAGGACACAGGTCAACATGGCCTTCACACGAATTACATCAGCTGGTACACTCTGTAGTCTGCAAGCAGGCAACCCATACTGGCGCATGCGCGCTTCATATCGACCAAGACAACCGCATGCTGATTTGGACAAGAGGCCATTTTCATGCAGGCCCAATCTCGTACTAAAGTAAATAAACACAAAAGAATATTAATTCATGAAATAAAACCCATTATGGTTACCTCCCACCAATACCCTGTGTTAAGTAAATCCTAGCGAAAGCTATTAATTTAAAGCAACCTTTTCATTACTTGTTCACAACATGCAAAATGTGCAATGTACAACACAGTATAAACATGCAGTAGTACGGTTTTTCAAAGCACAAACAGTTAATACGTACTCATGCCAACATGGTTTAGTATATTATGTAAAATGCGTTTGCCCCTTGTGTAAATGTGTGCATTCAGAGTTGATTAGTTCATGCAGTCAATACATTATTATGGGGTTACTTATTTTCATGAGGATGTATTTTACAAACCTCACTCCATCAATCCCCCTTTGATGGTTTTACCATCATAAAATCCCAAAACATACGATTTTTCAAGTTATATAGTTATTTTGTCTTTTGACCCTTGCTCCTTACATTTTTCATACAATTTTTCTTTAAAACTTTCCATTGCTATCTCATTTATCTCTCTTTCCCTTTCTTTACATTCCTTACTTAATTTCCTTTCTTTCTTTCCTTTGCGACTTTTCTTCACACAAACATAGGTCATTCGTATCATGAGTATCATAGCAGCTACCAAAACTATTGGTACTATTATTTTTCCTACTAAGGAACTACCTATAGAAGAAAACCAATTGCTTATAGTAGAGAAACTCTTTCTTAGTCTCTCCCAGACACCGTCAACCTCTAGTTGGGTTACCTTTTTATGCAAATCAGTGATATTCTGAATGTATCCTTCCAAATTCTTACTTTTATCTGGAATGTAAGTGCAACAATGTTGAACTTTCAGCATTCCATAGACTCCACCCTCTTTTGCCAACAATATATCAAGGGCAAGGCGATTTTGCATAACCATGGATCTCATGGCAATCATTTCAGTGTCAATCATCAAGAATCCTCCAGCAGTATCCGTTGATAAACGATCAACCACTGTAGACAATTGTCGAATTTTGTATGCATTCAGTATAACCCCAACTCCAGGTATCAATGCTCCAAATATATCGCCTACAATTTCTGAAAAACTTTCTCTCTTTACACGGTTTAGTCCTTGCCTTAATTCATCGATTCCATTTGTACTTTTCTCTACATGGTAGACTTTTGGAAAGACAATCCCAAGATAACAAGTTCCATACCAGTGATCTGGCAGCCGATAATAGGCTTTCCTCCCACAGACATAATATATGCCTGGCAAGACAGGGTCAGTTCCTCCCTTTAATCCCCAACCCCCAATAATTTTATAGGTATCTTCACATTCACTGGAACCGATGAAATAATGGTTGTAATTAGTCTTCTCCCTACGTAAGCATAATTTTCCCTTCTGCGACCAATCCAGGGCCATTGCAGCATAAGTCTCGCTATTGTCATAGTTGCCTTCTCTGAAAACCCAAGGTGGTGTTTTCAATTTCTCTTCAACAGCTTTTCTCTGAAACTTAGCCCTTCTCTCTTCTACCATTTCCAAAAAGATTTTCTCTTCCTTTTTCAATCTACATGTTAGGTTGTTTTTATTAGCGTATGCTATATCTAAAGGCTTTGTGTCAGGAAAAAATCTCCCATGACATTTGCATGTGCTAACTTATTCAACTCAGGTACTACAGGGACTTTAGAAAAGATTGTATCTACATTGGAATAATAATAGTCTAATTTACCTGTTCTATACAACTAACTTGATAAGACACTACAGGTCACACCATAAGTCAAATGAAGGTGATGATAAGTCACACCTTCTGAAACAGACAATGGTAACTGTATTCATACATAACAGTCACTCACATCCATTGTTTCCACATATTCGTAGAGTAGTTTAGTGAAAACATTAGTAACTAATCTATCATGATGCAAACTACTAGCGTCTACCTGTTTCAAGTGAGTTTTTTTTGTGTTTTTTTTTTATAGAGTTTTATATAGCGCGAACTAGACCCGAGAAATCGGGTATCAGAGCGCTTTACATGAGCACCAGTTGTGTTACATGAGGACACATTCATTTTTGTTAGGCACAGGGAGATTAAGTGATTTGCCCAGAATCACAGGATGTTGAGCGACGTTGCCGAGACTTGAACCCGGTTCCCCAGCTTCGAGGTCGAGCGCTCTAACCGTAAGGCTACATCCTCTCCCTTGAATAATAGGAATTTTCTTACTGTCAGTGTCTACCCTTGGACCTGTCAAGTTGTTAGGACGAGATGTATCTTCTTTAATCAAATGTAAAGGTATTATAATTGTTAATATTATCAAAATACTATCAATATACAAAATAAACATAAACAGGCTTTATAACACCTACGCATAAAACTACATCAAGATCTTGTTACCTGTGTATCTGCCATAGTAATATTAATCCTTATGAATTTCTAAATAGATTTTCTAAATCTACTTCAAATATATTCTATAAAAATAAACTAAAAAAAATTGTAGTGTGATCCCACACTTCAAAAGCTTTCTTCTTTTATCCCTTCTTTTATTTTAACTAATCCAAATTTCCAAGACTTCTTCAGAATATTTTTCTTCAGCTGTTAACGTGACACCTTCATTTGTTTACAGTCTCTTAAGGTGGATTTAGATCACTCTTTTCTTCTTGCTCGTCGTCAGTGCTGTTTCTTTCTTTGTTTAAATCTTCTTCTTCAATCTCTTCCAACACTATGTAAATCCAGTCAGGTGACTTGAACTTTTTGTTTGGTTTTCTTACTCTCCTTGGTCGCAGCACTGATTCGTCATCCGACTCTCCTTGCTCTATTTCACCTGAAACTTCCTTTATCTGTTCTAGCTTGCTCTCGGGTCTTCCTTTTACCACTCTGTATTTCAGTCTTTTAACTCCACTTGGCCAATGATCATCTGTCTTTGCCCTTTTTGGTTGTACTTCTTCTTCTTCCTTATTCAATTCGTACCTGCGTTTCTTTGCACCTACTTTGAGTTTGCTTTCTTCTTCTTTTTCTTCTTCTGTATTTCTTTCACTTATTTCTTTTCTATCTTTTTCCTCTTTATCAAGGAGTTGTCTTTCTTCTTGTTCAACAGCAGTTTCTTCTGTCCCAGTAGCTGGTACCCACTTTACTTGACTTGTGCTAAGCAACTCTTCATCAAGCCGCTCCTCAGAGTCCTTTGGTTTAGGTTCACCAGTTTCAGAGTCTATTGCTCTAACCTCACCAATTTCTTGTGCTTCAGCCTCTGATTCAGAGCTTGTACTTGAGATCTCCAGATGCCGCTCTACTCGTGGTTCAAGTGGATTTGGGACTCGCTGAGTGTGACTGGCATGGATCCAATTTGATAGGCCAGCACACTTTACTGCTGTAGTCGTCACCAATATGACCTGATATGGTCCTTCCCAGCGGGGCTCTAGGCAAGTTTTTCTTCTATGCCTTTTCACGTGAACCCACTCACCAGGGCTCAGATCATGCGCTTGAGTCTGTTGTGTTGTGGTCGCGCCAGCTCCAACCTGATGAAACACAGAACGTACTACATCAGCCAATCCTTTGCAATAGTCAAGGATGAGATCATCAGATATATTTATCAATTTGTTGGCAGATATAAATGCTTGTCTCATTGCTCTTCCCATCAAGATCTCATGAGGACTCAATCCTGTCTTTTTGTCAGAAATGCTTTTGAGACTCATCAAAACTAGGGGTAAAGCGTCAGGCCATTTCAGTGCTGTCGCTCTACACACTTTCCCTAACCTGCTCTTGATTGTGCCATTTATCTGCTCTACTATTCCAGAAGCCTCTGGATGATTAGCACAATGAAGTTTTGTTGAATGCTCAATGCCTCACAAATCAGTTTGATTGTTTCACTAGTGAAGTGTGTTCCTCTATCTGTTTCCATCGTGACCGGGAAACCATATCTAGGAATGTATTTCCTCAACAAAAGTTTTGCCACCGTCAGGCTGTCATTCCTCCTTGTGGGATATGCTTCTACCCATCAGGAAAACAAACACACAATCACTAACACATATTTGAGTTTGTTACATAGAGGCAACTCGATAAAATTGAGTTGTAGTCTCGTAAAAGGACCTCCTGCCTTCCCTATTGTTCCCAGACGAACTATTGTCTTTCTTCCTGGGTTTTGCTGTTGGCACGTCAGGCATCTCTGACAAAGGCTCTCTGCAATAGTCCTGAACTTAGTATTAAACCACGTCTGTTTGAATGATCTGACCATGGCGTCTCGACCAATATGTGTCATTCCATGTTACATCCTTGCCATATGAGAAAGTAAACTATCTGGCATGACTGGTCTTCCATCAATGTATACCCATACATCATCATCTTCTCGTCTCCTACATCCTGCCTTTTCCCATTCCTGTCTCTCTTCATCACCTGCCTCTTCCTGCAATTGTCTCACTTCGTCCCATGTTTCAATGGTGTTAGTAAACATAAGTTGACAAATCGTATGTTCTTTTGCTTTTCCCCAATTTATGGAAGTCTCATTCTTTGCACAATATTGTGCTACTTGGTCAGCAAATCTGTTGCCTTGAGTCACATAATCATCTCCTGACTTATGTGCGGCTCATTTGACCACTGCAATTCGTTTTGGCAATTGTAATGCTTCCAGCAATTCCTTTACAAATTGACTATTCCTGATGGGGGACCCCGAAGAGGTCAGGAATCCCCCCTGCATCCATAATTCTCCAAAATCATGCACAATGCCAAAGCCATATTGACTATCAGTAATTATTGTCACTTTCTGACTTTTTCCCAATTTGCAGGCTTGAATTAGAGCTATCAATTCAGCAACTTGTGCAGATTTTACCCCTTTTAGACAGGATGCTTCCAGGATTTCCGCTACAGTACAGACAGCATAAGCAGAACTCAATACACCTGTTCCAGTTCGCAAACAAGAACCATCAACAAACATCACATGATCAGATTCCTCAAGAGGAACGTCTTTGATATCAGGACGGGGTTTGGTACAAAATTCAGTCACATCCAAACAATCATGTTCAGCTTCATCTTTTACTTCTTCCTCCCAAACATCTGGCAATAGAGTAGAAGGATTCACATTTGTGCATCTCACTATTGTCACATTTTCTGCACCCAGAATCCCTCTCTCATACCTGGTCAGCCGACTATAGGTGAGGTGCTGAGTCTGTGTTCTCGTTAAGAGGATCTCAACTGAATGTGGCATATACACTCTCACAGGATGACCCATTATGATCCCTTCACTCTGTTCCAGACTCACACAAGTAACAGCTACTGCTTTCAAACATCCAGGTAATGTGGCAGCCACTGAATCTAGAGTAGCTGAAAAAAGCATCCATACTTTCTTCATCTAATTTAACTGGGTCTTTCACATCATTCCTCGTCAACCTCTGTAGAGGTTTTGCCATCAGTGAAAATCCACTGATCCACTGCCTGCAATATCCAACCACTCCCAAAAACATTCGCACTTCCCTTTGTGTCCTTGGCGGTTTCATGTCCTTAATCACTCGAATACGCTCTGATGTTACTTTTCTAACTCCCTTCTCAATCTTGTGACCTAAGTATTGGACTTCTCGCTGGCAGAATTGTAATTTTGCAGGGGACACTTTATGTCCACCTTCTGCCAAATGGTTCAGTAAAGCAACTGTGTCTGCAACACAGGCTTCTCGAGTCTTTGATGCCACCAGTAGGTCATCAATGTACTGAACCAGAACAGACTCTTCAGACATTCTCAAATCTTCCAGACACTTTTTCAATATCTGATTAAAAATTGAAGGACTCTCAGTATAGCCTTGAGGAACTCGGCACCATGCCAAAACACGATCTCCAAACCGGAAAGCAAATAAATACTGGCTATCTGGATGCAGGGGAATCGAAAAGAATGCATGACACAAATCTATCACTGTATACCAATCCGCATCATGTGGGATTTGGTATAGAATCACTGCTGGGTTTGGCACAACTGGACAACAAGGCACAACAATTTTGTTTACCTTTCTCAAATCTTGTACTATTCTATAGGTTCCATTTGGCTTTTTCAATCCCATAATAGGTGAATTACAAGGGCTACTCATTATTTCTTTTAAAATTCCTTGTTCAATCATTTGATCAATTACAGGAGTTATTCCTGCTATAACTTCTGGCTTCATTTTATACTGTGGCGTATTTGGAAAGTCAATACCATCTTTCACTGTGATTCTAATCGGATCCACTTTCTTCATCAACCCAATCTCCTGTCCTGTGAAATCCCATACCTCTGAATTCACTACCTTCATCAATTCTTCAGGCACACTTTTGTCTGTAAGAAGCGAAAATAACTCATTCACTTCTGTTCCTTGCTTTGCCAGCACCATTTTAAATGCGACATCCTCATCAGGTGTCTGAAATGCAATACCATCCGGTGTGCAGTAAATTGTGCAATTCATCTTGCACAGCAAATCTCTTCCTAACAAATTCACTGGACTCGAGTCACACACTACAAACCGATGCATGTCTTTAAAGGGACCAATATGCACTTCAATTGGTTTAGTAACTGGAGTATTTATCTGTTTATTTGAGACTCCTACTACCTGGATAGTTTCTCCCGAGAGGGGTAGGTTTGGAATTTCTGCTGCTCTCACAGTAGAACGGGTAGCACCAGTGTCCTCAAGAAAGGTGATATCATTACCTTCCACTTTTCCATCAACAAATGGACCTGACTGATCTACCTCTAGAGTAGCGCCAAGCAAGCACTCTTCCTCCCCCCTCAGGCACCGTCATTGATTCGACTCAACATCACTTCCATCACATTGCATCCAAAATTGGGGAATCACATTTGTGTTAGTATTTTTACCAACCTGGTCTCCTCCGTGGAACCCTGTATCCGCACTGTATCTTTGAGCATTTACACTATATGGTAACGGTGGTTGCGGGACCTGATATTGGGTAGTAACTACCTGCTGCTGCGGTGTCTGTTGCACAACTACCTCACTCTGCACCTGTGGGGTTAAATTTTGATTTCCTCCATTAGTCCTCTGTACTGATCTACACTCATTCTTCCAATGTCCATACTTTCCACACCCATGACATCGCCTCTTCTCTGCTCATTTGTCCTCTACCTCTACCTCCACTGGGTCTCTGAGTATTCTGACTAACTCCTCCCACTTGATTTATAGCCTGAGAATTCAACTGAGTTTCTTGCTGTTCTGCTACCTTTACTTGTGCCCACATCATCTTTTCCTTTAATTTACGATAGCGGGACTCAATGTCATCACTACAATATTTCGCATAGCTCAAAATCTCGTCGATCGTGTTAGCCTGCCAACATAACATATGCTGCTGTATCATCTGATTAATCTCAGGTCTTAATCCATACACAAATCTATACACAAAATGAACCATATCTTTGTCTCCAATATTCTCAAAACCACTATACTGCTTAAAAACTTGTAATAACCTCTCATAATAGGCATGCACAGATTCTTTCGGCTCTTGGGTCGTTCTATCAATTTTTACCCAATCAGTTTCCTTAGGGGAAATTTTGCTCTTCAAGAAAGTAATCAGCCGATGGTACTTTTTCATTACCTCATCAGAAGGTGCTCCTGTTTTGGTATCCCTAGGATATTCATCTTTTGGCCAATCAACTGTAATCTTACATTCCGTCCATAAATCTGCAGGTACAACAATTTCAAATAATCCATCTAAATCTTTTAACAATACTTTTGAGACTTTCACGAACCGCTCAACTTGTTTGTACCATTCCACTGGCTTTTCTCTCAACCTGGGAAACTCATTGGTGAAAGACAATATATCCTGTCTAGACCACGGAACATGCACATAACCTCCTCCTGGAACTTCTCTCATGGGACATTCCAGAGCCACACTTTCTACTTCTCTTACTGGACATAAATGTATTTCTTAGCAGCCATTTCTTCTTTCTTCCTCATCCATCTACCATTGCATCTTTCCACATCTCCCCATTTTCTCAAAACAACCATTAACTCCTTTATCTGCAATCGTCTACCAGACGTATTCATATTTTCTATGTCCTTTTCAGTAAAGTCCACTCTATATGTCTTCTGCAACACTTTTGATCTTCCCATGTCTATTCCTAACTCATCTGCAGCTTCCACTAACTTCTCATGTAGATTTTTCGCTTTCCAAGTAATACTCTTACACAGATACATCAATTCATCATCCTGATAAGTCTTTAGCCTGTCTGGACTTATGGTCCTGATGATCATTTCTTCCAAATCTACTCTCAATTTACATACATCTATAGGCTGTGGCTGTGTTTTTCTCCTTTGTAACCCTTTCACCCAATCATCTAATTCTTCGGTTGTTGGACCTATCGAAACTTCACTTCTGGGGATTTCATCCAACTCTATTCTTTTTGGCTGTAACTGCATTATCTCCCTAGGTGTTTCAATTATTGTTAAATTATTCGGAGGTGTTGACCTAGTAACTGTAGTCGGCTGTTCACTTTGGACACTTACGGCGTTAATTCTACTACTAACTGATGTTATAGCAGAATTTAATGGGACAGTCAAGGAAGGTTCATGGATAAGTCTACTTTCAAATACAGGTATTGCTGGACCTATAGTTACTGGTACAGTTATTGCATCTATTTTCATATTCATCTGATTCAATTTTTCAACTAATTCTTTGGTTTGTATGGCACATTCTGCTTCTCCTTCCTGCTCTACATCGCTTACAGTTGGAACTGGTGTCACTTGAGGTGTCATTGGTGTTTCCATTGACGGTGCATTTGGTGTCACCATCGCTGAATTCTCCTGATAAGGTGGTGGTCGTTTAATTAATATATCATCCAGCAGCTCATCATCAGATTCATTCGGGTTATATCCATAACCAAATTGCTCTAAATGTCTCCTTTTCTCCTTACATTTGCTTCCTGCAGTCTCTCCTACCATCAAAACTGGATACAATCCTTCAGTTATCTCTCCATTTCTCCATCTCTTCATTCTGTCCTCATGTCTTTCATCATGAAATCTTCCAAACATAAATCTATTAACTCTACCACCTCTATGTCTTTCTCTTTCATACATTTCATCTTCCCATTCTACTAATGCTTCAAAGTGTGTAGGTCTAGGTCTTGGGTCTAATGCCATCATCTTTTCTCTCAAATTACGCAATACTGCCAAATTAAAAGAACCATGCGCTGGAAAAGCTAGCACACCATCATTCTTTGTATATCCTACCCAATTTTCTAGCCAAACACATGTGTGAAAACCATATTTTAACATCATATAAGACGCTGGTGTCTTTGGTGGAGGGATAGGAACTCCTTCTCTCATTATTACTGGTTTGTCCTTTTTAAAGAATCTTTTAATTTTGCCAAACAAAGTCAATTTCTCCTGTTTTGGTTGTTCGAAATACATTTTTGTTGCTAGTCAACCACCTTACTCGATACAAATCTTTGTCAACACAATCCACTATAATTCACCAATCGAACTCCTTTGCTTCCCTAAACACCTGACCAATGTCAGCGCAACACACTCTAACTCTTCCAATCAGAGCTTTCTACGTCTCCGCTATCCTGTCCAATACCAACGCGGCTCACACCAACCAGCCAATCTGAGCTTACTCTGTCTTCACAGTCTGACCAATGCCAGCGCGGCTCACACCAACCAGCCAATCAGAGCTTACTCTGTCTTCACAGTCTGACCAATGCCAGCGCTGCTTTTTGTGACGTCAGCCTCTCCTCCTGCTGCTGACCCTCCCTTTACAAAAATTATCGGCACTTTTCTAAGTCCTTTTTCTTTACAATAACTTATTAGTCACAACATAAAACAATACCACACTGTCTGTTTACTAACTAAAGAGATAGTTTTTCACTCACAAGAACATTCCTTTCAATACGGGCAAGTATAACAATTCCGCTTTCCTTCTCTTCACCCAAGCTAGGAGAGGACCTGTTACTTCTTTAGGGATAAGGCCAAAATTTCACAAGAGGACCTTTTATTGAAAAGGAGGTCTCGCTACTCTTCCGGGGATAAGGTCAAAGTTTCACAGGTGGACCCTTCGCTATCTCACTCTTCTCTTACATACACGCTAAATAGTATCACTAATTCAAACAGACAATGCACTTCTTCTTGTGTGATTTTACTTCTCACACTTTTCTTCTGCCTTATTTCAGGCTAACTTTTACTTTGCCGGCTTCCCAGATACCCTTCTGTACCTGTGTTCCAAAGACTACATAAAAACACGATACTAATTCACTTTACATAGAATGTTAAACATTTAATCAATAAATCACCAAACTAATCAATAATAACCATCATTCTGCCACCAGAAAAACTGATCCAGCGCAACCCCTAAATTCATGAGCCAGGGACCAAAGGAAATCTCGAATCACAATTTAGGAATATCAACAATAATCATGGACCTTAATATTGCTTATCATAGCATAAACATGCAAACTCTGTTTAAAGGTATCAAAAATATTTATTATTGTATTTGTTATTATAAATTGTTTTGACTATCTGTACACATAAAAAGGGAAAAACATATTACTCTCTGTGTTCAGTTATACTCTGTAATTAAACATTTAAAAATACAAATCAATTCTTATATTGGCTCATTGTCAAATATATTTTACACCGTGTCAGTGTTATTAGAATGAAAATATTCACAATGTTTGGATTATCTCCTTTTTTTAAAGACATATAAACTGAGTGGATAATCACTTCATAGTAGACATGGTGCATTCAATATTGGTATGGCTCTTGAAATTCTGTATCCTACGCGCGTTTCGGCTGTGCGCCTTCATCGGGAAGCCATATATTAAATGGAAACCTCATAGAGTTCAGCACGGCAAATGACTTGTTAGATAATACTAGGGTGGATCTGAAGCCCAATATTGGATAATAAATTCTTTCATTTAAATGACTCAAGACTAGATTATGCGTGCACTGTGCGAGTCAAACGGTCCAAGGTAATGAACCAGATGGTTAACAGTAAAGATGCCAAACAGTAGATACTGGTCATCCACTGCTCAGTATGGCTGAAGAGTTGCAACTATTAATGCCCAGAGTAGAGATGATCTCACTGGGGCAGGAAAATTCACGGTGTCGCCGATCTGTCAACGTTGCTGGAAGAAAATGCCAGCCAGAGTCTCGACGTGCTGAAACATAAAGGGGTGTGTGTAGCCGCACCTCCAACGCGGCGAACCGCCTGCTAATGCAACAGCTCAGTCGCCGTCCCGTAATGCAATAATTCGGGCAGAAAGGAAATCTCATCACACATAAACTGCTTTATCAAACAACGGGGCCCATCACATATTACCCATAATTGATCCCTGAAGACAAGCGCTGGATTTGGGGGGTTTATTTTGTCAGTTTTATTAAGTACAATACTACACTTCACATTAATAACATTTGTATGTAATTCTAACTATTCGTAGTCTCAACTATCTTCTTCCTTTGGTCGATGGACCATTAGTTGAAGAGTTGATGGTGACTATGATTAACTAAACAGTTTAACATTTAACTAAATAACCACAGAGTCATTTATTCGGTTAATAATTTTATTTTATATGCTCAAAGTTTAGATTGTCAGTGCACACACAAGATCACATATAAGAGAACAAATTATCAAGCAATGTAATCAAAATGAATCAATTGTATCGACATCAAAGCGTGCATAGAAATGGGGAAGAGAAGGTACAGCATAAATACTTGCAGAAATATATTGCAAAATTAAGCAATCAAGGAGGGTGATACCCACCAAAGAATCAGGAAAACCACTCCCTTGGCCGAGGTTGTGGCAAGAGGTCCCCAGAGATAGGCTCAGAGGACAAAGTTAACAGGACAGATGCAGCTAAGTTTGCCATAAACTAACTACTAAAATTAATCTCCCAAACAAACTACCTTGCTCTAGTTCTCCTCGGACGCAGTCTCCTCCCAAACACTCCTGCAACGTTCTCGTACCTAAAGTGTTCTCTGGCTTGGTGCTGGTCTGCTCTCTCTGTTCTGCCACTCCGGCCTGCACTGCTATACCGGACCGCACTGCCTCAGGTTCTTCTGATCTCTCTCCGACCTTTCTCTCTCCCTCTCAACTGATCTGCGCCTCGGCTCGTCTGCGTCTCTTCTCTTCTGTTCTGCGTCTGATCCCTCATCTGCGTCTGACACACCCCTAATTGGGATTATTATTATTATTATTAAGGGTTTTATAAAGCGCTCGTACGCCGATTGGCTTCATGGCGCTATCTAGGGACCGAGCTCGGAGGAAAGGTTAGTGAGCCTGAGTGAACAGCCAAGTTTTAAGAGATTTTCTGAAACTCAGTAAATTGGGGCTAGACCTGATTTCCAAGGGGATGGAATTCCACAGTTTAGGGGCTAAGATGGCGAACCTGCAGCCCCCTTGGCGCTTGAGTTTAAAGGGGGGACAACCAGAAGTTGAAGATGGGCTGACCGCAGGTTGCGTGAAGGAGTGTAGCGGGAGATGAGGCTGTCAATGAATTTGGGGCCTGACCATGCAGCGATTTGAACAGCAGGCATCCGATTTTGAAAGCGCAGCACTGAGGAATAGGAAGCCAGTGCAGCTTCTTCAACAGGGGGGAAGCGCATTGCCACCTAGGTTGTTCACAAATCATGTTGGCCGCCTGATTTTGGATCAATTGCAGGTTTTTAGAGAGGTAGAGTGGGATACCATGGTAAATAGCATTGGCAAAGTCAAGGCGGGATAGTAGCAAAGATATCACCACCTGAGTTAAGGCTGCTTGTGTGAGTAATCTTATTCTCCTGATTTTTCGCAGCTGATAGAAGCATGCGGATATCACAGAGTTTACCTGAGTTTTTAAGGACAGGTCGTTATCGATAATAACACCCAGACTTTTAACTGATAGAGCAGGGGTCGGGGGGGGGCCTAGTTCTTTTGGCCAGTAATGAGGGCCCCACTGGTTAAGGCCACCACCAGTCAGGATTAGTTCAGTCTTGCCAGGATTTAATTTCAAATGATTGCAGTCCATCCATTGGCTGATGAATTGCATGGTAGATTGGAAGTCATCGATCGACTGCGGGGAGTTGTCTGCAATGAACATGAGTTGAAGGTCGTCTGCATAATTGAAGGCGACCACATTCATTTTTTTCAGAGACTTTATGAGAGGGAGCAAATAGAGATTAAAAAGGAGCGGGGAAAGCGAGGATCCCTGTGGGACCCCGCAAGTGGTTTCTAGTTTAGGCGCTGTGAGTTGGCCAATGCGGACTGCCTGTGAGCGGTCTTTCAGGAAGGAGACTAGCCAGGAGAGTGCTGTGCCCCGGAGACCTGCCTCTTCGACACGGTCGACCAATATGTCATGATCGACCGTGTCAAAAGTGGCCGAGAGGTCCAGCAGCACCAGGGCTTGGGGGATGGCTCTGTCAGCTTTTTCCCGTAGCGAGTCAAGAACTGCTAGAATTACTGTTTCGGTAGAGTGAGCTGGTCGGAAGCCAGCTAGATGGGAGTCGAGGTATCCAGTTTCCTCCAGAAAGATGGATAGGCGGTTCGCTACGTAAGCTTCTATAACCTTTGCTAGGTAGGGAAGTAAGGAAATCGGACGGTAATTTGTCAAAGTCTGGGGGTCAGCTCCAGGTTTCTTTAAAAGAGGAACCACTATGGCCTCCTTAAAAGCATTAGGGACTTTGCCTTGGGAAAGTGAGTTATTCAAAAGGCCCAGCACAGGGTCTGGGAAGGCTACTAGGGCATTTTTTAGAACATGAGGAGGGCAGTGATCCGTGGGGGATCCTGATTTAATTTTTGATAGCAGTTCACAAAGGGTCTGTGTGTCCATAGGTGGAAAGGAGTCAAAGGAGTGCGGGTTTCCCACAGAGGGGGGAAGGTTTACCGGACGGTGGTCAATGGGAATACTGGCTTTAATGGATACAATCTTCTCAATGAAAAAATTATTTAAAGATTCACAAAGAGCCTGGGACGGAGTGGGTTTACTAAGAACTCTGTCAATATTGGACAATTCGTCAACGATGGTGAAAATTTCTTTAGTTTTGTTGTTGGAATTTAGAATTCTGGAAGAGAACTGTGTGGCTTTGGCCTTCAGAATTGAAGATTTGTATTCCCTCATTGCTTGTTGATAGATAGTTTTGTCTATTTGTAGGTAGTTCCGCCTCCATTTCCTCTCCAGTTGGCGGAGAGAGAGTTTTAGTGATTTTAATTCCTGGCTGAACCATCTCTGTGCTTCAAGCCGACGAGATTGCCTGATTTGTTTTAGAGGGGCATGTTTGTCCCTGGCTTCCAGGAGCCAGGTAGAGATCACACTCTCATGACCATTTATGTCAGATTCAGGCTTGGGGGCTGTGTTGGTTAGAGTTGCGAGGAATTCATTATTGTCGATGTGATTCCATTTCCTAGCCACCCTCCCAACGTTTGTAGGGGGTTTACTTATGGTAGGTGTTCCTAAGCTGAATTTAATTAAGTAGTGATCAGACCAGATGCATGGCGTGATAGAGATATGGGACACCACTAAGTTCGTAGTCCACATTTGATCTAAGGTGTGGCCTTTGTTGTGGGTGGGCGTGGATATGTGTTGGTCGTAGTTTAAGTTGCTGACTAGTTCAGTTAGTTCAGCTGACTGTGGCCCTCCCAGTGCGTCATTTGCCCAGTAGTTGAAATCACCTATTAGAATGACTCTGGTATGGTTAGTTGCCAGGTTGGCAATTTGTTCTCCTAAGGAGTGGGGGAAGAGAGGCATGTGTTGAGGGGGTCTGTAGACTAATACACAGAGAATTGGTGCCGAATCGGTTTCAATTTTTATCACTATATTTTCTGTATTGGGGAGCAGGAGTGGGTTAAGGCTAGTAACTTTAAGATCATG
This sequence comes from Calotriton arnoldi, assembly GCA_963921515.1. Lineage (NCBI taxonomy): Eukaryota > Metazoa > Chordata > Amphibia > Caudata > Salamandridae > Calotriton > Calotriton arnoldi. The sequence continues at coordinate 2,448,356 of CAWUFW010001516.1, forward strand.
GTGGATGATAGCTGCTACTCCACCTCCTGTTTTACCGGGAGGGCGGTTGGTGTGAATTATGTAGTATTCTTTAGGTAGAGCCGCCAGGATGTCTGGTGATGAGTCAGTGGTAAGCCACGTTTCGGAGAGCAACAGGATATCGGGTTTTCCTGACTCTAAGAGGGTGAAAATTTCCAATTGATGTTTTACCAGGGAGCGAGTGTTGAGGTAGTAAATTGACAGAGTAGGTCCTCTATCTTTTTTTCGCTCCCGGCAGGGTGTTGTGGCTCTCTGGGACATATCCCAAAAATATTGCTGGGGCTGATAAATAGAATGCCGGTGTAACGTAGCAGTAGTAGTTGGGCTAGGTTTGTGAGAGGTGGAGTTGAGTTTGCGAAGTTCAAGGGAGGAGTAGCTAAGTGTTTGGGCAGAGTAACGGGGCCCTGGGCGGGACGGGCGCAGACGGGCTTGCCTTTGGCGCACCGCCGGCACTCCCGCGCTTCTGCCGGGCATTTTATGCCGATTTCGTACCTAACCCCGCCCCCCCCACAAGCCTGATATCAATTATACCTTTCTGTCTAACACACTATCTTACAATGTTGCAGTATCGGTAGAAACTCTGTCTGTGATTGGTTGTCATAAATCATACTAGGGTCGCCCCATCCAGTTCTCCTCACAAATCCATCCTATACCGGTTCTAACAAAGGAAGGATTTAAGACTAATACATTCGTATACCACTGACATCTACAATTATACATTTTGCAACAATTGTACACCATGATATCCGTTCACATTCAAATTGCACGTAGTGATGGCTGTTCCCACAGTCGCTGTCGCGTCTTGGCACACAAACAATAGGACACAGGTCAACATGGCCTTCACGCGAATTACATCAGCTGGTACACTCTGTAGAATGCAAGCAGGCAACCCATCCTGGCGCATGCGCGCTTCATATCGACCAAGACAACCTCATGCTGGTTTAGACAAGAGGCCATTTTCATGCAGGCCCAATCTCGTACTAAAGTAAATAAACACAAAAGAATATTAAATCATGAAATAAAACCCATTATGGTTACCTCCCACCATACTAATACCCTGTGTTAAGTAAATCCTAGCGAAAGCTAATAATTTAAAGCAACCTTTTCGTTATTTGTGCACAACATGCAAAATGTGCAATGTACAACACAGTATAAACATGCAGTAGTACGGTTTTTCAAAGCGCAAACAGTTAATACGTACTCATGCCAACATGGTTTAGTATATTATGTAAAATGCGTTTGCCCCTTGTGTAAATGTGGGCATTCAGAGTTGATTAGTTCATGCAGTCAATACATTATTATGGGGTTACTTATTTTCATGAGGATGTATTTTACAAACCTCACTCCATCATACACTACACCCAGCACGACCCTCCCCCAACCCCCAGTCCGGTCCCTACACTCAAACACTGCCCTGCACGACCCCCCGACACTACCCTAAATCCTAAAACACTACACTACACAAACACCACGACACTACCCTAAACCCTAAAACACTACCCACAGCACGACCCTCCCCCTTCCCCCAGTCCGGTCCCTACACTCAAACACTGCCCTGCACGACCCCCCGACACTACCCTAAATCCTAAAACACTACACAAACACCACAACACTACCCTAAACCCTAAAAGACTACCCCCAGCATGACCCTCCCCCTTCCCCCAGTCCGGTCCCTACACTCAAACACTACCCTGCACGACCCCCCGACACTACCCTAAATTCTAAAACTATACCCTACACTACACAAACACCACAACACTACCCTAAACCCTAAAAAAGTGACCCCCCAACCCAATCCCCCTTACCTCTCTCTCCTCGTGGTTCCTCTCTCCTGGTTCCTGCTTCACGTCCTGCACGGTGCACGTCGTTGTGAGGAACCGGAAGAGCCTCAGTTTCCTCACAACGATGTGGATCGCTATTACATCGCATGCGTTGTAAAAACGCATGCAATGTAATGGCAGGCGTAGTAATGGCTACGCATTGTTACATCGCATGCGATGTAACAACATGCGGGGAAACAGCCGCGTTGTAAAGGCTGTTTCCCCTCAAGAGAAGGATTAAAATGAGCAGTGCTGCCTCTCCTACAGGTGAATAGAGTTTACTCACTTGCTTATTGTCATAATATGCATGTCAGTGCTGTAAACAGTATGTGTCAAAAATGCATTAATTAAAGTACAACCCTTAGGTGCATGGGTCAGAAAATGGGGTAGTGGTGATGTTTGCATGCGGTCCTGACAAATAAAAAAGCAGGTCCCCCTCCAGATTGTTAAATGTGAATAACGTTTAGTGACATGGACTTGTTATTTTTATGAGACACCAATGCAAGTGTTTTTTCCCAACAAATCACTAAACATCTACCTCTAGATCTCTTCTGTTTCATCCTCAGAGATGAAGAAAGTGCATTCGAGGCCTCCCGGGACCCTCACTTCATTTCTCTTACGTCACATCCTGCGTGGAGGATGGATTCTCTTCATCCGAACTTGACCTTGGTGCTTTGGGAAGCACTTAAAGTGACATTTTAGAAAATGCGTATTTTTTACTTTTCAATGTTTTTACAAAAGAGACTTTTTAAACAACATTGTGATAATATAGTGATCTGATATTTTAACTGTCTTGAGATAATTTTCAGAAAAAGTAAATATAAAATAAAGAAATATATATATTTTCAGTAAAATCATTGTCTGTTGCCGCTGCTGTTCACACGTGTCAAATATATGGTTTTGAAAGTGGATACATGGTTAAATAACTAATTTCTAGTTAATCATCTAAAACAGGGTATGCAGTCTTTTCTGTAATAAAAGCTACTTACGTTCAATGAAATTCATCCCAAGCTACTAAATTTGAGTTATAACAGTGACATCTGACATGATACCATTAGTGGCCACCATATGCAGGATTACTAGCCTCAGTGCATCAGGTAAGACTGCTAACAGTAATGTAAACAAGCATTGGCAAAGCCAATAGGTCCCGCCTATGAGAGAGCTATTGGCTTTGCCAATATATTTTAGCAATGTTGTACACCACAGTAGCTGCTGTTCAGCATGACTAAACGTTTGTAGGGTAAAGGAGAGTGACATGGAGTTGAGTGTTGTAAAGTGGAGTAGAGTATTATGGAGTGGCGTAGAGTGACGTGGAGTGGCGTACAGTAGAGGTGAGTGGCGTGGAGAGGAAGGGGAGTATCATGGAGTAGCGTACAGTGTTGTGGAGTGTAGTGGAGGTCGGAGAGTGTTGTAGAGTGGAAGGGCATAGGAGTGGTGTAGAGTGGAACACAGTGTCATAGTTGAGTAGCGTGTCATAGAGTGCAGTGGTGTACAGCGGAGTAGATTGTCATAGAGTGGAGTGGAGTAGTGTGTCATAGAATAGAGTGGAGTAAAGTGCCATGGAGTGGCATAGAGGGAAATGCATAGTGCGTTGTAGAGTGGAGTAGTGTCATAGATTGGCATAGTGTGGATTAGAGTGTTGTAGAGTGGAGAAGAGTGTCAGTGGAGCAAAGTTTAATGGAGTAGAGCATCATAGAGTGGAGTAACATCAAGTGTCATAGAGTGGAGTGTAGCAGAGTGGCCTAGAGTGAAGTGGCATAAATGAAAGTGGTGCAGAGTAGCTTGGTGTAGAGTGCTTTGGTTTTGAGTAAAGTGGTGTAGAGTGCATTGGCGTAGAGTACAGTGACACAGAGTAGAGTGGTGCAAAGTAGATTGCAGTGGCGTAGAGCGCAATGGTATAGAGTGGAGTAGAGTGGCGCAGAGTGGAGTAAAGTGGCGTAGAGTGAAGTGGCATAGAGTGGAGTGGTGCAGGGTAGAGTGCAGAGGCATAAGTGTAGTGGTGTAGAGTGGTGTAGAGCTGAGTGCTGCAGAGTAGAGTGGCAGAGTGCAGGGTCATAGAGTGCAGGGTCATAGAATGCAGGGTTGTACAGTGTTGCAGAGTAGAGTGGTGCAGGGCAGAGTGGTGCAGAGAGCAGACGTAGAGTACAGTGGTGCAGAGTAGAATATAGTGGCATAGAGTTCAGTGACGTAGAGTGCAGTGGTGTAGAGTGACATAGTGTGCACTGGCATATAGTGCAGTGACATAGAGTTGGATGTTGTAGAGTATAGTGGTGTAAAGTGCATTGATGTAAAGTAGTTGGCGTAGGTGCAGTGACATAGGGTGCACTGGTTTTGAGAAAAGTGGTGTAGAGTGCGTTGGCATAAAGTGGAGTGGTTTAGAATACAGTGGTATAGCGTAGACTGCAGTGGTGTAAGGTGGAGTAGAGTGGCGTAGAGTGCCATGGCATAGAGTGCAGTGGCATAGAGTAGATTGTTTCAGAGTAGAGTGGAGTGGTGAAGGGTAGAGCGCAGTGGCATAGAGTAGAGTGGTGTAGAGTAGAGTGACACAGCATTGATTGCAGTGGGGTAGAGTGGAGTGGCGCAGAGTGGAGTAGAGCGGCGTAGAGTGCCATGGCATAGAGTGCAGTTGCGTAGAGTAGATTGTTTCAGAGTAGAATGAAGTGGTGTAGAGTAGTGTGGTATAGAGTGCAGTGTTGAAGAGTGGAATGGTGTGGAGTGGTGCAGAGTAGAGTGGCCTAGACTGGAGTGGTGTAGAGTGCAGTGTCATAGAGTGCAGAGGTGCACAGTAGATTAGAGTGGCATGGAGGGCATTGGCATAGTGTGCAATAGAGTGGCGTAGTGTGGTGCAGAGTAGCATGCAGTGGTGCAGAGTAGAGTGGCATAGAGTGCAGTGCTGCAGAGTAAAGTGTTGTAGAGTGCAGTGGTGTAGATTAGAGTGGCATAGAGTGCATTGGTGTAGAGTGCAGTGGCATAGAGTGGTGCAGAGTAGTGACAGAGTGTAATGGTGTAGAGTGCAGTGTCGTAGAGTAGAGTATAGTGGCGTACAGTGAAGTGGTGCAGAGTAGATTTGTATAGAGTGCAGTGGCATAGATTGTATTGGTTTTGGGTAAACTGATGTAGAGAGCATTGGTGTAGAGTGCAGTGGCATAGAGTGCAGCAACATAAAATTGAGTGGAGTAGTGTGGAGTGGCATAAAGTGGCTTGGCGCAGAGTGGAATAGAGTGGCGTAGACTGTAGTGGCATAGAGTAGATTATTTCACTATAGAGTGAATTGGCGTAGAGTGCAGTGTTGCAGCGTAGATTAAAGCGGATTGGCATAGAGTAGAGTGGCATAGAGTGGAGCGGTGCAGGATAGATTGTTTCAGAGTAGAGTGAAGTAGTGTAGAGTAGAGCTGTTGCAGGATAGCGAGGCGTGGTATACAGTAGTGACGTAGGGTGGATTGGCGAAGAGTGCAGTGTTGCAGAGTGGGGTGGCATGGATTGGTGTAGAGTGCAGTGGCAAAGAGTGCAGTGGTGCATAGTAGAGTGGGATAAAGTGCATGGGTGTAGAATAGAGTGATGCAGAATAGAGTAGAGAGGTGCAGAGTGAAGTGCCGTAGAGTGCAGTGTCAGAGTGCCATGGTGCACAGTAGATTAGAGTAGCGTAGAGTACATTGGCATATAGTGCAGAACCGTGGTGCAGAGTAGACTTCAGAGGCATAGAATAAAGTGGCACAGAGTAGAGTAACGTTGAGTAGAGAGGCGTAGAGTGGCATAGAGTTCAGTGGCAGAGAGCGCAGTGCTGCAGAGTAGAGTGCCGTAGAGTGCAGTGGTGTAGAGTAGAGTGGCATAGAGTGCTTTGGTGTAGATTGCAGTGGTGTACAGGGGTGCAGAGTAAAGTGACGTACAGTGCAATGGTATAGCGTAGAGTGGCGCAAAGTGCAGTGGCATAGAGTAGAATATAGTGGCATACAGTGCAGTGGTGCAGAGTAGATTGCCATTAAGTGCAGTGGCGTAGACAGTACTGGTTTTGAGTAAAGTGGTGTAGAGTGCAGTGGCATGGTGTGGAGTGGCACAGAGTGCAATAGAGTGGCAAAGACTGCAGTGGCAGAGTAGATTGTTTCAGAGTGGAGTGAAGTGGCATAGAGTAGAGTGTTGCAGAGTGCAGTTGTGCAGAGTAGATTAGAGTGGCTTAGAGTGCAGTGGCGTATTGTTCATGACGTACAGTGCAGTGGCGTAAAGTTCAGTCACGTAGAGTTCAGTGGCTTTGAATTCAGTGGCTTAGAGTTCAGTGGTGTAGAGTGGCATAAAGAAGAGTGTCAGAGAGTGCAGAGTATACTGTTGTAGAGTGCAGTGGTGTATAGTAGAGTGGTGTGGAGTGCATTGGCGAAGAGTGCATGGACACAGAGTAGAGTGGCACAGAGTAGAGTGGTATAGAGAGCAGTGACATAGAGTATATAGAGTAAAATAGAGTTGTGTAGAGTGCAGAGTTATAGAGTAGAATAGAGTGGTGTGGAGTGCAGTGCAGTGGCATAGAGTATAGTGGCCTGGAGTGATTTGGTGCAGAGTAGATTGATGGAGAGTGCATTGGTTTTGAGTAAAGTGGTGTAGAGTGCTTTGGCATAGAGTGCAGTGGCATAGAGAGCAGTGTTGCAGAGTAGGGTGGCATAGAGTGGAGTGGCACGGAGTGGTGTAGAGTAGAGTAGTTTGGGATAGAGTGCATTGCCATAGAGTTGAGTGGAGTGGTGTAGAGTAGAGCGGGACTGAGTGGAGTGGTGCAGAAAAGAGTACAGTGAGGCAGTGTGGAGTGAAGTGGCTTAGTGTGGAGTGGTGCAGAGTAGAGTGCAGTGGCGTGGAGTGGTGCAGAGTAGAATGGAGTGGGGTAACATGGAGTATGCATGGTATGGTAGCGTATGCCATTATAGACAACACATCTTCAATTGAAATGACCATTACATTTGCACCCACATACAGTTTTATTGATAAAAGTATACAGCGCACAAATGATGTGTGGAAAAGTCATCACCCAATGTATTGATTTGATCGTCAGCACAGTTCATTTACAAACTTTTAAATTTTGTTGTGTGCTAGAAAAATAACATCCGTACAGCCTTCCTCAAGAATACCCCCAGTAGCCAGCATAAATGTCACATAAATCCTCTCACTTTGAAGTCAGAGAAAGAAAAATAAACACCAAGCTCCCTGAAAGACACAGCCTGACATTTGACCTCTGTTTCTGAATGCACAGCAAATGTGAGAAGATAAGAAAAAGATTTAAAGGCCTGTTTACAGAAATCGAGTTTTGGAAGAATACAGTAAACAAGGTTTGGGCAATGAGAGGGACAAACTCTAGCTGGACAGCCTAATGCAAATAAAGCCAGCAAATCGAAAGCCAGAAAATGTGAGTTACAAACCACGGGTGAAATGCATTCCTAGGTCAACTTTCTAAATGTCCCCAAGATGTCTTTAGCAAACCAGACAGCGCAGCTGTCTGGTAGGCTGCAACCTAAAAAGGCTTTGCCAATTTCGAATGCCTCTGAAAGGGTAACACATAACAGCCATAGCTACAATTCCCCGGCACCAAGTAGTAACAGTAGTAAGGCTCCCAAATGCCATATAATTTATCTCTCAAATTTCTGCTTTAAATATATTTTGGAAATTCAACCATTTTTTTTCAACCAGGAGATTTAAATTTGCTTATATGGAGACTCTGGGGACCTTTGAGGCTTTGTAATCCTTAATGCCCTTCAAATATGAATGAGCATGTGATTTGAAAAAAGTGCGCGAACGGAAAATGTATGTGTGCATGTCAGATGGAGCAAACAAAAGTGAGTGTGAGCGGAAAATGCCTGACTATCTAAAGCGATTACACGCGGACCTGTATTTTTCGCTGGGCAGGTGTGTAGTTGTAGTAAGACCTAGATGGTAAGAGTTGGGTGAGGTGCATGAACACATAGTCTGGTCATTTACTCTACTTAAATGATCGAAGAGAAGTGATGTGTTTGTCTAGAGCAAAAGAGATAACAAACGTTGCAATCTGAGTTTTTAAAAATGAATGGAAATTGAATTATTTTTCTGTTTTGTCATCATGTACCGAGAGTGGACAAGTGTTCATTTCTTTGCATGTAATTATCGGTAAAATGAAGGAAAATATTAAATTCTTCTGCACAGACACAATATATATATATATATATAAAACATGTAATGCCTTAAATCGAATTTTTACTAAATAATTGGTACCGTATTTGCCCATTTGTGAAGCATGCACCAGTTTGTATAAATATCTCTGTACATATGGAATATGGTGAGTGTTTTAAAAGAAAATGCTTCTTTATTGATCACATGCAAAACATATAACTTAATGTACAACAGGTGACCATTATTTGGTGAACTTGGCTCCAGGGTTTTCAAAAATGACCAGAGAAGACAATGTACCTCGATCACAGAGTCGCCAAGTCAAATATGCACATTTAGCGACAGGCAGCGATAGGAACTCTATAGTTAGAGTGTAAATTAATCCATGGTACAGCAGTTTTTAAATCATTTATAATTTTGTCTCCTTTTGACCAAGCTGGCTGAATGTTTACCAAACAAGTGTACAACAGTATACAGGTTGTATGCTACACATCAGCTGGCCACACCTCTTTTTATGTATCGGAGGTACGCCTGTTTTTATTGGATTCGATCTATATGTGTTATTAATCGGTCCATATTTGTTGATGGCATGCTGAGAAGCAGTCGAATCAGATTTACAGTATTATTTATTTGAAGCGTATAAAAATGTAGATGGTGTGAAGTATGCTGAAACATGAGCCTAGAAGAGTGCCTCGGGCAGTCAGGTCTGTTCAGAAGTCATATGAGGGAGTTAGACTCAGAGTGAGGGTGAGACATTTTAACTTTCTAAAGAAGAATGTAAACGCTCCGGAAAATTGTGTGTAGTTGCATAAATACAGGCCTTCTAGGGGAGACTTTAACCACGATGCTGGTAAAAGTCCCGCAAGTCGAAGATGCTGACACTGGACTCGAAAAATATAAAAGAAAGCCAGGATCTGTCGTCAAAAGAGGAGCTGCAGCTGCATGTGTGGAGAGGAGTCACTGCAGGAAGAGATGCCACATATAATCCCAAATAAAGAGGTTGCTGACACCACTGCGAAAATAGAGAAAAGCCTTCCTGATGCTACGGACGGCCAAGGGAGACATGGACAGGGTGATGATGATGAAGGTTGTTGCAACAAGGAGTTGGTGGAGCGGTATTCTTGTGATGAAATGGAACTTGTTTCTAGTAAAGGAACAGTAGCTGACATGAAGAAATCAGTAGATGCTTAAAAGAAGATGAAAAGTATGTGTGCTTTGATCTTATTTTGTGCACCTTGGGGGTTTACAGTGAGAGCTAATAAGCAGAGTGTGCAAATAATGGGGGCTACTAGGGTAAAAAAACACTTTTTTTCTTTTAATCAGCAAAAACAGGAAGAGACTCCCTAGGGGATGAAGCTGCTAACATGACTATAAAGGTTTTTCAAGTCTCTGCTGTTTAAGACAGAACAAAGTTTCCATAAGTCAAAAAAAGCAAGAAAGCAAATGGATGCAATTATATAGAGGTATTAAGGAATAATTGGGAAGATGAATGATCCTCATACTCTTCAGATGGTGATAGCCCTGATCATTCATTTATGCTTAAAGGCCGAGTGGTACAACGATAGTGAGGAGTGCGAAATTAACGTCCCCGATCAATCGCCCAGTCAGACCCTGCCTTATGACAGGTGCATATTATTGTGAGAGATTGTAACTAAATCTTTCTCAAATTAAACCCCTTTATGCCTATGGAAGAGGTAAGTCATGTACAGCATATAAGAAATGGGTGAAACAGTTTCAAGATGGTCTAGATTTGGCTTCACCCAGGCATTAAATGCCTAGACAATGGTTTTCACTTCTGTGGACCCCCACATAATCATTATTGAAATCCGGAGAACCCCACTGAATCATTATTGGAATCCGGGGTTCTTCAACTGAGTCATTAGTGGTACCCAGGGACCCCAGCCTAAGCAATTTCAATGATTTGAGCCACAAAATAATACACAAAAATACATACTACAAGCATTTGTCAAATACTCTAATTATGAATTTTTTTATTTGATTAACAAAGATAAAAAGTCAACATTTTAACTTCAATGGGCAGGTTAGAGCTTTTCTAAATCCAATTAAAGTCACCCATCTGTTTGAAGCACTTTATTAATCTGTAAATAATATTTAATTTTCTAAGATGTCGCAGACCTCCTCAGAAGGCTTTGCGGACCTCCATGGGTCGCCAGATCACAGGTTAAGAACCGCTGGCTTAGAAGATGCTTTTAAGATGCCAGACCCTGAACCAGTGTTTGGGCCGATGACTGTGAGCTGTAACGTCATGTGAAATAGGTGATGAGACTGAGAGGAACTAATGAGGACACTGCTAGACTTTTACAACTTTGAAAAGAGCAAACGTTTCTTGAGCCCCGAGGATGAATTGGAAGACTGTGTCAATGGATGTGTGTACATTTTTCACCCAAGAAACAACTTTGCATAAGAATCAATTTTTGAAGTTAGCCTTATATATATGGTGTAGTAATGAAGTCCACGCAGGTAGGATGTAGATTAAGTTGATTTATTGAAGTAAGTTACATGTAGATATGTTCTTGTGAAGCAGGTAGTTAGGTTCTGTAAAGCAAGCAAAAACGTCAAGATGTAAGTTCTCCATGTAAGGAGACTAGTCATGTGGACCAAAGGGACTAAAACCCAATTTCCTGCCCCCAACTTAAACAAGGGACAACAATGTTACGTAAGTGCTCTCCAAGTAGGGAGACAAGTCGTGTGGACTAAAGGGACTGAAACCCAATGTCCTGCCCCCACCTATAACAAGGGACAACCCGTGAAAAACATATATGCTCTCCGTGTGAGGAGGCACACAAGGACAAAACCCTGCCACAAAAAAAAAACATGCAGCACAAGGTGTCTTACGCACACAGGGGACACACCCCTGCAACAAACAAATAACGTGCGGCACAAAGTGTCTTATGCACACAGGGAACCCAACCCTGCATCAAAATAGATCGTGCGGCACAAGGTGTCTTACGCACGCAAGGAAAGTGTCTCCTTCCAACAGGTCAAAAAGGGACCATGACCCATAACTTAATGTAATGGGACAAGACCATGCAAACCAACCCTACGTAAGGGTTAAACGTAATGTAAATGGGGGAAAAAAAAAAAAACATACCCCGTGTAAAGGTTACAAAAACAAACATTGCGTAAATGCGAACCCATGAACCTACCTATGTGTAGGGGCCACGTGAAGCGCTGCACGGAAAAGAAACTCACACCCTTACCCATGCCCATCCCTCATGTAAGGGAAAAGAAAAGAGACCATAACTTACAAAAATGTGTGATCCACCTAAATAAAGTGAAGCATAACCAAAGACATGCAATAATAAAACAAATAGAAATGGCAATTAACACTGTGATGAACATTACACCGGTGAGCGACCCCTCACCCGAGCAGTGGGTACACTAAAACAGATACTCCAAAGAACTTGAGCTTTAACAAAATGTACAATAACTCTAAGCTGCCATAACAAGTTCTTTAAGGAGTGCACCAAAATTGAATACCTTCAATTCAATGATAACGCTTCAAATGTTCAAAAAGGCTGATGTCGCTGATTGCTAAAGTCCAGGATGACACACCGTCACACATGTATGCGCAGAAAGAAATCCCTCGTTCCCAGAAATGTTCGTTGAATAAATAAAATAAAAAACACAACGTGGTTGGCAAAGCATAAAGGATGCAGGGTAACATGCATTGTAACACCAACCTCAAAATGGCGGCACGCACAGTGACGCCGCGCCGGATGGCTCCAGGCGCGTTCGTGTTGGACAACGTCTTTAAGCAGCGCGATGCTTGTGGAACTGCTGCGACATCAAAAAAAACAAAGAAGCTCCATCACGCGAACATCGTAAAGCAGGTAAGAGCGCGCTCAGCTAGTGACTCGCGCCCCTGATTTTTAAACTTGAGAAGGGCGGTTGAACTGGCATTGATGTTAAGAGGACTCAAGAGACTCAAATAATAATAGACGAAAAATGTCTCACCTCTTATGTCTAGCTGAACGCGCCGACACTTAAGCAGATTTGTAGACATGGCAAAAACACTCCTTATAATTAAATCTTGGCAAGACAAGGCACTCCAAACTGGACGATGAGCCAAATTGTGAGATCGCAATTTGTAACGATTTCTGCTCCAGTGCAGAAATCACAACAGCTAGTAGACACAGCAAACCTTCTCAACACCAGAATACTACATATGGTTCTTCATTATTCCTAATATCCTATATATTAGAATATGTATGTCCTAATGTGACGTTTTAAGTTCAGTTGCTCACTTTGAATCATATTCAATTAACTAATGTTTTCATATTCATAATATACGCTTTCAAGTTTTACAAACCATGTCTCAGCATCTTAATTGTTTAAAAAACATGGCATTGCAATTTGGGGAGATGCAATTTCTAGTTTGAGAAGGCCATGATGCAAAAGCTTTTTAAATGAGTTTATTACCATGCCCTGGGGTAAGTGGCATAGACTCCTTGTACAAAGAGGACAAACGCTGTGACAATGGCATTTAATAAAAGGATGTACTTGGCTGGTTATCAGTAGAAAGATGCTTACACATTACATAAGACTGATAGAAAACACTTTAATAGATAGAAAACACTTTAATAGGCGTTGTGCGCTCTTCGTGCAAATCGATGCTCAATGGCAAGCTGACCTCCTCGACATGAAACAATATGCAGGGGATAATGATGATGTAAAATTTACATTAGTGGTTATAGGCATGTGCTCAAAGTAAGCCTATATAGTCAGCTTACAAGATAAATCAGCGAGCACTAGCCAAAAAGCATTAATTCAAGTGCATTTACAGTAAGGGATGATTGCCAAAAATGTGCAAACAGATAGGGGAAAAGAGTTTTAGAACAAACAGTTAAGAGGTTGGCTGAACAGATAAGGAGTAAAAACTTTTGTTATAAACAAAAAAGTGAAGCCGGCTAACATCGAATGGTTCAGTAGAGCTCTGGAGAATCGACTTTGGAAATATTTCTGATCAGTCAGAAGACATATCTTTACATTGAGCACTTACAGGATTTCACTGATATGTATAACCGCACCCACCGTAGAAACATTACGACAACAATGCAATAAGTGACGGCAAAACTCCTTCAAAATATGGAGAACCTGTTAAGGCCTCATGTTCAACAACACAGTTCCAAATATTGGCTTCGAAAAGGGAGACTATTTTAGGATATCTAAATGGAAAGGGTTCTTTTTAAAATAAAATAGCCAACGAACAGACTTCATCTGCTGCTGAGGTATATGTGATAGATCATATTCTGTGGCATGCAGGTGTTAAACTTTGCTGGGGAAGATGTCAAAGAGAGTGTATATTCTAAGGAGCTTCAAAAAACAAAACCGGATCAAGATTCTGTGTACCATATAGACAAAGTGTCAGAGCAGCGGTGTCGAAGACATTGTCTAGTTAGATGGAAAGGGTGGCCTTATAAAAAGTTGGACTTCTACAGACGAATTAAAGGATATAATAAGTCTACATGGATGACGTTTAGGTTTCTTTGAAACATTATGGAGGCGCGTCCTTTTTACATAATTCCCTAATAACTACATTTCAAATTGTAAGGTGAAGCTATCAAAGCCTATTCACCTACAAGAGAACTAGGAGGCTGCTCTAACTGAAATCCAGTAGCCGCACACATGGAACACCTTTGTAGCTAAGGATGTTACATATATGAGTGTTCATAAGAAGGAAGCTGTGTATGAGCCTACTTTTCCATCGGGCCACTGCTAGGTGCATGAGGGTAGAGTGTGGGTTGCAGACAGAAGCTACATGAAGACTCTGCTTGTTTTGAGCTCGAGGGCCGAAGTAGACCCCGGGCTGAGCCACAGCCAGGCACTCAGCTCGAACCTCCAGTGGCTCGTCCAACTCTATCACATAGCACTAATAAAGAGACAAAGGCATAGGAAGAATATGATTTTACGATCATCAAATAATCTGGTGAGGCAGGGGTAGCAACAGCACAGTGAAGGACTCCTTGTTTCAAGTTTCATTAACTTTCTCACTACACCATATTTTAGTGAATGGACCGTGAGACTGGAAGTTATCTCCCCATGGGAAAGTCAAATGAGACAGTCCTTTTTTTCGTACCAAATACTTACTACCAGTGTTTAGTTTGACTTAGACTTTTCCTTTCTCTATTTAAAAAAGGAGCAGAGAAATAGATTGAGAAAGTGGCTACACAAGAGCGGCAATTTATCGCAAGGGGTGGTGGAGATTAAAAAAAAAACATGCCTTCTAGCTTCATAGTTTCCATCTTTCTCATTACACAACAACTGGGGTTTGAGTGGTTCTGATGGTCAAACTTAGGGACTACTCTCACCAAAGAAATACTACTGCGATGTAGAACCTGCCCATACTTTAAATACAAAGTTCACAACCAGCATATTTTGGCAAAGTGCTGAAGCTATAACTAAATGGCAAGTCCCTTTCTGTCATGGCTAAAACGTTTCCACTGTCCCAACTCTAGTAGTATTTGTGCCTGACTACCACAGAGAATTGCACATCTTGGTGGGAGGGGGTCTTTGTAAAGAATTTTCCATAGCACTAGCTACCTTAACTGAGCCTGTTTCTATGCTGCACTCCTAAAATTTAAAGATAAGAAACTAAAGGCATAAGGGGATTGTGAGGCCTAAGATTCTATTTCATTCTAATTCAATAATCAAGTTACTTACTTTCTACACTTAACTCGCCCAAGGTATTGATATCAGTCAGAGAAGGCTTAATCCAGGGTGCGATAGATGGATAATGATTCAGATACTGCTTAACACATTGTTGTCAAATCTATGACTCTAGCGACTGGGCTTAAGTTAGAGGGCAGCAGAATGAAACCCTCAAAATAGCTCCACAACTTACTGTCCTTTCTATGTACATGCTTTGCTTCTGCTATGCCAACCTTACACCCCCCAGCCGCTAAGTCCCACCCTGCTGGCATCAATGCAGCCCTCATTCACACAGCAGACAATACTTTTTGGCCCCAGGGAAAATGTTTGCAAGTACTCATGATTTACAATCTGTCAGTATGCTAGAGAAATCTCCAGGGACCGTGACTGATCGAAACTCATCAGCTGGGCCACCAACGGAAGAAAGTGCCTCTTCAGCAGTAGTTGTGCAACGGTCAACAGAAGTGCGAGACTTATAGTTGTCTACTGTTGAAACTAAGGTAAACTTATTAATTGAGATCCTTCATAAGGTCCAGCCTCTTCTGAGCCACTACAGCCATTCAACTAGGTTCTTACAGACAAACTCATGGCCATCTAGTCCAAGCTATGCTCAGATCCTACGGTGTTGCCAGGTGACATAGACGGCCCCTAGCGATCCTGATTTTTTGACAAGGCATCATACGCCTGAAAAAAACTGGTGATACAGGTGCTGACATGTAAGATCACGCCTTTTGCCTTCCCGATCAATCCACCAAATACAGTTTGGCCGTAACATCATTGAACGCAATGTGCTTTGTGGGCAGGTACACCCAAACTTTATGAGACATGACCAGCAAGATATTGCCAGCTATCCCAGAAGACCTGAGCCTCACAGGCTAAAATGATACATGATGGCCAGGATGCTGCGAAGTATGTCATATGTGCTGGCTTGTACACCACAGACTGTGTTGGCAGAGCTCTTGACACCTGTGTAGTGCTTACAAGGCATGTCTGGATGTGATAAACCAGGTTTCCAAGCAATATACCCTTTACTGGTTTTAGATTGTTTGTAGAGAAGGCTGATACACTGCTCACTTAATTTTAGGACAATTAAGCCACAGCACAATGCTTGGAACTCCTCAGGCATTTTGCCTTCCGTCAAGCAGTTCGACCAACAGTACAATTCAAGGAGACTAGCTTACAGACAACACCAGCCCTCTCAACCTGTGCAGCAGCAGCAGGCCCGGTCTTTTTCATGGAAGAGGTTGTGGTAGCAGCTGAAGCTAATCGCACCAGCAGGGACAGCTCTTCTCTAACTCTTCCTCTCCTTCTGCAGCGGCTACGAAGCTGCTTTAATATTTCCTCGCAGGCCCATTCGCAGTCAGTAAAAGGAAGGATATGACATTTCTTCCCCAGCTGGAGATCCGTCACATCTGACAGACAAGTCTTAAATATCCTTCAAAGGGGCTACACCCTACCTTTCATTTCCTCCGGCCCTGTTTTCCCCCACATCAGAGTGACTGTCAGCTGACCATTCCATAGTCTTGCTGCAGTAAGTCCACCTTCTGCAGGCCAAGGGTGCCATCGAGGGGGTACTGGCTGTGGAGAGAGGAGAGAGGTGGTATTTGAGCTACGTCCTCATGCCAAAGAAGAACAGATGCCTCAGGTATGTACTGGACTGCAGCCCACTGAAATCCTTTCTGTGGAAAGAGAAATTCAAATGTTCACCTTGTCTCAGATCCAAAAGATTAGATGGTGTCCCTGGGCCTCCTGGATGCCCATATCTGCATTCCCCAGGTGTTATCTGCAGTTGAAGGTGGGGTCGGAACACTGAAAAGTTTCCATGCTCCCCTTTGGCTACACCTCAGCCCTTTGGGTACTCAGGAAAGTGATGGGGGTAGTCATAGTTCACCTTTTGAGGTTGGGAATGCATGTGTTCTGAGTACCTCCACAACTGACTACCTAAAATAGGCTTGCCCCAGTCAGTTGTAGACTGATGGCTGAACTTACATCTTTGGAGTTTTTACATCAATGAGCTGAAGTTCCCCTGAGCCCCACACACAAGGTTTCCTTCATTGGGCTGTCCTAGACAAGGCATTTCCACCGCCGCAGCAAGACATTCAATATCTGATCAAAATATGATACCGATAGTTCAGGGCTAATTCTGGGTCTTGGACAGCTCTTTAGGTTCTTGGACTCATAGCCTGGTGCATCCTCGTTGTCCCTAACACCAGAATGCATATTTTAGTCCTGCAGTGGGACCTCAGGTTTCAGTGGGCCCAGTGTGAGAAATGCTTCTCTGACTTTACCCATATCTGAGAGGAGGCAGCTCAGGATCTTTTGTTGTGGCAGTTAAGCACCAACCTGACCTTTGGCAGGCGACTCTACCTTCCCCAATCAGACTTTGCAGTTGTGACAGATGCATCATTAGTGGGTTTAGACTCACCTGGGGGAAGTGAACATCAGATGTCTCTAGAGAAGAGAGCCAGCTCCACATCAACCTTTTGAAGCTTCAGGCGATCTGTCTGGCCCTCCACGCCTTCCTGTCATCTGTCATGGGGAAGCTTGTGCAGGTCCTCGTGGTCAGCACGACCACCATGTTGTACTGCAATAAGCACGGCATAGTGAGGACTTGGGTCCTGGATCCTTTGCCAGGAGGCATGACCAGCAAAACATCTTTCTTGTAGCCAACCATCTAGCTGGATCTCTTAATGTCAGATCAGACAAGCTGAGCAGACACCGTCTGGCAGATCACGAGGGACATTTTGACCTTATGTGGCATCTTTGATCAGGATCATTTGTATAAGCCCT
This sequence comes from Calotriton arnoldi, assembly GCA_963921515.1. NCBI lineage: Eukaryota > Metazoa > Chordata > Amphibia > Caudata > Salamandridae > Calotriton > Calotriton arnoldi. Next base: position 2,465,770 of record CAWUFW010001516.1, read on the forward strand.
GGTTACATTTGTTTGCCACAGGCAAGAACGTGCAGTGTCGAAACCAGAAAAGTGGGGGGGGCGTGGCCAAACCGCCTACAAGATGGGCGCAAGTCGCTGAGGCTCCGCTCGGTGTCGGGGACATTTTCTTTCTTCTGGCGGCAGCGTCCGCCGAAAATGTTCGCAACTTGAGGTAAATGGTGCGCAGATGCGGGGAGACGAAGTAACTTCATTCTCCCGGCGTATTTGAGGGCTGCTCGCCTCGTTCTTTCCCCCGTGTTTCGCACCTCAGAGCTGGCGGTCACAGCCGCCATTTTGTTCAGCGGGGTGCGTTGGAGCCGGTTTTGCTGCCTGACATTGCTGAAATTCATGTGGCAGATACAAACGTCAGTGGCAATTGAAAGCCCTAAAACAACATTTTACTGTTCCTCTGCTGCCTGCATTGTGATAATTGGATGTTAGCTGACATTCCAAGTACTGGATTTATCTATGGCATGAGTAATTGATTCCTGTGTGGAATTCATTCAGCAAGCTTTGGACATTGTGTTTTTCGCCTTTTCTTTATGTATTTTCAGCAATATACTGAAGGAATTTAAGCAGTCATGCCTGGCACAAAGCCCTTGTCAACTATAAATACTGCTGCATTTTTACTAATGGTTATTTCGATGTTTCCTCTCATGTCGACTGGTCTCTACACAATTTATCTATTTGGATAACAGAAAAGTCTGACATATTTAGATATTTCTGACGCAATTCAGGTAATAATCTATTTGGTTTAGTCTTTAGCTTTTTGGGCCTCATTCGACACTTTTTGAATTGAGCACATATTTTGTATATCGTTTTTTTGGGAGGTGCCAACTTATGGAGCCCCCTCCCGCTTCTACTTTGAAGGCTGCTACCACATCTACAGCTGTGCCTGCTGCACGCAAAGATACAAACACTCCCACTAAAAGACAGAAAAAAGATCCTGGTTCCCCTACAAAGTCTCCTCTACCTCTGACTTTGCAAGATCTTATGGAAGAAATCAAGCATTTAAAACCTTTTGTCATGGAGACTAACACTACACTTCAACGTATTGAGGAAAAGTGGTCTACGTTGGAGTCCAAAGTATCCGATGTTGAACAACGGATCAGTGATGTACAGGATCCCGCCACCAAAATTGATTGTATGTCTCAAGAAATAACGCTTTTGAAGCAGCAGACTGAGGATTTGGAGAAACGTAACAGACGTAATAATCTTCAGATTTATGGTATTCCGAAGGGAGCAGAGGGACTGGACATGCTTGCCTTTCTTGGGGTCCAAATCCCCAAACTGGTGGGTCTCAATGAAGGAATACTTCTCAATCTACAGCGTGCTCACCGTATTGGCCCTAAACCTTCTGATATGTCAATTTCTGGTCGTCCTAGAGGAATAATTGTTCTTTTTCTAGAATTTACTGAACTTCTGATGGTGTTATCGGCAGCTAAGCAAAGAAAACAAATATTATGGTCTGGCCAGAAGATTTTTATTTCTCAAGATGTGTCACGAGCAACTGCTGCTCGTCAAAAGGAGTTTCTGTCCTTTCGACCACTTTTACGATCCATGAATGGAAGATATGGCCTGGTGCACCCATGCTTCTTTAAAGTTACTTATAAGGACCGAACTTTTCTTTTGACTGCCCAGACGACCTAAGAACATTTATTTCTCAGCACAAGGGTGAAGCAATGGAGCTTGGGAAAGTTTGAATTCTTGTTTTTATGGTGCTTCTCCCACTCTGGGTTTAGATCTTCTTCCTCTGTTTCTGAAGTTTCATTCAATATATATTTTATTTCTACTATTTAGTCCGTTGTTCCAATGGTAATACATCCAATGTCAATGTTGTGTTTTATGGTTGTTCTCTTCAGTTAATTGAGATAGAGTTTTAATATTAATATATGTTATTCCTTTTTACAGTTATTTGTTGTCTGCCCTGGACTTCCTCCCTTGATTTGATGTGTTGCCCTCCGTATACCTCCCTTCCCACACCTATTGTGCCCCATTTTCCTCATTTCTGTTAAGTTGTTTTTATTGATCATTTTTGTATGATGTATCTCTATTGTTGTTTATTTATCTTGATGTCTTGTTGATCTTAGTTATTCATTTGATTGAAGGATGCTTACTTCTCTACATGTTCTCCGTTTCTTTTTCTCATAATGTTTGTCTCCGATGCTGATTTTCCTCTATTTTAAATGAATGTTTGCTTGTTGTCCATCTTCAATTTTGCGCTTCTCCACCTCCTCACTTTATTCTTTCACAATACATGTGTCTCCTTTCTCCTCATGACTAAAGCTTTTTGGCTTTCTGTCATCTTCACTATTTGTATCAGAGTACCTGTTTTATTTCTTATTTACCTTTCCTTCCTCTCTCTTTCCTTTCTCCTTTGTATTTGTCTTGTTATCTTTCTTTTTGTTTCTCTACACATCACAGTCTTTCATCGATTTTCATATTTAGATCATTTTATATCCTATATATTCTTAGAGTGTTTGATGCTAGTTTCAGTTATTCTTTGGATATATTGGTTTAGTACATCTGTTAAGATAGTACAATGGTGAATTCCCTTAAGGTTATTTCCTGGAATGTTAAGGGCTTACGTAACCCTATTAAAAAGCAAAGAGTCTTGACCCATTTAGCTCGCCTCAAATATAATATTGCTCTATTACAAGACACGCACTTGCTAGATAAAGACTTAAATTCATTGCGCAAAAAATTGGGTCGGTCAAGTCTTCTGTTCTCCAGCCCTTAACCACAAAAATGGGGTTATTATTCTGGTTCATAAATCCCTTCACTTGGTGGTTGAGAAAGTTGAAAGTGATGAGAAGGGTCGATGGGTTTTATTGCATGCTACTCTACACCGTATGCCTGTTTCCTTACTAAATATTTATGGACCCACAGGTATTGATGTACACTTTTGGAATCAATTGTCAAATGCTTTCCGCTCCTGTTCCAATGCAAACTTGATAGTAGGTGGAGATCTTAATCAGATTGTAGACCCTTTCTTGGATAGGAAATCTCAGGTTAAATATGTTCCTAATAAAATGCACAAAACATTTACACGTTTTATACATTCTAGGTGACTAGTTGATGCTTGGAGACTATACTCTCCGGACACATTGGAATATACCTTTTTCTCACCAACACACAAATCCCAGTCCAGGATTGAGTACATATTCCTTTCACCAACCCTTGTTGCTTCGCTTACACATGCTGAAATTGGGTCAATTTTAATTTCAGACCATGCACCGGTTATAATAGACTTAGATTTATTGCCTGAAGTCTCTAAACCTAACAGATGGCGTTTTAATAATAACCTATTAAAAGATAAAGAGTTCTTACAGAATTTTGAATGTTTTATAAAAGAGTTTTTTCTGCATAATATTATGCCGGATATCCCTTTCTGTATTGTTTGGGATGCTTTCAAGGCTTCTGACCAGGGTCATTTAATGAACTTCGTTTCAGTTAAAAAGAAGAAAGCTAGTAAGGAATCCTCAGCTTTACTTCAGTCTATTAAACAGTTAGAACATGAATTTTTTACTACTAAGAATGATATTGCGTTACAACGTTTAATGAGTGCTAAATTTGAGTTTAATAGAAGGTCAACTGAGGAGGCTGCTGGTACATTGTTAAAAATAAATTCCAAGTTTTTGGGGGACGTGATAAGGCTGGCAAATTACTCGCCAATTATTTGAAAGTTAAATCTCAAAAGTCTAAAATAGTTAAGATTTTGGATGAAACTGGAAACCCTTTTTTTAAGAATAAAGACATTTTGAAATGCTTTACTGACTTTTACACAAATCTTTATACACCAGACCACTTTCCCACTGATGAGGCACTTGATTCCTATTTCCATTCTCGTCTGCCAAGACAACAACAGATACAGGATCTTTCTTTTCTAGAGGAGCCAATCTTGATCTCTGAATTAAAATCTGCTCTTAATGCTTTACCTAAAGATAAAGCTCCGGGTCCGGATGGTTTTACTGCTGAATTCTACTCCTGTTTTTCGTATCTTTTACTTCCCCACCTACTTACTTTATATCAGTCTTTTCTCTCGCAAGATAAAGCTAAAGGAACTTTCCTAGAGGCTATGATTTGTTTGATCCCTAAAAAGGATAAAGATCCCTCCTTATGTGCTAATTATAGACCCATTTCCCTTATAAGTTTAGATTGCAAGCTCTTTGTGACAAGATTTTATCAATTAGAATTCCTCCTCTAATTCCTGATATGGTTGGACTTGAACAGACTGGATTTGTCAAGGGTAGACACATGACTGACAACTCTAGACTGTTTCTTGATATTTTACACATGGCCTCTTCTACCAATATTTGTATGGCTGCCGTTTCTTTGGATGCCGAAAAGGCTTTTGATCGTGTCAACTGGAAGTTCATGATGCAGGCTTTACAATGGCATGGTTTTAGTCCAACTTTTCTTAAATATGTAGGTGTATTGTATTCCTCACCGATGATGTCTGTCTTTCTAAATGGGTCCCAATCTTCATATTTTCCCCTTTTGCGTGGTACCAGACAGGGATGTCCTTTCTCTCCATTACTTTTTATTTTATCCCTAGAACCCTTTTTACATACATTACGTATGCACCATTGTTTCGTGTTTCAACATAAAGACACTGAGATTAAGTTCTCAGCCTATGCTGATGATGTGATCCTTTATGTCTCCGAACCGGAAACATCAATTCCGGCCTTTACCAATCTTTTATCATTGTATTCTAGATTATCTGAATACAAACTGAATGTTTCAAAATCTGAAGTACTCCCCCTCAACAAATATTGTCTGAAAAGTATGTTCAATGGCACCGGGTTTAAATGGTCTTCGCACGACATAAAGTGCTTGGGAGTTAAATATTCTACCTCCCTAGCAAAGACAATTCAGATCAACTTAGAAGATGTTCATCATAAGATTCTTCAAATGACAGAGAAATGGTCCCCATTATATTTGTCTTGGTGGGGAAGGTTGGCCACTATCAAGATGATGTTTCTACCTGTCATTAATTTTTACCTGTCCATGTTACCTATTAAACTACCTGTAGCATTTTTTAAGTTGTTGAATAAATCAATTGCTGCGTTTTTATTGAATGGCAAAAAGGGGCGCATCTCTTTAATATTTCTTTGTAAACCCAAGGAGTTGGGAGGTGTAAATGTCCCAAATTTTCAGCAATTTCATAAGGCTTTTGTTTTAAAACAGGTCCTACCTTATATGGAAGGCACCGACTCTTTAACTAATAGTATTTGCCGTGGATTGGAGGACTCACTTGTGTCACCATTACCTTTTTATTCGTTACCATTTTTATCGAAACCTCCTCAAACCTTTTCCGCTCCATCTATTAAGTACTCTAATTAGGTGTCTTCCCTTATCCTCACAAGACCCTTATCCCCGATACAACACTTTCTAGAATCCTCTATATGGCATAACAAAGCTATCAAAATTTCGAATTGAACTATCTTTTGGATAAATTGGATTCTAAAAGGTATAATTCAAACTAAACAGTTGATCTGTGACAGGATCCCTCTTACTTTTTCTGAAGTTCAAAACAAATTTGATATTCCTTCTACTTATGCCGGTAAATATGAGTCTCTCACAGATGCCCTTGGGCAAGCCATCTCCACTCTCACTCAGTCCCAATCTCCCATGGACTCCTCGTCTCCTGTTCCACTTGTACTATCGTCGTTTCTCAAAGCTTCCCATATATATAAATATGTGCATTACATTACTTCTTACCATCCTAAGTCCAAAATTGAGATATTGTGGGAGCCTGACCTTCAACACTCCATATGTCTAAAGGACTGGGGTCTCATTTGGAATAAAATACATCACACATCCCCGAATGCTAGCACCACACAAACCCTTTATTATTTTTATAACAGGTTATATATCACTCCACTCTCTTTACACAAATATAATTTTACACTTTCAAACATGTGCTGGTCTTGTAAACATTTTCCTGGTACATATTTACATATGTTTTTTCTTTGTCCTCCAACCACTGTTTTCTGGATACAGGTTTGCAAGATTATATCTACTATTTGTTCTATTGATTTTCCTTTTGACGTTAAATATATTTTTCTAGGAAGTGCTTCACGCTTTTGGCCAACACCGTTAGGCAGATTTTTAGATCTGTCACTTGCTATTGCCTTTCAAGTCATCACAATCCAATTGGAAAAATGCCAAAGATATCAATGTTCCAGCTGGTGGATTCTTCTTTGTTCTCATCAAAGACTTGACACAGCAGCAGCTACATCTACACTACAAATGATGAATAAGGACCTCTTTTGGTCTCCGCTTACTGATTACTTAAATAAAAAGCGTAAAACCCCCAGTGATTCCACAAGGGTTTTCCAGCGACCATGATAACTTCTGTCCCTATTATTTAAAATAACTTATATAACTATTTATCACTGTTATTATGAGAAATAAGTTGTTAATAACATGTTTTTATTATATGTATTAATCATCATAGGATATAGGATTTGTTATGTGATACATGTGCTGATATGCAATACGCAAATATTTATTCTTTCTCTTTTTCTTTTTCTCTTCTTTTCTGTTCTCTTCTTCCTTCTTCTTTTCTTAATTACACAAAATACCCAAAAATTTGATGTTCTAAGTACATACTGATTACATGTACTCAGTTTATGATGTATTCCTTCCTTGTATTAAGTCTTAGTAATTTTTTGCCTTTATGGTTAAAATTATATTTCATAGTTTGATTTCTTATTCTGTGTAATATATAATTCTGTACATTCATATTTTATTCAATAAAGCTTTATTAACTAAAAAAAAAAAATGAAAAGTCACAGGGGTACACATTCTGACTGCAATGTTTATTTTATTGTTTATTTTTATTTATTTAAGAGTTTTATATAGCGCTAGCCAGACCCGAAGGTATCAGAGCGCTTTACAACATATATCGTGATGCAATCAATTATACAGTATTACAATAAACAGCATTGTCTTGTGTCGATTCTTGTTGCAATGGGTCACAGTTCTCCTGTACATATTCATGACACTGCCTTTCCTACCTCGATTTCTGGGAAAGTCATGCCAGAACGGGCCCCAAGTTATCTTAATTTTCCCGGTCTGGGCCAGAACAGTATTGTACCCAGAGCTCATGAGCAGTTGCGCTCCCATCCTTCGCAATCTACACCTCCATTCTTGGAGATTGAGCGGTGGCAGTTAGATGCGTTCAATCTCCAGGCCACAGTAGTTGATGTAATCCTGTAGTCCAATGGAGCTCGACTCCATTGGACAAAGTCCATCTGCCTTGGGAGAAACTCTTTGCCTAGTGTGGCGCTCATCATATTTACCCTGTGCAGTTGAAACTTTCAGATGCGTTATTGTTTCTTTTATTGTTGGCCCAGCAAGGCATTACCACAGTACCAGCGGCCATGAGTCACTAGAGTCCCCTGGTCTACCCTGTAAGACCTACCGAGGACTTCTTTTTAAAAAGTTTTAAAAAATTATTTTATAGACAAGGAGAGGGTGCAGTGCACCATTTACATTTCTGACGTATTTGATCTTGGGTACTGTAATTGTTTAAGATGAAATTTCCAGAACATGTATGTAATATTAACAGACCTGATGATCAGCCATCTGTAGTATTGCATCTCAGTCTGCATTATATAAATAAATATTATCTCTGCAGAGCACAGCAGGCATAACAAATAATGTATGCTCTTCTTTATCAGCATGAAGCACCCATATGGAAAAGGGTGCCCTCCAGGAGTCTTTCTTCTACAGGCCCAACTAGCAATATCTCACACTCAAGGACACCTGCAACATTCCCTCTGGCATTATATGTAGCAGACTGAGCATGGCACAGAAGGATTCATACAGAAGAACCAGATCAACAAACCCCCTTTCTGTGCAGACAAACAAGCAACCAGATAGTGTCACAGACATTCCTTACAAACAGAAAAAATGTGCAGGCATACAGAGCAGAATAAAACAAGAATAATTAAGTAAATACGACCTCCTCTGGGATCTGAAGATATTCTACAAGATATAGAATACAGCTGTATCTATCTACAGTACAGTAACCTATTCTCAGAGCACCACACTAAATGACCGGACAGTCAGTGTATTATTGCTATCCACTGCTCTTTCAAAAGACAGGGGCAGGTGCTTAAGTTAATGGGAACAACCTACATCCTTTCCAGAAGTGTCATTACAACAATGCTAAACCCCTGCAATATAGCAAAGGAACATTTCTAACCCATCAATGAACATCACAAGAAGGATAACATTGCATCCATTGCTCAACAAACACCCACACAATAATTTGTCTGCAAAATCTAAAATGATATTTTTTAAAGTACAAAAGAGCTTTTACTCTGAATGTGCACCATTGATTGGAGACTCAGGGGCAGATTTACAAGGACTGGCGCATCTCTGCATATTAGCAGAGATGCACCAGTAAAGATGCGACACGCAAAAATACCCTTGCGCCACCACGGATGCGTCGCATTTACAATGCGGCGCACCGTGGCGCAAGGATAGACAGATGCGTGTCGCATCTTCTGTCGTAAGGGCAGCGCATTGCTGGAGTCGTGTCGCAAGCGCGATGCAACTCCAGCAATGCTCAGGGGCAGCCTATACTTATTGTGCTGCGTCACTCCTTACGCCTGCTTCAAGCAGGCGTAAGGTTTTGACGCAGCGGCGTCGTAAAAGTGACTCCGTGAAATCTTGTAGATTTCACTGCGTCACTTTTACGAGGCTTTCTTGCAACGGAACGCCCACCCTGCATACATTATACCTGACGCAGGTATAATGTAGCGCAGGGCTTTACAACGTGACGCATCTCCCTAGATGCGTCACATTGTAAATATGTTGCAACGTGGCGCATTGTTTACGACGCCGCTGCGTCACAGAAGTGACGCACCGGCGGCGCAAATGTGTCGCAAGGGGCTTGTAAATCTGCCCCACAGTATTTTATATATTGTCCAGTTCCTGTTAGATAAAGGATAGCGCTTTCTAACCATTGTTCTGAACACCAAATACACTGCTCTTTTCAAAACCCCAGAGACTAGCTCCAGATGCAAATTCTAGCCAGGCAGATGTACCCTGTTACTCTAACGTTTTTAGAAGCCTTTGAAGATGCCACTCAGAGGCCCTATGAGTGTCTATTTGTAGATTTAAACTCTGACACCAGTGAAGAGTACAGAGTAAGGACATGCCTGTCCCCGCCTGATTTACCTGTAACTTATGCTCTTAAAAAGATTCTCTTGGATTATGAAGAGTGAGGAAAACAAAGGCTTCACCCGAATTTAGAGCTACATCAACTGAAGATCATGTCCAGAAGAGAGCTGCAAAATCATACTCTTCATACTGTTGGTCTTGTTGTCCACCATCTAAGAAAAGCTCCTCTGTGTGCCACTTCTGATGATTTCTTAGCAGCATTTTCAGAGATAGCACTAACCACTTTGAAGGGCAATGTCCCATTGAGTCTTCTGCAAATCTGAGTACTTAAAAAGAAAGGTAAAATAAGAAAAGTCCTCTCAGGCTTTACAGGATCCCTGCGGACATTCCCCACCACGCTCCTCACAAGTCTTCTGGGGAGTCAGTGATGGCTTGTCCAAAAGGGGAGTAGATCAAAAAACTTTTTTAGTGATTTGATTAAGTGAAAGCAGGTGCCAGCTACAGATAGTGCCTGTTGATGGAAAGACAAAGCTGAATCGAATCTGACCCCCAGGGTTTTGGCGGTAATTACAGTGTTAGAGGGAGAGGGGGTATCAGCTGGCCACCATTGACTGGGGCAGAAGTTGTGACCCTTCCCTAGTGGCATAATTTCTGTTTTTTTCAGAGTTGCATCTCAGGTGGTTTGTCTTCATCCAGTCGAAGACAGCTGTGAGGCAGTGGCAGAGGTTTTCCTCAGCCAGTGTCGTATTTTTGTCTAGGACCAATACCAGCTGAGTATCGTCAGCATATGATATAGTCTCGATTTTGAAGGACGAAATTAACCTGATTAGCGGGGCCATATATGCATTGAAAAGAACTGGGCTAAGGATGGAACCTTGTGGGACCCCAGAGAGCAGAGGTTTTTCTGCTGACTGATATTGTCCAAGTGTAATGACTTGCCTTCGGTTTTGGAGGAAAGCAGGACCTTAACCAGGCCAGTGCAAGGTGGGAAATACCATAGGCTTCGAGATGGTCTAGGAGGATGTCATGTGAGACCGTGTCGAAAGCCGCTGATCCAAAAGGACCAACACAGTGTGTTTTCCCTGGTCCAGGGCAGCTTTTAGGGATTTGGCCGTGAACAGAAGGGCAGATTCAGTCGAGTGCTTAGATCTGAATCCTGATTGGTTTGGGTGTAGAATGTTAGCTCCTTCCAGGTAAGTCGTAAGTTGTGACCATTTTTTCTGCGATCTTACTTAGGCAAGGGAGAAGGGAAATAGGGCGAAGATTAGAGAGGGTGGTAGGATCAGCAAGCTGTTTCTTTTGCAAGGGTCTAACTGCTGCAAGTTTCCACTCATTAGGTACCTCCCCTGTGAACAGTGAAGTATTTATTATATTGTGGATGACTGGGTTAACCATATCTATCAGGGCATGTAAGATCAAAGGGGGACAGGGATCAAAAGGAGACCCAGATTTGACAGCCAAGATAGCTTGACGTGTTTGATCTAGGTTGAGATTTTGAAATACTTGGAGGGAGGGTTGGTTGCTATCCGGCGCCATCTTAGGGTGAGTAGGGGACAAAGGGGGAGAGGGAAAGTCTTTTTTCAGCAGCTGGACTTTTTCCTCAAAGAAATCCGCGATGCGGTCACAGAGAGCTTGTGAAGGGGGGATTTCTTTATTGAGTGACGTGGGGTTTAAAAAGGAGTTCACAATATTAAAAATAGTTTTTTGGTTAGAGTTAGCCTGTTCAAGCATATCGGTAAAGTATGATTTCTTGGCAATTTTTATGTTTAGATGGTAATTTTTAAGCGCAGCCTTAAAACTGGTCCGCTCTGTCTGAGTATAGTTGAGTCGCCATCTACGTTCTAATTTTCTGCAGTGGCTCTGCATTTCCTTTAACTCTTTGGTATACCAAGGGACTGACGGCTTCTTTAGCAAGTGGCGTTTCTCGGGACCAGCTGCCACAAAGTGCTCCTTCAACTTAGTTAGCCATGATGTAAAACGTTTGTTATCTTCTGTTGGGTCTCCTATTAGTGTAGGCTTACCTACTGAGGCTGCTAGATTGAGATCAGGATGGGTGGCCATATCCTTCCATCTAGGCTTTGAGATCAGGCTGGAGTATGCGTGCTCTTTGTGTTTTGTCGCAAGCTGACGTCTGATTTCCAAGTGTATAAGCTTGTGATCACACCAGGTGAGACATACTGGCTCTTTAACCATAAGTGTTGAGAGGTTTGAGAAGATGTCATCTAGAGTGTGACCTGCATCGTGGGTGGGGGTCAATACGTGCTGCTTGAGGCCAAGCGTAGCCATAGTTTCTCGGAATTGAATTGTCCTAGGGTCACTTCGGACGTCTAAGTGAATGTTGAAGTCTCCTAGAAGGGTGAAATTGGCAAATCTAAGGGCGAGTGCAGTCACGATGTCCCCTATGCTTTCTAAAAAGTCATTACTGGGGCCTGGTGGGCGATAGACCAGGGCTCCTGAGAAGGCATAAGACTCCTCCAATTGAAGCGAAAAACCAATGCTCTCTGCCCCTTTAAGGTCGGATATTTCAAATGCAGAGCATCTCAGAGAACTGAGTAGATAATAGCCAGACGTGTTCCAGTTTTGGTTATTCAGTAGTGCCTTGGGACTTTTCAACTCATTGAGTTTGGTAGCACTGTAGGTTGCCTACAACTCATCTATGCAAACGCTACTTTAATACATGTTTAGGATACGTGATAGGTTGTTTTACTTCAGCAGTTGGCACTGTGTAAACAGATGAATTGCCCCTCAGATCTTTGGCTGCACGAACATGCTGGAAGCACCAGATTTGTGTGTAAATATTAGGTCCACCATCTGCATAATTGGAGCATTGGATCACCCGTAGCAAGATTGTTTTTAGTGTAGTCAAACGCTGGTTTTGAGGCTGGTCCATTTTCCAAACGGTTAAAGACAACCTTGATCAACACTTCCTTGCCTAAAGTCTGCAGAGAGAGTCATTTTAAGGAATATGTTAAGGGATGCTAACTTGTATCTTGGGGGGGGAACTGTGGGAATGTGGCAATAGAGCACTCAAAGGAGACTACTGTGTTGGGCAGTCCTGTGTAGGTACGTTCGGCAGTGAAGGCTAAGACTACCCTGTACAGGCTCTGTTGCATCAATTTTTTCCAAACATTTTATTGTTTTTGAAAGAGATCAGACCTAAAAATAGCTATCAAATTACATAAACATTAATACTTACTAGCACAGCATGGCGAGAACAATGGTAAATAGTTCTGCTCCCCATAGAGAGAAGTATATATATATATATATATACATTGCTTGCGCTTTAACTATATCATGAACAAGTAAGTAACCCGATAATCAAGGGAAACAAAACAGTGAGATGTCTCCCACATGAATGTAACAAGTTAACATAATGAGCAGGTAAACAAGAGAGTTTCGGTAAGCCTCTTTCCACTTGAAAAGTAAAGGGGTCAAATCTAGAAGGGGAAGGGAAACAAGGGAGGGGGAGAGGTCCTTTTGGTCAGCAACAGAACAAGAGGAGAATATTCATGACAACTCGCGAGGAACTAAACATTTGGGTATTCAAGGCACACACTGTTTATTGGCCATGAAATTATCAAGTGTACCCCAGATTGACTGTGAAGTTCCAGGGTTACCTGGTGAGTTGGACGGATTTTTTTTGGGTGCTTCTGAGGTACGTGGCCCGAGCCCACCAAGTGTGGAACAATACATTGCTATATGATTTCCATTCCAATAAAAACATGTGATTGCAACAGTCAGTAGGAGACGGCGATGCGGCGAGTTCAAGGTAAGTGGTTCTATTTATTTATTTACTTTAAACTTTCCCGTCGTATGTCGAACTCCACTACCCTCCCACCCCGCCCCGCCTCACCGCCCCACAGCGTTACCTGTGCGAGCCGCCACTGAGCAAAACAACTTGCTGTGCTGCGTAAAAGAGGGGGGCAGGAATGCGCGATATTTAACATTATATGGCGCATTCCTGTCCTCTGCTTGCGCTGGTGAAAATGTGCTGCCTTGTACTAATGCAGGCACCCTACTGCCATGGTGCAAGGATGCAAGCTTTGTAGGTAGGATTGTTTTTTGTGCAGGAAGGAGCACCTCAGAGGCATTTTCCTCTTTCTAAGTGTGCTGCAGGCTGAGCCCCTCCTGGGAAGGCATAGCATTTTGACGCATTCCCAGGTTTAACTGTCTTGGTAAATCTGAGAATGTGCCAAAAAAGACGGGTGGATGCGTGGGAACATCCACGCTCCACCCATGGAATGCCTTCCCATGGCAGAGTATTGCAAGGCAGTGACTTGTGCTGTCTTGCGTTACTGCAGATTTACCAAGCATCGCAGGGCCACGCAAGGTGGCATTGCGTTGCGTGATAAATCTGACTTAAGGATTGCGTTGCCCTTACGCCCCCTTGCTTGACACAAGGTCAATGCAATCTCTTTAATTTTGCTCACTGTTTTTTGTTCATTGTATGAGATCAACTCTGATAGGTCGCTGGAAAACCAGATTCCTAAGCATTTGATGAATTTAAATTGCCATTGAAGGCCAGACGACCCAATACAAGATGGAAGGCAATGGATGTTAAGAAACAGCACCTCAGTTTTAACTCTATTCAAGGAGTATCCTAAAAGCCAGAAAATGCGGGTATGATTGATATGATAGATGTTATGGCAGTATCCGGCTCTTCAGAGAAAATGAAAATATTGTCAGCATATGCAGCAGTTTTGAATACGGATGAACCAAAACGTACAAACGCCAAATGAAACAGAAGTGGGAAAGGTGCTCTAGCAAGTCAATTGACCAAATGTGAAAGGGGTGGAGAGAGCCCCGTTAATCCTAATTCTTGCAGTGGTTTCAGCATATACCGCCATAACCATTTTTGAGAATTCTTTCCCCAGATTATAGTTTCATAGTGTTGCTTCTAACTAGGGCCCAAAAAATGTATTGAACACCTTTTAGGCATCAAGTGCAACGATGATTGTGGCCGGCGATTGAGGAAGAGATGCTTTTTCAATAATATGAAAGAACAGACAGCTATTGTAACTTGCCAGCCTAACTTTAATAAAACCTAATTGAGAGAAGTGTATTAATTTAGTTATCAGTGGTTCAGGACACTTGGCTAGGATTTCGCTTATTTTTTGCCTCCATATTTATCAGTGATATCAGCCTGACATTTCTAGGGTTTGAATGGTCTTTTATTTCTTTGGGAATGACCAAAATAGTTGTTTCGGCTGCAGTGCCCAATACTTTACCAGAGTAGGCAAAGTGTGATTCTAGAGGGGTTAAAATCGTATGGGCAAATGTTTTATGAAAATTGATTGGTAGGCCATCTGATCGCAGGGCTTTACCATCTGGGTGGAGTTTAATTGCATTCAATATTTAGTCTTTTAATTTGTTTAATGAAAGTTTATCTGAATCTGAAAGTAATTTCATAGGGATGGTTTGTAGGAAGTCCAAACAAGTGCCCACCTCTTGTATCTATTTTAAAGGATCATCTCGTAAACTGCTAGGAGAAGGTCAGTGAGTATGGCAGTTAAACTGCCTTCGAACCATGTCTCTATGGCCTCACATATGGGGTTGATCTTGGAGAAGTGGTGTTTGGTGTCTAGCATTTGTTTCTGGGGTAACAGAGTTGTTAACATCTAATCTAGTGTAGGGCTAGGTTCCACTCCGGGGATGGCTTGATCATTATGCTGGGAATTGGTAAATGGTGTTCTGCTGCTTTAACGCGCCTACAGTTCAACAAGTTATGAATTTGCTGAACAACAGTGGTTACTTGGCATAGGAAAAGCATATTTTGCCTTTTGTGCAGAAGCATAAGGTATGGGGGGTCTAAATTTGATTTTAATAAACACAGGGAAGTTGTACATGCAGAAAGTAGTTGTTGGGAGGACTGACACCAAATTTGGTGCAGTGGTTTGTGTGTTTTATCGTTCTGATCCAAATCCATTTAGAGATTGCTGAAATTGTTGCCAAGACATGTGGCTAAGATACTTCGGCAGGGAAGCTCCCAAAGTTTTTGCTAAATTCAGAGCCGAATTCATCTGTCCAATTTCCTAGAGCAGTATCAACACACCTTATTCCAAGAGGGATTGAAAACATTCCACACCATCAGAATAAGAAATATATGCATATGCATATTTTTTTATATTCAAAGTCAAACTCAGGGTGTACTTTATTGGTTTTTGTTTGGCACTTTCTAACCTTTTTGAGGCCTGAAGCATTTTTTGGGTGAACGAGCAAGTAGCTACTCCATTTGTATCATTTATAAAGCATTTGTCCCCTGGTGTAGTCTTGGAGTGCTTCTGCATTGCATCCCTGCGTGCACTTCAGGGTGATGCAGTGGAAATTGCATTTTATTTGTAGGGGTGCATTTGAATTACACGTGTAGAGCGCACCCGCATTTAATTTTGTTGTAGTAACATGACGTGTTAGAATTTGAAATGTATTAACCTGAAACGTGATGTGTTTAGTCCCTTGCAAAGTAATCAATGTATAAAGTGAATGTAACTATCAGAAAATATTAATGTGAAGAACATGTGTTGTGAAACTGACAATTATTCATGTACTAAATGTGTTTATTAATTGTGTCGATTTACATGTAGGTAGATGTATTCACTGAAAGTACCTTAATTTCTATGCAATTTTGTAAAGCTCATATGATGCTTTCTTATATTAGCTGAATTTCGTAGGCCTGAAATGCAGTTCCCTGGAAACTCTCGCTTTAGAATTAACAGGTTGAGTTTCATGTGTGCTGTGGAATTTGTTCTTACTCACGTTTTGTGTTGCAGGTGAAAGAAACGCTCTTGTTAGCTAGAATAATGTTTTTGTTTTAGTAGTCAGGCAAGGAGAGAAGAAGTTACAATCATGTGGCTTGAGTCGATAAAAGAAGGTTGTTGTGCTTCACACAGGTAGAAAGCCTGGGAACCAAGGACAAAATGTAGCGAGGAAAGGACACCGTTGTCTCGTGGAAAAACACCTTCAAGATCGTACCCAGAGCAGATGGCGTGACCCGCAATGGATCCTGGGAATGTTACCTACAAATAATGTGTGTTGTTGGGAGTAGAGAAAGAGCCCACTTCTCTTTTGCCTTTGGAGAGAGAGCATCTTAGATGAAGCTCTGTCTCTGTAGCGTTATGCTACATGACCCATGGATTGTGGAGAGACCTCTTAGGAAGACTCCACATGCTGACACCTTTTTTTCTTCTTCCTGAAAATGCTTAAATAGGGATGCCATCTTAGTGTTAGTGTAGGGATAGATTATTGCTTTTATTCATCAACCCTCGATGCCGGGAACTTTGGACTTGTGCTTTATGATCCTCTGTATTCTACTTCTTGAACTAATTGTATTATTCATGTTGCATTGTCTAAATTGGATATGCATATTTGGCTTTATGCTAATTCCAATGTATTTTTACACCCTCGTATTGAGGTGTCTTTATGTTCAATTATGTTTGGCTTAGTAATAAAGAAACTAACCTTAAGGTAGTTGTCTGTGATTATTATGTGTCCAAGCGGATTGTTGATTAATTGATTGGCCTCCACGCTTTCATGTTGCGAAAAAGAACCATTAAATTGTGATTTAGAACAAGTCTAGAATTTATAGGCCTGACCTTTTAAGGATGTATGGTGTTAGGTGCCTCCTGCCTGAGTATGGAGATGTGGATATAAGCGTGTATGTCAAGCTCTAATGTGTATATTTATGCAGAGAAAAGGCATGTCACAGTGCAGCATTACGAGGAGTGCGGCACAATAAATGTGAGCGATAGGCTCACAACTTGCATTTATTGAACACTGATTCTTCTGCGTTTAGGCCAGTTGGTATTACATTTAAGGAAACGACCAGGAGCCTGTTTCAAAGCTTGCACCCTTCCAATAAAGTTTTTTTTTTTTATCAAGGCAGGTGATCAGAACTGGTATAATTTTGGATCTTTGAATCCTTGACTTTACAGTTTGAGTTTTGATTTAACGAGGTGGGCTTCAGACCCAAAAGATGATGCAGGTGTCTTTGGAAGAGGTTTTTTTAGCCTCTGGCAGACAATGCTAGGCATTAAGGGCAAGCATGCTGTAGTCGCATCTGCTCAGGTTTAGCACTCTGCTTGCTGCAGCATTCTGGCTCCTTTATCATGGATTCAGGATCTGATGAGCTGTATATAAAGTCCACTGGCATAGACCATGCATGACAACACTAAGGCTCTAGAGACACTTTGAGGGCGAGGACAGAGCCTGCTTGGGATTTTCATAGTGATGAATTCATGTTTGGTCACTTGGTTGACCTGTGAGAGGTTGAGTCAATGAATCTTCAGTTGTGTAACTGTGGTCATGGTGGTCTGATTTCCTTAGGATATGCAGTGGTAGGATCACATCTCTGCCTCGCTCTGCAGTGAATATCTGTTTTTGAGGAATTTTGCTTCAAGTGTCAACTGCCCTCAGGTGTTGTCTAAGTCCTAAGATTTAGGGTGATTTGGGTAAGCCAGAAAGTGTTGACATTTCTAAAAGTGAGGATAGGAATACATTAAAATGCATGTGGGTGATAATTGAGTCCTGGTGATAAACCTGGTAAGTAAATGGTGCTGCACAAAGCAAAAGGAGTGTGATGTGTTCAAATTATTCTGAAAGGTAGGTCTTAATCCAATTAAGAACTGTGCCACTGATTCCAAAGCCAGTCAGTCTCTGGTATAATAGCAGATGGTCTAAGGTGTCAAACACAGAGTATCGTTTCAGGAAGAAAAGGGCAGCCACACCACTGGAATCTACTGCACTCTTGCAGTCGCCACAAATCAGTACTCGAAATGGGGAAAAAATACTGTGGGATTCCCATACATTGGGGTTCAAAGGTGGCAGCAGAAAGGGGATGGACTTAAGAGGGGCAGAGACATAAGAAGCAGAGTTTGACAGTCAACTTGTACATTTGATATTTTATAAACTGGGAACCAGGACAAATGTGATAGTAAATCTATTCTGGATTACTTTATTGGTCACACACAGACTTACAGGGTAAGGCACCTGCTGCAGAGATCTTCGCGTACCCGCCAAGATCCAGCATAGAATAAGAGTAAAATAACTCTGGAGATTAATGCACCCGCTAAAGAGGTGTATGTGCAGCCTGGTCCCAGGTAGGACTCACAAAATAGTGTAGAGGATTAACGTGCCGTCTGCAAGGCACAGGTTTATATTTTATGCAGATAGCTCAGCGAGGTACTGCTTTTTATTGCATAGATCCTCATACTACCTTCAGGTCACAAGTTACAATTATTTGTAATATAGCTTAGTGAATTACGAATCGGAACCAAGAAGATGCATGCTAAATGCATGGCATAGATTCACAAACCTACTTTTTTTCACAATACTGTTATTCTAAGGTTGCTAAAAAAATCCTTAGGGAAGTAATGAACCATTATTTAAGTGCTATATAAACAATGATTTGAATAAATACTCGTATACACAGTTACAGTTCACATTCTTACAGTTCGTCCATATCACTTTCAAAAGAAGCTGCGAAAAGTAAAAACGTGGCTTCGAATCATGGTTTCTCTTAAGCACTTAAGACAAGCTGAGTGTCATTGTTTGCTTCCTGACATTGGCATGAAGGTGTTAGGTTCCAGCTAGCATCTGGCCATGATGAGACTTGAATAAAAGAAGTACTGATGGCCGCTTAGATGAGGCATTTGTGTTGGGTCCAGCTGGCACTGAAAAGAAGGGGCCTCTCTCACCCGAGGGTTTCTGTTCTGAACTTAATGCACACAAATGAGGGGCCCTGCTGATTGTGCCCAAGTGTTGGTAAATTGCACCCGAACACATTCAGCACGTTTCACTGGGGGCGGTTGGTATGTTTGTTTCAGCCCATTATTATTTTTTTTTAAATTCTTTTATTTAACAGACAAACATGTAAATATCCCATCGTTGCACACAATAATCACGTTTTACATCATCTGCAGTTCAGGTCAGGGATACAGTATTGCACATCATGGACAGGGGAGGGGATAATTCACCACTCCCTCAGTTATTTGCACTGCTTTACTATCATACCCCCTCGGCTGTGCCTAATGTGTCAGGGATCTATACATGTCCCACGGATTCCATATCTTCTCCCCCTTTTTAGGGCTTCCCCTACTCTGGTAGACAGCTTTTTCAGCCAAGCAACACCAATCTAGGTCTTGTTTCCACGCAGTGAGCGTTCCCGCTTCCTGCAATCCCCAAAGTCTGGCTATGTTATGCTTCGCCACTCCGGAGGCCAGTGCTAGCAATGTTTTCACATGAGAAGGCCAGCTGATTTCGCCTGTAATGCCCAATAAGTGCCAACGAGCGTCGAGGGGTATTTGTGTACCTAGGACTTCAGACATTACCTGGGTGATTCGAATCCAGTATCGTTGTATTGCGGGGCATTCCCAGATTATGTGGAAGAAAGTGCCTACCTCGCCACATCCCGTCATGCTGTGATCTGAGTCTGCCCAGCCCAATTTGTGATGCAGCGTCCGAGCAGTGTAGGATCTGTGCAGGATTCTCAACTGAACCAGCCGGAATCGTGCCCATATGGCAATTTCTCTGGGAAATTGAATTGCTTCCTGCCAGTCATCGTCCTCTATCAATCCCAGGTCAGTCTCCCAGTCAGCCCTCAGGGAGACGAGAGGGTCTGGAAGGCTGTTCATGATTTTTCGATAGGTTAGGGACGTTGCCATATCTAGCATAAGATCGAGCAGTAGCCGGTCCTCTAGGGGAGAGTACTCCGGGATGGAGTCTCCTTCTGCTATATAGTGGTGTATGGCGTGTCTTAATTGTATGTAGCGAAAGCGTTCTGCATGAGCCAATTGGTATTCATTCTTGAATTCTTCAAAAGTTAGCCTTTTCCGCCCCGCCATACATCCCCAATAGTGTCTAGGCCTATCAGGCTCCATGTACGGAATCCCTGCAGGCGCCCTACATCCCTCAGCCTGTCGCTCTCCCAGAGTGGTGTCTGCTGGGTTAACCTCGACTCCCACCCCAGTAGCCTGTTTGTGGTTCGCCACGCTCTTATGACCTCATGTGTGTGTGGTGACAGCAAATCTCCCAGCTGTTTCGGGTAGAGGGCCGCCAAGTGTCTGCCGCTTCCCATCGCGTATCTATCAATCCTGTATGCTGGTTCCGTCTGTGGCTCAAAGATCCATCCATTAATATTAATCAGTTGGGAAGCTAGGTAGTAGCTCCGGATGTCCGGGACCGCTAGACCACCGTCGTACACTCCGCGCTGTAGTTTGCACAGTGCTATTCGGTGCCTGACTCCTTCCCATAAGAGATTGCATTGTTCCCCCTCTATAGCTCTAAAAAAGGAATCCGGGATTCTGTATGGGGTATTATGTAGAACATAGAGCAGTCGCGACAGGGCCATCATCTAAAATAGTGTCGCTCTTCCCATTAGGGAGATCAGTAGGTTCCGCCAGTGCCTTATGTCTCCATGCAGCCTCGCCAGTTGTGGATATATGTTAAGGCTTAGGAATTCCTCAGATGTTTTCGTGATCCACATGCCCAGGTATTTTTAATTTGTCTTGGTGCGCTAAAGCTGCGCAGTCCGTCGTGAGAGGTGGGAGTGTGCCCGCAAGCTTGAAAATGAGAGACTTATCCCAATTTACCTGATACCCAGTGTAGGTGCCAAAGGTACGGAGTATATTTATTATTCTATGGAAAGTTTGCCTGGGTTTGTGCGCGTAAAGCAGCACGTCGTCTGCATACATCGATATGCGCTCTTCCCACCCCCCTCCAATGTCTATGCCCCAAATCGAGGGGTCCCGACGGATCCATGCTGCCAGTGGCTCTAATGCCAGGGCAAAAAGTATTGGGGATAGCGGGCATCCCTGGCGCGTGCCCCGGTGGTGTGCGAATGTTCTCGATACCGAACCATTAACGCACACCTGGGCCTTTGGACACTGGTACAGCAGTCGAACCCAGGTGTAGAAGCGCGGTCCAAGGCCCAGTTTGAGGAGCACAGTGTTCAGATAGGGCCATTCAATACTGTAGAATGCCATGCGGGCGTCTAGTGACATGAGGGCAGCTGGTATGTGTGGACATGTTGCCGTGGCGTAGATAACCCCATACAGTTGTCTAAGATTAAGTCGGGTACTTTTGTGGGGCATAAACCCAGACTGGTCGGGGTGTATTAAAGTGGAGATTATGGGTATAAGTCGGGTAGCCAGTACTTTTGCTAGTACCTTAGTTTCGTAATTGAGAAGGGATATGAGCCACATGCAGCCGCAAGTTTGCCTTTTTTGGGGATGACCGCGATTGTAGCCAGCCTCAAGTCCTCAGGCAGGCACCCTTCTTCCAGTGCTGCCCGAAACATGTCAAGCATCGGCTGTGACACCCTCGTGGCTACACATTTAAAGAGTTCTGCCGGCAGACCGTTTGACCCGGCCGCCTAACCGGATTGTAGATCTTTTACAGCCCCTTCCACCTCTTCCTTTGTTAAGTCGCCGTCAATCTCCTTTATTTCCTCGGCAGCGAGTGTTGGGAGAGAAATATCTTTGAGAAACTCTCTGCCATCATCTTCGGATTTGTCTGTCCTTGATTGGTAAAGCGACTCGTAGTAGGTCGCAAATGCCTCTGCTATGTCCGCTCCCAATCCCCGTTTTACACTTTCAGCTGTACGAATTTCAGCAACCCAGTTCCTCTCTTTGTCTCTCCGCTCAAGCCAAGCAATACATTTATTGGCCTTGTCCCCCAGGTCGTACAGACGCCTCTGCGTGATGTCGGGCCGTTTCCTCATCCAGATCCCGGAGTTCCTTTTGTTTGAGGCGTATTAAGTGGTGCAGATCATGGGTGCTTCACTACCTTTGGTGCCCAGTTCTAGCTGCACTATCTCCTGTTCTAGTGTGTTGCACCTAGAGTGCCTCTCCTTCTTTATACCTCCTATCGTGGCTTGCAAGTAGCCCCTCGCCACAACTGTGTATGCTTCCCATAAGGTGGAGTGCGAGTCCACCGACCCAGAGTTTTCGTCAAAATATTGTTGCGTTTGCTCTCTAAATTTGTCTTGGAATTCTCTATTCTGGAAGTGCCAGGGTGCTATTCGCGGGGATGTAGTGTAGTTTCCTACCGGGCCCTGGATAAGGACCTCTACTGGTGAGTGATCCGAAATGCCCCTGGCTTTGTGTTGTGCTCCTCTGAAGTGACCCACTTGCATGCACTGCGTGAAGAGGTAGTCAATGTGTGAGCCAGAACCATGTGCAGCGGAGATATGCGTGTACTGTCTACTGGTTGGATTATGTAGTCTCCACAGATCTGTTAGGCCCATTGCCTTAGCAAATGTACATAGCGGTTCTGTCCCACCCTGTGGGCCTGCGTTGAGGTTTTGTCCAGCTCATATGACATCACCGCGTTCATATCTCCACCCAAAATGTGTATCCCTGGCGGCATGTCCAGTAGTGTTTTGCTTAGTTCAGGGAGGGTGTCAGCCTGGAGTCTTGGTGGGATGTATGCTGAGTATATGTTAAGATTTCGCCCCTCCCATGTTCCAGCTAAGGGCACATACCTGCCCAGTGGGTCCTGCCAGATGCTGCCTCTTATCAGTGGTGCTGAGGTCTTGACCAGTATTGCTACCCCCCGGGATCCTGTTGTGAAGCCTGCGTTGGCTGCTAACCTATAGCCATATCTATTAAGTGCGAGACACTGGTTGCCTTTCAAGTGCGTCTCCTGAAGGAGGGCCAGGTCAGAAGAGTGTCGACGCAGGTACTGCATGACCATGGTCCTTTTGATCTTATCCCTTAAGCCATTCACATTCCAAGTCAAAATTTTCAATGTAGTTGTGGGCCGAGGCCCTGTAGCCATGTCTACGTGAAGTACGTGTAAGGGCCCCTTCCCAGCCCCCTTCCCGCCCCTCCCCCTCCCGATTCCTGCCAGATATGATGTGTGACCATAACTTGTAACAAACATAATCTTGTACATAAAATATAAGTCCCCTCTGAAATAGTCCCCCTCCCCACTATCCTGCACTGTAGGTTTAAAACTACCCACCTCCCCAGAGTGCCTGTCGCCCTAGAAAAACCATTAAACTACAACTTGGGGTTGGCTGGCTCCGCCGTGTGTGTATGCGCAGCCGCCCTCTTGCTTCAAAGGATTATCTACACAAACAGTGTATTGTCCTGGGGCATGGGCCCCTCTTCTGTAGTCTCTAACCATATCAAATAGGGCCCTGTTACCTTACAGAGTCTTCAGTTTCAATTCTTACTCGTCCGCCGGGCCCAGTCATTACTTTTTCGATTGTGATGTTTAGATGGTCGAATGAAACCTCACTCCCCCCTGCCCCACCGGCCAGCACCCAGCGCCGGATCCAGAGTGCATATGTGTCTCAGCTTCCTCTGTCTGGGTTTTGCCAGGAGGAGAGTGTCCCCATTCTCCTCGTTTCCGACTTGAGTCTCGCACCCACTGTCGATTCGATTTTCTCTCTCCCTCAAGCCATTCCCAAACTTCATTGGGTGTTGTGAAGTACCAGGATTTGTCGTGGTCCAGGATCCGCAGCTTGGCGGGGAAGAGCATCATGTATTTGAGGTTTTTAGACCTCAGGGTTCGCTTTACTTCGTCGAACGTGCGCCTCTGTTTCTGGACCGCAAAGGTGAAGTCCGGGAAGAACCGGACCACTGAGTTTTCAATAGGTAGATCGCCCCTTGTGCATGCCGTCTGTAGTACAATATCTCGATCTCGGAAATTGAGGATGCACGCGATTATTGTCTGTGTTGGAGCCCCCGGCTTGGGGGTTGGTGACAGCGCTCTGTGCGCACGTTCCACAGAGAAAAAGTTCGAGAGGCGTTTGGGCTTGAGATGATTTAGTATAAGGCCCTCTAGGAAGAGTCCCGCATCAGAACCCTCTGCCTCTTCAGGCACCCCCACCACTCTGATGTTGTTTCTGCGGGCTCGCCCTTCCTGGTCTTCGAGCTTCGCCGCCATCACTTTTTGTTGTTGAGTGAGATGCTGTATTTGTTTCTCCATTCTTTTAGAAGCGGTTTGCAGTTCGGTAATGTTTGTTTCCACAGTGATCACTTTTTCGGAGGTTTTATTCAAGTCCGCCCTCAGCAGGGTCACTTCGATTGTGACCTTGTCCATTTTTGATTTGAGCGTCGTTCCCAGCTCGTGTATTGTTGTCATGATTGCCCCTAGTGAGGGCTCCACCAGATCCTGGGAGCCTTGCGTTGGTGCTCCCTCCGCCATCGTTACTTTGGGTACAGTGTACTTGTCAAGCTTATTAGATTGTTGCGGGGGAGCACTCTTGGGGCGCATTCTGTAGATGCGACAGGTGGCAGGGCAGATATTGCAGCGTCTCAGGCCTTTGGTTGGCCCTCTTGGCTCAACAGCCTGCGGCCTCCTTTCAAGTTTAGGCGGGAGGAGTGGCGTACCCCCCCCACCAACCCTCCAGCGAATGTCCAGAAGAGAAGGAGCGGACTGATTCCCAAAAAAGTCCCCCCTTCCTCCCCTGGGCTCGTCAGCCCAGCGCCTCAGCACCTCCTGGCGCAGTCCACTCGTGTTCTCTGCCCCGAGCATGCCGCTCAAGTGGGTTCCTATGGGCCCTCTAGGTCAGGGTCCTCGCCAATGTGGCTGTGTGCTGTATCCTCGCCACCAGCAGGGGGGAAAGGAAGTCCCAGAATGTGTCATCCGCGTCTCTCTGGAATACGGCCCGGCAATCTTCTCGCGGTCAATACCGCTGCGTCTGGGCCTCCGTTGACGTTCAGCCCCAATCCGCGCCGTCAGCCCCCACCAGCACCTCCTGGCCGAGGGAAGTCGTTTTCAGAGTTGCAGGGGGTTATTGCAGCGGCGGCCGCCCCCAGCGGGGGACTGCCAAGTAGGGTGAGTGTTCAGCTGCCCTTGCCGCAGCGGCGCGTCTATCTTCACGGCCCACTCCCAGCCCTCGCCGTCGGCCTCACCTGTCGCTCCGCTCGCCAGCCGAGCCCCGCTCCTCGCAGGGCAGCACTGTGGGTCCAGGCCACTCCTGGGATTTTGTCCTCCGGCCTCGATCGCTGTCTACTCGATCGGAAACCAGTCAGTGTTTGGAGGGCTCCTCCCTCCGCAGACTCCCAACAGCGCACCCCAGTCGCGAGGCCTCGTCGCTTCCTGGCCTCTGCCGTCACCAATCGCGATCTCTTTTTCGCACAGCACGGTGCCCTTCTGCTCTGCAGACTTTCAGGCGGCTTTTACTTTGTATGGGGCCCCCCCGGATGATGCCGGATTTTACGTAGGACGGGAGGGCTGCAGCGGAGCTCCCGCACTATGCGGCCATCTTGGCTGGTGCCAAGCCACGCCCCTTTCAAACCCATTATTAACTGCTGGATCCCCCCCTTTTTCCAGCACTGCCTCCAAATTGAAACGAACACCAATGCAACATCTCTTTGGGGAAGACACTAGTCTCTTTCTAAGAAAGGATGTTGTCGGATTTGTGAGAAGGCTGCTTTACTATGTGTTTCCCTGTATATGGCCAATGGGCTGCAGGTCTGTAGCTTGCAGATTCAGATTCCTCAAGTTCTCGTTTCTTAAGTATTGGATTAAAGTATTACATTTTTAGTTCATTGGGGAACTTTCCATTTGAGAGGGGTGAGTTCACAATAGCTCTCTCAGGATGAGAGCATGTGATGTAGGTACTATGCTTTTAAAGAGGTTTGTAGGGCATAGATCACCCGGAAGGTGGTAGAGCTGGATTTGACCAGTAAAGTAGTATTATTTATGTAGTGGGCATTGAACTGACTTTTGGTTGAGTAGATTTTAAACCTAGAATGTCAATAAAAGACTTACCAATAGCTGTTCTTGATTGAAAGTCTTTTTCAGTTAAATAGTTAGCGAATTTCAGAGCTCTGTCAGTAGTTCACATTGACATGATGTTCGAGAATTTGGCATCGATCATCTGGGAATCGCTGCAAGTTGCAGTCTCTTAACTTTCTCGAGGTTTACTTGGCAAGTGCATTGGTGTAACAGGGTGGCTGATTGTATGGCATGCAGATGGTGGTACAGCAGGACAGAGAAGGTTGGGTGGTCCAGGTAGCTGAGAAATGTTTGCTCACCAAGATCAGTACCTTAGGGGCTACAACTGTATCAATAGTATGACCTGCAGAGTAAGTTGGTCCATTAACTAGCTGGTGGATAACATGAGCATCTCCAGCTTGATGAACCAAGTGTTAAGGCCACTACAGCAGTGGCGGTTGGTGACCCACAAAAATGGTAGGTCAACATAAATACAATTAAAAAACATACAATAAACAAACATTTAAATATGGAAAAAAAAAAGTTTCACTTACCTGAGCCTGCAGCACGTCCTCGATGTTCTCCAGTCCCCAGCTCCAGACTCCTCCGAACAGGAGGTCCCACCGCTCCCACAGGTCCTTATCCAATCCAGACACTGCTCTCATGCTGCATGCGAGAAGTGTCTGGATTGTCTGGAGCAGGCTGCCTCAGCGCTATGAAGAGCACTGAAGGCCTGTGCCTGCTCTCCAACCCAGCTGTCTAAGACAGCAGGGTTGGAGAGGTTGAATTGGGCATGTCAGTTTGGCTGTAGCAAGGTAGCCGACCTAACCGACATGTGCAATTCACACTTGAAAGGGCCACTCGTCATTGCTGCCAATCAGCAGCAATGACGCACTGGCCCGCCCTGCACTCTCGGTTCAGCAGAAAGAAGGAAAAATAAAATGCAGATAAAATTGTTTTATTACCAATTTATTGTTCCTGTTTTCTGTGCAGCAGTGTGGGGGTGGAGGGGGGGTGGCGCTCCTCCGCTCCCATTGAGGAACCACTGATGCACTCAAGACACATAGAAAAAATGTGTGAAAATTCATAATACTGGGCCACTCTTGCCTTGGCCAAGGGAAACATTTTCCATGCCGAGGTTCATGGATTTCACAGAGCTGCAGATCTTCTAACCAATAAAATAACATAAGTAGCAACATGAGCAACTCTGTACAGCCAGATTCTAAACCATCAATAAAAATCTTAAATTTGAATGCCAGAGGACTTCTGGATTTTTCCCATACAAGTATTTTATACCTTAATTCCTAGTTAAATAGATGTAACCCCAATATGTAACAAACAGAGATCTCAGTGCCCTCTATGTGCTTGCCGCCAGTCAAGCTTTGTATTGCTTATACTGGTGCCCATCATATAGTGCACCTACTCTTCGTTGTTTATTGCCTCAAATGTTTGTGACCAATGCATATCTATTTGCATTGTGATTACTGCACAACAATGTGTTTTATATTCATTATATAACATTATATATATAAATTGTATATTATAAAGTATTATATTATGGAATCTTGATATAAAAACAGGAAAATAATTCTCATGGGTTTTTGCCTACTTTGCCTTGCAAATTATATTTTTCTCACTGTGGTTTTGAGAACCAATATAAAAGCAGTGTTTTCAGGGAGAGACCATTCTGACTCCTGGGGAATTTGCCCTTCTATGACTGCTACAGATTGAGAATGTCACGGCTTCTAAGGAATATAAACTGTCTTTGTAGACAACTCCAGACTGTCTACCCCTGGCTTTAAGGTATATAACCAACACTGTGCACCCCTCATAATAGTAAACCCTTCCATGACTTCATCATTAACCATGAATTATTAAGAAGGGGATTCATTTAATGCATTATGTTGTCTGTGTTCATATAATTTATTCTTTGCTCATTTATAATTGCTTCTAAAATACCACTTCTTTTTGTGTGAAAAGGATAAAGGGGATCCATCAAATTGTACCATTGTATTAGTCTTAGGCTTCAAATCCAGACTTTATCTAGGTAAATTCTTTAGAGATTTTGTGGGACACCAGTGATACCACTAATCTCTGGCATATGGGCAGGCACAAAGACTAGTCACATCTAAGATGCAACGCAAACCTAGCCAATTTTAGCTACATGATCTGGCATTGCCACTGCATTGACCAAATTTGGTCGGAGATATATTCCAGATTAAGCACAAGAGTGGGCTACCCATTGGTGCCCGATCCTGTGCTTGTGCTTTGTGGGGTTGAGGGGGTGGGGGGTGAATACCACTGGTGCAAGACGATTGGTTGCAATGGGATTATTGATCGCTAAATAAGACATTGCCCGTTATTGGATCACATCTACTGCCCCAGACCTTGACAAGTGGGCATGAGGGATGGATATTTGTGCAACTGCAGAATGTACAGTTTATAGGGTAAGAGGTTGTCCACGGAAAGTTCCTAAAATATGGGACAGATGGGATTTACAAAACGCTTGATATTGAGGGTGGATTATGAAGGAGGAGAGAAAGTACCTGTGACTTATGCTAAGATCTTCAATATGCTATACTGGACTCTTTACGCAGTGTAGTGTTTGGAACTGTATGTGCTGATTTGTCAGTGGCTTCATATTGTAACTGTATTTATATAGCCCTTACTACCCCGACGAGGCGTTGTAGTGCTTTTCGGCGAGTAGCGCGCTACTACGAAACCCAAAAAGATTAGTGATGAATCAGTATGGGAAATATGAATTAATTTGTGTGGTGGACATGTGAGTCTATTAGTTGGATTGAAAAGGATAATGGAGAGATAGAAAAGGGAAAAGTCTAGAAAGTGTTTATTGGGAGATCATGGTAGTAGTAGGAGGTTTGGGATGAGTAAAGGAGAGATGGAGGAAGAAAGAGGCTCTAAAAATGGATTAAGGCCCTAGTAGTAAAATGAGGTCTCAGGAGGTATACATGAGGGAAAAATTTAGAAAGGGTTGTTCGGGAGATCATAGTAGTAAAATGAGGTTTGGGGTGATTCAAGGAGGGAAGAGTCAAGAAAGAGTTATTTTGGAGATCATAGTAGTAGAATGAGGTTTGGGAGAGTCAGAGAGTGAGAGTGGCGGTAGAGGATATACTGAGAGAGGTATAGTGAGAGAGGTATAGGGTGAAACATAGGGTAGTGCATTGGAGAGATGCAAATGTATTTTTTTAACAGTAGGAGTAAAGTAATAAATGTATAGATACATAAGTACATGGAAGGTAATATGTGAATATTTAAGTTGTATTTAAAAAACTCAGACTTTCATTTGTTGCTGTATTATAAGCTAATTTATTTTTGTGTTTTTTCTTTTCACTAATTCAATAGTGAAGCAATTGTACATAAATAGTTATGATAGAATTTACATATTGTGATAGATAAACGGAGAACCATAAGTATCTAATCAAATAATTATATGAGAACTATGCAGTGAACTATATACATGTTAAGTATAGAATAATATAGCCATAAGTAATATGTACATTTGTTAAGCAGACCTAAAGAATATCTATATATTTCTAAACATAATTATTATACATAATTATAGAAAGAAATACACATATCTAGATACATACATATAATCATATTAAATGTTTATATACACAGGGATATGCTGTACATTTGTGTTTGAGTATGTTGGTTATGCAGGGAAGAGCCAACTATGGAGTAGTCCTCTGAAGATAAGATAGCTATACGTGGATCTTATGTTTGGGGGTTATGAAATCCATAGTTTGGCTGCTTGAACAGAGAAGGATGTGCCACCTATGTTTTTTTTACTGTATGGAGGGATTTTGAGGCAAGGTGCCAATACGGAGCAGAGGTTCCTTTGTTGAATGCATTTGGTGATTTTATTCCTGGTTAAAAGTGGCCCTGTTTCTCATAAAGATTTTATATTTTTTATAAAAGTTGTGATATTAGTGCTTACCTTAGGGCCAAGAAAAATCTACTTGTTATGCTCATGATTCACCTTTATGTGATTTCATCCAACAACTTTTTCTGTAGCTGCAACAGCTTTCCAAAAGAACTCTAAACATATTATGCATTGCCTCAGATACTGCAGAGTCAGGAGTGTGACATAGCAAGTGTAAAATAGTTCATAGACAAGCACGGGGATGGGGAAGTGGGAACATGGTGGCGGATGGTCCAGACGGAGGTGAATCCAACCCCTGAATAGGGGGATGGCCTTAGCAGGCCCTCTTTATACTTATTGTAGCTCCTAGGTGGAAGCACTTTGAACTTGGGCCCTGGAACAGAAGCCAGCGATGCTGGAGCTTTCCTACAGGCTATCCAGGTGCCTAGAATGGCCCTCAAAACTAACATTGGGTAGATGGCTGTCGAAGTTGTGCTTCTCCAGACTTTACATAAGGTGGTCGATAGGGTCTGCAGAGGTGTGGGATGCATCTCTAATATTGAAGATGCTGTTCCAGAGCTTAGGTCCACGGTATTTCGCCAGTTGGGGTCGTCCAGGACCCTGGAAGACCACGCAGAGGATGCTGAAAAGAGAGCAAGGAGAAACAACCATTGTGGGTTTTCCGGAGGGGATGGAGGGGCCGGCCCCTGAGAACTTGGGGACATGGATATTGTTGTGAATGCCAGCATAGAAACTCTCCGTGCGTTTTATGATTGCAATAGTCCACAGATCAATGATTAAGCGCCCCCCCCCCACGATGCTCCATGATCACTAAAGTACTAAACTACAGGGAAAGTGATGTAATCATCACAAATGCATGGGCTGTGGGTTTGCTCATTTGAATCTAGCCACATTATGACATTTTTGGAATATACACACCAGGTCCAGCGGCCGCGGAAATCCTTTGACAGAGTCAAGCAGAAGTTAAGGACCATGAAGGTCCAAGACATGCTCCTAATACCTGGCCACGCTCAAGGTCATATACAATTCTAAGACTACCTTCTTCAAACACCCCAGAGGCTGCCTCGAACTGGGCAAAAGAGGGGAAAACTCTTAGAGCCAACCCAGTACCCCTCATGGGGATCAACTGCTCAACAACTGAACACCTGAATGACAGAACACAGCAACAGACCAGGAAGGTGCAAGAGATTGAGAGAGTGACGAGGATCAGCCTGTGGATCGCTGAACTCCACAGAAGCTGAAGGAGATCCCTGTGTTACTCAGCTAAATCTCAATTCTAACTCTGTGCAAGGCTCACATTCACCTACCCCTGCAGAGGGAAGGTGACAAGGAGACCACCTGGTTACTAACTCTTATGCCCTCATCTTCCTTTTTTTTTTTTTTTTTAGAACGACTTTATTTATACTTTTAAACCAATAAATGGCCACAGAAAAGGATCAAGAGAGTGTGTCCAAGTACTCGTAAGCACACCCACTGGATCAAGTGTTATATAAGGGCATAATTCCAAAATAACATTAACAATCAGTTCATGCAGATATCTGTTTCCTGATCAGCCCAGACACTGAGCACCTCATCCCCAGCTTTCTGAATCAAAAGAGTGAAAAACACTAACAAATTCTTACACTTGATAATAGAATTCTCGCATGGAAGAGAGAGAATGAGAATCAACAAATTGAGCTAACCAGACGCTGCCAGGAAGTTCATAGGGCATCTTGATAGGGCATCTCTCAGACAACTCTACCTTAAAGAGGATCACCAGTATTAGGCAGCCTTCACCTGGTTTACAAATGTTGGAACAATCCGGTAAGCTGATGTATTGGCTAGCGAGCAAGGATATGACCTCCAGATTGATCCCTCACCTAATGGTCCAAGACAGGCAGCAGGTGTCCACCGCAGCAGTTATTGCACCCACCTTTGTGGATAGCCACTGCTCCCTCTATGTGACTCATGACTGCTTGAGAACGTCTATCTCTGCTTATTAGGGACCTTCTGCTCTTAAGGCTAGCTACAGCTGAAAGTCTAGAACTCAATCAACCTCTCACACAAGCAGAGTTAGAAGATGCTTTAAAGGATCAAACCTGGTAAAACAACTGGTCCGGATGCTATCCCATTGAGTACTACTGTAATTCCCAATCACTTCTCCTTCCGCCCCTTCTAGAAATTTATCTGGAGGCAGTCAAGGTGGGTTACTTCACACCCAGTCTTGATGTAGCGACTATTGTGGTCATCCATAAACGAGGGAGACCACCTGATCGCTGTGCCTTTCAGCTGATCCCTCTCAAACTCTAAGATCAAATTCTATTGTAAGGTTCTAGCGAACAGGCTGTTCCGAGTGCTAATGCACCTAGTCCACCTGGACCAAAGTGGCTTTATTCCCCACCGCAGCACTCAGCATTGCATACACAGAGTGCACATGGGGCTGGAGTGAGTGGAACCAACGAAAGTACTCCAATGCCCTTATGCTCACAGACTTTAAGAAAGCATTTGATTACTTGGATTGGGCTTCCTGGAAGGGGTGTTGCATGCGGTTCAAGTATTATGTCTGTGTCCTCTATGCTTATACAGAAGCACAGGTCTGTGTAAATGGCACACTCCTTGCCCCATTTCCGGTTCACCAGAGCACCAGTGGGGTTGTCCTGTCACCTCTCCTGTTTGCCCTAGCGATTGAACCTCTTCAGGGGTGTGGAATTTAATAAAATATCTACTTGTTATACAGCAACGGGTGGCGCAACTAGATAAACGCACCGAGGATGCGGAAGGAAGATCACGCAGGAAAAATCTGCGCTTTATTGGATTTCCGGAAAAGGCGGAGGGCCCGGCCGCGGACCTGTTTTTAGAGGAATGGATTGTCAACAAAGTCGCCCCAAAAAGACTATCACATTTTTTTAACATCGAGCGCGCCCATAGGGCGCTGGGCCATCACCCTCCCTGCCCAGGTGCGCCTCCATGAGCGATAATAGCCCGCTTCTTTAATCACAGAGATCGGGACGTGGTCCTTCAGGCCACCAGAGCGAAAGGAAGCCTGACTTTTCAAGGCCATCAAATTGCGATTTTCCCGGACTATACTCAATGTGTTCAAGAACAACAACGAACATTCCTAGCGGTGAAACGCAGACTGCAGGAGGCTGGCCTGAAATACAGCCTGCTATATCCAGCCAGACTGCGGGTGGAGTACAAAGGGAAATCCAACCTCTTCATGTCAGCAGAGGCGGCGACGGCATGGATGGATGAGACAGGCCTGGCGGATCCAGGGGTGGGTCCCCAAGGGAGCATTGATGGATCATGGCGCAGGGGAAGACGAGTAAAGGACACTGCCCGAATGGTCCGGAAGACACAAGGAGAGCGAGAGGGCAGCCCTGGAAGAATAAGAGTACAATCTGATGGAACTTTGCAGCGGGAAGGGACCCAGGATTCGATGGTGGGTTCACAGGATGTGGTTCCAGATACCCTCCTGACAAGCGTGGAGGCATCCTGAAGGGGGACACTGAACACTACTGTTGATGTTTCAGATAAGTGTTTGAAATGTGGATCATGTAACAGAGCTGCGATACGGGGAGTTTGGGAATCTTAAATGGGAGGCACCGGCGGGGGGAGAGGGCCCTGCACGCGCCCCGTAGGGGCCGGATCATGGTCAGGGAGCTAGAGGCTGCGTCTCGCGCCCGACTAGCTGTCCGGTTGGTGGTAGCTTAACAAGAAAGGGTTTTAATTTGTAATCTAGGTGTCAAAGTTCAGCGGGGAGGTATGGGGCAGCCACTGCGAGCTTGGTCTTGTCGGGATCGGGAAGCATTGAGTGTAGCTGGGTTGCCCATGGGGTGGGCGGGGGGTTGGATTGTTCAGTTTTCATAGTTGGGGTATGTTGGATGTCCTTAAGTACACAGAGTCCTATGGTTGAGCCTGCAGGAATGTTATTCCAAACGCACAAGTGGTATGTGAGTGTTGATATTGCGCTCCTGGAAGGTGGAGATGATATAAAATACTGGTGGAAGTGGCAGGGATAGCAATAAAAGCGGTCACATGGAATGTTCGGGGGTTGGCAGCCTATGAGAAACGTAGACGGGTTTATGCATATCTGAAGAGATATAAAGTGTTGATTGCATGTCTACAAGAGACCCATGTGTGGGGGTACACAATCCCATGTATAAGACGCAGATGGAGGGGTCAGATATTTGCCACCTCATACTCTGGCTTCGCAAGAGGGGCCTTAATATGGGTGGCACCGGGGGTCCCATTCAAGCCTCTCCACCAGATAATAGACCCGGAGGGCCGATTTGTGATTGTGCAGGGTACATTAGAGGGCAAAGAACAGTGTATTATTAATGTATATGCTCCAAACTCCGACTGTGCAGAGTTTTTCCCATCTGCTATGAGAGCAGCTGCGCCGTTCATGGGAGAGGCGACAATAATGTTGGGAGATGTAAATTGTGTTATAGATGGGAATTTCGATCGAGAACCCCCTCGGCTACACACTAAACCACATATGACGGGTACACTGACAGATATGTTTCAGGTGATGCACCTTAGAGATGTATGAAGGGACTGCAACCCTACGCAAAAAATATTCTCTTGCGCACACCAGCCACCAACAAGTTCAGCAGACTGGACTACTGCTTTGTCTCACCAACGCTAGCAAGGGAAGTGAAGGAGATAACATACCAGGCAAGATATATTTCAGATCACTCTCCAATTTTGATTTGCTTCGAGGGCCAGAGACCCAGAACTGCCATACCCCTGTGGAGACTCTGAATGGAAGCATTACAAGACCCCCCATTTGAAAAAGCTGTTGCAGTAGCGTTAACCAAATACTTTGAGGAAAACTGGGGGACGGCCAAGAGTAGAGCATACGAATGGGAAGCCATGAAAGTTGTACTCCGGGGGGTATGTTTACACACAACATATGGGGTGAGGCAACAACTATTGACAGATATTGAGAGACAGGAGGGTAATCTGTCCAGTTTAGAAAAGAAGCTACATGCTGACCCACAAATACTTAAGGATTGGCACGCTGTGAAGGCCGAGTTACTGGAGACGTGGAAACGACTAGAGAAATATGATTATACGGTGTATCGACAGAGGTTGCATCGAGAGGGGGATAGGTCGGGTGCCCTATTAGCTAGATTATTGAGCCGAGAACGCTCCGTGGAACCAATACTACAGCTGCGGGACGGGGAGGGGGAAATGGTTTGCACGCAAACAAGAATCACAGAATTACTAGCCAGTCACTTAGCTAAAGTTTATGCGAAGGGCACCGAGCCTTTGAACACCGCAATAGCGGAGTTCCTGGCCTCAGTGGAATTACCCCACTTAGAGAAAGAGGCGGAAGAGCTACTGGGGGGTCAGATTACGTGTGCAGAAGTAGTGGGGGCCATAAAACGCCTAAAGTCTGGGAAATAACCAGGGAACGACGGGTTCCCGGCAGAATTTTATCAACAATATTCACCGATACTGGTAGACAGATTGGTGGAAGTATATAATGGGTCTCTACACACACAAAAACTGCCCGACTCCATGCGCGAGGCCCTGGTTATAATGATTCAAAAACAGGACAGGGACCCTACTCAACCGAATTCATACAGACCCATTTCCCTTTTAAACATAGATGTGAAGGTGCTGAGCGGAATATTGGCGTGTAGACTGCTCCCATATATGACGCATTTGATTCACCCGGATCAATCGGGATTCATCCCACGCCGCAATACCATGTTTAACCTAAGACGCTTGGCTCATGTGTGGCATGACTTGGGCTTAGGCCGGGAAGAACACGCCCTGGTTCTCCTGGACATCGAACAAGCGTTCGACTTGGTGTCTTGGCCCTTTGTTTGGGCCACGCTGCAAAAAATGTCAGTGGGACCAGGGTTTATCAAGTGGGTTCAACTACTATATGCATGGCCCAGGGCCAGGGTTAAAGTGGGAGGCAGAGTTTTGGAGGTGTTCCAGCTGACAAGGGGTACAAGGCAGGGCTGCCCCCTATCGCCTCTGATATTCGCCATGGCAATGGAGCCATTGGCTTGTATGTTGCGAGCCCGGCTGGAAGTATGGGGAATAAAAGTGGGTGCCACCAATCATGTAGTCTCAATGTACACCGATGATACCCTTGTGTATTGTAGAAGACCACAGACGGCAATACCAATCCTTCTGAGGGCATTGGAAGACTTTGGGAAGGTGTCGGGGCTCCATGTGAACCCCCAAAAATCGAAGGTGCTCCCTATGGGATGCCTTGTGCATTGCCTAGTGGAAACGCTTCCGGAGGTGGGGCTGCCATGGACGAAAGACCCCCCCAAGTTTCCAGGTATGATTCTGGCTCAGCCGGAGGAAAGGTTCCTAGAGCTCAATGTAGGCAGGGTGATGGCGGGAGTGTGACATTCGGTGGGTTTTTGGAACGACCTTCCTCTCTCTTTGATGGGCAAGGTTGCAATCACGAAAATGGTCATTGTACCGCGCAGGCTGTACGTTCTCAAAATTCATTTTACAAAATTCCACATTGCGTTTTTAAACAGCTAGAAACCCTGCTAACAGAGCTGTTGTGGGGCAATAAACGTAAGCGTATTAGCCTTACAACACTGCAGAGGCCATGGCAGCTGGGGGGTGTGGAGGTACCTTGTATTGAATATTACTATATGGCCACACAACTACAGCACGCAGTTCACTGGCTGGATGACCAGGACAACTGGGAAAAAAGGCTCCTGGTGGGGACCTACGAGGAAGGTTCACTGCCAGAATTATTAATGCAAGGGAGAGGTGTCCCGGG
Source organism: Calotriton arnoldi (assembly GCA_963921515.1). NCBI lineage: Eukaryota > Metazoa > Chordata > Amphibia > Caudata > Salamandridae > Calotriton > Calotriton arnoldi. The sequence continues at coordinate 2,502,228 of CAWUFW010001516.1, forward strand.
GACATCTCCGTATCTTATCAGGCATGTGGCGGAGACATGGGAAAACGCGGTGAGAAGAGTGGTGAAGCGCGCACCATACGCACCCGACGCTACTTTGTGGGCGATCCCGGGGTTTGCTAAGATTGCGGAGACAATGTCGATACGCAAATGGAAGGTAGGGGGATGGATGATGATGGGTGACCTATATCACAATGGCCAGTTCCTCACGCGGGAAAATGCGGAAGCGACATACGATCTGGGAGTAGGGCAATTCCTGCAATATGCTAAGGTCTCACAAGTGGCCAGAGAGATCTGGCCAACCTTCCCAGAGGAGCCCCCCAGTAACGAGGACCCTACAAGTAATGTTAAGCATGGCACAAGGTCGCCACATGATAACACACCTATACAGGGCAATTAGGGGGACTTGCCAAGAAATCCACTTCCAGTGCATCAGAAATGGGAGGAAGCGATGGGGGGACAAACCACAGAGAAAGAATGGGAGAAGATACATGAAGGGGTAAAATTGAGCTGCTCCAACGCCTGTTTCAAACTCATACAATATAATTACATTCATCAGGCTTACCTCACACCGAACGTCCTCAGCAAAATATATCCAGAACGGTCCGGCGAATGCCATAGATGTAGGCAAACAGAGGCCGACTTTATACATGTAGTTTGGGCGTGTCCACAGGTGACGAACTTCTGGGATGCAGTGCTGCAAAAAATAAAAACGTCTTTGGGGTGGGAGATCCCGAGAGAGATACGAACAGTGTTACTGGGTCTCCTCCCTACACCAAAAAATAAGAAGCTAAACAGGAAATTTGCTCTGCTCGGGTTAATTACAGCGAAAAGACGCATCGCGATCGATTGGCAAAGACCGTCGCCCCCCAAGTTAGACAGATGGTTAAAAGATATGTGCGAATGGGCCACTGCTGAGCGAGTGAGAATGAAATTAGTTAGGAAAGATGAAAAATTGGCAGACGACCTTCATGCATTGGTCAGTGATGATAAACGGCCTGCAGAATGAGCCAAACACGAACTCTCAGACTGTGATAATTGACTCACAAAACTCATATAACACACAGGAATAGGGACTATATACATGACAATATGGTATTTAACAAGACTCCAAGGGACGTCCGTTTGGGGGGAGGGGGGTGTTAAGGAAGTTGCGTTGGGATAAAAGACATGTAGCCCTGTATATGATAATGGTGCAAGCGTGATTGAGCAGCTACATAATGGTTGAACTAAGGTTAATACATTTATGTATACCACGGTTGATGTATATTTGTACTGACATCTTTTGTGAAATGCCAATAAAAAAACTAATAAAAAAAAATATATATATTTACTTGTCCATGGGGCAGGTTGCTTCATAAATCTACTTGTCCTGTAACAAAATCCACTTGCCCCTTTGGTGCCACGTAGTGCAGTGACAAATTATGGCAGCAATCTCATTATATAAGAGCTCTGATATAGCCTCTCTGATTATGCCAGGGCTCGTACCATAGTAGTGTTTGAGTACTTGCAATCCCCTTATGTTGCCACGTTTCCGCAGATCTACATACTGGGGCTGAAGGCAGTGGTAAGCAATAGTTCCAGGGTTAGAATGCCCTTTTGAGTCTGTGCAAACCTACTAACTTGCATGTTTTAAGAGTTTTCAACAACTCTTCTCTAATCTTTTCCCATACTGAGAAATGTTGGAAATTTACTCCTGACAATGGCAGACGTAAACCTTCTTCCAGAGTTGGGAAAAAAGTGGTTGGAGGGAAAGTGAACTTGCAAACACTCAGATTTTCGAATGAGCAAATCTAAACATGCATATTTGCTCATGCTAAAATGCAGTTCACAAATATTTTCTAGGAGTACTATTTCTTGTCCTACTTCTGTAAATTCTTGGGAATTCACGAAAGCCGTATAGCTGTACTGTGCAAGGGCATATAGATTGGGTGCAGTTTTGAGACTTTTTTTAATAATTGGGCCCCTAATTTGGTCTGACGTTGACTATGACCTGTTGTGTTCATTAAATTTCTGTCTCTCTCTCTGTATCGGCTGGCTTCACTGTGAGTGACAGCATTCTGCTCTTTCACAAGGAGCATATCGGCACACAAAGGGGGATATTCTCAAGAACGTGTGATAATTATCGCAAAATTAGCTTAACGCAACTTTGCACATCGCAGTCCATCGCGGGAAAATAACACCGTGTTAACGTTGTATTCTCAACCCGGCGGCACCACGCGATAGTCTCACAATAACGCGCCAAATGACCGCGTTAAAATTAACGCGACGCCGAAAAAATGCGAAACACGAACGCGAAAAAAATTACAATGCCCCAAATCGCGATAAAAAATCAGCAATAACCAGCGACAGGCCTGCAATTCCCACGCATCATGCGGGAAAATGCACTATAAAAGCACCGAAAAACACAAACAAAATAATTCAAACTGCGTAGCACCATGGATGCACCCGGACCGAGTGCAGAGGACAACGCGAACCACACAAGCTCCACAGACGACCAGCAAGGAACCTCGGGGTCGGGGAAGGGCAAGGAGAAGAGGAAGAGGAAGACGGGGTTCAGTCCGCAGGAAAACCGGATCATCGTCACGGAGGTGATAGAACACTACCAACAACTGTTCGTCACCTCCACTGTGTCATTGGCAACACAAACGGAAATATGGCAGACGATCGTGAATGCAGTCGGAGTGTTGAGGAGGTCAATGGAGGAGGTCAAGAGGCGCTGGCATGATGTGAATAGCCAAACCAAGCAGAAACTCGCTGCCAACCGGAAGGCAGCAACGGCGACTGGAGGTGGGAGTCCTGCGCCACAGGAGGAGCTGGATGAGCTGGAGGAAATGGTGGCCACAGTCATCAGTGTGGAGACGGTACAAGGAGTTGGGGGTCCGGACACAGCTCGATATGACCTGACCCAACAGCAACAGGGTGAGTAACGACCAGGGACTGGGGGACGGGGGGAGATGGGCACAATGGCACAGATGCACAATTATGTGTAGCACACTGCACACCCACAATGATTGTGGAACATGTCCCTGATACCCTTGGCACACTGCAGCACACATAGAAACACCAAGTAGGCCCCCGTCCACTATGTGCACCAATCTCACAACCTACCCATGCACATGTGCTGAATCCAGCAAAGCAGCGGCTCTGTGAGCCACACTGACAATGCAAGTAACACTGCATGATCAATAGCATGGCTGCAGTCAAAATACATGACATGGTGCACAACACGACACTGAGGTGGCCCAGTGTGGATCACATCCTCAAAGGAGCAGGTCACACTCTGACACATCCACGTGCACATACAACCCCTGACGTCAACAACACATCTGCAGACAAACAATGCACAAGAGTACAAAAACCGTCCAAGAGCACAAATGACCCAAGTCGCCAACATCTCAGCACCTTAAAAGCACACAAGTCAAAGGCACACCGCCTCAAAGGGATAAGGGGCCGCTAAATCAGAGCTGCAGGGGCGACTCTCCCACAATGCAGCACACACACATAGCAACCACAGCACATCAACATTGACGACAATGTGGTACAAAGTGCCACACTTCCACTACAGAACAGAGGACACAACTGGTGCCACTTGTGCGTAGAAACTGGCCAATCACATCTGGCATAGCAGGAGATGATAATGTACGAGTACAACCTCACATCAGTCATGTAGTCGAAATGTCCACTGTCTCCCATCAAATAGCCAGCTCATCCAAAACAGTCACAATGCACATTGTCATGCAGCCTGTATGTAAACATGTACAATGCGTCAACATACATGGAACACACTGTTAACCTGCATCTCCCCTTTACATTGCAGAGGGACAATCAACACCTCCTGCAGAGCAGACCAGACATCTCTTCAGTGATAATGAGGAGGACCCCCTGGCCATCTGCTCCGACACCCTCCAACGGCTTGTGGACAGCCTCCGCACCCCACCTCCAGGAGCAGGGCAGCCCAGCTGCATCGAGGTGACCCCACCCCCTGCACAGCCCACACAGCAGGAAGCACCCACCACCACGGCTGGCTCCCAGCACCTCACGGAAAGACACATGGCATTCCAACGCCGTGTGTTAGACTGCCAGTGGGGGCTGGCTGAACAGGTGCGGGTGGGTTTCGACCTCATGGCAGCCAAACTTGATGCCATACGTGGGTGTATGAGTCCCATCAGGGATCACTTACAGTCCCTAACGGACACCCACAGTCCGTTCCATGCTCTACAACAATCCTTGGCTGACCTCGCTGGAGCCATTACTCGGATACAAGAACTGTCTAGTCAGACAGGCTCCAGCGATGACAGCATAGAGATGGCACAGATGCGGAGGACAATGGAGAACATGGAGCGGATGCAGGCTGGAAGGATGGCTGCCACGGCTGTACACCAGCGAGATGTAGCTGGGATCTTCCATGCCCTGCAGAACCTCATCTTGCCATTGCTGCCACAGAGCCTGTCCCAGATGACTGCTGCAGGAACTTCGATACACACATCTCCGCCCCCTGATGTGTGAGTGGCACACAGTGATGCAGCCATACCACCTCCGCCACCTGATGTGTCAGTGGCACACAGTGATGCAGCCATACCACCTCCGCCCCCTGATGTGTCAGTGGCACACAGTGATGCATCCATAACACCACCACACACACCTGACACACCTGACACAGAAGACATATCAGAGGACTAAGATGTGGATGGCAATGACTCTGTGTGAGAAAGGAGGTTGTAGCATTCATCCCCGCCATATGGCCTGTTCCTGCTTGGTTCAGCCCTCTGCATCATGCCCGGGAACAACACCTTCCACTGTCCCCCCGAAACACTCTGCGACATTCACCTGGACCCCGACATGGACTGCCATATCTGCTCTGGTTACCAATGCACAGCAATCAGGCTGCGGATTGAACTCTTCCTCTTCCGATTAAATTATCATTCCCCAAAGGACTCTGGTTGGCCCTCCACTGGGCAACCATGTAATGTGGGGTTTGCATGGCCATGTACTGCTCCAGCTCCGACACTCCACAGAATGTGAATAAAACATTCCAAATCGCACAGATGTGTCATGTCTATGTTCAATCAAGTATAAAAGTATGGATGAATGTAGGGACATTGATTGCACAAAAAGGTACACCCTGGGAAATGACATCAATGCGCATGTTTGACCCTGACCCACATGGCCAATTAGATGACTGTGAAGGTGTGAACTAGCTGTGGCCTCATTGCTCATGAACAACAATCTCGCAACCCCCCAACGTAGCCCCACGTCCATGTATTAAGTGGGGCTGTGTGTAAAAATGTCTAATTCGGTAGCAGGCCTAAAGTAGTGTCCCCCATCACATGTGACAACAGGACATCTCTTCGCATACCTACTCAAACTCAACTGTGTGGACACAGCCTGTTTTGATGGATCACATTGATCCACATGGCAAGAAGTTGGACACCATACTCACATTGCTGAAGACACGTAAGAGCACAGGTCTACCAGCAACTATCCCAACCACAATGTCTGGCTCACAGAGGTGGAGCTGGCAATAGGGACTCACCCCTAAGTGAAATGGGTCAGTCAGTCCCTCCCTGTGTACGGACAATGCTCATTGAGGCACACGATTTGTCATTCTAATCAACACTCATCACAGTTGAACACTAGTGAAGTGGCGTAGACTTCATTAGCATGTGCGTGTCAGTACGGGCAAAACAAGGGCCACAACATGCAGACCAATGCTTCAGACACTAACAGGCAGCATGGGAACATGTAGAGGTGCAAGAAATGGGGAGGCAAAAATGAACACCAATCATTACGGATGACAACGGTCTCAGCCCACCTTGCCGGACGAGTCATGTGATGTTTGGCGTATGCTCATTGCCCCGTGTCAGGGGACACGACTCACAGCCCTTGGGATCTGCATAGTGCTGTACCACCGGACTGCGCAGACTGTCTGCTCTGCTGACAGTGAGCAGGTGAAAGGGTCCAACAAGGTCACATGTAGTACTACATTGCCATGTGTGTACTCTCCCTCCAGCAGTATGTCAGATTTAGGAACCTTGCGAAGCGACGCTGTACAGCTCCGCCCATGGGACTGCCTCACCTTGCACAGGTGTGTGTCAACACGCGTAGGTGCACGCACATGCATTCTGAGTCCAGGCGAATGCAGCCATGTCCACTGTTGTGGTGGGATATGTGACCATTTCTCCAAGATGCAACAAGGTGTTGGGACCTGTGCTCTGGGTTACAAGCAGTTGTGGCTGCAGGATCGTAGTTACTCGTCCATGAATGTGAGCGCAGCTTCCTGGCCAATCAGTTCCAAGAGTACGTCGTTGTCGGCTTCAACGAGCACGAGGGCGAGCCAATCCATTAACTGGTCCGGACAGATGTCCTCCGTCCACGCCGTTTCACCAATCCGCAACATAGCCCAATAGGGGAGCACTTCGATGTGGTCACTGCACACGAGGACTTGTGCAATCTCCCATGCCCAACTGCCAGCACATACGCCAAATATCAAGGCATCCCATGAACGGGTATCACAGTTACACTTCTGGTCGTGGGCCAACAGGGGGCGCACACACAAGTCATAATCCAGTTCAGCTACCGTTGTGTTGGATAGGCTGACATCCATGGGCCACTCGAATATGCATGATCGACAGTGGAACCAGGGCTGGACGCAGGTGACGTACGCAAGACGGAAGCTCAGACGGTAACTGATGCGCAACACTGCCAGTGGCAGTGCCCCCAACAAATGCAGCATACGTGCACTGTACAGTTCCACGTGACAGGGGTTGTGCATGTGCCCGGGATGTTCTGCCATTGCGCTGGTGGCTCTCGTAGAACCAGCACTCTTCTGACCTGCAGCAGTTATGTGGATGATATGCCACAGCTCGGAGAAATGAGTCGTATGTGTGTGCAACGTTTGGATGTATGGGTTGTTGTATACGTAAGTGTCAAGGGCATTCCATGCAAGAGTACCTTGAGCAAGGACTTCTGTGTGTGGGGTGTGGATACGTTGGTCTTTCATTAGCGCTGTGCGTAGTGTGGGAGTCGTCATCATCTGCTATGGTATCTCTCTCAGGGGGTGCCTGCCGCATGCAAGACCAAGGTCGGAGGTGAAGATTTCCTTCCACCTTATGTATTGAGACAAAGGAGCTTTCATCCCTAATGTTAGTCTGACTACTGCTTGCATTCTGGAAATGTGATGTGGCTTTCGCGCTGCATTTGGGGCTAGGCCTTAGGCTTATGGTGCACCAATAGCGATACACACAAAACAGTTGGCATGTATGTGCCAATTGCCTTCCTTTCACTGTCTCTCTCTCCCTCCCTTTCTCTCTCCCTCTCTTTCATTCTCTCTCTCTCTCTCCCTTTCTTTCTCTCTCTGTCCTTTGATGAGTGCATGACACACCTTCTTATCTTGAATTTTGTCTTGCAGGCTGTGACTTACAGATTGTCCAGGGAAGACCTGCCATGACTCTTCCAAATAGTTGTTTTGAGTTAAATTTGAATAAAATGATTTGTTTGGAAATTCAGAGATGAATGAATGATTCTCCTTTTTCGGACCACACATGAATGTTAATTGTTGTAATTGTGCGACATCAGGCGAATTGTTTTGTTCATGATTTCGTAAAGTTGGTGTAAAATATCTTTGTCCGGGGGGTGCCCGGGTAGGGCCCGGGGGGTCCTGGGGGTGGTGGGTGTTGTGGCCCTCTTGGGTGTCCGAGCTGCTTGATCAGTAGCTCCATGGCATCTGTTGTTCTTCTGGTGTGGCTGTGGGCTGGGCTCCCATTTCTGGTGCAGGTTATCGTCCGACTTAATACCAGGAAAGAGCAGGTGTTAATTCCCTGCTGCTAACGCGCCTTATCTGCATGTTTTGTGATCTTATCGCCAATCTGGCTGGTCGTTGAGAATGTTGCGAAGTGGTGTTGTCGCGGCTTTTTGCACGGGAACGCCTACTCTGCATCTCATTATCGTTAGTTGCCGGTGTCATCCGTGGCGATGTTTTTTGCGGCTGCTATCGCAGGAAAACTGGCGATATCGGCTGTTAGCACCAGCTTGTGAATAGGGCGATAAATCTATCGCCACTTTGGCTGTGATAAAGTGCCGCTAACTCGGCGATAACTCCTTGAGAATATGCCCCAAAGTAGTTTATTCAGTGCCAGTCACTACTGTGGGAGTGTGTGCTTTTTGAGACCAAAAAACAATTTTTGCTTTTGTCAATGTTTGTTATAATGGTGAGGGCCCAGCAGCTCCCACACCAATAAGGTTTTACAAAAACCATGCCAAAACAAGTCACACATTTACAAAACTAAAAAGCTGACCACCAATGTCAGACCTATTGGCTTTGCCAATGCTTGTTTATTTTTGTTTCTCATAATCTTATTGAAACTGGTTACACTGATTTTCCATTATGAATATTTTGGGGAAATACTAGCATGCATCAACACATGTTACTAAATGATGCTGCAAAGAAATGGTGCCTGAAATTTCGCAGTAGTTTAGCAAAATGTTTTTTTTCCTGCTTTCATTTTTTTATGAACATTTTATTTTGAAAGCAAAGAATCATCAATCTTGCTTTCAAGCTTCTGCAAATATTTGCATCAAATCAGGGAGCATTCTGTGAGCATTATACATAGCCTCATATTGCTAAACTTTGAAAACGTGTGCACACATTTTTATACTCGAAGCACTGTCAGTAGTGCAGTCGGAGCTTACAACATTTACTTAGAGTGCTCACCCTAATAATAAAGGCTTTCAATTAATGAACCATAAATACAAGTTTGAACAGCATTAACATATAGGTAAAAATATTATCTTAACTGCAGACAGTGCCCTTCCCTCATCCATAATGTGGTACTGTACACTGGCAGCCAAAGGGTTTGTGCAAGGACAAAATACACATGAAACCTTGTTGCCCTTGACCCAAAACAATATGTCCTGGGCATCGGGCTATAGGAATTCCACATCCCTGCTCTTGCAGAGTGGACGAGATGCAATAACCAAGTATGGGGATTTAACTGGGGAGGCAGGATGGAAGAAAATATTGCTCTCTATGCGAACCATGTCCTCTTCTTCCTTTCCCGTCCCTCCACCACAGGACCTTGGTTATTTCAAATGCTGGGCCTGTATAGGGAGGCCTCTAGACTCCTAGTTAATTGGGCCAAGTCACTTCTGGTCCCTTTAAGGGGAGACAGTGGAAATGCGACCTGACAAGAGCCTGTTCGTAGACGTAGCTTTTAGTATGTAGATATTTTTATTACCCTGGAGCCAAATCTCACCTGGTAACTCAACCTTAAGCCCTTAATGCTCAAAATGACAGCTGACCTACTCTCCCAGCTAACCTCCTGGACTTAGTAGCCCTGTTGAAGATGATGGTCTTACCACAATGCTTATACGTGCCTCAGAATTTCCCGCTCATAATCCCTCACCCTTTGTTCAGGTCACTGCTTGTGATGGTCCACTCTTTCATGTGGGCCAATCGGCTCCCCACATAGCTTTCAGCAAGTGCAGGTGACGTACAATGGTGGTATGGGTATAGCTGACCTCTGTCTGTATTAATGGGCATAGTATCTACTGGTGCTAAATGATTAGCCTCGTGAGGGATGGCAGAATCCCAACTAGCATGCGGAATTAGCCCACGTTAGTCAAGATAATATACTGGACATGTTATACAGGGCCACCATCCCTCGGGTCCTCCCCGAGGCAACTAAAGTGGTATTGCTGGCCTGAAATACCTGGCCTGAAAGTTGAACCACAAGATTACACACACAAAAAAACCTATGGCAGGGACACTGGTTGGTCCACTGTTCACACCTCCAGGGTTTTAGTAAATGGGACCTGATTGGTACATTGCAGGTGATGGATGTCTGGCAGGGCACTCATATGAAGTCCTTCCTGGACCTGTTATGTGGTCATATTAGACCCGGGCAGGAACACCACCATTTTAAATCTTAGTGTTTAAAGTTGACATTTTTTCTTGAATGTTGACATTTGACACACATTTGCTTACGTGCTTGTGTGGATAGTGTTCCGTGAAATAACTTTGCTTACATTTACACATCTTCGTAGGCATATTATCAGAGTCTTTAACATTCTGTATGACAGCTAAAGTTCACTGCGCTAAATGTTGTTATTTGTTATTGTTCGCTCGTCGACAGCTTTGTCAGGGTAGAATCAATAATGAGAGCCTGACTGGGACTTCGGCATGGCAATATGGGGGAGATTTACTATATAAATGCCATCACTCCTTTGTTTAGTTAGAGGAACATTTTGCTGACACTGTCGAGGTCGCCCCATGCCTGGTTTCCAGCCCAGCTGAATCCTGTTTACCTACTGAGAAGGATGGTGCCCAGGTCTACACTACTCGCTGAAAAAGCACCTCAACGCCCATCAAGGTTAGTAAGCGCTATATAAATACAATTACAATACAATACATTACAATACAATACCCACAGGTAACGGAGGAGTTAGATCACCCTGTAGGGATTCTGGCAGATTCACCCGTCCTAGGTACACTAGGAAAGGGAGCGCTAGGTAGAAGCACAAATATAATTGTACTTCTATGCAAGCATATAATCTATGGAACAGCACAGTGGTTGAATTGTTCATTTTCTTTACCATTCTCATGATACTGATTACTTTGTTTTGTATCCTTCTATTCATTATCGCAGCATACGTATTTTACACAAGAATCTTATTACTTCGATAAATATTGAAATGACTCCCTTTGGGCATGCATGAGTTACCAAATGAAAAGGTTCTAGATCTGTTTCTACAATTTCCTTGGTGGGTCAGGGTTGTCATGTTCTGAGGTTGCACATACCACCTGTTACCGTGCTACGGTAGGGGTACAAATGGTGTACTGTGAGCTAGGCAGGACTTAGGCCAACATATCCTGATGGTGTGCGTGGACTCAGTCTTGCACAGCTTTGATGCTTATGCTGTCCAACAAATGCAGTTTTACTGAGAAAGTATTAACCATACAACATGGCACCACCAACGTTTTAGCTTGGGTTCTTATTTAATGGGTCTCCCGAGTTGTTTTTCTTTTGTGTAACACAAAAGACCCTACTCACCTACTAACCAAAGGCGTCTGTTATGTTAGGGAAAAATCCTCCTCAGCTAAGTAGGGAGCCCCTATTTTCTGGCTGTAGGTTGTTCAAGCTTGAACCTTTTAAAGGATCACCCCCACAGAGGTACCCTTTCTGAATTCCACATATTCCAAATACTACAATAGCTAGTCCAGGATAGGTGGTTTTACCAATTAATTGCAGACATGCATTAACACAAATGTTACTACAACATGGGCCCCCGCTGATGGGATGGGATGTTACCTTCGTGGTAGAGGCCCACGAAGCGTACAAACAGAAGTATTCTATTTTGGGTCATATTCCCGGCAGTAAATGCCAACTTAGGGAATTCTCACACATACTGTGAGGTTGCAGTACCAAATCAATATAGAGCATATGAGAAATTAGAAATCCCGCTCACTTATCAGGACCACATGAATTGGTTCCTAGGCGCCCTACCACATACATTGGAAAATGTCAGACTAGGCTGCCTCTGCAGAGAGGGAGCAACATGGCCAGTCTTAGCCGGTTACACACCATATCCAGATACAGCAAGCATTACAGCAGTAGAGCTAGGAGAGCTATACAGAGAATTAGTTACACTCTATAGACGTCTAGTACAATTCTTTATGTGAACCATAAGGCTATCCCACAACGGGCTGCTCAGGATGCACATCCACAGTTGGCTACGCCTGAAATTAGTCCAGTAATCATCAATGCAATAATAGGTAAGGTTCCCATCAGACGGGATGAGATTCGGTTCTGGATTGCACAAAAAACTATTTAGTTATAGTTTGCCGGAATCTAATAGAGTGTCTTCCGGCAATAGCAACAAGGGACTACGTCCAGGTGGAAACACTGGACCAGAGACTGAGTGTCTCTAGTCAATTATATGAATTGCAACTCCAGATGGAGGGCGATATACAACTTACTATCAATGTTCTCTTTTAGGAGATCTTGTCATTTGGATACGACATCCTCTTGGTTAAAAAAGATTGGCCACCAGAGTTTGTTAGGGACTGCCCAGAAGGAGAAGGAGAAGGAGAAGGAGAAGGAGAAGGAGAAGGAGAAGGAGAAGGAGAAGGAGAAGGAGGAGAAGGAGAAACAGTAATTTTGCCAGCCTTTTCCAACCTCGTTTCAGAATCTATTAAACACACATATACCAAAGAGCGGGCGTTAGCACAAGCTCTGGTGTTATACCTCAACCACGTGAGTTGGGATGACAGATATCCTTACCACATCGCACCTGTGAGGTCCAGCCCACAACCACAAAGACAATACCCCATTAAGCATGAGGCTAAAAAACAAGTTAGACAGATACTCACACAACTTGAATACCAACGTGTAATAGAAAGTTGCACCTCACCAATGAATAATTCCTTGTTTCCAGTAATGAAACCAGACCATTCATATTGTTTAGTCTTACATTACAGACACTTGAACACTGCTACATGCACATTTGCTGTACAAAACACACAGGCATGGCACTAATGAACAATATAGTGCGCAAAAATACAAAACCACATTAGACAATTCAAATGGATTTTTCCCCAAAACATAGCCCCTGAAAGCAGGCACTAGACCGCATTTAGCGCTTTAGGTTCTTAAAAACAATTCTGTCGATTGCCCCAAGGTTATAAGAATAGCCACAGGCTGTTTTCAGGCCATGTAACAGAAATTTTACGAGATTTTGATGACCAAGAATTGTCATATGTCAGTGACATATACCTAACAGATGATGACTTAACAACGCACTTGACCATAGTAGATCACATAATTCTGGGATTTGCTCACTTGGGCTTCAATTTAAAAAAAATCAAAGATCGCCCATCTCAGTGTTCTGTTCTTGGGATACGAGCTGTCAAACTAAGAAAAAAGCCTGGCGACATATTCTTAGCGAAGAGTGCAGTTCTTCAACCTCCAAACACATAGAAAAAAACTACAATCAATATTGGGTTTTCTAAATTGTGGCAGAACCTACATACCAGCTTATGCACAACTGGTAAAACAGTTTTACGACTTGATTCAGACTTTTCAAGCACACATTGGACATCTGAACACACAGATTTTACGTTCAGTTCAAGCAGACATGTTAGCGTCAAAACACTTGAACACGCGTGTCAACACCACAAACCTGGTGATCAGTATAATTGCAGGGACATCAGGATACACATATATCACATTCAATGAAGCAGATACTGTACCAATCACATTTATATACCCACACAGAAATGTTTTTTGCACCAACAGAAAAAATCCTGACGGTGGTACAGACAGCTGTAATGAAGGAAAGATCACTGGCTCAGGGAAAACGAATGACTGTCGTGACTCCCATTCCAGCCTTAGAGGCTGTCACAAAGGCCAGCATTCCAATCGCAAAAGCTTTACATCCAGGATGGATACAATGGGCCAATTCACAAACGGCAGCTTGAAGAGCCAAAGTATGGAGTCTTCTTTATTCAGTCATCCACCCTCCACAACTCAAGCAACTGTCAATTGCCTAAACATTCTAAGGCAGGCTCCTTTGAATTGTTCACTTATAACAAAGGAAAAGGGGTGAAGGAACATGCCATTGACATAAGAAAATATACATGTCATCATAATAATTTAATACACTATGTGGTATACTGTTTATGACTTTAAATCATTACAACACATCTTCCTTCCTTAATGAGTGGAATATTTAAGGAAAATCACATAATGGGGAAAAACATTAATTACAATCATGTTTAACTAGTTTGTCTGAACTCCATATTTGTCCATTGTCTAACGGTACCACATTGCGGTACACTTTGTTTTTTTGACGAGGAGGATAGCATTTGCTTTAATTTTGGTGCTCTTTGGTGCTTCTTCTTATTTGTACCCAATCACCTTCTTTCCAACTTTCTATTCTTACCCCATGCTAGTTGTCATACTATTCTTTATATTTGATTTGATGTTGGTGTACTTTCTCATGGGCTTTGGAATCATCTATGCTCACCCAACCAAAAAGGGTTCAATTTGGTGCCAGGTTCCCTACCTTTGATAGATACAAAAGGTGAAACACCTGTGATGAGATTAGGTGAAGTGTGGTATGACCATATACTATCACGCAAGGATTTTCCTACATCCTGGCCATTGACTATAGCTAATTGAATATGTTCCTTAATCCTACGATTCGTCCTTTCCACAAATCAATTTGCTTAGGGGCGATACAAGGCAGTTTTCTCATGTTTTATATTAAGAGCTCCCAGAAATCTTTCATGTCTTGGGATGTAAACTGGAGACTGGTGTCCGTAACTATAGTGGAAAGTATATCTTCTCTGCTAAAAGCACCTTTTAAGAATTCAATCAATATGGTAGTAGTAGAATGATGAACAAAATTATCCAGTATGAGGTATAATCTGTCAATATTAACATGAATCTTTAGTAGGCTTACACACCTTCCATGGGTCCATCCAATTATATCGATGACTAGCTCACTCCAGGGCTCAAGTGGTACTTCTACAGGAGACAAAGGAGCTTTACACATTATTTTAGTTTTGCCACTTCTAGCGCAACTGACACAATCTTTCACCCTCTGTTCCACTAGGGAGTCTATCTTAGGAAAACAGAATTTATTTCTTATTTTATTTTTTGTAAGGCTCCTACCTAGGTGTCCCTCATGAGCTGATTCAATAATGTTCTGGTGGTATAATTTTCTCATTAAGGCACTTTTTCCAATCAAGAATGTTTAGTTTGTTTCTTATTTCCCAATAATCCTTCAATTCTTCTTTGAGATCACTACATTTGTTAAGCCACCCTTTTATGATCATGTCTTTAAGTTGGCTTAAATATTCATCTTTCCTCATGCACTCCTCCCACTCATCCTCAGATAATGCAGGCAAATGTATGGACAAAATAGGACTGCCTAATACTTTTTCTTGTACCTTCTGTTCTAAACGTGCTCTAAAAAGATTGTCAGCAATTTTATTTTTACCTCTAGGTACATATTCCAGTGTAAAGCAGTTACTTTTCAGGCCAAGTTATCCACTTGGATATGCGTGGAGTACTATGTTCAGCCCCTTTAATGGAAAACATAAACGTAAGTGGTTTGTGATCTGTACATATGGTAAATGTTATACCCCATATGAAAATTTTTATCAGGCCAATAGTAGGCCAGGGCCTCTCTTTCGATTACAGAATAATTACATTCTGCTTTGGTAACTCACCGGGATGCAAACAGTATTATTTTTTCACCTCCCTCTCCTTTCTTTGATAGGGTTACACCTAGACCCTTGTTGAAGACACCCGTTGTAAGTATGGTTTTCTTCCTAGGATCAAATGTACCTAAAGCAGGCAAATTAATGATTTCTTGTTTTATTTTATCAACTATCTCTTTATGTTTTTTTCCCAAACAAACAGCTTTTTTTTTTTTTTTAAAAAGATCACACACTTGTCAGAGAAATTACTTACATATTTTGCCATATATTCAATCATACCCTCAAAGGATTTCAATTCATCTTCACTCTTAGGTTAAGGAACATTTTTATTGCTTGAATAGACAGTTTTTTGGTCTGAACCTTCCTTAGATATTGTATGACCAAAATAGTCAACAGAACTGACTCTAATTTGGCATTTGTTTTGTTTCACAGTTAATCCAGAATCCATCAACCTCTTGAACACCGCTCATAATGTTCTGTCATGGTCTTCTATAGAGGAATCATAGACCAATATGTCATCCTGAAAACATAAGGTATTGGTTACATCCCTTAAAATCTGATGCATTATTTTCTTAAAGACTGCAGCCGTGGATGCGAGTCCAAAAGGCATCCTTAAAAACAAAAAGGCTCCCATCAGTGTAATAAATGTTGCTAAAGATCAAGACTCAGGGTGGAGATCTACTTGGTGGTATGCCATCGATAGGTTAATGACACTAAAGTATTTTGCTTCTCCCATAGTGCTTAGGATCTCGTTTATGTGTGGAAGTGGGTGTCTTTCTCCCCATATATTCTCATTTAAACTATGCAAATCCACACATAAGCGAATTCCTTCCCCATTTGCTTTAGATGCAATGACTTTGGAAGTTAACCATTCAGAAGATTCTATAGACTGTATAATTTCCATCTCGCACAATTTGTTCAAATCTTTCTCTAGAGGTTCTCTTATCATGTAGGGCACAGGACGTGGTTTGTGTACCACTGGTTTAGCTCCCTCTCTCAATTTGATCTTATGTTGGTAATCATGTAATTGTCCAAGATGGTCAGAAAATAAATCAGGATATTCCTCACAAATATCCATCTCATCTATAGTTCTGTCTACCGGGAGCACTCGTTCCTTATAATTAAGATTGAGAATTATCCCAGTTCTTTTTGATGCTGCCGTCCTAATAAGTTTATACCTTTTTCTACTTCATATATTTTACCAATTGTGACTCTACCTTTAATACATACATGCATTTTTATTATGCCCACTAGTGGTATAGGTTCTTTTGTATACCACTCTGGGGAAATGTCGAGCTTCTCTAGAGTAAGACTTTTACTTCTCGATACTTTCTCAAAGCATAAAAGGGGAACACAAATCAACAAACATCAGTACTGGATTGTTATTGAGATACACTTTGCACTTAGGATAATTACGTTTCATCTCATTTTCTGTATCTCTAACTTGGAAGACATACTTTTTCTCATGTGGTTTATTACTTGTAATAACTTTAATTTGTGCATTCTCCCCATCCCTACAGACTCAGGCAAAATGCCTCCTTCTATTACACTTCTTGCAAGTAACATTCCTGGCTGGGCACTGTGAATTATTTGCTAAATGGTTACTGCTACCACATCTGAAACATTTCAACTTATTATCTTCTTTCATTACTCCATTTGTACTTACATCCTTATTATTTAATTTACAAATGCCATTGTCTGTCCTGTTCTCCTGGGCATTGGCTACTATATCACTAGGTGTTTTCATCTTCTTAATACACTTAGCTGTATGTTCTACAGACTGTGCTATATCAATTGGGTTTTTAGCCAATAACTTTTCTTGAATGCGCAAATTGTTTGTACATCTTACTAACTGGTCTCTTATTAGAGAATCTGTGACATTACTAAAATCACATAACTTTGTCAGACGCTGCAACATAATTCATAATAGATTCCTGTTTGCCTTGTACCCGGCTGAAACTTTTATGCCGTTCTAGAACTACAGTTAATAAATAAATCTTCCTGTACATCTTCTAGCTCCCCCTCTGGTTTCGGAAGTGTTTCATAAATTTTACGTCCACATTCACCTAAATTATGCAGAAGTATGTGTTGCATGCGTACAGCCATGAACCTTCACCTCCAATTGCTATCAAGTATGACTCGAATCATTTTATCTAATCTTTCCAATGAATATCAAGTTCACCTATATTATTCAAAGAAGAAGGAAGTTGGTTCATACTTGCAGCGGCCATCATAGCTGTACTGATGTAAGAAAACTATTGTAAGAAAGCTGTTATTCCAACTATAAATGTTGACCAATACACTTATATGTAGTCAGGATACCAAAAACTCAGATTGATATAATGTGTTGGACCTGCCATTTTTGCATGGTTATCCCCAAACTTTTTGCCTTCTTCCTCCTATTTTTCTGACCCTCTTTTTGTTGGCTTTAGGACTCTGGCCGCTTTACCACTGCTAATCAGTTCTAAAGTGCATGTGCTATCACCCTTAAACATGTTATGATTGTTTTACACCTGTTTGGCATATTTAATTTACTTGTAAGTCCCTTGTACAAAGGTATCCCATATACCCGGGGCCTGTAAATTAAATGCAACTAGTGGGCCTGCAGTACAGGTTGCGCCACCCATAGAAGTAGCCTTTCAAACCGGTCTCAGGCCTGCCACTGAAGTGAGTGCGGGGCTATCCAGACAGAATATTAAAGAAAAGCTGCAAGAGGGCCAGGAACCAACACAGGGAAGCCCTTCTGGAAGAAAATCCCAAAAACCCAGAGGAGATACCCCTCACATGTGTTACTACGTATAATGTTGCTTCAAATGCTATCAGCAGATCCATTAGGAAGCACTGGAGGATCTTGGAAAGCAACAACCACAAGTGGGACAAACCGCTCTTCTCTTTCAAAAGAGCTAAAAGCATTAAGGACACCCTGGTGCATACGCGCCAGAGCAAACCAGACAGGGATGAAAACCAGTCAGTACTGAATGCCTGGGGCCTTCCCCCTGTGACAGGCCATTTTCCTTGTGGCGCATGCGTGTGCCACCTGACGACCCCCACCAAGAACCTGGAACTTGAAACTGGGAAATTATGGTCACAAAGGGCCCATACCAATTGTAATTCCACGAATGTGGTCTATTTGATTACATGCCCTTGCGGTTCCAGATATGTGGGTATGACTACACGAAAGATCAAACAACGGATATGCGAACACCGCAGTAATATTCGGTGCCGGAAAAATACTACGAAACTCACAGAACATTTCTTACAACACAATCATACCACGAATGATTTATGTTGGACAATCCTTGAGCAATTGAAGCAAGGTCTAACCACACAACAAGCCCTTTTTGAGAAAGAACAGCGCTGGATTTATCGCCTCTCTACACATAAGACGGGGCTAAATGACAATATCCCTTGGGGTTCAGTGATGAAACGCTGACATCTTTTTATCCGGCTGTGTTCCCTCATTTGCACTTCATTTGCCAGTATGCCTGGACTGTGATTGGCCTTTATGAGCTCCTTTGGACATACCTATAATATCAAGGATCTTGTCTAACCTGGATTACCAGGGTGCCCCTCCAAACATACAAGTAAGCACCACGTCAGGGATCTCCCTAGCTTAGAAGGAGTTATCCACGTTGATGTATTATACATAGAATTAGTATTTGTTCCATACCCTGATCAGCGAATACATGGCTAACAGTTCACTGCCTCACATAACTGCCTACCTGCCTACGACACAAGGGACCCTGACTACCCCTAAATACTAGGGTATCCCCCCAACAAAATGACAACATCTTATCAGTAAGCCTTGAGGCTTAGTAGTTGATACCTACACTCCCTTTACATCTATCCAAAATACATATAATTATTGAATGGTCCATAGTATGAGCTGTGAATATAGAGTCACTAATATCAAAGAAAGGAGTATGCAGTTCCTAAGGAGGCTGACAGTAACTATGGAGTGTGTACAAATAACTGGCTACCAAGGAGGATGGGGAATCCCTCCTTTCAGAATTAGGGCCCTCACACACCCAGCCCGCTGGGTGTCATGCTTCATCATTGGGCATGCTCCTCGTCGGGTCGGCGCTGCAATACCCGACGGGCACCCTCAGTGGGGGCTCTTTGGCAGAGATCTTTTTTCCTTGCCGTATGGTGAGTGTGTGTGAGGGGCCCTAAAGTGTAGAAGTGTTGTGTTTTCTAAAAAGACCAAGGGGCATATTAGCAAGACTGGCGATAAAATTATCGCCGTTTTAGCGGCAGGAAACTGCCGCTAAAACGCCGATAATTGGCTTGCTAATAAGCGTTATAGAATTCCAATAGAAGCCCAGGTTAGATGTGCAGGACATCTAACCTGGGCTTCTATTGGAATTCCATAACGCATATTATCAAGCTCATTATCGCCGTTTTAGCGGCAGTTTCCTGCCGCTAAAACGGCGATAATTTTATCGCCAGTCTTGCCAATATGCCCCCTAGTGAGTTAAAACAGGGAGAGGGAGGATCAGGGCCACTAATTTAATAATTCTGTCTCCCACCCTGATTAAAAGGAGTGATGGCGACTGTCTATAGTGATGTTATAGGCAGTTGCTCTATGCTTCATGCGGTCAACATGTTTCTTGCCCTGGTTGTCCCAAGACGGATTAGTCATTTTGTGAGTAACTGTTTGTTTTTTATATTTGTGTTCTTTTATTGTAGATTGGCTACTGCACCCATGGACATCACACGCCACTGGTGCTATCAGACAGGTAATATCTAGGTTATTAGACCTCATTACCAGCCACTTAGTGTAGATTCCAATTTTCTTATTAGGTCCTGAAGAATTGCCGCCTGATCCTTCTTAGGACAACCAGGGCAAGAAACATGTTGACCGCATGAAGCATAGAGCAACTGCCTATAACATCACTATAGACAGTCGCCATCACTCCTTTTAATCACGTCACGCTCTTTGGAAGTAAGTTGGCGGGGAATATTCCCAGGCGGTGACTGTTCCTAATTGCTCCGGGTCTATCCTCAATTTATTTTCCTTTTAGTCCGCTTCGATTCCACAAGCAGCTCTAACCCCCACCCAGACCCATGACATGAAGTCAGTTGACACTTCACGTAAGCCCTAGTTTTTCCATGTCTTTTAAGCTGCCATTTTTTAATTCGAAAGCGTGTTTACTTCACATCCGCGCTTTTTAACGGGTTAGTCACTATCACTTCAAGTTTATTGCATGACTTTTAATGCATAACCCACGCTCAGTATGTAACGCGCCTGAGGTTACTGGGTGTTACCCGTAACAACGACCCCTCCTGTTGAAAAAATGTTTTGGTTTACCCAGATTGACACGAGTGCCTGACATAGAGGTATACGTGTTATTGCCTTTAAGCACCTATTGGTAATTCACAGCACAAGGTCACTAAACGCATTAGACCTCTTGATTACCTAGCAAGAGATACCACTTAACTCACTGAATTGTTGTGTGTTTTTATGTGTGTTTTCTCTTACAGTGTCCGTTGGCTTTTTGGAACTCCAGAAGGCCCCCGTGGTAAAACCGTGAGTTTTACCATCTGTATTCCTCCACAGGTTAGGGTGCACCTTAGAGAGCGCACACCGCCGTGGAGGCTTGGTCCTGATGAATGCTTAGCAAATCGCACTTCATAAGCAGAAACATGTCGACCACCCACCACACTTAGACCAATTCGGATGCGCTTGGTCAATTTAGCCAGACAACTAGCGTCCGTCTCACTTGTTTTTATTGATATCTGGTTTTCCACCATTAAAATTGTTTTGGGATTAAACCAGGCATCTTTTAACTTGCACTATCTCACTGCTGCACTGACACTATCTCACCAATACCTGCTCCACTGTAATTCAGGCATCGTAGCACACCAGGGAGGCACTCTGCCTCTCTGGTGGGAACCCAATGATGAAGCATGTCACCAACTAGGTTGGTGAGTGAGGGTTCTTTTAAATAAGAGGTATTCCTCGTGATGTTTTGCCCTCTCTACTCACTCTTTTGTTGTTATTGAATTTAAAACTATTTGCCAAGCCCGAAACTCCCCTTTTACTACATATAGGTCACTCCTAAGGTAGCCCTATGAGCAGGGTGCTGTGTATGTAGAAGGTAGGACATGTGGCTTTGTGTGGCATGTCCTGGTAGTGACAAACACCCTATCTCGTTTTTTACAACAGTGAGTGCTGCTCCTCTCATAGGCTAGCATTGGGAATTCCCTTATATGTTGGTAAGTGGTTGGGAGAGAGGGAGGCGCACTTACATTTGTATAGGCTGTGTCCTGACCTCACACAAAGGGCTTGTTTACCTCCTACTGTACATCTGGAACCAGAGCTGGGTTGAAAGGGGGCATTGTGCACTTCTAAGGTTCTTTTGAAGTTACTGCCACATCAAAGATATTTTGGGGCAGATTTACAAGGCCCTTACGCCACTTTTGCGTCACTTTTCCCATGTTAAAAATGACGCAAAAGTGGCGCAAGGGGCTTGTAAATCTGCCCCTTTGAGTATAAGTACAGGTGCTTTGACCCCATGATTATAGACACTGTGTGAGACTTGTAACAAGATGCTGCTGGCTCCACATGCTGCATATTGCAGAGACTGCTGTGCTGCCAGGAGGGACTGCTTGCTTGAAGTGCTGGCCTGCCTGCTATAAACTGCCAACTCGCAAATCACTTCTCTGTGCTGGCCTGCTGCCTATGCCCTGCTTGTGCCCCGAGTGCTCTCCAGGGAAGGCTTGGTTTGCCCCCTCCTTGTTCCTGTGGGATCTAGTTAGATTCCACTCAGCAAAGGACCTCATGCCAACAAGGTCAACAACCTGCTTTTAACTGTGCAGCGCTGCACGAGTGCCGTGGGCTCTGCACACTGCTAAGATCTCCATGGAGGTCCTCTGACCGGCCTGTTGTTCATTAACCAGTAGCATGCACTACCTAGTGCTCCAGGTCACAAGCAGGCATCCAGTTCAGTAGCAGAGGCTGCTAGTGACGCAGCGCTCCTCTCAGCTGTTTTTCACCACCGTGATCCAATCAAACCCACCAGGGACCCACCCACACCACATGCCAGAGAGAAGGTTTTCTCCCGACCAGAAGCGAGCACGTAGGTCAAGGCCAGACCTGGCAATTTTGTCGGACCAGCCTTGGGGGAGAGGAAGTGTGAAGCACTGTTGCTTTTGTTACTGGGTGCCGATAATGAAGCTCTGCGGCAAAACCTGCCCCCAGTAACAAAACCGCCCCCATCCTTCCTGCCTCCCCGGGAAACGCTTGATGCCCGCTACTGCCAGTCCGACCCCAACGGACTCTCAGGGATCCTGTGGTAACTTCTGGACTGCTGAGGATGCTTCGACGAAGCGAGGGAAGCCCAGCATGGTCCGCCTGTTCCCCCGCTGAGTCAGCTGGCAAGAACAGGTACTGCGGGGTTTAAGCCAGAGGCGCCATTGTTCCGCGCGGATACGTGAGCTGCTGACCCCCTTTTTTTTTCAGAAGCGTGCAAAGCTGGAATTGTTTAGCAGCTGCACTGCTCGATCACAGGCAGCTGCCATTCGCGGCTTGGTGCGGGGGACCCAGCGAAGTCCCCCACGGCACCCTGAGGTGTGTAGGGTGTGCCCCCATGTTAGCACATACCTTGGCGCACTAGTTCTGTGTTTGTGGCATTACGAGGAGAGTCCTCAGCGGAGGCCCCCCCGATCAGGAACTTGCCACATGGAGTTTAAAAATTACTGTGGTAGGCACACAGGTGCTCCGGTGCCCTACAGTGTTCCTGAAATTACCATAGTCACTGTAGTCAGTGTGCAGATGTTACCGTAACCTACGTTTAGTGCTAACATTACAGCCTAACCTATGATAGAGGTATTGGATCTATGTGTTTAAGATGGTATTTTGTAACCCAGGTATTACTGATATGTGATGACCATAGTTAGTGAATTATGTACTTATAGTGATATATGGCGAGTCATGTTTTCTTTCTGTAACTGCTGCATTTCATGCCTTGATATTTACTAATGCTCGTCATTTTGAACTTTGCAGTCAGTATAAGGAGTACTATCACAGGCTTGCATAAAATAATAATATCACTTATAAAGCCCCTGGTTACACTTGCAGGTGTGTCCCCGCGCTGAGACTAACTTTTCGGAAGAGGAGAAAGAAAAAAAAAAAGGGCCTATAGCTGGAAAAGCCACGTTTTCAAATTTTTTCGGAAGTCTCTCTCCAATGGTTCAGCACGGAGAGAGAGAGGAAGTGCGTTCCAATTTTTGGCCACCAGATAACTGAACAAACGTGCGCTCATTCTTACTTTTTGTACTTTAGGAACTTTGACCAGATAAGTCCCAGTCGATCGGAGATGGTGAGTAGGGTTATAAGGGGCGAGTAAGTCATGACGATAACTTGGACCTTTGCCCTGCAGGCTACAATGACTAATGCAGAAGGCTTTAAAAAGAATTATTTTCTTAACCGGCAGCCAATGTAAGTCATCAAGAGCCTTTCCAGTGGACGCTCTCCTAGGAAGCTTCAGAACTAAGCGAGCCGCCGCATTCTGAATACATTGCAGCCTGTGAAGGCATTTTTTGTTGCTCTCAGAGAACGTTTCCGTAGTCCAACTGTGATGTTACCAGGGCGTGGACCAGGGTTTTCCTAGCTGGGGTGGGGAGAATGTCCAGAGTTTTCCTTAACATTCTAAGAATTCCAAAGCACTTCCCTGCTACCTTTTTGGTATGTGCCTCAAAAGAAAGAGTGAAGTCCAATCAGACTCCTAGGTTTTTAACCTGTTGTCTTGGGGTAGGGGCAGGGCCCCGAGTCTGTGGCCACCATGCCGATGACCAAATGGAGGGGGATTTCCCCACCACTAAGATCTCTGTTTTACTACCATTTAATTTAAGGCAGTTATTGGTCATCCAGGACGCCAAGTCCTGCAGGCAGGAAGAAAACTTGGTGGCTGCTACGTCAGAATCGTGTGACAGAGACACAACAAGTTGCGTGTCATCTGCATACGACACAATGGTGACAACCTGCCTTTCCACAATCTCTGCCAAGGGTGCAATGTAAAGATTAAAAAGAGTTGGGCTCAAAATGGAGCCTTGAGGAACCCCTTGAGACAGAGCTATGCTTTTGGAAATATATGGGTGTTGTGTAACCTGGAAACTCCGGTCCTGCAAGAAGGAAGCCATACATAATAGTGCGGCTTCGTCCAACCCTCCTGATCTGAGACGTTGTAAAAACAGTTTGTGGGATACCGTATCAAAAGGAGCGCTAAGGTCCAATAGGACCAAAGCAACAGTCTGACCTTCATCCACACGTCTGCGTATTGTCTCCGTAGCAAGGAGCAGTGCTGACTCCGTAGAGTACGTGGCTCTGAAGCCCGATTGTGTGGGATGGAGTAGATTTTGCCGATTAATATGTGCAACTAATTGTGTATTCACCACTTTTTCTGGTATTTTAGAAAAATAGGACAGAAGCGAAATAGGGCGTAAGTTCTCCAGCTGATTCGAGTCAGCTCCTGGCTTTTTCTTTAGAGGGAGGACAATTGCCTGCTTCCATATATTTGGAACCATGCCACCAGAAAAGGAGAGGTCAACAAGCTGCTGTATGTAAGGCATTATTATCTCTAGGACTTCTCTGATAATCTTAGGTGTAGCTGGATCTGTGGGAGAGCCGGATTTAATGCTTTAAGCTACCCCTTTTAGATCTTCTAGTAAGGGTGGATAGAATTTAGAGAGGGAGTTGGCCCCATCCACAGAGGTCCTCTCAGTTTGGCAGAGCATCCCATTACGAGCCTCATCCAGAAAGGTATCCTATATTTTGACTACCTTCTCGGCAAAAAAATCAGCAATCTGGTAACATAACTCAGATGAGCTGGTAGCAGGAGCCACAGTTCTCTCAAGCGAGGAGAAATCTTTATGGATGGTAAATAACTCTTTGGAAGAGTTATCTGCCTGTTCTATTCTCTCATTATAGTAGGCAGCATGCGTTTTGTTGATAAGAGAATGGTAGTGCTTTAAATGCAGCTTGTAGGCAATTTTATTATGGTTTGAAAAATCTATCCTCCATATGCGTTCTAGACGCTTACAAGATTTTTATGGCCTTGTTGGTGTGTTGGGAGAGTAGAGTTGAGTATTAACTGAAGAGCGGCTAGTTCCTGATGCAGAAATTGAGCTTCACAGTTAGTATGATCGTCAAAGTGTAGGTTAAAATCACCTAAAACTATCAGATTATTGTAACAAAGTGCTGGTTGTACCATTTGCTCCACTAAACTAGAGATGAAATCAGTGGCGGGCCCAGGAGGGCGGTAAATCAAGAAGCCCTTGACAGTGTGATTATCAGCTGCTGTTATCGAAAAAGAGGCAGATTCACTCTTGTCTATTTTGGCTATATTCAGAGTACATGTTAAGGCTAATTTATAGATAATGGCTATTCCTCTACCATGCTTAATCAGACGATCCAGTCTAAGGATGCCATAATCCTGCGGGTGGGCATCCAGAATCTCAGGGGCAGAGTTCTCCTTCAACCAGGTTTCCTTGAGAAATAAAGCATCAGGTTGATTGTCTAAAATACAATCGTGGATTTCAAACTTATGTTTGTTGAGGGACCTACAATTGAGCATTAATTTTAAGTTATGCCTTTCCCCAAGCCCTGCCTTATGGACAGTAGTTTTATATGAGCAGTAAGTGCACTTCAATGGCACTATATCCATAGAAAGGTTGTGCAGACATAGGTCTAGAACCGGAGGGCCTAGTTCTTTTAATTCCTCAGCTGAGTATTCCAAGCGCTGATTTACCTTGAAACAAACAGGGGTTCTGTCCCCTAGCCCCGGCCAGCCGCGCGCAGACGGGCTTGCCTTTGGCGCACCGGTGGCGCTCCCGCAGCACACGTCCTCTCCGGCATGCGTCTAATATAGGCAGAGAGCCGCCGAGACTAGCCTGCCAACTTCCGTGAACAGCTAGTACAGCAGAAGTGAGTGAAAAACTAAGACCTCCCTCTGCTCAAACGGCACTGCAGCCGCGGCGGAACAGGGCTAAGACAAACAACAAGGGCCAGAGAGAAAATACAGGTAAAAGCGGTAAATAAAGATCAATCCACAGAATTGCGCTACATTTAATTAAGAGATGTTAAAAATACAGTTAAAACAGTTGTTACGTGTCCAGGAATATGTTCCCCACTTCGCCAAAGAGTCGTACGCTGTGCAGACCCTGCCACTGTCTGCTTATGCTGCACGTCCGCTCCGGCATGCGTCTAATATAGGCGGAGAGCCGCCGAGACTAGCCTGCCAACTTCCGTGAACAGCTAGCACAGCGGAAGTCAGTGAAACACTAAGTCCCGCCCTCCGCTCAAACAGCACCGCAGCCGCAGTGGAACAGGGCAAAAACAAACAACGAGGACCAGAGAGAAAATACAGGTAAAAGCGGTAAACAAAGATTTATCCACAGAATTGCGCTACATTTAAATTATTAAGTGCGGTTAAAAATACAGTTACTTGTCCAGGAATACGTTCCCCCCTTCGCAAAAGAGTCGTACGCTGTGCAGACCCTGCCACTGTCTGCATATCAGCATATCTGATTTATGTAGTTTTGGTCTACGATTTATGTATAATATAGGTTATATTTTTATATAAGCCTGTGTGGAGTCGCTTTTGTGGTGCGTTCCACGTGCTAAGCCGGACTGCTCATGCCAAGCTACCAAGGGGGGATAGTAGGAGTTATCTTGAGTGTGTAACTCCCTTGCCCGGACTAGAGTGGTGGGTTCTGCCTTGCTTAGGTGCATACCCTAGCCAACCAGAAACCCCATTTCTAACACATTGCAATACACTCATTGCATTCAAAATACATAAAGTTAAATATTTGCTAGGTACTAAGATCTTATAATTGCAGCAGAGTATTTTACAATATGATTTAACCTGAATTTCATATATTACCTCTGGAAGAATTACACTACACACAAAATCTTGAATTACCAAGATATATAGTACTAGAAATCCAAACGTAATAGGCTTAAATTCTGTTTAAGAAGGGGGGGAAGGTGCGTCACCACGTACAAAAATCCACAAGACACACATGATGCTGAATGGTGTGTGTCTCCATGCATGAATATAGAATACTAAATTATTGCTTTAAGGTGAGTGTGTCACCGTGTGAAGAGTCTGTAGCAGACACCTTGGGGTACTATAAAAGACAAGCATCCAAATTAGAACATTACCCTACTCCAAACACAGATGTAGCTCAACAACGGACCCAGGAAACCAAAGGTTTTGCCCCGCAGCCGCACTGTAAACATTGCGGGACTTTGCCACCAACAACGGACCCTCAGGTTTGTACGTCTCACAAGAACAAATTGTGACAAACCGAACAGCTGTGGGTTTCGCTACCAGGGAATGCGGCTAAGGAGTTGCTGGCCCACAGGAAATTAATTTGATGCTTCTCCTATCAGTTTCAGGAATATCCAATGCCAGAAGAAACAGTTCTATGGTTGGTGGGCCCCACATGATCGAAAGGCTCCTCCTGTTCCTCAGCCCACTGGTTCTGAAGTAGCTGGTCTGCCAGCGAAATCAGCTGGTTCCACTGCCAGAGATTAACGCGCATTGCAGTGAAGCCACACAGAGCACTGCCCCTCCGGGAATCCACTAAAATGGGAGATGCTGAAGGCAGATGAAAATTAACAAAGAGAGCACAAGGAAAGGCTCCTCCTGTTAACAGTCCACCGGCTCTAAAGTTACTGGCCCTCTGCCAAATCAGCTGGTTCCTCTGCCAGCCGGGGATACTTGTATTGCAGCGCTCCACACAGAGCCCTGCTGCTCCGGGGATCCAATATGACGGAAGCCAATGAAGGCATAGAAAAATTAGCAAGAAAGAGCTCACAAAGAAGAGATGACTGAACTCAACCCTGTGCAGCTCCAAATCGTCGCCAATATTGTAAGGTATTAAATGAAGAGGACACGCTGAAGAGGTAAAGTATGGAGTCTTCTTAATTCAGTCATCCACTCTCCACAACTCAAGCAACTGTCAATTGCCTGAACATTCTAAGGGATAGGACAAGGACAAAGGAAAAGAGGTGAAGGAACATACCATTGTCATAAGAAAAATATACACATAATTTTATACACTGTGGTACACTGTTTTATAACTTTAAATAATTACAACAATATAATGTGCTCATATTCCCAGAGTGGGGGATAGAGTAATAGCCAATTCAGATCGCAAGTTAGGACTGATCCTAGCAGCACATGAGGGTATAGCATCTGCTCACACAGGGGTTGCAGCTATAATTTCACTATTGCAGCAACGCTGTTGGTGGCCAGGTCTTTACAAAGAGGCTAAAGACTACTTCCTTAAATGCAACATTAGCCATCAGATAAAACTGTCCACCGCAGACATCTCTTTTGATCTCAGCAAGCCTCTGGCTTGTTTTTATCTGGACCACTGCAGACCTTTACACGTCAAAGGGTCTTACAAATACATCACGTTAGCAGTGGATTCAGCGTTCACCTCTAGGGCATACAGACATCATGGGAAAATTGGATGTGACTGTGCAGTACTCCTACTCCTGAGGGATATGCGGTAGTGAAAAGGAAAAACCATGCCATAAAGCAGTTTTTCACATCTAGTGTTTTGGGTTCTGGTCACAGTTGGGTTCACCACTTGTATGGGGTCACGAGAGCCTTAAACAATCTGCCTAGAAGATTCTTGGGTGGTCGGACTCCCTACAAAGTCCTGTTCGGAGTTAAGATATGGGTTCCAGACCTTGACAGTCCAGCACAGTGGCAGCAGAAATGCCTTTTGATATCAATGAACATTTGGATGTTTTACA
The DNA here is from genome assembly GCA_963921515.1 of Calotriton arnoldi. Lineage (NCBI taxonomy): Eukaryota > Metazoa > Chordata > Amphibia > Caudata > Salamandridae > Calotriton > Calotriton arnoldi. Next base: position 2,531,225 of record CAWUFW010001516.1, read on the forward strand.
GGGCCTGAATGACTTAAGAAACGCTCAGAGCAATTCCCACAGAAACGTTCCACCACTGGTGAAATTAAGGAAGCATCGGCAACTCCTGGTTGGATTCCAAAGATCGGGTATCTAGTACGGGAGGAAATAATCGACAAGGAGGAGTTCGGGCCATCTTGCAGACCGCCTGTGCCTCTCCAGGATGTTGAAGGTACCAGAACTGTGCTTTTACCACCCCTTGCCTACAACAAACAAGCGTTTTGTCTATTGATCTCATCAAACCACATCATGTGGCCAGTTCTACATAGTAGGCCTCGAGGGGTCCTGGGTAGTTACATGCCTCCTCTCACTATCTTACAGGAAGTCCCGTTACAAGCTTTGACCAACGATGAAACCTTTTCTCCCTGGCTGGGGACAGCTAGCACTAAAGTGTCACTACTTCAAGTAATATCATCAAATATGACTACACAGGTTTCAACTCTGCAAGCAGACAATGATGGTTTTTACAACGTACCGCCATTGGAGTTAGCTACCAGTTCTACACAGCTTCACAAGCCTGCCACATTTGTACAAACAGCTTCTGGCTATTTTGAAGACTTATCTTCGGATTCATCAGACCCACCTCCACAAAGAGGACCACGTGAACTTTTTATTTGGCTCAAAAGGACATTCCTTATCCCTCCATTGATATACATTTAGATTACAATTTCATTACTTTACCTCCACATTTGGATTGATTTTGTGACTGTCATTTTATTGCTTCTAAATGGACACTATCTCCCAGGTTTTGAAGCCCCATTTTTCATCACATTCTTTATCTCACAGTGCGAAGAGACCTTTCCCTGGTGAACATTTTGGCTGTTCCAGTTCCTGATGAAATTGTTTGGGATATGGGACCATATGACATATTTGGACCACCAGACTATACAAGGTCCATGCATATTTTATATATCCTTAAATGATGTTATTACTCCTTGTGCGATCTCTGATGATTGGGACATTAACAGTGCATGTAATGTTCTGTTTTCACCATTATTTACATAAAGCAAGTACTCCATGTACAGTATTTAATTACACCCAATGGGAACATTGCCCTACACCGCCACAGGGTAGCTCAGACATTTGCACAGAAGTTTGCATATTTCTCAGGTCATGATCCAGCAGACCCAGGGTCCTAGTATTGAAAACTTACACATTGACCGGCAAAGAAAATGTGTTGACACAAAGTTGATTTATTCTGCATCTTCATTTCCCAGTTGTCGACATAAGGGTATAACTTTTGGATAGAAAATGTTGATTTAAAATCTATATGGGGAACTAGATATTGGCAGGTTCACGGGAACAAGGCTTTATGTAGAGCATGCCTTATACCACACCAACTGATTTTCCTGAATAAAACTGTGCAGCAGACATCCTGTCTGAGCTTCGCCAAGATAAAGGATTTAATACACCAAAAATTCCCACTTGTGCATGCTTTGCGAATTGGCAGCAATTCCCAAATTACATAGAGGACACATTTGACAACATGCTTAGAAATGGGACATACAATTCTTCACGTTTCAACCCAGAAGGATGGTTAGTATGGCCATTGGATACTAACAGATGTCAGGCACGTTTTCTTCACAGCACAAAGGGGTTTCGGATAAATAAGCTAAACTCACGTTGTGCGCAGACAGAACATGCAGGAGTGGGTACTTCATACAACATTGGAAAGTTGTGCCTAGAGTGGCTAAAACATTCAGCGTTGTTGGAGGTGAGACAAAATACTGGTCTCTTCTTTCGGATGACCTGGCCCTACAGGATTTTTTGTTAGGTCCTCGAAAGCCAAATCAAAAGCACTTTCTGTGAGCAATGTACAACAAAGTGTGGAAAATTTCACAGCAGTAAGCTGATGAGACTTCATGAAATTGACAGAGCAAATTTAAAAAAACTAGCAGTAGTTGACAATGGTATGACAACAGTATCCACAAGGATATATTCTCTGGGTAACATTGTGTCGTCTGCTACTAACATCATACAGAGTGATATGTCCTCTTTGCAACATGGGCAATCACAGCTTAAGTCTATTATGCTACTAAATTGGACTCTGCAGCACTGATCGTGTTCTGTGGAAATGCAACTAGAATATTTTTACCATACAACTTAACAAAAGAACAGACCACTGTGGCTAAGAAAGATGTGACATACAGTATGTTGCACAGAAAAGTTGGAAAAATTACCATTTACTGTTGTGGAGGTACAATCAGCAGATTGCATAACACAGATTTATTTCTCTGCCAATTTCAACTTTTCACATTAAATACTGCTTGCAACACCATCAAGTAGGCAGATATGAAGTGCTAAGAGAAGGGTTTGTACACGAGGCATGGATCCTATCTTTCACTTACTGTTGTAGTAATGGTGCAACTGAGGTTTCTCTTAGCGCTACAGACTGCGAGAATACTTTAGGCCATTTTCTAGTTCGCAAAGAGGCTACACTCCACGGTGCATGTAATGCATCCAAGGCAAACTTGTCATGATCTCTGAAGGGTTACCGGGCTGCTGTGATTCGTACAGCGTACAGATTGCTCTCTAAGGGGAGTTACTGGATGCTAAATAGTCAAGGTTGCTGTGGGATGAAACCGGAAAAACCGTATCTAGTGATGGTTTCTGGGGTGGTGACCTGTTGTACACAAGTGCTACTTCCACCTGCCCGTACAGTTAGGAATGGGACAATTTGGCCTTCAATAAAAATTCTGAATGTGAACTTTTATGCTTTAAGCAGACTGAAAGCCTTATTGTTTCAGAAGGATATGGCCTTAACCTCAGCAAGGGACATGTTAAATCTTCAAGTTGCAAGGTCTTCCTCTGAGATACAGTCTCTACTTCCCACCAATTTCCCACACCATTTTGGGGAGCTAATGATCCACATTTTTAACATTTCCAATACTGGGGAAAAAGGGGAGTGAGGGGAGCACTTTTTTTTTTCTTTCTTTTTTTAAACAACTAGCTTCTGGTTGGTTAGTACCTTCCAGTCTTCTGAGTTATTCCATCTTTCATATACTCCGTGCTGAGAAGAATTTTTGGAGGCTCACGACTTGTCCTATTCCTAGTTGTTGGGACACTGATTTTATTCTATTTGCTCTGCAGTGGATGTTCCGCCATGCGGCCAAATTGGAATGGCACTACCACATGTGCTACTGAGTCGTGAGCAAATGATGCAGTCCTTTGGCGCACCCGTGCTCCAAGAACTGAATGACAAGTGGTTCTTGTTCTTTCAGCCTGTCTGGCTACCCTGCGTGCAGCATGTATTCCGCTGTTAGCTATGCATTTTCGAGTGTGCCCTGGATACATGCGTGGGGATGCAACCGGTCCAATCTACGGACACTGCACTGCTGGTGGGTCCCCTAAAGACTCACTTATACAGATGCCCAGCGAGATTGCGGTTGCTTCAAAACGCATATTATGAGCCTTCCTGGGATGCTTTAGCTCCTGGTGACTTGGATCCTGGCTCGTCCTCTGGATACACTACTGACCATCACTCCCTCAGCGTCTGCTGAGGGGGTTGGATTTCAACATGTTTGTTCCCTGGAGCTTGTGGGAGGGGTGCCAATGGAAGGCAGAAGCTGGGAATAGCAATGTTTAATCTACTTCTCGGAACATTTTAACAAACTGGCAGTTTCAAGCTGTGGAGATTTTGTTTTAATTCGGCTCTTTTTATTCGCTAAATTGCTTACAGAATGAAGCTTTTTTTTCCTGTTAGGTTTTTAATACAATTTGGCTTTCTCTATGCTTTTAATTTTAAAGAAGCTGAATGCTCTTTATGATTTTAGGTTTTATAAGAAATCTGTTTTGAGCATAGGTTTTAGGAAGTTTTTAGTCGCCTCACATCCAAGGAGTGTGTGTTATATGGTCACATTAGGTCCAGGCAAGAACACTACCATTTGATATCTTCAAGAAAAGATGTCAATTTTAAACATGAACACTGACATTTGACACATTTGCTTACGTGCTTGTATGGATAATGTTCTATGAAATAACTTTGCTTATATTTACACATCCTCGTAGGCATATTATCAGAGCCTTGAACATTCTGTATGACAGCTAAAGTTCATTGCGCAAAATGATGCTGTTCGTTATTGTTCGTTCAGTGACAGCTTTGTCATGGTAAAATCAATAACTCACTGAGAAGGATGGTGCCTGGCTCAACACCAAGACTGCCTCCCAGATGAAAAATACCCACAGGGAAGTTAGATCACCCTACTGGGATTCTGGCACATTCACTCACCCTAGGTACACTAGGCTAGGGAGTGCTAAGTAGGAGAACAAATATAATTGTACTTATATGCAAGCATATAATCTATGTAACAGCACAATGGTTCAATTGATCATTTTGTTCATTTTCTTTACCATTCTCGTCATGCTGATTACTTTGTTTTGTTTCCTTCTATTGATTATTGCAGTGCACATATTTTACACAAGAATCTTAATGCTTCAATAAATATTGAAATGTCAATTTGAGTATTTCTTGTGTCACCCTTTGGGCATGCATGAGTTACCAAACGAAAGGGTTCTCAATCTTTTCCCGCGATTTCCTTGGGGAGTCAGAGATATAATGTTCTGAGGTTGCACAAACCACCTGTTACTGTGCTAGGTTAGGGGTAGAGATGGTGCACTTTGAGCTAGCCAACATATCCTGATGGTAAGTGTGGACTCAGTCTCGCACAGTTTTGAAGTTTGTTGCCAACAAAAGCACAGTTTTACTGAGAAAGTATAAACTGTAAGCCATACCTCCAGGCTGAATCGGACTAACAAAAAGCCCCGTTTTACAGCAATTTGCAGCTACGCCATGCACTAGGATTCCCTTGGACATACCCGAATTCAGTCTGCTGAACGCAAAACCCGTTATGGATCCCTTAGATAAAGTATAGGGAGAAGGAGGATTTGACATCCTAGATCTATAAACCACTGGTCATTAACTCATCCGATCTCTTCTTGGGGTAGAAAGCAAAATAGGGGGCATGTCTAGACCCCCTAGATGAGAGAGATTGGAGGAATACCTGTATAGCCCCATGTTTGCTCATTATCCCTGCGCAACTTGGCTTTTAAAATTTAAATATTTACATACTACTTACCTCACGCCCCGGAGGCTACGGCGAGCGATAAAGCTCCCCGTGCCCACATGCTTCCGATGCCTGGAGGGGGGCAACTTTCATATGGTCTGGAACTGTCCCGTTATTGGTATGTACTGGCATAAGATGATTTCTACACAGTGGGAAAACTTGGGAGACCGGTGGAACACTCATCTTGGGTTGCACTTCTGGATGACTGTGTTGAGGTGGTGTGTGACATCGGGGAGAGCATACTCTTGTCGGGAGTGACTCACCAAAAGATGTATTGGAAGTACTGGAAATCTGCAACCCCCCCCGTTTTTCCTGTTCGAGTTGGTATGCTTGCATCAGGGCCAAGGGAAAACTACCGGATCGACGCCAAGCAACAGACTAGATCTCTTAAGGTTCTGCCTTCGTATTAAAGTCTTTTCATTACACAAAAGAACACAGCAGAAATGCCATTTTCCACATGCACATCTATACCCTGTGTTCGTCGGATAATAGCTTCACCGGATTTTAGTAAGTTCTGGTGCTCTCCAGGCAAAAAAAACCTCCCTCTGCCGACAGAAGGCAAAATCAACTCTCAAGGTGAAGCAGCCGCCCACCTGGAGTTGAAGTACACAATGCACAAAATGCCGAGGCACACCAAGAAGTCCAGATATTGTACGACTGGTTTCGATCAACCAAATATGTTTAAAAAGAAGTCCATAGATCAGACTCTGTTTTCCTTGGTAAATGCTTTATTTCATATCAAAATCGATTTCCAAAAAGGGCAGCCGACATGTGTTTCGTCCAAAAGGACTTTCTCAAGGCTGCAAACAATGTATAATACTAAAGTTAAAAACAGTGTATCAAAAATCAATATCACTATATGCACAATAAAAACTAAGTTAAAATCCAAATGTGAAGAAGGTGACAGTAATACTGTTAACCTTATAAACATTTGACTCCGAAGATAGTGAAACAAACAAAGGGAAGAGCACCCGCAACTAGCACCATACAAAGACAGAACACCACGTGATGTGTTGCAGAAACAGATAGAACAAGCATTTGCAATGCAATCGGTCTCGCATTTGTGAAACTTTTAGCTATTGGCGTTGTAAATGGCTAACATGCTATAACACTTCTTAAAAATGCAATTTTTAATGATCCAAAATTGCCTCTCCCTATTTTTGCACATTATAAGTGTTATGAAGCTGAAACTGATGCAGTCCGGGCTGTTACAGAGGAGGAGAAAAGAAGTACACGAGAGAGATAGCTGAAAAACACATGCACCCTCATAGAGTGGTTAAAAAAAGGGAAGTGTAATTTCCAAAAATTGAGCAATGCAAGGACAAAAGTAAAGAGGCTATGTGCCAGAGGAGGGACAAACACAGAGGAAGGGAAACCCATAAAAAGCAACGAATAAAACGCAAGAAAATGAGAGTGACAAAGCTAAACAATGGCAAGCAATGGATGGGCTCCAAGGCCACTGTAAATTCAAAATAGGTCTTTCACAAGCAGACAGCTTGCACTTTCATATACTGGAGACCTAAAAACTAATACAAAAGCTGTAGCAGTGCTGTTCCTGAGAGTACCTTGTGCTCAATGATTTTATAGAAGTGGACATGTGAACTTTCGGTGTTTTTTATTTATAAAAATAATTTATGGTGGGAAGCCTGCCATCGGCACACTGTAAGAACTCCCCTGAATATAGTTTTTCATGGCTGTGTCATGGGCTACTAAAATGGAGTCACACTGTGCGCCCAGGTACATATTACAGAATATAACCAGCAGATGCAAAAGGAAAGTCACATTAAGGGAGATGGCACCGCAGTTAAGCAGCAGGACACTGGACACAAGACGGAAGACATAAAAGCAGTGAGGCAGTGCAGTGGGGAGGAGAACAAACACAAACACATTTTCTCGTATCGTAAACCATTTAAAGCCAAGATGGCTGGCCTCATGCACTGTTTCACAACACAGCTTCAGATAGGCAGTGAGTAGCAGAATAGTAAAGGAGAACAAAAGACGAGAGGAAAGAGTAAAATATAAAACATGTAATTAAAAGCAAATGATAGTCTGTACAACATAAAAAATAACATGAACACAAGCTTAACAGAAGGGCCATTCATCGCAACCTCTGTAACACATTCTCCAATCTGTCATTTTTCTAAAGGACTGTACCAGACCCCTTAAAACACTTAAAACAAAAGAAAAAATGGCGGCTGCATGCTGTCTTTCTATGTATTTACTTTTGTTACAATGGCGGCACCTGTGCTTTAGCTTTAAACATCTTAAGCTAAAGCGTGGGTGCCGTGATTGCTTAAAAAGTAAAGAAATAGAAAATAAATGCACATTTTTTGCACAGCTTTATGCCCATATCCTGAATACTGAACACACCAGAGGGGATCGGTCCCTTAAATCAGTATGGCTGGGCCACCATAGATTATCGCCCTAAAGAATGCCGAAACCGATTATTACTCAACACACATTACTAATGAGCACTGTATTTAATATTAGTGATTAAACTTATTTTTGCATTGAATTTTGTCTTTTTCAATTTTGTAGTCATATACAAAAGATTCTTTCCTCCCAAAGTGTCTCACAAAATTCATACACACAACCACCCTGTTTCATCAAAACATATAATTACGTGTATCATCAAAATATGTTATCACGAAAACATTGCAGCATAAAAATTGAACACCAGAAAACATATTACATGCAAAAAATGAAAAAAACATCATTACACAGATCATGAGACGGTACATCTACTTTTCCGTGACTTATTTAAACAAATTCAGAAATTACATTTTATCACTTTTGTGCATACGGTTCAGAACTCAAATAACCCATCACAGACAACTTAGAAACACTATCCTATTACTGGTTTTCCTAAATAATGGGCAAAGCAACCATGGGAGATCGAGAAGTCCTGGAGCTCAGAGCCTGAATCTTACAGTGAAGCTCGTCACTGTAATTACTCCCTCTCTGCGCACTATGACATTTTGTCACGGCTACGAGCATATCTGCTGCTACATTTTTAAGTACGCAGCACACAAAGTACACCTCACACATTCCATCAAACTTTCTATCCAAGCTAGATGCCCCGGAGCTGCGTCCATCGCCAGTGTCTCTATCGGCTACAAAAAAACAGTCCGTGATACTGAGACACACCAGGGGTGATCCACGACACGATCTTTACTGCGGAGCTTGACAAGAAACTGCCGTCAAAATTGTGTATTCGTGATAAACAATAGACAGGCGCACTGTAAAGCAGGTACATTTTAATGATAAGCGGAAATGCACAAGACTATTCCAATACGTGCACAGTGGCTTTGTGCGGCACTGGCCAACTATACATGGTTGCAGCACAGACCAGACTGAATGCAAACTTCAGGGAAGTAACTTGCAGTGGATGACGAATGCAGAAATGCACTTGTGCAGCTCTGTGGATGCACATCTCTTACCTTACATTGGCACTCGCGCTGATAGCTGCACTACTTACTGCAACACCTGCTGCAGGGAAGAGCCTGCTGCTGATGCCGCTCAGATGCCCTAGCTGGGAACAGCATCCAAAACAATAAATCTAAACGTAGGACAAGCCTGCGTGTTCATGCCGTGCCAGTCCTTATCTGTCTCCATGAGCACAACTCTGTCAGCCATCTTGGATACTGGACGTTCTTATTACAGTCAAAGCGGTCACTTAAAACTTCTAGCACACGTTACCATTAAATCTTCACTGTAATTAACAGATCCGTATACCGCTGTAGCTGAATTAACATTAATATTCTAAGCATGCAGTTCATTTATGTAACTCTATTGTACGGTCAGAGGCGGTGTCCACAGACGCCGTGCTGATAAAATAAAAAGACAGAGGTTGTTTACATACCAGTAGGAAAATACAAATGCTGTCCAAACATTAAGCGCTGCGTCCTGATGTGGGTGCCATGCTGATAGGCAAGCAAAGGGAAACAAAACAAGCAGCGACCGGAGGTAAAAAAAACAAGAAGAGCAAAGTCAAACGGCGCGAACGTGGCAACAAAAACAAGCAAATAAGTGAAGCGCTGGACAGCAGAGACGTCGGCAGCGGGGGCGAGCGAGCGCGGCAGCCTGCTGAGCTGACCAGACGCTCGTGCGTCATGGCCTTTACCCCGCACGGCCGGCATGTGTTTCCAATTATCGTGCCCGCGTGTGGGCACGATAATTGGAAACACGTCTGCCGCGCGCGTAACCGCAGGAAAAAGGCCATGACGCATGAGCGTCTGGTCAGCTTTTGAAACCCCCTAACAAAGTCTTGCCAGAGCAGCGCTTGCGCGCTACTCGAGGCTTGACCTAAAAAGTGGTAGAACCTTCACTTTATCCATCCGTGTGTAAAGTGGAAGAGCAGCCATATTCCGAGGACAGAGATCCTCATTCCCAAATTAGAGAATTAAAATAAATTATATACACGGCATACTAGTAAACGGCAAACCATATGGCGAACCAGATGAAAAATGTGTATGCTACAAAAGAAATAGTAGGAGATGAAATCCACCACCAAATAAAAAATTGATAGATGAATAAGTCAAGATGAAGACAACCTACTGACCAATCCTTATGAACGCAAAAACATAAACTATGTCTTACCTAAGTTAAATAGAAAAGAGATTTCAGTATTTTTTTAAAACGTATTCTTCCATATGAAGGGTACCAACCCGTGTTAACGGTGTATCACCTAATGGGTATAAAGAGCAAAATGCCTATTAAAAATAACATGAAAAAGGATCTATGTAAGATAAATACAATATATATATATATTCACTGCAAAAAACCATAGGTTTTAGGGACAGTTATAGTTAGTTGGACATTGCACTCGTACAAAACCCGTGAAATTCCCCTGTTATAGTTAGTTCAGCTAACTATAACTCGCGCCTCCACAATGCACTGCTGATGACGTCACATATTACATCACTCATGACATGGTCAGTGACATCACTGATGACATCACTGACGACATCTCAAATGACATCACTGATGACATCACTGATGACATCATCCAGTGACTGTGTTTCTGTAAAGTTTAAATATGTTTAATATATATAGGGAAAGGCGTATTGAAGAATGAGTGGGTGTATAAGTGTCTGAATGGATGATTTAGTACGTGAGTGACTGACTCTACAAGTGAGTGATTAAACGTATCTTACTGAATGCATGGGTTAGTGACTAAACTGTGTGAATGTCTGTATCCGTCTGTTTGTTGGTGTGTAAGTGGATGCATGGATTTGCGAATAGCTACATGAGTGTCTATATGGGTTATTGATTGGTTCTCTGAGTATCTGTATGGCTGCCTGAGTGTTTGTGTGGGTGGGGTGTGTGTGACTCTCTACATAGATGTGTGAGTGGGTGATTCACTGGGTGCATGATTTCAAGAGTGCATCTGTGATGGACTGCTTGGGTGGGTGAGTGTGTGTATGGGTGTGTTAGTGATTAAAGTATATCTCAGTGGTACATGTGCGAGTAACTACATATGTAAAAGGCAGTATATATGTGTGTTAGAGTATTTAAATGGCTATAAGTGAGAGTGTGTTATTGTGAGAGTGGCTGTATGGATGCGTGTGTGCTTGTATCAGTTATTGTATAAGAGCGTAAGAATGTGCTAGTACTTGTATGAGTAAGTGAGCTGGTGTGTGTGTAACTGTATAGGTGAGTAAATGGGTGTGTGATTAATTTTTTGTATGACTGACTAGGTGTGTGAGTACCTCTATGGATGAGTGGCGGTGTGTGAGTATTTATATAGGTGTATGAGTGCATATGATAGTCCTGTACTGAGTGACTGTAAGTATGAGTGACTGTACAGGTGAGTGAGTGGATGTCTGTGTAGACCTAAGAATCAGTGAGTGGGTATGTAGTTTTTGGTGTTGGAATGTCTATGGTTTTGAGAATGGCAGTCTGTAATTTAGAGTGGGTGTATCAAAAGTTATATTAGGGTGTGAGAAGATGCATGAAATTATCACATGGATGATGTCATCAGTGATGTCATTTGAGATGTCATCAGTGATGTCACTGACCATGTCATGAGTGATGTAATATGTGACGTCATCAGCAGTGCATTGCGGGGCGCGAGTTATAGTTAGCTGAACTAACTATAACAGGGGAATTTCACGGGTTTTGTACGAGTGCAATGTCCAACTAACTATAACTGTCCCTAAAACCTATGGTTTTTTGCAGTGAATTTCAAAGGTTTTTTAAATGCTAATTTCTAACTATAACTTGTCTGAAACCTATGGTTTTTTCAATGAATTTCAAAGGTTTTTTAAATGCTAATTTCTAACTATAACGTGCCTGAAACCTATGGTTTTTTCAGTGAATTTCAAAGGTTTTTTAAATGCTAATTTCTAACTATAACGTGCCTGAAACCTATGATTTTTTCAGTGAATTTCAAAGGTTTTTTAAATGCTAATTTCTAACTATGCCAACAGAGGTAGGACATGTGAAGAAAAAGAAAAAACGCACAGAAAGAAGCAAAAGATGTGCAGAAAGAACCAACAGAGGAGCAGAAAGAGGCCTTGTTGCAAAATCATCCTGTGCCCACAACTTTTCAGACGGGCACTGGTGGTAACTGACTCTGACTAACCAGAGCCAGTGCGCGTTTGCACAGTGGTGAAGGGAGGGGGCCTGAGGTGACATGTGTGCAAACGCGCCCCGTGGCGCGTTTTAAGTTGCGGGATTAAGTCCCCTTGAATCCTGAGGGTCCCTGGGGTCCAACTATCCCCCAGGTACCTACAGTTAGGACCACAGAGCTGAGTTGCAGAGAGGCGTTCCGAGGCCACGCACCTTTTTTCACCTCTCTGCAACACAACTCTGTTGTGCTTACTGAAGGTACCTGTTGGGCTAGTTGGCCCCCAGGATTCAAAGGAATTAGCTCCCCAACTTAAAACGCACCACAGGGCGTGTTTGCGCACATGTCACCTGAGGCCCCGCCCCCTCCTTTCACCACTGTGCAAACGCGCCCCGTGGCGCGTTTTAAGTTGGGGGATTAGGTCACCTTGAATCCTGAGAGTCCCTGGGGCCCAACTAGCCCACCAGGTACTTCCAGTAAGCACCACAGGCCTGTGTTGCAACGCCTGTAACAAATTGTGCAGTTGTGTTTAGGTAGTGAAGAGGGTCGTGCTGGGGGTAGTGTTTTAGGGTTTAGGGTAGTGCAGTGGTGTTTGTGTAGTGTAGGGGGTCATGCTGGGGGTAGATTTAGGGTAGTGCAGTGGTGTTTGGGTAGTGTAGGGAGTCGTGCTGGGGGGAGTGTTTTAGGGTTTAGGGTAGTACAGTGGTGTTTGGGTAGTGTAGGGGGTCGTGCTGGGGTTAGGGTTTTAGGGTTTAGGGTAGTGCAGTGGTGTTTGGGTAGTGTAGGGGATACTGCTGGGGGTAGTGTTTTAGGGTTTAGGGTAGTGCAATGGTGTTTGGGTAGTGTAGGGGGTACTGCTGGGGGTAGTGTTTTAGGGTTTAGGGTAGTGCAGTGGTGTTTGGGTAGCATAGGGGTACTGCTGGGGGTAGTGTTTTATGGTTTAGGGTAGTGCAGTGGTGTTTGGGTAGTGTAGGGGTTCGTGCTGGGGGTAGTTTTTAGGGTTTAGGGTAGTGCAGTGGTGTTTGTGTAGTGTAGGAGGTCGTGTTTTAGGGTTTAGGGTAGTGCAGTGGTCTTTGGGTAGTGTAGGGGGTTGTGTGGGGGTAGTGTTTTAGGGATTAGGGTAGTGCATTGGTATTTGGGTAGTGTAGGGGGTCATGCAGGGGTAGTGTTTTAGGGTTTAGGGCAGTGCAGTGGTGTTTAGGTAGTGTAGGGGGTCGTGCTGGGGGAGTGTTTTAGGGTTTAGGGCAGTGCAGTGGTGTTCGGGTAGTGTAGGGGGTCGTGCTGGGGGAGAGTTTTAGGGTTTAGGGCAGTGCAGTCGTGTTCGGGTAGTGTAGGGGGTCGTGCTGGGGGAGTATTTTAGGGTTTAGGGTAGTGCAGTGGTGTTCGGGTAGTGTAGGGGTCATGCTGGGGGTAGTGTTCTAGGGTTTAGGGCAGTGCAGTGGTGTTCGGGCAGTTTATGGGGTCATGCTGGGGTCATGCTGGGGGTGGTGTTTTAGGGTTTAGGGCAGTGCAGTGGTGTTTGGGCAGTGTAGGGGGTCGTGCTGGGGGTGGTGTTTCAGGGTTTAGGGCAGTGCAGTGGTGTTCGGGCAGTGTAGGGGGTCGTGCAGGGGTGGTGTTTCAGGGTTTAGGGCAGTGCAGTGGTGTTCGGGCAGTGTAGGGGGTCATGCAGGGGTGGTGTTTCAGGGTTTAGGGCAGTGGTGTTCGGGCAGTGTAGGGGGTCATGCTGGGGGTGGTGTTTCAGGGTTTGGGGCAGTGCAGTGGTGTTCGAGCAGTAAAGGGGGTCATGCTGGGGGTGGTGTTTCAGGGTTTAGGGCAGTGCAGTGGTGTTCGGGCAGTGTAGGGGCGGTGCAGGGGTGGTGTTTCAGGGTTTAGGGCAGTGCAGTGGTGTTCGGGCAGTGTAGGGGTGGTGCAGGGGGTGGTGTTTCAGGGTTTAGGGCAGTGCAGTGGTGTTCGGGCAGTGTAGGGGGTCGTGCAGGGGGTGGTGTTTCAGGGTTTAGGGCAGTGCAGTGGTGTTCGGGCAGTGTAGGGGGCGGTGCAGGGGGTGGTGTTTCAGGGTTTAGGGCAGTACAGTGGTGTTCGGGCATTGTAGGGGGTGGTGCTGGGGCTGGTGTTTCAGGGTTTAGGGCAGTGCAGTGGTGTTCGGGCAATGTAGGGGGTCATGCTGGGGCTGGTGTTTCAGGGTAGTGTAGTGCAGTGGTGTTCGGGCAGTGTAGGGGGTCGTGCTGGGGCTGGTGTTTCAGGGTTTAGGGCAGTGCAGTGGTGTTCGGGCAGTGTAGGGGGTCATGCTGGGGCTGGTGTTTCAGGGTTTAGGGCAGTGCAGTGGTGTTCGGGCAGTGTAGGGGGTCTTGCTGGGGCTGGTGTTTCAGAGTCTAGGGCAATGCAGTGGTGTTCGGGCAGTGTAGGGGGTCTTGCTGGGGCTGGTGTTTCAGGGTTTAGGGCAGTGCAGTCGTGTTCGGGCAGTGTAGGGGGTCGTGCTGGGGGTGGTGTTTCAGGGTTTAGGGCAGTGTAGTGGTGTTCGGGCAGTGTAGGGGTCTTGCTGGGGCTGGTGTTTCAGGGTTTAGGGCAGTGCAGTCGTGTTCGGGCAGTGTAGGGGGTCGTGCTGGGGGTGGTGTTTCAGGGTTTAGGGCAGTGTAGTGGTGTTCGGGCAGTGTAGGGGTCGTGCTGGGGCTAGTGTTTCAGGGTTTAGGGCAGAGCAATGGTGCTCAGGCAGTGTAGGGGGTTGTGCTGGGGGTGATGTTTCAGGGTTTAGGGCAGTGCAGTGGTGTTAGGGCAGTGTAGGGGGTCGTGCTGGGGGTGGTGTTTCAGGGTTTAGGGCAGTGCAGTGGTGTTCCGGCAGTGTAGGGGGTCGTGCAGGGGGTGGTGTTTCAGGGTTTAGTGCAGTGGTGTTCGGGCAGTGTAGGGGGTCATGCTGGGGTGGTGTTTCAGGGTTTAGGGCAGTGCAGTGGTGTTCGGGCAGTGTAGGGTGTCGTGCTGAGGGGTGGTGTTTCAGGGTTTAGGGCAGTGCAGTAGTGTTTGGGCAGTGTAGGGGGTCGTGCAGGGGGTGGTGTTTCAGGGTTTAGGGCAGTGCAGTGGTGTCGGCCAGTGTAGGTAGTCTTGCTGGGGGTGGTGTTTCAGGGTTTAGGGCAGTGCAGTAGTTTTCGGGAAGTGTAGGCGGTCGTGCTGGGGCTGGTGTTTCAGGGTTTAGGGCAGTGCAGTGGTGTTCGGGCAGTGTACGGGGTTGTGCTGGGGCTGGTGTTTCAGGGTTTAGGGCAGTGCAGTGGTGTGCGGGCAGTGTAAGGGGTCGTGCTGGGGCTGGTGTTTCAGGGTTTAGGGCAGTGCAGTGGTGTTCGGGCAGTGTAGGGGGTCGTGCTGGGGGTGGTGTTTCAGGGTTTAGGGCAGTGCAGTGGTGTTCGGGCAGTGTAGGGGGTCGTGCTGGGGCTGGTGTTTCAGGGTTTATGGCAGTGCAGTGGTGTTCGGGCAGTGTAGGGGGTCGTGCTGGGGCTGGTGTTTCAGGGTTTAGGGCAGTGGTGTTCAGGCAGTGTAGGGGTCTTGCTGGGGGTGATGTTTCAGGGTTTAGGGCAGTGCAGTGGTGTTCGGGCAGTGTAGGGGGTCTTGCTGGGGGTAGTGTTTCAGGGTTTAGGGCGGTGCAGTGGTGTTCGTGCAGTGTAGGGGGTCGTGCTGGGGGTGGTGTTTCAGGGTTTAGGGCAGTGCAGTGGTGTTCGGGCAGTGTAGGGGGTCGTGCAGGGGGTGGCGTTTCAGGGTTTAGGGCAGTGCAGTGGTGTTCGGGCAGTGTAGGGGGTCGTGCAGGGGGTGGTGTTTCAGGGTTTAGGGCAGTGCAGTGGTGTTCTGGCAGTGTAGGGGGTCATGCTGGGGGTGGGGTTTCAGGGTTTAGGGCAGTACAGTGGTGTTCGGGCAGTGTAGGGGGTCGTGCAGGGGGTGGTGTTTCAGGGTTTAGGGCAGTGCAGTGGTGTTGGGGCAGTGTAGGTGGTCGTGCTGGGGCTGGTGTTTCAGGGTTTAGGGCAGTGCAGTGGTGTTCGGGCAGTGTAGGTGGTCTTGCTGGGGGTGGTGTTTCAGGGTTTAGGGCAGTGGTGTTCGGGCAGTGTAGGGGTCTTGCTGGGGGTGATGTTTCAGGGTTTAGGGCAGTGCAGTGGTGTTCGGGCAGTGTAGGGGTCTTGCTGGGGGTAGTGTTTCAGGGTTTAGGGCGGTGCAGTGGTGTTCGTGCAGTGTAGGGGGTCGTGCTGGGGGTGGTGTTTCAGGGTTTAGGGCAGTGCAGTGGTGTTCTGGCAGTGTAGGGGGTCATGCTGGGGGTGGGGTTTCAGGGTTTAGGGCAGTACAGTGGTGTTCGGGCAGTGTAGGGGGTCGTGCAGGGGGTGGTGTTTCAGGGTTTAGGGCAGTGCAGTGGTGTTCGGGCAGTGTAGGGGGTCGTGCAGGGGGTGGTGTTTCAGGGTTTAGGGCAGTGCAGTGGTGTTCTGGCAGTGTAGGGGTCATGCTGGGGGTGGGGTTTCAGGGTTTAGGGCAGTACAGTGGTGTTCGGGCAGTGTAGGGGTCGTGCAGGGGTGGTGTTTCAGGGTTTAGGGCAGTGCAGTGGTGTTGGGGCAGTGTAGGGGGTCGTGCTGGGGCTGGTGTTTCAGGGTTTAGGGCAGTGCAGTGGTGTTCGGGCAGTGTAGGGGGTCTTTCTGGGGGTGGTGTTTCAGGGTTTAGGGCAGTGGTGTTCGGGCAGTGTAGGGGGTCTTGCTGGGGGTGATGTTTCAGGGTTTAGGGCAGTGCAGTGGTGTTCGAGCAGTTTAGGGGGTCTTGCTGGGGCTAGTGTTTCAGGGTTTAGGGCAGTGCAGTGGTGTTCGTGCAGTATAGGGGGTCGTGCTGGGGATGGTGTTTCTGGGTTTAGGGCAGTGCAGTAGTGTTCGAGCAGTGTAGGGGGTTGTGCAGGGGGTGGTGTTTCAGGGTTTAGTGCAGTGGTGTTCGGGCAGTGTAGGGGGTCGCGCTGGGGGTGTTGTTTCAGGGTTTAGGGCAGTGCAGTGGTGTTCGGGCAGTGTAGGGGGTCTTGCACGGGGTTGTGTTTCAGGGTTTAGGGCAGTGCAGTGGTGTTCGGGCAGTGTACGGTGTTGTGCTGGGGCTTCAGGGCAGTGTAGGGGGTCTTGCTGGGGGTGATGTTTCAGGGTTTAGGGCAGTGCAGTGGTGTTCGAGCAGTGTAGGGGGTCTTGCTGGGGCTAGTGTTTCAGGGTTTAGGGAAGTGCAGTGGTGTTCGTGCAGTATAGGGGGTCATGCTGGGGATGGTGTTTCTGGGTTTAGGGCAGTGCAGTAGTGTTCGAGCAGTGTAGGGGGTTGTGCAGGAGGTGGTGTTTCAGGGTTCAGGGCGGTGCAGTGGTGTTCAGGCAGTGTAGGGGGTCATGCTGAGGCTGGTGTTTCACGGTTTAGGGCAGTGCAGTGGTGTTCGGGCAGTGTAGGGGGTCGTGCTGGGGCTGGTGTTTCAGGGTTTAGGGCAGTGCAGTGGTGTTCGGGCAGTGTAGGGGGCCGTGCAGGGGGTGATGTTTCATGGTTTAGGGTAGTGCAGTGGTGTTCGGGCAGTGTAGGGGGCCGTGCAGGGGCTGGTGTTTCAAGGTTTAGGGCAGTGCAGTGGTGTTCGGGCAGTATAGGGGGTCGTGCTGGGGCTGGTGTTTCAGGGTTTTGGGCAGAGCAGTGGTGTTCGGGCAGTGTAGGGGGTCATGCTGGGGGTAGTGTTTCAGGGTTTAGGGCAGTGCAGTGGTGTTCGGGCAGTGTAGGGGGTCATGCTGGGGGTGGTGTTTCAGGGTTTAGGTCAGTGGTGTTCGGGCAGTGTAGGGGGTCTTGCTGGGGTGATGTTTCAGGGTTTAGGGCAGTGCAGTGGTATTCGGGCAGTGTAGGGGGTCTTGCTGGGGGTAGTGTTTCAGGGTTTAGGGCAGTGCAGTGGTGTTTGGGCAGTGTAGGGGGTCATGCTGGGGGTGGTGTTTCAGGGTTTAGGGCAGTGCAGTGGTGTTCGGGCAGTGTAGGGGGTCGTGAAGGGGTGGTGTTTCAGGGTTTAGTGCAGTGGTGTTCGGGCAGTGTAGGGGGTCATGCTAGGGGTGGTGTTTCAGGGTTTAGGGCAGTGCAGTGGTGTTCGGGCAGTGTAGGGGGTCATGCAGGGGCTGGTGTTTCAGGGTTTAGGGCAGTGCAGTGGTGTTCGGGCAGTGTAGGGGGTCGTGCTGGGGGTAGTGTTTTAAGGTTTAGGGTAGTGCAGTGGTGCTTGTGTAGTGTAGGGGGTCGTTCTGGGGGTAGTGTTTTAGGGTTTAGGGTAGTGCAGTGGTGTTTGTGTAGTGTAGGGGTCAGGTTTTAGGGTAGTGCAGTGGTGTTTGGGTAGTGTAGGCGGTCGTGCTGGGGGTAGTGTTTTATGGTTTAGGGTAGTGCAGTGGTGTTTGTGTAGTGTAGGGGTCGTGCTGGGGTTAGTGTTTTAGGGTTTAGGGTAGTGCAGTGGTGCTTGTGTAGTGTAGGGGGTCGTGCTGGGGGTAGTGTTTTAGGGTTTAGGGTAGTGCAGTGGTGTTTGTGTAGTGTAGGGGGTCATGTTTTATGGTAGTGCAGTGGTGTTTGGGTAGTGTAGGGGGTCATGCTGGGGGTAGTGTTTTAGGGTTTAAGGTAGTGCAGTGGTGTTTTTGTAGTGTAGGGGGTCATGTTTTAAGATGCAATGCTCCAATACCTGACCAGTCTGCACTACATAAAACTGCAAAAAAACTAAAGATAAAAAGTGTTTTGCACACTTTTGTCATTGGGCTATATGTGGGCTACATCTGGGTAATATTTGTGCTACATTTGGGCTCTTTTTTCACTGGTGGCCATCTTGGAAGATTTCTTTGTTATGAAGTTTCCTAATTTCTTCATTTACTGCAGTCTCCTCAGTAGGAAATGCTTTCAGTTTTTACTTTGATTCCATCAAGAAGGCATTCAGATGTGTCTCACATCTGCCATAAATTCAGAATGTTAGCACTCTAGTTGCTCATTAGATCACTGGAGTAAAGCTACTGCTCACCAGGGAGTTAACTGGTAGTCTGCTGCTGGTATTGAAAGTGATTGTTTCAGTCTGCATGTCAGAATTTTCTAATGAAATAGAAGAGGATTTGAGATCTCACTTAAAACATGCCCTAATTTTACTTTCTGCAGCACTAACCATAATTTCTATTTTCAAAAAGAACCCCTCATTTTGTTCCTTTTTAAATTAAATGTTTTAAGTGTTACCGGTTTATTCCAATCAAGATGGCTTCAGGTGTGCCATACTTTTGTCATAAGTAAGGCTGTTAGCGCTCTAGTTGTTCTTTAGAACACTCTGGGAAGCTGCAGTAGAACACAAAGGCATCAACTGGCAGTCTGCTCCTGTTGAAATATAACAGGAAGATATTTGAGATCACACTTGAAATATGTCCAAATTTTTCTTTCTACAGCACTAACCATAATTTCTATGACAAAATGAACCCCATCATTTTGTTCCTTTTTAAATTAAATTGTTTAAGTGTTACCAGTTTATTCCAATCAAGATGGCTTCAGGTGTGCCATACTTTTGTCATAAGTAAGGCTGTTAGCACTCTAGTTGTTCTTTAGAACACTCTGGGAAGCTGCAGTAGAACACAAAGGAATCAACTGACAGTCTCTGCCCTTGTTGGATGTACATGTTTTACTGAGAATGTCAGACTTCATTCTCACATGAGTGAGAAAGATAATGTGAATTTACAGAAAATATGCTCTCATTCTAGCTTCTGGAGCACCTTCCAAACCTACATGGGACAAGCATGAGAAAATAGTGTTCTCTCAAACATGATTCATGATATCCCAGCAGAAGGTTTTTCACATGGTAAAATCACCTTAGAATACACCACAATTCCTAAAATTAGTATGGTTCCATCAACAAATAAATTCTAATGTAACTAAAGCCTGTTATCACCCTTTATAGTTCTTCTTTTGGTGACCCTCAAAATCTTCTATTCACTACAATGCATTTCAATGAGGTACTATCATTTATATTGGTCCCAAGATGGCTGCCAGCAATTCCAGGATGAAGTGCTGACAGACAATCAGATCTCACGATGACATGTGTGGTTAGGCTCCGCCCAGATATATATGTGACTTTACTTTTGATTTTCTCAGGAACTACTGAACGGATTTACACCATTTAAGCAAAAGGCACGACACTGAACCAAGGGCTACCTCTTTGCCAAATTTGGTGTAATTCCGTTCAGCAGTTCGGGCTGTAGCTGCGACTAAAGGTTCCTATGGAAAAATGAATGGGGAAAACGCGTTTTGGGACCCCTCTTTTTCTCGGCCCCCGCTTGACGTATCACCCGAGACTTTCAGGATAGGAGCGGACCGGAGCGCCCCAACAAGTTGGAAACTTTCGCGAAGATTCATCAACCGGCGCCAACGTTATTTCAAATAGAATGTCGCGGATTTCCTATGGATAATAGGTTTTAACTATAACTATCTACTGGCGACCGCCAGTAGATAATATATATATATATATATATAACTGCTAATCCTCTGAATCCTATGTTTATGGGCCACCACACTGGACATGAAAACAAATAGGGTGTGACCTAACCAATATATACCCAAATTCTAAAAATAACTGCCACTGCATTTTGCAATCACGTAAAACACCCTCTGTGTATGGCCAAGCTTACTAAAAGAAGCTAACACCCTAAGTTATTAACGATCCGCTAATATAAAATATAGACCTTGTTCAGTCTACAAGCTAGGGAACCCAATCCCTGTAACAATTTACAATCCGATATTCAAGGGAATAAATCAACACAAATCGTGGCTGACAATTACCTGTAGCAGAGAGAAAAAATGGACATCACTACCGCTACATATCTGATCTGTTCCAGCAGGTCTTGATAAACCTGCATAGAAAACAGAAAGATTTAAAAATACAATTACAAATCCATCTAACTTTTACAACACCAAAAGTAAATAAGTATATTCTATACACAATCCCAAAAATTACCTGCGTTCAAGGCCAGTCTGCAGAGTAAAAGAGTCCCGACAATAGTCAAACATTGTCCGGAGACCCGCGTTTATATCCAGCACAAGATAGTAGAAATAAAAAGAGGATGATAAGAAAACTTCTACTAGTTGGCACGGTCGCCATTTCTAAGTGGTAAGAAGTTAGGGGGCTGAAATTGCAACATGACTAAATACATACATGCGTAACGAAAAACAACAAGGGCAGAAAAACAGAAAATCCTTACCAACAATGTAATGTCAGAAACACCCAACATTTTTGACCCAAAAAATGAAACTAGGAGAATGTAAGCGTTCCTATTATTCAGCACAGTCGCCATTGCTGAGAGGTGGGGAAAGAACTGAGAGGCTAAATATGTAAAACATATAATATGTATATTACGTAAAGGAAAAAAGACAAAGAATAGAGTACGAGCCACCCAGTGTGAGGAAAACCCACTTTTGTGGGGATTTTTTTCCCTTTTTCATTTTGACCTTCCTAGAAACTAACAGCAAGCACACACAATTTTTCTTATAGTGTAGACGTAAGCACAATATTGTCTAAAGGTCCCGAAGAACCTTATTCGTACAACAGTCATAATCAGTAGGATTGGTATAGCGAGGAAAAACAATCGCTCCACGTTGTTATAAGTACGTAGGTCTCTACACATTTCGACAAAGATGTATATGAGAAAAACAACAAATAAAAGATCAAAACAGTAGGGAGAGGAAGAGTATTACCAAGAGGGATCGCAAGATGTTATTCTTAATTATCCTGAATAGCATAGATTTAAAAGCACATTCACATAGCATTTTGGCACATAAGCATTGACATCTGATCATTATACATATAATGGGTTTGCTATATTTGCATTGTAGACATAGATGATGATTTGGGCATGGAGATCATACTGCAAAACATTGACATATAAACAGCTTTTATCAAAATATCAATAAAGCTCTTCTTTATAGGAAAGTATGTAATTCCCTATCTAAATTGAGGCCCATGTCCACAGCCCTAAGTCTTATAAGCCACCTACTCTCAAGTTGTCTTAGGTGTAGGGTTCTATCCCCACCTCTTCCGACATTTGTTAGTATTTCAATCCCATGAAAAGAGATTTTCATTTGGCCCTCTGCTGTGTGCATGCTGTTATAATGTACTGCCAAGGGGTAGTCTATGTTCTTATTTTTAATGGCCCGTACATGTTCCTGGATCCGTTCCTTTAAGGGTCGGATGGTGCTGCCCACATAAATCAAGCCACAAAAGCATACGATACAATAAACCACATGTTTCGAGTTGCAATTAATGAAATTTTTGATGGTGTATGTTTTTTGTGTGTTGTACTGAAACTCTGTCAGTTTATTCTTAGCAAGGCAGCACATATTACATTGACCGCACTTATAAAAACCATTCGGTAAAGCTGGAATCCATGTAGTTGCTAGTTTGGGTTTCAGATAACTACGGCAAAGGGTCTGTCTAAGTGTCTTCCCTCGACTGTGTACAATGTTTGGCTTTTCCGTGATGGTCTTCTTTAATGTCTCATCCATTTTTAGGATGTGCCAGTGCCTGTGTAGGATCTTATGCAAGTCAGGACTAGCCGCACTGAAAGGAACAACAAGCGCAGGTTTTGTTTTTCTGTTTATCTTGCTGTTCCTTCCCGGGTTGTGCCTGTTCCGTAAGAGATCTTTACGTTTAACTTGATGAATCCTATGCTTTGCCTTAGATATGACCTGCCTAGAGTAACCCCTGTTCATAAATCTTTTTTCCAGGTTGCCCAATTCTGTTTCAAAGTCCATGTTAGTACTACAGTTGCGACGCACCCTGATCATCTCACCATATGGGATGGCTGTAATCTGTGTTTGTGGATGGGCACTGGATGCATGCAATACTGCATTACATGCCGTCCCCTTACGGAATAGTTTGGACCTGATCTGATTTTCTTCCACATATAGCGTGGTGTCAAGATAGTCAATGCTCCTGTCACTAGACTGGAAAGTAAAATGTACATTGAACTCATTGTCATTAAGACAATCCACAAAGTTTTCCAAGGATCTGGGTGTGCCCAACCAGAACATGAGCACATCATCTATGTATCTAGTCCATAGAATGATGTGCTCAATGTAAATGGCCGGGCATCGAGTCCAAACATGTACCTTCTCATAGAGACCCATATAAATGTTCGCAAAGGACGGAGAAAATTTTGCGCCCATAGCCACACCCCTCGTCTGTCTAAACCATTTTCCATCATGTACAAAGAAATTGTTGTCCAAGACAAAGGTTATGAAATCTATGAGCATTACATTATGTTCACAGAAGGTTGCACTCGTGTCCAAAAAATATTGGACTGCTTCCAACCCTTTATCTCTGGGAATACACGTATATAGCGAGCTGACGTCCAATGTGACCAATAAGTTGCCCTCTGACCATTCAAAATCCTCAACCTTACTAAGCAGGTCCTTTGCATCCTTAAGATACGATGGTAAGTTAAGAACCAAGGGCTGGAGAAACAGGTCGATGTACTCCGACAGTTTCTCTGTTGGAGCCCCAATTCCGGAGATGATAGGTCTCCCTGGTGGGAATTGCAGGCCATTATGTACTTTTGGCAAAGCATACAAACATGGTGCAGTTGGTGTGGGATTGAAAAGATACCTACATTCAGCTACTGTTATCATACCCTGTTGGTTCCAGAATGACAGTTTTTTCTCAATAAGGGAAGTCACCTCTCCTAGCGGATTGTATGACACTGTCTCATATGCAGAGTGGTCTGCCAATTGGCAGTCGATCTCCATAATATAGTCCACTCTATTCATGAGGACTATATTACCGCCCTTATCGGCTTCCTTAATCACTAGCTCTTGGTTCTTAGATAGAGTAAGAAGTGCCTCTCTTTCTTCCTTGCTGATATTATGTTTGACATATTTATATTTATTCTGATAATCATCTTCTAGTTTGTATAGTTCCCTAGTATCTTCGGAGTCAAATGTTTATAAGGTTAACAGTGTTACTGTCACCTTCTTCACATTTGGATTTTAACTTCGTTTTTATTGTGCATATAGTGATATTGATTTTTGATACACTGTTTTTAACTGTAGTATTATACATTGTTTGCAGCCTTGAGAAAGTCCTTTTGGACGAACACGTGTCGGCTGCCCTTTTCGGAAATCGATTTTGATATGAAATAAAGGATTTACCAAGGAAAACAGAGTCTGATCTATTCTCTTTTTATACATATTTGGTTGATCGAAACCAGTCGTACAATATCTGGACTTCTTGGTGTGCCTCGGCATTTTGTGCATTGTATTAAAGTCTTTTGAAGGTTTGTTGTGTGATTTAATGTGACGCAGCGGACTGAAGATTCTTGCTTGGGACAAACCCTAGACTATTTTACTGGTAAGCTTTAAAAAATGAGAAAATCAGATCTTGGAATCAAAACTGTTCTCTACCTCTAACCAATCTGTGCAATATTTTAAAAGATTGAACTACAATAAATTAACTCCAATTTTGGAACATTTTGAGCAGATTTTTCAATCTGGGTCAATTTCCTTAACAAAACAAAAAAGCATGATAAGAATTACAGAGGCACTACTGGCAACCTCAAGAGGATAAAGTTTAACAGTGACCAGTTTAACTACTGGTTGCATATAAATCAAATGCAAATATTACTTTCTCTTAGCAGCTCTTTTATTAAAAAAAAAAAAAACAAGTTAATAGACTCAAATCAGTTACAACATGCTGGGCAGACCTACAAGGTCGAACCATGGAATTGATCATTTTATGCGCAGGCAACATTAAACAATGTTTGGTATAGTATCAGGGATACCGGTTGAGAATGTCCTACATTTAGAGTGAGGTGGCTGTAAAAAGAAGAAGAACTTGTAAGCAAGCCCTACATACAAATGATAAAGAAATGGTATTTCAACAGATAAAACCAACAAACATGTTTTGCAGAAATTATTCCATTTGATAACTGTTTACTGCTACATTTACATAGTGTTACTGGATGAAATCTCTCAACATCCACTTACTTTCCCGTGGTACACCCAGTGCGGTATGGATCTATCTGAAAAGGCATAGTGCTTTGGGCTCAATATCTGTTTTGCAGGTTAGTGCTTTAATATTCCTGTAAAGGGAACATACAACTAAACTTTGTGCATTGTGCGATTCTCTCCTAAATGATTAGTATGCAGTATATGCAAGCATGTTCCAGTAGATATGAAACTGAACACAAAACACAGGTGTAGTACTTTTTATAAGACTATAAAGTCAAGTCTTGCTCACTCAACAGTGCCTAGCAGATTATCCAATGTACAGTTTTCCAAACAACTCTTAAAAATGTATACAAACCACTGGTTAAGGAAAAGAATTTGTCGTTAATCAAATTTTCAGCATAATTTAGTTAGTAGTCCTTGGAAAAGGAGGCAACCAACAGCCTTCGTTCCTTTCAGATCAAAGCTAACATAAAGGGTAAGTGTTGGTTTTCAAAGAAATAAAATCCATCAATGTTAACTATGCAAGCAATTTTAGGACAGAAGAAATAAGTGGCTAGGCTGAAAATTAATGAACGGTTTAATGAATTTATCGTCCTTCAGATACTTGAAAACGAATAGTACTACTCAGTAGCACTTCACAAGGCAATGACAATCTTTAATATAGCTGAAGTGTTCAGCTATTCTAATTAAAGCAATGCTCAACAAGTCCCAAAAATCAATGCAGGCCAACAAAGCCAATAACGTTACAAGAAAAGGGTTCCCCTTACACCCTGAGAAAATTAAATTTCCATCAAAGTAGCAATCTTTTTAAACAAAAACGTTTAACTTAAAATTGATCAACTGCAACATTGTTTAATGTATGAAAGACCAAATACAATTTCACAGCATAATCGTATCAATAAGTTACACTGCATTGCCTTTTTACAATTCAGTCATTTTTCATTAACAGTGTACAAAGAAGGTCCTTAGTCATATTTATTTTTGTTATAAAGTCTGGAAGATCAATATAAATACTGTTCCAGAAAAATAAAAAAGTGTTTACATCCCAAACTGCAAGGTTATTTCAGTGTCCTTTCCTAATATCTTCAGTAAAAATCTTAACGGCGCAAAGGTTCAAGTTTTCGTAACTTCAGTGATGGGTTGGATGAAAACGTAGCTTGGCTTGTAATAGAATCCTCCAGATCTGGGGGCTGGAACAAAACTCTACCACGATGATTAAATACATAAAAGGATGGATGGTTCCGTAATGTATCAAATGTCCTATGAAGGATGAAGAAAACAGATTTAGAAACTGCAAAATCCAGTATAGTAAAGAAACTGTTAAGATTTACAAGCAAATACTATTGTGCAATAGAAAAGGCAGGGACTATACAGAATTATAGCTAGATAACTGTAATTAACGGATTTTTTTTTTTTTCAGAGGAACTCGGAGTGACATTTAATAGTCAACAAAAACGACGCTTTGGTCGTCTAAATTGTCAATCAGAAGCCAGAGAGGAAAACATTTCTTGGTATTCACGGTTACCATGAAGAACTTTTAGTCATTTATGACCATCCCAAATCATCTGCACCTGCTTTCAACAGTTATGCGGAATTACAGAGTAATACACAACAGCCTCATACGCCTCAGCCCCTGCCTTGTTACTTCGGGTTTCCTGTGTCTACCTCTGGACATCCTCCACTGCCTCCATTCAAAATTATGAAAAATCTGGCATCCTGCCACACAAACCTTAACATTACCTTCCCCTCCCAGTGTCAAATATTAAACAAACAAAATAACCTGGTTTCCCGTTACCCACCCTCTCTTCGCTCTCTCCTCTTCCCCCTACCACCCTCTGAAGTTTCGCTTACCTTAAGCCCAGAGCTGCACTCTCTGCTCTCCAATGGAGAAAAGAGCCAGCATTGCACTGACAGGCTTTCTGAGAGCATGGCCACATGGCCTTTAATTCACTATGTCACAGATATCATAAGAGAGGATACTAACTTGTTTTCTGCTGCTGCAGCATAGTAGCAATGAACAGAGTTATAATCCTGTATTAATATTCATGCTGCTGGCTCTCAGTGAGGATCATATATAAGCAGTGTCACAACATAACTGATGGGAGAAAAATCACAGAAGAAAGCAACAAATGACAGTTGGAGAAGGTCAGAGGTGGGAAAGTATAACCAGGCCGACAGAGCAAAAGCAAATCGGAGCTTCAATTGGCATAAATTCAGTGGCGGAGAGTGCAGTGTTGCAGAACAGAGTGTCAGAGTAGTAGTGTAGAAAGCAGAGGCGTAGAGAACAGTGAGGCAGGGTAGAGTGCAGTGACATTGAGTACAGTTGTGTAAAGTGCATTGGTGCGAAGGGCAGTGGTTTAGGAGGAGAGTTGTGTGCAGTGGCAATGTGTGGAGTGGCACAGAGTGGAATGGTGCAGGGTAGAGTGCAGTTGCATAGAGTGTAAAGTGGTGTAGAGTGGCGTACACCGGATTGGCGTATAGTGCAGGGGCAGAGTTGAATGTTACAGAGTAAAGTGCATTGGCGTAGAGTGGAGTGTTGCAGAGTGGCGTAGAGTACAGAGGTGTAGTGTGGAATTGTGCAGAGTAGATTGGTGTGGCCTAGACTGGTATAGAGTGCAGTGGAGAAGAGTAGAGTGGCAAAGAGTGCATTGGCATAAACTAGAGTGGGAGAGGGTAGAGAGGCATAGAGTGCAGTGGTATATAGTGGAGTGGTGCAGAGTGCAGTGGCGTAGAGTGAAGTGGTGCAGAGTAGGGTGCAGTGTCAGAGTGGAGTATTTATGGTGTTAGCACACTGCCATTACAGACAACACATTTTAAATTGAAATGACCATTACATTTGCACAGACGGTTTCACTCATAAAACTATACAGTGCACAGATGAAAATGTGTGGCAATAGCGCCACCTAGTGTAATGATTTGTTTTGATCATATTTAAATATTTGTTACCCACACTTCAGAAATAGTAAAAAATGTGCTTCATTTGTGTTCCTAATTCGGATATATTCTGAAATACTTACACAGTTCATTTAAATGTTGTCCTGTGCTAGAAAAAAAACTCTCCCCGTCCAGCAAGATGGTCACATAAATCCTCTCACTTTAAAGTCAGAGAAAGAAATGTAAACAAGCGCCCTCGGAAAACAGCACCCGACATTTGACCTCAGTCTTTGAATGCACAGCAAACATGACCAGATAAGAACTAGATTTAAAGGCCTGTTTACAGAAAGCAAGCTTGTGGAAGAATACAGTAAACATGAATTAGGCAATGGGAGGGACAAACTATACATGGAGAGCCTAAAGCAAATAAAGCCAGCAAAAAGAAAGCCAAGAAATGTGAGCTACAAACCACAAAGCCAATGGTATTTAGGTGGGCGGAATACATTCCTAGGACAACTTTCTGAAAGTCCCCAAGAGGTCTTTAGCAAACCAGAGAGCTGCGCTGTCTGGTAGTCTGCAAACTAAAAAAAGACCAATGTGTCATTTTTTAAAGGAAGCGCATTGATTGGTGATTTTATGTGGGTTGCTTCTAATGCTGTTCAATTCTCATTGGTCTTAAACTATAGAGCATGATATCTAAGAACCCATCTCTGGTCATGTACTATTAGGAACCAATAGTATACTGTCTAGCAGAATCCAGCAATATGATGCGTTACTGAATGGGTAATTAAGTTAGAATTAGAGAAGGTAGGTGAAAACCTGACTACTGTCCCAGTGATAAGCAGGGATCATTTCTCGAATGAAGATTAAGACTATTGTGTGCATTTCCATTAGTTTGAGAAAAATTGTTATAGACAAATCTTGATATACATAGGGAATGCAAATTTCCTGTCCCAGCTCATGCGTGTGAAGAGCAGTGGAGGCAAAATGTGGAAAGCAGGCAAAGGGGACATGTCTGTCACTTGCCTGCATCGTGCCCTATCTTATTGTGGCAGGGGAGCAAGAGATATGCTTAGATTCCAGCAGGTGTCTATGAGCCGGACGGCTGCACTGGGAGCTGCATGGGTTCCTCGCACAATTGTGAGCCCAAAATCTGCCAAAAAACATGTGGTGTGAGTTGAAGCTCATTTTGGTACGCATGTCGTTCTCGGTGTTCAAAAATCCGCTTTTTGATATGAGGATTATTCACCTTGGCACATTAATGTGCCAAGATAATTAACCCCTAAGGTACACCTTTGCCAGGCGATATAATGTGTTTCAGTCATTGAAATTCCTATAGCATCAAACAGGACAGTTACAACCATTACTGTACCCAGAGGACAGAGAAAGTGATGACACTCGGCATTGGTAAGAACATTAAATATCAACGTGTAATTTATGAATCGTGGGTAATATAAGTAGGCATGTCCAAACAGATGCCTATGACCACCAGGGTACTGTGCAAACAGAGGATGGGCATTGAACACTGTGCAGAAGAATACTTGTCCGTCAATTACTGTGCTACAAAATGCTTACCCATGAAGTGCTCACCACGTAATGCTTGCCCGTCAGTCAATAATTTGGTTTGCCACAAATACCCAAGGTGGCAACAGGGAATGGTTTCCTTGGGCAAGCAGCGACCTGGGAGGAAGGATAAGCGGAACTCCCTGCTCAGAAGAAGGAAAACCAATCTAGCCGGCCAGTGAAAAGAGAAGATGGACCAGCAGGGTAAACTACCTAGCAGTTCAAAGGAATACTATGTCAGCAGCCGTGTGTAACGCAAGTAAATGCGGCCATCTTGGAACGGTGAATAACCTTTAACCCCGTCGCTGCTAGGCCTTTCCCCCCATTTGCTAAGCCTTTTTTTGGCTATTTGGGGTACTTTGCGCTAAGGCCTCTGTAACTTTTTGACCACATAAGGTATCTACGCCAAATTTGCGTTTTTTCTTCCAACATCATGGGGATTTTAAAGGTACCCAGGGTTTGTTGATTCCCCTGGAGGGGACCCAGAAATTAGCCTTTCCCAACACCCGGTTCCTCAGTGAGACATTTGGGTAGTATCCCCTTCTGCATCTAATTAGCACAGTTAGAAAGGCACTCTAAACGCATGTGAGGCAGTGAAATCGCGTATGCAAACAACGGATAATCGTCCCGGCTGCTTGGAATGCATGGCGCGCTGAAAGTAAGGAAAGCACATCGTGCTTGCAGTAGGGAAAAACCCATTTAAGAAAATAGTGCTTTCAGACCAAATAAAACATACCATGTCCCAACAGAAGCAAAAGGGCCAGTCGCCATGGGAGGTTTCAAATAAAGACAAGGCGGTACTAAGGAGGGACTAACAAGGCGATTAAGGAATCTGAAGCCAGCATTTACAAAGGACAAGGAAACAAGCCACTGACAATTATGAGCGGAGAGTGGGCAGAGCTTCAAATCCCTAACTCAATACGCAGAGCAGCGCATGTGCTGCCCAGGATCGACCTAAAAAAGGAGGGACAAAGACAGGACTGACCACTTGCAAGCACGGATTAAGGAACACTGACAAACAAATGAAAAGCAAAAGGCAAGCAATAGAGGAGTTGGAACTCCACAAAGCATATATACCAGGTCACTGAGCGACATCGCAAGCACTGTCTAGGCTCGACTTAAAAACGTACCTCATGCACGACAGTGGAAGAACACTCAGCAAGGAAGAAAAACATGGTCCATGCTCCAGAGAAAGCACAAACACACTAGGAGAAAATGAAACTGGCACCCGACCAATGAAAAGCAAATAAATGAGAACAGTGATAAAACCAAACCAATGGTAAGTAATGGGTGGGCTCTATGCTACCTTTAAGCAAAGTTAAAATGTCTTACAGGCGACAGCACATATGCTGTCTCTAGCAAGATCTAAAAAGTTATCGCTTTGGATCCGCACCACTGCCTTTCAACAACTGCTCCTCTGGCAGTGCTCAACTCCCCGTTTGGGGCCAAAAGACATCTGGCTGTGAGTCTCAAAGCTGTTTGAGGCAGCTCACCCTTGCTGTTCAATGATTTTTCCAAGGATGATCCTGCAACTGTAGACCATTCTCATTTAAAGCACAAATCGTGAGCATGAAGGAAGAGATTGCGTGACGTTGCTTGTGACAAGCATACTGGGACACAATAGGAGGGTAGGCAATTAAGTTTTAAAAAGGAAGTGTCATTGATTTGTCAAGTGCTTCTTGGAAGGATTAAAGGATGATTGGGACCTTCTGGCAGATCAGAGAACATCTGTGTACTAATGTATATAGATGTTTTTTGGTATAATATACCATACTGAAAAGTGTTGACGAGCTAAGAGTCACGAGGTACTCCACACTGCAGACCGTGACCTGTCAACCGACACAATTTGATTTTCAATTCTGATCTTCAGGAGGAGACAAATATCTTAAACCACCCTGCTGAGGCCAATATGAACAAAAAAGTACTTTATAGTATACTGTATCCACCACACACAGATGTATAGTAGATTCAAAGCATCACCATTATTGAAGACTAGCAGAGAATCAGCCAGCACTGTTGCACTGTCCTCAGAAACCAAACTAAAAGTAAACTGCATTTAGCAATGTGGCAAACCCATTGTAAGCCACCACCTTCTAATTAATTTTGCCAGCAAGGAAGGATAGAGATTTTAGGGCTGGAGCAAATGTCACTGGGTTAGAACAATGCCTAGACTTGGTCCACGGATACCAAGTCTTATTTATTTTCAAGTTTTAGAAAGGGATTAGCCTTCAGCTTAAAGGGAGGTTCACATATTAATCACTACACCAAGCTGCAGAACAGTTGTTAAAAGTAATGATTTACTATTAAGAGTCTGTTCTGATTTAGTTTACTTTAAATCAAGCAGCAGTCTTAATAGAAGTCTTCCCCAACCAAAGCATTTTTTCCCCCGGAACTGAAAAAGATCCCTTATGAAAGTAAGTGCTTCATATAAGGTGGCTGGAGTGAATTTTGATGGTTTCATTCAGCTACTTTGCCCCTCAATTTATAACAGGGTTTCATATAGTGGACAACAGTTCTAGGTATACTGACTTTTGCATGATTTTTTCCTCTCCTTAGGAATCGCTTTTTCAAGGGGTGGACTGGATATTCTCTTCAGTACTTATGGTTATCAATGGAGATCCACTGAAGGAAAGGTTTCCTGTAATCCTAGTTGCCCTTCAGTGGAATCACCAATGAAATCATAAACATGTCTGAGAACCCCTCATCAAAAGCCTCACAATGGAACTGGAGGCCTGAGAGTCAAGATGACCAGGTGGATCTACAAATTTGGACATACTGGACCCAAAAGGACAATGTGTTTATTGGGCAATTCAAACTGCACAATTTTAACAGAATAATGGAAAAGCCTCTTGCTGTCAAGTGATCTGCTAGATCAATCTACTAGATGCTTCACCATGTCAAATACAGGTCCTATAGCTCTGTGCCGCTTGTTTTGGATCTTGTCATCAGGATAGTGTCCACGTTTTTGGGGGCCCAGACAGTCTTTGTCAGGGTTCAATCTCTTAGAGGGAAGTGATCCTGCCTCATTTCCAATCATTATCCCCTCTTGCTTTGGACAAAGAAATGATTGAGCCTTCTGTGATACAGTGTTAAAATGAAACTTGATCGGCTTGCAGCCTTAAGGAAATTGGTGGTCAACAGTAACACCACATGTCCAGTGGCCAAGAGCTACTGGATACGCAATACACAGGAATTAATGTGTTTCAGTGAGGCCATCAGGCCGGCCTATAAAGATACATGCAGAACATTTGCCTTCTTGATTTTAGCAGAATCTAGAACTTCTTTAACATTACTACTGAAAAATTATTATTTGAAAACCAGCGTGCCCCCCCATTTAGTTATAGGTTATACTCTGTCCACAGCCATCGGTTTTGATTTATATAAACCAAAAAACCCTCCCTGGGGAGACTTGTCAGTGGTCCCAAGATACTTGGACATCTCTGCAACTATATGCTTTCATTATAACAGTCGACTAAGTAGTGCCGGTAGCATCATTACTGATCCTCAGGTGATTAAGGACCAATAACTGGATATTGCCATATCTGGCTGTAATCAGTGCAGACTACATACTAAATATTCATGCATGATATACCAACCATAACAGAGAGGAAGCACTGTAGAGTACATAGTCAAAAGAAATCCAGTATTAATCCACCTTTACTAGCCATGCAATACCAAAATGGACAGGCAGCTCATGGTTGAAGAGATTTACCACATATAGCTGGCACCCTAGATCACTCTATATTAGAGTCCATCCTTCTAGAGCTAAACAACCATATGGTTATTAATCAGTGCTAAACATCCCAGCCTTAACCATATAGAAAATGACTGTAATGCAGACTACCTCGGTAGATCTGGATCTCTCTCCCTCCCATACTCTTCCACCCCAGACTCATAAGACTTGCAGTGCAGTAAGCACAGGATGTTGACTGAAAATTAGCACAACAGCATAAACATAATAAGGTACTTGCATAACAAATAATAATTGCCAGCTAGCTACAACCATGATTGAATCCATCACAGGACCTCCTCCATCACACCGTTAAATGCAGTGTCCAGTGATACCAAAACACTTGCCATGCAGAATCAGAAAAAAACAACATTCTTCCAGCCATGCACTCCCTCCATGGTGTAGAGTGCTACCTCAGTAATAATGCGCTCTGAAATGGGATATAAAGTGCTATACAAATACAATAGTCGTAGCAAAAGCTTCCGAAAAGGAGCAGCGCCAACTTCCAGCAATCTAACTCGGTTGCCTTTCTTTCCTCTCATTTTTTAAAATACATTTTAAGAGTTTTTCATGTCATTTTTCTTAAACTAGTGGGTATTTTCAAATGTAACTGCCTTCTTTTTTAAGGAAAGAAATTAAATTCGGCCAACACTGCCTTCTAATATTAAGATTGCTAAAAAGAAGAATTTTGTTTTAAACAATTTGACTTTTTTGAAGTACTGATTGTAAACACTAAATAAAAATGCTTTGGGATGCAGTGTGGGTGGGTGGGTGACTATTCATAACCATCGCTGGAAATCCCCTGATGCAGTGTGGGTGGGTGACTATTCATACCCATCGCTGGAAATCCCCTGAAGGAGAACCCTCTTTAAAGTAAAGATGATGCTCTTCCGAATCAAACTACTAGACCGGAGGATGAGACAAAGTTTGAGTATGTAGACCAAGTCCACCATGAACAAGCATTAGCAAAGTCAATAACTCTCGCTTTTGGGACCTGTTGCCTTTCTCAATGGTTTATAGCGATAATTTACAGCATCCTTGATGCTGTGCAGCATGGCCAAAGAATCCCCCCCTCCCAAAAAAAACAAGCATTGGCATAGCCAATAGGTCTCGCTTTTGGGACATTTTAAGTGTTTAGCCATGCAACAGTTGATGCTGCACCAAGGATATTGTGCTGCAGAATTAAATACTTATAAGGTCCCAAAGGCGAGACCTATTGGCTATGCCAATGCTTGCAATGCAATGCAATTAACTTCTGTCAGAGGCCCAACAGCCATTCTCTAAGAACATAACAAATATCCTTATTTGTGATAACATGCGACATGAAGGGATACACTGAACAAAAATAATTAACGTCTTTGGAATTACAAACTATTCAATGAAGAGAGTTTTAATGAAGTACTGTACATGATACACAATACACACTGCAATGTCATTAATTTAAGTTGTTTGGTAGTACCAGGAGACGTGTCAGCGTGGAACAGACAGCGCAGTTTATAGTTGTATAAATGCGAAGGTTTAACGTTGTATGAATGCTGCAGAGTAACAGAACGTGCGCCGAACAGATCTGAGCATCAAAATATAACACGGAGTGTATGGGGTAATTCACACAGGCTGGAACAGGCGGCCATGGTCATAAAAACGCTAAGACAACAAACACCAGATAAGCTAACAGAGAAACGCATTTAACAAGCCCGGCTTCAAAAGCGAGAGGAAAGCCAGATGGCGCCTGATCGGGCGCTGAAAGCTGGCGGCTGCGCGCGTGCACGCGATCGTGAACGCAAGCTGGAGGCCAGCAAAAGCGTGGGGTAGCACTTTCAAAACCCACTTACTAAAAGTCTCGCCAGAGCAGCGCATGCGCTGGCTCAGGCAAGACCTAAAAAAGGACTGGAGCAGATGCACGCACATGCTTTGCTTGGTCTTTATTTGCCGATCAACAAATAAAAAGGAAAAAAAAGTGTTTTTTGTTGTTGTTTTTTTTAAGTGGGTGGGGGAAGCAACTGGGGGGTGGGAGAAGCAACAAGGAGGGGTGGGAAGCAGCATTTGGGAGAAACAAGTGTTGCAGGTGGGAGAAGCAACACTGAGGATGCGGGAGGGAGCGGGGAAAAGCATTCCGGCGAGAGAGAACAATATGGAACGCAGGCGGGGAGAAAAAGTAGGAAAGGGAGAGAAGAAAGTAGAGCAAAGTGGAGCTAGGGGAAGAAGCACAAGGGCAAGAAAGTAATGCAAGGGGGAGAAGCACACAAGTTCGAGCACATCACTGAGGGTGACAGAGGAAACACACATGAGTGAGAGAGCAACACTGAGTGCAGGGGGAAGAGAAGCACACTAGGGAAACAGCTAGGAAACACATGCACTTTCATAGAGTACTTATTACTAAAGAAAAAAGTAGTTCCTTAAAAGTGAGCTGTGGAACACCACAATTAAATTGGCCAGTGGAAGAACATAAGTAAATTGGGATTTATCCAAGGGAGGGATACACATAGGGGGAGAAGGCAAGACACGGAATACGAAGTAGGCAAATTATAATGACAGTAAAGCCCAGCTATGCGTAGGCTGCAAACCCCTCCATGTTCTTGGTATGCCTACAATATGTCTTTCGCAACCAGACAGCTGCACTTAGATAGGTTAGACCTAAAAATGCTTGGCTATTCTGGTCATGTGACTATATTTTTGGGAGTATAAATATAAGAGAGGAGCGAGTATTGGATCTGGAATAACACAGGCCACTTGAGGAATTATGCTACTTCCACTTGTCTGCAGAGCTTGTATATCCATTTTTAATTCCTACATTTTAAACTGGCTTTAACAGATAAGGGGTGTGCAACCTCAGGAGCCCTCTTACTCCTTTCAGGCCTCATTGTTCAGCTCTACAGCCGCTTACGTCACACCCATATGTGTTGCTGCAGTTATACCCAATGGCTTAGGGGCGGCACTATCGTTGTAGGACCAATGATAAAATGCCAAATCCAACAGTCCCCAAAGATTATGGCGCAAGTGCCTTAACAGTCTGATTAACATTGCAAAAAGAGAGCAGGAAAAGGAGTACGAGGCTGGAGCTCAAACACACCACAGCAGAACAGGGTAGGTGTATTTATCAAACCAAAACCACTGGAAGTGAGCTGGCAGGACTACTCCAGAACTCTATGCCAGTAATGTGCTTATGGGTAGATTTCACAGGGAGGCTTAAATACCTAGAACACTCTCTCACATTAAAACAAATTAGAATTGTATAACTTGCTTAAGCTAAAATGCAATGGAAGTATTCCTTTTCAACATAATGTGCCATTCGGTTTCCCAATGGTCAATTAATAAGTTCCCTCACAGAAAATGAAAACAAACAGAAAAATGACACGACTATTATACTTTTTACATGCACTGATAAAAAGAAAGCATACTTATTTTTTAGTTCTGAAGTTGCATCCATGTCTTTAAATTCTCCTGCGATGTGTACAATTCCATAGCAGCTTACTATAAAAGCCAACAGTGTTTGAAGAACTATCTGCAAGATTAAACAAAGTGAGCATTTAGAGCTGCACAGTATAGACATAACACACAAAAACAAGTGCACATTTACAATTTCTAATCAATTTTTATGGCAACAGCCAAGTGATTTTGGAGTAGAACAGAAAGATGGTTCCCAAAATTAAATCACAAATGTCATCTACACAATTGAGACAGAAAGTAATTTGTAAAAAAGAGAAAAGAGAAACAAGGATGAACCAATGTGTTAAATATTGTAATGTAAAATTTCTTGCTTTTGTAACGGAAAGTCAATTGTAGTAAGGACACTGAGGCGGGGATTATGCTCTACTTTCTCCACTTTAACTCCAGCAGTTTTAGCACTTAATAAACTACCTTACCCATGAACCAGCGGGAAAGGAAAGAGAAAAAACCAATCAAAGAGTACAATGTCCCATAAGAGTCTATGTCTTCCTCTAAGCCGCCTCTTTCTTCATACGACAGTAGCCCAAGAATCTGGCATTTTTACTCCAGCTTGGAACTCTCCAGACCTAAAACAAAAAGTGTATACCAACAACCTAGCTCAATAAAAAGGTATTAATCACGACCAAAGGAGAGTATTCAACATCAATTCCCGATTATTCAACCACAATTCTTAATGACAGATTATTATTAACCAAGAAAAAACACAAGTACTTATACCTCACGGAAATTCATCCATGTATGTTAAAAATAATATACAAATAGCCCCTTAAGGTGGGGAATGGTCTCTTGGAACTTCGGGTGGAAGAATCCTTGCCTCGGTGTCCTTAATAGAATTGAAAGCTAGGAAATGTTACATTCTATGTCAGGACCCAGGGCGAGGAATATGCTTATTCACCACCAATGGTGCTATATCTAGGATGGACTTAAAATAAAACCTCTTAAACATGGATTCTGAGGACCAGTCAGCTGCATTGATTATATCCGCCAGCCTTGCTCCTAGAGTGAAGACTTTTGAAGCCATGGCTCTTCTTACAGAGCGGGCTCCGAACTGTGACAGTGCCTACTAACCTGCACTGTCCATCGTACCCACCCAATAGTTGTGGATGATGGGGCCTTGAAAGGTTTCCTAAGGGATATAAGGAGTTGACACTACCCTGGAGGCCATAACTCGTCAGTCATATTTTCATAGGTCTTAAGGCAGCATACCCCTCACAATTTGGGCATCTTATTGAAAGCTGGGTAAGAAACCACCTTGGAGATGCACTTCGTCCTTCTGGAAGGGTGGAAGGTAACCCCTCCGGGGTAAACACTGTACCTGAAATGTCCAAAGCTCAAACATCCAAGACTCTGCTGCATGAAACCAGGCATAACAACACGGCCAACTTACCTGACAAGTCCTTTCGAGAATCATTATTCTGCCACGACAGAAACATATTCAGAACTCTATTGCCATCCCAAAAGGAGGAGTATCTCGGCACCGGGGGGGGAAGAGACAGCCGGATATTTCTCATTAATTTACTCAACAGAGGATGTTCACCTATCAGATATCCCTTCGAAGGGATAAGACCCACTGAAATGGCAGACCTGAAGGTGTGTTAACTGTCCTGCATGCCAGGCCTTCTGCTGCTAAGGGAGATAAGAAGTTCATGACGTGGACAATATCGGACCCCACGGGATCTGCACCTTTTTGCAGACACCAATGAACCCACATCAACCATGCTGAACTATATCTTAACTGTGTTGTCTGCCCATGACTTCGCCAATAACCATTCAGCCTCATAAGAAAGTCAAGGGTTTCTCCATCTTTCCCTGAAATCATCCATGCTGTTAGTCACATCTTTCCCAGGAAAATTCCAGAAGAACTGGGAACCAAAATTGCGATTTCCAAATCGATATGATCAATATTATAGTCGCCTATTGTCTCCTCACGTGGGCTGACAGCCTCATGATCACTGTGAACAGGGGAAATGCATAACCCCGCTCCAGTGTCCAATCTTGAAGGAATGATACCGTTGCAGCTGCAATCGGGTCTGGTTTCCAGCTGAAGTACCAAGTAATTTGATGGTCCAGGCTTGCCACAAAAAGGTCCACTGTGAATGGTGCCCAACTGTTCTCTAGTGCCGAGAAGACTGCCGGATCCCACTTCCAGGAGCACAAGTCCGCTACACTGTTGGCT
Source organism: Calotriton arnoldi (assembly GCA_963921515.1). NCBI lineage: Eukaryota > Metazoa > Chordata > Amphibia > Caudata > Salamandridae > Calotriton > Calotriton arnoldi. Next base: position 2,569,615 of record CAWUFW010001516.1, read on the forward strand.
TTGCCTGGAAGGTATTCCACCATGACCGACACATTGTTGTTCAAATAAAACATCCAGGAGGTCCTTAGCTAGCTCCGCGACTAGCTTGACTTGGAACCTCCTAGGTGACGGATAAACCCCCACGCAGAGATATTGCCCATCTTCAGGAGTACGCAACACTTCACCGTTTCCTTGGTCAGACATTAAATGGCAAAGGAGTCGGCCACCAGTTCTAGGCAATTTATATGTAATTGTTCTCATGTGGACCATTTTCCTCCCGATAAGATACCGCGCATCGCGCTCCCCATCCTGACTTGTTGGGGGCCGACTATTATGATGTCTGGATCTGAACCAAAGATTGCTATCCTGTTTCATGACTATGTGTGAGCCACCATTACATCTCTTCCTTTACTTTGTTAGACGAAGCACCCCAGAGTATTTCAGGCCTCTACGGAGGTTAAATGCCTTGAGTCTTTGAAGGACTAGTGGAGTGGACTTGGGAGTATTGCCTGTATTGAGGAGGACAAAAGTCCCACTATGAAGACGATTGGTCTCCGGGATGTTAACTGTTTTGAAAGTTTTGTGCAGCTCCTGCTGAATCTTTGCTATTTTACGGGAGGAAAGGCTCAATGTCTTTTCTGATAAGTTGATGATGAATCCCAGAAGGTACTCTGCCTGGCCGGAGCCAGAAGAGACTTTTTCTCGATGACGAAACCCAGGCTCTTGGGGCATTGATCCATTAGGAAGGTGTAGTCCAGATAAGCCATTAGGAGGATGCCTTGAGTGTGCAGAGATTCCATCACCGGTTTCAGCACCTTTGTGAAACTCCAAGGTACAGACGAGAGGCTGAATGGTAAAGTCTTGAACTCTAATATCTGGACCCTCCACAGAAACTGTGGGAATCTGCGATGGGGAGAATAAATAGGGACTGTGAGGTACGTGTCTTTGAAGTACAGCCACACCATCCAATCACCTGGTCACAGAAGGTCGCTCAGAAGATGAATACCCTCCGAGAGGCAAGATGGCGGCTGCATGACCGCTGTGAGAGTCGCTCCCTTGCCATGAACTAAACTAACTGCAGAAGAACTCAATTTTTCAGAGATAAAGCGGTCTTAAAAACGGAATCCAAAGTCGATGTACTGCTCGGGTACATCATAAAGGCACTCTGGAAAGCTACTCAAGGCCCCGGATGAGCACATTGCGGCGCATTGAAGCCCTGCTCACACAGACGGTAAAAGTGCTCTGCATCGGCATGCAGACACTGAAAAACAGAACGTACCTCTGGCTCAAAAGGGCTCTTCGGATTCTCTCCGGTGCACGGAGGAGCTCAGGAGGACCGGGCGGGCGTGAGATGCCCCCCAAAACAAAACCGCCAGTGAAGGACGGCACCGCGACCGGAATGAAGGCGATCCCTGCAGCTCGGAAGACGGCGGCCCTGAGAGGTGGAGACGTTGCTCTTACGCTCAGCCAGGAGGGGGTGGAGATCGACGGCAGGACGCCCAGCGGTGAGCAGCGTCATGTCGACCCGGCAACCAGGCCCAAACAACAGACGGTGCCCGGGATGTTCTCCGGACGGGGAACAAGCGGAATACAGGTAAAAACCCCACTTAGGGGTAAGACTGCCAGCAAGATAGCGGATGGCGGCACAGGCTTAGAGACATCATTAAATATGACATCTAAATTACCTCATGAGACAGTTATATCAGAAGCTCCCGCCACAGATCTGACTAACACAAACAATTCTAACAGAGTTTAAGGGAGAGATGAGAAAGGAGGGAATGGAGCATATAGATAACACGCAAGTTAATATCTTAGAAGTACAAGGAGGACTTGACTTCAGTGATCATAGCACTGTTTCCGCAAAGGTAGTCAGCAAAAATATAGGAACTCCAGATGGAGATACATTTTTCTCCTTGACGGATGAGTCAGAGCATACTAATGCCAGTGATCTTGAGGACACGGAGCCCGAAGCTACAGTGGAGGACAGTAGCAGTCCCCCTACAAGACTGGATACTCAGAGGAGGGCACCAAATCGAACTAAGAGAAGGAGCATTAAGGGATCAGGGAAAAACAGAGGCTCAAATTCTGATAACAGTCAAGCTGGCCAACTACAATGGGACTATTCTGCTATTCAGCTCGGGATAGAAACCGATGAAGTAAACATAAATGAATCCCCGCTCAAGGACTCCAAAGCTACTGCGAGCAATACAGATACTCCCCCCTCTATGGGATTAATATACTCTACGCTCAAACAGATGCAGGCAGAAGCCCGTCAAGAGCGCAAGAGGGCACAGCTAGCAAATAAACTTCAGGGGGCGATCCGTAACGTGACAAAAGTTTGCTCAGAAATTGCGGAGCGTACTACTGCCTTAGAGGAGTGTGTGGTGGGGCTGGAAGCTGGGGTGGAGAGCACCGATCAAAAAATCGTAGCAAATGAAGCCAGAATGAGCGATGTACTCTGGAAACTGGAGGATTTTGAAAATAGACAGCGGAGAAATAACTTACGACTGCTAGGCATAGAGGAAAATGCCGAAGGCAATGACATACGTGGGTTTGTGTTAAAACTTCTCAAAGGTGCCTTTCCAGAGTTGGCGCATTGGAACTGGGAAGCAGAGGTGCAGCGGGCGCACAGGTTCCCACTGATGATGAAAAAGACAGAACTGGCCAAAACGAGAAACCTAGAGCTATTCTCATTTTCTTTGGGAATTTCCTTCTACGGCAGACAATATTTGAGAAAGCGAGACCGGATGCAAAGCGAGTAGTTGAGGGGTACTCTTTCTTTGAACGTCCGGACTTTTGTCATTCAACGGTGGAAAGAAGATGGAGGCTTCGGCAGCTGATCAGTCCTTTCCAAAAAAAAAGGCTGTGAGGTGTTCTTAATGAACCCGGCACGACTTAAGGTTACTTTCAAAGGAAATACCAGAGTATTCACCTCAGAGATTCAGGCCCAGGAATACTTGCAGGAACTTACAAGTGGATAAGAGAACATATATGGGCTAATAATGTTTACCTTATTCTGTATATAGTATGACGGGTCCAATTCTGCATGAAGAATATTGGTCTTTTCTGTGTCTTTGTTTGGGGTTCTTTCGCATTTTTCTTTTTATTATTTGTTTTCGGCAGGGGAGCGACTAGGGAGCACAGTGGAATGCAGGAGGCATCACAAGAGTCCCTGGACCTTTTTCGCCTTATTGAGTGGGTGGGTGGGGGAGGGGGTCGGGGAGATCCAGAAGAAATCAAGGGGAAGGTTGCATGTATTTTTGTGGTTGTCTTCAAGACCTGATCTGGTTATGCCACGGGGTACCCGAACTTTATTTAATCATTAACGGGGAAGCTTAGAATTGCCTCAATTAATATCTGTGGTTTAAACAATCCGCAAAGAGACGAAGAGTCAGTCTGGACATCCAATTCCTGAAGACTGACATACTCTGCCTTCAGGAAACGCATATTGAAGCCTCTAGACGGAAGGTAATGGAACTAGATGGATATCAACTGATTTCTAGCACTACGCAGGATGTAAGGACAAGAGGGGTGGCAATATTAGCTCGGAGGGGCTTTGCTACCTTTCCACAATGCATTGCTGATAAAATGGGAAGATGGGTAATTACGCAGTGCTGTGTAGGCAATAGTATATTTACATTGTGCTCGGTCTATGGATCAGTGCTTGACGATCCAGCACTGTTCGATTGGCTGAACGTAGAGTTAGTCGGGTGGCCCCTCCCGCTTATTGTCTGTGGGGATTTTAATATAAATATGAGTTGTTCGGCCTCTAACCATCTGGGGACAAAGTATCAAGGGCGTAAACCTAAAGTGTACAAATCCCTGCTACAACTGAGATTACTGCATGGGCTATCGGATATGTGGGCTAAGCAAGTAATGTATGATCCTGGTTTTACGTATTTTTCTGCTCCTCACCAAACACATGCAAGATTGGATTATTTGTTTGTGTCACAGGAGCTGGTACATGGTAATAAAATAACTAAATATCCCAGAGTTATGTCAGATCATAACCCTTTGGTCCTCGAAATTAATATCCAGAAGAAATCACAAGTAGCTCACTGGACATTTAATAGGGCTCTGCTCAGTGATGAGGGTTACGTTCAGCATATGGAGGGATGAATCCCCAAATTCATCGAAGAGAATCTTGGCAGTACTAGTATACAGGTAGTCTGGGATACGTTAAAGGCTGGCATCAGGGGAGAAACATCTAAGTATGGTTGGGAGACACAAAAGAAAGAAAGGAACCCGTTACATACACTGTATGAGGAGCTGGGCAAGGCCGAAGCCCACCTGATAAAGGTTCTCTCTGAGGGAGGTGACCAGAGATAGCTCAATCAAGGATTATAATTGCCAGGTCAGCGATTACAGAAATTTCTATTTTAAAAAAATCGGCAGGCAGATATATGGCTTGGCGGAGCAGGGTTTACGAGAGCAATGAAAGGGTGGGTCACATGCTCGCAGTCCGTACCAGAGAAAAAACAGTGCACACTCGAATCACAGAAATTATCGATCCTAATGTGGGCCTGGTTAACAATTCAGATGCCATTCTAACCGCATTCCAAAAGTTTTATCAAAAATTATATACAGAGGACAGTCGGATGGAAAACTGTGAGATCGAGGAATATCTTAATGGAATAACTCTCGAACAGCTTTCCCCGGAGGAGAAAGAAATGTTAGAATCACCAATTAAAATCGAGGAAGTGAGAGCGGCTATTGATTCTCTGCCATTAGGTAAAGCTGCTGGTATGGACCTAATACCAGGAGGATTTTATAAACAAGCATTGGCATAGCCAATAGGTCTCGCCTTTGGGACCTTATAAGTGGTTAATCATGCAGCACATTATCCTGGGTGCTCTGCCGCTCTGCAGAAATAGCGATCAGAGTCACGGTGTGGGACGGCTGATAGAGCAAAGGAAATGCAGACAACGGGAGGGGGGCGGGAGCATGGTGAACACGGCGGGAAGGGGGCGAGAGCATAGTGAACACGGCGGGAAGGGGGGCAGGAGCAAATTAAAATAGGAAATTAGGTCTTTCATATATACTATATTTTAAACTGTATACATAAGGTGCTCTGACGCCCACTGGGGCCTTGTTCGTGCTTATATAAATTTGAGGCATTTACATTCTACTCTTCATACCCCCTCACCCCCACAACCCAGAGTTTCTTCCTGGCCCCACCCCCTGCAGAGTGCTACAGGGGTAGGAAGTCATCCATCATGTCGCCTGTCACGAAGTTAACACCACAGCACCTCAGCCCTGTTCACAGAGAGGCGTGCACCCGGAGCCCTGCCAATACCACACCTCTCACCCTGTATAGAGCGGTATAACCAAATATCAGTCACTGCTACCACACTGCTGACCCCCTCCCACCCACCTACAAAGCGGTATTAACAAACAGCAGTGTCAGTATAACCCTTCAGTGCCTTAAACCGCCGGGACTCCAATCACGGCAGAGGATTGCTGTCAATATCACACCCCCACCCTTCTCGTACTATATAGAGCGGTATACCCAAATATTAACACAGCACTGTCAATATAACCCTTCAGTGCCTTACACCGCTGGGACTCCACTCACGGCAGAGAGATGTGCTGTCAATATCACACCCCCACCCTTCTCGTACTATATAGAGCGGTATAACCAAATATTAACAAACAGCAGTGTCAGTATAACTCTTCAGTGCCTTACACCGCCGGGACTCCACTCACGCAGAGAGGATTGCTGTCAGTATGCCCATTCACTGCTTAAAGCAGCCGACTACTCTCTAGCTGTAAAGAGCGGTCTAAGCCGACAGGTCCATCAATATCACCCTTCACTTCCGTCTCCTCGCTGAAACTTCTCTTTCTGCATAGAGCGGTATTAGCAAACAGCCCTGTCATTGACATCCAGTTCCCTGCACACTGCCAACACTTCGCTTTCTGTGCAGAGCGGTTCAAGCAAACAGCGCTCTCAGTGTGACGCTTCACACCGGTGACCCTTCTCTTACTGTACGGAGTGATGTAAATCCTCACCTGTCTGTATAGAGCGGTTTAAGAAAACAGCGCTGTCAGTACCCCCTGACCTGATTTAACAAAGCCGACCATTCACTAACTGCGCTGATTGGTATAAGTACCTAGCATTGTCCATACCGCTCTTCTTCGCCTTCACACCCTGATCCTCCCGTCACTGTATTGTATTAAGCTGAGCGCGGTGTCCCTAAAGAGGATGCCGTGCTCAGCACACAATTTAGAGCGCATAGCGCTGCAACAGGGTGACTCGCCCAAGATCACACACGGAGCTCTAAGGCCATTGTGCGCTCTGTAACTTCCCTCCTACAGCCACTGAGTGGTTGCGTCATTGGCCACCCTTTAGCCTACGAAGGCAGCCCAGGCCCGGAATAAAAGAAGCGGAAAAAGCACATTTGCATACTGAATGTTGCTGAATGTCCTTGTCAAAATGGATCGTACTTTTAGGACCCCGTTTTCTCTCGCGGGTCGATGGAAGGTCTCGAGCCTTTTGTTCGCTTCACACTATCAAAATGGAGGAGCCCCCGAGAGTGGAGTTGGCCACAATGGCGGCGAGATTTACAGGATGCTGTGAAACAGGACGACAGAGAAAGCTGCACAGCGCAGAACGTCAGATCCGTGTCTGGCCTCCCACTCCACGTGCAGAGGCACTTTTCCCTGGAATCCGAAACAGCTTGTCATAACACTTCTTAACACGTAAACATCGCCTTATAAATTACTATGGCTCTGTCCTAAATAAGGAACAAACACGAGCTCAGAAATGACCACACAGAAAGAATGATAAGACAAGCATTGGCCGCGCGGCCGTGCGAGACGCGCTCTGTGGTGGGGGAGGGGGGAGGAGCGGGAGAGCAAGTGAAGCGCGGCCGTGAAAGTGACACGGCCGCGCGGCCCCGAGAAGCGCTCTGTGGTGGGGGAGGAGCAAGTGACATCAAAGGCAGATGGCCTGGAGCATGCGAGGAATGCGCGTTACTGTGCGCGTACTCGCATGCTCTAGGCCAGCCAAAAGTTGTGGTCGCATTTCTGCAAGCCCACTACAAAATGTCTCGCCCAGAGCCAGCGCTGGCTTTCAGGACGAGACCTAAAAATTTAGGGCACAGCTAATGTTTACGATGTTCGAGATCTTCTGTAGAGCCCAATCCGGTGAGGCTCCACCCGAAACTTGGAAATCAGCTAATATCGTTGTATTCCCGAAAAAAGGCAAACCTATAAACGAACTGGGGTCATACCGACCTATTACGCTGATCAACAGTGACACAAAAATTTATGCTAAAATTCTTGCTAATAGGTTGGCCTCGGTGATCAAGAAATTAGTCTCTCCATATCAACACGGATTCATTCCTGGCCGCGGGACAACCGAACATATCCGCCAGACTATTGCCCTATTTGACTACTGTTGGAAAACGAGGCAGTATCTGTGAGGCCTGCACAAATAACATGACTACATTTGTCCTTCACTGGGAACCAAACACCCAATTGTAGCGCCTGACTCTCAGAGGGTAGCGTTGCAGAGCAGTCTGAGGCTTTACTCAAGGGAGGTGGTGTGGGCTAGTAATCGCCATTTGCAGGTGCGCAGAAATAACACTCAATAATTGATTGTCCAGTCTGTACTTTGCTTTATAAAAGTAAGGGTACATTTATTAAACACACACACTACTCAATACTATGCACCAATTTACAAATATACATAAGCTGTTGGAATTACTTTGTGACATTGCGTAACATCTCCACCTCTCCCAAAAGGGGGGTGGGGTCTAGTACCACCACTCCCATGTATGCACATCATCTTGCCCCCTAATGCAGTGTGTTGAGCCTAACCTGGAGCGAGGGCCCTGCGCACTGGCACCATCCCAGTGGCGACCCACCCCATTACCTCAACGCGCATTAAAAATGGGTACACCTGCCTTGGTGACACATAACCCTGACTGAGCATTTCCTACTGACCATAAAGTATGCACCTCTATATCTTAAGGGCTAGCAGTCTGGGTCTTCACCTAGGTGCAGCAGCAAGAATACATGTTTACGCACACCTTAGAATGACAGTACTCATCACCTTTGTTGGACATTAGAATGCATTGCAATTACAGCCCCTAAGGGCATCACAGATGAAATCACAGGATTACGCCTATACAGCCAGACACCCTAGCAGGAATGTCTGGCAACATAACCCACTTTGCTTATGACATCACCTTACACAGGTACTTCACATTACATATGTGACCTCCAGTCCCTCTAGAAAAAGAATAACAGTTAGTAAATGCAGTTCTGGTGCAATTACACCTCTTCACCTCCAGGGGATGCTCTTCTGGAGCCATCCCCAACTCAGCCTTTCACTCCATGAAGCCCATCGCAATACCCCCTCAGCTGTAGAACAAAAGTTCCAGCCTAGAAGGTGTATAAATGCAGGTTGAGCCCTTGAGGGGTTATCCTTTCCAAATCCCTAGGAAACTTAGGGTGGGACTGAACTTCGTGCTGGGGGTGGACTGCGCTTCTCCAGCAGCTCCCCCAGCACCCTTTTTCACTCTTGAGGGTGACCCCCTCCTCTGGGGGCCACCAAGCACAAAAACGGTAGATTTCCAAATGCCTTGCAAGGCATTATGGGGGGCTTCGTGCTCCTCTGCATGCATATATGATGAGCGGCTCTCCCGCTGTGCCAGGGAGAGCCGCGATCCATCTGGCGCTCCGCGCCGCCTCCCACGCGGGGTGGGGGGCCCGGTCCCACCCGGACCCCCAGGTAAGGGAGACGGCTCGGGGAGCCCACCCCCGGCCGCTCCGGCCACGTGTTGGGGGCCCGGTCCCACCCGGGCCCCGCAATGCCTGGCTCCTTCTTCTGCGGGTCCCAGTCCCACCCGGGACCCACGACAGCCTGAGGGGTAGGAGGGCAGCCTGGGGAGCCCACCCCCGGCTGCCCACGCCGGCTCCCCGCGCGGCCAGCACCCTCGTGTGCTGCCGCGGGAGCCGGCCGATCAGTTCTGGTCTGCCCGCTCCAGCGGGCAGACGCGTCGTCCTGCTCCGGTCCGGGGGAAGTGCGGCGGTGCTCCCCCGGCCTCCTCCCAGTCTTCGGGGGATGGGGTCCCGGGCCCCTCCTCCTCTTCCCGGGGAGCGCGCCGGCGCTCCCCGTCTGGATTTTGCTCGTGGGGGCCAGGGTGGGCTCCTGACTCCCCCGCCTTCCTCCGCTTCACGGGGGGCGCAACGGCGTCCCCCGGCTTTACTTCGGGGCCCGGGGATGGGGTCCCGGGCCCCCTGGGGATCTCCTCGCGGGGGCGCGACGGCGCTCCCCGGCTTCCCTGCTTCTCCAGGGGTCAAAGGTCGCTCACCTTCCGGGGGCCATATCTCAGCCCCTGGGGGTCCGATCTGCCCCATTTTCGCATCCTCTTGCTCCTGGCGGCGGCCCCAGCCACGGGGAGCACTCTCCTTCGCCCTCTGGATCTCCAAGAGGGGGCATTCTGCAGGGAGCGGTCTTCACTGGCTCCCTGCGCCAGACTTTCGCCTGGCTCTCCTCCTGGGCCTCTCTTCTCCCTGCGCAGAGGCCCCTGCTTCTGCGCACCGGTCCTGGGCTCCTCTTCTGGCGCCGTTAGGGGCCTGGGGGCAGTCAGGGGTACCTCCTTCCAACTGCCCATTGCCAGGCTCCAGCACCTTCCGCCTCAGCAGACCACACCCCAGAGAGCTTCTCTTCCTGTGCAAGCACTTTTTAAAAGTTGAGTAGGGGGCTGGCAGGAAGTCTCTGTTGGTCCTATCCAACAGCGCCACATCACTTCCCTGCCCCTGCTCCCTCCTTCTTGTCCAGCCTCTGGGCTGGTTCAAAATGGCGACGTCCAGGGTCTCTGGCCACATGGTCTCTGAAACCAGAGCCCTTCCCTCCTAGGTGCAGCCTGGTGCCTGGCACCCAGTGATAGCTGCTGATGGATGAGCCTGTAGCTCCGCCTATCTTCCCTTCGTGGAAAGGAGGTCTTCGCTCTGGGAGGGAAAGGTCATCAATCCAACCTGCTGAGGTCAACCCCCAGCCAGGCCCTGGTTATGATCTGACTCAGAGAGATGTAACATTTCTGGATGACCCAAAAGCAGTACAAATATGACTCTGGACTCTGCAGAATACTTCTTTTCACATCCGCTACAGTGGACTTTAGTGCGTGTCTGGAATCTGTAGGCCTTATGGAAGTTAATCTAGCACATGGGCTCCACATCCCCATAGGGGAATAATGAAGTGAAAAACACAGTAAAGCACACTGACTTACCCTGGCATGTTCCTTCCCAGTGTAGAAGGCCTATTCCGTGTCACCACCCACTTCTGCATAAGTCCCGCCACACCATTAACTTTGTAGCTGCTCCTGGACTGCGCACGCCAGGAATCTCCCCTGCGCAGCCCCAACCCGTGTGCACACGCTTGTACACAGGTGTCTGCATGTAACCAGCCCGGTGCCCCTTACTCCAGCTGCTGCGCAGCGGCCTAGTCAAGCTAGGGGACACCAGTAAAATCCACATGCCGTCTCCTTCATTATGAGTTCACTGTGGATGAGTCCCAATTTATGAGGCTCTCCCACAGTAAAAGCTCCACACATAGGTGCTCAAAAAGCGAAAAATCTGGGCGGCCCATCGTGTCAGAACCACCTTCTAACACACGCCGCGCCCAGCTGATTCCTACAGGGAAGAAGTAGCCACTCTACATGGGTATTCTTCCCGTAGTCAGCGATAACTAGTTATAAGGGGTTCTGACCAGACCCCCTTACTCACCAGTTATCTGCTTAGACCACCTACTCCTCCCATCCATGAAATCTCCCCCATGATAGGGATCCCAGACTACCCTAAGAACCCTCCGGGCTCTAGGTTAGATACCTCTAGGTCACTCATGGTCTACATGGGCTTGGCCTCACTAGGCCCACCTTTGCCCTTGGGCATGCAACACTATGCCTACCCCTTCTCTGGACAAGGGTCCAGTGCCTCAGCACCGATGCGGTCTTCTGGGACAGGTCTACATCCCGTCCCCTGGGTCACTAGCTGGTCTCCCTTCTGGAGTTTGTTCCAACCAGTACCCCCTCTCCGTTTGGTCCTTGCACCCCAAAGATGCAACCTCTCTGGACCCTCAGCCACAGCCTGCCGCTGAGGTCATTATGCTGCCACCACCCTTTCGGGACGACTGGCTTCCCTAAAGAAAGCACAGCCACTCGTGCTTTCCCCACACAGAAAAGCACCCTTTGGCCACTGGCCTGGCTCCCTGATAGGACCTCAGACCGGCCTCACTACCACACTGGCAGTGCCAGGGAGGAACACTGAGGGTGCCCCGTCAGACATCCTACAGCTCATTCCCCCCGTCAGTAGCTCCCCACGGAAACTACCCCGGGAACCTAGACCCCTTCCTTGTTCTCCGCTGCGAGAACAGGGCCTATGCACCCTTCCCTCCGAGAGGCGCGCTCTCCTCCCAGAGTACCCTTAGAGAGCCTGTGGGCTCCGAGTTAGCTAGACCCAGGCCCACTTCTCATGGCCCTCCCCTGTCTCCCAGCAGCGCCTTGGGAGACCGCCCAGGGACCTACATGGTCCCTGGATGGCCTGCACCACCCCTTATGAAGAGCAGGGTCCCCTCCCTAAGATAGGCCCTACCTGCCTTCAGGGCAGCACGACCACACAAAGCCAGGACCCTAAAGATCCCGGCTAGGCCTGCACCACCCCTTTGCGAACCACAGGGTCCCGTCACTTAAGATAGACCCCACATGTGTTCAGGGTGGTACTACCTTGCAGAAGTCCACCTCCTGCCCCGAGCTAGGGGAACACCCCCCATGCTCCTGGTCCTTGGGTTCAAGACCCACAGGACCTACCGGACTGCTCACCGTCCACCCGACCCCGTCGCCTCAGGGTCCACCACTAACCCTTCACCTGGAAACTAGGGAGTACATCACCCCCACTCCGATCTCCACTGGGTCAGTTACCTAGCCCACCTAGGGTACCTAGGGGCTACCACTACACACCATCACTCAAGAACTACCCTCCTCTGGGGCCACCCCTACCAGGGGCCACCTCTGGGTCGCTCACCTCCCCACCAGTTAACCTGGGGGCCTACCGGACACCCAACTCTACCACACCCTCCTCCCACCGTGGGAAAAGTTCCTGGGGGTCCCCCACCATGGGAACCCCTGGGGCGTTACTACCCGGGGTAAAGAAACCTCCTGCCCCACCCTTCCAGTGGTTTTGGCCTGCGCCAATGCAAGTACTTTCAGCGGGGGAAGAATACCTGGGGCCCCTTCTGTGGAAACCCTCCCTGCCCTTAAAAAGCGCGGGAATCTCCCAGGACCCCCTCTTTCGCCTGTCCCCCACAAAGGTCATTCCACCCCGACACCCCCACCTGTGATGTAGGTATCAGTTGCTGTCCCTATCTCTTGAGGAGACACCCTCCTCATGCAGGTGTAGTGTATGTAGTGTTAGGGTTCAAAGGTGTACAATATGGCTCAGAACATTTGCATGCAATCATCTCCTGGAAAGCACCATCCCGCTAGCACATGATCATCAACATAGCGCGGTCATATCAATACAGTTTACATTTCAACCATAATATCTTCACGACACGTATGTGCGCGGGGCTTTCCTTTCCTATACCTTTAGTTCACCTAACCAAAACTTTGAACCCTTCTCAGAGGCTTGCGCTCTTCCATTTGCTCATTACTGCATAGATAATGTGTGGCAAAACTGGACTTATCAAATGCTATAAATGCACACCAGAATGGGATACTATGTTTCCCGCCGCTAGACACCAATGTTGGAAAACGAGGCAGTATCTGTGAGGCCTGCACAAATAACATGACTACATTTGTCCTTCACTGGGAACCAAACACCCAATTGTAGCGCCTGACTCTCAGAGGGTAGCGTTGCAGAGCAGTCTGAGGCTTTACTCAAGGGAGGTGGTGTGGGCTAGTAATCGCCATTTGCAGGTGCGCAGAAATAACACTCAATAATTGATTGTCCAGTCTGTACTTTGCTTTATAAAAGTAAGAGTACATTTATTAAACACACACACTACTCAATACTATGCACCAATTTACAAATATACATAAGCTGTTGGAATTACTTTGTGACATTGCGTAACATCTCCACCTCTCCCCAAAAAGGGGGGTGGGGTCTAGTACCACCACTCCCATGTATGCACATCATCTTGCCCCCTAATGCAGTGTGTTGAGCCTAACCTGGAGCGAGGGCCCTGCGCACTGGCACCATCCCAGTGGCGACCCACCCCATTACCTCAACGCGCATTAAAAATGGGTACACCTGCCTTGGTGACACATAACCCTGACTGAGCATTTCCTACTGACCATAAAGTATGCACCTCTATATCTTAAGGGCTAGCAGTCTGGGTCTTCACCTAAGTGCAGCAGCAAGAATACATGTTTACGCACACCTTAGAATGACAGTACTCATCACCTTTGTTGGACATTAGAATGCATTGCAATTACAGCCCCTAAGGGCATCACAGATGAAATCACAGGATTACGCCTATACAGCCAGACACCCTAGCAGGAATGTCTGGCAACATAACCCACTTTGCTTATGACATCACCTTACACAGGTACTTCACATTACATATGTGACCTCCAGTCCCTCTAGAAAAAGAATAACAGTTAGTAAATGCAGTTCTGGTGCAATTATACCTCTTCACCTCCAGGGGATGCTCTTCTGGAGCCATCCCCAACTCAGCCTTTCACTCCATGAAGCCCATCGCAATACCCCCTCAGCTGTAGAACAAAAGTTCCAGCCTAGAAGGTGTATAAATGCAGGTTGAGCCCTTGAGGGGTTATCCTTTCCAAATCCCTAGGAAACTTAGGGTGGGACTGAACTTCGTGCTGGGGGGGGGGACTGCGCTTCTCCAGCAGCTCCCCCAGCACCCTTTTTCACTCTTGAGGGTGACCCCCTCCTCTGGGGGCCACCAAGCACAAAAACAGTAGATTTTCAAATGCCTTGCAAGGCATTATGGGGCGCTTCGTGCTCCTCTGCATGCATATATGATGAGCGGCTCTCCCGCTGTGCCGGGGAGAGCCGCGATCCATCTGGCGCTCCGCGCCGCCTCCCACGCGGGGTGGGGGGCCCGGTCCCACCCGGACCCCCAGGTAAGGGAGACGGCTCGAGGAGCCCACCCCCGGCCGCTCCGGCCACGTGTTGGGGGCCCGGTCCTTCTTCTGCGGGTCCCAGTCCCACCCGGGACCCACGACAGCCTGATGGGTAGGAGCCCAGCCTGGGGATCCCAGCCTGGGGAGCCCAGCCTGGGGAGCCCAGCCTGGGGAGCCGGCCGATCAGTTCTGGTCTGCCCGCTCCAGCGGGCAGACGCGTCGTTCTGCTCCGGGGGAAGTGCGGCGGCGCTCCCCCGGCCTCCTCCCAGTCTTCGGGGCCCGGGGATGGGGCCCCGGGCCCCTCCTCCTCTTCCCGGGGAGCGCGCCGGCGCTCCCCGTCAGGATTTTGCTCGCGGGGGTCAGGGTGGGCTCCTGACTCCCCCGCCTTCCTCCGCTTCACGGGGGTGCGACGGCGTCCCCGGCTTTACTTCGGGGCCCGGGGATGGGGTCCCGGGCCCCCTGGGGATCTCCTCGCGGGGGCGCGACGGCGCTCCCCCGCCTTCATTTTCGGTGGGGGCCAGGGTGGGCTCCTGGCCCCCAGGCAGGGCACTTTCGCGGGGAGCGCGACGGCGCTCCCGGCTTCCCTGCTTCTCCAGGGGTCAAAGGTCGCTCACCTTCCGGGGGCCATATCTCAGCCCCTGGGGGTCCGATCTGCCCCATTTTCGCGTCCTCTTGCTCCTGGCGGCGGCCCCCAGCCACGGGGAGCACTCTCCTTCGCCCTCTGGATCTCCAAGAGGGGGCATTCTGCAGGGAGCGGTCTTCACTGGCTCCCTGCGCCAGACTTTCGCCTGGCTCTCCTCCTGGGCCTCTCTTCTCCCTGCGCAGAGGCCCCTGCTTCTGCGCACCGGTCCTGGGCTCCTCTTCTGGCGCTGTTAGGGGCCTGGGGGCAGTCAGGGGTACCTCCTTCCAACTGCCCATTGCCAGGCTCCAGCACCTTCCGCCTCAGCAGACCACACCCCAGAGAGCTTCTCTTCCTGTGCAAGCACTTTTTAAAAGTTGAGTAGGGGGCTGGCAGGAAGTCTCTGTTGGTCCTATCCAACAGCGCCACATCACTTCCCTGCCCCTGCTCCCTCCTTCTTGTCCAGCCTCTGGGCTGGTTCAAAATGGCGTCGTCCAGGGTCTCTGGCCACATGGTCTCTGAAACCAGAGCCCTTCCCTCCTAGGTGCAGCCTGGTGCCTGGCACCCAGTGATAGCTGCTGATGGATGAGCCTGTAGCTCCGCCTATCTTCACTTCGTGGAAAGGAGGTCTTCGCTCTGGGAGGGAAAGGTCATCAAACCAGCCTGCTGAGGTCAACCCCCAGCCAGGCCCTGGTTATGATCTGATTCAGAGAAATGTAACATTTCTGGACGACCCAAAAGCAGTACAAATATGACTCTGGACTCTGCAGAATACTTCTTTTCACATCCGCTACAGTGGACTTTAGTGCGTGTCTGGAATCTGTAGGCCTTATGGAAGTTAATCTAGCACATGGGCTCCACATCCCCATAGGGGAATAATGAAGTGAAAAACACAGTAAAGCACACTGACTTTCCCTGGCATGTTCCTTCCCAGTGTATAAGGCCTATTCCGTGTCACCACCCACTTCTGCATAAGTCCCGCCACACCATTAACTTTGTAGCTGCTCCTGGACTGCGCACGCCAGGAATCTCCCTGCGCAGCCCCAACCCGTGTGCACACGCTTGTACACAGGTGTCTGCATGTAACCAGCCCGGTGCCCCTTACTCCAGCTGCTGCGCAGCGGCCTAGTCAAGCTAGGGGGACACCAGTAAAATCCACATGCCGTCTCCTTCATTATGAGTTCACTGTGGATGAGTCCCAATTTATGAGGCTCTCCCACAGTAAAAGCTCCACACATAGGTGCTCAAAAAGCGAAAAATCTGGGCGGCCCATCGTGTCAGAACCACCTTCTAACAACTACACTAAGGTAACGGGAGGCCCTATGGCTTTAATACTCTTAGATGCAGAAAAGGCATTCGATAGGGTCTCCTGGTCCTTCTTGTGGGCAATTATGGAAAGAACAGGCTTGGGCAAAGGGTTTATAAGGGCTATAAAAAGCATGTATCGGGAGCCTATTGCTAGAATAGCCTTGATGGGCTCTACATCTGATATAATCAAGATCACAAGAGGTACGAGGCAAGGGTGCCCCGGTTCTCCTTTATTGTTTGCTATCTACATTGATCCCTTAATTAGGAAAATAGAGGAGAACCAAAAGATTCAAGATATCAATACCAGAGGAGGAAACGCCAAGATCTTAGCCTATGCGGATGACCTGGCAATAGTCACACTCAACCCTCGGGATGCCCTCACGGAGATAGAGAAAGTAGCTAGCCATTTTGGAAAATTTTCTGGCTATCACCTCAATGAAAGTAAAACGTTAATAGTGAATGATAGAATAAATCTGGATGACTCTCGAGTAGTTCGGAATGCTAGATATTTAGGGGTAGAGATTAGTGCTAATGTGGATGAAATTGTTGATATTAATCTGGAGCCATTGATGCAGAAATCTAAGTCAGATTTTAACAGGATGAATAATTTGCATCTTACATTGGTTGGTAGGTGTAACGTAATTAAAATGCTATTCCTCCCCAAAATTTTATATTTTTTAAGAGCTATCCCACTGGAAATAAGTAAATCTTGGTTTCTAGCGATGAATCAATCGATCTCTAGGTTTCTGTGGGCCGGACAGAGTCCCCGAAGAGCTTTAAAGTATATGACTCTAGCCAGAGATCGCGGGGGCTGGTCAGTTCCAAATCTTCAAGTATACTATTGGGCAGCAGCTATGAAACAGATGGCCGATTTGTTGAAAAGTGACTGGGGTGACACTAGGGAAGCATCTAATGTCTCCATTTATGAGCTAATATATGGGGCGGAGGCTAAAGGATGTCTCATGCGACATATTAATTTTGCTTATTTTAAAAGGGTTAGATTTAAGGTATTACTGGGCGCATTCGAAGTCTGGACGGCAGTTCGGAAAAAATTAAATATCGGTAGAATTCACAGATATACTCCCCTAGTTAATAATGATTTACTCCCAGCCATATTTCATGATGGATATATGAAAACTTGGGCCGAAAAAGGTGTACGGCATTTGGGTGATTTAATGGAAGATAAGAAAAAAAAATTGTTTGACACAATCAAGGAGAAATTTGGGCTAGGGAATAACCACTTTTTCAAATATTTACAGTTAAGGGACTGCTTGACTAAAAAGACAGTTTGCTGTAGTAAAATCCCTTTATTAGATATGGTGTTTGGGGCTTGTTCAACACTGTCCCCAATATATACATTAATAAACAAAGAAATGGGGGATGATTTAGTTAAACACACAAACCTGTGGCAGGATCTTTTACAAGCAGGGGCAGGAGAATGGGAAGATTCCCTTCTGTTAAGTCAGACAGCATTTATCTCGGCAAGTCTTCAAGTACAGTGTTTTAAAACGTGGCTCAATCTATATATCACACCCGCACGGATTTTTAGATGGGGTGGGACTTCAGGTATACACTGCTCTCGATGCGGAGCATTAGCCGCTGATAGTGTACATATGTTTGCCACATGTCCTAAGCTTGCCCCTCTGTTAACTGAGATAGGTCAACGTCTTGGTACAATGCTGGGATATATGGTGGAGCTCACCCCCAGGTAATAATTCTGGGGGTAAGTAATCAGGAAATGGGTGAACTAAACCGGATTTTGCTATTCACAGCTATGGCGGTGTTTAGGCTATGTTTGGCCAGTGCTTGGTTAGATTGCGATCCTCCCTCAATACACTGTTGGTTAGGGAAATTGTTAGCTACATATAGGTGGGAGACTGCGATATATAAAAGAAGGGGATACAGAGCAAAAAAAAGAGGTCTTGAAATCTGGGAGCCTATAACTAGATGGATTAATGAGGATGTTGATTCAATGAATTACGAGTAGACGTGATAATCATACAGCCAGGTGGCAATGTATATATATTTTCTGTTAAAGGGTAACTGCAGTAAAGTAATGTATAATTTAATGTCTTCTGGATCAAGAGGGAGGGGGTGGGGCAGCGTAGGAGGGGGGAAAAGAAACTTGGACATGGATTATATTTGTTATATGTAAAGTAGGATATGCTTTGTCTCTTTTGCACGATGTCTAAAATAAAGATACTTAAATAAAATAAAAAAATAAAAATAAAAAAAGAAGAAGATGAATACCCTCTACCTTGAAGTGGCGGTAGACCAGCCACTCGTTGAATTCCCTGAGATTCAGGACCAGCCATTGGCCTCCGTCCTGTTTGTCCACCAGAACGGTGTTGCTCAGAAACCCGGACGGGTGGAGATGGGGTGGAGAGGTAGAGTCTCTCTAGCAGATTCAAACTTTCTTGGACTATAAGGGCAGAGTCCTTCTCCGAAAAGACAAGAGGCTGTGGGTGGCAAAACTGAATTTGAGAACAGAGACATTTGTTGTGGAAACCCTACACCGTCTGAAAGACCAAGGCTTCCGAGATCAGGGACCTCCAATTGTGAAAGAAAAATGCCGAAGAAGGGCAAATTCTCACCTGAAATATTTCCTTGGAACTGTCCTCGGGAGCTGCCTCTTGCTCCACAAGTCTTCTAGGGTCCTCTGGAGTGGAAGAAACCCCCTGAACCTGGATTGATCCAGCCAGTGGTCGTGTCGGGAGCCTTGACCTCTTAGAGGGCCTTAGGGGAGGAAGTGGCAAGTCGAGCGACCTCTGCCACAACCGGGGCCGGTAAAAACCTTGGGGTGGAATACTCTCTTCATGGAAGCCTGTGCCTTGTCCAGGGAGATGAATGTGGAAGCAAATGTTCCCAGTTCTTTAGTGAACTGGTTGTCAAGCAACCCCCCTTGCTCCACTGCTACCGCTTCGGATGAGGCCAGGTCTCCCAGTTTGGGGTCCAGCTTTATAAGGAGGGAGCAACGCCACTTAGTTGATAGGGCACAGCTCAAGTTTCACAGGAATATGATGGCCCTCCGGGCCCAACATGCCAAAGGATACGGAGGTATGAGAGCGCAGGACAGTTCAGCCTCCTTTGTCATGTCTAGTATTTTTGTCGGGGGGGGGGGCCTGTAACATCGTGGAGTTTATCCCGACAGGATCGGTCGATGCCCTTTTTTGGGTCTCAAACGAATTTCCCTAGGAAGGTGAGCATTTTAGTATCACTCTCGGAGATAAGTGCAACTTTTCCCACCAAGAATGGACGTGGGTATTCCACTTAAAGACAAGCTCTCATTTTCTTCTCCAAGGACTTAGGAAGGCGCCTGTGCACGTACTTAGCCACCTTCTCTGTTGGTTACCACTCAGCAGAACAAGGGTGCATGAGATCTTCAGAGTCCGGCATTTCAGGGGCCAGAGGCCCGCCTCCTCAGGGGTAGATTGAGGCACCAGGGTGAGGGCTGGCAGAGAAGTGGGCCAAAGCCCAGAAGGGCCTGCTTCGTCATTGGAGTCACCATGGGAATCCTCGTCCCCCCCCAATCTGGGGGTTAAGATGGAGCACGACAAGAAAGCCTTCTTTAGCCTTTGAAAGGCACCAGGTTGACACCCAATTCCTGCTTATGTTTGTCCGGGCGTTGCACCCTGGTAGTGGCTTCCTTGCTAACAAATTGAAGCCACCCCGGAAGAGGTTGTTCGATGCTTAGGTTGAGGGGTCCTGGATACACATATACCCACTGCATAAGTTGCCTTTTAAGAGGTTATATGGCAGAGGCCACAGCCTGGGGTATGGAGGAGTCGAATGCCTCACAGAATTCGTCATCTAAGGGAAGAATACAGTCTGACTCTTCCTCCATGTAATCCCCTTCCACCTCCTGCATGATGCTCTAGGAGGATCTTGATCAGAGGCCTTGCAGGTGTAAGCAGGCTCTCAATGTGGCAGTGGAGCGAAACCAGCAGAGTTTTTTGGGTGTCCGAAGGATACGAGGTGGGTCGCGCCCTGGGATAATTACACACTCTAGGTATATGCAGGATTTTAGTCTGGGCCTGATCCCTGCGGCGCCAAGCACTGGATGTCGAGGAGAATTAGGAGGAGAGGGGGAAAAATTGATTACCGACCCGACCGCGTCTGTGTAGGCACCGCTATATGCAAGTAGGAATACTGACCACAGCGGAATGTAAAGGCTTCCAGGCCGGACGGAAAGGGCAGAGGCTCTGCGGCAGCGCTGGGACTATAATCGGTACCAGCGCGCCAACCGCAAAGCGGCAAGATGCATGTCTGTTCTCAGTGCATCCTTTGAGCAACCTCTAGCAGGTAAAGAGCTCCACCGCCCTCAAATGGCCCCTGTCAAAGATTTCAACAGCACCATGAAATGAGCACTGAGATGCGTTCCTACCCTGTAGGGGAGGAAAATGTTAAGGAACCAACAATAAGCCACACTATCCTAGTAACAGTAAGAGGCAAAGAGACACTCGTCTGTGGGCTGCTGGAGCAGGGAAGAAAGAAGAGGCTTAGAGGAAGACAGGGACATAAAGTGTTAAAACTGCTGGAGTTAAATAAAGTGGAGCAAGTAAAGCATAATCCTCGCCTCCAGTCCTGACATAAAATCCCAATATAACAAAGCTGGATATTAAACCGAGAAACTGGTTTTATTTCTTTTTCAATGCGCAGATGCTAAGTAACAGATCTGAAAGATAAGGACTGCAAGTATTTTAGGGAGTTGAAAACACCTGGAAAGCAGTCCGACATGGGGTGGTATGGAAGGTTACCTCTCTTACTGTTTTGTTAGGTCCCATTCTGCAGTATTTACACTACCTGTCTGATCAGGAAAACTACAGTGGAAAGTAGACTTCTTCACATATCTTTAACATTCCACTAACCAACATCCCTCCATCCTCTTGCTGTCTAGGACGCAGCATAAAACACCTTTACGACGGATCCAAAAATTGTGTTTCTCAGTTCTGAAAAGCTGTAGCCAGATATCCTGCATGTACAAAATCTCCAATAATTACCAGATACGGAGCATTCTTATTTTCTTCACAGGTACTGTATGCAGAATCCCAATTTTGGTATCCACAAGTGCAAGCATAGAATCCTTCTTTGACTAATACTTCGGAGTTCAGGTGGGTTGAATATTCTGTCCAGCCCTGGAACAAACCGTACACATACACTGCTCTGCATGTGCTGGAATAGGATCCTCACCTAGTGCAGGACATTGCTCTGGCCCAAGACATTTCAGCCAATCTTTAAGTTATATTTTATTTACTTTTAAAGGGAAACCGATATTTAGGTGGGCTAGAACAAATCAGAATTATTTTTATGCCTCCATAACTATCATTTCAAGCCTTGACAGTCAGATTCGTGACCCATACACTAAAAAAGAACCAACAATTGCTAAAACAAATATGGGCTAATAAACTGCACAGTTTCTTGATGAGGTGCTTGCACAGGGGCTATGGATTCTACACCAACCACTCGATGCCCTCTTACGATCACGAGCGCACACAATCTCTAATCCACTCCACCTTTAAGGGCCTTACTTTAGTACATTGGCTCTCCTTTGCTATATTGCTCGGTTCCTTCTATAGAAATATCCCACATAGATGGTACCATTTACTGTCTATTAAGAGGAGAGGACTAGAACCAGACGGATAAGATCAGTTTAACATTGGGTATAAGTTGTCAATAATGGAACACTACACAGAAATCAAAGAGACACAACTGAATTGGTTGGTCTTTTTCTGTCCGAGCGATCCCAAATGGTAAACGTTGGCTGTCAATGACGTTAAGTGTCCTGTGGGATACCTCTGGGTTCACTTTTATCACTTATTCTCTTCAATATGTACGTTGAACCACTGAGAGCTATGTGCCAAGGCACAAGAATAGCATTACATCATTAGAGTAATGACCCACAGGTATACTGAAAGCTTTCTTCAATCCAGGATATCATTACTCTGTGACAAGTAATCATTAAGGAGAAAACTATCTGCATCTCAACCCTCAGAAAGACAGACTTGATACTCTTCTCACCAAAATCCAAAAGCATATTTCACTCGGAGCGGCTTAAGGAACTTTTATCCAAGACTTGCTACCTGTTCTCTCTTCCACAATGATCTCCTTGGGTTCTACTTTTGATATGTCAAATTTCCTAAATAGAGCCTCATAAAAAAGCTAACTTTTACCTACAGACTCTAAAGAAAATTAAATCTTTTCTTCCCAACTCAAATCTACAGCACATGCACCAACTGTGCCTTACCTAGACTTTGGAAATGCAATTCTGGCATGTGTACCACAATCCATGTATTCAATAGACAGCCATGGATGATGTGGGGGAGGAAGGAGCAACACAAAGCATGTGGGGTGGGTGGGTATCTGTGGGGGGGAAGAGGTACACATGGGAGTGTGCACGCTCATGGAGCTTCACAGAAAAAAGAAATAATTAGTTCTCCAAATGCAAGCAGTGGAAAGATACAAGCCATACAATCAAAAGGATGGTAAAGAAGTTCGGTGTCAAGTTTATGCTATTTCTTTACAACCCTACGGCAGAGAATGTGGACAGGTAGTTACGTACAATGTAATCCAAAGGTACCCTCAATGGTACTAAGGAGCTGAGTAAAAACAGATACCTAGGTGCGTGAGATTCTGAAAAACTGTACGTATGCATGTTCATGTTATACAAGTTTCAGTTCTACCATAAACTAAATAGTGTCTTACTACTAAACTATACTTAAGTAGACAGCAATCAATAGTGTGAGTGAGTGATACTGAAGTTGCCTGTACCCTTGCGCATGAAGTCTGTCAGATGCAAGACAGCTGGCTGGGGTGCTTAGGAAAACATTTCAGTTGACCTTTATAAAGAGTGCAGAGTGAAAGCACATTAATTAAAGAGCATCTCAGATTACTCCTTAGATGGATACACCAACTAATAGCTAAAAAGGAACCCAGTAACAAACTCCAGAATCGAAATGATTACTTACCTGTAGGAACAATTTTGTAGCTTGAAGAGTTTTCAGCATTCACATATTGTGCGTTATACTGTGATCTAGTGGCTTGGGCCAGAAATGTCTTAGTCATTTCCCACTCTCTCGTTTTTTTGTGGCCACCGAGTAGACTATTTTTCCCCTTTGGGTGACCCTCTTGAAGTTTTGGCTTCCTCCCCTCCTATTTATGTTTCTACCTTATTCAGTTCCAAATTCACCTCTTTTTCGGGAAGGTTGCATGTGAATCCAGAAAATTCTTAATGCTGCTAAACTACTCTTCGAGGTACGTAAACATTTTTTTTGTGGTGTGAATCTATTCTGGATTTACATGCTGTGCAATGATTTTGTAGGGGTATTCTATTTCCTTGTGAGGCTGGATTGAAATCAATATGTAGTTGCGAACAGGTGCTTCAGTGCATCCTTGTTGGCTTGGATATCGATCCAGACATTTTTTGTGAAAGTGTTTATAGAATAACATGTGGCAAACGTGCAGATGTCGATTTTGGACACGCTAGCAATGAAAGCGAGTGTTGCTCCCTTTTTCTTTCATAAAGTGTGCCCTTAGATTTTCTCCCAAGGCTTCACCTGTTGCCTTGTAGCATGTCTAGCTTGTCTGGACTGGCCATCTTGTGATAGTTCCCTTGGTGACTAGGGAAGCCTAGCTTGTTTGGTCAAAGGAAATCAAAACTTGGTTTCCTTTCCCGATTGCTTTTAGCTTTCTATAGACAATACATGACTGGCCTTCTGCAATCTAATGTGTGAATGGCCTTTTCCGTTTGTGATTTAGCTATTGGAAAAAACACAGGTAAATGTATGGCCTGGTCCACACGAAAGATATCAATCCACTTTGGGCGAAACTGTGGGTAGTTCCTATTACAACTCTGTCTGTGTACCTGCTTGTAAGTTTCCAGTGTTGCGAGTGCCTGCATTTCACTAACTCTCCGTGGCGATATGATGGCAATTAAGAAAGCTGTGTTAAGTACTTCAGTCGCATGTTGTGCTTGGGCTTAAGGGTGGCTTCATGAGTTTTACATGTCCTGGTAGTGAAAAACTCTTACATTTGTTTTTCACTACTGCAAGGCCTACCTCTTCCACGGGATAATATTGGAGTTAACTTATTACCTTTAATAAGCTGTAATTTCCAAATGATGTCAGGTAACCAGTTCATGTTTGGCGTCTTTGGAATTGTAATACATTTTTTTTAAATTATGGTGAAGTCATATTTGAGCTTTTAGAAAGTTGGCATTTCCCTACCGTGGCAATTTGGTGCCTGCAGCCTGTCTGTGGGTCACATGACTGGGTGTAGTGGACAGCTGGGCTTTGTGTATTCCTACTAGACAGCCACACACAACAAGGAGCTTAATTGTGCCTGGATGGGCCATCACAGGCAGGATGGGAGAGAAGAGCTGAGCACAGCCCCACTTACACTGCAACAGGTTGTGTCCTGCCCCTACACAAAGAACTGCATTTCCCCTGTAGTTAGTTTGGAGTCAGGGAAAGGAAGGCAGGCCACCTTTGCACTTCAGAGGCAAGCCTCTAGAAGCTTCTCCCACTTTAAAAGACACAACTGGGTATACATATTGGACTTCAGGCAGCAACTCTTCAGTACACTTCTGGACCTGTGGATACCCAGGAAGGAGGACAGCTGTGCTGCTGAAAGGACTGCCACTCTGTGGACAGCTACCCTCTTGCCTCGGTAAGAAGGACTGGACTTGCATCTGTTGAACTCAGGACTTCAGTGACTCCAAGGGCTAGTTGGCTGGCCTCCTGGCTTGAGCCTCAGGGACAGAAGGCTGCAACCAGTCAGCCCCAGCACCTGGACGGACTTTGCCATCTGTGAGTCTACCCTGCCAGATTGGGTCACCCCAATCCTGGACCCTTGGAAGTGGGCATAAGGTGTTCTGCCAGCTTCTGTGGATCCTGTGGAACAGATGCATCCCCTCTGCTGCGCAGCATATTCTCGGCGCAGGCCCTTGCATCCCTCTTCAACAGCAACCTCTACGAAGCTGGACATCACATTGCAGCCTCGTAGCTAACTTGAACCAAGGAATCGCCCTGACTGCATGATGCCAGACTTCACACCATAAGTCCTCGTCGGCAACCCAGGACCTTGCATCGCAGCCTCGCCGCATCTTGGAACCGAAGCATAGCTTCCGCTGCCTGATGCATCTTTGACGCGGGCCCTTGCAACGCTACACAAACTAGGATTTAAGGTATGTGTAAATCGGACCCAACTAGGTCTCTGTAGCCAGTCTGTGCTCTATCGTCGCGGTTGGCCTGAACTTGTTATTTTGTCCTGGTCCGGCATGATCAGATAGCCATAGTTGGTGCTTTGTGCTTTTTGGCGCTGTAGGAGGCTGGCTTAGTATATGGGGCACACTTATTCAAGTAAACACCTTGCACTAATCCAGACAACACTTATGGTGATTTTAGTGGTATCTGATAACCATAGAAAGCTCTCAAAGTGGTAGCTGTGGAGAGCAGCCTCAGGCTTATCTTGAAGGAATGTTAAGCAGCTTGTTTTACCAGTTTAATCTGTAGTGTAGGTTAGATAAAAAGAAACCACAGTGTTTAGCAAACATAGGTCTATGTATTACAACACACCATCACATTGGTATATCTCCTACACGGAGATATCCACACAATACACAAGAATACTTCAAAAGCAATCAGGTAAGTAGCACAAAATACAATGGTCTCCAGGGAGAGACCAAACCATATATTAAGAAAGTGGAATGCGAACTGCAACGGAGAACGGAACATGGACCAGAAGACCCAGAGGAGCTGGTGACATAAGGAACCACCCAAGGTAAGTACCCAGGAACCCCACAGAGGCTGTGTGCAGAGTGGAAACACAGCTGTGTGCCCAATGGAAGTCAAGGGAGAAGTCGCGGTTGCAGTTTTAAAGAAGAAGGACCCTTCCCAGAGGACCCCGAAGAAACCCTTTGGAAGACAGAAGGTTGGAGAGCCACCCCACCTGTGGATGCCCCGGGAATCAGGTTACCTACACCAGGGAACCTGCCTGAGAGAACAATGGACGACTTTGAAGAAGACGCCTCTAAAGAAGACTGTGAAAGAGTCCGGAGGAAACCAAGAACCTGCAAGCAGAGGGGACAGAGTATATGCCGCTCTGAGGTGGCATATACTCCTCAGGGGGCACAGAGACAATGCCCACCGATGTCAGGAGGTTCTAAAGAGTAGACGTGACCTTGTCGCTGCAGCTGTGAAGACCAGGCGATGCTGAAGAAGACCAGGAGTCGTGCACGAGCTGTCCCACGCCTGATGTCGGTGACTAGGTGGTCGTTATCCGGCGGGAGCCTTGGTAGCTGCAACTGGCTTGGAAGATAAAAAAGGGGCAACTTTGGGACAAGCAAGGTCCAAGGGACTCACCAACAGCAGGAGAGTCAGAGCAGGCCCGAGCAAGCAGGGGAGCCCATTGTTGCAAGAGAAGTCCCTCAGAAGGACCCACAGGCCAAAGGCACAAGAGTCGCAAGAGGAGCTCGAGCAGCTTACCAAAGATGAAGGCCCACGGTGCAGAGGATGCAGTGAGGACGCGGATCTTGGAGGAAGAGGTGATGAAGCTTCTTGTAGCCCGTAGTTCTCTGGAGTGCAGAGCCAAAAAGCCTTGGCAACGGCAAGTCGACGTGGTGCACAGGGGTTTGGTCCCAGCAGTTCCGACGAAGGATACTGGCCTCAGAATTGCAGAGAAGACAGGTCAGGCCTTGAGGGAGCTGCAGAACCACCACTTGTGTTGCTGAGCCTCAGGAAGTCCATAGGACGACAGGAGAGCAGACAGGTCAGCTTTGTTGCGGTGCCTGCAAATGCGGGGGAGTTACTCCTTCACTCCAAGGGAGATTTCTTCGGGTGTCCTTGGTGCCCACAGGTCTGTTGAAGAACCTGGAAGAAGCTCAGACACAGACGATGAAAAAGACTTGAACAGCGAGACCAGGAGCAGCAGGAATCTTCCTTGGTGCAGTCTCGGTTCCAGTCGAAGTCCAAATGTCCAGACAAGTGAAGAGCAATGTAGTTTTAGGGTTGAGTCTTGTACCACAACAAATCCAAGGAATTACGCACAGGTAACCCCTTAAGTACCCCAAGGAAAGGGTTGGAACATCTCGGGGGTACTCCCATGTCCTTTGTCCAGTTTCATGCAAGAGCGGGAGCCAAGGGCTCCCTCAACTGGTTCAAACCGGAGTATGCAAGGAGGGCACCAAATGTGCCCTTCAAAGCAGTCTGGTGGCGCTGGCAAGCGCCCCCCACCCCAATACACTAACTTCGGTCTGGGAGGTGGTCACACCTCCCTGTGACAGGAAACCTATTGTCCCGTCTTCCCCTGCTCCAGCCTGGCTCAGCGGCAGGAGGGCAGAATTGTGTCTGTGGTTGGCAGCAGCACTAGTTTGCTTGCAGACCCTGAAAGGCTGTTACTGGGAGTACAGAGAGGTCATACTTCCAACACTGGAATCGGTGTTGGGGTACAATTCCAACATGTTTGATACCAAACATGACCTGGTTCGGTGCAGCCATTATATAGTTAGACATCTTGCAATGACAGATGTCCACTAAGTGTCTAAAAATGGCTGACCGCTCTTACAAAGCCTGGAGAATCAACTCCGGGGTTTGTAGGGGTGTCCTGCTCATGCAGGGGCACCCTCACACTTCTAACCAAGCACACTGTTCTCAGGACTGAAGAGTCTGCCTTAAGGGTGACATAGGTTTAAAGTGCATTGACCTCAGATTTAAGGAAAAGTATATCTGTTGTGAGAGGTGCAAGCCCCAACTCACACAGGCTGCAATGGCAGGCCTGTAGTCAAAGTTGAAGTAGACTTCCCTGGGTGGCCCAATACATGCTGCAGGCCATGGGAGACCCCTGGTGTACCTATGCCCTGGGCACCTTAGTACAATATACTAGGGACTTATTAGGGTACACCAGTAGCCATTGTGGAGGTACCAAAGTACTTACCATGTCAATTTAGGGGAGAAAGCACAGTTGCTGGGGTCGAGATTAGCAGGATCCCAGCAGACTAGGTCACAAACACACTGACAGCAGGCAAAAAGTGAGGGAAAACCATGCTAGTAGGATCCCCATGCTAGCAGGATCCTACCTCCCTACAGGTGCTATTTTCACTGAAATATATAAAATTGCAGTTCTACTAATTGGATTTTTTCGTTTTGGTATTGTTTGATTTATTAAAAATTACTCTATATTTCTATGCTGTGCTGGACACTTTTTGAGGTGTTTTCAATGTATTACTATTTGAAGTGTTGCACAAATACTTTACACATTGCCTGCGAGTTAAGCCTGACTGCTCTGCGCAAAGCTACCAGAGAATTGAGCACAGGTTAATTTCGGGTTGGCTAGTGCCTCAGCCTGACAAAGATGGTGGTTGCTCCTTGACTAGGCTCACAAATGAGTCAACCAACAACCCAATTTCTCACAGCGATCTTGCTCTGTGGATGATTTCTTTAAGTTGTGATAGAAGCCTAGTTTGTGAGTGTTTTTATTACTACGTGTCTGTTCTCCTGCCACTATCTGTACAATTTTACCTCTACCAGTAATCATCTAAATAGGGTATACATGCATTTCCTGCCTTCAAATGGGTGCTGCAACTACAAGGCACTTTGTGAAAAGCCTTGAATTGAAATTAATCCCAAAGGGTAGAACCCTGAAATGGCAAAGAACCACAGAACTTTCGGTGTCCTCTGTTCATTGGTATGTGCAACTATGCATCCTTAAGGTCACCTGCTGCCATATAGTTCCCTCTTTTCAGGAGTGGGGATGGCCTCCTGCAGTGTCATCACCCTAAACCTTTGCACCATCTATAAACTTCTTCAGCACCCATTGGTCTAAAATGGGTCCAAGTGTCTTGCACAGTTTTGGTACAAAAAAGTAAACAGTAGATTCTTTTCTTTTGTTGATACCCTTTCTATTGCCTTCTTATTTAAGAGTTCTGTGACCTTTTGGTGTAGAAACAACGGTTCTTTGCTGCAGATCTCTTTTTTTTTGTTTCAATGGAGAATGTTTTCTAAGCAGCTCTATATATTAACAATGTTGCTGTAGCTTTAATATTCAAAAAGGCTATTTTTCATCATCCTCTCCTGGGTGAAAACTCCAATTCTGCTCCTCCAGCAGTTCTAATTAGGATGACCCGGTTGTTAAGACACTTGCTGGCGAGTCAAGACACCTGAGGGGCAGTTTCTCTTTTTTCTGGTTCGCTCAAGAAGGGTGTGTCTTGATGGAGAGCAGTACTGTCAGTGTGATGGTGGACTGCTTTGCATGTGACGCGATGTGCAGGGTTGTGAACCTCCCCTTGTGGGTTTTATTTTCCTGGGTTTAAGTGCTCCTCAAAAAGGACTTCTGAACTGCAGGGTCCCTACCTGACAGTGGTCTCGATGGCCTTTTTAATGCGTTTTAGCATAGCATACACTGTGGTGCCAAAGAAGCTCACCTTGTAATAGGCATGTTTACAGCAGATTCTTGCCCCTCCTGTTTAAAACGGACACTTAAGCACACGTGCCTTCTCAGAGTGGTGACCCAGAGGCTTGCATCTAAACCCGACACGCTTAGCCAGACATGCCTTCACAGAGTCACGGCCACACACAGCTGTCTGTTGGCTGTGTCTGAAGCGTCAAGTGCAGCCTTTAGGCAGGTGTTGGCAATGGTTTTGTCCTCCTGAATGACAGTCTTTGCCCTCTTCCTGTATTGCTAATGAAGGTTCTGAATCAGGTCCTCAATTTCGTCCCACTGCTGATGGCAATAGCAATTTAACAGCATATTAGAATTGGCAAAGTGCCTAAGGGCTGCTGGTACTCTTTGCATCTTGTGGCCCACCATGTCCACTTGTTTGCTCTTTTTAATCTGGAGGAAACTATTACGGTTAGCGTGTTTGCCCTTTCATGTACGATCGTAATTATAAGGGAGTCCACAGTCACTTTGCCCTTGATGTAAGGTGGTTCCCGGGTAAAGTGACAACTTTTCTACCCTTGGTGTTACCGCTTTGGCTGCAGCTGGTTCTCTGAAAGCCTTCTATCCTTGGACTAGGAGGCTGGGCAGAATGGGCAAGTACTGGCTCCTTTTTTCTGTGAGGGTAGTAATGTTTCAAGAAGAAAACAGGAATCAACCTGTTAGTCTTCCAGCTGCACCCTATATGTGTCTGATGACCTTTGTGTTAGGGTGTTGTATAGAGCAATGTCAGCCAGTGGCAATGGTTTAGAAGGGTAGATGTTGAGCACTTCTACTGGGGGAATCTGTATAATGATCCAGCCACTCCACTGTAGCTTCCCCTCCCTTGAAAGATTCATACTCAGGTTGCCCCTCTCTGGTTCCTCTTCACATTCAAAGAAATCCTCTTCCACCTCTTCCTGCGGCTCTGCGTAATTGGAGGCTTCAGCTCAGCGAGTTATTCTTCACTGGTCTCCTCCCTTAATGGTTTGTGAGGGATTTGAAAGGCTTTCAGGAAATCAAACTCATTATTCCTTGTCAGTAGGGTCACTTTTTTGACCTCGATGTGTCATTTCTACCTCTCTAAGTTGAGGGCCTTTTTATTTATCATCAAGCATTGGAGGCTTTCCTTTTGGAATCAATGTCTCCTTTTTGCAGGACTCCTTATCCCTCCCACGCTCTTGATGGCGGAATAATGCACACCATTTAAATCCAGGAAAGATTCAAACTGCAAAATTATAGTTTATATGCAGAGACACTGGAATTATGCAACTAAGCGGCTGCAGCATTTTCCACACGATTAGGGATTTGCAACATAACTTATCGTCTGCTGCACAATTTGCAGATTCTGCCTAAAACAATGTGTTTCTGGCTCAAACTGATCAAATGTTACTAAAAACGCTGTAACGTGTTTTGCTGTGCAGTGGAAGGCCCTTTGCAAAAGTAGGCTGGTCATCTTCCAATTTCCTATTGCTGCATTTGAGTGTTAAACTGTTACCAATGAGATGGACATAAATTCCCTTCGGTAACCAAATAAAATAATTGTTCAACCAATCATCTCAAATATACTGCAAACCATTCTTATCAATCATACAAAAAAAACCTATACCTATATTTGCAATGCCACAAGACAACCACTGACTAATAATAGAATGCCACCTATATTTTATTAAAGAAATGTTGGAGCCATTAAAAAATGTTCATTATACAGAATTCATAAATCTACATATTATAAAAAACATATATCATTATACAATTTAATGTATTACATAGACAGCATATCAAGTAATCAAGAAGGAGATGCAAAAATTCATCAAGTATCAAAACAAATATATCACATATATAAATCCTACAAATGGTACACACTATATCCACGTATTAAAAACAATAAAAAATGTATAGTCTAAAAGAAAGATAAAACAAAAGAAGAGAGAGAGAGAGACAGACAGCAAATACAACAGTACACTTATTAGTGGTTCGTGGAATAATCCAGGTAAAAAAACTCAAATGTCAGACATGTATGCAGTCCAAGTGTTTTTATCACAATGACTGGCCTAGAGCGGCGTCAGAGCGGGCGGCGTCAGAGCGGGCGGCGTCAGAGTGGAGTAGTATAGGAAAGTGGATTGGCATAGAGTGGAGTAGTGTTACAGAGTGGAGGGAAGTTGTGTGTCGTAGAATAGAGTGGAGTAAAGTGGCATAGAGGGAGTTGCGGAGAGCGTCAGAGTGGAGTAGTAGAGTGGCACAGAGGGAAGTAGAGTGGCACAGAGTAGAGTGGTGCAGAGTGGCGCAGAGTAGAGTGGCGCAGAGTTAAATAAAGTAGAGCTTAATGGAGTAGAGAATCAGAGCGGAATACCGTAGTGTCTAAAGTGAAGTGAAAGTACAGGGGTGCAGAGTAGAAAAGAGTGGCAGAGCACAATAGTGTCGAGTGGGTATCGTGCAGTGAGGTGTTTTAGAGTATAGTGGCATAGAGTGCACTGGTGCAGAGTAGTTGGCGTGGAGTAGAGTGGCGCAGAATAGATTACAGTGGTGTAGAGCAGATTGTTTCAGAGTAGAGTGCAGTGGCACAGAGTACGTTAGAGTTGCTTAGAGTGCAGTGGTATACAATGCATTGATGTAGAGTGGCGCAGAGTAGAGTTCTGTGGCTGAGAGCGCAGTGTTGCAGAGTAGAGTGGCATAGAGTGAAGAAGTGTGTCATAGAGAAGAGCGTGGCGCAGAGAAGAGCGGGACGCAGTAGCAGAGAGCGCAGTGTCAAAGTAGAGTGGTGTAGAGTCCAGTGAAGTAGAGTACCATGGTGTAAAGTGCCACGATGTACAGTGCAATGGCATAAAGTGTGGCAGAGTATAGTGGTGTTGAGTGCCCTGGTTTTGAGTAAAGTGGTGCAGAGTAGAGTGTAGTGCACTGGCGCAGAATGGAGTGCAATGCAGTGGTGTAGTGTGGGGCAGTGCAGAGTAGACTGCAGTGGTGAGGAGTAGTGCAGATTGATATATTCTGAAACATCGGCACAGTTCATTTACAGACATTTAAGTAGCCAGCATGATTCTCTGAATTTAAAGCGAGAGGATTTATGTGAAAAAGAAAACTAAATACCAAGCTTCCTGGAAGACAGAGCCCGACATCTGACCTCTGCCTTTTAAAGCACAGCAAATGTTACAAGATAAGAACAAAATTTAAAGGCCTGTTTAGATAAATCAAGTACTGGTGTTAGAATACAGTAAATAGGGTCTGGGCAATGGAAGGGACGAACACAAGCTGGACAGCCTAAAACAAATAGAGCAAGCAACTAGAAAATCAAATGTGCGTTATAAACCACAAAGCAAATGGTAAGCAATGGGTGGAATGCATTCCCAGGGAAGCTTTCCGAATGTCCCCAAGCTGTCAATGGCAAACCAGACAGCTGCACTGTCTGGTAGGCTTCAACCTAAAAACAATCACTGGCAAAGTCAAAAGGACTTGCTTTATAATGTGAGCACCAAGCCGTAGGCTTTTCCATTGCTGAATTGTAAAATATTGTTTAAAAAAAAGAAAGAAAAATGGCAAAATACTGGTGAAAAAAGTGAAAACATCTTAAGGAATATCAAAACTGTACACTGAATTCAATATTTTCAATCTTTATAAATGGCCTGCTTTATTTTTCAAATACTTTTGACTCTGGAAACTAAACAAAATGCAAACAGAAAAAGGAAGTGCGAAAATGTAAAGAAAAGGCCAAGGTGTAATTTACTTTGCACAGGAATTTAAACTGAAACATGACGCTCCAGACATTTGGTCCTCTGCAGCAGCCAGTCCCACCCCAGCGCCATAAAAACCTTTGCGTCCCAAGGCTTGTGCATTCAAGCAATATCCAGAATTCAGGAGATAAAACAAAAACAACCTTTTAAGCCCTCTTTTTAGTCATATCCTGCCTTTATGCCCTCTTTTTAGTCATACCCTGCCAAAAACATACTGCCAAATGTGTTTTTACAGAGAACCTGCAAAGGGCGTGGAGCAACACAGAGCACCAGGAGATATTTGAGGGATAAGCACCACATGAGGTGGAGACATTCCTATGCGGTGCTGAATGAAAAAAAGTTCCCTTAATAAAAGCAGTGGAAGGGTTCAAATTATCTAAACAAAAGTGGGATAAAGAGGATATGATCCAGTTGGTGACAAACACAAGAGGAAGGGAAGCCATTGAATAAGAAGCAAGCAAAGGAGAGTGACAAGATGGCAAACCAATGCAAAGAAATGGGCAGGCTCTAAGCTCAATACGTTTAGGTATGGTCTACAAGACGTCTTCCACAAACAGACAGCTAAAAGTAGTTTGAAGGCAAGACAATAAAAATACAGCATTTGTGCATGCATGCGTGCATAGCATGTGAATGCCTTTGCTTACATGTGTTTGCCAACCCTATTAACTTTGCCAGTTCATGCTTATTTTGAACCTGTATTGGAACTTTGAGTTGGCAATAAACCCTTCATGTGCTCTCCCAATTCATAAACACAACTCTCAGAGCATCTCACACTCTCAACCACCACACACCCTTGGATACCATTCACTTTACATTTTAACCACATACATACTGTGTGCTCACTATCTGCCCACATCAACCTACATTTCTTCAGTAGTGTGGTACCTTCGCCACCCTCCAAAGAAGCTACACAGGGAACTCCCCCCAACCCCTACGACAGCTGTGTGGAAGAAGCTACCCAGATATAACCAGTTAATAAACACAACAGCCTTACAAAAAGGTAGTGCTGCTGTGGTAGTGTTGTCTAAAAGTGCAATTTTGGGTGACAAACTATTTTTGAATACTGTAGGAAGCTGGCTCTGTATATGGTATGCTACAAGGTGGTTTTACCGTGTACACAGTTTAGGGGTTCCCCAAAAGTGTACAGGGCTCCATGCAAAACCCAAAGTGCTCTATTAGTGGTAGTGTGGGCGAGCAACCTTAGGCCTAACACAGAGGAGTGCAAGACATTTATTGCACAACATTGACCAATAATGAATACACGACTCAAAAAGGATATATACACCAATTTTAGAAAAATACACTTTGTAATTTATTTTAACACCAAGATCTTTGTAATAAGGTAAGTACGGTTTTAAAGATAAATACTTTTCACTTTCAAAAGTCGGCACTGCAATTTCTGAACAGTTCAATGTTATCCTATGGGATAAACATTATTACAGTTAAAGAGGTAAGTATCACACTTACAGTTCCAGTCTTCAGGACCAAAGGTCAGCAAGAGGCAAGGGTCAGGTGAGTACCAAAACTGTACCACCAGCGGCACAGGTGCAGAGGTCAAAATCGAAGTTCGGCCCAATGAGATTCAAGGGAGAATGGGGGTGCTCGAAGCCACACTGCTTGTAGGTAAGCAACTCGGTTGCAGGAGCCGAGCTTTGGGGGTTAGGTTAAGCACAGGGGGGCCACAAAGTTGCAAATGCGGCACTGGGGCGGCCAGGTGCAGAGTGCAATCTCAGCGTCGGGCGTCCAATGCTCTTCAATGAGGATTCTGTTGTTGACAAACAGGCTGCAGGCGTTGCACCGGAGGTTGCCGAAAGGAGACAAGTGACAGCAGAGTTAAGTAGAGGTGTAGGAGGTCATAGGGGCACTGTCTGTTCAGCTCACCAAGGCTCAGGGACTTTGGGTGAGGGGTGCCTTTTTGTTGTCAGAGTCTTCTTACAGGAGCTGGTCGTGGTCAGAGGGAGCCTCTGGATTCACGTGGCAGGCGCAGTCATGGATATCAGAAGTCAGCCAACACTGACTCGAGGACAGGATCGCTGGGGAGACTTCACTGGACGGGTGAGTCACTCAGACTCTGGCCGTGGGTATCTGGTGCAGAGTGGGCAGGAATCGCTGTTCCAGCTGGATCCGGAGACCTTGGAGTAGATTTCTTCTGGACAGGTCCACAGGAGACTGGAGTGTTTCGAAGGCAGCAGTCCTCCCAGGGCTTTCAGGGGTTGCTGGCTGCAAGACAGGTCACCTTTTGGTCACACGTTCTTCGAAGCTGGAGACAGGCTGGTAGGGCTGGGGCCAAGGCAGTCGCCGTCTTCAGGCTTCTCTGCAGGGATGTCTTCTTTCTTCTTAGGTTGTTGCAGAACTAGTTTTCAGGTCTGGGGGAGCCATCTAAATACTAAATTTGGGGGCATTTTAAGGGGGTAGCAGGTAGGGCCAATGGGCACCTTAACTTGGGTGACTATACCCTCTGTTATGCCACCTTCCTGTGGGAGGGCACATAGACCTAGCCCTGATTGGAGAGGTCTCCCCATCTTCAAGATGGCAGAGACTGAAAGATGTGCTTCACCTCACCTCCTATTCTTCTAGGTTTTTCAGCCGGTTTTCCTGCCGAAAGTGGGTGTGTAGACCAGGGACTGCCATCTGCTGCTAGCAGCAGAGGCTGGGTGTCACATCAAGGCGGCAGGCCTTTGAAGCTTCTCCTTCAAGCACTGGCCCATCTGTGGGGAGGAGGTGCGACACCTTTGCCCAGGATGTACATGGTTTCTGGTCCCAGAGGCTCTCCACCTAGCGGCCCAGAAACATTTCTGTGTGTGGCAAGCTGCCTAAAGTTAGTCATTGACCACACCAGGGTATGTACGTTTTCAGGGAGCACCTCTGTGGTGCCCTCTGAGTACATGGTTTAGTAAATTTCACACTGGCATCAGTGTGGATTTATTACAAGGAGTTGTTTGGTACCAAAAAACCCTGGTTTTAGTGAAGCCATCATGGTACTGGGGAACTCGAGTGGTCAAATTCCCAGCCCATGTACTCTCTATGGCTTCCCTAGCACTGACAATTTTAAGGAATAGACCCTAATACTGCAGGGGCATATCTGCTCATGCCGATATGCCTACACCCGTGATATAGTGCATCCTGCCTTAGGGCTGGTAAGGCCTGCTAGAGGGGTGACTTACCTATATCTTGGGCAGTGCTAGTTGGCTGTCAACTTTGTTGTTCTGTCTGCACCGGGCCATGCATGCTGCAGTGGCAGTCTGCATGGCCTAGGTGAAGGGTCCCTAGGGGACCCTCTTCAGTCCCAATGCCCTAGGTACCCATGTATCTTTTACTAGGGACTTACAGGGGGCCTGAAGGCCAATTGTGGATCCGCTTTAGGGAAAGAACACTGGTACGGAAAAACCTGGACAGCAGGCACTCAGTACTCTACAGTCAAAACTGCATCAAAAGCCAGGCAAAAAGTGTGGGCGAGGGTACTACAAAAGAACCCCATATTCTCACTAATACTAATGATTCTAGTCGTAACCAATGAATTAATATTGCACTTGTAGGATATTGATTGGATATTTAAACATGTGTTTATTAATGTAGTTTAGTTGTGTCACATTTATACAGAGACTACATTTTACTAAAAATAGACGCTGTTTTGGTGTTTTATTCATCTTGCTCCTGCTCATTACTCCCCCAAATAAATGCCACCCTGCGTGTCTTCTCTCCCCACAGTGTTCGCAGAGCATAGGACATTTTAACATAACTGGGTGTTTTCCTTCAAATGCATGTACTGTGAATAGACTTTTCTTCGTGTCCTGAAAGTACCAACTTTACAATGTCCTTCCACTGGAAGTTTCGATAGGGACCTTTTAGCATACAATGGTGTATGGGTCTTTGTTTAAAAAAAAATGTGTTGTGCATCTCCAGACTACGCTTGTGTTGCTGTAGTAGCAGAGTTTTTCTTTACTTAGAAATAGGTTAGTGTTATCTGATTATGTTTGACGATTTTGATTCTCATTTGCTCAATAAATGGTCAAGCCATGCTGAATTTGCAGTTTTTGCTCATCTTGTATTCACAAAATGTGTATAAAACCTCTAGGTTTTGGGAGAGAGACAGACTTTCCCCTTGCTTCTATGGATGTTGTCCGTTCCATTTATGATTTTTGCTGCTTATTGGGATTTAGACAGAAATCAGAATTGTTCTATGTGCTCAGTCTTCATGACTCTACTCTGCATTTCTTTGTAATGCTTAATTTGAGATTTTCGTATTAAAACCCTTTAAACTTTTCTTCGTTCTAGGACTAGGTTATTGAGTGGTCCCAGTTACTTATCACTATAATTTTTGTTGGGTCTAATGTTAAGGAGGGGCGCCACTCATCGCTAGAACAAGGGTGATGGAGCAGAACCGTCGAGATAAATGTTGGGTGATCAAAAATATTGGGGTGCATTAGAATATTGGGATTCAGCAACTACAAAAGTCGTAGCAGAGGATGGTTGCGTAAGAGCACCTCCTCTTTGGAATGGGTCCCCAAAAGATTTCCAGTGATTTCCTACATCTTAATGCCCAGTTTGAAGGAGAAAAAGAGTTTTTGGAACTTTGCCAAATGTTCCGGTGCTGGAGACTCTTAAAAAGTGATTTGCAGAGCGTTCCTGAACTATTGAGTGTAAGTAGGAATAGGGTCAACTGTTTTGTATATGGTGTACACATTCATGATGTATGTTGGAGTATGTGTTCACGAGATAGATTTCTGTTTTTGTTGCGTGCTGTTTGGATATACGATGATGATTGTGGGTTTAATTGGTGGACTAATTAATGTTGTACTGATGTATTATTAATTTTTGTAAAACATTTGAAGTTTAATTGGGTGGTTTGATTATTGAATTCGTCGAAATCCAAGATTGAGATAAATTAATTTAGTTGTCTGTAGTGGTGTGTAGAGTGAGGCACCGCATACACATTGATTGGGATTCTTTACTAAGTTTTCCTTTTTCTAGGTTGAGGTCTAATTTTGGTTGGTGTATTTTTCCCCTGAGTGCGCAGGGGTAAGAACACTAGCTAGGGCGGACTGCTGCTTGATTAGAGTCCACCTAGTGTGACTTGTACTAGTGGTTCTCACAGGAAACAGTACAATATAGTATATTATATTTAAAGCTTACAATAAATGAGACACTCGCCAAACTTAATTAGGTACTGGCACAAAAAGTGCACGTGCATGTAACAACCAAAAATGATCACAATGGACAAAGATTTAAGTGATTTTTCTATTGTTTTCTCACGTGTGATTCATAGTTAACCTAGCACCCCAATTTCTGTCATTGGTAGATCTAGTGTGGATAGAAATACATACAATAAGCGCCAAGATTTTTTTCAGATTTGTTATAATTTTAAATTTAATATAATATATTGCACTGTTTTCTGTGAGAACCACCGTAGCACTTATGAATCGTATACCCAGGTTCCCATGGGTCGAAGGGTTGCTCTTGTAGCTATAATCCTAGCAGGAATTGTAGTCACAGGAGAAAAGGACCATGTTCCGTTTCCAATTTGACATTTTTCTTATCTTTGTTTCTGAAGTATCAATGTTTGACTGAATTGTTTATTTAAGGGTTTATAAAGGGTTCATTTAGTTAATTGGTTTAAAAGAGGTTTTGCAATAGTTCTCCTGTTCACAAATAAGTCTTGCTATGAATGTTTAGTCAGCCAGGGAGCAACGCTGTGATTGGTGAGACGTCATCACAAAGCAGTGCTTTGACTGGTTGGTAGCTGGCGAAGCTGCACTGTGATAGGTTGACCTTTGACAGAACCGTGGTGTGATTGGTTGCTGTGCAGTAGTCCGTTTACTGTGGTTTTGAGACTGATTTGAGCGAAAATAATGGGAAATTTGACCATAAAGCAGAAGGTTACCTTTGGTAACTATGGAGGGGCAAAAATGAGCAGCAGAAGGAACGCCAGCCTATAAGATGATGAAAGAGTTTGGGTACTATACATATACCTGGATTTCACATTGGAATAAATATACTGCACATGATCAAGTTTTACAATTTCCATTAGAAGGTACCGTTAACATTAGAAAGCTAGATTTCTTGAGACAAACCATGTAGGACATGAAGCAGATGCCTAGACCTACACAGTTTGAGGCGCTTAATAAATGGGATCACATAGCGACAGTGAAAGAGAAAAAGAAAAAGAAAGCAACAAAACAGGTGAAAAGCTCATTTAAGCATTAACTCGAGAGTTAAATGGATAGGCAGGAAAAAGGTTGGGAGGATAAGATTGAATGAGTGAAAGTAGACGTGGGCGAGTCAACAGAAGTACAGGAGAGCCGAGCCCAGAGCCAACGGTCTGCCTCGGATTTTAGAGCCTATAAAGTGGGCTTTATGCGAAACTGATCTCACCACCACCACCACTCTACTTTCGTTTCATTTGTTCCATTTTCTGTCTTAATAGCATTTTTAAATAGTTTCCCCACCTTCATGACTCTAGTGAAATTAGATTCATTTGCACAGCTAGCGGGAGCCTTAATTTGTACACAATCTCCAACAGAATCCTTAAAGAACTTTACTTTTTTACTCTGGTCAAATTTGTCATCTGCTGGAATTCTTCCTTCATAAACCAATCCCATGATCAAACACCTTTATTTCACAGCACTCTACCAGGACTCATCTTAGCACATGGCTTATGACCCTTAAACAAACCAAAAGGAGATTTCACTGTCGAACCATGTAGAGACATACAGTTATGAATCTCATCTCTCCAATCTAAACCAACTTGATACCCTCTTTCAGTCTTATTCAAGTGTTCTACTGCACCATTCGGCTCTGGGTCTTTTTGTGCGTAATGTAAATACATTGTTCTCACCAACGCTTCAAAAAGGAGGTGCCCGCACACGAGACATTGTCCAAGGAAAAAATGTGTTTAAGTGTGCCCGGTTACATTAAATTAATTCACAGTGTGATGAGGACGATTTATCGTATTTGTGAGCACAAGGAGCAATATGTATGAGATATCAGAAAATTGCAACTATGGTAACAGGAAATAAGTGGGCAAATGTCCCCTTAATTTGAATTTTAACACTAAGTGCAAGAACGCAGGGGGAATGGAGATTTTCATTAGCAAACCAGAGACAACAAAAACAGGTTTATGATGCAATGCAAAGGAGCAAAGGAAATGCTGGCAAAATTGCAGAGTAAATCTCCAAGGCATTCTCACTATGGTGAGACAGGCAAGAAACTGAGGGAAAAGCCATGACGTTTGTTGTACAGGGTAGTGGAGGACTCCAATGATAGAAATATTGAGCTCCTACTGATTGACTACGTACGGTGTTGGTGCTACTCAATTGGTTTTTACTGGTGAGCACAAAACTTGATAGAACCTGCAAAGATCAAAAGGTGAAGACGGCAGGAAAGTTACAAAATCACATATAAAAAACAAGGGCATTCAAATATATGAAACCCAAAATGGAGTTGTTTTCAAATTACTTACATCTATTGGCAAAGTTTCATCTTCCTTTTCTGTTAACCGCATATATGAGCGATCTGTATTAAAAAAAGAAATTCAAAAATAAATAAAATTACATTACTTAATACGATTTGTATGTAACTCGCCTATAGACTACTCAATTGAGTTTTAGGAATGCCAAGAATTATTCAAAAGCAATGGCAGTTGGAACAGGTCTTTCATTTCAACTATGGGGATGCCTGAAAGACTTTCAATGTTTTCTTAGCCCATAACTGAGAAACAGAGCTAAACCAATGGCATTTTTCATGGAATATCAGCAAGTCTACTCCATATCTAGTGCAAGGACAGTGGTTAAGGTATTCCTCCACCCACTGTCCCAGCGAAAGTGATATAAAACTAGGCAAAGTTGAAAATCTTAGCTAAAACAAGCTTAATTTAAAGGATCGCTGCCTCAGTAAAATCATGGTGGAGTCCATCATGAAAAGGCATACAATGCCAGTATCCAGGGCTGATTTTTAACTATTCGCTGGTGAACACCAATTTATCAAAAGACTTGAAATAAACAATATCCCATGACATATATAATTCGGTGCTTGCTTTTTTGTGAAAATGCAGTACATGCAGTCAGCCAAAACACTGAAAAAGAAATTACATTTTACATCCTTAGCTTTTTACATCGTCATCAGAGTACTTTTGAGGCTCAGCAAGGAATATGTCAGATGTGGAACTGGGGATTATGACAAGTAGCCTTTTAGTTACAGTTTGTGGGCTTTTTGCAACTCAAACTTGACAATGACAAGCTCCGAGTTGTAGGTGAGGCTTGAAAGATGTAATTTTGTGGAGCAGAGCTCAATGTATTGAAGTACATTTTTTTAAAGATCATACAAGAGCTTAAAAACTTAATAGGTGCAGGAAGAAGCAGCCGCCAATACAGTTTTTTTTCCGAGTAGAGTGGTAAAGGTAAATTCCCTTTGGATAGTGGAGTTGCAGCATGTAGTACTGTCTTTAGATGTGTGACAATGTGCCATCAGGTAGCACTGAGATATAGCCATTACACAAAGCCAGAGTGAAAAGGGGTATTTACCCTACTCAACAAGCCAAACTAAAAAGAAGTTGAAGGTATCACATTTGTCTAAGCAACAGATTCTTATATGACTGAATAGGAGGCCCATCTGTTCAGGAAAATTCACCATAGCTGGCCACACTTAGCATTTACTGCTAAGGGGCACACAGAACATAGGCGTACGATGTTATTAGCCAAGATAGAAAAATTCTATGCAGTACACTCTGAAAAGGGCAAAAAACACTTCACTTTGCTCAACGATAAAAAAATCTATAAAAAAAAAAAATCAAGTCAGACAATAAAACCTTTTGAATAGCTTTAGATATAAAATACATAAAGGTGCACAGTGAATGGAGAACACTATTCCGTTCATTCCCAAGAATACAGAGGCAAGAGCCACTTGTTAGACAACCTTAGCAGATAGATGGCTACTTAAGGTAATTTTAACTAGCTGCAGAAGCACACAGACAAAAATTTCTAGGTTGCAATTCACCAGAAGAAAATTTCTTTTTTGCTAAAGAGTATGCAGTGGGAATGCTTGAACTCAGTATCAACATAAATGTGATAAATAATTTGAGGACAATAAAAAGATATACATAAGCAAAATTCTTGATCATTTATGTTTTTATTCTTGGCATTTTGTATTGATCAGTTTCAAGCAAGGTATAGTGCAGACTTCCCCAATTTTAAATTAGCAAATTTATCTTCATGCCTCTCACTGCATTTCTCATCCTTCTTTAACCACTTGCACATCAGGTTAGTAAAGTTTACTATGAATTTAGTGCAACATTCCACTAGTCCTTCGCATAAGCATAATTGTTTTTTTTTTATTATTAGAACTGAGGGCTTACTTTAATTAAACACATTTTCAGTTTTCCTCATCTCGGTCAATATGTTGACCCAAAAGATCCATGCCATTTTTACCTAATTTGGACTTCTCACCCTTGACGGTAGGCACTCTTTCAAAACCTGCTCAAATGTTTGAACATGCTCTTCCGAACTCTTTCCCTAAAGTAAGATGTCATCCTGGAAGTATGTGACATTATTGGCCTTACCAAGCAACTGATGAATTGCCCAGTGGAATACCCCCGACACCAAACCAAAGGGCATTCAACAGAAACTGTAAGGCCATTCAGGTGTGATAAACAGTAAAGATTTGGATCGCTCATCTAGTGCAATGTGATGATATAAGGAGGAGCAGTCCTATGTCAGCAATAATGTTGCACCCTTCATTTCATTAATGTTCAGCAAAGGGTCCAACCAATTTCATTGACTAGGTCTCGCAAATACACATGCATTCAACTTTTTACACCCTGCTTTTAGAGCCAAATCAATAGGAGCCAAGCACTTCAAAGCCTCAACTGGTTTAATACTTTCCTAAAATAATTTCTCCAACTCTTACTTCAACTGCATTCTCAAGGACAATGATAGCAGTCTCACCTTATGCAACTTCAGCACTGCCCCTTCAAGAAATAAGATTTTATCTTTGCATTTCTTTAGCAACCTTAGACTGTCAATCAAAATCTTTAGATACTTCGGCTTCCCCTTATCATACACTACTTGCTCTTTTGGTTCATCATCGCACAGCACTTGGTCAGAAACGTGAAGTTCTAATGTTCTACCCAACTACCATTATTGAGGCGACCCTAACAAACATCCTCCATTTTTAGTAACATACACCTTGGAGGAAGTGCCAAATCAATATCTGCCTCAAATTAAACCACAACCCTTATTATCTTCCAGCCATATATCACTGATTTGATATTGGAGTCTTTCAGATTTCTCCCTTGTTTCTACATCTTCGCCAAAATGCATCTTGGAGCTGAACCGGCCATGGTTCTCAATGCTTTACCATTAACTGTAAACTCACAGAAGGGAGCATCTTGGTCATCCCCGACCCCCACAAATTTGAAGTGTAAATTCTTCCTTCACATCTTTGCCCTCACCCCTGTTCCTCGATACCAACTACATTTATGTTCCTGCTTAAACTGTAATTTCCTGCACTCCAACCCCTGCATATGACGGCATGGGGACCCATTAGATTACACCTTTTACACACTTGGTTATAGGCAGGACAGGCCTTGATGGTGGTTATGTGGCCCTTTCTACTATGCATGAAATGCACACCATCTCTACTTTTTTTCTTTCATCACATCTCCCATACTGCTGCATGCCCTCCCACCTAAGCTCCCAGTGTCTTTTTACCATTGGCCTTTTCACTTATTTGCTCTATGCCAGTGGTTCTTAACCTGCAGTCTGCGGACCCTGGAAGTCAATGAAGGCTACTCCAGGAGTCAGAGACTGCTTAGAAAATTAAATAATAACAGATTAATAAAGTGTATATAAATAAAGCAAAGTGTGAAACTGAATTTTTTTAAACGCCAGTAAATGCGAAGGAATTTGCAAGTGGAAGTTAAAAGTTAGTATTCTCAGACTGATTTGTGGGAGCACCGCATGTCCATCAAACAGAATATAGTATGGACAATGGGTGGCCTTAATTATGTTTGGAAAAGCTCCAACCTTACTATTAAAATGCTGGTTTTTATATTTGTGAATTAAATAACCTATTTCGTCATTTTTAGATTTGTTTGATGAATGCTTGTTTCTGTATTTTTGTGTATTCTTTTGCAGTTCTAATCATTAAAAATTCTTAGGCCAGGATCCTTGGCTTCCAGTAATGACTCAGTGGGCGGGCCACAGCGGCAAAAGGTTAAGAACCACTGCTCTATGCTGTTCACTTTCAGTTGTTTTATATCCTGAGACATAGTTAAACTGGGTAGCTATTTCTATGGCTTTTCTCTAAAGTCAAGTCTTTTCTCATTAACAGTGTTCTTTATGATTAAAATACAAGACAGGGCAGAAAGCAGACCAACTGGCAACTGTCCTTCTGCAACCTACATACCCACATGCCAAAGAAGAATTCTGTAATGCACCACCAGAGCTGACAACTAAAAAGCCTGATGTTACAACCGAAAACTATTAAGTACTTAGATAATTCAGATGTGAAAGTGTATTACATGAATGATTTGTTGCTCTTTGTATGGCATTTTCATACACTTCAAAACACCTTGACATACAAAACACAAAAAATCAAGTCAAATGGTGAAAAAGAAATCAATCCTACATGTCAAAAGTGTAGAGCAAGGGGCATGACTTAAAATGTTTAATTATGTAAGCATTACATTTGTGTAAGGATTACATTTAAGAAAAATCTTTACATGTCCCTATTAGGGCCACATGCTAGATTTCTGGAGATGGGCATTGTCTTGGGCTTGCGACTAGCCTG
The DNA here is from genome assembly GCA_963921515.1 of Calotriton arnoldi. Classification (NCBI taxonomy): domain Eukaryota; kingdom Metazoa; phylum Chordata; class Amphibia; order Caudata; family Salamandridae; genus Calotriton; species Calotriton arnoldi. Next base: position 2,614,530 of record CAWUFW010001516.1, read on the forward strand.
TAATGGATTGGTAAGTGCAAGAGAGTTCTGTGAATGAAGCTAGAATTAGGTCACAGGAGAATTGAGCCATGTCGGACTATTAGGATGCATGCAAGAAATGTATTTTTGAGCTCTTCAAAATGTTGATAGTACAGGAACAACCTTTGGAAGCTTGTAAGTGGTAAGAACAGAGACAGTCTTTAGAATGACAACCTTAACTGCAGCTATTTTTGGAGGCACCCAGCAGGAAAGATTTTGTGAGTTCTTGCAATCGTCATAGCCTTGCAAGCCAGATATATGCTCGGATGCATGGCTGTAGACTCGCTGCAGCTTATTATGTGCCTTAGCAGAAAGTCCTGTGTAGATAGCAAACGGTCACCCAATTTGGATGACAAGATTTTGTGGGGCAGCTGAAGTAGAGGAATTATCCTCTGTACCGAAGGTAGGCTGTAGAATACAATATAACACGGCTTATGGAAGGAGAAGGAGCAATGATGGCTTCCTTAAAGGCCCAAAACTAGAGGGAGCAGACGAAAGCATCGCTACTGTAAAAGATAAAATCTCTGGGTCAGAATTGCATAGGAGGGGAAAAATACGAAAATTGGTTTGAGTTGCGGGCTGTGGGAGAATAGAGCAATATCCGTGCAGCGATACAAGTCAGGTTTTAAGGATTCAAATCCTGTGCATATTTGGGGCTACCTAGCACCTAATGTGATAACCCAAGAAGATATTTTAAGATCTCTTGAGTCTGTTTATGTGAGGGGCGTTTAGAAAGGTAAAGTTTGACCAGGTCAGAACAGTCACAGCTGAGCTCAACAAAATCTACTCTTATTTCTGAGCAGTGTTCTACCTGTTATGTTAAAGTTTCTTATAGAGCGCACGTACACCAGTTGGTTTCTTGGCGCTAAACTTAAGGAACTGTTGAGGCCTCCTGTATTCAATTGTCTGAACTAGTTGTACGCTTGGGTGAATAGCCAAGTCTTAAGAAGTCTACGGAACCTTGTAAATTCAGTACAAGTTCTTATGTCCAAAGGAAGGGTGTTCCAGAAACTGGGTGCTAATACTGCAAACCTGCAGCCTCCCATTCGTTTCAGTTTATAGGGAGGAATGGCTACCTACCAGGTAAATTGATTCACGGTGACCCTTATTCTCAGAAATCACTTAAGACTTCCTGAACTGCAGCATGTTCGGGTCAATTGTTTTACTGAATTCTAAAGTTTCTTCCACAATATGACTGGTGAGGACCAAGGTGGTATTTACGAGAAGTGAAGTTTTACAACATTCTCACTTATTTCAGTTATGCAAGGGCAACATTTCAAGGCTATAAAACACACGTTTTGCAGTGAGATAGATGTATGATGCACTTGCATTCATTTGTGGTTATCTGGCCTTAGATCAAAATGAGCCAATGGAGAGATTATAACTGTAAATATAACACCACCATCCTTTGTGTCCTTAATGTGCATAAAAGCATGTTAGATGGGTTCAAGTATGAGGGAACCAATGAAAGTTTTGTTTCGAGACACATTTAAACAGGATTGCTAGGCCTTTAAAAAGAACATAACTCCCTTTATTCCGTGTTAGTACTGCCAAGATTGTTATATTACCAAAATCATTTTTCCTAATACTCCACGGATGTTGGTATGGTTAACAAATGCATCCAAGACATGGCTAAGAGACCTTAGACAGGAATCCAATATGATAAATGCATGCGAATTGACACTGAAAATCTTAGAAGAGTGGGCCATTAGGCCACCTTGTCTTGGTCGGAGTACAACAACCCTCTTCAGGAGCCCCCAGGAAGAAAATTAGAAGAGATGAAATTGTAACTGAAGGCATTCATTGGCTTAAGCCTACTCGAGATAATGGGTGAACTATAGTGACTGTGTCTAGATTGAAAAAGTATCTCTTACAGTTTGCATCTAGAACATTCTAAATCAAGGACCATGGCCTATTTAGTGTTGGACCATGTATTTATGCATGAATGTGCAGCAGCTCACACATTTATTAAAAGGTTGGGAGAAATGTGGTCTGACCAGTTTGTGGTCAGATAAAATGCTAAGCAGAACTACAAAGACAACTCTGCTGACAGTTGAAGTGTGGGGTATGCATAGTGATGGCAAAGTACCAGGGCTCGAGTCGAGGGTAGACGCTGTCTACCCACTTTTTTTCAGAGGGTAGACTCCTCCATCTACCCTGCTGCAAAGCTGCCCACTTTCAGCAGAGTGCCAAGTTCATTTCCTACTTCTCCCGGAATTCACAGAAATGTGCTGAACTCGTCCTGGTGTTATTTTCTGACACCGGGACATATTCAGTAGCACCTGCACGTGGTCTGCTTTTCTTCCGAGCAGCAATGTGCAGGTGGGGGAGGGGCTTATCAGACTCCAGGTTAGCACATAACATAAGCAGGAGTTAAGGGGCCATTAGGCCTCTTTATGTTAGAGTATCCTGGCTGGGAGCTATCTGGAGCCTCACACCTAGATGCGATGGTGGGGAAACAAAAGCTCATATCTTATCTTTTCACAGGTACTTAAGAGAGAAATGCTTTTGACTTTGTTCAGTCCCTGTATATAAGAGATATCCATACAGTGTAAGAATTTCAGATGTGTTGGTCACCCCAGTATTTACAGAAATAATTTAAATACCACTATTTTGTTTCATTTCTTTTATAGTGTTCTAGCACTACTCATCCCAATGCTGGGTGTCAAAGCGCTTTACATCAGACGTACAGATTATACATGGACAATAAATTATGGGAGTGTAAATCAATGTATAGAATGTGTTACATAAGACAGTGAGGGTTTCAAGGTGTAGAAGCCACATGCCCTTCATACTTCACTGTGCTATATTAGAAGGATTACAATTTATGAACTGTGAGTAACAAAAGGATCTCTGTCTTGAAAGCAGTAACCCACTTATCCATTTACAGAAAATAAAAATATGTCACCTGCGTGTTCCATATTGTGCTCTGTAGGAGACCTATTAATCCACTATGCTACTTTGATTCAAAACTAGGAAAAACACAGATCTCTCCAGCAAATACGTTATCCTTGTTATTCACTGAGATTGATCTGGCATGCAAAGATCCCTGCAGCAGGTGCCTTAACTCCATAATATATTTTAAAATACAGACATTGCAACCAATTTAGAACAGATTTACTGCCACGTCTCTCCTTGTTGTCAATTTCTTTGTGGCAGGGTTTAAACATAATATACATTGAGGCCCAGATTTTGCGTCAGATTATGTCACTATATTTTGGCACAACCCCAATGCAAAGTCTAATTTGTTTAAAATGTTAATACGCCCAAATGTACTCATAGTAGACCTGCCAAACATATGTGAGGTCTTAAGATCTGATGTCACTTCCTGTGACATTATGGGTTAGGAGACCACTTCCAGGGATGCCACACCCATTGTTCCCAACTTGGGGAGTCCCCCCCACATTTTTTGGGGGACTTGAGCCCTGCAAACTACCACTGAATAAACTGAACTTGTATGTGTTCTTGACAGAACACTGCAGCGAGTAGTACTGCCTAAGACACACCCGGGATTTCTGAGGCTTTAGTTCATGCACTTAAAAGTAAGGGATCTACTTGCTGGAAGCCATAGGACACAAGCATGATGTTGTAATATAAATGAAGTCCAGTAGTGCAGGTACAGATTAATTAAGATGGTTTATTAAGTAGTTGAGATCAAGAGCTATAATGAAGAGCCCCACCAGGAGCAGCCTTCCTGCAGCTCAGCCCATACTCCAACTGACTCTTTCAGACATCCAACATTCCATTCATCACCACACACCAACATTCCCCTCCACACTCACACTGGCTGAGCAACAGGCATAACACATCTCCCTTCGTTACTCACACTGGCTAAGAAGCAGGTATAACACATAACCAACTGTAGGCAATTTAGTTATGATGTAGAAAGACTGACCACTTTTCTTACAGTTATGCCAATGTCCAATTATTTTGAGGCAGAAATTACGGTAACCGAATACGATTGCACATGGGGTACGAAATAATGATATATGAGGCTTTACAACTATGATTCTGTTATCACCAATAGGGTATATGCTGGTTTGGTCCTACACATGGAATGGTCAATAAAGCAACTCGAGAATTCAGACGGGATTTAGTCTAGAAGAGGGACATTTTAGTGGTAGGAGTCTAGAAGTTTGATCGCTCACAGCTGCTAATTGAGTGTATTATGAGCCGGTGCTGTTAGTAATTATTTGGCGTCTTGATAAATTCCCATCAACTCCAATAAGTGCTACTAATTTTAAGATGTGAATGACAAATTGTGTAGAAAATTTACCTGCGCGACTATCACTATTAAGATAGGATTTTAAATTCGTACCTGCTTCCGTTTGAAGGACCAGAGTTCTATAGTTAGCAATACTGGCGGAAGGCGCGGATTAGGTCATTAACGATTGTAATGTGGAAAGTGTGGCATATTTGATGTCTACAAGTTTTAATTCAATTTTAACTGTATGCGTTAGTACTTTGTATTAAGATGCAATGGTACGAATTATGCTAGGAGACGCCTTCCTCTGCACCCCTCTCCTAAACTATTTTCATTTTTGCCCGCGGACTTCAGAAAAACTCTTAAATACCAGACTTCATCCTTATTGGGGGGGTCAAAGGTTTGACAGGCCCCACCTATTCTATGCCCCACACCGACGCACCTGCCACCCCTCCCCCAACATTAGTCTGTGATCTATAGCCTCAATGGCGTGCACCGGCTAACAGCACCCTCTTCTCCCTCGCTACAGACAGCCTACGGGGAAAGCCTTTCTCAGGGTCTCCCGTCATGTTGTGCACCGGATCACTTGCTACCTGCCGCACACGCGGATCTCTGGCCTCAAGTGTGTCTTTTTCGGTCCTTGCCACTCTGGGCTTTATATACCGAGCGATACGCCGGCCAGCAACTGTCACCTGCCACACCACTAATCCCCCGGCACTCACGCTGGGCTGCAGAGAAAGCTGCGTGCGCTAAAGCGAACAAGCCGAAGCCCACTAGCCCCTTCCAGAGCGAAGACGCCATGATCAGCTGCTGCAGCCTCTTCCCGAGGCCTGCTCCGCCGCCGCGCACTCTGATGGCGTCACGAGGAGTGGGAGGGCGGGGGCGCTCTGATGGCGTCACTATTTAATTATTGCATTTCTATACAGCGCGAGCATTACCTAAATCAGCTCTTTACAGTTAAGTGACCCGATTTTGTAAACCAAAAGCCGGGATATTCCATCTACATAGAAGTCGGACCATATTTATAGCCCTCTTCCACATAGGACCTCATTGTAACATAGACAGAGGAGAGCGAAATTGCTGCGTGCTTTTATTTTGGTCCACCTGAGTATAAGTTGTTTGGGTGTTTCCCTACCAGTGTGTTTTGTACTATGTGTGGGACATCTAAATATGATGTTTCTGGTAGGTAAAACCAGATGGAAAAAAATTGCATTAAAATTTGGCTGCAGCAGCTGCCTAGTCGTTATACTTTTTTCTGCTAGAAACATGCATCCCCTTTCCCCCATATAACCACCAACTCCTCCCTCGCCCTCCACCAGGCACGCACATTTTTTTTTTTTACATTTATTTTATTTAATGCATTTGTTATAGCGTGGACTTTACCCAAAGGTGTCAGAGCGCTTCACAATATAACCAAGTAGGTTACATGTGGAAATTTACATACTTACACGTTACAGATACAAACGAGATAGATGAAAAAGTAAAACAAAACAATAGGTGGCAGTCACACAAAAATCAAAAACACATTAGGATTAGGATCGTACAGGCATAGATTACATATTTACAACATTGTAAGAACTTCCTTGAGGGACATGAAAAGAGATGTATTAATTCTGGAAGTGTCTTTGGAAGAGAAGAGATTTGAGGGCAGTTTTGAAAGTCCGAGTAGAGGTGGTGGTACGGAGTAGTGGAGGAAGCGAGCTCCAGATTCTAACCGCATTGCCTGAGAAGGATTGAGCCATCGATCTTTCCCTTTAGAAGGTGGGGAGCTCAAGCAGTATATTTTCCGCATTACGTGAAAGTCTTGCGCCTCCAGAGATTTTAAGTTTGTTCGCCAGGTATCCAGGGGAGGAAGTGTGCAAGGCTTTGTGGGTGATACAGGCAGTCTTGTAGATTGACCTTGCTTTGATGGGAAGCCATCGAAGAGAAAACAGTATGGGAGTGATGTGGTCACTTCTTTTGGCCCCAAAAACAAAACGAGCCGCTGAATGGAGTACGGATTTAAGAGGGGAAAGGTGGGATTTGGGGAGGCCAGCAAGAAGAGAATTGCAATAGTCCAATCTAGAGAGAACCAGAGATTGGACCAAGGTTTTTAGGTCTTGCTCCGGAAAGAAACGTTGAATTCCCCAGAGAAGGCGCAGTTGGAAACGTGCATTCTTTGCAATGAAATTGATGTGGGAGTGTAGATTGAGCCTTTTGTCAAGTATGACACCAAGGGATTTAGCGCTGTCGACAACGATAGGTTTGTTGTTAAGTAAATTCAGCTTATCCATCCAAGATTGAACAGGAGGGGGAGAGAGTGAGGTAGAGAGGAGGAGGAATTCAGTTTCGGAAGGATTCAGAATGAGTTGATGAGCTAACATCCAGTTTCGAATAGAGTTGAGAGTAGTATTGAGGATTGAGATGTCGTGTGCCGAAGACACCTTAAGGTAGATTTGGGTGTCATCAGCATAGAGGTGGTAAAGGATCCCAGATTTACTTAGGAGATTTCCCAATGGTTCCAAATAAAGATTGAACAAAGTGGGTGCGAGGATAGATCTTTGATGGACGCCTTTACCTACCGCCATTGAAGACGAAAGGCTGTTCGCTATTTTAATCACTTGAGATCTGTCCGAGAGGAATGAAGCAAACCATTTAAGCACTTTGCCTTCCAAGCCCATTCTCTGTTTTAAAGTGTTTAGGAGAGTGTTGTGATTAACAGTGTCAAAGGCTGCAGAAAGGTCTAGAAGAATCAGAAGACAAGACTCCCTCAAGTCAAGTACACGCAGGGCATCGTCGATCACTTGCAGCAGGGCTGTTCCAGATTGTAATTTGTTGAGAAGATTGTTATCCTTAACATGGAGGGAAAGTTGTTTCGCTACACATCTTTATGTGATTTTCGCAAGAAAAGGGAGGTTGGTGATGGGGCGGAAGTTGTTGAGGTCATTCGCATCAGCGGAGGGTTTTTTAAGAAGTGGGGTAACCTGTCCTGTTTTAAGAGCAACAGGAAGGGAGCCTTAGCTGAGAAAGAGGTTACCCAGACTGGTCCAATAGGAAAGAGTGTGGGTGTAGAAGTCAATGGCGTTGTCACTCGGGATGGGGTCGAAAGAATGGTTAGAGGGTTTTGTTTCGAGAATACATTTGAAGAGGGCATCTTCAGAGATGACGTCAAAGTTCTGCCAAATGACTAAGGATTTGCGCTCCTCTAGTGGGGTAGGGTGAATGATCTGATCCACCAGTGATTTCACTTTTTCATCAAAGAATATAGCGAATTCTGCTGCTTTCTTTGGAGTATTGTCAGGCTTGAAGGTTGAGGGAGAGAAGTTTGTATTTTTGATGAGGTCAAATAGTTTTTTGGGTCTGTTTTTGGCTGAGTCGAGGAGGGTTCTGAAGTGTGACGCTTTTTCATGGAACATGTGTTTGTGGTATTTTGATCTTGCTGAACCCAGAATAGAGAGATTAGTGGTGGATGGAGATTGTCTACATTGTTTCTCAAGGAATCTCAGGTTCTTCCTTTCTTCATAAAGGGATTTATTGAACCATAGTGCAGAAGGAATAGGCCTTTTCTTTTTGCTTTGAAGCGGAGCAACATTATCAATTTCGATTGCAAGGCTGGAGAGGCATTGGGAGGTAAGATTGTTGACATCCGAATTGGGGTCTAACATTGGAAGTGATAGCCTAGCAGAATCGTGAAGAATGTCAAGGTCAATGTTTTTGGTGTAACGGAACCAGGTAGTAGTCCTTTTAGGTTGGCCAAGATTACAGAGTGAGATAGGTGAAGAAAGAAGGGGATGAGGAAGTGGTCGGACCAGTCTACTTGAATAGGGACAGCAATAGTTAGCATATCTGCTTTGGATATGACAAGGTCAAGAATTGAGCCCTTAGAGTGTGTTGGTTCCGTGCGGTGTTGGATAAGATCATTAACTGAGAGAAAAGTGACAAGCCTATTGGAAGCTGAGTCTTCCAAAGAGCCCCAGTGGTTAAAGTCTCCCAGAAAAATCTGTCAGTCACTTTGAGAGTATTGGTCGCTGGCGAAGTCGGTGAGTTCCTCCAAGAAAGAGGAGCAGTCACCAGGCGAGCGATAAATGGCATGAAATCTGAAAGGGGAGCAGTGTTGCACTTGAAGCTCCAGAGAAAGGCATTCAAATGTACGGAAGGAGCTGTTAGGAAAAACCTTGAATTGAAGGGAGTTTCTGAAGATGATTGCAACACCGCCCCAAACTTTATCTGTTCTGTCATTTCCAAAGATGGAATAGTCGGTGGGTAGCAGAAGATCAAAAACAGTATGAGAGGTGTCGTTGAACCAGGTCTCAGTGAGGAAAGGAATGTCAAAATTGTGAAGAATGATGGTGTCAGAAATTTCCAGCTTGTGTTTAATTGCAGATCTGCAGTTGTGGAGCACACAGCGCAACTCTGACAAGACTATTTTGGTGAAGGGGCATTTGAGCTCATAGGGGTGATAGGGATAATGTTCCTCTATGAGGGTGCCAGGGTAGAACAAGGCTGATGTTTAGTTCTGGCAGAGGAGATGGTCGGAATAGTGCACAGAGTAGACTTAATTGGAGAGGAGAGGGGAAGGGGGATGGTGTTAGAAGTCTTGTAACTAGCCAGTAAATTAGTGATGTCTGCAGATGACAGATTGTGTGTGGCTTTTCCTCGAGAGTTTGGGGAAGTGAGTGCTTGCCAGGGGAATTGGGTTGATGGGGAAGGTGGATATTTTAGTACTTAGGAGTGAGATGGTGGTTTCAAGCTGGGAGATAGAGGAGATGAGAAATCCTAGTTTGTTTTCTAAAGAGAGTAGGGCTGAGCACGGAATGTTGGGTGGCTCGATGGGCTCCGGAGGGAGTGCAATTGGCAAAGGAGGGCAGGGAGAGGTGGGGGTGAGGAAGGAATAATGGGGTGCAGGAGTAAAAGGTGGAGGTAGAGGGTGGTTGATAGAAGTTGTCGGTGCATCTGAGGTGGAAAGAGAGTTATCTTTGCAGATGTTGAACAGAGGAGAAGAATTGAGTTCAAATTTAGGAGGAGACAGGTGTGGAATGTGGAGGGAGGGCGGAATGGGGAGAGGGGAAAGAGGGGAGTCATGGAATGGCAGGAGGTTAGGGGAGAAGAGAGGAGAAGGGGTTGGAGAGGTCCCATGGGCTAGGAGAGGTGAGTGTATGGGGACTGGCACCAAGTAGAGTGGGGATGACTGACCTAGAGGGTAGTTGAAGAGAGAGTATGGTTCTGCTAGGGGAGGGAAAAGTAAGAGATTGCCGGGGGGTGGGGGGGTAAAGGGTTGAGCAGCATTACTGGAGAGATGGGAGGATGAAGAGAGATGAAAGGGGTTTGTGCAAAATTCAGGATACAAGGAGAGGGGGAGAGCGGGAAGGGTAGAAGAAAAGGGAGGGAATAAGGGGGAAAGTACGCAGAGTTAACTTGGAGATCAGGCTGATGGAAAGATGGATTAAATAAGGGGGTGGTGGGCAGGGTTAGGGGGGAGGAGGTTACTTCGGAATTCCAGGATGGTGCAGAGGGGAAAAGGAGAGTGTTAGCCATAGGTAAGGCTGATGTGTTGAGGGTAACGTCCCATTTGGAATGGGGAAGAATGGGAGAAGAGGAAGCAGGGGAGAAGGGGGGGCAAAGGGTCGGCTGGGGGGAGGTTTGTGCCTGCCGGGAGAGCGGCCTATTGGAATTTAGGGGGGTCAGGGGAGGAGATAGGGAGTACAGGGAGGAGTTAGATGAAGAATCAAGGGAGATCACAGTCGCAGGGGTGGGGAGAAGGGAAGGGAAGAGGTGGTCAAAAAGAGAGAGACAAGTGTCTTTTGCTTGAATCAAGACAGTACCATTGTTATAGAGTGAGATAGTGAGTGAGCCATTAAAACAAGTAGAGGAGGAGATTTTTTAGCTGTTGCCAATGTGGGATAGAGGAGGAGGAGGTGATGTTGAATGAGTTATAGAAGCTGGTGGACCAGGAAGGGATGTCGTGAGTGAAGAAAATGAAGTCAGTTTTGAGCCTCCCATAACGACCACTATGGAATTGGTCAACAAAGATGGAATCAGGAAATTGTTCAAGGGTGTTATGTTTGAACCGTTTAGCTGAAGCTTTGGACAAATTAGGGGTATCCTTACCCCAAGGTTTTTTACTCGTAGCTGCACTGTACTGGTGCAAAATTACCGCTCAGTAACAGTAAAATTACATGTGATTGTATCCGTACTTCAGTACTATGCAACTTATAATCAGCTTTTTTCTAGAATAACAGAAAAGCTAGAGACAATGTTACCGACATATGATGATTATACTAAGACTGATACTCATTACACAACAACTTTAGACAGGTATTTATGTGGCAATTAGGGGGGCATTAAATGCTAATGTTCTGATCCATACTAAATGTAAATTAAAGCCATGGGAGGTTTAGGGCTGTGAATGTTCTAGTTGATTTTATAATCATACACAAGGAGATGATGGACGGAGTGCTGAAACTTTTCAGAAACTCACCCCCAGTCACAGATCTGGGTTGAATCCATCATCATTCTTTAGCTCCAGCTATATGCAAATCAGTCTTGACCCTGTGCCTCATTGGAACAGTCCAGCCCGAACTGCCAAGCCAGGTCTTCCCTGAACCGGAAACAAGCATCCTGGGACAGGTTTCGGTGTTTGCTTTGTTCGCCCTAAGTTGGCAGGGTATGCCCAGACGTGGGTCCCTTGCTCACTTTGCCACTAGATTCAAGCTAGCCTGGCTGATGAAGGGTGTTACCCAGAAACCGGTTCCAGGATGCTTGTTTCCGGTTCAAGAAAGACCTGGCTTGGCAGTCCAGGCTGGACTGTTCCCATGAGGCACAGGGTCAAGACTGATTTGCATATAGCTGGGTCTGAACTGAGGTGGCGAAGTGAGCTAAAGAATGATGATGGATTCAACCCAGATCTGTGACGAGGTGAGTGTCTGAAAAGTTTCAGTGCTCCGTCCATCATCTCCTTGTGTTTGATTTTATAATCATGCCTGATTTGCAAGTCACAAAAGAACGTTTTTAAAATGGTTTTTAAAATGGCATGTGCCACAAAACAAAGGAATTCTGTGTGGTATGCTACATGTCAAGCTCAGTTGCATCTTTCCGAATTAAATTGAGAGAATGGAGTACTTGTTTTGGGAAAAGTGATGCTTACTTTTGAACGCACTGTAAGAATGATCAAACAAGCATTTGCAATGCAAATTGGTCTTGTATTTGTGAGAGTTAGAGCTATTGGCGTAAATGGTAATGTCTTTTACTCATTTGTTTTGGTTTGTAGTGGGAGGAAGCAAAATACAAGCATTTGCAATGCAATCGGTCTCACGTTTGTGAAAGTTAGACCTATTGGCGCTGTAAATTACAATGTTTTTTACTTTTGCTTTTTTGTTTGCAGTGGAATTATCATATTTGCATAGTGCTATTTCCATTCGTATGACCTCGCGGCGCTGGATAACCAGAAAATGGGAAATAGGTTACGAGGGAGGGGAGGTGGAAAATAAAATGACACCAATGGAAAAAGGAATTTAAAAAATAGGGATGGAGTTTGTTATATCTTGTGTACTTATCTATGCATCTTCCCTGGTGCTTTGGCCCTTGCTGTTCAGCCAGTGTGGATGTGCTGTGTGGAATGTTGGAGTGGTGATGACACAATGGAATGTTTGTGGTGCCCTTGAGAAGTGTCAGTTGCAGTATGGGCTGAGGAGCAGGGAGGCTGCTCCTGATGGGGGTATACTATCTACTAAACCAGGAGCATACTATGAATATACTAACCTGTAATTAAGACCAAAAAATCATCTTCAATAAACGACACCTCGGCTACTAGACTCTCTTTAAAACAGAGCTGCTGTAAATGGTCGGGGATGATGCATGACAAGAGAAAGCGTGATACCAGAGCAGGATATATGCATGAGAGACAGAAAGAGCGAATGAGGTTTTAGAGAGAAGTGTGCATGAGTGACAGGGAGAAAGGGAAGGTTAGATAAGAATGGGGAAGGGGAGAAGGAATATGACAGGGAGTGGGAAAGAGAGGGCGGTCGTGAATTTGTGAGGTAGAGACTTGAGCAGAATGGATGAAAGATAGCTTGGGGATTTGACTTTGGAGCCTGATTACCCAGCTGTGGAGGGTCAATAATGGGAAATGTAGCAGGGTTTAAGCACAGAAGAGTAGGGACACCTCCCGAAATGGTAACAGCTGAACATAACCCCTCTCCAAAAATAGACTCCCAAGAGACACACAGCGATTCAGTTGAGTGTACACATTATAAGGGACTAAACAGCTCATCCATGCATGTTTATTTTGCAAGCATCCAAGGCAGCATTTGGAGAGCATAAAGTAAACTGTGGGATAGAGCAATCCAGTACTGGTGGAAGAATACAGTAAATAGGTTTGTGCAAGAGAAGGGACGAACACAAGCTGGATAGTGTAAATCAAATAGAGCCAACAAATAGAAAGCAAGCAAGACTGCCTTACAAATGACAAAGCTAATGGTAAGCAGTGGGTGGAAAGCATTCCCAGGGACGTTTTCCGAATGTCCCCAAGATGTCGTTAGCAAACCAGACAGCTGAGCTGTCTGGTAGGCTTAGACCTAAGGACCACGGGAGCATGCCCTAAATGAGCTGCACGCTGCATGTGTTTTGTTCTGATGTCACTTCCTGTTTCAATAGTTATAGGTGATTCACGAAATGGAATAAGCACTAGGCAAGGAAAAAAAATTACAAATAGTTTAGCTGGGAAGAATATTTGATGGATGAAACTGGCAGAAGTTGACACATTGATTGTGAGGAACAACATGTAGTGTTATAAGAAAAGGTGTGTGTCACCTTAAGTCTTAAGCGCCATCTCTCAAGTTTCCCTTGCAGTTATGCACACAGCTACCAAATGAACCCATACTTTGTGTGGCATCTCCTGTCAGTTCTGGATTTTCACGCAACAGCATTTTTGTATTGTGGAACTTGTGTTTTTTCCTTTCATGAAGAAACATGTTGGCACAAACAGCCCAGTGTGAAAAATAATATTAAATAAAACAAAAACCCAGGATTTGCTGGAAGTTGTCATGCATGGCTGTCACAAGGTGCCCTACCAAACCCTGCCTGAGGAGCGTGATGTCAAGCTATTTCCCCCTTACATATCTCCTCTCCTCTGTTTCCAGTCTCCACCGGCGTCCTTTGCGAAAGACCTACACGGCTCCTTTAAGGATCTGACACTTCAAGACTCTCAATCTACCCACGTGATCTGGTCACATGCTCCTATAAACTCCGGTCTTACGTCCAGAGACCTTTTGAATTGGGACTGCCTCCAGCGAGAGGGGGCCGAGACGCCAGACTCTGAGTTGAGAGTCCATCTGGAGGAACAGGCAAGAGCCAGGACCGGAGGGAGAGAAGACCGCGACTCGCTACCGGAAGCGGAATCTCGAAGCCCAGCGGAGACGAGAGCAGAGATTCCTGCGTACAGAGAAGAGAGGGAGCCGGACCCCATCCGGCGCCGCGAATTGGCCAGCCACGTTCCCGGAGGAGTGTGGCTTTCGAAGGTACGTACGCGCCTCAGAGGCTTTCTGGGGAAAGGAACCAGAGCCAGTAGCCAGCTTCGCGGCATAAAGGGAGGGGGTTGCCCAAATCAGAGTGATTCCCATAAAGCAGGGGGTCAGGAGTACTCCTGTTTTACAGGGCGACGCATGCATGCATAACCACTGGTGACGGACAACGGGTGATATTCCCCCCACTCCTTATCCCTTGTATTACAAGTCCAAGCAGACAGCGCTCTTACGAAGCTTTTCTTTTCTTTTTTTTTTGTTCTTTCGGAGGAACGCATACTGTCCACGGATCTACGAAGGGCTCATCCTAACAGAGACAGCGTGCAACGAAGAGAACTATTGGACAATAGCTATACTACAACTGTCTTTTCATCCAATAAACCTACTCAACCAGCCTCTGGCCTTAGTGTTGCTTTTGCCCAGGCCCACACGTTGTGGAGAATGCGGGCATAACTCCATAGCCTTCCAATATGGAGAATCTTATGCATCAGCTGATCCGCGGGCAAGAGAAGCTCGAATGGGCCCTGGAAAAGCAGATGACGTCCGCTCAGGCGGATAGAGACATGTTCAAAGACTCCATGAGTCAACAAGTGGAATGCATCCAAAAGGTGGCCGTGGATCAACTATAGCTGACCTCACAGTTACAGACCCGGCCGGGTGCTCAAGCGGGGAACCCCCATATCGTACTGCAGAAGTATGTCCCCGGGGAGAATCCTGATGCCTTCCTACTAAACTTTGATAGAGCAGCCAGAGCCTGTGGCTGGCCGGAAGCCAAATGGCCCTTTTTCTTGGCCCCCTTACTGACGGGAGAAGCCCAAGCTGCGTACCAAGTGGCCAATTCATCAGGAAATACCCCATATATTGAGATAAAGGGTATCATATTAGACCACTTGGGTATGGACCCTGAAGCTTACAGGGTACGGTTCCGCAAGGAAAGGGGTACGCCTGGAGACAATCCAAAAACTCTATTCTTTAAACTTAAAGCCGCAGCAGATAAATGGCTTAAACCTCAAGAACACACGAAAGAGGAAATCATGTCTCTTATCTACTTAGAAGAGTACCTGGAGGCTCTACCATTCTCCACACAGAAGTGGTTGAGACAGCACACCCATCTTACCATGGAACAAGCGGTCGAAATGGCTGCCACATTTTCAAGCGCCCAACCACGTTCCTTGTCCTGGGAAGCAGAAAAATCAGCCCGCTCTTCTACTCCTCCGGTCAAAATGGAGAAGAGAATACTAAAACCCCTCCCGGAGCTTCCCAGACCCCGTGGATACAGACCGGAGCCCGGCCCATCGAGGGGACCTCAGTGCTTTGACTTCAGCTAATGGGGTCATATCGCGAAATTCTGTCCACACAAAAAAAACGCCGAAGAACCCATGGACGTCGGCTGTGTGCCTAGGCCAGTCCTTTACACCGAGGAACTGGGTACCTGTTTCTATGTGAGTTTACAAGTAAACAGGGGTTCAGTAAAGGCTTTGTTAGACTCCAGCTGCCGTCAATCGGTCATCCTCGAATCCCTAGTCAACCAGTCCCACGTCCTAAAAGGGGAACAAATTCCCATAAGGTGTGTTCATGGTGATGTGCCTATCTACCCGGTTGCCCGAATCCCCATTTCCCTGCCGGGTGGGGGGACCTTACAGGCTAGACTAGGGGTGTTACCCAATATTTCCAAACAGCTGATATTGGGGCTAGACAACCCTATGTTCCTGACTCTTCTCAGGGATAACGTTCCCCCTGC
The DNA here is from genome assembly GCA_963921515.1 of Calotriton arnoldi. Classification (NCBI taxonomy): domain Eukaryota; kingdom Metazoa; phylum Chordata; class Amphibia; order Caudata; family Salamandridae; genus Calotriton; species Calotriton arnoldi. The sequence continues at coordinate 2,629,990 of CAWUFW010001516.1, forward strand.
TCCTGCCCTTATAACCCAGGCACCCTGGCTTTCCGACAAAAGCTTCAAATATAATCAGACTCACGATCCCACCCTCCAAGCAGCATGGGCCCTACCCAATCCTGTCTATCCTCTCTTCCATGTTATGAACGATCTCTTGTGTAGAACAGGAAAACCAGGGGACCCCCCTCAGTTATTGGTACCACAAGCCTTCCGAGAGCAGGTTCTGTTTTTTGCACACTCCCACTTGCTTGCTGGACATAGGGGGACTCAAAAGACCACCCAAACCATCCTGCAACACTTTTACTGGCCAGGCATATTCACCCACGTTACCAAGTATTGCCAGGAGTGTGAGGTCTGCCAGAAGAAGAACCCCTATCGGCCACACCCGGTTCCCTTACAGCCCCTTCCAATAATCGGGAAACCGTTCGAGAGGGTAGGGATGGACCTCATCGGCCCATTTCCACTTTCAAAAAAAGGAAACCAATATGCCTTGGTGGTTGTGGACTACGCCACGCGCTACCCAGAGGCCTTCCCGTTGAGAGCCCCCACTACCACCAATATCAGTGATAAGCTCCTCGAATTGTTTTCACGGGTGGGTTTTCCAAAAGAAATACTCACCGACCAAGGGACCCCCTTCGTCTCCAGGTTGATGTCCCAGATATGTAAATCCCTCAGCATATCCCACATAAAGACCTCAGTGTACCATCCACAAACCGATGGTCTCTGAACGATACAACGCCACCCTAAAGCTGACCCTGAAAAAGATGCTAGCAGTGGAGAGACGAGACTGGGATATGCTTCTTCCTTTAGCACTCTTTGTCATAAGAAGCCAAACACAGAGCAGTCTAGGCTGCTCACCCTTTGAACTCCTCTATGGGAGATAGCCCCGCACCTTCTTGGAAATAACCAAAGAGGCCTGCGAACAAGAGAAACAGGACGAAACCCGGTCATTCCTCGCCTGCACCCAGGCCTTACGGTCACGTTTACATAAACTGAGGGACTTTGCAGATGCCAACTTAGAAAAAGCTCAAATTAGACAGCAGACCTTCTATGACAAGGGGAAGAAATGGCGTTACCTGAAGGTGCATGATTGGGTGCTGGTGTTTCTACCGTCTTCCCTTCCCAAGGTCCGTTCAGAGTGGAAGGGACCCTACGAGATCACTAAAAAGATCAGTCTAACCACTTACGAAGTGCAAATTACACCCAGAAAAACCCAAATCTACCATATCAACCTGTTAAAAAAATGGTTAGGCCCCCTTCCCAGTAACACCCAAATAGCTGTTCCCGAGCCCCTAAAGGATAACACCACTCTGAGGCAATTAGTGGTTAATGAGAGCCTCTCAAAAGCACAGAAAACAGCCTTACAGGCTACGTTGTCTCCCTTCTCCTCCTTGTTTTCCGACCTCCCTGGTCGGACCTCCCTGGTAGAATATTCCATCCCCACAGAGCCAGGGAAGACCGTAAAACAAAGACCTTATTGAATACCTGCAGCCCGAAGAAAGGCGATCGATGATGAGGTCGAGGGCATACTTGCTATGGGAGTCATCAAACCCTCCCAGAGCAATTGGTCCTCACCGATTGTCCTCGTGCCAAAACCTGGACGGATCTGTTCGGTTTTGCATCGATTTTAGAGCAGTCAGCGCAATCTCAAAGTTCGACTCCTATCCGCTACCTCGTGTAGACAAACTTATTGAGAAGCTAGGCGAGGCACAATACATCACTACTCTTGACCTCACAAAGGGATATTGGCAGGTTCCCCTCCGACCCCAAGACCAGGAAAAGAATGCCTTTTCCACCCGACAGGCCTTTATGAATTCACAGTGTTGCCCTTTGGTTTACACGGCGCCCCAGCTACGTAACAGAGGCTCATGAATAGGGTGCTCCACGGTCACCAATCCTATTCCTCAGCCTACTTGGACGACATTGTCATCTATAGTCCTACCTGGGAACAACATTTAACCCACTGTAGCCTGGTATTGAAGGCCCTCCAAACAGCTGGACTACATGTGAACGCCAAGAAATCCCGGCTGGGTTTCCACAAGGTCAGGTACCTCGGCTATCTTCTCGGAAACGGGGTTATTGAACCACAACTTGAAAAAGTGAGAGCAATCGTTGACACTCCATTTCCCTCCACAAAAAGAGAAGTCGGGGCTTTCTTAGGACTACTTGGGTACTACCGTAGATTCATCCCCAATTACGCCGACCTAGCAACTCCCTTAACTGATCTCCTAAAGAAACCTGTGAGACCTAGAGACATCCTAAACCCTAGACCACTGGCAATACAAGCGTTCCACACTCTGAAGACCGCCATCACCTCCAACCCTATAGTAAAGTCCCCCGACTTCTCCAAGCCTTTCATCTTACAGACAGACGCTTCTGAGAACGGCCTAGGTGCCGTTCTGTCGCAAGCCTCCACTGATGGTACCGAACATCCTGTGCTGTATATCAGTCGTAAACTCTATGCCAGAGAACAGAAATACCCGGTGGTGGAGAAAGTGTCTTGCCATCAGATGGCTGTGGACAAACTCCGGTACTACCTGGAGGGCTCCCACTTCCTTTTGTACACCGACCATGCACCCTTGCTCTGGATGAGTCGGAACAAGGGGAACAATCCCCAGGTCTTGCGCTGGTTCCTCTCGCTACAGCCATTTTCCTTTGATGTCCGGCATCGCAAGGGCACGGCGAATGGGAATGCGGACTTCCTGTCCCGTGTTCCCCTGTCCCCCGATCGGGAACAGTCTGGGGATGGGGTGTGTCACGAGGTGCCCTACCAAACCCCGCCTGAGGAGCATGATGTTGAGCTATTTCCCCCTTACATATTTCCTCTCCTCTGTTTCCAGTCTCCACCGGCGTCCTTTGCAAAAGACCTACACGGCTCCGTTAAGGATCTGACACTTCAAGACTCTCCATCTACCCACGTGATCTGGTCACATGCTCCAATGAACTCTGGTCTTACGTCCAGAGACCTTTTGAATTGGGACTGCCTCCAGTGAGAGGGGGCCGAGACGCCAGACTCTGAGTTGAGAGTCCATCTGGAGGAACAGGCAAGAGCCAGGACCGGAGGGAGAGAAGACCGCGACTCGCTACCGAAAGCGGAATCTCGAAGCCCAGCGGAGACGAGAGCAGAGATTCCTGCGTCCGAAAAGAGAGGGAGCCGGACCTCATCCGGCGCCGCGAATTGGCCAGCCACGCTCCCGGAGGAGCGTGGCTTTTGGAGGTACGTACGCGCCTCAAAGGCTTTCTGGGGAAAGGAACCGGAGCCGGTAGCCAGCTTTGCGGCATAAAGGGAGGGGGGTTGCCCAAATCAGAGTGATTCCCATAAAGCAGCGCGTCAGGAGTACTCCTGTCTTACGGGGCATCGCATGCATGCATGCATAACCACTGGTGACGGACAACGGGTGATATTCCCCCCCCCCTCCCCCACCCCCCCACTCCTTATCCCTTGTATTACAAGTCCAACCAGACAGCACTCTTACAAAGCTTTTCTTTTCTTTTTTTTTGTTCTTTCGGAGGAACGCATACTGTCCACGGATCTACGAAGGGCTCATCCTAACAGAGACAGCATGCAACGAAGAGAACTATTGGACAATAGCTATACTACAACTGTCTTTTCATCCAATAAACCTACTCAACCAGCCTCTGGCCTTAGTGTTGCTTTTGCCCAGGCCCACAACGGCATAGGAGCAATTGGCAGGTACTTGCACATTACAATTATTATCAATCACATGATCAGCCCAGCTCATCCCTACAAATGATGAACATCACCAGAAGTGCCTTAAAGTATGTTGCTGATAGAGCATTAGCACTTAACACAATTGTTCTTTAGGGCAGAATGTTACTGGGAGTCTTGTTTGGGCCTTCTATGCAAATGTGTTGTTGATTACATAAGGATTCAGGTGCCCGTCCAAAGCTTCACAATACTTATGAATATTTATTTTTTGCTTTACAATATAAACAGAAGGGAATTTAATGCAATCCTTCATAAAAACAGCTATTTCTGTTAGTCAGCATATGTTTCTCCCGTGGGGGCTTTCAATGCGTATGTTTGGTCCAAGTTGTAACTTAAGAACTGTTTACCTCTTGCCAGGAAAGTCCCGGTAAGCCTCGCTTATGATCAGGCGGTTTCCAGACAGATTGTCAGTGCCCGACACAAAATGCCTCTGTGGACTGGCACTGCCAAGGGACATATTCTTCCCTCAAGCCACTTGCTCTTGCTAACCTCTAGGGAGAGGGGCGAGGATCATAACCACAAAGATTTAAAGGTGCCTTCACCCAACTATGTCAAGACTGCGAGAAGCGCTGCAAGGCTTTGTTTTTTATTCGGAGTGCGTGTTGTTAAAAGGCGGTGGACTTCTAACAAGGAGGAGGGGCCATCACAGGCTGTACAGTGTGATGGCCAAACAAAACGTTCTCGGAGTGAAATCGCCAGGGACGGAAGTAAGCAGGCAAAGGAGGGGCATTTACACAAATGCACCAGTAACAAGCAAGCATTTGTGAATGCCACAGATAGTAGCCAATGGCAATCGGTGGGTTTGCCAAACCCCACAGAAGAGATATAACAGGTCGATCGGAGCTCGACCTAAAAAAAGGGGCTGATTTATGAGCAGCATTTCGATTGCAGAGCTCTGGCTGACCTGACCCCCTCTCAAAACCGGGACATATATTTACTTTGGATACATATGTATTACGTTTGAAAATGCAATGAAATTTGTTTAAAAAAAAAAATATATATATATATTTACTTTGGAGAAAGCTATCGGTACACACAACCAAAACCCGAGACTGTCCGGGCAAATCCAGGACGTCTGGTGACCCTATTTACAGTAGACATATGTTGTTACATGTATAGTACAGAGGGTTCAAGAATACCAAATAAAGTTACATAAACTCTAGAATTACAAAATGGTAAATATTTACAAAATAAGGAAACAAGTTATACAACATATATACTGTGGTATCCTGAATGCAGGTCCTGTATGCATCCCGTGGCCTATCAGAATCCTTACCCATGTGTATTATGTTATGTTAAGGAAATTTGTAGAGCGCAAGGCTGTCCCGGCAAAGGGGCGTCCCAGTGCTAATTGCCAGAGGAGAGGATGCGAGAGGGACTAACGATCATTGAAAGAGCCTGGTCTTCACTGACCTTCTAAAGGATAGAAGGTTAGGAATGTTTCTGATGGAAAGTGGCAGAGAGTTCCAAAGAGTCGGTGCAAGCACCTTAAATGAGCGTCGTCCTGCTCTGGATCTACGGAACCGCTGCATGCATGTCAGATGAAGGTCGGCCGAGTATAGGGCACGAGTCGGAATGTAAGGGTGACATAAGTCGCTCACAATCGCCGGACGTAAGCCTGCAAGAAATTTATGCATAATGCAAAGCGCTTTGAACTGGATTCTTTGCTCTATAGGCAGCCAGTGCAGGAGACCAGAGACTGAACTATACCTAGGCAGGGCAAACAACGTGTGGGCTGCCGCGTTCATAGTACGCTGCAGCCTGTTAATCACAGAAGATTTATTTGAGCCTGTTGGCCAGGCTGTTGCAGTAGTCCAGCCTGGCCAAAACAGTAGCTTGGATGACCAGCTGGCGGGTATGGGGGTCAAACAAACCCAGTATAGGTTTGAGGCCACGCAGTAGGCCGAAGCAAGTTCCTGCCACGGACTTGGCATGCTCCTCAAAGGAAAGGGCGTTGTCGACCCGTATGCCGAGGTTTTATACGACAGATTTTGGCACCGGAGGGGTGCCCAGCTTCTGAGGCCACCACTTGTCGCCCCAAAGATGAGAGTGTCTACCTAGTAGGAGGATCTCGGATTTTGAAGAATTCAACTGGAGACAGTTCGCCTCCATCCAGACTGCTATTGCGGTCAGGTCCTCCTGAAACTTAGCAGCGTCCAGGCTAGGGTCCTTGGTAAAGGATAGTACCAGCTGCATGTCATCCGCATATGACACCAGCGTGATATTGCGAGCTTTGGCCAGCCCAGCCAACGGCCGAATATAGACATTGAACAGGGTCGGACTCACTGCCGACCCCTGAGGCACGCCACAGCGTAACGAATGTGTCTGAGAGTGAGAAGGGAGGGGCAATAACTGGAAAGGACCTATTGGACAGAAAAGATGTAAACCAAGGGAGGGCTTTGCCGGTGATACCGATCTCCTGCAACCGGAGAAGCAGTATATTGTGGGAGACCGTATCAAAGGCGGCACTAAGATCTAGCAGGAGAAGTGCCGACGTACTGCCCTCATCCATGGATGCTCTAAGTTGCTTCGTTACTGCCAATAGGGCTGACTCTGTGCTGTGTCTCGGCCGAAAGTCATTTTGCGAGGAATCTAGTATGGAGTGAGATTCCAATTATTGTGTTAGAATGGTATTCACATGGGATTCCGTTATTTTAGCCAAGAACGGAAGCAGAGAGATCGGACGATAGTTCTCCGGCCTAGAGGCATCTAATGACGGCTTCTTTAATAATGGAATGACCATGAAAAGCGTTTGTAAGCACCAATTCCAGTGTTAAAATTAATTAAAATGGAAGCAGTATTTCTCTGGTGGTATGCCCTCACCTTTGACTTCTGCATTTGAAGTGCAACACTCGTGCCCAGTCAAATACTGAGTTTAAACGCATCTTTAATTAACTCAGACTTACATGCCCCATCCTTTAATTGATTCTATTACCTGGAAGGGTGTGGTGCATCCCACAGCCAGTAAACACATGGGTGTGCACAGAGTCATGTATTGTAGCATGTGAGACCCACGCTGTTGAGCAAACTCCTCCCGCAAATTACACCCCAGACACGCTATTCGCTGACAGTGATTTGTGTCCCTTGGGCTGGTTACGAATAGCCCTGCTGCTTTCTGATAATCAGCAGTCACCTGTTTCTCTGAACTTAAACCTCCTTAGTATAAACCTGTACCCAATAATAGGGGCGCATGGCATCCTCTAACTAATTAATACTCTTAACAGCTAAATGAGCACTGCTCATTCTTCAGGTAGGTTATGCACATGAAAGACAGGACTGTTCATATCAGGGGCCCTTAAAGTAGGAGCCAGCCGACCCGATGGGTGTTGTGTTGCACCAGGCGACCTGGTGACACGGTAGCCTGCACGTGGGGATCTGCACTCAGGGCCTATACCAAATAAGTCACACTGAGCCTGAAGGTATGTGGGTCACAGCTACCGCGTGTGCGCGTCTCCTGACGTCGCATGCGCGGTAGGCATTTTTATTATCATTACATCACGTGACCGGGACCATACCACCTGGCCCGGTCACAACAGGGGTTCCTCAGGATGTTCCCCTCTTGGGGAAATGCATACATGGGGCCGCCCTCAGTGCCACCGCTGTTTACGTCACAGCTGCGACACTACATTCCTCCCAAAAACAGAAAACATAATAAACATAGTCCAACAATAGTCCATGAAATTTTGGCCGCAACTCTTCCTCCTCAGCAGCTCAATCCCAGCAATGACACACCAACAACCCATAATATAAAAGGAACAGTCTTACGTGAAATAGTCTCTCAGCTTCCGGTTTGGCTCAGGGTTACGTCGGAGCAGATACTGGGAACTTCCCCGCCCACTGGACTCGACCTCCGTCTCCTCTCTCAATGCTGGGGAAATGGCTTCTCCGGAGCTCTCTGGCATTTCTTCATGCCCTGCCACCACAGTGTCAGTGTCCATTGACTGACGGGGATCTCTTCCCGGTGTTGGTGATGACACACCATCTGCTTCTACCACAGCTTCCTGCAGAACCGGAGTGTTCACAGTGACCTAGGTTTGGCTCTCCGCACCATGGTTTGACGCAGTGGCTTCCGCAAAATGACACTTCTTGAAGTGGGAAATCCTCCCCTGACAACTTCCCCACCCCTCCGGGCGATTACTCTCGTGCCCCGGACTCTGATGACGATCCAGGGGCGCCTTTCGTAGGGAAGATGAAATTTGCCTTTAGTCATGCGGTTTTTAATCAGCACTCGGTCACCTCTTTGTAATTGTACTGGTTGAGCCCCACGGCGCTGACTGACTTGCTCATGCACCTTACGCCTCTGGTTATCTATCCGGCATTGGGGGGCGTGGCTTAGCCGGCTGCAAGATGGCCGCACCTTGAGTGGGCTCTGCCGGCCAAGCCGATAAATCCTTCAAAATCCTGCAGAACCCTTACCTGCTACCGCCCAGGACGCTACTGCTGCCCATCGCCGGCGCTCTGGGAGCGGACCGTGCCCGCTCCTGATTCTCTGCGGTGTCGGGGAGCGGAGTTGCGCAGTGGAGCCTGCCCGGGGCCTGGTCCGCCCGATCCTGTTGAGGGCTCCTGGGCTGTTCTCCGGGACCGGACGGTGGTCCGTGCGCCGGCTGCGGACTCAGCCGGTGAGTGCCCGCCTGCTTGCTCCAGTGAGTGTTGTTACGGGTGGGGGCGGTCTGTGGCGGGGCTGGGGGCGCGCCCGTTGTACCGCCAGGCCTGGGCGCCATTTGCTGCCTCCCCACGATAGCGTCCCGGCTCTCTTCTCCGGGCCTGGTGACGAGGGCGGTGCGCCCCCTGCGATTCCTCGCTGCATTCGCCCCCCCCCCTGCTCCCGGAGGGCTGCTGCTGGGCCCTGGACGCCGGTCCCGCGGCGCTCTGCTGCCCCGAGCCGGGCGCCCTCTGCGTGGTGGGCTGGGCCCTGGTCTACGGCCTCTTCGGCGCACTGCCGCCTGGACATTATTGTGGGGAGTGACGCTCGGCCGTGGCTCTAACTCCGCACCTGCCCGCCGTGCCTGGATGGGCGGTCTTGCCACACCTGCCCCTGGAACCCCTGGAGCCCCTGGGGGAGTGGACATAGCGGCGCCACACCGGCTGGGTCCCACCTTGGCTACAACTTGCTGCCGTACAACGTTGCGGACCGGGTGGCCGCCATTTTGTGCCCGCAAGTCGTTCCTCTACCTGGCACCACTCCTGTGAGCCCTCCTTGGTGCGTTGTGAACGTGCTGCCACCTACTCTACTTGGCGACCTCCGGGTGGCGCCTCTACCCGGTCTGGCGCGGCCCTTCATCCTGGGACCCCCACCGGAGGCCTTCCACACTGACTGTGGGTACCGAGGGGGCGCTGCCTCACCTTGCCACTGGTACTCCGTTCTTCTGCCATCTTTATTCCTGTGCTGGTGGTCGAGTGGTCTGGGCGGCTGGCCCGCGACTATCGAGCCTGCTAATCACTCTGCCATCGTGTCCGCGAGTGTGGGCGCTGGTCACTCCTGAGCCTGGACATCACACCTGCCCCGCTGGTTCGTCGTAATTTGGGCCTGACGGCCTCTCGTCGCACCGGGGTCTGATCCCCACTGCTTGATCGCCATCGGTCGAACGGATCCCAAGCAGCCCAGACTCACATTTGATCTACGGCGCCAGACGCGCCGGGAGGGTGGCGGAGTGGAGGGGGAGGACCCTGCGTCGCCACCCGACCCACCGCAATCTCGCGAAGATGACCTGAAAGCCATTATGCTGGATGTAAAATCCACCGTCACCAACATCGCGGCCCAGCTAGACCAGCTGTCAACTCGCCTGGACAATGTGAAGGCCCGAGTGGACACGCATGACGCTAGGCTGCTACAGGTGGAAACAAGAGTGTCGGACGTGGAGGATGCGGCCACCCAGGATCGTCAGAAACTGCTACACATGGACAAACTCCTGGCCGTAATTCGCAATAAGAATGAGGATTTGGAGGCGCGCTCCCGGAGGAGCAACCTCCGCATCACGGGTGTGCCAGAGTCCACCAACATATCCCGTATGGAGGATTTCGTGGAGCAGCTGGTCCGCGAGCTGTTCGGAGATGCCCTCTCGCCCGTGTTCATCGTGGAGCGTGCCCACCGTTCGCTTGGTCCTCGCCCGGCCCCGGGCCTGCCGGCACGTCCCATCATTGCTAAGATCCCGGGACGCCATCCTCAGGGCGGCTAGAGAGAGGGGTGAGATCCACCACCAGGGCAATTCACTCTCGTTTTATCCCGACTACACTCAGGCGGTCCAGGCGGCGCGTCGTGAGTTCCTGCCTGCCAAGAAACTCCTTCAGAAACACGACATCTCCTACTCTCTGGCCTATCCAGCCAAGCTACGAATCCGTCAGGGCTCCAAGACTCTCACTTTCCCGGATCCTAGGGAGGCGTTGGTGTTCGCTAAAAAGCTGGACCGTCCGGAGCGCTCTTCTCCAGCGGGCTCCCGGGCCGCCGCAGAGGCCCAACTCAGTGACAATGACTGAACTAACTATTACCTAGATCTCTATGTTTGTGGGCGATGTTAATTGATCAGACTCTTGGCTGGCCCCGGGCACTGCGGGTCCTCCGTGCCGCCACTGACACTGATGTTCGAAGCTTGAGACTGGGCGGAGCACTTCTGTATTCTGGGTGTTTTTCTTTCTGGTTGTCTGCTTGACCACGTAGGCTTGGCCACCCTGTCTTACTGGCAGGTGTGTACGCTGGGCGCTGCCATGCCCCCACGGGATAATTCCCTTGTTGGCTGCTCACTGTTTCCTTCCTAGTTGCGGGTTCCTGGGGTGGGTACGGGTGGTATCTCAGCCTGATTGGGGGGTTGGTGTGGGTGTGGGGTGTTCGAGGGGGTCTCAAGTAGGGAGGGTGGGGGGGTTGGGAGGTGGGGGGTGTGCTCGGGAATGTGGTCGTCTGCACTCTGTATGCTATTGACTTGGAATTGGTTTCCAGATTGCGTTATGTGCGGCGGTCTGGGTTGGGTTGGGCGGGGGGGGGTATTCTCGTGGGTTTTGTTTATTATTTGATGGGGATCGTATTGTTGTTGTGTCCTCACTCCTTGTTTCTCATACGTAAGCATCATGCCACTGCTAGTCATGTTCAAATTTGCACGACTGTTCACGACATCCTCTCTCTCCTTGATGGCACTGTTTTTTCCTCCGCTTCTTGCTTTTAGCCCACTTGCTGAGCACTCCAAGGTTGGGCCGTCTCGAATGGCTGGCTACTGGCTGGCTCCACTATCTGCCTCTGGCGAATGTCCTGTTCCCTTCCTGGTCGGGTGTGGGTTGCCCCAGCGCTTACACTGGCTCGCTCTGCTATCTGGCCCCCTGCTCTGCGCCCTAGCTTTATTCAGGTATAGCGTATCATGACTGACATCATATGTTGGACTTGGAATATCCGTGGTCTGAATGATCACCGCAAGGCCAGGCTCATTCACTCTCATTTACAGCGTCACAGGGTCGACATTTGCCTATTGCAGGAAACCCATCTGCTGCCCGAAACTGCTACCAGACTCCAGTCGCGCTATTGGGGGAGGTGCACTCTTCTTACTATTCCTCTTATTCTAGGGAGTCTCCGTTCTGATACGCAGGGGGCTCCCCTGGCAGACTAATCAGGTATTCAAGGACCCGGACGGACGGTATGTCATCTTGCACGGTTCTCTGATGTCCCAGCCGGTGACGAGTGCTGCTGTATATGGCCCTAACTCGGACGACCCCGATTTTTTCACACAGATATGGCACCTCATTTCTTCCCTGGGCCCGGCGGCCCTCGTCTGGGAGTGGGGATTTCAATATTACTCTCTCCGCGGCCCGGGACCGCTCTGGCTCTCACTCGTCGCACCCTCGTTCTACAGCTCTCCTTCAGTCCATACTTACGGACAACTCATTATATGACGCCTGGAGGCACATGTGGCCCGATGCCCGTGAGGGCACTTGCGTCACTGGAGCCCGGGGTTGCTGGTCGCGTATCGATCTATGGATTGCTTCACCGGATGTCCTCACTTGGCTCACTTCTGTTAAACATATGGCGCGCACGTTCTCCGACCACGCTCCCGTTCAGCTCTGTCTTTGGCCCCCTAACTCCCCACAGCGTTCATTCACATGGCGGCTTCCTCCGAATGCCCTCCGTGATTCTGTTTTTTGCGATGAGATCCAAACGGCGATTATAAACTACTTTGATTTAAATGTCGGCTCGGTGGAATCCCCGTCCATCCTGTGGGAAGGCTTCAAAACAGTCATACGAGGCGAGTGCATCTCCAAACAGGCAGATGTCCTCCGCTCTATTCGCGCGGTATTGGACAGGACCGAATCGGAGATTAAGGCCCTGGATGTAGAATATGCTGCCCATCCCAGGCCAGAAACCCTTGCGCTACTGCGAGCTAAGCACTCTGAATTTGTTGCGGAGGCCGACAGGGAACTCTCTTTTCTGGGCAGGGAGGCCAGAGCCCGTCGCTTCGGAGAGGGTGATCGACCCGGCAAGACCCTGGCCAATCTTTTACGTCCCCCCCCGGGCGGCGTCGTACATCGCGGCTCTTCAAGATGGCGGTCTTGCCAGAACCACCTCCCCTGCAGAAATCCAGGTCCGCTTTACGGACTACTACTCGCAACTTTACTCTGCGGGCCCCTCTCCTTCGCCTGAGGCCTTTGAACAGTATTTTGATACCCTTGCGCTGATGTGGCTGGAGGACCACCATCGTGAATTTTTAGACGAGCCCTTCTCTAAGGAGGAGATATTAGCGGCTATAAATAGTCTTCCCGGCGATAAGGCCCCAGGACTGGACGGCCTTCCCGCCTCGTTCTACAAGGCTTTTGCCGCACATCTGGTGCCACACCTGGCCGCCATGTATAACGACTCCTTCGATACAGGCCTCTTTCCGTTATCACTCCGCGAGGCAATGATAACGCTACTCCTTAAGCCGGACAAACCTGCTGACAGTAGGGACTCCTACCGCCCCCTCTCTTTAATTAACATCGATAATAAGATTTTCGCTAAGTTATTGGCCTCCCGTCTTCTCCACCTCATGCCTCTTATTGCCCTCCCCGATCAGTCCGGTTTCATTCCGGGCCGTGCCACATCGCTTAATCTTCGCACTATATTCTCGGTCCTTCATCAAATAAACCCTAACCTCCCCGCGGTAGCCGCGCTACTCGATGCCACTAAGGCATTCGATACGCTGGAGTGGCCCTTCCTCTTTTTTCTCTTACCGCGCTTAGGTTTCAGAAACGTTTTCATTCGTAAGATATCTCTTCTTTACACTCGCCCCTCTGCCCGCCTACGAATTAATGGTCAGGTATCGGCACCCATACTGATTGAACGTGGCACTCGACAAGGTTGCCCGCTCTCCCCTATGCTCTTTGCGATTGCGATGGAGCCGCTTGCGGCCCGGCTTCGACAACACCCGCGCCCTCTTGGTTTCCCTGTACGCCGACGACATCATGCTGTATGTCCGACATCCCCAGGACAACCTCAGCCCCTTAGTCCGTGAAATTATTCGATTTGGTGGACTGTCTGGTATCCAGGTGAACTGGAGCAAGTCGGTGTTGTTCCCTCTTACCGATGCCACCACGCCGCTCACGCCGGACTTTCCTTTTGTCTGGGCCTCGGGTCCCACCCGGTATTTGGGAATATGGCTGAGCAGGAATTCGGACGACCTCTGGAGGGCCAACTTCGGGCGCGCGGTGGACTGGCTGGAATCTAAGATACCACATTGGAACCGACTCCCCCTGTCTCTGGTGGGCCGCATAGCTATTGCCAAGATGGTGGTCCTCCCGAAATTCCTTTATCTCTTCTTAAACATTCCAATACCGCTTACTGCACACTTCTTTCGCAAACTCCGCTCTTTGATCATTTCTCTGGTCTGGGCGGGAAAACAGCCGCGGATTGCATATGACATCCTGACTCTCCCAATGTCATCGGGCGGTATGGGCGCTCCCAATTTCAAACTCTATGCCTTAAGTGCCCAGGCCAGTTTCCTACATTTCTGGATCCACCCCACCCCTTATCAGCCGCATGTGGCGGTTGAAGCTGACCTGGCGGCTCCCTGGCCGCTGACTACCGCCCTGTTCGCCCCGAGGTGTCGCCCGGGTGCTGAGGTGAACACGGTGGAGACACTGCGTTGGGCCTGGCAGGGATTGCGCCGTCTTTCTAATGTACCGTCGTTATCGGCTAACGCTGTGCCTATTGTGCGACACCCTGCCTTCCCCCCTCTCCAACCCACAGGCATGGCCAAACATGCTGCCCGAATGAAGCTGACGATTCTGGCTGACCTTTACCCCGGTGACACTTTTTATTCCCCTCCAGCCTCATCGGGCCCAATGGACACACTGCTCTTTTACCAACTGCGGGCTATCTGCAAGACGCTGCACCCCACGTTTCCGCAACCCCCACCCTCAATGCCGGCTCTTGACTACATATACACATCCCCCACTCCTCGCAAATTGGTAACTCAATTATACGCCATAACGCTGTCGACCACCTCCATCTCCACCGACCGTGCACGCACGGCATGGGGCGAAGAGCTGGGCATGGACATCGCACAAGCAGATTGGAGATATTGCTGTAATCAGACGAAGAAGCTTTCTCCCAACTATCGCCTTCGTCTCATCCATTTTAAATATTTGCATAGGCTGTATCGCACTCTGGTTCAGCTACATAGGCTGGGACTTACTCCTCACGATAGATCCAAGCGGTGCTCCGCCCCTGCCGCGGATTTTACTCACCATGCGTGGTTGTGCCCCAGGGTATCGGACTTCTGGCTAGCGGTGTGTGCCGCTGTATCTGAGATCACGGCTGCGCTGGTCCGGCCTGACCCCCCGTTGTGCCTGCTGGGCTTTGTTAAATTCTGTCCGGATGCTTCACGCCGCCTGATCGCGATGCTGCTGGTCCTCGCCCGGCGCAGGGTGGCTATGTGTTGGGGCCGCAGACCGGCGCCTCAATTCTCCCACTGGCTTGAGGATGCTTCGAGATGTCAGACCTTACTATCTGAATTTTGGGACTTAATGCCTGCAAGATCCCGCCCAGCTGATATATGGGGTCCCCTGGTGTCGTACCTCCACTCCCGGCCACAGACGAGTCGGGCGGCCTCTCCCGCGCTCCCCACCGGCACTATGCCCGCGGCGGGCGCCGGTGCTGGACCGTGATTGCCCTATTCCCTAACCCCATCTTCCCCCCCCGACTGGGATTGCTCCTCTCCCTGTTGCGCTATTCTTTGCAAAATGTTGTTCACAGTGCCATAATCGTGCAGTAAGAAATAACGAGTCTATCTGAATATGATTGCCTTCTGATGTATAATTCAGTGAACAACGGGTCATGTATGATGCTCTAAATTGATCAAGTTTGTATTTTGTCTGTGCAGAATTTGATAATAAAGGTTTTGAAAAATCAAAAAAAAAAAAATCTATCCGGCATTCATCAGGGTTTTCTGGGCACCATGTGGGATGATGTGGAATCGAATCTGTGATCACTCGGCCCATCGACAGATGTCCGGGAGCCAGTCCTGTCGTGGTGTGAGGAGTTTGTCGGTAATTTCTCAGAAGCGTAAATAGAGCCAGTTCTAGAGGCTGGTGTCGTTCATGTGCGATGCGGATGACCTTGTTTAAGGTACGCATAAACCTCTCCACCTCTCCGTTGGCTTGCGGCCAGCGCGGAGTAATCCTCCGATGCTTGATGCCCAGCGAAGCTAGGTAGGTGGCCACCTCCTGACTTTGAAAAGGCGGTCCATTGTCAGTTTTGAGTTCTTTAACAATGCCATGTGTCGCCATCACCTTCTCCAACTTCGGGATTATCTCTGCGGCACTTAGGGTATTCACAATCTCGATTTCTGGATATTTGGAGTAGTCATCGATGGCCACGAAGGTGTGTCTTCCGTCGGGCAGACTTCCAAAATCAAAACTGACGCTCAGCCATGGACCAGTCGGTCTTGGTTCTGTGATCACCGGAGCAGGTTTGGGGCT
Organism: Calotriton arnoldi; assembly: GCA_963921515.1. NCBI lineage: Eukaryota > Metazoa > Chordata > Amphibia > Caudata > Salamandridae > Calotriton > Calotriton arnoldi. The sequence continues at coordinate 2,645,633 of CAWUFW010001516.1, forward strand.
TGCCCCGGTTACCTGGCACCATTGGCACTGACGGACGGCGGCCTCCACAAGCTCGTCCATTAGGGGAAACCACACTTTAGTTCGTAGTCTCGACTTGGTTTTGACCATTCCCTGATGTCCACTGTGTGCCAGTTGAATGACCCTGTCGGTCAATGCGGACGGAATTACCAGCCGGTGTCCTCGCATGAGACAGCCTGTGGTGTCTTCCACTAGCTCTTCCCGAACATGATGTAAACTCTCCAGTATTCTGCGGGCCTCCGCGGTTAGTATTTTCCATTCGTCTCGGGCTTTGTGCCAATTGCCATGCTTCATCGCCTTCTTGATTCTTTGCAGACATTCGTCCTTGTCCGTTTCACTCTTCAGATCACCCATTGATAGTGGAATGGGGCACGATCATTCCGTGACGCATCTGACGTACTCCTCCGTGTCTGCGGCATCGTCCTCCTCATGTGCTGTAGCACTTCTGGGGTGTCTGGAGAGATAGTCCGCAGGATTACGGCTTCTTGGCTGATATTCAATGCGACAGTTGTAGTCCTGCAGTTGCAAAATCCATTTTTCAATCCTCGGCGGGGGCCTTGAGGATGTGCCAGAGAACAGGGGCAGGAGAGGCTTGTGGTCCGTGGCCACCACGAACGCCTTGCCATATACGTAAAGATGGAAATGGCGACATCCCCAGTGGATCGCGATGACCTCCTTCTCGATCTGGGAGTACCGCTGCTCGGTATCCGTGAGCGAGCGGCTGGCGAATGCCACCGGGGCCCAGTCTTCCTCTGCCGTGCGGCGTTGCATCAGTACTGCACCCAGACCCTTTGGGCCTGCGTCCACTGCAACCATCGTGAGCTTTTTCGGGTCAAAAAATGCTAGGGTAGTGGCCTGATAGAGCGTCTTTAATGTCTTGGAAGGCCTTAGCTTGTGGTTCTTCCCACACCCACGGGCGGCATCCTTGGTGAGCTCCCTCAGGAGCTGAGTGAGGGTCGTGAGGTCTCTGATGAAGCGCCCGCAGTAATTTACCATACCCAGAAAGCTGCGGACTTCCGTGACGTTGACGGGGGCAGGTGCATTTTTAATGTCTTTGACTTTATCGGGGTCCGGATTCACCCCATCAGCCGAGGAGATGTACCCAAAGAACTGCAACTTGGTCTTGAGAAACTCGCATTTTTCTCGGTGCAGTGTCAACCCGGCATCCTTTAGCCTCTGGAGGACCTGCACCAGGCGGGAGTGGTGCTCCGGCATAGACTTAGCATGTACCATAATGTCGTCACTAACGTTGATGACTCCCGGGATGTCCATGATTAGTTCGTGGATGACATTCTGGAACACTTCTGCAGCACTGGATATCCCAAAGCTCAACTGAGTGTACCTGCGAAGTCCCACATGAGTGGAAAATGTCGTAATATTCCTGGACGCCTGATCAAGGACTAGTTGGTGGTATCCTGACCGTAGGTCGAGTTTCGAAAACCAACACGCCCATGCCATCTCTCCGATCAGGTCATCAATCGTCGGCGTGATGTGTCGCTCCCTTTTTATGGCTGCATTTGGCAATCTCATGTCGACACATATCCTGACGGCTCCAGGTTGCTTCGGTTTCCGGGCAACGACAATTGGAGAAACCCAGGGTGTGGGGCCAGACACCTTTTCAATTATGCCCGCCTGCTCCAGCTTGAGCAGCTCCTGCTCCACCAATGGGCGTAGATGAAAAGCCACGCGCCGGTGTCGCAGGGCCACGGGTTGCACTGTGCTGTCAATGTGAAGGTGGATTTCCTTGCCTCTGTACTTTCCAGTGCCTTCGAAGACCGACGCAAACTCAGTGAGTATGTGCTGGATTGACTCCTGGTGAATTCCGAAGGCAAACGATACAATGCCCAGATCTTCCGCTGCCCGACATCCCAACAGCATGCCTTGTCCTTCTTTGGTGACATACACCATGGTGGTGACCGACCTGTTCTCCCACCTGAATGCGGCATCGGGGCAGGCGCCTGCTGCTGTTCGAAGCGGCTCCTATCATGTGCACCTTGTGTACCACCTTTTCTTCTTCTTCGTCATCGTCCATGTCACTGGATCCACCGCCTTCCTCTGGCACTGCATTGACTAATTGCTTGGGTTTCCTGTACTGTGTGGAGCGGCACACTTTTTCAAAATGGTTAAACCGGCCGCAGCCAGTGCACTTCTTGCCCTTGGCCGGATAGTCAGCTGCTTTGTGAGGTGGACCACCACAGTACCCGCAGTATCGCTGAGCTCCTTGCGGGCTGCTGGCGAATGTCTTCTTCTTGCGACGGTCTGCAGGCTTCGTTATGACTGCATTTACCGGTTCCGCTTTGACAGGTGACTGCAGTGCCGCCTCCATATGCGCGGCCCTGGCTTTGGACAGTTCCTTCGTGCGTCCCAATGTTAGAATATCCGCTAGCGGCTTGCCTGACTCTTCCAAAATCCGTTTGCGAAGCTTCACCGATGCACACCCTTGGATGATTTGCCCTCTGATTTCTTCTGTCTCATCTCGGAATCCACACGTGGATGCCAGAAGTTTAAGCCTGGCATGGAAAGTGTCGAGCGATTCCTCAGGCAATTGTCGGGCTTGACGAAAAATGAAACGCTCGTAATCTTGGTTGGCCATAGGTTCGAAGTAGCCTGTGAGCGCATTAATCAGGGTGATGTGAGTCTTGGGCGTCGCCTCCACAAGTGTCTTTGCGATTCAGTGAATATCCTTCCCTCCTAAGTGAAGCACCATTGCCCTCTTCTGGTCCTTGTGGACCTTCGTGGCTTCGAAGAATATAATGAGGCGTTCCATCCACTCCTTCCATCTTGAGGCCTGGGCAGATGGCGACCCCTCCACCACAAAGGGTTCAATGGGGGGAATTGTAGACATTTTGAGCTTCCACCAAGCACCTTATAACTGGCACGCTGTGCTGTCTGCTGGTCTCCTTATTCCACTGCCACGTGGACCTGGGGAATGTCCCTGCTGCCAGTCCAATCACTTGTTAGGTGAGCAGGTGTACCATCCCTTCCTGCAGCATGTGCAGCCTCTCAGGCCCGTAGGTTATGTCTTGGGACTGTGACCAGGTGTGGCAGGCCAGGAATACACTGGTTGTTGCCTCGTGGCACACACAGACGATGGAATATCCCTGGGGGCAGCGCTGCGCGCGGGTAAACCGCTCTGCGGCCCTCCTCCAAGCTTCTGCGTCACACGCGCCAATGCGCATGCGCGTGGCCTGCTGATTTTTGCAGGCGCGTCGCGTCGGCGTCTTTAAGGGCCAATAATGCGTATAGCAGCAGTAGCGCGTGGAGATGAGCGCTTGCTCTGGCAAAAGTCTTGGGTTTGATCTGACCTGCACCTGGGAATCCGCTCCGCCTCAGGCGTCCACAGCGGGCATCGGGGCACGAGCACCACGGCTCCTCCAGCAAGCGCCCACGGCCGCCCCAGTCCAGAAACACGGCTGGAGCACGCCCGCCCCCGTCGCCAGTGTTGTGTTGCACCAGGCGACCTGGTGACACGGTAGCCTGCACGTGGGGATCTGCACTCAGGGCCTATACCAAATAAGTCACACGGAGCCTGAAGGTATGTGGGTCACAGCTACCGCGTGTGCGCGTCTCCTGACGTCGCATGCGCGGTAGGCATTTTTATTATCATTACATCACGTGACCGGGACCATACCACCTGGCCCAGTCACAACAGGGGTTCCTCAGGATGTTCCCCTCTTGGGGAAATGCATACATGGGGACGCCCTCAGTGCCACCGCTGTTTACGTCACAGCTGCGACACTACAATGGGAAGCCCTCATTCTATGGCACCACCGCTGCATGGCCCGTAGCATGACCATGTGTTTCCATGAGATTACACATGTTAAAAGCTTTCTTCTATGTGTCATACCACGAGCTGGAGTCAAGGCAGGGACGTCGTGATGTGGTCAGGATGGAGATAGAATTTTATAAGTAGCTCCAAATGATTTACCTTTAGTTGAAGAAGCTGTTCTTACAGAAAGAAAAAGTTGGGCACCCCTTGCCCCTGTATCACATGTCAATTGTACACCTCTTACCCTACGCTAATTTCCCATGGGGGCATTGGGCCTCTGGATTTGTAACCCTATCTTACCAGTCCTCTAGCATTGATACCCCGGGAGCATGTGACTGCTTGGCACGGTGGTGTGATCTGAACACAGTGGCTCTGTGGCAGCGGGGGGGGGGGGGGAGGGGGGGCAGCCATGCTGCATGAAAACCAATCATGTGCCCATAGTTCCATTTTGTGACAAATTTGCTAGCTGAGCTAACCCATATTCTTCCTGCCAGTTGTCATTACAGTAATTCACGGTATTGACAACTGCAGGGGCCTTTTGTCGGACTCTGTGACAGTGTTCACTTGTATGGCACTTTAACCCCATCTGCCTCCAATTAGGGGGGTTAATTCCACACTCCGTGCGACCCCGCAATTACCCTGGTTGATTAATATAGAAAATAGCCTAGTTCAACTTGTTTGTCCCGGAATTATTCGTGCTCCACATGTGCAGGTTAAAAGTTCAAAGCAAGGAACCTCGTTTTTCAGCATTTTAACCATATCGAGGCTCCAGTTAGTGTATAGTGTGTGTAATGTGATCTGAGCACTAACACAGTACCACATGAGTTTTGACCTCTTGTATCGCTGTAAACACCAGGTGTTAAAGTTACTTGTTTTATTGTTACTGCTCATGGGCCAAAGATAAATTGGCCTTCCGTATTAAAATATGTGACACACCAGTCAAAGGCAGGCCGAAGCAGGGAACGTTTAAGTAATTGAATGGCATTACCAACTGTTGAGCCGATGTAGAACCCTCAGGACTCCGGACTGGGAACCGAAACCGGCCCTGGCAAACTGCCCAGCGCCCCACGCCCCGGGTGCAGCCAGGCTGTTTGCGACGTCCGTTTTCGGGCGATTTTGTTACAGGGGGCCGATATTGCCGACCCCCGTAACAAAAACGGCCCCCAGGGACCCCAAACCGGCTCCCACCCTAGCGGCCCACCGGGGAAACGCCCGGTGCCCGCTACGGCCAGTCCGGCCTGTCCCTGAAGTCCTAAATATGTTTTCAGAAGATAGTATCAGAATAAAAGTAATGTAGCTGAAACCAGGTGAACCATCCTGTATCTTTATTCCATGCTGCCTTTTTTCTGACATCCATTCTGAGCGGTCACCTAGACACGAATACATACGGGGGCCCCATGTGCTGCTTTGTCTAGCGTTTGATACTCTGCCCAGATTGTCTAATAGTGTTAGGTTAAGCACAGAGTGGCTGAATACGGGGGGAAATTATCTGGTGAAGGGGGGTGTCGATCGCTCTGCACTGAGAACAGCACACTGCTGCATTAAAGTATCCTGTGGAAAGGAACTATTTCGCAGTGGCGGCTGGTGACATTTGAAACTGGTGTGGCGTAAAACAATTGTCGTACTTCACTGTGGCGAGCGAGCGAGCCTGAACCATCCAGGGGGGCTTCGGGGGGAAAATTTTGAAAAAAGAGTAGGCAAATGGTGCATTTTCAAGCAAATTTGAGAGTGTGACACTATCCCGGAAGTGCTGCGTGTTTTCAGCCTCTGGCCTTTCAATATATATATATATATATAACAGCCCAGGTACTCCACATCAGCTGCAGCCTGGTTTCAGCCAGTGACCCCCAACATGCAGGCCTGTACCCAGAAATCATCCCCACATGTGTCTGGAGCCAGTACACCCCCACCCCTTCTTTCCCTATCTGCATCCAGTGAGTTACTCCCTTGGCAACTAGTCGCTCTCCTCTTGCCAAGTTCCTGAGCTGCAGGAATGACAACAAACACAGCAGAGGAGCCAGACGGCCTCGTTCTGAGCCGCAGCAGACACTGCAAGCTGCTAGCAATATGCCCAGCCGTCTTGCACTTTTGTCCCGCAGGGGTTTGGATTCAGGGATATTCTCCATGCTCATTTCCGAACTGCCGTTAAAGTTCCATCTTTTTGATCACCCAAACCTCACAGAGAGAAGCAGTGCGCTGCTGGCTTTAAATAATTCTGGGAAACTAACCAGATGTCTCTGCTCTTTGAAAAAACAGTACTTGAGAGGAGTAACGGCTACAGTGTGACCACAGAAATGGACTTATATCCCTCAAATGTGGAAAGGTCTGCAGAAGCTGAATAGGCAATTCAGGGGGAGTGACAGGGCACGCTGCCAGCATTTCAAGATTTCAACCTTCCGGCACTAGAGCAGCATGTGCCACCAGAGCTATGGATACCTGAAGACGGCTCATCCCCCCAGCAGTACCCCTGGTCGCCTCTTCTCCTACGGCTCCAGCATACTACTAGAGCTCTGAGAACCTGCAGTCCCCAGCCCCTCCGGCTCCACAGTGGCAGCAACCCCCACAAAGCTCTCAAGTTTCTCCCTATCCACGCATGAGTGTGTAATGTAGGCCAATGTTTTTACTGTGCAATTTACAACTTGAAATCCCGTTTTTTTTAGGTAAACAGGATAAATACAAAAACGTGTACTGGATTCGCTGATCACTCGTGGACCTGGGAAACATGAGATTTCTGTGTAGCCGCAGTCCCCTCAGCCAGCAAAGTAAACATCCAGTCTAACTCCGGCCCTCCCACCACCATCAACGCCATCGCTCTTCGCATGCTGACGATTACATGCTCAATCACTCTCGCTCCAGAGAAATCTGGCTGCCACATTAACTTTTAGCAGCTGATCTAATCCGGTTCACAAGTACCAGAATGCACAGCGATGGTATCTTGAAAGCTAGAACCGACAAAGCATCCAACTCTCCTAGCCGAGGTCAACATTAAATCCCCGCATACTCACAAGCACTCTGGGACAACCTTCTGCTTCGCTGGATCTTCTAGTGGGCAAATGTACTTGCCTTGGTGGAGGCAGTAACTGATGGGAGTCTGAGATGAGTGAGCAATAGTACTTGCCTGCTAGAGGCACGTGCCACAAAGGAGTTTGGGCTGAGTGGGCGCCGGCATGTTTAGGCAGACACATATGTGGCACTGAGGTGAAGGATCAGAAGGAATGCACACGTCTGAGGTGGAAGGCATGATCTTTACTTCTTTTTGTGTATTAGATTTAAGGAATAACAAAACCACAACGGAAAAAAGGCAAAACATCCCATTAAAAAAAAATTAGGCACAGATTACGTCCTGCATATATCACATGCCAAAACACATGGTTACCACCACGGCATTACATCTGGGCAAAGACGTAGCGTAGCCATACCGACTTTCCGCAGTGCCTACAGTATTTTACAGCTTACACATCTCAACATTAAACCTCACAAAAAGAACAGTACCAAGGGCATAGGCCTATGTTTCCTCTCTCGATTCTCGAGCAGGCGGGAGGCATAATGAATGGTGTACATTGGCAGGCGCCCGGTCGGGGGGTACGCGCGGGGAGGGGGGAGGCGTTTAATTTAATGATTAAATAAAAACAAATAAACTTACCAGGCATCTCCCGCTCCGGTCCCGCGTCGCATCACGTCTCCTCTCACAAGACGTCAGTGGAATTAACTTCTCCCCGCTCTTTTGCTTGAAGTTGACTGGCAAATCAGAAGACTGGATGCGACTGGGGGCGGCTACTCGGCTGTATCCTGGCATGTGACAGGGCATAGGGCGACTGTACGTCACCGCCCGAGCAGGATCCCATCTTCAGACTCCTGCACTACACTAGGCATGCGCAGCATACCTAATGTATTGTGAATGGAGTGGGGAGCTGAAATAAAAAGCGCTCTTCTCGCAGATGCACAGTCAGAGTCCAGTTCTGGACTCCTGCTGCTCTCGCCTGCGTGCGCTGGGCGTTTGTTGACTCATGCGCACTTTCACCTGTGAAGCAGCTGCCAGCACAGGCCGGAAATGTAAACAGACGAATTGTCAAAGCTGTCAATTCGTCTGCTTACATTCTTGCTTTGCTGCCCGATTCAGTGAGCAGTTTCTTTTCGTGATTGCCTAGTGGGGCGCTGCCCCGGCGCCCCTATGGACCAGCCGCCACTGCTATTTCGCACAGGCGGTCTCAAGCAAGTGATGGTCAAAATAGGGCCATTTTGCTCCAGAATTCTGAGTCTCCCGCCTGGCTCCTGTCCATTGGCATGTATTGCCGGATGGCGGCCTACAGTCTAACGTAACAACGTCATGCCGCCTCAAGACGATTGAAGTCTGCCCCACAACATCAACTTGATTGCTAGGGGCAAAACTACTCAAAGGCGACTCCTGTACGGTCGCAATTTACTTGTGAGACGTATCATTTCCCCTGACCCACAACTGTGGTTTCCACCCTTCCAAAAGAAAATACCTGTCATTTGTTCCATTTTTAAGATTTTGCCAAGGGCCGGACAAGATACTGAGGGACCATCCGGAAACAGGCATTAGCTAATGCAGAGGGATGACCCGCCAGCCCCCACCAGGGAAATGCTCCTCGGGAAAAGCACTTTGGATAGAAAGTATTATATAATAACATGCTGTGTTACGGAGAACAACTCATTCTCTCCGCCCTCTTAATAAAGTGTGAAGTTGTTGTTTCTCCTACCAAAGAACAACTGCCACCTCCAGTGCGTACAGACAGGCCCACTTCTATCCTATGGAGTGAGTCTCATCTGTGAGGGTTGAATGCTAAGCTAGAAAGGCACATGGTGAGCAGTTCACTGTGCAAACTCTTGGGCTCCTCAAAGCCCCCAGTCTGCAAGCAGATGGCGTGCCCAGGAGCACAACATAAGGCCCAGCCGGAAATATCAATCATCAGAGTAAGCCACGGAAGCGTCCACCCCTCCATTTTAAAGAGGAAAAGTGGGAGACTTTAAATATGTAACCAGGAGAATTTATTTCCCTCTTGACTTCTTTTGTAGTAGTGAGCTGGTCCCTGACCGCTCAAAATAATAGATTTTTTAATGTTAACATAGCTCCCATCTTTAGCACCTACCCTCACCAACCTCGTCTCGTACCATACCATCAAACATGGTCACCATTGGTGGCATGAGCGAGCCCTCACACCGTTCAGCGATTAATGGTGCTAAATGTGTGGCGGATCCAAGGCAGTTACTGCCATGCATGGTGGTCGAAGGATCAAACCATCGTTCTAGCCCAAAGTACAACTGGAGCTTCTGCACTGAAAACCGCCTTAAAGGGCACCTGACAACAAATGAATAAAACCCTGCCTCTGATCTACAGCTCCTGTGCTGAAAAAGTACTGCGCGACTTGCATGTCCCACCCTAAGGGGTGGCACTGGCCTCCACGGATCTAAGCTGCGACCATGGCAGTAAAAACAGTCGCTTATACGGTGAACGACCGGACTGGCATACAGTGCCCACCTCTTTTCATTCCAACTCACGGGGGAGCACGCACACCCAACGGAGCTGTGTGCCACCCAGCACACTGCTCACTTGCTCCCCCACTATTGAACCACCCATGAGAACAGTCTCTATCTCATTCGCCCGAAACCTACAAACCCTCATGTGGCCAGATGAGGCACGTGGTCACCTGTTGGCGCAGCCCTCTTGTGGAATTTGTGCAATGGCTGCTGTGTATATGACAAACCTACCACTACCATGGCCATGGTGTAGCTTGCTGATGACCCCTTAGACACTGGGTTTAGCTGAGTTTTGCGTTGGGATGGAAACCGACATTTCTATCCGAATGCCCGTCGTAGGTTCCCATACCTTACCACCTTAAACGTGACTCAAATCGAAGTGAAATGAGAAACAGTCACACCATATCCAGTTTATAGCCAATTTCCAGTTCAATTATAATGGTGGGTCCCATAACGAGGTTATAAACCGCCAATAAATAGGCTGGCTTGCTAACCTGACCGCCAGCTGACACGGAGTAAGTATGCATGAAAGGGGAGTGTCCCCCTAGGCCATTTAGCTGTACAGAAATAAAAGTAATCCCTTCATAGGAGACTACTCAACCACTTTCCTTAACAGGAAGCTTCGTCCCTTTTTGAGTTTAACTTTCGTGTTACACCTTGTTAGAAGGTGGTTCTGACCATCTGAGCCGCCCGGATTTTTCGCTTTTTGAACACCTAATTGTTGTGCTTTTACTATGGGAGAGCCTCATAAGTTGGGACTCACCCACAGTGAACTCATGATGAAAGAGACTGCATGTGGATTTTACCAGTGTCTCCCTGGTGAGAGTAGGCCGCTGCGCTGCAGCCGGAGTAAAGGGCACCGGGCTGGTTACATGCAGACACGTGTGTACATGCGTGTGCACATGTGTAGGGGCTGCACAGGGGAGATTCCTGGCGTGCGCAGCCCAGGAGCAGTTACAGATTGAATGGTGTGGCAGGAATTATGCAGAGCTGGGTGGTGACATGGAATAGGCTTTATACAATGGGAAGAAACATGTAAGGGAAAGTCAGTGTGCTTTACTGTTTTCACTGAAAGACCACTTCATTATTCTCCTATCAGGATGGGGATCACATGGGATAGTTTCACTTCCCTAGGGCCTACAAATTCCTGACACGCACTAAAGTCCACTGTAACTTAGGTGAGAAGTACTATTCTGCAGAGTCCAAAGTCATATCTGTACTGGTTTTGGGTCATCCAGAAATGTCATATTCCTCTGAGTCAGCTCATAACCAGAGCCTGGCTGGGTGTGACCCTGGCAGGCTGGATTAATGACCTTCCTCCCCAAACTGAGGCATCAGAGGCCTAGCCCTTCACGGCAAGCATTCCAAGGGTGAAGGTCTCCTCTCCAAGAAGAGAAGATGGGTGGAGCTACAGGTTAATCCATCAGCAGCTGTCACCTGGTGCCAGGCACCAAGCTGCTCTGGAGAGAATGCAGCAAGGGGGGAAGGGGCTTTCAGAGACCATGTGGCATGAGACCCCTGGACAACGCCATTTTGAACAAACCCAGAGGCCTGGGCAAGAAGGAGGGAGCAGGGGCAGAGAGGTGATGTGTCGCTGCTTGATAGGGCAAGCAGAGACTTCCTGCCAGCCCCCTCCAAATTCTTTTAAAAGAGCTTGCACAGGAAGAGAAGCTCTCTCTGGGGTGTGGTCTGCTGAGGAAGACTGGTGCTGGAGCCTGGCGCCATGGGCGGCTGGAAGGAAGAACCTCCAGACTGGCCCAGGACCCTGACTTGCGCCACAAGGGCAGACCAGGACCAGTGAGCAGAAGCCTGGGCCTCTGCGCAGGGAGAAGAGAGGCCCAGGGGGAGAGCCAGGCGCAAGGCTGGTGCAGGGAGCCAGTGAAGACCGTGCCCTGATGGATTCACCCTCCCTGAGAACAGGAGGGCGAAATAAAGTGCTCTCAGTGGCTGGGGAGTGCCACCAGGAGCAAGAAAATGCCAGAATGGAGCCGATCGGCCGCCTGGGGGCCGAGATACGCCCCGCGAAGGTAGGCGACCTTTGACCTCTGCGAGGACTGACGACGAAGCGCGTGAGGCTCCGCCGCCGGTCCAAGATGTGCCCTCAGGGTGGGTCAGGTCCCGGGGGCTGCCCCCGGAAGAAGTAAAGCCGGGAAGCGCCGTCGCGCTCCCCGTGAAAATGCCAATGCGGGGTGCCAGGAGCCCACCCTGGCCCCCGGTGACATCGGGGGAGGGGGAGCGCCGCTGCGCCCCCCTCGAAGAAAGTTTGGGGGCCCGGGAACCCCAACTCCGGGCCCCGGTGATGGCGGTGAAGAGGAGGGGGGCGCGCCGTCGCGCAACCCCCCTCGCGGGGGAAGATAAGCCGGGGATCGCTGTCGCGCTCCCCGTGAAGATTCTTCCGGGACCCCAACTCCGGGCCCCGACACCAGGAAGCCAAGACAGGGAGCGCCGTCGCGCTCCCCGTGAAAATTGCCTCAGGGGCCCGGGACCCCAACCCCGGGCCCCGGCGTGGTGGCGAAGGCGGGGGGAGTGCTGTCGCACTCCCCCATCACAGCGGGAAGGTGGGGGGAGTGCCGTCGCACTCCCCCGAGGACTCGCTGGAGGGGAAGCAGCCTCGTGTCTGCCCGCAGGAGCGGGCAGACCAGAACAGAGAGACCGGCTCTCGCGGCAGCACGCGAGGGTGCTGGCCAGTCGGGGAGCCTCCGGGGGTGGGGTCCCCGAGCGGCTCTCCCACGAGGCAGGAAGGTGGGGTGCCCGGGTGGGACCGGGCCCCCGAAAAGAGGAGAAGAGCGGCCGGGGGTGGGCTCCCCGAGCCACGCAAACCTCACCTGCGCAGGCACGGGGTCCAGGTGGGACCGGACCCCCACCGATGGGCAAATGCGGCGCAGGGCCGCCATCGACAGCATCGTGGCTCTCCCCGGAGCAGCGGGGTAGCCGCTCATCAAAAATGCAAGAGATGGGGGAAGAGCGTCCCATAATGCTTTGCAGAGCCTGGTCAGGCCTGCAGGAAAATGCCTGTTTTTCAGCGTGTGGTGACCCCAGGAGGACGGGGTCACCGCCCAGTGAGTGCAAAGATGCAGGGGGAGCTGCAGGAGCAACGCAGTCTCCCCCAGCACGAAGAGGTAAAGTCTCCCCCTGAGTCTCTGGGGACTCCAAAGAAATAACCCCTCAAGGGCTCAGCCAGCAGTCATCAGCTACTCGGGGCTGGAACGTTTGTTCTACAGCTGGGGGTGCGTTAGGGACTGCCTCAAGGTATGGATGGCTGTGCTGGGGATGTCTGGAGAAGGGCATCCCCTGGAGGTGAAGAGGTGCAATTGCACGAGAAGTGCATTTACCAATGTTATTTCTTTTAGAGGGACTGAAAGTCACATGTGTAATGTGAAGTACCGGTGTAAGGTGAAGTCATAAGCAAAGTGGGGTTATGTTGCTGGACATTCCTGCTAGGGTGTCTGGCTGTATATGTGTAATCCTGTGATTTTAACTGTGATGCCTTTTAGGGGCTTTAATTTCAGTGCTTTTTAACTGTTGTCAACTATGATGAGTACTGTCCTTCTAAGGGATGCCCAAACATGTATTCTTGCTACTGCGTTAGGTGAAGGACAACCCAGACTGTTAGCCACTAAGATGTAGAGGTGTGTACTGTATGGGCAGTATGAGATGCTCAGTCAGGGTTATGTGTCACCAGGGCAGGTGTACCTATTTTAAATGCTTGTTGAGATAATGGGTGGGTCGCCACTGGGATAGTGCCATTGGGCAAGGCCCTCGCTCCAGGTTGTGTCAACCCACTGCATTAGGGGGCAAGATGATGTGCATACATGGGAGTGGTGGTACTAGACCCCACCCCCCCTTCAGGAGGGGTGGGAATGTTATGCAATGTCACAAAGTAATTCCAACAGCTTATGTATATTTGTAAATTGGTGCATAGTATTGAGTAGTATGTGTGTTTAATAAATGTACTCTTCCTTTTATAAAGCAAAGTACAGACTGGACGATCAATTATTAAGTGTTATTTCTGCGTACTGGTACATGGCGATTACTAGCCTACACCACCTCCCTTGAGTAAGCCTTAGACTGCTCTGCAACGCTACCCTCTGAGAGTCAAGCGCTACAACAGGGTGTTTGGTTCCCAGTGAAGGATAAATGTGACATGTTATTTGTGCAGGCCTCACAGATACTGCCTCGTTTTCCAACACACCTTTACTACAATGAGCTGACCATTACATTCTGAATGAAACAAAGTGTTGCTCGGGCCTCTGTAGGTAACGGGCAGTGTTCACAAAAAACTCACTGAACCTCCCCGGTTACCCTTGTAACCCTCTACATGCAAGGAAATGCCGAATTTCATTAAGAAGGTGAACATTCTATTCGCTGCTATATAAAGAAAGCGCACATTTTAGGCTTAGATTTTCGCACATACGAGCTTATGTATAGACATTCAGAACCTTTATCAGGCATGTGTGGTTCGAATTACATCAGTAGCACCGATTAATAATAGCCAACTCACAGCCGAAACTGAAAGAGCATTATTCAGAGTCAAGCAAATCGTCCCTTCAAAATGAAACCCAGTTGAGATTTAATCTAAGTAGAAACCTTCATTCCTTTTCATCCTCGAGTCTATCAAAGCAAAATAGTGGAACAGCACCACCTGGTTGCGCGATACCTCATGGCCCCCACCGTAAATGTACGAACACATAGGGCTTATGTTTTAAGTGTAAACAACCCCAAGTAGCACCATGGCTGAAACAAGCATTTGCAATGCAATCGGTCTCGCCTTTGGGACTTTATATGTATTTAGCTATGCAGCACATTAGTCTGGGTGATGAAACATCTACTGTTTTTTAACATGGAGGGAATGTAAGTATCAAACTGCGGAACGCGCCACATATGGAAACACATGAAGAGAAATACTGTCTATCAGCGGGAAATGGTATTGTCCAAAGCTCTGTTTTCGGTGGTCATATCACTGAAAATACAAGATTTGAAAAAAATATTATTGTCTACGGGTGCTCGTAGAAGACAAGTTTCTAATGCCTGGAATCTAGGGAATGCTAAAATGATTCTGGTATTTTACTGAGCTCTGCTGGTCGTTTTTTATCAAGAAAGTTAAATAGAGGCAGTTGCCAGAAAAATAAAAAAAGATAGTCCCTAAGCAGAGAGCAATTCTGGTATTTTACTGACCTCTACTGGTAGTTTTCTGTCAGGTCTGTCAGATAATCAAGTGGAATACCACTAACCTGTAGTCTGTACCCAGCGGGGACGATGGGTGAAGCTAGTTCTTCGATTACCCTTCGTGATATCTCACAAGGGCATATAGATATAGCTCTCCTGAAGAGACACCACTCAGGGCAAAAGGGGATTGGGATAAAATAATAAACAGCTGCCAACACAGTCTGGAAGACCTCGTAAGCCACGTTCTCTCTAGTGCAGGAAAACGCGCCCTGTAGAGGAAAGGTATAGATCAACACAATCAGATAGAAACAACAATCATACAGAACGACAATATAGGTGGTGATCTGCAGTCCTGAATACTCACTTCTAACCTTTTACGTAGAAGTAATTCCTGGCAACTCAATAAACTTAAGATGCGTAAATCATAGTCATATGAAGAGTAAAAGGAATTGGCCTGCCTCCTCTATAGTTACGCCACTATAAGGAATGCCAATATAACCCAACAGTCAATTCAGCTTAAATACACGCAAATGGTAATTCCAAGTTTGTTATGAAGGCAAATGTTGATATCCAAAAGGAACATGGCAGTGCACAAAACTAGAAAAAAGATCAAAGAATAAGTACTTAGCTGAAGTATTGGTGTTTTCCCATAGCTTGCGGTATTAGAAAGCAGAAGCCTCAAAAGAACTGAATTAATCCTCCAAGCCCTGAGGCTCTGTGTAACAGGTCGTGAAACAGTTAATGGAGCCGCCGCTCCGGAAGAATGCTCTCCGTTCGTGGAATTCCGAAATGTAGCAAAAATGCCCTGACCTGGTGTGTAGAAAGACATTCCGAATGAACGCAGGATACACTGTATCAAGTCTCCCCCACTGAACGCGCTCATGCACGCTGGGAGACCTCTCTATTTGCTCCTGTCAGGGAAACCTGAACGCAGTTTCAGCGTGGATCAGCAGAGCGCTGAGCCGCGAAAACAATGTTTCAATCCAAAGGAGAAAGAACTCCGTAGCGCGCCGGCTACGAGTGGATGGAAGTGGAAGAGAACAGGCTAGCGCCGAAGACTCTGACCTTCCTGAAGCTTGGGTCACAGAAATGCTGGATTGTCAAGCACCGAGTTCTTCAGGTGAGGGATTTTTGTAATGGACACACAGGTGGGTTCAATTGGGACTCATACATGCTGTTCCCAGGCTTTCTGGGATATGTAGTTTTTTACCAGCCACAACACATTCTTCCACCAGTCACACCATTATATACACGAGGTGTGTATGAATGTGTATTACGTGTGTTTTTTCTATCTCCGAAGTATACCACCATCACAGAATCCCCCCTGCAATGACCGTCGTCTTGACGGTCTTCCAGGCTTTGAAGGATTTTGCGCATGGAAACGCTGAAGAAGAACAGGACAGTGAAGATTTTGTGCGGGTTCCCAGGACCTATCCTCTGGACCGTACCCCTTCCAATCAACCAAGTAATAAATGCGCCCCCTGATACGTTTGGAGTCTAGGATTTTCTTAACCTCGTACTCTTTCTCCCCCTCTATGTCTAGTGGAACGGGCTTGGCTAAATCTCTGGTGTTCTCACTATAGGGTTTCAATAATGGCACATGGAACACTGGGTGCAAGCGCCAGGAATCAGGGATGGATAATCGCATGGCTACAGGATTCACCACTTTCTCAAATATATATGGGCGTATGAATTTAGGTTTTAATTTACATGACCCCCTGAAACGTAAATTCTTTGTGGCTAGCCAGACTTTATCCCCTACTTGATAGGAGGGTTCTAATGATCGTTTTTGTCTGCATTTCGTTTGCCTGACTCAAGAGCCCTGGTGAGGTGTGTCTTAGCATTCCGTAAAACGACTCTAAGATGTGTGTGATGCTCGTGTATAGAAGGAAGAGTGGATGTAACAGGCTTTTAAAAGGGAAGCACATTAGGATGGAAACCCTGCAAAGGAGAACAGCCCAAGGATGAGTGCTCCGCGTTGTTATATGCAAACTCTGCCATCCATAATAATGTGCTCCATTCCTCAGAGTGTTGTGAAGAAAAACAACGTAAATATTGCTCTAGTGTTTGGTTTAGTCTCTCAGTTTTTCCATCGGTTTGGGGATGGAAACTGGTGGATAGGAGAGCATCTACATTCATAGTTTTACATTAGGCTCGCCAAAAGCGAGAGGTGAACTGGGAACCTCTATCGGTTATAAGGACTGCTGGTAGGGCGTGTGCTCGCACTATGTGCTGTAACAATGCATGTGCTAAGGCAACAGAAGTCGGTAATTTAGGCATAGGAATGAAGTGTCCCATCTTTGTTAAATGATCCACAACTACTAGTATGGTAGTGTACCCTGCACTGGGAGGCATTTCAACTATAAAATCCATCGACACTGTGTGCCAGGGAGCAGGAGGGATGGGTATAGGCCTTAACAGACCCGCCGGTTTGTTATGGCTGGCCTTTCCTTGGGTGCATACAGCATATTCTTTTATGTAACGTTGAACGTCTGATCGTAAGAGCGGCCACCAGAAATGTCTTTGTATTGCTGCCAGAGTCTTATGAGTCACAAAATGACCTCCTAAGGGTGAATCATGAAGCCAGGACAAGATTTGCATTTGTAAAGGGACACTCGGTACGTACATGGAATGTTCTTGGTATGGAAACCCCTCCTGGATTTTGCAGTGTTTGGGGTCCTTGTTAATCCAGGCGTCTTGCTCAAGGGAAGATATCTGCACTCTAAGATCTCTCATGAAGTCATCCGTGGTAGCCAATGCGATTTCGTTGTTGACAAAAGCTGTTTTCTGGATTATTCTGGGATGCTCGACAGGTTCCAGAAGCACTTTGTCCAAAGGGATATCAGGCCTAGAAAGAGCATCTGCCTTGCCATTCTGTGGACCAGGTCGATATTTAATCACAAAATCATAGTACGAGAAAAACAAAGACCAGCGCAGCTGTCGAGGTGTAAGAGCTCGTGCTGTTTTGAGAAACAGCAGATTCCGGTGATCAGTGTAAATTTCCACAGTGTGTTGAGCCCCTAATAAATAGTGCCTCCATTCTTCACAAACCCTTTTGATAGCCAATAGTTCCTTGTCTGTGATACTATAGTTTAATTCACATGGGGTTAATTTTCGGGAGAAAAAAGCGACAGGGTGCAGTTGTCCTGTATCCGGGTGTCTCTGGGATAATATACCCCCTAGAGCATAATGGGAGGCATCAGTTTCCACCATGAATGGCAAGGTTACATCAGGATGTCGCAGAATGGGAGCTTGGGTAAATCTAGCCTTTAACTCCTGAAAGGCTTCCTCTGCTTCTGCTTTCCAACAGAACGGGTTTTTTTTCTTACAAGACACGTAATGGGTTGAACGATCTTAGAGAAGTCCTTTATAAACCTTCTGTAAAAGTTCGCAAATCCTAGGAAGCTTTGCAGTGAGCGGACACTTGAGGGAGATTTCCATTGAGTAATGGCCACTACTTTTTTATCGTCCATTTTCAAGCCTTTGGTGTTAATGATGTATCCCAAGAAGTCAATTTCAGAGACATGGAATAAACATTTTTCTGGTTTGGCATATAACGAATGTTTCACCAATCGATCGAGCACTGTCTTGACATGCAACACATGATCCTGTACATTGGGAGAGTAGATGAGAATATCATCGATGTACACAATACAACATACGTCCAATAAACCACGTAGAACCTCATCCGTAAAGTATTGGAATGCCGGCGGTGCGTTGCACAACCCGAAAGGCATTACTTGGTATTCAAATAAGCCAAATTTTGTTCGAAACGCAGTCTTCCACTCGTCTCCTTTCTTCACTCTAACCAAATGATAGGCCCTCCTCAGATCTAGTTTGGTGAAGACCTTGGCCCCTTTTAGTTGGTCCAACAAGACTGGCATGAGTGGCAAAGGGTAGCAGTTCTTGATAGTGACCCTGTTGATTGCCCTAAACTCTATGCAAGTCCGAAGACCCCCTTCCTTCTTTGGGATAAAAAAGAGAGGAGACGAGGAAGGCCGTATAAAACCATTGGCAAGGTTTTCATCAAGGTAGTCACGTAGATGCTGATTCTCTGGTTCGGTCAAAGCGTATATGTGACTGCAGGGTATAGCCGCTCCCGGTAATAAGTCTATTCTACAGTCATACTCCCTGTGTGAAGGAAGTTGGCTTGCTTCATCCTTATCAAAAACAGCATGATATTGGCTATAGTCCTCAGGTATCGCTGCCGCACAACACAGCAGGGGTGTGCTACACCCAGAGGCTAAACAAACAGCCTGCGATATATCTGACCTGACTTGCAACATTCTTTCCAGAGTGCAGTGTTCTTTACAAAAGGAGGAGTCTAGGGTAACTGTGCGAGCGGTCCATTTCACAGACGGATCATGTTGCATCAACCAAGGCATACCCAATATAAGACAGAACTGGGGAGCATCTATCAAATCAAATCGTATTTCCTCAAAGTGATCCAAACCGAATTGCATCACTAAGGTTTGGGTATGATACTGAACAGGCCCTGAGGTTAAAGCAGTGCCATCAACTGCCTTCACTGGTTCCGGTGAACTCTTCCTGATGCCGGTAATGCCCAACTAGGCTGCATACTTCTGATCCATAAAATTGCCTGTGGCTCCCGAGTCTAACAAAGCTGATACTTGTATCTGGCTGACCTAGGGCAGCCATAAATACAGTCATACCCAAATATGAGCTACTGAGGTCTGAGTAGTGTTAGCTATAACAGATGAGATCTCATTTTTTCCCATTCCTGAACAAGGGATCTCATTCTTATTCAGGAAGACTAGTTTTCCGAAGGCTCAGATCCTTGAACTACAGCTTGTACTTTCCCTGATGTGGGTTTGTCGAAGGTCCTAGTTCGAGCTTTGCATTCTTTGATAAAATGTCCTCCTTTCCCACAGTACATGCAAAGTTTTTGCTTGAGACGTTTTTCTCTTTCAGACTGAGTAGACCTCTGATTCCATTGACCTGAATAGGTTCTACTCTGTCAGTCGAAATTTGATGTTTTTCCACCACACCTCGGGGACGGGGAATAAAATACTTCGGTTTGCCTATGGCCTTGTCCCCTTTTCTTTCTTGCATCTGATGATCCACCTGTACAGTTAACTCGATTAATTCCTCGCAAGACTGTGGCAGTTGGATGATTTGTGAAAGAACATCCTTTAACTCGTTGCGTAGTCCTTGATAGAAAAGAGAGGTTCTTTTCTCCAGAGGCCAATTGGTTTCAACCAAAAGGCGATTGAAGGTAGTAATATATGTTAACAAGTCTGTGAACCTTGACGAAGTGTGAGTAGCTCCTTATCCAACGAAAGTTGGTTTGACTTTCTGTCAAACAATTTACTCATCTCCTTACAAAAGTCTGAAAAACTATACAATATTGGATCATCTCGTTCTATTAACGGTATCGACCAACTGGCTGCGTTGCCTCCCAAATATGACATAATAAAGGCGGTTTTCGCCTGTTCGGTCTGAAACACAGTGGGTTTACACAGAAAATGCAGTCTGCATTGGTTAAGAAATATACCGAACTTTCTGGGATCCCCAAAATACCTTCCTGGTGGGATTAATGGAATCTGTGGTGCCTGTATCATGTGTATAGGTGCAGAGCCTGTAGTGTCAGAGAAAGGATCAGGTGAGGTGGCAAAATACCCTGTATTAAGTGGTCGCTCTTCTGGTTGAGATGGTTCAGAGCCAGCCCCAGTAGTATGCAGAAGAGGAGGTAGAGTCCAAGCCTTAATATAAGAACTCCCCCCTTTTTCACTCTTACTCTTATGAGATAACCCTGCTACTTCTCTTCGGACTGACCCCATTTCCATTCCGAATTTCCTGGTTTTCTTTACAAAAAGCAGTGATCTCAATCTGTAGAGCAGTCACTGTTTCTAACAGGGTTGAGAGAACTGTGTTGGTATCCATCGCCCAGGCTAGTAAGCAATGTGGGCTTGACAATCTGTCAGGTCTGTCAGATAATCAAGTGGAATACCACTAACCTGTAGTCTGTACCCAGCGGGGACGATGGGTGAAGCTAGTTCTCTGATTACCCTTTGTGATATCTCACAGGAGCATATAGATATAGCTCTCCTGAAGAGTCACCACTCAGGGCAAAAGGGGATTGGGATAAAATAATAAACAGCTGCCAACACAGTCTGGAAGACCTCGTAAGCCACGTCCTTTCTAGTGCAGGAAAACGCGCCCTGTAGAGGAAAGGTATAGATCAACACAATCAGATAGAAACAACAATCATATAGATCGACATCATAGGTGGTGATCTGCAGTCCTGAATACTCACTTCCAATCTTTGACGTAGAAGTAATTCCTGGCAACTCAATAAACTTAAGATGCGTAAATCATAGTCATATGAAGAGTAAAAGGAATTGGCCTGCCTCCTCTATAGTTACGTCACTATAAGGAATGCCAATATAACCCAACAGTCAATTCAGCTTAAATACACGCAAATGGTAATTCCAAGTTTGTAATGAAGGCAAATGTTGATATCCAAAAGGAACATGGCAGTGCACAAAAATAGAATAAAGAACAAGGAATAAGTACTTAGCTGAAGTATTGGTGTTTTCCCATAGCTTGCAGTATTAGAAAGCAGTAGCCTCTAAAGAACTGAATTAATCCTCCAAGCCCTGAGGCTCTGTGTAACAGGTCGTGAAACAGTTAATGGAGCCGCCGCTCTGGAAGAATGCTCTCCGTTCTTGGAATTCCGAAATGTAGCAAAAACGCCCTGACCTGGCGTGTAGAAAGGCGTTCCGAATGAACGCAAGATACACTGTATCAAGTCTCCCCCTCTGAACGCGCTCCTGCACGCTGGGAGACCTCTCTATTTGCTCCTGTCAGGGAAACCTGAACGCGGTTTCAGCGTGGACCAGCAGAGCGCTAAGCCGCGAAAACAATGTTTCAATCCAAAGGAGAAAGAACTCCGTAGCGCGCCGGCTACGAGTGGATGGAAGTGGAAGAGAACAGGCTAGCGCCGAAGACGCTGACTTCCTGGAAGCTTGGGTCACAGAATATCTGGATTGTCAAGCACCGAGTTCTTCCGGTGAGGGATTTTTGTAATGGACACACAGGTGGGTGCAATTGGGTCTCATACATGCTGTTTCCAGGCTTTCTGGGATATGTAGTTTTTTACCAGCCACAACACATTCTTCCACCAGTCACACCATTATATACACAAGGTGTGTAAAAATGTGTATTGCGTGTGTTTTTTCTATCTCTGGAGTATACCACCATGACATTTTCTATCAAGACAGTTCAATAGAGACAGTTGAACAGAAAAAAAGTCCCTAAGCAAAAGTGGAAGCAGACAAGTCCTGGGGCTGACCTCCAGAGCCCACAAAGTACATACAACAGATCTTCCAGACCTAAAGAAGGTACTCTGATGCAAATCAGAGCTCCTCTGACAGTTGGCAAACGTGAAATATAGCTAAGGAGATAACTGAATACACAATGTGATAGCTCACATGCATTGCGATGCTCACCTTCATTGAAAGGGATGGATAAAGGATTGAGATGTGAAAAACTGCAAGTATCAGGACAAGCATGCTTTCATTAACAACCAAATCCTGCATATTACGGCTAATGCCATAGGACTCCTAATATGAGTATTGGCGACACAGGGAATACAAAATTCGCTGGACCAATGCAGGTCTAGAGTTTTAACCCAGATACTTTCCATGCTGAAATTACCCACACTTTCTGAGTTAAATTTTGTGTGAAAATGTTGAAAACATGCAGTAATTGGTGTGGAACAACATGTAATGCCCGGTTACTCACCGGTAATATTCATTACTCCGAGTCCTGGTCTTCCCGTCCCATTCCTTAACAGTGAGCAGCTAGTCTGCTCCACAGAAACCTACTACCTAGCAGAGCTTTTCGCACTTCCCCCAACATGGCGCCACCATCAGGTGAGGATAAAAGGGGGAAGTGCGTCACAGAACATCCTGAGAATACCAAAGAAAACCCAGAAAGGAAACAATCACCAAACACAAAACTCAGGGAGGGAGGGAAGGGCTCAGGAATGGGACGGGAAGACCAGGACTCGGAGTAATGAATATTACCGGTGAGTAACCGGGCATTACCTCCTCGTCCTGTCTTCCCGTCCCATTCCTTAACAGTGAGCCCATACCCAAGCACACGGTGATTGTAAGAAAACAGACCAGAAAAGCGAAAAGCAGGTCCATTTAATCAACACAAAGCAGTACAAAACATAAACCATGTACAGCAGACAAAACATGGGAGCCAAAGGCAGCCGAGCCCGCCATCCCCAACCGAAGGCGATAACGGGAAACAAAAGGAAGGGGAGAAGCCCATGTGGCAGCAATACAAATGTCCCCCAAGGAGGCCCCATTGAACATGGCCCAGGAGGAGGAGACACCCCTGGTAGACCGACCCCGAACCGAAGAAGGGAGAGGACAGCGGGCGGACTCGTAGGCCGAAACAACAGCACCCTTGACCCAACGAGACAAGGTAGACAAGGAAGGAGGAAGACCCCTCCCAGAGAGGCCGCAGGTGACAAACAAGGAATCAACCTTCCGGAAACCACTGGTCCGATCCAAAGAGATGCGGAGAGCCCACAGCACATCCAAAGAACAGAGGACCAACACCTCCAGGGAGGCAGGGTCCGGAAGAAAAACAGGGAGAACAAAAACCCCCGACAGGGAAAAGAGGACAAAAACCAGGGCAGAAAAATTTGACTGGGACGGAGAATGACCTCGGCAGCGTAGAAACGCAAAAGGGGGGCGAAGTAACCAAAGCACCAAGCACACCCAACTCCGCCCAGAAGCAAGGGCCACCAGGAAAAGAACCTTAGCAGAAAGGAACGCAAGGTCCACCGAAACCAAAGGCTCGAAAGGTGGCCCGTCAAGGCCTGGAGAACCAGGGTAAGACCCCAGGCCGGCACAGGCGAGAGACAGGTCGCTGAATCAAGAAACCCCGCAAAAGGCGAGCCACTAACGGGGAGACAGAAGACACAGAGGAACCCCGAAAAGCAAGAACGGCAGCCCAAAGCGTACGGAGCGAAGAGACAGCGAGTCCCAGGACGAACCCATCCCGCAAGAAGTCCAGCACCCTCACAGCCTCACAGGAGGAAGAAGAGAGACCCTACCCAAGACACCAGGAGGAGAAGGTCGTCCAAAGACGGTCGTAGGACTTCAAGGAGGAAGGGCGCCGAGACAACTGGATGCACTGGGCAACCCCAGCAGAGCAACCCTGACCCAACAAACTCAATCCCACAAGCGCCAAACCCCCAGCCGGAGGCGGCGTAGGGAGGCAACCCTGAGAAGAGGAGCCCGCAGAGGGGAGGGACACAGTGCGGACCGCCAAAGGGGGCATACTGACAAGGACAGAAGCAGGGGAAAACAAAGGCCGACGGGACCACTGCGGCACAACCAGAAGAACCTCCGCCCGGTCCAACCGAAACCACCGGAGGACCCGGGGAATCAAAGCAAACGGAGGGAAGGCAAACAGGAGCCCCAGCGACCACGGAACAGAGTATGCGTCGATCGCCCAGGCCAACCGGGAGGGAACGAGGCCGCAAACCCTAGGCAGAAGGGCAGAGTCCTCCGAGGCAAAAAGAACCAGCCAGGGAAGGCGGAACCGGAGGACAATCAGATCGAACAGAGCCGGGGACAGACACAGCCACAGAGGAAGGGAACACTCCTCTCGGAGAGTCTGCAGGCCCAATCTCCGTCCCCGGAAGAGACACAGCCGCCAGAGATACCGGTCGACCCAAATACCGAACACCCTGGAAAAGAGAAACAAAGACCAGCACATGCCCCCAAGGCGATTGACAGAAGCCCGAACAACCTGGCAGTCGGACCGAACCGAGACAGCATGGCCCAGAAGGAGAGGCGCAAACCACTGAAGAGCCAACCAAACCACCCGTAACTCCTTCCAGGTCGAGGACAGGAGAGACCCGAAACAGGACCACCGACCCGAGCCTCGGAAGCACCCAGGACCGCACTCCATGGACAACACAACCACATTCCGAGGAGGAATAAGGTGGAACCCCCGGGAAAGAGACGGAGGGGACAACCACCACCGGAGAGCATCCCGAATCCCCGGAGTGACGGGAACCAGGGCACCTTAGACCAGAGAGGCAGGATCCCATTGCGACAGGACACGAAGCAGGAGGGGATACAAATGCAGCCGGGCCCAAGGGAGGAGAGGCAGAGTGGAAGCCAACACCCCTGACTCCGCAACCAGAGACGGGCAGACACCCGGGACTGGGACAGAACCCAAGAGAGGTGACGGAACAAAGTCAACTGGCGCTCCTGGGAGAGGAACACCATCCCCAGAACCAAGCGGAACAGAGCACCCAGGAACCCCAGAGTCTGGGAGGGCAGCAGGGAGGACTCCCGGTGAATGACGAGGAACCCATAGGACCCCAGAAGACGACACACCCGGTCCACATCCGACAGACGCAGACCTCTGGAATGGAGAACACCCACCAGAGGGGCCAAGAGCTGCGCGAAAACCCATGGCGCCGAGGAAAGGCCGAAAGGAAGCACCTGGAACCGGAAGTGCCAGGAACCAACCGTAAACCGGAGAAACCGCCGATCCGCAGGACGGATCGGGACGTGCAGATAAGTAGCCATCAGGACCAGGGACGCCAGGAAGCCCCCAGGAAGCACCCGAGGCAGGATGGACAACAAAGCCACCACCATGAACGTACGGCGGGGGACGAAGAGAACGACCCACACCAGATCCAAGACAGGGCGCAGATCCGAAGCAACGTACCCGGAGACCAGGAAGAGAATCGAAGAACAACCCATGCCCCTCCCCAGAAGAGGAATCTCCATGATAGCCGCCTACTCCAACAGGAGGCGCACACCGACCAGCAAAAGCCTCCCGCCGTAGAGGAGGACGGGGCAGGGGGACACCCGGAAGACCAGGGGGGAGGAGAGGAGAACACGATCCGATAACCCCCGGACACAGTCTGCACCGCCCAGGCATCCGGAACCGCTAACCACTGGGGCAGGAAACAACGATGGCGACCCCCAACCGGAAAAAGCAGACAGTCACTGCGCAGAGGCAGGAGCGGGGGCAGCACCACCGGCAGGGGCACGGGACTAGGCACCTCCAGGGGCCCCCCGGCCACGACCCCTGCCACGAAAGGGCAGCAAAGCACCCCGAGCAGAAGGCCCCAAGGCACGGCAGGAGCCAAACCCACGCCCCGAGAAGGAGGGTGGACAGGAGCCACAATCTCGCGCCTCCCTGCCGACAGCACGATCATGTCCACCAGTGGAGGCCCGAACACCCGGGACAAAGGGCAATTTAAGCAGGACCGACTACTGAGAAGACCCAGCCTTCCAGGAACGCATCCAGATAGGACGCCTCGCAGTAAATGAAGCACCAGAAGCAGCCGCAGCGGCACACAGTGTCAAACGAAATGCCAGACAAGCAGCGCACCTGCAACTCCAGGAGGGCCAAGAGAGAGGAGGCATCCTCTCCATCCCGCAAAATAATAGCCAGGGCCTGGAAATCTGACAGAAGGGAACGGACCATGTAAGTGGAACAGGCCGTCGCCGGAAAGAAAAGTGGGAAGCAGCATAGGAACGCCTCACCGCCCCTCAACATGCGTATCCACAGTGCCAGAAGGAAGGGTGTTGTCAGACAAAACCAAACCCTGCGAGGAAAAGTCAGCCATCAAAACGCCAACCAGGACGGATAGGGGGAACTCAGCAGCAAACCCCTCCAGAGGAGAACGCTTAGACAAAAAGCGAGGAAAGGCAGACTTGTCCACCTCCCACCAATCACGAACCAGCTGCGTACACCCCAAAGCATCCCACACATGGATGAACAAGTCAGAGAGCTCCGCACCCTGAACAAAGCTGCCATACACACACCCCTCACCATCTACAGATCCTTGGCAGGAGGGCCAACAGCCTCCCGAGCCCGGAAGGCAGCAGCAACCGCTACATGAAGAAGCAGGCGCAAGGAATCCAGAGGAGGTGCGGAAGAAGAGGCACCCTGTGCCATGGCAGCAACGCAAGAGAGGATGAAACAAAACGGCCACAGAGGACGGGAACCAAGAAAAAGAGACCCGCCTCGAAAGGCACGAAGTCCCGAGGCCCCGTCCTCACACGGGACCAGGAAAAGGGGAGGACGCTAAAAGCGGCCGGCCGCCCAAAGAAATCCCCAGGGAGCTGCGCACGCTGCAGGAAACACCGCCGAAGAATCCCCGCCCGCTAAAGCAGGGCGCATCGGGACCGGCGTGGAGAGCAACGGCCGCTAGAGCAGGCCGAGGAGGCACAGGTGAGCAGCGGTAAAAAAGATGCACAAGCGGCCGCTAGAGCGGACCGCGCAAGTGATAGGCCCCCCCACATAAAAGTACACAAAGGCGGAGCCACAAAGTGCAGGGATCGAACCTCCGGTAGTCACACATGCAACAAAAAGAAAAAGGCGGCCGCTAAAGCAGGCCGCGCCAAAACAAAAAAAAAAATGGAGAGAAAACTTACCCCCAACAGCTCCTGCTAGGACATCAGTAGACTGCGAAGGCAGAAAAAAAAGAACAGGATGTTCTGTGACGCACTTCCCCTTTTATCCTCACCTGATGGTGGCGCCATGTTGGGGGAAGTGCGAAAAGCTCTGCTAGGTAGTAGGTTTCTGTGGAGCAGACTAGCTGCTCACTGTTAAGGAATGGGACGGGAAGACAGGACGAGGAGGTAATGAGAAGTATTTCTCATCACTATTAGCCAGGTTCGGGCACAGAGAAGATAGACAGGCAAAGTCCAAAGACTGCAATTTAATTCCAGGAGGCTAAAGAAACCACCCAGACTCACCGCGAGATAACACCGACACTGACTGCAGGTACAAGACTGCGATGCGACGCAACAACATGGTGCCACGAGTTCGGCACCTACAGCGTGTCCAGCAGGACAACAAAGAGGCCGGCATCTGGGTGGGGCACGTATTTGGTCCCAGTCCCCTTGATGCCGGAAATGGCGCGGAGAGAGTGCCGGAAACTGAGGGACTCCCGTGGGGGGGGGGGGCCTGGGAGTAGAGCACGATCAGTGTGCCAGAATGCGGCACTAAGGGGCAGCAATCTTACAAGGGCGCACTACGTGCGCCGCAGTTTCATCAGACGCTGTTGAATGTGCGGAGTGACTTCACGCGTCGCCACAGCCATTTTGCTCTGTGCGATCAGCGCAGTGATGCACACACTAAACAGATTGTTTGCGTCTTCATCTCTGTAGTTACAGACTACGAGTGCAGTTGTGTACTTAATGTGCAACATTGAAGAGTGCATGCAGTGGTATCTCCAACGCTGATGCGCACAGCTGTTTCTGGTTTGCCCTACGCTGATGTGCACAGCTGTTGCTGAACGCTGGAGTGTTTCAGTGGTGCACTTTCGACGGTGACACGCACAGCTTCACGGAGTACCGGAATAGTGCACTCTCTCTATGCTGAAGTGCACGGTCTATTAAACAACGAAAGGTAGTTAATTTCTGACTTGCTTAGGTGCTTAGTGACCAAGTCTGTTGTGGTCAGTATTTTGCCACTTGTGACAACTTTCATTTTTGCTGTTTTACATATAACTCTAACCATTTGTATGTAGTATTTGTAATCTTCAGTATTCTCTCATTTGTGACAGTTCTGTATTTTATCGCTGTTTATTGTGAGCAGCTTTAGGATTTTATACTGCTTGTGGGTGAAAAAGAGTATTATCATGCATGTCGCAAGCACCTTTGCCAAGATTTTATAATCTTGATTTAACAGGCATAGGGGTCTATAGGAGACACACCTATCAGGCAGCTTGCCCGGTTTGAGCAGCAATGATACAATAGCTTCATGCATAGTGGGGGGAGCGTACCCACCTCTAGAGCCTCGGCATAAACCTCCAGGAGATGGGGAACGAGCAAGGTTTTATAAGTCTTATAGAATACACCGTAAGTCCGTCTGTACCAGGGGCGCGGGATCCATCAAGGTCATCTATGGCCTGGGATATCTCATCAACGCCAATAGGTGAGGCTAGGAACTGCTGATTACCACCCTCAATCCATACCATAGCGACCTCCTCCAAGTAGTCTGAGAGGGTATGATCGACAGGTGGGGAGCTTGTTGCGTAAAGCCGGGCGTAGTAAGGAAGAAAAGTAGTGCACATGTCCCCGCCTTGAGTGATCTGGGTGCCATCATCTAATTGCAATTGAGGGATGTATGCGGCCTGCTGCCGGGGACTAAGCAATCTAGCCAGTGTTCGCCCTGGTCTCTCTCCCTCTCCATACACCCGGGCACGCGTGTACTACCCCATATAAGCCGTCTCATGAGTGGCGAGTTCCTGGAACTCTTGCAGAAGTTTTGCGCGCTGATGCAGCGGAGGCGGCAAATCCCCTGAGGCTGCCTGAGCATCGAGTTCCCGGAGTGCCTTCTCAGTGACATCTAGGTCCCAACGTATAGTGCGTAGAACTCCAGCCTGTTTACTGATACAGATGCCTCGAATGTATACTTTGAATGCTTCCGATAGAGTAGCATATTGGGACACTGAGCCCGTGTTAATCTTGAAGTATTCTACAATCGCCTCCCGCTCTTCGCTCTCGAACACCGCATCAAGCAGCGCTTCCACCGGGAACCGCCATAATCTGTGTGGACGCGCAATAATGGGCAGAGCCAGTGTTAGCATTGCTGGTGAGTGGTCAGATAATGTGCGGGGCAAATAATCTGTTGCATGAGAGTTTATCAAAAGGGCCAGAGTTAAATACCAGTGATCTATATGAGACCATGTACTGTGCGGCGCAGAATAAAAAGAGAACCCCGTATCGGTCAGGTGCTGGTGCCGCCAGGCGTCAGTCAGCAAGTGCTGGTGCAGTAGGTGCCGAAGCTCGTCCGCAGAGTGCGGTTTAGTAGTGCGGCCTGCACCAGTGGTGTCGGAGGAGGGCTGCAAGGTCAGGTTGAAGTCATCCCCTAATATGATAGAGTCGATGGGAATGCCAGAAACATGGGAAGATAAGCCTGCAAAAAAAACAGGTGCATCAACATTAGGGGCATAGATATTGATTATGAGTATTCGCACCTAGGCTGCCTGCCACTAGTAAATATCTTCCCTCAGGATCTTTAATTACCGTGTGGGCCTGGAATAGCAGGATCAGAATGCACACACCACAGGAGTAGGTACTGTAACTGGCGAAGAATCTGTTGATGCCCCAATTAGCTGCAAAGCGATTGTTAGAGAGCAGTGCATAGTGAGTATCCTGCAACAGAGCTACATGCTTCTTGTGCCAGGATAGATAGGCCAAGACCTGCCTCCCCTTCCGGGGATTTGATAAACCCCTCACATTCCATGTCATGCAACGCAATTCCATTACCCCTGCCCTTCCTCTTAACCCTGTCTCAGGAGCTGTGGCATCGAACCTGTAAACAAGTCAATACATATAGCATAAAACAGCCGGCAATAGCGTAACGTGATATCCTGCATTTTCAAGTCAAACTTTAAAACATAACATAACATTCCCCCCCACCCCACACCCACATCGGATAACCCCCTCAACATGTATCCGGTGAATCCCCATACCCCACAATTAACAACGTAGGAGTTCTCCTAGGAGGAAGGCAACGCCCGGAGCGGGCCACTTAATGTAACACAAATATTGCAATGATTGTGTGTAACTGCACTTTGAGAATAGTAGAGAGCAAAATTACAGTAATAAAGGATATTACATCCCGTCGACTTATCCAGAGAAACGCAGCCCTGATAGGGTATCAACATTGGGTTGTAGATAACTGGTCCGTATCACCAAACAACAAGCACAAGCGGGGAGAAACAGAGCAAAGTTATTTCCCAGGGGAAGGAGTTGTGTTTAATTTGCAATGCTTCCAGAAATTAGTAGCGTCCGCGGCAGTGTCAAAAATATGGGTTTTCCCGTCGACTTGAATGCAAAGACGCGCTGGGTACAGCATGGCATAGCGGATGTTCGCTCCTTTCAGCACACGCTTAATGTCTTGAAACTTGTGTCGAGCCTCCTGCACCATCGGCGTTAAGTCAGGATACAATGATAGTGACATCCCTTGATATTGTAGATCCTCAACCCCTCTGGCTTTTCGAAGGGCCACATCCCGGTCGCGATAATTAAGAAGTCACGCAATGATTATGCGCAGGAAGCCCCGGGGGCTGACCTGGGAGCAAGTGAGCGGTGCGCCCGCTCAACTGTGAATGTTCCAGAGAAGGCATCCCTTCCAAAGAGGTCCATGAGCAGCCACTCCCCATTGGACTCCATGGGACCTGTGTTGGTGGACTCGGCCACCCCGGAGATGCGCAGGTTATTGCGGCGCGACCTTGCCTCCAGGTCTTCTGCTTTGGAGGCTGTTGTTTTGAGGAGGCGTTCCACGCGGTCCCGATGTTTGGTCATAGCTGTCTGTGCATCCTCTGTGTCAGAAATATGTTTTTCGGTGAACTCCATACGGGCCTCATGTTGTTCCAGGCGGCTATGCATGGTGTCAAGGTGTGCCGCCAAATTATCAAAACGTGCGTCGATGGCCGAAAAGCCACCACGCAGCTCCGCCATTATGGCTGCTGTCCCCTCCAGGTGGATCAGCGGGATCTGGGTGATCACTGTGCGTCACAGAGTTGCTGCGCTCCCGCCTAGGCGTTTTAGTGGGTTCAAATGGCAGCTGCCGCTGCTTAGGGTCCCCCGACCCATAATGAGGCAGGTAAAGGTTGGCAGTGGTCCTGAGTCGCAGTCGCCAGGTGAACAATGGTGCAAGGGGTGCTGGGCAGGATCGCCACAATTCGAGGAGCTATGGCGCAGGCTGCTGTAGATCTAGAGTAGGTGAGGCCCAGCCACTGTTCATCACAAAACGAGCCGCTCCCAGTTATGTGACCAAGGTGCTCAAAGGTTACTTTGTGAGTGTGGACATCTCACAAAAAGTGTAGGACTGGTTTCACACACCACCTGGTGTCATGCTTCATCATAGGCCAGTCCTCGCCCTCTAAAAACTAGGTTTGATAGAGGGCGGGCATACACCTGACGATAGGGATGCACTTCTAAATTAAGTGGGGGCCCATATAAAGAGAGTGAGGTTTAAAAACCATTACAGTTACAAAATTAATTTTAATGTGATAAGTAGCTGTATGGTACTAAAAACAAGTGAAAGGTATGGTGGGGAATTTATTGTCCCCTTACCGTAGTGGATGTGGTCGACATGTTTCTGCCATGTGGCCCAAATGGGTCTGTGGCATTCATCAGGACCTTAAGGAAAAAAGGGGCTCCGTTCCCACCAAACCTGCGGTGGGAGGGTACCACTTTGTAGGGTGACCTATGTCACGCTCCACTATTCAGTTGCTCGTAGTAAAGCCCAAGAACAAGAGGGATATTGCCCCATGGAAGGAGGAGAGAGGGAGACCCCTGTAGTCAGACTTGCCTCAAGGTGCGTCTCCCGTAGTTGCACCTAGATGTGTGCTCCTTGCCTCCCCGATGCCCAGCCACTCCCAGACCACAAATTGGGATCGATAGTTGAAGGTGCAGTGGCGAGCATCCCACAATTAAAACGCGCTGTGAAAGGGCCAGGAAAATGGTGATGGCCGTGTCTGAGGTGCCTCCGGTTTAAGTGTCAGGGAAACAGCGTCTAGGCATGAGCCCTGATGAGCCTCAAGTGTGCAGCGAAGCTACTTGGCGCCAGGAGCCCGCTGTGTAGATCGCAGGAGAGCTGTCTCCATCGGGGCGCACCGTGGTGTGGGAGTCGAGGACCAGCACTGGCACCCCGGCTCTGAAGGCCCGGAGGAATGGACTTGTCCTAGCACCACGCCAGGCCCGAGATCCCCAGCCTCAATTATCCAGGGAAGCCACGCGGCGGCAGCCCCGCCTCCAGGCTCACCCGCGGCCCCTGTCGCCATGGGGCCTCCGGAGGCCGCGTTGGGCAGCCGCGGGGCTCCCTGCCATGCGCAATGCTGCTCTTAGTGCCCCCGCAGGTCTCTGCACATGCCGCCTGGTATCAGCCGTGCTCCGCTGTCATCAGCGGCAGAGATTGCACCTCAGGGATGGAGAAAGGCAGTTGAATAAACGTGGCCGCTCCGGAGCTCCACGATCAAGCTGCACCCCCCAGGATAGTCCTTCTGTATGTGAAGTCTTAACGATTGCAAAAATGTGAACAGAGGCATATGTGGAGGAACTAATGAAAGGGGAAGTTGAAAGCAGCAAGGAAGAAAATGTGCGTGTTGTGCAAACTCACAGGAAAGGTAAAGAAAAAGTTCCAACAAAACAAAGGCAAAGATAACAATAATGGTAAGATTGATAAAAATTTCAAGGAACATGTTATAAGTGTGCTGAATATGGACTAATGGCTAGTAACAAAGACTGCATTGGATGGAAGGAAGGCCAAGTGTAAAAAGTGTGTGTGTAAGGGCCATGTTTCTAAATGTTGCACGAGTGGTAATATAAAACAAGCATTTGCAATGCAATAGGTCTCGCATTTGTGAGAGTTAGAGCTATTGGCGTTGTAAATGACAATGTCTTTTGCCCATGTGTTTTGTTTTGGAGTGGATGCATGTGGTGTGGAGTGGAATTATGTGGGTTGAATTGGTATTGTTAGTTGTGGAATTGTGTGTGGTGGAATTGTTTGGAGTGGATTTGTGTAGTGGAATTATGTGGCATGGTGTGCAGTGGAATTATGTGCAGTGGGACTGTGTGGCATGGAGTGTAATTATGTGGAATGGTATTTTGTGTTGTGGAGTGGTATGTAGTGGAGTTTAATTATGTGGAGTGTTGAATTTTGTGGCATAATGTGAAATTCTGTGGTATGGATTGGATGTATGTGGTGTGTTTTTGAGTTGAATGATGATGTTTGGTGTTGAATGGAAATGTGTGGAGTTTAATTGTGCGGCATGAAAGTGTGCGGCGTTGAGTGGAATTATGCTGATTGGAATTATGTGGCATGTCTGGAGTATCTATCTGGATTGTTGCTATGTGACAGTGATTTTATGTGTGGTGTATTTATGTGGTATTGAGTAGAGTGTAAATATGTGGAGTTGAATCATGTTGTGTAGTGTTAGTGGTATGGTGTTGTATTATGTATTTCATGCTATAACCTCATGTTAGGTTAGGTGATGTCACGCTATGTTATTGAAGCCAGTTTTTTTGGTTCAGAAAAACGAAATCATCGTATTTACCTCTGCATTTTCTTTAAATTCATCTCCTACTGCCAGATAATAAGCACCTTCAGCCACTGACTTTGGCAGGAATTTAAAGGATAAACTTGGTGGGCGGGGCTAAAACGGACAGGCAAATATCTAGGGTGCCAACATACATTGCCATTAGCAGTGACCTTCACATTTACTATATTTTCATATATGGGAATAGATATGAAATAATAACCAGTGCAATATGTTTAGCAACATCTGTCATATATGAAAGTAGTCTATCCTTTTTAAAAAAAAATGCCTTCAACCAAACCTGTTACCTCAAACACTGTCCAAGTCAGATCATACACAGATGAATAACGCATGGCTTACTGTGTTACATGTCATATGGCGTAATCTGGAACATAGTAAACAGAAAGATCTTCTAGCATGGTGAGGGCGGTCCTGCAGCCCTACTGGTGGTGTGGTAAGCTCCAAAGAGCATCAACAGTAATGGGTGTCTTAGGAAAGAATGGTTCAGCGACTAGCAGTTGCCATAGGCAGCATATGGTCATAAAATGCAGTGAAAATAAGAAGAGACGCTTGCCGGCTATGGCATCTGCAAGTCTGAGTCCTGTTCCATGGCTAATAATATGTCCCACCCCTTAATTTGTGTACTCTGTCCCGCCTTGTATTGTGGCCACTGCATCACATTGTCTTCAGCATGTGCCCAGTGACATAGGTCAAATTTCCAGTCAAGTACGGAAGAAGGGGAGGCCGCCCGCCAATTCATCCCAATTGGTAGTTTCGCTAATGCAAGAGCCAGGTCGATGAACTTGCTCTCAGCCTTGTCCATCTTGGGGTGCTGCATAAGGTCTAACAAACATGTTTTCAGGGTGTTAATGTGGTGTCTGTCTGTTGTGTGTGATATAATCACAGACTTAAGTCCTCAATGACCGCAATGTTGAGAACTGCCATGTAATATGAAGAAAGTCTGCGTGGTCGGAGTTGCACCTGGGGCCTTTATGTAAAACAGTGCCAAACATTCTATGTAGTCATGTTGGAATCAAATACGTGCTATGGAGATAATTAAATTATCACAGTTTCAAGTGCACATTTCTCAAAACCTGAGAGATGTTGCACAGGATATAGGACCAATCCATATCAGAAAAGTCTATCTGTAGGTTCTGACTCCATTGCAGCCAGAGGCCAGGCAGCACCGATCCCAACTGACGTCCCACTGCCCTATATATGTTTGTAATCCTCTGTTTCGTGGAACTCTACTTTAGCAGTATGTGCAAGCTAGGGTCAGTTGCAGTCTCAACCTCTGGGACACCAGAAACACTGCCTATTGCCTCCCGGAGGGCTGAGTGTCTGAAACTGGCCCGATGGAAGCTCTTAGATCTCACATTGCCCCTTGAATGTGATGGTAGTCCCTGATTTGAACAGCTGCACTAGGGAAGTGATAACAGAACATCTCCACTGTGATTTATGAGCAATCATCCCGACCTCGGTTACGTTTGGTATACTCTCCCAGGTGAGTTGTGCACTATACAGATATACATAACATAACATGGGGGAGGACAACTGGCAAGGAAAGTCATTCAGCAGTAAATGCTGGTGGTGAGAACTGCATGGGGAGAGATCATTCAGGATTAGAATGCTTGGAGGAAGAGGAGGATCTTAGTTGCATTTGGAAATATTTGATGCCTGATATATTGTGCAGATGCATAGTACCAAAGGAAGGGTTCTTGGTCAGGGCCACTTGGGACACGGAGCTTGGCTGCCCCTGTACTGGCAGACTATTCGAACATACCCTTCCATAGTGTCCCGCAATGCCCATTTTAAAATAATCTAATTTTACATTGTACATTGGGCGTACCTAACCCCTAGCAATATAAACCACTACTTTCACCGCTCTGACACTGCCTGTCCTCTGTGACTGACTCCAGAAGTAGAAAAAAAGAACATGCTTTGGTCCTGTCCTACACTGGCCGTATGTTGGAGGGATGTTACAGCACATTTAGCACACTGTACGGACACTGTCCTCTCATACACTTGGAAAGTAGGCCTTCTGGGGCTCTACAAATGTATCAAAAAGTGCAGAGCTATGATAAAATTTACCGACCCCGCCTTCCTATTGGCAAAGCGACTCATCACCCGAAAATGGAAGTCGGCAAATCCACCAGTGGCCTCTGCATGGACACTATCCATGCTGGCATGGGCTCAGGCTGAGAGCACACTGCTGCACAGGGAAGAAATAAAGGGTATCCGTAAATATCCCATATTGAAGGTTTGGGACACCCTTTTAGACCAATTCCGTGAAGGGGCTCTGACCACTCAGCCCCTCCTTGAACAAGTGCACCGAAGCAGTGCTTAATTTGTAAAATAATAAGTGCCGGGGCTCTGACCAGGAGGCCACTGCAGCTTGCACCACCGATTGACCCGTCATCACTGCCAATGATGGTACTAAAACAACTGCTAGCCAGCTCTTTCACCTTCAAGTGTGACAGTTCAGATTATTCCGGGTCCCCAGAGCTAAAGGAATGGCTGGGGAGGCAGGAATTAGTATTTGTTTAATGTATTTTGTATCCATAAACAACCGATGTTCTGCTCCTCTCTAAATTATATGAGCAGCACCACCATGTGGCAGAGTGTCATAAGTGTGTGATGACAGTTAAGTGCTGGTGCCGAGCACCAGAAACCACTGGCTCAAATTAAGCACTGACCGGAAGTAACTTTTATTCTCTCCTCCACCCCTCGATCCCCATCTTATTGGGTACTAGCCCTACCAACCCCCCTCCTGGCTTGAAGATATTAGTGGCGGATCATTCTTCCTCAGGAACGAGTGCATCTTCCCCCTCCCCCCCTTTTTTTCTTTCTCTCTTTCGATTGTTGTTCCAGAAGTGGTTTTTCTGTGGTTATTAGCGTTCTTGCTGCTTCATTGCATTTACAACTGAGTTTTTATTCCACGGACGACAGCCGCCCTCCTTGCTGCTGATGCCAATTATTTTCTTGTTATTCGCACATGGTTGACCTACCTGTATTATCTGTTCCATTTTGCAGTGCTGTACTATCCTTACCTATTGCTTTCTGTAATCTTGATGTATGTGAAAAGGATATTGCATTACATCATCTGCAACATATTGGAAATTTACTTATTACAAAATGGCAATCAAAATTAATAAAAGGAAAAAAAGGATTCCTGGTGTTGTGGAGACCTTCTCTCAAGCCATTATAATCTTGAAGGGACCAGGTACCACCAAAAGATGAACCCAAGTTAAACAAACCGTTGCTCCACAGATAACTTGGCAATAACCAGCAGGTCAGAAGTCTAGCGCTCATTGGCAGCCATTTTCACAGTAGATGCACTAGAGATAGAGGAAGAGTGCAGGCAGAAAGAGATTCTGTTTCTTTATAACACAACCCACCGAATACAAATATTCCAGGGGTGAGGGAATTGAGAGATTATAAATAGGAGTGCAGAAGTGGGTTCTGTCAATAATACAAAGAGGTTATTGCATAGAATTCATGCAAATACAACCAAATGTAAAACCGGAGAAAGGAAACATGTCAGCACGTGTGATCAAACTCAATGCTAGAAGATGTTCAGAGTCTGCTAACGAAGTAGGCAGTAAAGGAGCAATAAAAGAAGTGCTTCAAGAGCAATCGAATATGGGGGAAAACTCATACCAAAGCAGATGTACCAGTTATTACTGGGTTTAGTTTATTTAACGAGTATATTAAGACAAAATAACATCATCACAGGAAATGATACGTATGTTGGGGAAACAGGTGTTCGTAGAATGAGTGACTGTAGATCCACATGCTCTCCGTATTTTTGCCATCTGGTGTCTGGCTTGGATGTTGCAAATTGTTTTCGTCACGTACCCTGCAACTCCTCCTTAGTTGGCAATGCCCATGGATACCGAGTCCATTGTTCGATTGTTTTTCTCCGCCAACGGGTTCAGACGTGTACTGTTGGAGCTCCGGGACTCGACGTGTTCCACATTCACTGCTCCGGGTCCCTGTGGTAAGATTTCGATTCCCACCGTCAAGAAGAGTTCATAATCGGCAATGGAATTCAGTTTCTTCACTCTTTAGTTAACGCTATGCAGGCCATTCAAGAACACTGGGTCCCCTGACTGTTGATGCTCCCACGCCCCTTTGGGGTTTCAGTCCCTCGTCTTCCATCTCCACAGAATGAATGCCACTCAGTGTACTAATTTAAGGCGAGAATAAAGCCTTCGGTTCCCGTCATCTCGTGAATGTTAGGTAGAGTTCGCAATACACTAACCAGTGGTGCGCGCGCACCACAGAGGAGCGGGGGAGGGAGCGCGGCAGCGGCAGCAGACGAACGCGCGCTGCTGCGCGTTCTGGCCACCGTCGGGAATGGGCGCGGCAAAGGCGGGACATGCGCCCGCCTTTGACCAATCGCGTGCCGTCCCCATAAAAAAACGGACGCACCAGCCAATGTGGGCTTCTGAAAACAAAACCACACGCACGAGCGTGTAGGTCGTTTTCAGAAGCCCTTTCTAGAGGTCTCGCGCTGCGCGAGCAGTGCTGCGCACTGCAACGCTAGGCGCGAGACCTAAAAAAGGTTCATGAAGTTTCATATGGTGCAGAAAGTGATGATGATGAAGATGAAATTGTCTTACAGGTTATGGAAGTGGGAGACAATGGTCCATTTGAGACAGTTCTGATAGAGGAAGTACTGATATGTATGCTTTCTGACCACAGAACTGTCGGATAGGGAATGGGCGTCACTCCCTTGCATACCCAAAAGGAG
Source organism: Calotriton arnoldi (assembly GCA_963921515.1). Lineage (NCBI taxonomy): Eukaryota > Metazoa > Chordata > Amphibia > Caudata > Salamandridae > Calotriton > Calotriton arnoldi. Next base: position 2,683,916 of record CAWUFW010001516.1, read on the forward strand.
TGTCGCGTAATGCACAATTTAAATTTATCCAATACTTAATTGTGCAAAGAGCATATCTAACTCCACACAGAATCCACAAAATGTTCTCCACAGCATTGAGATGTATAGAAGTAGATGCAGGGTTTATAAATATGATTTGGGCATGTCCGGCACTCACACACTACTGGACACAAATAGCGCAAGTGCTAACGGATGTGGTAGGCGGGCAGACCTGGTATGCGGCAAAGAGCTGCATATTAGGGGTGTATCCTAAAGCGAAGGGGTATAAGGTGCAGGCATGATTCGTGAACTTAGCGCTACTATTAGCAAAGAGGCTCATCACTAGAAGGTGGAAGGCAGCAAGACCGCCAAAAATAGACGCATGGAAGGAGGAAGTAGTGAAGTGGAGCCTAGCAGAAAGCGCTGCGATACGCAGGGAAGAACAGAGAGGACAGAGGAAAATACCCATAGCAATGGCCTGGGATATGCTATGTGAGGCATTCACAGCGTGGGATGGGACAACTCAAAAGACAGAAGAGAACACGGTTGTAATAGCGTAAACATCGCCGCTAGTAATTCAAGAGTTGGTGGTGCATCTCTGGGGTAATTCCACAAGTAGTAAAGTTAACAGGGTAGAGAAGTGTAATGTACACAGGTGTGAACTTAAAATGTACTGTAGAAAACTGTACTGCGAAATCAGTTCTGCTGTTCAACAACATGTACATAGTAGTGTACTGGTGGGTATACCTGTGCGGATTCCGGCTGGGTGTCCAGTTAGTCAACTGTGCGTTGGGAGGGGGGGAAGGTATATGGGGATATGTTAAGTTTAATAGATATAATCATTGCAAATGCAACTTGCAGATTGGTACATGCAGGAAGGTAGCACGAGTTGCGCCACAGACTAAGAGTTTAGGAATGTGAGCACTAAATACGTAAGATGTGGCAAAATTGTAAATACATAATCCAGTATGATTGTGCTACAAGTCCGTAATTGTAGAATCATATAATTGTGAGGTCTTAATATAAATGTATGCATAAATATGTAAAAAATGCAATAAAGTTTGTGTTAAAAAAAAAAATGTATGCTTTCTGACTCGGGAGCTAAGATCACCCATATTCCTAGTGAAGTGTATCTTAAAAGTTTGAAAGATCAGGCGGTGTTACACAGACTGGACATTCATCCAAAAGGTTATGGGGGAGGGGGAAGCCAATCGAATTAACAGGATATTTTGAGGGTTGCATCAATTTGAAGGATAGGTAGGTGAAAGGGAAAATCGATGTCTCTGACAGAGGTGGCTCATCGATAAGTTGGATGCATCAGAGGGATCTCAAAGTTTATTTGGATCCCAATGAGACACCTGCTGTAAGACTAAAGCACATTGAATGTAAGGAAAGCAGTGAACATTTGTGCCAGGTGGTTACACAGAGGCCCAATTATGAGACAGAATTCCCAGAAGTCTTTAGTGAACAATTGGAATGCCTTAAAGGGTATGTTCACAGAATTAGATTGAGAAAGAATGCAACTCCGTTGGTTAGCAAGATTAGAGGGGTTCCCATCAGGGTGAAAGGGAAAATGAAGGAAGCGTTGGAAAAGTTGAAAGCTGGTGGCATCATTGAGGAAGTAGAGGCCACAGAGTGGTTAGTCCCAGTAGTTATGGCACACAAGCCAATGGGGAAGCCAGATTATTGTACTAACTTGAGAGAATTGAACAAGTGTGTTCTAGTGGACCACTACCCATTACCTAATATTTCGAAAATGTTGTCCTTATTGGGTGGTACAAAACATATTTCATCCATAGACCTCACCTCTGCGTATCATCAGGTGAAATTACACCCTTACTCACGAGATTTAACTGCATTTGTTAGCTCGTTTGGTACTTTTAAGTTCTCCAGGATGCCTGTCAGGCTTATTTCTGCGGCTGCAGTTTTTCAGAGGATGATGGAGGGTATGCCTAGAGGCATGTGTGGGGTGAGGATTTACCAAGATGAAATTTTGGTTTTCGGGGGAAGTGTGGAGGAACATATATTACGAGTTAGGACTGTATTTGAGAAACTGAGAGAAAATGAACTTATGTTGAAGATGCAAAAATGTAAATTTGACCTGTCGGAAATTGATTACTTAGGACATAAGATTACAGCATCTGGAATTGAACCCAGGAAGAAATTGGTAGACACCATCGTCAAGATGTCCACACCAGAAAGCAAAGATGAGGCGGTGAAGTTTCTAGGGATGATGGAGTATTATGGTAAATTTATTCCCAAATTTGCAGAAAAATAACATGAGGTTGTTGTTGAAAAAGGGAACATGTTTTGTCTGGAATGAGGAATGCAAAAGAGAATTCTTGGTGCTGAGAAATCATTTGTCTAATGCAGCTTCTTTGATGAGTTTTGAGCCTGGTCAGGACACCATCATTATGGATGATGCAAGTTCTACAGTGTTCGGAGGTGTGTTATTACTGAAACAAGGAGGTGAAAAAAGAACTATTTTGTTTATCGCAAGGCGCCTAAGTGGAGAGGAACTCAACTATTCTGTTGTGGAGAAAGAGGCGTTGGCCATTTTTTGAGCAATAAGGAAGTTAAGGAAGTTTGTGTGGGGTGGTGAGTTTCAGGTCAAAATGAACCATAAACCCCTTAGAGAGATTTTGGATAAAAAGGGTCTGGATAACACTTCCTCCAGAATAAGAAATCGAGTGGTTGCTCTGCAAGAGTTCAGTTTTCATGTGGAGTATGTGCCTGGTGCAAAAAAGAATTTGGCGGATTGTTGGTCACTCCTGGTTTAAAAAGACTTGGTAACAACGCAGAGTGATGAGGACGAGGAGTCTTGTGAGCAGGACGATTATGTGGTATGTCTCATCAGAGATGGGATAATCAAAGAGGACGAGTGGATTAAAGAAATAGGTAATGAAACTTTGCAGGTGGTGATCAATGGTGTAAAGGTTGATTGGAGTAAAAATGTGAAGGTTGAGAAACCGTTGAAAGGCTTTGTAAAAATAAAAAATGAACTTGCGTTTCCGAATGGTTTGCTGTTACGTGGTACGAGACTCATTCCTCCCAGCAGTTTAAGAGAACGCTTGGATGAATTTGCCCATGATGGGCATACAGGTATCTTCAAGATGAAAGAGATTTTGGGGCAAGTATATTGGTGGCTAGGAATAGACATCCACATCGAGAGAGCTGGAAGGGAGAGTGTAGAATGTAGGAGAAGTGACAAGGGGTTGAAACCTAGGGTACAACCCATGAACTTAAGGAGACTTCCCAAAGAAGTTTGGGAGGAGGTAGCCATTGACATTCTAGGTCTCATCAAGATATCGAGTGTGAATAAATACATTATTGTTTTGTTAGACATGTACTCAAGGTGACCAGAGATAGGGTTCACTAATTCCATTGAGACCAAGGATGTTGTTGCATTTTTAGAGCATATTTTTGAGAAAGAAGGTTTTCCCTCAACCACGTTGTCTGATAATGGGGTCCAGTTTGAATGGAGACATATCTAGGTGATAGGGGCATTGTACATAGGAGGACAGCTCTTTACCACCCAGAAGCCAACGGAATGGATGAGAGGTTTAACCATGTTTTGAAAGAAACCATTCAGAGGGCGTTGGCTAACCAGAAATGTTGGAATACAGAAGTATTCAATAGGGTCAAAAATATAGGTTCACGCCTTATACCATGTCTGGGAAGAGCCCATTTGAACTTTTTCGGAAAAGGAAGGAAGTTACTATGCTGTGCCCTTTCTGGGAGTTAGGTAAAACCCAGGGTTTGGAATATAAAAAGGAAGATAAAGGATGAGGTGTAAATAAAAAGATGATTAAGAATAAGGAAAGGTTTGATGTACGCAAAGCGGTCAAAAGAATGATTGTGGAGGTGGGTGATTTGATAAAGATAAAATCTTCCCACAAAAGTTTGTTCTCACAGGGTTCCAAATTCCTACAGCCAATGAGAGCAATCAAAGTTTTTAGAAATGCCGTCCGAATGGAAGACCATATGTGTGGAACCTAAATAGGGTGTCCAAACTGACATGTGGAAGGAGAAAGGAGGGAGGAGGTGAAGAAATCCTTAACAAGCGCAATGTTGATCAGAATGAGGAAAGCATGAGAAGAAGTTTTAGGCATGTGGGCAAACCCACATACTTGAATGATTATGTATAAATTTCAGTTATTGTTGAACTTTTCTGCTCATATGAATATGTTAGTCTTAGTTACTCCTTTTAGACTGTATTTTGTTTAGGCACATTATGTGATATAGCTGTATATAGTTTTCTGTTGGGCATAGTTATGGGGAGGGAGATGTGTGGTATCTTGAATGCAGATCCTGTATGCATCTTGTGGGCTATCAGAATCCTTCCCCATGTGTATTTTATAGAATCAGAATATGGGGCTTCTTGCTCCCTGTGTAGAATGTTAGTATTCAAATGAGAAGGGCGTTGACAAGGAAATGAGCTGAAGAAAGGAGGCTGGGGTGAAAGATCTATCTTGAATAAACCTATCGTTATATGAAGTTGCAGTGTACCGCTCATCTTTATATACAGCAGTAAAAAATGTATAAGCACCTACCCAAAGGTGCTAGAGCGCTTTACAATAGACACATGTCCTTACATGGATAGTTATAGAGGGTTCAAGAATACCAAATAAAGTTTAAGGATACAGGTTATACAATAGGTGTATACAGCAGTGAAAAATTTGTAGGCACTTGATGGAGTGGAGGTAGTGTAGTTCTGGGAGTGGGAGGGCAGAGGGCGATGGTCATAGGAGGAGAGAGGAACTCACAGGACCCATCCGCTGTCAGAGTCTAGGTGAGCTGTCCGATGAAGGAGCAACACAGCACAAATTACAGCCATTTATCTATCATATACTTAAATAAGGAAACAACAGAGGCAGAGAGAGGGGGCTTCTCTGCTGTATTCAGTGCTTTAAATGAAATTTAGAATAGAATTGTAGGTACTCTCTATCAAGCAGTACCTATTTACAACAGAGAAGTGAAGGTACTCGCCTAATAAAAGTATTGCACCCCTGCTGAAAAGTGGGAGTACTCTCCCTTTCAGATTTAAGAAGTTTTAGTACTGAGTACAACATGCCCATTTAAAGCACTGTCTGTATTGTAGTGTCTTGTAGCATTCATATAGCCATTCATCATTCCCCTGACAAAGCTGTGTAGTGCTCTGATTTTCTTTGATTCCTGAGTGCCCTAAAGTTTGTGCTTGGAAATTTGTTGGATGTAGTAAATCCTATGTAGGAGATGTTGGTTGAGTTACTAGAGGTTAAGAGACATGCTCCAACATGGTGCAGCATGTTTCAGTAGAGTCAGTTCATTCTGTAAAAGCTTTCAGACACACTTTGCCCTCATTATCTGAGATGTTACTGCAAGATAATCGTGCCATTACCTTGCAAGTTACAAGAAGATGGTCTAGGATGCGAGGGAAAAAAGATCATATCTAGTTTAAATAAAGTTTAATGGACATATCGCGGGGGACATTTTGTAAAAGATCTATTTGACCAAGGGGTAGGATGCTTCACAAACCCACATAAGCAAGGTTCGCTGAATTATTGCTGGGTCTCAGGTCATATGAGCAGCTTTTTCAAGGTGAGATGCTGTGTGCGTCCTGTGGGATGTCTAACCAATGAGTCTGATAGTCCATGCAAAAGATCTCAGAATGAACAAATGCTGTCAGGCTCCAGAACCCTGAATAAGCCATTTATTTGTTCATTTTGTATAGCACTAACCAACCAACTCTGGGCACCAAACCCCCCATTTTTGGAGCCCCAAAAGCAGGGAATAAGTTCTGTTTGCAATGTATAGTACATATGCATATATAACATATTTTTTTTTGATATGCAAATTTTATTGATTTTTAAACAAAAAAAAACAAAAAAAAAAAACATATGAACAATTCAGCCATTACACGGAAATCACAAGTATGAGTTCATTCACATAAGCACTATACCCCCCAATCGCGATCCCCGTAAAATTACATAGGCGGAATTTGGAGTCAGGTTAATCGGGACCCTCCACATTCCCCAACCACTTCCCCCACACTTTGCGGTATTTCTTGATGCACCCCTTAGCTTTATACAGGGCTTTCTCTTGGGTCGCACACCAGTCTACCCCTCTTCGCCACTTCTCCAGGGTAGGTGGGTCAGGGCTTATCCAAGCCGCCGCAATGTCCCGCTTGGCCACCATCATAGCTGTGTTGAGAAATAACTTTTCATTCCTGGACCCATCCAGCCCATCAGTGATCCCCAGCAAGGAGTGCCGTGGGTCATGAGGGACCTCCCAACCTAGAACCTCCGTTAGCTCCACTTCAATGGATCCCCAGAACTGCCCCAAGCGGGGGCATGACCAAACCATATGGAGGAAGTCAGCCGGGACATGGTTACATCTTGCACATGACGCGTCTGGGCTCAAACCCGCTCGATACAGACGCATGGGAGTGAGGTACGCAGCGTGTAAGTAGTAAAACTGAATCAGCTTGAGTTTGGCGGAGACGGTGACTATTCTGGGGGCCATAAGGGCATCGCGCCAGTCCACCCCATCAAGGGGGCCCACCCAGTCTACCCATTGATCCCTCAGCTTGTCTAGGGACGTGGGAGTGTTGTTAATTAGGGTGCGGTAAATGCGGGAGACCCCCCCCTACCCAAGTCTCCCATCGTCGTCTGAGCCTCCATGGGGCTGTAATCGGGGAGCCTCGTGTCACCCGTGATGTGCATGTGTAGTGCATGTCTCAACTGCAAATATTTGTAGAACTGGGATGAGTGTAGGGAATAGCGAGTTTGGAGCTCCTGGAAGGACAACATATGGTCCCCTGCCCATACGTCCCCTAGCTGGGAGATGCCAATAAGGTCCCAAGTTTTAAACCCCCGCAACCCACTAACCTCCCGGAGCCAAGCCCCCTGCCAAAGAGGAGTACACTGGGTCAGCTTCCCGGTCCACCCAGTGTGACGGAGCGAGGCCCGCCAGGCTAACAACACAGAGCGTGTCACATCAGGCAATCGGGACGGACTGGGCTCCCCATACAACATGGCTTGGATGTCCGTGAGCCCTAGTTCGCTCAGTTCAAGCCTATAGGCTGGGTCCGACCAGCCCCCATTGAACCAGTCGTGGACTACTAAGAGGTGTACCGTCAGGTAATACAGATACAGGTGCGTCATCCCCATGCCGCCGTCGTAGGAGGGAATCTGGCAAACCGACAGAGCCACCCGGGCCCTTCCTCCGCTCCAGAGAAACTTAGTAATTAGACTGTCCAGTTCCCTGAACCAGGCCCTGGAGAAACAGAAGGGGGTATTCTGTAGGACATAAAGGAATCTGGGGAGGATCATCATTTTAAACAGGGCCACCCTCCCCAGGGGGTTCAGAGGCAGCGTTTTCCATTTAAGGAGGTCTTCCTTAGCCCTCTTGACTAACGGGGCCACATTGAGGGACCAACCCAGCTCCGGAAGAAGGGTGATCCAGATCCCCAGATATTTAAAGGTCTGCCTCCGGAGTGGTATGGTGGACTGCCAATCGAAGCACTCTCTAGAGAGATGAAGGGGGACCAACACTGACTTCCCGGGATTTAGCTGCAACCCTGAGGCCTGTTCGAAGGCATGCAGGATCCGGAGACATTGTGGCCCGGAGGAGGCGGGGTCGGACAAGAAGACAAGGACATCGTCCGCGTATAGTGCAATCTTGTCCCATCCACGGAGGCGGTCTTGAGCCCGCACCAGGGATGCCAAGGGCTCCATCGCCAGGGCGAACAGCAAGGGAGAAAGGGGACATCCCTGCCTTGTGCCCCTGGCGATGGGGAAGGCTTCCGACAGTACCCCGTTAACCAAGACTCGCGCCCTCGGGCGGGCGTACAGGACCTGGACCAGAGAACGGAAATGGGGCCCGAACCCCATCTCTGTCAGCACGCCCTGTAGGTATGTCCAGTCCACCGAGTCAAACGCTTTTCGAAGTCTATGGATAGGAGTGCCAAATATGGGGTGAGCAGGTGCCGATTTGCCAGGGCCAACTGCAGCCTTCGGAGGCAGTGGCGGGTCCCCGCTGGGGCATGAACCCGCATTGATCCGGGTGCACCAGTGAGGCCAAGTAGGGTTTTAGCCGTTGGGCCAGGATAGTGGCATAAAGTTTAATCTCGGTGTTAAGGAGGGATATGGGGCGGTACTCTGCACACAATCGGGAGGGAGGCTGAGACTTCGGGAGAACCACGATGGTGGCAATGTCTGCCTCCGGCGGAAACGAGCCTCTTTCCACGGTTTCTTTAAATAAGTTAACTAGATGGGGCCCTAGGGTATCTCGGTATGCCGCATAATATTCCTGCGGAAGGCCGTCCGGACCCGGGGTCTTATTCGGGGAGACCAGGGCGATCGCCTCCTCAATTTCCTTCAAGGAGATGGGGCGCTCTAGATCCTTCTGGGCCGCTGGTTCCAGCCTAGGGAGGCATACCCCACCCCGGTCTAGGAGAGCAGCAACGGTCAGTTCGGGGGTTTGTACAGTGTACAGCTTCCGATAGTATGCCGCAAAGGTATTTGCCATTGCCACGGGAGCGCGTTGCACCGCTCCAGCTGTGTCCACCACCTCTGGGATGATACGATTCGCCCTGTGTAGGATCGTACCGTTCTTATCCCCCCAGCCGTAAACTCTAGCTACCGAAGACCTACAGAGGAGCTTAGCCGCATCCAGGGATAATTGCTTAATGTCATCCCGGATGAGGGCCAGTTGTCAGGTTTGAGCGGCATCATCTGATGTGGATAGTAGCTGTTCCAAGCGAAGCGCCTGCGCTTCCTTGGAAGAGATCTCCTGCAGCTGTGATTGTCTCTGGCTCTTGAGCTGTCGCTTTGCGAAACCTCGTATGGTCGCCTTCCCAGCCTCCCATAGGGTACCCGGAGAGGCTACCGATCCCTCATTGGTAGCAAAATATCGTACAAGCTCTTTCCCTACCTCCTTCCGGAAACCTTTATCCTGGAGAAACCAGGCATTCATCCTCCATGTTTGGCGGGCCGTGGGAGGGGGGGCCCCTGAGCTAAGGAGTATCGGGGAGTGGTCAGGCGCGGGGACAAAGATCGCATCTATGCGCGCTTGGGTATGGTGAGCCGCAGAGGTATGTGTAAATTGGGCGCTGCGTGGGTGCCATGCATCGCAAAGCCCCAGGGACTCTGACCAGTTTCGCAATTGTTTCGCACTCGCCGTCCGAGCGGCAGATGGAGGTCCCGATGTGTCAAGGGCCGGGGATAAAACAGCGTTAAAATCTCCCGCGATGACCATGTTACCTGCTGGCACGCTATGTAGCAGGGTAGCAGTATGTGTGAGTGTAGGCGCAAGCCTGGAGGGAGGAGCATATATCGACATGAGTGTAAGGGGTGTACCAGCCAGCGACCCACAAACTGTCACGGATGAGCCTTGAGGGTCATGTATCGCTTGGGTGAGGACAAAGGGCAGTGTGCGCCTTAGAAGTATTGCAACCCCTCACGAGCCCCTGGAAAAGCCGGAGTGCCATACCCTATCGTAGCCATAACGAGCCAAGAAGGGGCAGCAGTTACCCAAGAGGTGTGTTTCTTGAAGCATGAGGATGTCTATGTGGAGATGCTGCGCGTACCTTAAGACCGCTGTACGTTTATGCCGATCCAACAGGCCATTGACATTCCACGACAACACGTGGAGAGACGCCATTGGGGAAGTGTTATCTGTCATGGTAGGCAGTTCTTGGTCTAGGGGGAGCGCGCAGCTTTGGGTGTACAGGCGCGCTGGGGGGCCTATGGCGGTGCGTGTGATCGCTTACTGCGGGGACACACCCGTCCCTCCCACCGGTACTTTGCGTCATTCCGTGGTAGCTGAAACAAAAACTAACAAAAAGCAGAGCAACATATAGGGAAAAACTCTCCCAAACCCTCCCCTCACCCCCCCCACCCTACACTTCAGGAACAGAAGCATCTGTCGACCCCCCAGTAAACAACACCCAATACTCAGGGCAAACAACCAAACTAAAACGCCTGGGAATGGTGAAGCGTGGAGGACCCCTCCTCATGAGCGGATGCTTATTGACAACGACCATCGGGAAGTTAGGAACAGATCAAGGACATTGCGCCGCCTCCGGCCGTGGAGCAAGGCCCGGCGGGCAGAGTCCGGTTCAAGCTGGGTCCCTCAACAGCATCGGGCTACAGGAGAGGTCTGTGTCTGGAAGGTCAATCACGGAGGGCCGTGACACGTCACCTCTGTCGTCCAGTCGGCCGGATGAACCTGAGCGCCTCCCGTTCGATGCTCCCTCCTCAACCTGGGTTAGCCGCTGTGTATGACCCGATGGGGAGTCCGAGCGGGCCCGCCTCCGGTCGCGGCACCTGCGGGAGCGGTTACGAGGAGGCTGAGGAGTGGAGGGAGCGGAGCGGTCTTTCCCGCCCCCTGCATCCCACCCACCCATGGCTCGACCCTCAGCCCGCAGAAGGCGTTCCTCCGTCGCCCAGGTCCAAGCCTCCGTCGGGCTGTCGAAGAACATTGTCTTGTTCTCAAATACCACCCTCAGGCGAGCCGGGAAGAGAAGCCGATACTGAATATTAAGTGCCCTCAACTTTTGCTTGACCTCTCCAAAGGAGCGCCGCTGGCTCTGGACTTCTCGGGTATAATCTGGAAAGATCATAATGACGCAGTTTTCATGGAGGAGCCGTTGCTGCTTGCGGGCTTCAGATAGGATGGTGTCTCTGTCTTTGAAGTTAAGGACCCGCATTATAATCGGGCGGGAAGGAGCTGCAGGCATTGGCCTGGGGGCCAGGGACCGATGAGCCCGCTCAATCGCAAACCACGGGGACAGGGCCCCCTCGGGGACCCACGACCTCAGCCACCTCTCCAGAAAGTCCGCTGTACGACCCTGCTCCGTTCCCTCCGGAAAGCCCACCAGGCGGAGGTTGTTGCGTCTAGACCTGTTTTCCGTGTCCTCCGCCCGGCGGTGCAACTCCTGAGTATGGGACTGAAGACGGGTCACCTGCCCCTTAAGTTGCTGCACATCGTCTTCCACCGAGGAGATCCTGGACTCTGTCTCTTTAATCCGGGCATTTGCGTTGCGAAGGTCCTGCCTGATGAGAGTCACATCTACTCTTACTTCGGCGATTTTGCCCTCCAACGAGGTCTGGGATGTGTGGATGGCCTGGAGGATGGTGGCCAGCTCGGCGGACGGAGGAGCATCCTGCCCAGCCACTCCCCAGTAGCCCCCCCCTCTGGGGTGGTGAAACGGTGCATTTTGGTCTGGGTGGCGGAGACCTTCGCAGATCTGTCCGTTCTGCCCATGTTCTACCCCCAGGGATGACCGGGCTCTCAATGACCCCCCCGGCCGGCTCCCGCTCCGGACCCCACCCAGCGTCTGCAGGGACAGCGACAGCTCTGGGACTGATGTAACAGGCGACCACGGGAGCACAGTAGTGGGCAGCGCCCGGCCTGGGAAGGAGAGGTCCAGACAGGACAATCCGCCTCTACCGCTAGTCACAGGAGGTGCGCCAGAAGTGGGGGAGAGGGGAAAGAGACGGGGCGGGCGGAAGGAGGCCGCGCCGACCAGGGCCCCCGCGCACCCACTTGCCGCCCGACCGACGGCCGAATCCTCCACCCAAACCCCGATGCCTCGGCACCCCCACTCCCCACCCCCACTCCCCACCCCCACTCCAAGGCGCAGGGGCTCGTCGTAGGCCTCCCACCGACCGGGTCCCGCAGTGGCAGCACAGGCCCCGAGTCCAACAGGGGCAGGCAGGAATCGAGCCGACCTCACCGCGAGGCCTCCCTAGGTTCTACACCTCCAGCGACATCACTCAAACCTAGGCGATGGCGGGGGGGGTGCCCCGCTCCCAACAGGCCGCCCAAAGGCACCGACGGTATATCCCCGTGGAAGGCCACGGCCCCAGCAGATCCCACGGCAAGCAGGGCCCACGATGCAGGAGGATTCCAGGGACCCAACCCAAGAAGGAACCCCAGAACGGGCAGCCGCAAGCAACAATGGCAGGTTAGGTCCATATGACGCTTCGTGTGGTAACGTTGACAGCAAGGGAGCAGGCAGCAACACAACGCAACCAACCCCCGCGAGGAGCGGAGCTGAGGGAGAACAGGTCCCCGGGTCGGGGGCAGGGGCAACCAGTCCAGGGGTCACAGGCGCAGAGCCGGTCCAGCGTGAAGGCCGCAAGAGCCAAAGAATGGGCACCGGAGGTCCCTCCCAGCAACTCCGCTGCACGAGCGGTGCAGCCGAAACTCCCGTTGGTCCGGATGACTCTCCACCCCCTTCGCCGCCGTCCGTTCACAGCTTAAGGATCTCCAGGGGCGGAAGGTAGGCCCCAGCCCAGAGGATGCGTGGGCTATCAAGCGCAAGGGCAGCAGCAGGAAGCCAGGCCCCAAAGCGGAGCCCCCCCAGGACCACGCTGCCGACCGCAGCACGATCGCGGCCCGACTCCAATGCGGGGGAGGGAGAACCCCGCCGCCCCGCTGCCCGGTAAAGCAGCCGAAAACACCCCCCCTCCGTCAGGAGCACGCCGCTCCCTCTAGCGACTCCCTTCACCGCACTCACTGGAGGGGGGGGATGAAGAGCAAGGCTAGCCGGATTCGAAGCGTGGGCCGCAGCCTCCGGAGCCAGCAGCGGAGGCCTCCAGACCCCACGAGCGCGCCCAGGCCTCAGAACGTCTTAAGAGCCGCCCGCTGTCCGATCCGACAGCTGATCCCGGGGGGCTCCCCCAGCGCAGACCTCAGGCTGAGCCCCGCACCGCCTGTTCTTCAGATCCCCAGCAAGGAGGCAAGGGGCAGCGCCAGAGGGAGGCCGCAGGCCGAGCCTCACCGTCCGGTATCCTGTCTCCAGCCGCCCCCACCAGGCCCCTCCGTCTCCTCGCGGGTGACGGACTCTGTGGCGGCGCCCGTTACCTCCACGATGGTCAGCTCCAGTGATGAGCCGCCGCTCAAGGCCCGGGAAAGCAGGGAGTAAGCGCCGCCATGATGAGGGAAGCGAGGTGGGAGAACAGGCCACAAGATGCCAGCACGGGCCGATCGCCGCTGAGGACGGCCCAAACAGGTAAGGCCAGCTGCCAGGAGTGGATGGGTACAGCTCTGGGGGTCTTAGGAGCCGCCCGCTGTCTGATCCGACAGCCGATCCCGGGGGGGGGCTCCCCCAGCGCGGACCTCAGGCCGAGCCTCGCACCGCCTGTTCTACAGATCCCCAGCAGGGAGGCAAGGGGCAGCACTGGAGGGAGGCCGCAGGCCGAGCCTCACCGTCCGGTATCCCATCTCCAGCCGCCCCCACCAGGCCCCTCCGTCTCCTCCCCTCGCGGGTGACGGACTCTGTGGCGGCGCAGCGGCGCCCGTTACCTCCACGTTGATCAGCTCCAGTGATGAGCCGCCGCTCAAGGCCCGGGAGAGCAGGGAGCAAGCGCCGCCATGATGAGGGAGGCGAGGCGGGAGAACAGGCCACAAGATGCCAGCACGGGCCGATCGCCGCTGAGGACAGCCCAAACAGGTAAGGCCAGCTGCCAGGAGTGGATGGGTACAGTTCTGGGGGTCAAAGGGCTGCAGATGTCGGCGGATCGTGGCTCGGATGACGGAGGGGTCCAGAGCACTCTTAAAGTGCGACCGCCATCTTGACGTGCCAAGCCACGCCCCCCATATATAACATATTTACAATGTCTGTAATGATGTACAAGCTACATGCAGAGATCTCAACAGTTTTTATTAGTGACAAATTATAGCAGTGTTCTAATTATATTACAATATACCCTTTCATATTATGCCAGAGTTTGGATTCTAGAAAGGCTCTTATTATGCTGCTTCTAAATTGACCAGACTCTCAACATAATCATTTAACATTAATGTCAAAGCTTTGAATAGTGTCTGCTTGCAAACCTATCATAAATGATCCTGCCAAAAGCATGCCAACTGCAAGGTCCAGTAGTGGTGTAGTCCCGATACGGACTTTGGTGTCCCCCTATTGCACCTGCCAAAAATAATTTGTGATCAAGTTCAATAATCAATGATGAAAAGTTTTATTAAGAATGACATACACCGGTTCTTGTTTGAAAATATATAGGGAAATGATAGGCAAAAAACATGCGATATGCCATAAAGTAGTTTAGCAGCAAAAGCGTGCAATTCCTAAGTACAGAGAACTCAGTAAAGTTCTATATGAAATCCGACATAGATTTGCCTTCTAAAGGTAAGAAGTGAGGGGGCTCTGGGATATAGAAAAAGCAAGGCCTTTTATAGGGCTTTTTACAATGGGTTTCATACATTAACACACAAGTACGTTTTTTTTATTTTTATTTTTTTATTGATTTTATTGCGTTACAAAATACAAACAACGTAACAAAAACCATTGTGTCACGTGCGGGCATAACAGCATGACAGTGCATAATACCTGTTACAGTCTAACACTTAACAATGCAGGCATCTGAGGGGTATACTTTATACATGTAATACATCTGGAACGAATCGTGCACCCACGCACTATCCCCGGACTCCCTCCGCTATCTGAAAACCCATCCTCGGTCAAGCGATTACTAAATAGCACTATCTACTGGGCTGTAGTGCAGCCTCAATGTACCGTGGTCTCCAACATATGCGACTCCTGAGATGAGGTCATGGTAGCATTGCCATTGGGGGTCTGCCTCTGTACTTACAGTTTTACCCAGGAGATATGCTTGATATGGACCCCAACAACTTTTGGGCCGGCTCGTGGGAGGGAGCAGTTCGCTATACACATCTGCGTTTGTATTACAATACAACATATCGGCAAGCCATTCCTGTAAGGTTGGTACCGGGCCACCTGCCCAGCGAATTGCCACACGTCGCTTTGCCAAGAGTAATCCAATAGCTAATAGAGGGCGCAATGCTTTATCCACAGATAAATTCCACCCTAGCAATGCCATCTTGGGATCTGGCTCTAAGTCTGCACTGATAATTGTCCCTAGCTCATGGAACACAATATTCCAGAATGATTGGATCCCAGGACACTGCCAAGCCAGGTGCCAGAAGCCTGCTCCCTCCACCCCGGATCTTGGACAACAGGAGCTCTCTGATAACTCACATCGGAACTGCCGCTCTGTGGTGCAATAAGCTCTATGTAAAAATTTAAAATGAAGAAGTCTATGCCTACCATTCAGGGAGACAGAGCAGGTACGGGAGCAGCAGTACTGCCATTCTTTATCACTTAATGGGGCACCTAAATCCCGTTGCCAATCCAATCTGACCTTCAGGACTTCAGCTCGACGGGTTTCCTGCATGCTGGCGTAGAACCTAGAAATTAACCTGGCGGGGTCGCTAACTTTAATAAGAGTGGTGAGGGCCCCCATGGCCTGCAGTTCCAACATGTCGTCACCCAGGAGAGCGTGCCAAGTTTGCCTAGCTCTAAAGACACAAGTACATGGTTCTCAGGATACGCACCAAAGAGGAACAAACAAGAGGAAACATTTTACTACAGAATACATTTGGAGATTCTCTCATAGTAGTATTGCATTGGATTTAGTCGTTCTCACAGCATAACAGTTGATACTTTGTATACCAATAACCTGGTACAGTTAGAACGTCCTTGGTTAAGCACAGTGCTGGGAAAAGTCTCTGGGATCACTTTTTAGTTACTAGTTGAGACTTGCACTTTTTATTTAGAACAAGAAGAGGAGAGCATTGGAGGTGTAGGTGTGAGGAAACGACTGTACACCTATCAAGATGTTGCCCATGTGCAGAAGCATCTGGCAACCCCCATATGCAAGGAGGGCCGCCGTGACCTGAGCCGTTTTGTGAGCGCTGTGCGGAAAGCTCTAGGCCTCATTGCTGTGACCCCATATGCCAGAGGGGGCCATTGTTGAACTATTTGGTACCAGGAGCGTAAGGACTTGTAACCGCCTCAATCGTTGACCTTGTATGCCAGGACAGGCAACCATGGTGAGGGTGAGTGTAGCGGAGAAGTCTGAGCCTCAGCAGATAGTAATGAAAGAACCCCATATTCCAGAAGGGGCTGCCGGTACTCACATTTTCAGAAGTTGGGTCGTCACCCGGACAGAAGATTGCAGCTATGACTGGCAAGTCAAGTCCGTACACTAGGGCCTGACCCTGACTGAACCTCCGAGGACTGCGAAGGACGCCGTTTGAGACGTCATACAATCATCACTGGGCTCCATTCAGAAGTCGGAGAACCAAATCACCCCCCATGAGGGGAAGAGTGACTTACCCCGTCTTTGCGGCTCACTGGGAAAAGCCAGCAGCGCGGCTCGAGAGAGAGAGCCTGCACCTGCCAGGTGCTGCCGCGTGTACCGCAGGCAGCCCGACTTCTCCGAACAGGATCCAGACTTGTGAGCATCCACGGAGAGGGCCCTTGCTGCATCGCTGAATGTTTCCATACCACCGGAGCGGGTACGAGTAGAATTGGGCCTTTGGGGCCCCGGGTGACTCGTTGCTAATGGTGCTGTGGCACCAGAAACCCTTTTGACTAATTCCTTAAGAGTCAAAGGGGAACTCTTGAGTACAGTCTATTGGTGAGCATTCCCTGAATGCGGCCACCAGTGAATAGGGAATAACCCTGACCATGTTCTAAGGAAGAGGATGGGACAGGGATTTGCTTGACAACTACTAGTGCCCCGACCTCAAGGGGAGTGTGTTATTGCTAATGAATTATGCTATTCCTTTGAATGTGTATAGTTAGAAATAAAATAGTTATTTTTCTTACAAAAGTAAGTATTGACAGGGCATCGGTTTAATGTTTGTACTGCGTGCACTTTGAGTTATGAGTTATGGTCACTTACCCAGGCCTCGAAAAATCATTAAAATGTTACTAGACCTGCAGGTCTAGTGACTCAAATAATCTACTTGACCTATTTGTAATGTTCTTGACCCATAAACTGGTTTCAAATGATGTGATCCTGTGCAAATAATTTAATTAATATTGCCCCCATTTTATTAATTATCACATATAGGAGTACCTTCAAATGTGCGAGTTCAGCATATCTGCTGTACAAAAAAACTCTATTGTTTGATTTAATAGACTAAACTTTCTTCCCATATATAATACAAATCTAGCCACATATAGGATACACATGACCCCTGACTTGCCTCCTAGTTCATTACAGCATTGTCATGAGTGCGGGGCAGGAATGTTTCTCAAATCATGTTTAAAAATATCACTTTTAATAAATACATAACTAAAGCATAAAGTGGTAGCACACTGTCATTTGTAATCAGCAGATTTAACATTGAAATGGCCACAAACGCTCCCACTGACATGCAGCTTTACTTATAAAACTATATAGTGTACAAACAATAATGTTTGGAAGTGAAGTGTTCTGGTTTGTTTTGGTCCTATTTAACTCTTTGTTTGCATCACACTTTTTAATTTGCAAAAATTTGCTTTTGTAATTCCTGATATATTTTGAAATATTTGTAATATTAATTTACAGGCTATTTATTTAAATGTTGTGTTAGAGAAAAACAACTGACATCTTCAGACAGCTCACTTGACAAAAACCTCTTACTCTAGTAAGACAGAGAAAAAAACCTAATTTTCCAAGCAGCAATTAGTTAAAAGACAAACTGACATTTGACCTCTTTCCTTGAACAGATAGCAAATGTGTCAAGATAAAAACAAGATTTAATAGCATCTTTATTGCTTATTCACTTTCTACAATATCGCAGGTGTGTGCACTACCTCAAATTTCTAGGGTACCAATTTCACCACTTCCACATGTAAATTCCTTTTGTGGGTTGAGTTTTGCAGAGACCATGAGCTTGTAGTTGGCATTTCAGAAAGCAAAGGCTGAGGAAGCTGAGAAAGCCAGAGAGTTTGAAAGGGAGAAGCTAAGACTAGCTCACTGGGAACAAGAGGAGAGGAGGAGGGAAACACAGGAGGAATGGGCCCGGGAATAGAAATTGCAAGAGGGAGTAGAGAAACAGAGAGAAAGGGCAGAAAACAGAGACAGTGGGAGGAGAAACAGCAGGACAAGGAAAGAGAGCTAGAAAGGGAAAAGATAACCCTTAAGAGAGAGAGGATGGCAGCAATGACAACTCCATCTGGGATAAGTGACTCTACTCCCAATTCAGGCCAAGATGTGGCCAAAGTTCCAAAAGATATTGTGCATGTGTATGTGGAAGTTCAGGATATTTTGGAATTTTTTGTGGGCTTTGATCTCATTTGTAAAGTGTAGGGCTTAAATGAGGTGTCTAAGTCAGATGCCTTAATGGGGCCATGCCATTGGTAGGGACAGCTGCCATTGGAAAGATGACTGTGGCAGACCAGATGGTCTATGAGTATGCCAGAAGGGGCTGACGATACTCACATTTCAGAGGTTCGGGTTGTCACCCGAATAAAAGATTGCAGCTGTGGCTCACGGTTCTAGCTCACACATCAAAGCCTGCACCCAACTGAACCTGCAAGGCCGCGACGGACGCCACCTGAGACGGCTCACCATCACTGGGCTTTAGCTGGGAGCTGCAGGATCTAATCCCTCCCTCGTGAGGGGAAGAGTGACTTACATTTTCCTCAAGGAGTGTGAGCAGCTTCCTCGCAGGGACAAGCCGGCAGCATGGCTCGAGGGAGAGAGCCTGTGCCTGCCGGATGCTGCAGTGTGACTCTAAACAATACCTACTGCTCATCAGGCAATAGGAATTCCACATTTCTGTATATTTATAAATAGGCTGCTCACCAACTGGGTTATTATTTTAGTTTCATTTGTTTGACTTTTTCGTTTCAGAATTAGCCATGAAAAGTCTTAGTAAAACTGTGTTAAGGAAGCTGAGCTTAAGAGGGGTGGGGGTTGAAATTCCTTCCCTAAATCTTCACTGGAAGATATGAAAGATGTTCCGATGCCATTGGAGTTCTGGCTACAGTGCAACCTATAGTGGAATGTTCCATTTGTGCCGCTTCCTTTTTGATAAGTTGATTGCTCATTTACCTCTGGTGTCCTCACAAAGGACCCATGGTTATGGGGTGGTGCATTCTGTGGAATGGTAAGCTGGGAGGCCAGCGATTGTTCAAAGCAAGAGACAGTCTTCGAGACAAAAGAGGCTGTGTCAAAGGTGTCTCACTCTTATGGAGTGGACCTTTTCCTTGTTAATGATGTCAGATATGATACTGCTGCTGTGCTACTACTCAAGAGTGTTCAGGTGGATGCTCTATTATCCCCTTCTAAGCAACATGAGCAATCCTGCCTTGAATATCCTAACTTGCATGATCCTGGATTCTTGTCGGTATTCGGTGTTACAGCCACTGCACAAAAATGGATCATTGGTTTAGACGCCGTGGTTATAGAGAGGGCATAACCATTGCACCCAGCATGATAGATCTTCTTTGAAGAGAGTAACAAGGAGTCCATTTGGACCAGGAGCACTTTTCATTCTTCATAATAGTTTGGATTTGATTACCCTTGATGGCTGAAGTCCAAAACCAATTTATGTGAGTCAGCGATGGATTATAATACAAGCATCTGAACAATATAACACACTCTAACCAAAGTTCTGGTGCAACACTTTTATCCTCTATCTTATCGTTCAGTTGGTCATTATCTCTCTGTGCGTTATCTCTTGGCATTCCAACCTGCTTTTATTGTGCGCTGTTTTCAATTTCTTTTCTCTACTTGAGGGGTGTTACTGGGCTCTTTATTTAGAAGATAAGTGGACTGATTTAGTGCTGTTTTTGGTCCTTCAAGCTGAGGTAAAGCATACATTAGAATACTTTAAACATTTACAACTCAGGCCAAGCTGACTACCTTGTAATGTTGATTCTTGTTGCTGATGGGCAACTATTTGGCCCCATACCAAATTGCACTTATTGGCAGCAGGCAAGGATATTTGAAATAGCAAAAGAATTGCACGAGTCAGGGAATTCCACTTGATAAAACGCAAATTTGTTTATTGTAATTGTGCTATCTCTTTCAGTACTCCCACTGGGATCAGAGAAGTAACTTTGTTACAAGTGCTAGTTATCTTGTAGGTTTGATGGTGATGGTCGATCTCAACTCGGTATGAGTTAGCAACATCTAGGATACTGTGGAATAAGTGAAGTGAAAGAAATTAATAATCTAAAATGGCATCTCAATGTATTGCCATATGTTTAAAATGAATGGAATGCTCTGAACTAAACCTCTAGATTAAGGCTCTTAGCCAATGCTATGTAGACCATCCAACAGATATTCGCTTCACTTGTCTTTCAGCTGAACTGGCTCAGATTGTTCTTGAATGACCCAACATAAACTCTGCACATGAAACCAGTGCTCATCTGAGGGGCTTGATAGTTTGTTTGAATTAAATTCCCTGGTGACTATATTGTTCCCTCAAACACCATAGTGTTTCTATGAGTTGCTCCACTGCTTCCTTCTTAAATTGTTGGACAGATCCATGTAAATGTTTATTGTTATTAAGGTTGCTTCCTTATTCCTAGGTTTCCAACCATCACTTTTGACACCTGAGGAAAAAGTTAAGCTGAGCCCCAATTTTGTAGCCTTTTGTACAATCTTATCTAAGGCTCAGGTTTCTTTTATGGCTTTATGTTTTATGTCTCAATAAGTTTTAGTCATCGTTTGGCATTCCTGGTTAAACTACATGACGTTGTGGAAAAAGTTTTTCTTTAGATTTTCGGTTGTGGTGTTTGTAATGATTTATATAGAAATTGCTCAAAAAGAAAAAAGAATATAAACATAAATATTTTCTTACTAAATTATAATAAAGTATATTGAAATAAAGTTTCTTGGAGTCACACAGAGTTATTCACGTGTGATCCATAAGTAATGTAAGAAATAATTATCAGTATTGGCACGTCGGTTGTTGTTTCCAGGTTTCTTTTAAAGCATAAAATATTTTGTTTAACAATAAGGGCTTCAACATCTTCATCTTTTAGAATTCTATCATTGCCTCCCACATTCCTTGAAGTAAATAGTAAAATGTTTGGGTACCTTCAGAGCAGCTTGCTGAATGCGTCGCTGATGCACTAGGAATGTAAATCATCACTAGTTCAGGAAGATGATGTTTTACTTGAATATGGCTGAAGTGATCCACCTCCAGCATTTTAAGGCAATTTTTCCCTCCTGTTTGGCATATTTTCCTTCTGCCTGTCGTCTTCCGAAGGTTGATGTCTAGCTAAAGTTCCTCAGTGGCGGTTAGATTGGGAGGTCCAGGTCTTGATGGTCCTGGTCTGCCAGAGGTAGGGAAGACCCGTTCTAGTAGCCGCAATGCAGCTGGCATAAGACAGCACCAACCAATAACAAGGAGGGACCCCTGAAAATGAATGGGGGCGGGTAAAACAGGGGATCAAACAGACAAATCACATCAAGAGAAGAATACCCGCCCCTGTGCAAGAATTAATTCTAAGGCCCACATGGGAGTCCTATAATAATAAGTGAACAACCAAGGCTCTCAAGAGTATATATTGAGAAGAACCAGGAGAAACAAAGAATTTGTTTTTCTTTTTATTAGCAAGGTATCAAAAAATATATTTTTTACTTATTTTTCTTTTTTATAGCATGTTAATACAGACACATTTAATCTAATAAAATGAGTACCCCACACACACAAGCATACATACATACACACTCAAAAGATTCGCAGTGAGCTCTGAACACCAATCATACATTTCATACACTGCACATCTATCAAGATGTTAAAGAGGCCAGAGGATGAGCTGATGTTCAATAGTTTAGGTCCAGATGAAAACAAGGAAAACCCGATCCCGGGTTCCGAGGACCAAACGCCGACACGCGTTTCGGTGAGACCCCACAACAGGGGCTACACCTTCATCAGGGCAGGTCATATACAGAAAGATAGATGGCGTGGGACACCCAAGTACCTACAACAACATAGAAATATGTCATTTCCTGAATAAATTTATAAATTTTTTAATCAATATATACATGAGAGACCTTGGAGGAAAGGGATAAATCAAAAGTAGATTGATAAAGGCCAGACACAATGGTCAGAACAGATGGGCAAGGAAAGTTGCATCAAAAGGAACAGAGAGACCCAAATAGGGACCTGAGTTTAATAAATATAAAAAAACAAGTGACTCCTGTGCACGTGGGTAATAAAAAAATATAGAAAGAATAAACCAGCACCAAGGAAAATACCGAAAATAATTCCCATGATAGGATAGGACCAAAAAGTGTAGGCAGGTATTTAGGTGAATAATTAAAAAAGTACGTAAGCATACCTATAATGGTATTTTAGCGAGACATCAAGGAGTAGTATAGCATTAAAAGTATGGCCAGATAATCCTCAGGGACTGCTCGAAAGCATACATAGGATCTATAAAGATAGATGGCTATTAGCGCTTTTAAAAAAGTTAGAGTTCCTAACATATGGTAGAGGCCCCCAAAAGATTCCGGTGTACCTACCCGCAAATGCAGCATATGGAGGGGCTTAGCGAGGAACCATAGGGAGAGAAATGACTTCCGAATATGGCACCAAATCAGTATTTCAAGGCGGGGGATCCAGGGAGGAGAGATAACTTCCTAGGATCACGCCAAATCAGTTTTCAGAGCGGTCCTTTAGCTCCCTTCCGTGGCAAATAAATAGATGCATCTTTAAAAAGATATAAAGGGCATATATAAGCACAGTAGGAAAAGGGGGCGCATCTGAAGCGTTAACAGACAGCACTAAAGATAAAATGAATACCTAAGAACACATGACAAAATGAAGGAGGCCCCCCCGGGGTAGCACTTCCAGGGAGGGGGAGTCCGCTAACTACACGCTTATTATCGTGGCCATACTACCGGCAAGGAAAGCACTGCTCAAGGTAGTAGAATATCCATAAACTTAAAACTCCCAAACAAGAGCAATTACAACCCCAAAGGCAGCCAGGGAATCAAGGATCAATACCTGATGGAGGGCCGCGTCTTGAATCTACAGGGATTCCGCTGAAACAGGCAAGGATTCTGCCCGTATCCACCACAGGCGAGATGAGACGGGAGGCTGAAATTCTGCTTTTAAACGCGACGGGAGGAAGAGGCGCCGGGTCGGGGATGCAAACAGAAAGGAAGGACACCAAAACATGGAGGTTTTGTTACTCGAACATGGCGGCCATATTGGTACTGGGGAGCAGAGTTAAAGAGAATATGCACGCCCATGGGCATAAAGGGACACAGTATAATATAGCGTTGGGTCACAGCACGAATAGCAAAGATTTAGCTAATTCGAAAGAATACTTAGGCTGGACAGATGCCAAAAAAGGGGGAAACAAACCGGAGGAAGAAGACAACCCAAGGGGGGGGGGGGGTTTAGTGACAGCACCGAGTTTGAACCATGTTGGTGCAAGAGGGCAATATCAAAATTCCATACCACATATATGCCACGGAAGAAATGGTACGATATTAACAGCAAGGAAATATAGAAATCTATAATTTAGCCAGAGTGGAGAGGACAATTCTAGATAATGGCATTCTCCCAGGGACAGACTTCATTGAGGCCATTTTTTTCCGAATTTAAAAAATAAATCCCAAAAACCTCCCGTTTTTTCCTTACTAAAGTGGGATCCTTACCCGGGGGCGTTTTGACTTTTTCAAGAATAGACCACTTAAGATCTAATTCAGTGTGTTGTTTGTTGAGCCAATGCTCTACCAGAGGAGCTGAGGTCTTCTTAGTGCGTATATTAGATTTGTGCTCCCCAATTCTAAATCTGGCTTCACGCCCCGTTTCCCCAATGTAGATAGAGTCACAAGGACATGTGATGATGTAAACAACATTGGAAGTCCTACAATTAGTCATCTCGTGGAGGGATATAGAACGTTCGTGGACCTTAACGGTGTCGCCAACTAGTGCATGGGCACATGCCTGGCATGAACCACAACGATGGTTGCCCTGAATGGGTCTTAGGCCAGTGATGGATTTCTGGCAAGGGCCAGTTGCAATAGGTATCTTACCCATCACTAGGTGGTTTTTCAAGTTCTTGTTCCTTTTGAACGCAAACAGTGGCTTGGCAAGTCTGGGCTCACTGCTGTCCAGGTTGAGAAGGTACCAAAGGGAATTAACAGTACGTCTGATTTTATGACTTATGTTAGAATGTTTAGTGATACATACCACTCTGTCCATTCGTTGGTTTTCCTGGGTCTGAAACATCGCTTCACGGTTGAAATATCTGGCTCGCTTGAAAGAATCCTTAACCAGTTTGGCAGGATATCCACGGTTGGCAAGTTTGATTTTAAGGATGTCAGCCTGTTTGAGGAAGTCGCTGATATTAGTACAGTTTCTCCGGAGACGGAGGAACTGACTAAACGGGATGCTGTCTCTTTGACAGCGGGGATGATAACTCCCATACTGTAACAAGGTGTTTCTGGCAGTCGGTTTGGTGAATAGCGAGACAAACAATTTGTTCTGGTTGTGTTAGATCCACACATCCAGAAATTCCACTTTATGGTTGCTGGAATGGGCCGTAAATTTCAGATTACTGTCGGCCGCATTGATCCATGAAATGAATTCATTAAGAGATGCAGAGTCCCCCTCCCAAATAAAAAAGATGTCATCGATGAACCGAGACCATGCTCGGATATTTTCGTAGAAGGGGGCCATCTCATTGTAGATGTGTGATCGTTCAAACTGACCCATATATAGGCAAGCCACGCTGGGAGCACAGGGCGCTCCCATGCTTACTCCTTGGATCTGATGAAAATAATTGTTGTTAAATTCAAAATAGTTCTCGCCGAGAACTATTTGTAAGCAGTCAAGGATGAATGAGGCATTGGTGATGCTAGGTTCATTAAGGAGTATCTCTTGTATAGCTCTCATGGCACCTTCCTGTGGTATGTTAGTGTACAGGGACTCCAGGTCCAAGGTGACCAGGAGTTCCCTTTCACTCACATACGGCATCCCTTCTATTAAGGAGATGAAGTGTCCTGTATCCTTAACAAAGGAATCGAGTTTCTGGACTAGAGGTTTTAGAAAATGGTCCACATATTTAGAGAGTGGCTCCATGGCCGCTCCAATAGTGGATACAATGGGTCTCAAGGGAGGCGACACGGCATCTTTGTGGGTCTTCGGGACACCGTAGATAATGGGCATACGGGTGTAAGTGGGTGTAAGGTATTCAGCTTCGCTGGCACAAAGAAAACCCTTTTCCACAGCCGACGCCACCAAATATATAATCCGTTGTTTCAGTGCAGTTTCAGGATTCTTCGTGATGCGTTTGTAATGTCGAGTAGAGGAGAGAAGGGTGTTCATCTTCTCGATATATGTAATAGAGTCAAAGATCACAATCCCTCCCCCCTTATCACAGGGCTTGATGGTCAGTTGCCTGTTGTTCTTAAGGGACATTAAGGCTGAATTTTCTGTTCTCGAAAGATTGTCCGAAGGTCTAGGGACAAATTTGATAATCTTTTCAATTTTGGACTGGACTGCCTTCTCAAAGATGGCCACCTTGGGGCCAACCGAGTCGAGAGTAGGGGTACATTCCGAGGGCGGTTTCAAACCAGAGATATTGGTCAGATTATCAGGAAAGGGTCTAGAAGAAAATAATTTTTTCAGTCTGATTTTCCTGAAAAACAAATGGAGATCTTTCATAAATTCAAATTTGTTAAAACCGATTGAGGGAACAAAAGAGAGACCCCTAGATAACAGAGAGAGGGAGTCAGGTTCAATGTTGGAAGTAGACAGGTTAAATACTGGAATGCTCTTTATGTTTTCCAGTATTGTTGATGTCGCGTTTGGATGTACATTTGAGGTTGATTCTGACCCTGATGGAAGTTCCTCGATTGGGGGTTCCGCGTTCGGGGGCGGGCATTCCCCCTGTTATTGCCTAAAAAATGATTGGGCATGGTGGATCTCTCCCCGGGTCTTGATCTAGGTGGGTAGTTCGAGTTGTACTCAGGTTCTAGGTACGACGTTCCTTCTCCCTCAGAGTCAGTAGTGTCCGAGAACGTAGTAATTCGCCTGCTGCCCCACTTTGGCCTATCATTTTGAGAACCCTGATTCTCTACCGGGGTATAGAAATTGGTAGAAAGGTACGGGTAAGCCCGTTCTTGAGAAAAGAGTCGGACGTCCTTCCTAAATTTTTCCGTTTTCCTTTTCAGGAGATAATCTGAAAAAGAATCTAATTCCAAGCCAATTTCTTCCAGTTTCTTTTACCTAATTCAACCGCATTATCCTTTTTTAGTTTTTCCTCAAGTTCATCGATTTCTTTATTGAGGATAGCTATCACCTCCCTGGCCGTCTCGATGATTAGCATCATCCAGTCCCTGGAGCAGCGGTTCGAAATAAGCGCCCACTTCTCCAGGAACTGGCGTATCTCCACAAAGAGGCCAGGGATATTCCGGACCCTAAGTCCTATAGGGATGGTGCCTGCCTTTAAATACTCAAGCATGAATTTGGCATGGAATTCCGTCCGCTTAGATTTTTTCTTCAGATCTAATAGTTTATTCCACTCCTGTTCTAAGCCTTTCGACAGGGTGAATTGATTACTGCTGTCAGCTGTTGCCCCAATCATGCGGGCAAATTCCTCATCCGTAAAACCAAAAGTTTTAATGCTATCCATATGGTTAATTCAGCTACCCAGAGAGGTAGCTTAGATAGATAACAAAACACGCCCAAGAATCAGAAAAAACAATAAAAAGCAGTCAAAGAAAGATCACAGAAACGTAAAATTTAGAATAAAGAAAAGATGCACATTCCTCACAGAGCAAACCTCCACAGCAACCAGGCTGTGACGTAATAACCAATAACAAGGAGGGACCCCTGAAAACGAATGGGGCGGGTAAAACAGGGGATCAAACAGACAAATCACATCAAGAGAAGAATACCCGCCCCTGTGCAAGAATTAATTCTAAGGCCCACATGGGAGTCCTATAATAATAAGTGAACAACCAAGGCTCTCAAGAGTATATATTGAGAAGAACCAGGAGAAACAAAGAATTTGTTTTTTCTTTTTATTAGCAAGGTATCAAAAAATATATTTTTTACTTATTTTTCTTTTTTATAGCATGTTAATACAGACACATTTAATCTAATAAAATGAGTACCCCACACACACAAGCATACATACATACACACTCAAAAGATTCGCAGTGAGCTCTGAACACCAATCATACATTTCATACACTGCACATCTATCAAGATGTTAAAGAGGCCAGAGGATGAGCTGATGTTCAATAGTTTAGGTCCAGATGAAAACAAGGAAAACCCGATCCCGGGTTCCGAGGACCAAACGCCGACGCGTTTCGGTGAGACCCCACAACAGGGGCTACACCTTCATCAGGGCAGGTCATATACAGAAAGATAGATGGCGTGGGACACCCAAGTACCTACAACAACATAGAAATATGTCATTTCCTGAATAAATTTATACATTTTTTAATCAATATATACATGAGAGACCTTGGAGGAAAGGGATAAATCAAAAGTAGATTGATAAAGGCCAGACACAATGGTCAGAACAGATGGGCAAGGAAAGTTGCATCAAAAGGAACAGAGAGACCCAAATAGGGTCCTGAGTTTAATAAATATAACAAAACAAGTGACTCCTGTGCACGTGGGTAATAAAAAAATATAGAAAGAATAAACCAGCACCAAGGAAAATACCGAAAATAATTCCCATGATAGGATAGGACCAAAAAGTGTAGGCAGGTATTTAGGTGAATAATTAAAAAAGTACGTAAGCATACCTATAATGGTATTTTAGCGAGACATCAAGGAGTAGTATAGCATTAAAAGTATGGCCAGATAATCCTCAGGGACTGCTCGAAAGCATACATAGGATCTATAAAGATAGATGGCTATTAGCGCTTTTTAAAAAAGTTAGAGTTCCTCACATATGGTAGAGGCCCCCAAAAAGATTCCGGTGTACCTACCCGCAAATGCAGCATATGGAGGGGCTTAGCGAGGAACCATAGGGAGAGAAATGACTTCCGAAGATGGCACCAAATCAGTATTTCAAGGCGGGGGATCCAGGGAGGAGAGATAACTTCCTAGGATCACGCCAAATCAGTTTTCAGAGCGGTCCTTTAGCTCCCTTCCGTGGCAAATAAATAGGTGTACTACACTGTGAAGCTTCACGGTGTAGTACACGACCGTGGAGACTATCGGAAACTGAAAGCGTACTCGCTTTCAGGCAAGAATAGGGATTAAACGGGTTACGGAAGAGCGTCTCACACCAGACATAACGGCAGTTGGGTGACACATGATTTTATATACAGCCCTGAGGAAGTCTTGGGTGAAAGCCCATATAAGACGAAACACGTGTTGGCATTTGTGTGGCTATCAGTTGTGGAAACAAAGAATATGAAAACTGAAATACTCATCTGATTTGAAAAATAAATTAAGAAGAACACTGAAGAAGACCATTGTGGATTTATTGATGGTGCAAATAGGAATATTGCTCAGGACATTTATTTTGTATAAATTCATGTATGTCATTCTTTGGAGCTTTTTACCCTGCCTATTCTTGAGATAAAACTAATCATCAGCCCTATCAAATCTTTGGTCCTCTTTCTGGATTTTTCTCCTTGATTAATGTGTACCTTATTTGATTAACTAATTTGAAACTGTCTACTGAGTATAGTATTTTTAGCCACCACCAGGAGGCACTTGTCACTTTTTGTCTGGACAGCGTACTCACTGGGACGGCGGAAGGCTGCACGAGCAAACACTCGGAAGGCGGTAAAACGGATGACAACAAATAATAAGGGATAATACTGACACGATTGGGAGAGAAAAACTAACGAAGACAAGGAACTATTTGGGCAAACCGGGACGGAATTACAACCGGTTAAAAGATAACACCAACCATACCGACAAAACAGCCCTGAGGAAGTCACGGCCACCTGCCATGGGCGACGAAACACGTGTTGGCTAAAAAGAGGCTAAAAAAGAACTAAACAAGAACATATGAGAATAAACCTAACAAATACAAAGAAAGACAAGAATTGTTGATATCTGTTATTTATGTAATACATGTTGACATTAGCGTGTGCTGGGGAAACCAAATTTTTGTATGGACTGCATACAGTTATTTTGCCAAGCTACATATAAAATCCCTAGTTGGGGGTTCTGGCTGACCTTTAAAGTTAGTTTGGTCCTCTGGGGCCACCCTGTACTGACATGTATGTACTTATCATACCCACTATGTTAGAACAAAGTTGAATCTTTGGTTTACTCCCATGTGACATTATTGTTGATCAAAGCATTCCTTTCTGGATCAGTGGCTCAACAGACTGCATCCTAAATAAGGGAAATACCCTTTTAGCTTGTGAATTGACCTCAGTTAGATGATGCAAACATTTACCAACCTTTGCCTTCTTGTTTAACTTGTTATACTTTGGTGATTCTTTTACGAAAAAATGGGTTAGTGGTGGCCTCAGTTTCTTGACTTCTGACATCCCCGTAAAAACTCGAGTTCAATCGGAGTCGGCCAAGGGGAGGACAAGACCCTGGCTTACTATCAATATTGACTGAAGTTGACACAATAACTGTGGCCTTGGTTAGCTTTTTGGGGTGTTTAAAGGTGGAATGTCCACAACCTGGTCACAACCCTGGGGCATCATCCAGTTCTTCAAAACAGCTGGCAACATGCCTGGCAGGGAACTCAACTTATCCAGTATGAGGGAGCAAATGCAATTGTGAGCATTATCTAGTGGTGACCTCCCCATGTGCCCAATCATCAAGATGGTTCAACTTTGCCCGTTTCAAATCAATTGCTACTACATGGGAAAGCAAAGTATGTAAAAAACACAATCCCCAGTTTATCTCACTGGAGCAACAGTACTCCTGCAATGGCCTCCCAGTAGAGTGCTTTTTGTGCGAGACATCAAGGTATCTGTCATCAGTAGAAGGCAGATGGGCCAAAGATTTTCCAGATCAATCGATATGTTAAAATTATTTATACAATATAACTTCAAACGTGGCAACGTGGGGTGCTATCTCAGTTCCTGATGATAAAGAGCATGAGAGAGACGCCATTATAAGCTCATGAGTTAACAAGTTTGGGGTACCATGCAAGGAGTTGTCATTGTGCCACCCTGTTTTGATCTTATCATGGTGATGGAGCAGGATTTCGCTAAAAGAAACCTGGTCGGATTGACACCCCCATAATACTTATTAACAGTGTGCGGTGTAAAATTAACAGAGCAAATCACATGAACACGTGGGAAACCGCTTTGCGCATGCGTGCACTAATGTGAACTAATGCATGAAAGAACTAGGCTGCTTTTTACATTGCGTTTCAAAAGAAACGAGATTTTTGCACGTTTAGGCAGCATCTCGCATTCACATTTTGCATCTTGCTTTGAAAACGATAATAAATAATGCCGCTTTGCATGAAGCTTATGCTAAGAAAAATATTAACAGGGAATAGTATAAAAGTGGGTGGTAAACAGTGAAGGATGCATTTCCATGTAATTAATAATATATGTATTTATTTTGTCATAGTGAGCCGAATGGGCCTGTATTTGCTTAAGTTGCCCGGATAGATGAGGGGCCAGAAAATGTGCAAGAATGACCTGACAAACCCGACATAAGTGCTGAGCGCTGCGGATGATGAACATTAGTTCAAGGCTATGCAGCACAGAGAACAGTGTTTGCCTGCCAAAAGATGAGACTGGCCGTGGGATCCATGACTTCTTCCACAGACTTGGTTGAGAATTTAATCAAATGTAACAATAATAAATTTGTATGAACTGCTCAATACATACCCCATGGGAAAGGAAGTAGAACAATGAGTATGAAGAATTTGAATGAAATCATGGTGATGTGATGCACCACCTCCCCAAGCATCCAATGAGCTGTCGAATTCAGTGCAATGTTTCAATTAATGTGGGTTGGACATGTAGGTTTTAGGGTATAACTGGGGTGCCTTTGGTGGTGTGGTTAGAGAGAGCGAGACCGGAATTGCAGCGGTAGGAGATTGAGAAGGGAGATGCGTCGCTGTTCGTCGGTTTGCAGAGAGGCCTAGCTGTTCCTGTCCCTGTCCTGAAATCTTTGTTTCATGATTCTATTTCAGGAGACCCCCACTACTCCCTTGGCCGGGGGGGGGGGGTATTTTATTTATCTTTGGGTTTGTATTATTCTCTGACTCATAATTTGCATAATTTCTTGCAAATGTAATTTTTGTCTGTGAAACTCCATCATAAGTATATTATCTCATATTATTTTCACTGAAACTTATGTCTCTTCTTCTATCCACTCCCTCATATGCATATTGCTAATTGTTGATGAGTTTGATACTGTTTGCATTGCTGATTGATTTTCTCTCCCTTTTGTGAGATTCTTTGTTTGTATTGCGACCTGTATACGATGAGCATTATTCATTTATTTGAGATAAACTTTTTAAAACTTACCGAGAGTCTGTGATTATTTAGCTGGTTAGATAGTCAGTTAGTTCTATTATTACCATCAACTACTCAACTAATTGGTCCGTCGACCGAGAGGAAAGAGAGTTGATATATAGGTCTAGTTATGTATTTAGAATAATTGAATATGAATCTGTGAAGGAAACGATTTCCACGTCTTTAAAGCTTGACCCCCCAGCGCATCAGGGATTTGGGTGAATGTGTATGGGCCAGTGTATGTAATATTGATGAGTATCAATCCCTGATTAAGTGTAGCGCTAGATCAGTTTTCTGGTAGCATTGGACGGTTTAATTATTGATTAGTTGGTAATAATTTATTGATTATTGATTATATGTTTTTAACAAGAAAAGTTAGTGATCTGTTCTATGTTGTCTAGAAGTACAGGTACGGAGGTACCTGAGGAATCCCGGGAATGGAATTTTAGCCTGAAGTAGGCAGAAGAAGAGTGTGGATAAGATATCACACTGCAGAAGTACTTTGTCTGTTGTTATAATACTGTACGGCGGAAGGCTGTAGGTGTTATATTTAGGGACAATTTCGTATGTGAGTAGAGTGTCTGAAATAGCGAAGGGTCCACTTTCGAAACTCTGGCCTTATCCCCAGAGGAGTACCAAGACCTCTTTTACACCAAAAAGTCCTCTTGCGAAACTTTGGCCTTATCCCTAGAGGAGTACCAAGTCCACCTGTAGCTTGTTTGGGTGTGAAGTAACGCTGGTCGTTATTTTTTCTTGAAGTAAAAGAATTTCTCGTTTTGAAGTGAAGAACTATCTCTTTATTTAGAGGAACAGACAAAGTAGCATTGTTTTATGTTGTTACTAACAAGAATTTTGATTAAGAAGATTTAGAAATACATTGCCGTACTATTGTGTAAAGGGAGGGTCAGTAGAAGGAGTAATACTGACGTCACAAAAAGGCCGCGCTGGCATTGGTCAGGCAGCGAGCGAAAAGTGAGCTCTGATTGGCCGGTTGGTGTGAGCCGCGCTAGTATTGGTTGAGACAGTAGCTACGTAGAGAGCTGTGATTGGACGGTTGGTGTGAGTCGCGCTGGTATTGGACAAGAACTGACAAATAGAATAAGTCGAATTACGGAAGGGTTTCCTTGTTGTTTTATTGAGAGACAATAGTGTAAAGAGTTAGAAAAATGAAGTTGCTAAAGAAAATAAACAATTTCTTTAAAAAGGATAAACTAATAGTGACTAGAGAGGGAATTCTTATTCCCCCTCCAGGAACGCCTGCTTCCTATATGATGTTGGAGCGAGGATACCATACGTGTACTTGGTTAGAGAATTGGGTGGAATACACGAAGGATGATGGTGTTATAGCTTTTCCACAGCATGCTTCGTTTAGTATAAGAATTTTGCAGAATTTGAGAAATCGAATGAATTCATTAGAGCCAAATCCCAGACCTACACAGTATGAAGCGTCAGAGGAATGGGAAGTAGAAGCATTTGAAAGAGAGAAATATCAAGGGGGTAGGAGATACAGAAATTTAATGACTAGATACCCTTGTGAGAGAAGAGAGGACACAATGAAACGATGGAGGAGAGCTGTGGTAACTGAGGGTTTGTACCCAGTTTTAGTTGCTGAAGACCAGACAGGAGGCAAATGTAAAGAGAAAAAGAAGAATGTAGAAACTTCAAGTTTAAGAGATGATGCAAGCGATTCTGATGATGAGTTATTAGAGGATATTATGACCAAAAGACCTCCGCCATATCAAGAAAATTCAGTTGAGGTGACTCCGAATGCACCCTTTATGGGAAATCCATTAACCCCACAGATTGCGGACATGGCTAGAATAGTGCGAGAAAAAGAATTGGACATACTAAATAAGGCAAGAGTAGAGCAGATCCAGAAAATAAATCAGTTGAGTCTAAATGCAGAAGCATTGACGGTACCGGTAACAATTGGTCCCGTAGTTCCATTGTATGGAGAAAAACAGAATATAGCAAAAGTACATACATTGGCAGTTCCAAGGAGTAGTGACAGGAGTGGAATGGTGACGGTAGTGAATGAGGATGGACAGGCTGACACAAATACTACATTGTTAGATCTTCCGGTTTGTGAGATGGTAACAGAAACCCCTAGAAGAAGTGTACAAATAGATCCAAGGAGAATTGGGCCGAATGTTATTTCAGCAACAGGGAGTTCAGCGGGTCCTTCACCAGAGGAATTGAATGATTGGATAAAGGGAATGGAAAGGCAAAAACCTCAACCTCAGAGTATAAATGTGAGCCAATTGAAAGTGGATTTGGAAGAGATGATTATTGGTACGATAAATCCAGATAGATTAGGGACTTACCGAGATGAAGAGCTGTTGTTTTTGTGTAAAAGTATTACTTGGAGAGCGAGGAATCTTCATGAGAAAATAGCAGAGGCTGCTAGTGATTATGGAATAGATATAGAGAAGTCAAAGGTGCTGCAGAAATCGTACAGATTGGCCTTTACCGAAAAGGATTTGGAGAGTTTGAATGCGTCTGGAAAAAGATTACAGATAAAAGAGTTGATGAATATTCTGAAAAAATGGGGAGATGTTGAACGGTGGAAAGGTAGATGGACGAAAAAGAAAGAAGAGGCAGCTGGAAAAGGAATGTCAATGTTTCCATTAAGAGAGACAGAACAAGTTGAAAGGGCGTGTCCAATGAGGGAAGTCCCAGGTGGTGGATATGTTCACGTTCCTTGGACAAGACAGGATATATTGTCCTTTACGAATGATTTTCCCAGATTAAGAGAGAAACCGGTTGAATGGTATAAACAGGTAGAGAGGTTTGTGAAAGTTTCAAAGGTTTTGTTAAAAGACTTAGATGGTTTGTTTGAGATTGTCGTACCAGCTGATTTGTGGACAGAATGTAAAATTACTGTTGATTGGCCAAAAGAAGAATATCCTAGAGACCCTAAAACAGGTGCACCATCTGATGAGGTGATGAGAAAGTATAATCAGGTAATCACCTTTTTGAAGGGAAAAATTTCTCCAAAGGAAACAGATTGGGTTAAGATAGACAGAACGACCCAAGAACCGAAAGAGTCAGTACATGCCTACTATGAAAGGTTGTTGCAGGTATTTAAGCAGTACAGCGGATTTGAGAATATTGGAGACAAAGATATGGGACATTTTGTGTATCGTTTTGTGTTTGGTTTGAAACCGGAAATTATTAATATGATTCAGCAGCATTTGATTTGTTGGCAGAGCAAAACAATTGATTATATTTTGAGGTATGTGAAGTATTGTAGTGATGACATTGAATCAAGGCATAAAAAGTTAAAAGAGAAAATGATGTGGGCACAAGTGAATAATGAGCAGCAAGAAGTGAATAATGGTTCTCAAACAGGTAATCAAATGAATGGTCATAATCAAATTGGTCAGGTATACAGTGGAGGTAAAGGAAGAGGTAAATTGAGCAAAGAAGAAGCTAAGAAGAAATTTCCTTGTCATGCGTGCGGAAAGTATGGACATTGGAAGAACGAGTGTAGATCTGCTCAAAAGAATAATGGGGTAAATCAAAATTTAAATCCACAGATGCAGAATGAGGTGGGTGTGAATCAACAGCAGCAGCAGGTAGTTGCTCCACAGTTACAGGTGCCACAAGCTCCCATGCCCAATAATGTGAATGCTCAAGTACAGAGCTACGGTGCGAACACTGGATTTCACGGAGGTGATCAAGTTGGTAAGAGTCAAACTGTGCAAATGGTTCAGCAATATTGGTTGCAGTGCAATGAGAATGATTCAGACTCATCTCAATGACGGTGCCTGAGGGGGGAGGAAGAGTGCGTACTTGGCGCATCTTTAGCGGTAGATCAGTCAGGTCCATTTGTTGACGGAAAGGTGGAAGGTAATGATATTACATTCCTGGTGGACACTGGTGCTACCCGTTCTACTGTGAGAGCAGCAGAAATTCCAAGCCTACCCCTCTCGGGAGAAACTATCCAAGTTGTAGGAGTCTCAAATAAGCATATTAGAACACCGGTCACAAATCCAATAGAAGTTCATATTGGGAGTTTCAGAGACATGCATCGTTTCGTAGTATGTGACTCAAGTCCAGTAATTCTACTGGGGAGAGATTTATTGTGCAAAATGAATTGTACCATCTATTGTACACCAGATGGTATTGTGTTTCAGACACCTGATGAGGATGTCGAATTCAAGATGATGTTAGCGAAGCAAGGGACAGAAGTGGATGAGTTGTTTTCACTTCTCACAGAAGAAAGTCTGCCCGAAGAATTAAAAAGTACAGTGAGGTCGGATGTATGGGACTTTACGGGAAAAGAGATTGGCCTAATGACAAATGTAGATCCGATTCAGGTTACAGAGAAAGAGGGTGCTGTGTATCCAAACACACCTCAGTACAAAATGAGTCCAGAAGTAATTGCAGGAGTCACTCCTGTGATTGATCAAATGATTGAACAGGGAATTTTGAAAGAAATAATGAGTAGTCCTTTTAATTAGCCTATTATAGGATTTAAAAAGCCAAGTGGAAAATATAGAATAGTACAGGATTTAAGAAAGATTAATAAAATTGTAGTACCCTGTTGTCCAGTAGTACCGAATCCAGCAGTAATCCTTTATCAAATTCCATGTGATTCAGGATGGTACACAGTGATTGATTTGTGCCAAGCATTTTTCTCGATTCCTTTACATCCGGAAAGCCAATATCTTTTTGCATTCTGGTTCGGATACCGTGTTTTGGCATGGTGCCGAGTTCCTCAAGGGTACACAGAGAGTCCTTCAATTTTTAATCAGATTCTGAAAAGGTGTCTGGAGACCTTGGTCATGACAGGAAATTCAGTTCTGGTTCAGTACATTGATGACCTACTTGTGGCATCAAAGACCCGAGAGGCATGTGTGACAGATACCATTGCCTTACTGAACCATTTGGCAGAAGGAGGACACAAAGGGGCCGATTCCGATCTCGGTCGGAGGCGCACCCAATACCATTCGGTCGGGAAAAAAGCCATGCGAAAGCCTGTTTCCCGACCGATCCGTACAGCACACCCAACGAGTAAGTACGATGCGCACAACAGCACAGAATCCGGCCGAGCCGTACTCACCCAAACCAGGTCCTGTTCCCCGACCGAGGCGAATCCGGAAACGCTGAATCGAGTCGCACGGAAGGAAAAATGCAGCTCCGTCCGGACGAACAAGTACGATGCGCTTTCCGTACGCGCCGAACCCGTCGCTACGCATGGCACGTCAAAGCATCCGGGAGAGGCGCACATAAGCTCCGATTCGCGCCACAACACGATCCACGGCTACGAGACGAACACGCCAGCGACGAGGACGACGCGAAGCGACGAGGACGACGCGAAGCAACGAGAAGGACGAACGACACGAACCAACCATGAATCCCTTCGTCCCGATCATACCAATATTCTACATTTACTACCGGAACAGGCACGGACGCGTACGGCGCAGAAGGTAAGTCAGACACCAACCACAAAACACATACAACACGTACACGACACATCACACACACACAGAGGGATGCAGAATATACTTACACCAGCAACAGCAGCACCATAGGGGCGGGATGCCCATCACCAATGCCACATATGCACACAGGGGCCTGAATGCGCACCACCACCCTCACCCAGGGGGCTGGATGCCTACCACCACCCTTAGCCAGGGGGCTGGATGCCTACCACTACTACCACCCTCACCCAGGGGGCTGGATGCCTACCACTACTACCACCCTCACCCAGGGGGGCTGGATGCCTACCACTACTACCACCCTTAGCCAGGGGGCTGGATGCCTACCACTACTACCACCCTCACCCAGGGGGGGCTGGATGCCTACCACCACCCTTAGCCAGGGGGGGCTGGATGCCTACCACTACTACCACCCTCACCACCACTACTACCACCCTCACCCAGGGGGGGCTGGATGCCTACCACTACTACCACCCTCACCCAGGGGGGGATGGATGCCTACCACTACTACCACCCTCACCCAGGGGGGGCTGGATGCCTACCACTACTACCACCCGTAGCCAGGGGGGGCTGGATGCCTACCACTACTACCACCCTCACCCAGGGGAGGCTGGATGCCTACCACCACCCTTAGCCAGGGGGGGCTGTATGCCTACCACTACTACCACCCTCACCCAGGGGGGGCTGGATGCCTACCACTACTACCACCCTCACCCAGGGGGGGCTGGATGCCAACCACTACT
The DNA here is from genome assembly GCA_963921515.1 of Calotriton arnoldi. NCBI lineage: Eukaryota > Metazoa > Chordata > Amphibia > Caudata > Salamandridae > Calotriton > Calotriton arnoldi. Next base: position 2,721,284 of record CAWUFW010001516.1, read on the forward strand.
ACCACCCCCACTCATAGGATGGACAATGCATGACACAACCAGCACACCACAACCTAGGGAATGCAAGAAGAAGACATCCCCCAACACCATGACAAGCGTGTGTAGACTGTGTCAAATGCCTACAACACCGAACATGACTTTGAACATACAATGTGACCCCCTAGCACATGTGCCACACATATATGTGTGTGGCACCCACAATGCAAGCAGGCCATGACCATTGTGGCAATGGGGTCCAAACCCCCATCATCACAGTGACCAAAATGTAAGTGTGGGGTCCATAGCTGAAGCACATTTTGAACATTGTGGCAATGGGGTCCAAACCCCCATCATCACAGTGACCAAAAGGTAAGTGTGGGGTCCATAGCTGAAGCACATTTTGAACATTGTGGCAATGGGGTCCAAACCCCCATCATCACAGTGACCAAAAGGTAAGTGTTGACAAAGAAAGAGGTGCAACTGCCAAACTGCATGGATGATTCCTGGTCACAGAACAAAAAACACATCAGTGGCAAAGTAGTGTATGTGTCCCATTGCAACATAAATTGGGTGAGCCAAATACTGCAGTGCAAATAAGACATACCTTTGGCCATGTGCAGACAAACAACACCCATGGGGGCTGACACCGTCAACATTCATCAATGACACAATGACAGACGTGACCATCAGAATGCAGACCCACATATTTGCACCAATGGGCACACAAATGCAGATACCCTGTGGAGACTGCAGATGTGAGGTGAACAGATACCATACCATGGCAGCAATGGGACACACAAACCATGATCATTGTGCTGACCGATGACCTAGGAGTCCCAGGGACAGCAGGGGAAACCCACAAAACTACATACAGCCAATGGCACACCCAAGATATGCCAATGCAGTGGTGCAGATGCACAAACACAAACAGGCAGACCCACACTGCACATCATACACAACAGGTGAGGGGGGCCAGTGTCCCCAGGCAACCACACAACACATGAGGAGACCTGAATACCAATCATACAGATGTGCATACAGTGCCACACAAAGGTAACTCATGGATCCAAATCCCTATGTGGGCAAGCAGGCATTGTCAGATGAGAGGGAGCACAAATCACACATGTCACACAGGCACGTAGGGACAGCAACTGACACAGCAAGACACAGACACACCACAGCACCACCCCCAGGGCCCCCACAATGTGGTGACCCTGGGCTGCATTACAATCCCACTGTGATGACAAAGCTAAATGTGGTTCACACTGTGAACCACAGTCATGTGTCCTGAGCAACAAACTACCATCACACCTACACAAGCACAAATCAATCAGCATGGCCAGTAAGCCAAGGCCAACATGGAGGCAGGGGCCTAGCCGGGCAACAACTCTCATCTGCACACACTCAACACCACACCCCTCGACCTCCAACAATGTGCAGCAGTGAAGTACACATGCACTGGTGACATTGCACATGCACCCATGACTATTCCATGGTGGTGGGTGGGAACCAAGGTGCAGAAACACATCACACATGGCCACCCAACAAGACTCCTGAATGTCTGACACACTGCACACTACGCTGTACATGGACATGACGGCAATACCACACCAACCAATGGGATCCCATCCACAGTCACACACCAATGAAGAAGCCAAGGTCACCCACAAAGAACACACATAGACAACAACCAACATTGCAGCCCGGACCCTGAGGAGTGCCAGCAGTCACACACACAACGTGTCACAATCACTGAAAGATAACACAAACTGGAAATCACATGACAGGGGCAAACAACAAGTGCCAAGGGGATACCTGACTGTGACCCATCTGCGTCTGCACACAAACTCAGCCCTGACAGCAAACACACCTATGGGTGACACCCTGATGACCAGTAATGTGCCATGCACCCACATCACAGAGAACCCAGGGAGAAGACTTGGGGGAACATAGGTCAACTCAGCTAGCATCACAAACAGGTACAACACTAGGGATCACAGCATGCACAGCTAAACGGAAGTGAACACACAGACATGCACATACAACACACACCTTGGGCGCAGGCAATGTCATAGGAGTACACACTGCCATGAGGGGACTCCACTCCTGTGTGAGGAAAGCTGTGCCATATGTTGCCTCAGTAGGGCCCCATCATGTCAGCTGAGCACTTGGTCACACAATCAACAATTAGCACCAAATGAGGGCTCCCGTAACATCAGCCTGGTCATGGAAGTGCCAACGGAATCATCAGCACAGATCCAACACATTTGTATAGCAATGTTGCACTGACAACACAGATGAGTCCTTCCCCATTGATGCCCAAACCTGCATGTCCAGTGGAGATGGCCACACGGTCAGGGAAGTAGACGAATTGAACAATGGCAGGCACAACAGATGTGCAGGGGTGGAAGCCACAGATGTGAAATAGCTAATCTAAGTAGGAAATCCCATTGCCAAATACTGAACACATGACACCCTCAGATGCTGCTATGGATGACATGGATACACCACAGGATAGGACACATTCCCCCTGGACCACATGGGTTCCTGCACAGTAACACTTCATTATCATGAGACCAAATATCACCATCGCTGCAGCAAGGGCATGGTTAGCATCATCAACAACATGTACATCAGAAGCATAAGCACTAGAGATCAGAAAGTTGCTTTATTCAGCATATGTGTGGAATGAAAACAAAGTCCAGAAAAAACACAAAGGCCAATGGCTAGTCCATTGTAAAAGTCCAAACAGGGTGACAGTGGCAGATGTCACCCTACGCATGCCTGCACAAAACCAGGGACAATCCACGGGGGGGTAGGCCAGGCACCGCAGGGACAGGATCAGGGCTCACCAGGAGGAAGCAGGGAAGGGGTGGTGGGTGCTGGAGAGCCACTGACAACTGCAGTGGAGGTGTCTGACATGGTGTGTGCCGGCACAACTGGGGGCATGACTCAGATGTTGTGGGTGCCGGCACGACTGCAGTGGACCCTGCAGATGGAGTGGACAGGTCCGCCACTGCAGTGCCCAAGTCAGACAGGGTGGTAGTGGACTCCACTGCAGTGCCTACCACCAGGGGAGGAGAATGGGGAACAGGCAAGGTGGGCTGGACAGAGGGGAGGACACCCTCACCACATCAGTGGCACAGACAAGCGCAGCGGGGGTGTGGTGCCGGGAGAGCAAGTGCCAGGGGAGAAGGCCGGATCCTCTTGGGGATGGTATATCTGTGGGTGGGGGAACCTGGGGCAGGGTGTGGTGGGGGCACCTGTGGAGTGGGGGCCTGAGGGATGGAGGAAGGAGACCTGGTGCTTGAGCTGCAGGGCGGCGGCGGGGTCTTGCTCTTACCACTCCGGGGGACTTGCGGGTGGGGGCCTCAGTCTGTCTGCGCCTGGGGGAGGGTGTCCGGGGGCGAGGGCACTCTGCTCCGTGTGGGGGCTTCCTCTTCCCCTGGATTCTGGAGCAGCTGGATCGGAGGGGAAGAGGCCGAGGTCACTGAGGAAGAGGCGCTGGGTCTTTGGGGTTGCAGGTGAGGCAAGGGAGGGTGTTTTGGAGGGAGAGGCAACTGAGGACTGCGCAGTGCCCGTGGATGCGTGTGTGTGTAACAGGGCCCCATCCCCTGTGAGTCTGGTTTCAGTCCCCTGACTGTGCATGCGTGTGCATTTTGTTTGTGGCGTGTGTGTCTGTGTGCTGGACGTGTGTGTGCTGGTGTGTGCCTGTGCCGGTGTGTGTGTGCTTGGGACGGGTAAGGTGCTGGGGAGTGTGGATGGAGCAGAGGCAGGAGGGGTGAGGGACTGTCTGAGGAGGGACACTGCTGCCGTCAGGGAGGAGTCCATGGACCTATTGCCCCTCTGTAGGTCAGACATGCCCGATGAGATGCCCTCCATGAACGACACCAGCTGAGTCAACAGAGCGGTGTGCGCATGGAGGACACTCAGCATGGCTGTCTGCCCTACATGGAGCTGGCGAAGGAGGTACACAGACTCCTCACTCAGGGCAGCAGGGGACACAGGGGCAGGGGGTGCGGTGCCTGGCCCAAAGGAGACACGCTCCCGAACATGGGAGCCTCCACGGACCTGGGGAATGGGAGCCGATGGGAGGCGGTGGTGGTGCTGGTGGTGGCGGGGACAGCAACACTAGCTGGGGTGTGGTGGCTGCTGACACCCGCCTCCATAAGGGAGTCATCCTCCGAGTTGCTCTGGTCCTCAGCTGAGGTGGATGGTGCTGAGGACTCCTCGGTGTGGCTCCCCTCGCCCTCCGTGCCACTGGGTCCCTCCGACCACTCCTCGGCTGCTGACCCAGTCTGGCTCTCTGGCTCCTCCTGGTCCGTGGAGCTGTCCCCTTCCGTGGCCGTGGATGTATCTGCAAACAATGGGGAAACAGACAGACATCAGTCACCTGCACCAAACGCACACACCACTGTGAGCACAGCACATCACAGAGCAAGCCCTGGCATCATTAGTTGTACATTGCTAAAAGTGCCCTAACTGAACAGGAGAAGCCAATTGTCAGTCTGATGCCAAGCATGGCACTCACATCCCACATGGCCTTGCACCCATCTGTCTGGTGTCTGTTGGATTGCAACACCCCAGTGTGGACACATGCACCAAGTACACAGTAGTTGGACAGTGCAGAGGACACGGTGTGGCATGTGGACATGCACACATCACAGCTCTTGCCACTGAGTCAGTACAGGTTTCCGGATGAAAGGGATGCCCAGAGTCAAATAGGAAATGCATGTGATGCATACCAGCGACAGACACCATGATGCACCCATGTCCTGATAGCCATCGCCACAATGGTGTGCATGTAGCACATGTCACTCCCCTGCAGGATCACCAATAAGTAGACACATGCCATGGCAGAGGCATGACTGCTAAGTCATACATCACTGTCTCAGTGATGTATGACTTGACAGCCAGACAACAACACTATGCACTGTGTCACAATAGTAGGTCATGGGGAATGCAAGTCCTGGAGCTGCACAAGTGCACATGTACATCCCCCACACAACACATCATCTTAACCCTCATCTGTCCAGGTCATACCTATTGGACATATGGGAGACCTGTGACACTACCCTCTGAACCTGAGCCCCTCACAATCTGCTGTGACTGGGGAACAGCTGCCTGAACTTCACATTCGCAACCCCAGTCTGCACGGGCAGCGGATCAAACACCTATGTGACAAACAAGTATCGTCTCCTATGGTCACATCTCCAGGGGCATGCTGAGCCCCTACCAAGAAACACCCCAGCAGTCCTGGCAACTAATCCACAGCACACTGACACAGAGGCAGACACCTGAGGGGTCAAATCACTGCGCACAATGTGTCAGCTGATACACGGGAGTGGGAGTACAGAGTGCATTGCATGGCCTGGAGTAGGCATGACTGTCCTGCTCCACATGAATGAAGGATAAGCCCTGGACAGTGGATAGCTGGCTATGTATGTGTGACACACGTAATCTGCACACTCCTGGGGCCCAAACATTGTTCCCACCCGCTGCATGGGCGTGTGCCACATACCCCAGGCACATGTGGTGGCTCAGCTCAGCAAGTGGACCGCATATCAAAGCAACACGCAGATTACATGTCCGAACACAGGCGTAGTGTGAACAATGGACCCACCCATGATGCCCACAACAGAGTTAGGGAAACAGATGCTGTCCCCACCTTTAGTGAAGCAAACTGCAAGGACACAGTCCCAAGTGACACAATTCCCTGAATGTAAGGGCCACACCTGGGTATCAGATGAGCAGTGGGCAGTGCACAATAGAGGGACATGGCTCCTGGACAACATGACTGCTGCACTGTGGCAGTTGAACCAGGCCAGAGGAGGGCACACAGCATGTAATACAGAGTTCACAGTGCAGTCTTTGACTCACCCCCTCCTTGCTGCTGTCTGGCCTTCAGCTGCCCATCCAGGTCTGGAAACACCACCGCCAGGATCTGGAGCATGTGGGGGTCAGGGTCCGTGTTCCGCCCCTCCTGCGAGGAGGCGACAGCTTCAGCTGGACCCGTGCAATCCTCCGGGTCCAGCCCCGAAGGTCCTGCCACCTCTTCTGGCAGTTGCGGATCCGGCGCTTGTAGACCCCCACGGACCGGACAGCCCGGACGATGTCCTTCCAGATCTCCTGCTTCCGATGGGCATTAACCTGTCAGAATGACAAAGTGAAAAGGCCATTACTACACATGCAACATATCCGTGCATGACACAGTTGTATATACATGTCTCAATCACGGGGGCACATGATGTACACAGGCAGTGCAAAGCTGCCCATGGACAGTTTGCCAGACGTCACTACATGGTATCATTGCATGGGAAGTAAAACCTTGTTCAAATGCACTGTCACTGCACCATACCTGTCCAGTGCATGTCACTACACACTATGGGGGGTGACAACTACTCAGTGAGCCTGCTAGCCAGTGGCGTGCAGACTTTCAGCCTTGCTAGTCAGACAATATGCACATTCAGAAAGGCAGTGCACAGAACACTCACCTGCTCCCCTGGTGTCCCATACAGCTTGCTGTACTGTGGAAGTAGGCTGTCCAGCAGGGCCTGGTTCTCCTCAAGGCTGAAGGCTGGGGCTCTCTCCACAGTACGTGCCATTGCAGGGTCCAGAGGGGCAGAGACAGCAGCAGTGCAGTGGCAGATGTCGTCCTGGAGCATGTAGTGCAGGCAAGTGAGCTCTCAGGGGAACAGCCAGCAATATATATGTGCTGGAGAGGCAGATACTGTCCCTTGTGTCCAAAGTGATAGGTCCAAGTCGTTTGCATCTTCTGAATCTGGCCAATCCATGGAATAGCAGCACCAAAATACGCCCACAGCATCCTTCAAATCTTCAACTTCATGACATACATGATTTTACAACATTGTTGTGGGTGACCAACTGAATTTCCAGCAACCGACTCGTTCGAAATTCGAAAACGCGTCCGTTGCCAGGCAAGGCCATTGTCAATGGGTGCGCACCGATCGGTCCATTGCGGTACTACGCGTACAGGGGTACAACGCGTACCCGCACACATTGAATGCAATGGGCCGGCCGGGGCACCGATCGGTCCATTGCAGTACAACGCGTACAGGGTACAACGCGTACCCGCACACATTGAATGCAATGGGCCGGCCGGGGGCACCGATCGGTCCATTGCAGTACAACGCGTACAGGGGTACAACGCGTACAGGGGTATAACGCGTACCCGCACACATTGAATGCAATGGGCCGGCCGGGGCACCGATCGGTCCATTGCAGTTCAACGCGTACAGGGGTACAACGCGTACCCGCACACATTGAATGCAATGGGCCGGCTGGGGGCACCGATCGGTCCATTGCAGTACAACGCGTACAGGGGTACAACGCGTACAGGGGTACAACGCGTACCCGCACACATTGAATGCAATGGGCCGGCCGGGGCACCGATCGGTCCATTGCAGTACAACGCTGCACAGGGTACAACGCGTGCACCGCACACATTGAATGCAATGGGCCGGCCGGGGCACCGATCGGTCCATTGCAGTACAACGCGTACAGGGGTACAACGCGTACAGGGGTACAACGCGTACCCGCACACATTGAATGCAATGGGCCGGCCGGGGCACCGATCGGTCCATTGCAGTTCAACGCGTACAGGGGTACAACGCGTACCCGCACACATTGAATGCAATGGGCCGGCCGGGGCACCGATCGGTCCATTGCAGTACAACGCGTACAGGGGTACAACGCGTACAGGGGTACAACGCGTACCCGCACACATTGAATGCAATGGGCCGGCCGGGGCACCGATCGGTCCATTGCAGTACAACGCGTACAGGGGTACAACGCGTACCCGCACACATTGAATGCAATGGGCCGGCCGGGGCACCGATCGGTCCATTGCAGTTCAACGCGTACAGGGGTACAACGCGTACCCGCACACATTGAATGGAATGGGCCGGCCGGGGGCACCGATCGGTCCATTGCAGTACAACGCGTACAGGGGTACAACGCGTACCCGCACACATTGAATGCAATGGGCCGGCCGGGGCACCGATCGGTCCATTGCTGTTCAACGCATCACTGTACATGTGACTGGCATATGTCAGCATGCCTGTCTCAGATGGACATATGCCAGCCACAGATAGCTCCCAGGGAGTGAGGGGCACACCTACATCACGACAGCCTGTCCAAACTTTATCATAAGGCATGTAAGGAGGCATTTCCTATTGTGTGTATGTTGGTGTACATGTTGTCCTGTGGGTGTCACCTGTGGGCAGCCACCCCCAGGCTGTGCACGTGTTCATGGGGACAGGATCCTGGGTGTTACGTGTACATGACCACTGTGATGTGCAACTGTTCATATCTGTGCATGTGCCATGGTCACATTTCACGGTGGTGTATGTGTATGTCATGTCACATACCCCGTGAGTCCCATGTGGGACGGTATGTTTGAGCCAGGGTGTCCCAGTGGCACAATAGTGATGGTCCTCCACAGTCTTTGTGCATGTAGTGTTTACAATGTCTCTGATTTCATGTGCACAATGGGAGACAGTCTCCACATCCACGTTGTGTGTGCATGGACTTTGATGTTGTGCGTGTGTGTGTCACAGACGTCCATGTCTGTCCTGCCGTGGCAAGTGGGACCACTACCTGTGGGGGTCATGGTTGTTTTGCTGTGGTGTATACATGATACTCCATGTAATGCCAGTGTCCATGTGGCAATACAGGGTCCCTGGGAATGTACCTGTCGTTGAGCTGTGGTGCCTGGGGCACATCTGTCCTCACATGTCACTGTGGGGGTGTTTGTGACACGGCAGCAGGAGATGGGAACTGTGACACGGCCTCATGATATCCAATTGGCCAACCTGGGACTAATTGATGCCACCTGTTGGACCGTGTTGACAGATGTTGGCCATGTATGTACCATACATGTCCTTACGGAACTGCACACTTCATGTAGTTGTGCCTCAATGATGTATGTTGGGATATTGAGTGTGTTCAATGCCGCATATGTGGGGTGACTGACAATCTTGCTTACTTCTCCTCTGCACTGCAGGGCTCCTGCTGTCCATCGACCATTCCCAGACCTGGCAACGATGGTGGAACGGGACAGCATCCGACGGTACCGCTTCACCAAGCAGCTGATTGAGGATTTGGCAGTGCAGTTGTCCCCACATTTGCAGCCTGGCCGGCCGTATCCTACAGCGCTGACCCCCATGGTGAAGGTGATGGCAGCCCTACACTTCTTTGCCACCGGTACCTTCCAACATACTGTGACGACTGCTGGTGGGATGTCACAGACCATGTTGAGCCCTGTGCTCCGCGATGTTTTGGCGGCAATGTTGCTATTCCTGAACCGGTACATCTATTTCCCTAGACTGCGACGACTCACTGACGTGAAGAGTGACTTTTATGCCCTGGGGAGGATGCCGCATGTCATTGGCTCCATTGATGGGACACATGTGGCTTTGGTACCACCACAGGCCCAGGAGCAGGCCTACAGGAACCGCAAGCACTACCACTCGGTCAATGCACTGGTGGTGTGTCTTGCAGACATGACCATCACACACGTGTGTGCCCGTTTCCTTGGTTCAGCACACGATGCCTTTGTGATGAGGAGTAGTCGCATCCCCAGGATGATGGCACAGATGCAGAACCAGCGTGCCTGGCTTGTCGGTGTGTACTGACTTTGTGCCATTGTGTGTGATCTGATCTGTAGTATTCCGCCCACTTTTCCAAGTCAGCTAATGTGCACTTGTCTGTCCGTAGGTGACTCGGGATACCCCAACATGCCGTGGTTGCTGACACCCCTCAGGAACCCTGTGACACCAGCCCAGATGCGCTACAATGAGGCACATGGTCGGACCAGGAGAGTGATTGAGCGGACATTTGGTCTCCTGAAGAGCCGCTTCCGCTGCCTGGACAAGACCGGAGGGTCCCTCCCATATGCCCCTGCGAAAGTGTGCAAGATTATCATCGTTTGCTGCATGCTCCACAACCTGGCAGTGCGGAAGGAGTTGCCTCTCATCCAGGATGACAATGACCAACATCCGCCACCTGTGGAGGATCCTGGCCTGGACCACGATGCCAGTGACGATGATGATGATGATGATGAGGGTGATGTCCGCACACAGCTCATCACCAACTTCTTTAGCTGAATGTGAGTATCCTGATGTGTCATGTCAATGATGTAAGTTGGCATGATATGTGTAGGTGGTGCTCTGGTGCTGTTGGAGTGTGTCCATGGGCTACTTGACTGGATGTGTGTTGCGATGTGTGCTTACAGGTGGGCTGTACTCCCCAACAGTGTTGACATGCTAACTTGGTTCTGGGTGGGTATCTTGTAACATGTATTGTGCATGAGTTTTGCTGTTCTGTCCTGTACTCCATTGCTTTTGACTGTGTGTCATTTCTGTCCTTCACAGGGTACTTTCAGATTCGTTTGGTCAACTGTGTCCACCGACGATGTGATTGCACTTCCAGGCTGGTAGCTGTTGTGTCCCTACAGGTGATGTGTGCCACACCCATGGACTTCCTTCCGTCTACAGTTGTTGACTGTGTGCCCGCTGCCAGGTGGGATTACCTTGCATCTGTAGTGGTTACGACATGTTGCAACTGTGTAATAAACCTGTGCTTCACTTTGTGATGTGCGTTGTCTGTGGTCACACATTTGACTGCCATTTGCTTACTGCACCTGTGGGCTACTTGACTACAACTGGGAATGGGTGTGGTGTCTGTGCATTGCACCGTCTTCCCTGGCAACTTCAGTGTAGGCAATGAGTCAGATGGCCTAGGTGTGTATGTGTTGTGTAGCCCTGGTGGTGTGTCTCCCTCATATGTGTCACGTTGCCTTTACTCACATGCCTGTGTTGTACTTGCTGTTGCAGTTCGCATACACAGTGTAATTTTGCAGTTCATCATCCCCATAACAGCACCCACGTTGGAATCACAACAGAGGCAAGTATGGTGTATTAGTGTGTTTATTGTGATACATTTGTGTGAATAGTGCATAGGATGGGTAGTGCTGTACATAAATCTTGCAATCAGAAGTTCCTAGGTGAATTGAAAGTCCTGGTAGACAGAATCCCCAGTATCGGGCCACAGTTGTCTGACACATTGGTCCAACTTGTACTCCCCATGCAAGGTGTGGGAGTAGTGTTGCCGTCAACAGGGTGAACAGTCTGTGCACAAAGGTGAACATCCATAACAGGTTCAGGCTTCCTGGGAGTTGCGCTTGGCCATCGGCCTCTCACTTGCCCCTCTTCGGACGACCCCTCTTCTTGGGGGGGCCCTCAAGTACAGGCTGCTGCGGTGCAGGGGACTCTCCGCCAGAGTCATCCTCCCTCCCTGTGGCAGTTGCAGTTTGGGCAGCACCAGATGTTGTTGGCACACAGGGAGGTGTGGACTCGTTGCTGTTCATCTGGCGGAGGCATTGTAAAATGTCCCTGTGCACCGCCGTCATCTCATGCAGTGCATCCCACTTGGACTCCACGCGGGACATGTGTGACTCCACGTGGGACATGTGAGAGTCCAAGCGGGCATGATGGGCAGCCTGCTGCTGTTTCATGTCTCTGAGGAGCCCCACTACCTGGCTGAGGTCTCCGGTGCTGGACTGGTACGCATCAGCTATGCGTACCAGTTGTGGGTCATCATGCACACCAGCAACCTCCGCAAGCAGCGACCTCTGTCTCCCACTCCTCCCACCACCCCTGCTGACATGTGCAGTGCGTGCAGTGGCACGCACAGATGACCCTGGTCCACCTTGGGGGTTGGTGGTGGTGGTGGTGTCCATGGCCCCAGGTTGGTCCAGGGTCCCTGTGCTGGTGTTGCTCCTTGTTCTGTCCATGTCGGCAGGGATGGTATTTGTGGTGACAGTCGTTGGAGGGGTGGGTGCAGGGGGTGCAGCTGGTGGTCCTGCTGGTGCTGCAGCTGGTGGTCCTGCTGGTGCTGCATGTAGACTTGCACCGGATGTGCCAGGTTGGTCTTCTTCGTCCGAGGAGGGCAGAGGCTGTACGACGCCAGTGAGCTCTGCATCCTCTTGAGCCTGGGACTGGGACTCCTCAGCGTCTGCTGCTGTGTCCCCATCATCACCTGTTTTTGGGAGACACACACAATGTATGTTATGTTTCTGCAGGCATCAATGGTTGACACACATGACAGTTGTGACTGTGCCTCTGGGTGCGGGCCTGTACATTGCATTGTCCTAAGTCGTCACAGTCAGGGGTTGATATTGGTGTGGCACATTGTCCTGCATTATTTGGGCATTTCTATGTGTTTATTGGGGTGTGAACATGGTCTGCATTGGTTGTGTTTGGTTGACAGCCGGCCCTCCTTCCCACCCACCCAGCCAGCCAGTTATCCCACCATGGACTGTGCTTGCATTGCAGGGAGTGGAAGTTGTCTCTCAGGATGTCAGTCAGTGGTGTCCTGCTGTTTGTTGGTGCACAGTTGCCAGCAGGGCCTTGTACTCCCCACAGCAGTAGCCAGTGTCAGCCATCTTGTGAGTCCTTCTCCACTCCCTGTGATGTGAGCATGGTTCAGGGTGGTGTTGATGGGACAGTTGTGGGGGTGACCAATATCAGTGACTGCCACTCCCATCATGCTATTGCCTCCACCCCACTTGCCAGCATTCCCAAACTTACTTGCTTTTGTGGGGAGTTCAGTATGTGTGGGTGTGGGTGTGTGTGCAATGGCAAGATGGCTGACAGTGGTGTCCTGCTGTTGGTTGGTGTGCAGTTCCCAGCATGCCCTTGTGCTCCCCACGACACAGCAACAGTGTCAGACATCTTTGATGGGCCTTTCCACTCTCTGTGGGATGTGCATGCGTGAGTGTGAGCTTGCTGGGCCATGTGGTGGGGGATGTAGAGCTGTGACTACGACTCCCATCATGCTATTGCCTCCACCCCCTTCCCAGCATGCCCATGCTTCCTTCCTTTTGACTCTGCTTCCCTGTGGTGGGGTGGGCTGGCTGTGCTGACAGGATGGCTGGGAGTGTTGTCCTGGCAGTTGTTTGGCTAGAAGTCCCAAGAGTGTCCCTGTGCTTCACACAACATAACCCAGGGTGGTGGTTCTTTGTGGGATCTTGTGTTAGGATGGGGGGCATTGCATTCTACCAGGTGGGTTCTGTGGAGTTTGTGTGTGTGAGGGGAGGTGCTTGTGACTATGGTCAGTGCTGCAAGTCCTCCTTCCCACCCACCCAGCCAGCCAGTTATCCCACCATGGAACGTGCTTGCATTGCAGGGAGTGGAAGTTGTCTCTCAGGATGTCAGTCAGTGGTGTCCTGCTGTTTGTTGGTGCACAGTTGCCAGCAGGGCCTTGTGCTCCCCACAGCAGTAGCCAGTGTCAGCCATCTTGTGAGTCCTTCTCCACTCCCTGTGATGTGAGCATGGTTCAGGGTGGTGTTGATGGGACAGTTGTGGGGGTGACCAATATCAGTGACTACGACTCCCATCATGCTATTGCCTCCACCCCCTTCCCAGCATGCCCATGCTTCCTTCCTTTTGACTCTGCTTCCCTGTGGGGTGGGCTGGCTGTGCTGACAGGATGGCTGGGAGTGTTGTCCTGGCAGTTGTTTGGCTAAAAGTCCCAAGAGTGTCCCTGTGCTTCACACAACATAACCCAGGGTGGTGGTTCTTTGTGGGATCTTGTGTTAGGATGGGGGCATTGCATTCTACCAGGTGGGTTCTGTGGAGTTTGTGTTGGGGTGTGTGTGAGGGAGGTGCTTGTGACTATGGTCAGTGCTGCAAGTCCTCCTTCCCACCCACCCAGCCAGCCAGTTATCCCACCATGGAACGTGCTTGCATTGCAGGGAGTGGAAGTTGTCTCTCAGGATGTCAGTCAGTGGTGTCCTGCTGTTTGTTGGTGCACAGTTGCCAGCAGGGCCTTGTGCTCCCCACAGCAGTATCCAGTGTCAGCCATCTTGTGAGTCCTTCTCCACTCCCTGTGATGTGAGCATGGTTCAGGGTGGTGTTGATGGGACAGTTGTGGGGGTGACCAATATCAGTGACTACGACTCCCATCATGCTATTGCCTCCACCCCCTTCCCAGCATGCCCATGCTTCCTTCCTTTTGACTCTGCTTCCCTGTGGGGTGGGCTGGCTGTGCTGACAGGATGGCTGGGAGTGTTGTCCTGGCAGTTGTTTGGCTAAAAGTCCCAAGAGTGTCCCTGTGCCTCACACAACATAACCCAGGGTGGTGGTTCTTTGTGGGATCTTGTGTTAGGATGGGGGCATTGCATTCTACCAGGTGGGTTCTGTGGAGTTTGTGTTGGGGTGTGTGTGAGGGGAGGTGCTTGTGACTATGGTCAGTGCTGCAAGTCCTCCTTCCCACCCACCCAGCCAGCCAGTTATCCCACCATGGAACGTGCTTGCATTGCAGGGAGTGGAAGTTGTCTCTCAGGATGTCAGTCAGTGGTGTCCTGCTGTTTGTTGGTGCACAGTTGCCAGCAGGGCCTTGTGCTCCCCACAGCAGTAGCCAGTGTCAGCCATCTTGTGAGTCCTTCTCAACTCCCTGTGATGTGAGCATGGTTCAGGAGTGGTGTTGATGGGACAGTTGTGGGGGTGACCAATATCAGTGACTACGACTCCCATCATGCTATTGCCTCCACCCCCTTCCCAGCATGCCCATGCTTCCTTCCTTTTGACTCTGCTTCCCTGTGGGGTGGGCTGGCTGTGCTGACAGGATGGCTGGGAGTGTTGTCCTGTCAGTTGTTTGGCTAAAAGTCCCAAGAGTGTCCCTGTGCTTCACACAACATAACCCAGGGTGGTGGTTCTTTGTGGGATCTTGTGTTAGGATGGGGGCATTGCATTCTACCAGGTGGGTTCTGTGGAGTTTGTGTTGGGGTGTGTGTGAGGGGAGGTGCTTGTGACTATGGTCAGTGCTGCAAGTCAACCTTCCCACCCACCCAGCCAGCCAGTTATCCCACCATGGAACGTGCTTGCATTGCAGGGAGTGGAAGTTGTCTCTCAGGATGTCGGTCAGTGGTGTCCTGCTGTTTGTTGGTGCACAGTTGCCAGCAGGGCCTTGTGCTCCCCACAGCAGTAGCCAGTGTCAGCCATCTTGTGAGTCCTTCTCCACTCCCTGTGATGTGAGCATGGTTCAGGGTGGTGTTGATGGGACAGTTGTGGGGGTGACCAATATCAGTGACTACGACTCCCATCATGCTATTGCCTCCACCCCCTTCCCAGCATGCCCATGCTTCCTTCCTTTTGACTCTGCTTCCCTGTGGGGTGGGCTGGCTGTGCTGACAGGATGGCTGGGAGTGTTGTCCTGGCAGTTGTTTGGCTAAAAGTCCCAAGAGTGTCCCTGTGCTTCACACAACATAACCCAGGGTGGTGGTTCTTTGTGGGATCTTGTGTTAGGATGGGGGCATTGCATTCTACCAGGTGGGTTCTGTGGAGTTTGTGTTGGGGTGTGTTTGAGGGGAGGTGCTTGTGACTATGGTCAGTGCTGCAAGTCCTCCTTCCCACCCAGCCAGCCAGATATCCCACCATGGAACGTGCTTGCATTGCAGGGAGTGGAAGTTGTCTCTCAGGATGTCAGTCAGTGGTGTCCTGCTGTTTGTTGGTGCACAGTTGCCAGCAGGGCCTTGTGCTCCCCACAGCAGTTGCCAGTGTCAGCCATCTTGTGAGTCCTTCTCCACTCCCTGTGATGTGCGCATGGTTCATGGTGGTGTTGATGGGACAGTTGTGGGGGGCAATATGTGTGACTGCGACTCCCATGATGCTATTGGCTACACTGACTTGGCCAGCATACACAGAATTCCTTCCTTTGAGTGGTCTTCACTGTGTGTTGGTGTTGTTGTGGTGGCTACATGTCTGGATGTGTTTGTTAGTTCTATTTGTGCCACTGCCAGCTGTAGTTGTAGTTGTGTTTGTACATGTGATGGCACAGTTGGATGTGACTTTTTTGATGGCATGTGTTGTGTTTATCTGACTGACATACACATTTTGGGATGATTCTGTTCTGGTTGCTGTGTAATTGCTATGAGTGCATGGTTTGACTCTCCCCTTGACAGTGATGTGTGTGTGTTTTGTGGCAGTATATTGTGTACATTTGTTGTGTACTCACCAGGCTCTGGGATGTTCTCTAGTCCATATACGCTCACTGGCGGAAGGATGGCCCGCACCTTCTCCTCCCAGGACCTGAGGTATATTGGCTTGGCAGGAGGGCCACTGCCGGTGTATTGGCTGTTGATGTAGTCTTTCTTGAGCAGGTCCCGTACCCTCCTGCGCACGTCATACCACCTGTTCTGGATGTCGCTCTTTGTGCGCCGACATGGTGATAGTGCGTTCACCCTGTTGATGATCCTCTCCCACATCTTGGTTTTCTGGGAGATGGGGGTCTGTTGGACCAGTGTGCCAAACAGCTGTGGCTCTACCCTGAGGATCTCGTCTACCATGACTTCCAATTCACAATCTAGGAACTTGTGATTCTTCTTGGGGGCATGGTGATGGGTGGTGATGGTGAGTGATGTGTGTGTTGGTGTGCAGGTGAGGGTGTGTGAGTGTGTGTTTTGCTGGGTGTATGTGAGGTAGGTATTTGTTGGTGTGCTGATGGTGTGTGGCTTGTGTGAGGGATGAGCTGTGGGTGTGTGGTTGCTTTCTCTTGGGTGCTGGCAGTGGAATGGCATTTGCAAAGGATCATGGTTGTGATTTGTGTCCTTTATATGGGTGGAGTTGTGGGTGTGTCTTTGTTCTCTGTCCCCACCCCCAGTATTTATTGGCTTAGTAATTGCTTGTTTGGCCTTTTTTTGTGTGATTTTTCCTTTGTACTGTCTGTGTATGTTGGAAACGTTCTTGTGACCGAGTCGGACCCTGCATTTGTCTCGTACGGTATTCTCCGTTTCGTTCACGCTGTGTTTGTGCAGTTTTCTATGCTGCGTACGCGTCGGTCGCGGTGTTTTGTGTTGCTTTGGCTTGGTTTTGTATGCGTGTCGGTCGTACGGCTTGGCCTCCGTCCGACTCGCTCGTGGTTTTCGCGCCTTGCATCGTACTTTGCGGTTTGGAGTTCGCATGTACGTTTCGGTCGGATTTGTTCCGGGTGCGTGTCGGTCGGTTGGATTCGCGTGTTTTTCCGACCGGATTGCTGTTTTCCGTGCGGCTCGGTCGTTCGACTTGGGTTCGGTACGTGTCGGTCGGATTTTACACGCATTGCATCGTACTTGGCGTGTCGGGCGCCACAGGTACGTGTCGGTCGGTATAATTTCCGGATCCGAGTCGGTCGGTGCTTTTTCCGGCCCGAATCGGAATCGACCCCAAAGTGTCACCAGCAAAATTACAATCTTGTAAACAGGAAGTCCAGTACCTAGGACACAAAATAGAAAAAGGAGTCAGAAAGGTGACACCAGAAAGAATTAGTGTAATTAAAGAGATGAGTCCACCAAAAACTCAGAGAGAAGTACGAATGTTTTTGGGACTGGTTGGATACTGCAGGCAGTGGATCAGCGGGTTCTCACTGATTGCAAAACCTCTACAGAGGTTGACACGAAAAGATGTGAAAGATCCGATTGTATTGGATGATGAAAGTATGGAAGCTTTTACTAAACTGCGAAACAGTCTTTGTCGAGCACCTGCATTGGGAATGCCAGATTATGCAAAGGATTTTGCATTGTACTGTTGTGAAAGAGATGGGTGTGAACTTTTAGTGTTAACTCAAAAACATGGAATGGCACGACGTCCAGTAGCATATTTTTCTGCTACTTTGGATTCAGTGGCTGCAGCGTTGCCAGGCTGTTTAAAAGCAGTAGCTGCTACTTGTGTGAGTCTGGAACAGAGTGAAGCAATTGTGATGGGACATCCAGTTAAGGTGTATGTGCCACATTCAGTTGAGATCCTTTTGACATGTACGAGGACCCAGTACATGACCTCTAATCGGCTGACTAAGTATGAAAGAGTGATTTTGGGTGCTGAAAATGTGACTGTGGTAAGGTGCACTACAGTGAATCCAGCAACTCTGTTGCCGAATTCATATTGTGAGGAAGTGAGAGAGGAGGCGGATCATGATTGTCTGGATGTGACAGAGTTGTGCACGAAGCCCCGGCCCGATATTGAGGACGTTCCATTAGAAGAACCAGACTGTGAGATGTTTGTTGATGGATCATGTTTAAGAAATGAGAAAGGAGAATTGTGTACTGCCTATGCTGTTTGCACCATAGCGGGAGTTCTAGAAGCATCCTGTTTATAAGGGGTAAACTCTGCTCAAATTGCTGAATTGATAGCTCTGATTAGAGCGTGCAAAATTTCCAAAAGTCTGAGGGTAACCATATTTACTGATAGTCAATAT
This sequence comes from Calotriton arnoldi, assembly GCA_963921515.1. Lineage (NCBI taxonomy): Eukaryota > Metazoa > Chordata > Amphibia > Caudata > Salamandridae > Calotriton > Calotriton arnoldi. Next base: position 2,739,515 of record CAWUFW010001516.1, read on the forward strand.
GGTTTTGGGGTTGTCCACGATTTCGGACAGCTATGGATACAAAGGGGATTTCTGACTTCTTCAGGTTCCCCTATAAGAAACAGCAAAATTGTAAAGGATTTATTGGATGCTTTACAACTGCCCAAGAAGATTGCAGTGGTCAAATGTTCCGCACATATGTCAGGAGATGACTGTGTGACGAGGGGCAACAGATACGCAGATCAAGTAGCGCGTTTCTGTGCACGAAATTTAATTGCCCTAAACAGAGGGATTGAAAAGAAAAATACCAATTGCCATCTTATGTTTTCTTCATCCTTTGAAACTTGGGATGAGATTAGGCAGTTACAGGAAGAGGCAAGTGATGAGGAAAAAGAAATTTGGATAAATTCAGGCTGCAGAAAGAGAGCAGAGTCACTTTGGAAACAGATAGAGGAACCCATTTTAACAATGAGATAATTCGGATGATTTGTGCAGCATTACAGATTGAACAGAAGCTGCATTGTGCCTATCGACCCGATGCATCTGGAGTGGTTGAGCAGTTAAATGGCACAATAAAATCTAGGTTAGGAAAGGTGTGTGCATCCACAACACTGAAATGGCCTGATGCTTTACCCCTTGTATTAATGAGTCTTAGAAGCATTCCTGACAAAAAGACGGGTTTGAGTCCACATGAAGTCCTGATGGGAAGAGCAATGAGACAAGCATTTATACCAGCGAACAAACTGATGAATATATCTGATGATCTAGTGCTTGATTATTGCAGAGGATTAGCTGATCTGGGGCGTTCTGTGTCTCACCTGGTTGGAGAAGATGCTACTACGACACAGCCAAATCAAGCTCATGATCTGAGTCCTGGTGAGTGGGTTCTTGTCAAGAAACACGTGAGGAAATCGTGTTTAGAACCCAGGTGGAACGGACCCTACCAGGTGATTCTGGTGACAACGACAGCAGTGAAGTGTGGTGGCTTGCCAAATTGGATACATGCGAGCCATACCAGACGAGTCCCAAGTCCCCTTGAAAGACAAGAAGAGCAGCAACTGGTAAACCAAAGCCAAAGACCAGAGGCTGAAGTGTGTGAAGCTGAAGAATCTAGAGTAACAGATTCTGAAGAACAAACAGATGATGAACAGCCAAGCACGAGTCAAGTAGAGTGGGCGCCAGTTACTGGGTCTCATGAGACTGCTGTAGAACCAGAAGAAAGGGAAGTTACTGAAAGTCAAGAAGAAGAACAGATAGAAGAAAGGCCAAATAAAAGAACATATGAACCAGATGAAGAAGGCGAAGAAGTAGTTCAAACTAAAAGACCGAGAAAAGGTGACAATTGGCCAAGTGGAGTGAAAAGACTGAAATACACTCTTGTGAGGAGAAAGTCAAAGAGAAGACCAGAGCAAATCCATGAGGTCACAAGTCAAACAGAACAAGAAGAGTCAGAAGAAGAGTCAGTACGAAAGACAAAGAGAGTAAGAATTCCAAGCAGAAAGTACACAGCACCGGAATGGACGTATGTGATCCTGGAAGAAATTGAAAGCTCAGATCCAAGTGAAGAAAAAGACGGTACTGACACTGAGCAAGTGGATGAAAACAAATTAAGACCACCTTAAAAGAACTGTGAAAAATTTTAAGGTGAAGCCTTGTCAGACGAAATGAATGGAAAGACTCAAAAGATTTAAAGAAAAAGAAATAAAAGAAAGGGGTAAAAGAAGAAAGCCTTGAAGTGTAGGATTATACTATTTTTCAGAAAATTATTTTTAGTTAATTTAGAGTTTTATAGGTTTAGATTTTTATTATTTTTAGTAGAATACAAAATGACCAAAGCAAAAGTGACTGAACATCCAAAATCTAGCCTAAAACGTAGATGTATTAAAGCTTGCTTATGTAGTGTCTTTTTACTGAAATTTATGTGGATATTATTAACTGTCATTGTACCTGTTCTAATGGTAACTAATAATGGAAACAAAACTAATGATGTAATAAATGAAAGAGTGAATGATGTTACTAAAGAAACCCCGAATACAAACATAGAACAATTAGATGGAAGTATTTTCCATCATGACAAATCAATTAGTGATTTCTCGTTAAATGTTTTTACAAAGTTGTTGTATGAATATGTTAATACAATGAATGTGAGTGATTGTTATGTGTGCATGCAACTACCTTCGGCTGTCTCAGAGGGGGTGACCTATCATCACCTACCTTTAACATATGGTGTGTCTTGCAGTGTACTAACCAGCCTATTCTATGTGACGGGAAAATTAGAGTATCATTATTCCAATATAGATTTAGTATTTTCAGAGATACCTATTATAAAGGAACTAAACAAGGTTTTAAGTAGTAAAAATGCACGTTATATGGGAGAATTCTTCCATATTACTAAGACACTAGATATAGGATATGTTTATAAAAACAATCTAACATGTAGTTTGCGGGTTGAAGAAAAAGTGTTCATAGATGTGGTAGAGTATAGAAGAGAAAGTTTCCAAAAGAAAGCTGCTGAACAGAAGTCACAGATACCACCATGGGCGTTTAGAGAGGGAAATTATGAGAAAGGCGAGACATATGCTGCAATGTCCCTGGACTGGTATAAAAGGGGAAAATCTGCTTGCTTAGAATGAAAACTAACTATAATAATTATTTAATTGGCTCTAGTGAATGTGAGCATACTTACCAAATTACTGGAGGTTGGGGATTGAAGGGTGGAACTGATCCTGTTTTCCCTGGAGTTTATTATGTGTGTGGTAAGAAAGCCTATTACAGGTTGACTGCACATTGGTATGGTAGTTGTTATTTTGCAATTGTTTTCCCGAAGGTCTACCATGTAGACAAAAGTAATAACAGAATTAATGAAATAAAACAAGGATTAACATGCAAGAAGAGAGCTAGTTTCTCAGAAATATTAGGTGATATTTTTGGTGCACTGATACCATCAGTTGCAGTCGTTCTAAATTCGCATAGAATTCGAAAATTGTCTACAGTGGTTGATCGTTTATCGACAGATACTGCTGGTGGCTTCTTGATGATTGACACCGAAATGGTGCGATCAGATCAATGGTTTTGCAAACTCGACTTGCCCTTGATATCTTAATGGCAAAAGAGGGTGGAGTTTGTGGCATGTTGAAAATTCAACACTGCTGTACTTATATACCTGACAAAGGTAAAGGTATTGAGGGATATATTAAGAACATCACAAAATTACATGAAGACTTGACCCAACTGGAGGTTGACGGTGTCTGGGAAAGACTTGGTAAGAGTTTCTCTTCTGTAGGTAAATGGTTTTCTACCTTTGGAAGTAGTTTATTAGGAAAAATAATAATGCCAATGATTTCAGTAGCTGGAATAGAATTAGCAATGATAACAGTATACAAATGTTGTAAGTGTCAATGTGGAAAAAAGAAATGACAGAATCAAATAACAAATGAAAAGCAAGAAAAAGAAAAAGAGATGAAATAGAACTAGAAGATATGAAAGGAGATTACTATGACGAGATGAAGGAGTTAGATGAGAAGATGATGAAAAGATATTTTATAATGGCTCCAGGAAGCCATCAGAGGGGGGATTGATGGAGCAGGATTTCGCTAAAAGAAACCTGGTCAGATTGACATCCCCATAATACTTATTAACAGTGTGCGGTGTAAAATTAACAGAGCAAATCACATGAACACGTGGGAAACCGCTTTGCGCATGCGTGCACTAATGTGAACTAATGCATGAAAGAACTAGGCTGTTTTTTACATTGCGTTTCAAAAGAAACGAGATTTATGCACGTTTAGGCCGCATCTCGCATTCGCATTTTGCATCTTGCTTTGAAAACGATAATATATAATGCCGCTTTGCATGAAGCTTATGCTAAGAAAAATATTAATAGGGAATAGTATAAAAGTGGATGGTAAACAGTGAAGGATGCATTTCCATGTAATTAATAATATATGTGTTTATTTTGTCATTGTGAGCCGAATGGGCCTGTATTTGCTTAAGTTGCCCGGATAGATGAGGGGCTGGAAAATGTGCAAGAATGACCTGACAAACCCGACATAAGTGCTGAGCGCTGCGGATGTTGAACATTAGTTCAAGGCTATGCAGCACAGAGAACATTGTTTGCCTGCCAAAAGATGAGACTGGCCGTGGGATCCATGACTGCTTCCACAGACGTGGTTCATTTATCTTTGGGTTTGTATTATTCTCTGACTCATAATTTGCATAGTTTCTTGCAAATGTAATTTTTGTCTCTGAAACTTATGTCTCTTCATCTATCCACTCCGTCATAAGTATATTGTGTCATATCATTTTCACTGAAACTTATGTCTCTTCATCTACCCACTCCCTCATATGCATATTGCTAATTGTTGATGAGTTTGATACTGTTTGCATTGCTGATTGATTTTCTCTCCCTTGTGTGAGATTCTTTGTTTGCATTGCGACCTGTATACGATGAGCATTAATCATTTATTTGAGGTAAACCTTTTAAAACTTACCGAGAGTCTGTGATTATTTAGCTGGTTAGATAGTCAGTTAGTTCTATTATTACCATCAACTACTCAACTAATTGGTCCGTTGACCGAGAGGAAAGAGAGTTGATATATAGGTCTAGTTATGTATTTAGAATAATTGAATATGAATCTGTGAAGGAAACAATTTCCACGTCTTTAAAGCTTGACCCCCAGCGCATCAGGGATTTGGGTGAACGTGTATGGGCCATTGTATGTAATATTGATGTGTATCGATTCCTGATTAAGTGTGGCGCTGGATCAATGGAATTAATGCACAGAGAATCATTTAGTGAGGATCGCATTTCATTTGCTTGGGGAGAAGATGAATAAGACTTAGGGGTCGATTCCGATTCGGGCCAGAAAACGTACCGACCGACTCGGTACGGGAATTAAGTCTGACCGACACGTACCGGCGCTGCCCGAACCGGGTAGTACGATGAAATGCATGTGAATCACGACCGACTCGTACGGAACTCAAGCCGAACGACCGACTTGGACGGAAACAAGCTATCCGGCCGGGAAACCACGCGAATCGAACCGACCGACACGCACCAGGAATGAACCCGAACGAAACGTACCCGCGAACTCCGACCCGTGCAGTACGATGCAATGCGTGCAAAATCAGACCGATTCGCACGGAGCTCAAGCCGTACGACCGACACGCATACAAAAGCCAGCCGAACAAACACAATAGACCGCGACCGACGCGTACGCCGCACATGAAACCTAGCTGAAACACAGCGGGAACGACTCGGAGAAGCGCGCACAAGACAACTGCAGCGTCCTACTCGGTCAGAAGAACGTCTCCTACATGCACAAAAATTACAAAGGAAAAAATACAAAAAAAGAGGGCCAAACAAGCAATGACAAAGTCAATAAATACAGGGGGGAAAAAAATGGAACAAGGACACACCCCCAACTCCACCCATATCAAGGCCACAAATCCCTACCATGATCCTTTGCAAATTCCACTGACCTGCCAGCACAGAACACCATCAGACAGCAACCACAGACACACTCACAGCTCATCCAACACACAAGCCACACACCATTAGCACCTCAACAAATAGCACCCTCACACACACCCAGCAAAACCTACACTCACACACCCTCACTTGCACACACACACACACATCAATCACCACCACCACCCATCACCATGCCCCCAAAGAAGAATCATAAGTTCCTAGATAGTGAATTGGAAGTCGTGGTAGACGAGATCCTGAGGGTAGAGCCACAGTTGTTTGGCACATTGGTCCAACAGACCCCCATGGCGCAGAAAACCAAGATGTGGGAGAGGATCATCGACAGGGTCAACGCACAATCACCATGTTTGCGCACAAAGGAAGACATCCAGAACAGGTGGTATGATGTGCGCAGGAGGGTCAGGGACCTACTTAAGAAGGATTACATCCTGAGCCAGCACACCGGCAGTGGCCCTCCTGCCAAACCACTATACCTCAGGCCCTGGGAGGAGAAGGTGCGGGCCATCCTACCACCAGTGAGCGTATATGGACTAACAAACTGTTGTAGGGATTCTGCACACACAGAGCTATGCACAGGATAATAGGACCTCGGAATGTAGTGGTGAGCCAACCATAAACCGTAGCACCTAAAACCCTAACCGACTAGCCTTAGCGTCCCATTGGCAACAAGGTTACCAATGCTTAGACAACCCAGAACACGGTATCTCTCTCTCTCTTAGGACTCGCAGTAGCAAGAACACCCTTTCGTCACTCACTCATACCTGTCCACAACGTGCGTAAGAAGAGACACAGTATAGGTTAAAATGTTTATTTCAACTTACGTGCTCTAAGATACAGTACACGTGTCAGTACTATCAGCATAGTGCATAAGAATAATATAATCAGCATAGTTACAACTCCATAGAATACAAACGGGGAAAGCATTTCATAAAGCAGTGGATATAGGGCTAAATGACCTTACCACCCTCCCCGTGCTAGTAGTTAGAGTATTATAAAAATAGAAGACCTCTGGGCTTTGTCTAGCGAACCCCCATACCTCAGTCTCTAGATGCAAAGACTACATCAGCAGACAAACACAGCTCTTCTCCCTGGAAAGGTCTTTCTCCAAGTGTCTCTAGAGCCGGAAAAACGCAATATTAAAAGCACACAAATTTCTCCATGGCAGCTTTACACAGTGTTATGTCTAGGTGCGAGGGACTGGCCAGATCAGCAGGAACAAGGGACGTTGTTGTTCGACCTTGTACATGTCGTGCAGACGTAGCCCAAAGGGAACAGGAGAAAAGGTGAAAGACAGAAACGCAGACAGTTCTAAAATAACTTGGCAGGAGCAGAGGTCGGTAGAACAACGGCTCAGAGTAACGTGTGCAAAGAAAAGCATCATGGCAGCCAGGCCTAAGGCAACGTAGCAAGGCAGGCCAGGAGGCCACAAACCACAAGACACCCTCCCCTGGACAGTCCATCGGCCAAGACAAAGTTCAAATGGACCGAGCAGAACAGAAACGTCTATAGTGGAGGTAGTCCTCATGAAGGACAACGAATGGGAGAGAGGGAAGAAGAGAACAAAAAAAACAAAAAAACATTCGATGAAAAAAAGAGAGCCAGCGAGGCAGTTCACAGGAAACTACGGCCATGTCAATCCAACAGCGTGTACGTGCAGAAAAACGCTATATCCTCCAAGAGGACATCATTGGAATCGTCAGAAAACATAGACGTCATCCAGTCCAATAGATCAAAGCAGCAGGAATGCTCCTCGCAGGAGGGAGCATCCAAAAGCAATGCGGGACAACTTGCGTGATACTCAATATAACTTTGTTGGAGGAGATTCTGAGCAGCCGCCCAGATATCCCATTGTGCCAAAATCCCCAGTGCAGCCGCACGCGTCATGTACCCTGCAGCGGAACAGTCCCGTTCATGGGACTCTAAGGGACCCACCAACCGAACAAAATCCGGGACAGACAACGACGAATTGGAGAGGCAATAATCCATAGTCCAGGTGAAAGGACAGCGGATGCAAGACATCACGGGTTGCACGCAAGTGAAATACGCAAAGCGAAAAGAAAGGGTATAGGACACACTCAGTGTCGCCAATGGCAGAACGCCGAAACCAGACAGGAGGCGCTCACGGAGCAGCTGGAGGCGTCCGGGGTCGAGAAGGGCCCATGGGGGAGCAGCCATTGCGGAGGAAGCAGACCAACAGCAGTACACCAGCCGCCAAGGCAAGGATTAACGGAAAGCCACCAAAGACGCTGGAAAAAATTGAATGAATAAAGGCCGGTATCACACCAAAAATAGTTTGGAAAGTGGACACAAGGCCGGACCCCACCACCTTAAAAAAGTGCACCAGACCTTCAGTGCAAGATGCGTTAAAAATTCGGTGAATCAATTCACCGAAATGTTGTGGGAGGTTAGTGTTCAAAAGGGCCTGTATTTCACTGTGGGTACTTGCCACCTGGAGAATGAATGTCTCCCGGGCGGATGTGAGCATAACCTCCTCGTTCAATAATAGCGCCTTTATTCTGCTCAGTTTATTGAAATACGCCTTCATAGTAGGAATGGAAGGCCAAATAGAATTATCTATGATGTCGTGAGGGGGAGGAAAAAGCACATTCCTGCAGCAGACAACCCTGTGCGAGACCGTAACAATATAGGGTATGCCGGCCTGCATGCCACAGCAGTTGTCGTTATTCAAAAGCAAATAGCTACCATTAGTAAGCAAAGTAAAAGTAGGAGAAATAGCAGGAGCAGGAATGCCCTTTAACACACAAGCAAGATTCGGAGCAGAAACGTTACAAGCTCCGTGCAATTTAATATGTTTACAAACAAGGGAATGACCCACAGTTGAATCGCATGACTCCCCCGTGAGAAAAACGTCCTTTCCGTCTCTAAGGCATTTATACATGAAAGGGAGGGACCAAAGTTCATGCAGGAAGGCACTACCCAAGGGCTGGAAACGGCCCACAGGATAATGTTTCATGCACAAACTAAATTCAAACAAGGAAAAAGGCAAAGCGATAACCCCATGAACTAGCCACACAGCAGAATCCAATTCCGCCACAGAGAATGGTAAGGGCTCCACTTTCTCGATATGTAACAGAGTGTAAGCTGCATCTTTCATGGACATGAACTGCTGTTTGTCAGTTAAATTAAAAGGCAGAAATAAGTTAGTGGTGTTCAAAAAATGCCAAGGAACTTTACCCAACTTAAGTGTTTGCAAAGTCCACGCAAACTGCATAACTGAACGTAACTGATTTTGACCATGGTACAACATAGAAACATCATCTTGTACAATATCAACAACAGAGGACACAATATTCTCTAACGTGTAAATGCGGGAAGACAGGGTATTAATACTATTGTCAACAACAGCAAGCACCTTTTCCAAATTTGCTTGGTCTATTTCCCGTAGACGGGAAGCAGCTTCCATTTGCGACAGCTTCCAGAGTTCATTATAAGCTTCATAAATGAACCTCTTCGGTCGTGGACCACGAGGTCCCAATATAAAGTCGGACAGATCAATGTTGCCTGATAGGAGGGATAAATGTTGTTTAACAGATTCTAGGGAAGAATGCTGCAACCACTGTTTACATAATTTACCAACAGAATATGTTGTGACAGTACGGGAGTCTGAAAACCTAGGATCGGGCCTATCCTGTTTGTAGCCAGGGACTGAGTCGTGAAAACGCAGTTGGCACGCATTAGATGATATGGGCCAAGCCAACCAGGGTGACTGAACAAGCGTAGAAACATTAAACGAATTGTTCTGCAACAAAGCCTGCAAAGTCGCAAGGGACATATTAAGGTGCACGCTATTGTTTGTAGTGGAAGACAGGGATGGAATGGAAGGTGCGTTTAATTGTTTGGTGGTAGCCAAGCCCCAACATGTAGTCTGATAGATGGAAGTATTCAGAAATATAATTTGGGCCGGGATAAGGCAAGCACGATGCAAGGCCTCGGTGCCTTGCACCTGCCATGGTTTTGAGCCCCAGATTGACTTCAAATCTACAGTGTCCTTCCAGTACTCATAACCACCCACAGCTAAGGCGCTCAAAAAGGAACCCAAATATAGCAATTTGGTGTGGGTCAACATGATTTTCTGAGTGGGTGTGGCGTTTAATTAAAAAAAATAGGACCCAGGGTTCGATCTATTAAAATCAGTGAAATATGTAAATTTATTTCTAAGAGTCTGGGAGCTACCCGGTAAAGGGTTTGGACAATGTTCCCATTGGGTGTATGCAAAAGGACCACGTAGTGCACTTGGTTTATGGACAAAATGGTTGCCCCAATGCTGGTAGCAATACAAATCGGCATAATTAGCAGAATTCATATACAAATCCTCAGCATTAAAGGAAGCATAATATTTTAAATCAGCAAACAATGCTTCAACGGCATGCACATCCCAATCGTCAGAATGAATATTACTTTGTACTACATCACCCATCGAAACTCGAAGGACATTTGGTACATTAATAATTTCTGTCGGTCCATGAATTTGGAAATTTACCGCATCCCATACGATGCCATCAGCAACTGGAAAAGCTGAAATGTTCACAAATGTGTGGTCACGCTTCATGATGTGAGATGAGGAATGTGGAGCCAAAGTTCCAGCAACACTGTTCACAGCAGAGCGTTCTGGTAGATAGTGACCATTGATGAGTAGAAAAACACGGTGACAAAGCCAATGGACATGAACAAAAAATGAGGAACAGCACCAACCAGATGTATGTCCAGGGGGAATCAAAAATTGTCTCTAAACCAGGATACAAAAACACTGAACTTGGACGGGACAATAGATGAGGTGGAATCCGAGTCAAAGGAATAACGTGTTGCGCTCAGTGGCGTTGTTGGTAAGTGTGCCACCGATTCGGTATCGGGATAGGTATACTCGTTCTCGTCGATGCAGGGGGAGACAGGGGGTTCGAGTATACTTTCAGGCAAATCGACCATCTCAATTGCAACATCAGTGACCGTTCGGGCAGGAGGGCCATGAACGCAAGTCCGGTAAATGGCAGGACAAGAGACCGCTGGTGTAACACTATTCAGGATCGGCCAGATGTTGTAGCTTGACATTTTCCACTGAGATGTATCTGTTCTCCTTGCGACCAGGAAGCGGTGGTAAGATAACTGTACGTGTTCCCTTCAAACCCAGGACTGGAACCGGTGCACGATAAGAGGGGCCGAATTCTTTCTTGTTCTCCACCTTCTCCCGAACCAGATCACCAATCTTCGGAAGCCAACCGGCAACCGGATTCTGCAGAGCAGCGTCTGTGGCTGAAGGTAAATGTGCGACTGCAAGTTTGTCTCGGGCTTCTTGTAAGTCCTGTAACATAGTAGAATGGTTATCTACATCAAACTTGGCGGATTGCGCCGCCATGTCTAGACCATCAAGGTCAGGCACAAACATTCGTATGCCAAAGAGCATTTCGTATGGGGTCCGCCCACCCAGAGGTCTTCTCGGGAGATTATTAAGTGCACGTTGTACGGTATACAAGTGGGCCAGCCAGTTCCTGCCAGTACCTAAGACTCTAGCTGTCAAGGATTGCTTTAAGTCACGGTTCATTCGTTCAACGATCGAGTTGCCCTCAGGCCGATACGGAGACGAAAATGTCACCCGCACCCCCAGTGAACCCATTGCGTCCTTGTAAGCCTTAGAGGCAAACGCTGGACCTTGGTCAGAATGGAAGGTGCCGCAGGCGAAAATTCCCACAAAGACACGCAAATCCCTGATGACATTTCGAGCGTCAGCACTCCGTTGTGGCCAGACCCAGATGAAACGTGTGCACGAGTCCACTGCTACTAAGATATATTTATAGGCAGTGTCTGATGAAAATGGACCGCAGTGATCCAGGTAAACACACCCAAAGGGTCTGTTAGATATGCAGAGCGGGGTCTGTTGTGGCCGTGTAACCGTGGAAGGCTTAATTTGTTGGCAAACGTCACAAGAAAGCACATAAGTACGGGTGTCTTTGTATAATCCACGCCACCAGTAACGCTGCTGCAAGATGGAAACGGTCGCAGACACTCCAGCATGTGCCGAAGCCATGCCTTCGTGTGCTGCCGTTATCAAGGAAAGTCTGCGGTCCGCTTGGGGATTAGCCGATCACCAACGTCGGGTATTGTTACATAGGGAGCCTGTTCAGGACCTAACTGATAAGTATATTTGGAAGGGAAACCCCGAGGGTAATTAGCACCTTCCTGTGTTGCAGCAATAGCTGCTAAAATATCAGTGTCAATTTTTGACATGGATCTAGTAACTGCCGCTACTGAACACGTGACTACTGCTGATCTGGCAGCTTCGTCTGCCAGACCGTTACCAACAGCGTGTGCGCCCACCCGCTGATGGCCTAGGGTGTGAACCACCTGTGTGAGTGGCAGATGTTGTCTCAATTCTGCCACCCGAACCCAAAGCATTTTCTGCTTGATTGTGCTACCTTTAGCGTCTCTATAGTCGTTTTGCGACCAAAAGAACAGATTGTCATTGTAAGATTGAACACAGTAGTAAGAATTGCATACAATGAGAGTGGTCACATCCGGATTAACGAACTCAAGCGCAAGCACCAATGCGCGCAGCTCGGCCAATTGTGCAGTACTGTCCCCGAGTGCCTGAGTGTGCACTACAGAGGATTTGAACTTTCCGTTCACAAAGGTACCTGCAACAATAGCACATGCGGCTGAATAAGCATGCTTGGACCCCATGGCCGGTTGTGCTGAACCATCGGTGTAGATCACACAGTCGTAATCCTCAAGCGGGAGCAATGACAGAGGAGGTGGATGAACGAATTCATACTGTAAAAACTCCTGAGTCTGCAGAGATGAATCAAAAATGAAAGTGACATCCGGAGACGTCAAAGAGGTTGCCCATTGAATCCAACGGGGGTGCAACGCCTTAGAGTTCGGGACACTCGCCTTTGTCACTGCCTCTAGGAAAGGATATGGTGTTACTACCAAAATGCGTTTTCCCTGTGCCAGTGCGCGTTCCTTTAGAATCGCCATCTGCACTGCAGTCAGAACTTTCTCCACAGATGAAAAGCGCATTTCTGCGGAAGTGTAAAGATGTGACTTGTATGCGATGGGTACTGTGTCACCTTCGTTAAAGGTTAAGTACGTGAAACCCACTGCCCCCGGAATTATTCTGATCACCAGGTTTGTGTGGTTATCACGCGTCAACAGGTATTTAGACTCAAGAAGGTCTGTCTGCAAAGACTGCAGAATGGAGGAATGCTCCGGAAACCAACAAGACTTCGAAAAGTTAGGTTGTATCAAGGCATACAATGGCTTGATACGCTGGGCGTATTTGGGAATGTAAGTACGCCCGAAGTTCAGGAACCCAACAAAGACTGAAGTTTTTTCAGAGTAGTAGGAGGGCACAAAAGTGCACATTTTTCTAAGAAGTGGGGGGCTAAGCCCTTACCTTCATTGTTGAGCTCGTAGCCCAAGAACAAAATGGTAAATTCGGCAATATGAGATTTGGCAAAGTTAAATTTGTAACCTTGTACCGCAAATTCTAGAATAATGCGGTCTACTTGGGAGAGATGCGGGAACAATTCGTCGTCCGTCAGATAAATGTCATCGACGTACGAACATGCATCTGGGTCTATGCCGTCTAACAAAGAGACAACACGGGCAGCGAATACGCCGGGGCTGTTCTTGTAGCCCATAGGTAAACGCCTGAATTTAAATAATTTACCACCAGAGGTAAAAGCGCTCCATTGGCCACTCTCCGGGGCTAAGTTGTGCGTGTAGAATCCGTTGGAGAGGTCAAGTGTCGTTTTATATTTTTTACGAACAAGACTGTCTACAAGCGCAGAACTGTGGGTATTTTGCACCGCAAAGGTCCGACAATGAGAGTTCAAATGCCGGTAATCCAAAACTAGGCGGTACGATCCATCGGGTTTAGAAACCGCGAAAAGTGGATTATTTATCGGTGATACACATGTTTCAATTACTCCCTGATATTCCAACTGAGTCAGAATTTCGGAAACGGGGCTTTTTGCTTCCCGTTTTATGGGATATTGGGGTTGTGGCTGTGGTAGGGACCGCAAAGGTATTTCATGGGGGGGGAGAGTCCTCATCCCAACCCCAATATCCCATATTTCACCTTTTCTCCTGTTCCCTTTGGGCTACGTCTGCACGACATGTACAAGGTCGAACAACAACGTCCCTTGTTCCTGCTGATCTGGCCAGTCCCTCGCACCTCGACATAACACTGTGTAAAGCTGCCATGGAGAAATTTGTGTGCTTTTAATATTGTGTTTTTCCGGCTCTAGAGACACTTGGAGAAAGACCTTTCCAGGGAGAAGAGCTGTGTTTGTCTGCTGATGTAGTCTTTGCATCTAGAGACTGAGGTATGGGGGTTCGCTAGACAAAGCCCAGAGGTCTTCTATTTTTATAATACTCTAACTACTAGCACGGGGAGGGTGGTAAGGTCATTTAGCCCTATATCCACTGCTTTATGAAATGCTTTCCCCGTTTGTATTCTATGGAGTTGTAACTATGCTGATTATATTATTCTTATGCATTATGCTGATAGTACTGACACGTGTACTGTATCTTAGAGCACGTAAGTTGAAATAAACATTTTAACCTATACTGTGTCTCTTCTTACGCACGTTGTGGACAGGTATGAGTGAGTGACGAAAGGGTGTTCTTGCTACTGCGAGTCCTAAGAGAGAGAGAGATACCGTGTTCTGGGTTGTCTAAGCATTGGTAACCTTGTTGCCAATCGGACGCTAAGGCTAGTCGGGTTAGGGTTTTAGGTGCTACGGTTTATGGTTGGCTCACCACTACATTCCGAGGTCCTATTATCCTGTGCATAGCTCTGTGTGTGCAGAATCCCTACAACATGGCGCCCAACCGGGGGCAGGCCAGGAGGCCACAAACCACAAGACAAAACATCCCACAGCCTGGTGAGTACACAACAAATATACACAATATGGTGTGACAATACACACACATCACTGTCAAGGGGATAGTCAAACCATGCACCCTTAGCAAATCCACAGCAACCAAAAGATAATCATCCCAAGATGTGAATGCCAGTCAGACAAACACAATACCTGCCATCTCATAGTGACATGTAACTGTGTCATGACATGTACAAACCTAACAACAAATAGAGCAAGGCAGTCGCACAAATATAACCAACAAACACTGTCTGATATTTTGCCACCACTAGAACACCACCTCACAGGGAAGCTCACTGAAAGGAAGGAATTCTGTGTATGCTGGTGAAGTCAGTGTAGCCAATAGCATGATGGGAGTTGTAGTCACAGATAATGGTCAGCCTCACATTTGGCCCATCAACACCACCCTGAATCATGCTCACAACACAGGGAGTGGAAAAGGACTGACAAGATGGCTGACACTGGGTACTGCTGTGGGGAGCACAAGGCCCTGCTGGGAACTGTGCAACAACCAACAGCAGGACACCACTGACTGACATCCTGAAAGACAACTTGCACTCCCTGCAATGGAAGCACATTCCATGGTGGGATATCTGGCTGGGTGGGAAGGAGGACTGACAGCACTGACCATAGTTGCAAGCAGCTCTCCTCACACACCCCCTGAACACTAACTCCACATAACCCACCTGGGAGAATGCAATGCCCCACACTCTAATTGAAGATCCCACAAAGAACCACAACCCTGGGTTATGCTGTGTGAAGCACAGGGACACTTGGGATTTGTAGCCAAACAACCGCCAGGACAACACTGTCAGCCATCCTGTCAGCACAGGCACACTACCCCACAGGGAAGCAGAGTCAAAAGGAAGGAAGTATGGGCATGCTGGGAAGGGGGGTGTAGGCAATAGCATGATGGGAGTGGTAGTCACAGCTCAACATCCCCCACCCACATGGCCCAGCAAGCTCACACTGAACCATGCACACCTCACAGGGAGTGAAAAGCCACTTCAAAGATGTCTGACACTGGCCTCAGCTGTGGGGAGCACAAGGCCCTGCTGGGAACTGGGCACCAACAAACAACAGGACCACACTGTCAGCCATCTTACCATTGCTGTCACACTCACACACAGTGAAGTCCACTCAAAAGGAAGGAAGTATGGGCATGCTGGGAAGGGGGTGCAGGCAATAGCATGATGGGAGTGGTAGTCACAGCTCAACATCCCCCACCCACATGGCCCAGCAAGCTCACACTGAAGCATGCACACCTCACAGGGAGTGAAAAGCCACCTCAAAGATGTCTGACACTGGACTCAGCTGTGGGGAGCACAAGGCCCTGCTGGGAACTGGGCACCAACAAACAACAGGACCACACTGTCAGCCATCTTACCATTGCTGTCACACTCACACACAGTGAAGTCCACTCAAAAGGAAGGAAGTATGGGCATGCTGGGAAGGGGGGTGCAGGCAATAGCATGATGGGAGTGGTAGTCACAGCTCAACATCCCCCACCCACAAGGCGCAGCAAGCTAGCACTTAAGCATGCACACCTCCAGGGAGTGAAAAGCCATATCAAAGATGTCTGACAATGGTGCTCTGTTGTGTGGAGTACCAGGCCCTGCTGGGACCTGTGCACCAACCAACAGCAGGACACCACTGAATGACATCCTGAGAGTCAACCTGAACCCACTGCAAGGGTGGCATGCTTCATGGTGGGATAACTGGGCTAGGTGGAGAAGGAGGGCCGGATGTCCACCAAATACAACCAATGCTGGCCATGCACACACCTCAACATTCACATTGAAATGCCTCAGGTTTGCAGGACAATGTGCTACACCAATATCAACCTCTTACTGTGACAACTTAGGACAATGCAATGTACAGGCCCGCATCCAGCGGTACAGTCACAACTGTCAGGTGTGTGAACCATTGATGCCTGTAGAAATATAACATACATTGTGTGTCTCTTCCAAAAACAGGTGATGATGGGGACACAGCAGCAGGCGAGGAGGAGTCCCTGTCTCAGGCTCCGGGGGACACTGAGCCCACTGGTGTGGAACAGCCTCTGCCCTCCTTGGATGACGAAGACCTACCTGGCCCCTCCAGCGTGAGTCATCATGCAGCACCAGCAGGACCAACATCTGCACCCACTGCTCCAACAACTGCCAACACACAGACCACCCCCGCCGACATGGACAGACCAAGGACCACCAATGACAACAGCACAGGGACCCTGGCCCAACGTCGAGCTACGGTCAACGAGCCCAGTAACAACCCCCAAGGGGGCCTAGGGTCACCTGTGCGTGCCACCGCAGGTCCCGCACGTGTCGCCAGGGGTGGTGGGAGGGGTGGTAGACATAGGTCGCTGTTTGCAGAGGGGTCTGGACTGCATGATGACCCACAACTGGCACGCATTGCTGATGCGTACCAGAATAGCACCGGAGAGGTCAGCCAGGTAGTGGGGATCCTCAAGGACATACAACGGCAGCAGACTGCCCATCATGCCCGCTTGGACTCCCACATGTCCCGTGTGGAGACACACATGTCCCGTGTGGTGACACACATGTCTGGCATGGAGTCCAAGTGGGACACATTGGAAGAACTGACAGCGGTGCATAGGGACATATTGACATGCCTCTGCCAGATTAGCACCAACATGGCCACACCTCCCTGTGTGCCCACAACATCTGGTGCTGCAACAACTGCAACTGCCACAGGGAGGGAGGAGGACTCTGGCGGAGAGTCCCCTGTACCGCAGCAGCCTGCACGTGAGGGTCCCCCCCCAAAGAAGAGGGGTCGTCCGAGGAAGGAAAACTGAGAGGTCGATGGCCATGTACATCCCCCAGGAAGCCAACACCTGTTCTGGAAATTCTCCTTTGTGTGCAAACTGTTCACCCTGTCGAATGCAACACAACTCTCCCACATGACATGGGGAGTTCAAGTTGGACTAATGTATCAGATGACTGTGGACTTCACTCCGGACATTTCTGCTACCAAGACTTGCAACTCATCTGGGAACTTTGGATCACAATCCCAATGTACAGCACCCACCATCCTGTGCACTATACTCACACATGTATGTAAATAAAATCACTAATACACCATACTTGCCTCTGTTGTGATTCCAATGTGGTTACTGTTATGGGGATGATGATCAGCTAAATTACACTGTGTATGCTAACTGCTACAGCAAGTACAACACCGTCATGTGAGTCATGGTGACGTGACACATATGAGGGAGACACACCACTAGGGCTACACAACACAGAGACACCAGGGCCATCGGACTCATCGCCTACACTGATGTTGCCAGGAAATACTGTGGAATGCACAGACACCACACCTATTCAGAGTCTGTGTCAACTAGCCCACAGGTGCAGTAAGCAAATGTCAGTCAGATGTGTGACCACAGACAACGCACATCCCAAAGTGAAGCACAGGTTTATTACACATTTGCAACATGTTGTTTCCACTACAAATGCATGGTAATCCCACGTGGCAGTGGCCACACAGTCAAAAAGTGCAGAAGATATAAAGTCCAGGGGTGTGTGGCACATCACCTGTAGGGAAACGACTGCTGCCACCCTGAAAGCTGAATCATGGTGTCGGGGGATCCAAGTTGACCAAACAACTCTGTAAGCACCCTGTGAAGGACAGACATGACACACAGTCAAAACCACTGAAGAACAGGACAGAACTGCAATACTCATGCCCAATACATGTCACAAGATAACTACACAAAACCAAGTTAGCATGTCAACACTGTTGGGGAGTACAGACTACCTGTAAGGACACATCGCTGCATGCATCCAGTCAAGTAGCACATGGCCACACTCAAACAGCACCAGAGCACCACCCACACATATCATGCAAACTCACATCATTCACATGACAACTCCCTGGATACTCACATTCAGCTGAAGAAGTTGGTGATGCGCTGTGTGCGGACATCACCATCATCATCATCACTGGCATCGTGGTCCAGGCCAGGATCCTCCACAGGTGGCGGACGTTGGTCATCGTCATCCAGGATGAGAGGCAACTCCTTCCGCACTGCCAGGTTGTGTAGCATGCAGCAGACGATGACAATCTTGCACACCTTTGCTGGGGCATATGGGAGGGCCCCTCCTGTCTTGTCCAGGCAGCGGAAGCGGCTCTTCAGGAGACCAAATGTCCGCTCGATCACTGTCCCGGTCCGACCATGTGCCTCATTGTAGCGCATCTGGGCTGGTGTCACAGGGTTCCTGAGGGGTGTCAGCAACCACAGCATGTTGGGGTATCCGGAGTCACCTACGGACAGACAATTGCACATTAGCTGAGTTGGAAAAGTGGGCGGAATACAACATAGCAGAACACACACAATGGTACAAAGTCAGTACACACCGACAAGCCAGGCACGCTGGTTCTGCATCTGTGACATCATCCTCGGGATGCGACTACTCCTCATCACGTAGGCATCGTGTGCCGAACCAGGGAAACGGGCACACACATGTGTGATGCTCATATCTGCAAGACATACCACCAGAGCATTGATCGAATGGTAATGTTTCCGGTTCCGGTATGCCTGCTCATGTGCCTGTGGTGGTACCAAAGCCACATGTGTCCCATCAATGGAGCCAATGACATGTGGCATCCTCCCCAGGGCATAGAAGTCACTTTTGACGTCAGTGAGTTGTTGACTTGTAGGGAAATAGATGTACTGGTTCAGGCATCTCAACATTGCCTCCAAAACATCGCGTAGCACACGGCTGAACATAGTCTGTGACATCCCACCAGCAGTCGCCACAGTGTGTTGAAAGGTACCGGTGGCAAAGAAGTGTAGGGCTGCCATCACCTTCACCTTGGGGGTCAGCGCTGTAGGGTACGGCCGGCCAGGTTCCAAATGTGGTGCCAAGCGCACTGCCAAATCCTCAATCAGCTGCCTGGTGAAGCGGTACCGTCGGATGCTGTCACGTTCCACCATCGTTGCCAGGTCAGGGAATGGTCTATGGACAGCTGGAGCCCTGCAGTGCATAGGTTGAAGAAAGAAAGATTGTCAGTCACCCCACATATGTGCCATTCACCATACTCAATTTCACATGATACATCATTACGAGACACAAGTACTTGATGTGTGTGCCGTTCTGTTCGGACATATCTGGCACCTACATGGCTATCATCTAACATCTCAGTACAACATGTGTTGACAACAGGTTCCAGGTTGTGCTATGGGAAACCATTAGGCTGTGTCACAGTACCCATTTACTGCTGTCACGTTCCACACACACACCACAGTGACATGTCTGGACAGATGCGCCACAGGCATCACAGCTCATTGACAGGTAGATTCCCAGTGACCCTGTCTTGCCACATGGACACTGACATGACATGGCGTATCATGTACACGTCAGAAAAACAAACATGACTCCCACAGGTAGTGGCCCCTGTTGCCTCCGCAGGACAGACATGGACGTCAGTGACGCACAACATCAAAGTCCATGCACAAACAACGTTGATGTGGAGACTGTCTCCCATCGTGCACATGGAATCAGAGACATCGGAAACACAACATGCACACAGACTGTGGAGGGCCATCACTATTGTGGCAATGGGTCACCCTGTGACGTACATGCCTTCCCCCATGGGACCCTGGGGGTATGTGACATGTCATACACATACACAACCTGGAAATGTGACCATGCCACATGCTCCGAAATGAACAGTTGCACATCACAGTCGTCATGTGCACAACACACAAAGGACCCTGTCCCCATGAACACGTGCACAGCCTGGGTGTGGCTGCCCCCAAGTGCCACCCCAAAAACCACATGTTTACCCCCATACACAGAAAAGGTAATGCAGCCTTACATGCCTTAGGATACAGTGTGGACTGGGTGTGGTGTTGTAGGTGTGCCCCTGAGTCCCTGGCAAGTATATGTGGCTGGCATACGTTCACCAGTGACAAGCATGGTGACATATGCGAGTGACCTGTACAGGGACGCGTTGTACAGCAATGGACCGATTGGTGTGCCCGCACGGCCCATTGCATCGGTAGTGAGCCGGTACGCGTTGTATCCCGGAATACGCGTTGTACAGCAATGGACCGATCGGTGTGCCCGCACGGCCCACTGCATCGGTAGTGAGCGGGTACACGTTGTACAGCAATGGACCGATCGGTGTGCCCGCATGGCCCATTGCATCGGTAGTGAGCGGGTACACGTTGTACAGCAATGGACCGATCGGTGTGCCCGCACGGCCCATTGCATCGGCAGTGAGCGGGTACACGTTGTACAGCAATGGACCGATCGGTGTGCCCGCACGGCCCATTGCATCGGTAGTGAGCGGGTACGCGATGTACAGCAATGGACCGATCGGTGTGCCCGCACGGCCCATTGCATCGGTAGTGAGCGGGTACGCGTTGTACAGCAATGGACCGATCGGTGTGCCCGCACGGCCCATTGCATCGGTAGTGAGCGGGTACGCGTTGTACAGCAATGGACCGATCGGTGTGCCCGCACGACCCATTGCATCGGTAGTGAGCGGGTACGCGTTGTACAGCAATGGACCGATCGGTGTGCCCGCACGGCCCATTGCATCGGTAGTGAGCGGGTACGCGTTGTACAGCAATGGACCGATCGGTGTGCCCGCACGGCCCATTGCATCGGTAGTGAGCGGGTACGCGTTGTATCCCGGAATACGCGTTGTACAGCAATGGACCGATCGGTGCGCACGCATTGGCTGGGGCCTGGCATGGCAACGGACGCGTTTTCGAAGCCTCAACGAGTCTGATGTAGTGAATTCAGTTGGCCAGCCACAACAATGTTGCAAATTCATGGGTGTCATGAAGTTTAACTTTTGAAGGATGCTGTGGGCGTGTATTAGTGGTGCAATTCCATGGATTGGCCAGATTCAGAAGATGCTAACGACTTGGACCTATCACTTTGGACACATGGGACAGTATCTGCCTCTGCAGCACACATATAATGCTGGCTGTTCCCCTGAGGGCTCACTTGCCTGCACTACATGCTCCAGGACGACATCTGCCACCAACACTGCTGCTGTCTCTGCATCCTCTGGCTACTGCAATGGCACATACTGTGGAGAGAGCCCCAGCCTTCAGCCTTGAGGAGAACCAGGCCCTGCTGGACAGCCTCCTTCCACAGTACAGCAAGCTGTATGGGAAACCAGGGGAGCAGGTGAGTGTGCTGTCCACTGCCTTACTAATTGTGCATGTTGTCTGACTAGCAAGACTTACAGTGTGCACACCACTGGCTAGCATGCTCACTGAGTAGTTCTCCCCCCAAAGTGTGTAGTCACATGCACTGAACAGGTACAGTGCAGTAACAGTGCATTCCAACAAGGTTTACTTCCCATGCAATGATACCATGTAGTAACTGCTGGCAGACTGTTCTTAGCCATCGTTGCACTGCCTGTGTACATCATATGCCCCTGTGATTGAGACATGTATATCCAACTGTGTGATGCACGGATATGTTGCATGTGTAGTAATGGCCTTTTCACTTTGTTATCCTCACAGGTTGATGCCCACCATAAGCAGGAAATCTGGCTGACCATCGCCCGGGCAGTAAGATCCGTGGGGGTCTACAAGCGCCGGATCCGCAACTGCCAGAAGAGGTGGCAGGACCTTCGGGGCTGGACCCGGAGGATCGCAAGGGTCCAGCTGAAGCTGTCGCCTCCTCGCAGGAGGGGCGGACACCGGACCCTGACCCCCCACATGCTCCGGATCCTGGCGGTGGTCTTCCCTGACCTGGATGGGCAGCTGAAGGACAGACAGCAGCAAGGAGGGGGTGAGTCCATGACTGCACTGTGAACTTTGTCTGACATCGTATGTGCCCTCCTCTGGCCTGGTTAAACTTCCACAGTACATCAGTCTTGTGGTCCAGGACCCATGTCCCTCAATTGTGACATGCCCACTCCTCATCTGATACGCAGGTGTAGTCCTTACAGTCAGGAAATTGTGTCACTTGGGTACTGTGTCCTTGCATTTTGCTTCGCTCAAGGTGGGGGACTGCATTTCTTCCCGTGACTTTGTGGTGTGCTACATGGGTGGGTCAATTGCTCACACAATGCCTAAGTCCTGACATGTAATCTGGGTGTAACTTTGATATGTGGTCCACTTGCTGATCTGAATCACCACATGTCCCTGGGGTATTTGGCACCCCCCATGCTGCGGGTGGGAACAATGTTTGGGCCTCAGGAGTATGTATATCAAGTGTGTCACACATGCTTAGCCACCTGCCTACTGTCCAGGGCTCATCCCTCCTTCAAGTGGAGCAGGACAGTCATGCCTACTCCAGGGCATACAATACACTCTGTACTCCCACTCCCGTGTATCAGCTGACATGTTGTGATCAGTGAAATGTTCCCTCAGGTGTCTGCCTCTGTGTCATTGTGCTGTGGCTTCGTTGTCAGGACTACTGGGATGTTAATCGGTTAGGGCTCAGCATGCCATCTGAGATGTGACCATGAGAGACGATACTTCTGTGACTTATAGGTGTTTGATCACTTGACTGTGCACACAGGTGTATGCAACTGTGAATTTCAGGCAGCTGTTTTTCATTCACAGCAGACTGTGAGGTGCTCAGGTTCAGAGAGTTGTGTTTCATGTCTCCCATATGTCCAATTGGTATGACGTGGACAAATAAGAGTTCAGATGATGTGGTTTGTGGGGTATGGACATGTGCACTTGTCAGCTACATAACTTGCATTCACCATGTCCTAGGATTGTGACACAGTGCAGACTGTTGTTGGCTGGCTGCCATGCCCATGTGACTGGAGACAGTGATGTATGACTTTGCAGGCATGCCTGTGCCATGGCATTGAACTTCCCAAGAGTGATCCTGCAGGGGAGTGACATGTGCAACATGCACCCCATTGTGGCATTGACTATCCGGACATGGGTGCATCATGGTGTCTGGTGCTGGTATGCATCACATGCATTTCTAATTAGACTCTGGCCATCCCTTTATCCGGACACCTGTACTGACTCAGTGGCAAGAGATGTGATGTGTGCATGTTCACATACTTCACCGTGTTCTCTGCAATGTCCAACAACTGTGTAGGTGGTGCATGTGTCCACACTGGGGTATTACCATCAGACAGGCACCAGACCGATGGGTGCAAGGGCAGGAGGGGTGTGAGTTCCATGGTTGACCATCAGACTGACAATTGGCTTCTCCTAATCTGTGTGAGGACTATTGGCAATGTTCAACTAAGGATGCCAGGGCTTGCTCTGTAATGTGCTGTACTTACTGTGGTGTGTGCGGTCAGTGCAGGTGACTGATGTTTGTCTGTTTCCCTAATTGTTTGCAGATACATCCATGGCCACAGGAGGGGACAGCTCCATGGACCAGGAGGAGCTGCAGAGCCAGACTGGGTCAACAGCCGACGAGTGGTCGGAGGGACCCAGTGGCACGGAGGGCGAGGGGAGCCACACCGAGGAGTCCTCAGCACCATCCACCTCAGCTGAGGACCACAGCAGCTCGGAGGATGACTCCCTTGTGGAGGCGGGTGTCAGCAGCCACCACACCCCAGCTAGTCTGTCTGGCCCCGCCACCACCACCACCACCGCCCTCCCATTGACTCCCATTCCAGAGGTCCGTGGAGGCTCCCGTGTTCGGGAGCGTGTCTCCTTCGTGCCAGGCACCGCACCCCCTGCCCCTGTGTTCCCTGCTGCCCTGAGTGAGGAGTCTGTGTACCTACTTCGGCAGCTCCATGTAGGGCAGACAGCAATGCTGAGTGTCCTCCATGCACACACCACTCTGTTGACACAGCTGGTGTCGTTCATGGAGGGCATCTCAACGGGTATGTCTGCCCTACAGAGGAGCAATAAGTCCATGGACTCCTCCCTGACGGCAGCAGTGTCCCTCCTCCAACAGTCCCTCACCCCTCCTACCTCTGCCCCATCCACACTTCCTGGCACCCTACCTGTCCCAAGCACATGCACACCTGCACGATCACCCAAACACACAGACACGAGCAGTACAGAAACACCCAAAACAAAGGCAAGACGTGCACACAAGCATCCTCAGGGGACTGATACCACACCCACAGGGGATGGGGAACAGACACACACACAGGCATCCACAGTCACTCCGCAGTCCTCCAAATCCTCTCCCTCCAAGACCCCTTCCCTTGCCTCACCTGCAACCCCACCTACACAGAAAATCTTCCTCTGTGACCTCGGCCTCTTCCCCTCCGATCCCGCTGATCCAGCATACAGGGGGAAGAGGAAGTCCACCCACACAGAGGGGAGTGCCCCTCGCCCCCGGACACCCTCCCCCAGGTGCAGACAGACGGGGGCCCCCACCCGCAAGTCCCCCGGTCCCGGAAGAGCAAGACCCCGCCACCGCCCTGCAAGTCAAGCACACAGTCTCCTTCCTCCATCCCTCAGGCCCCCACAACACAGGTTCCCCCACCACACCCTGCCCCAGGTTCCCCCACCCACAGAAACACCATCCCCAAAATGATCCGGCCTTCTCCACCTCCCACTTGCTCTATCAGCACCACACCCCCGCTGCACATGTTAGTGCCACTGGTGTGGAGACCGTGTCCTCCCCCTCTGTCCTGCCCACCTTACCTGAACCCCATTCTACTCCCCTGGAGATGGGCACTGCAGTGGAGTCCACTAACACCCCGTCTGACTTGGGCACTGCAGTGGGGAACCTGTCCTCTCCATCTGGCCAGCCCACTGGAGTTGTGCCGGCACCCACACCATCCGACTCATGCCGCCCAGTTGTGCCGGCACACACCATGTCAGACACCTCCACTGCAGTTGTCAGTGACTCTCCAGCACCAGCCACCCCTTCCCTGCCTCCTTCTGGTGAGCCCTGATCCTGTCCCTGCGGTGCCTGGCCTGCCCCCCGTATACCCCTCCGAGGGGAATGTCCCTGCTCCATATCAGTGCAGGCAAGCAGAGGGTGACATCTGCCACTGTCACCCTGTTTGGACTTGATTCATGGACTGGACATTGGCCTTTGTGTTTTTTCTTGACTTTAATTTTCAATATAACATATGCTGATTAAAGCTACTTTCAGTTCTCTAGTGGTTTTGCTTCAGATGTACATGATGTTGATGATGCTAACCATGCCCTTGCTGCAGTGATGTTGATTTTTGATGTCAGGTAAATGAAGTGTTACTGTGCAGGACCCCATGTGGTCCAGGGGGAATGTGTCCTATCCTGGTGTGTAGCCATGTCATCCTTTGTATCAATATGAGGGTGTCATGTTTTCCATATTTGCAAATGGGATTCCCTACCTGTTTTTCAATATCACATCTGTGGCTTACACCCCTGCACATCAAATGTGCTTGCCATTGTTCAATTGGTCTATTTCCATGACCGTGTGACCATCTCCACTGGACATGCATGTTTGGGCATCAATGGGGAAGGACTCATCTGTGGTATCAGTGCAACTTGCTATACATGTGTATTTGATCGGTGCTGATGATTTGGGTGACAATGCCATGACCAGGCTGATGTGACGTGAGCCTTCATTTTGTGCTAATTGTTGACTGAGTGACCAAGTGTTCTGCTGACATGATAGCGCCCTGCAGAGACAACGTATGGCACAGCTTTTCTTACACAGGAGTGGAGTCCCCTCATAGCAGTGTGTAATTCCGTGACATTGCCTGAGCCCAAGGTGTGTGTTGTGTGAGCATGTCTGTGTGTGTTCACTTCCATTTTGCTACGCAGGCTGGGGGCCTTAGTGATGTTCCTGTTTGTGATGCTTGCTGAGTTGAGCAATGTTCCCCCCCAGATCTTCTCCCTGGGTGCTCTGTGATGTGGGTGCATGGCACATTACTGGTGATCAGGGTGTCATCCATAGGTGTGTTTGCTGTCAGGGCTGAGTTTGTGGGCAAACGCAGATGAGACACAGTCAGGATTCCCCTTGTTACTTGTTGGTTACACAAGTCATGTAATTTAAAATTTGCGTTAGCTTCCAGTGATGATAATTGCTTTATTTGTTGATTAATAAAAATCATTACAATCAAAGAAAAAAAAAAGCACAACAGATTAGAAACATTATTTCTTCCCATACAATTTATACACAACTTTATACTAAAAAAATTTAGCAGCAATAATAGAAAGCAGCAGTGAATAAAGTGCATTTGTGCCGGTGTTATCATTAAAATTTTAAAGCAATTTATCTTTAATCTTAATTTAATTAACCAATCCTTTAACAGTTTAAAATATTTAATAACTATAATGTAAAGTTATTTCTACCCATAAAATTTATACACAACTTTATACTAAAGACATTAGCAGCAATAATAGAAAGCAGCAATGAATAAAGTGCATTTGTGCCGGTGTCATCATTAAAATTTTAAAGCAATCTATCTTTAGTCTTAATTTAATTAACCAATCCTAGAACAGTTTAAAATATTTTATAACTATAATGTAAAGTTATATGCAGAAATATTAAAAGCTGATTCTAAAAGCAAATTTTTCAATTCATTTTTGCATTAAAATCTTTGACGACTGTATTAACAATCAGAATCTGTTTTGGTTAATAGTTTTTTCTGCAATAAAAATAAACTTTACAAATTGGGTAATCAAGCGGGGCATAGACCCAGTGAGACAAGTAATGATGGCGTGGCGACATGTTCTCACCCCTAATTCTTTAAAAATCGGTCTTAACAAAGACTTCCGCTCTTCTAGCAGTTGGGGGCAGGTAGTTACAATATGTATTAAAAGTTTCCTCATAGGAGCCACATAACCTACAAAGTTTATTAGACCATTTTTTTTCCCATTTAGGTATTCCGTCCTTAGTGGGATATCTCCCAAACCGCAATAACATAAATTTGTTCCTTAAGAATGATTTTAAGTGGGTCATCAAGTATAATTGGGGTTCTAATTTAATAAATGAGTTAATAACTGACCAGGAATGATTCTTTTTTCTGAGTTCATCTTTATCTAGAAGACTCGATAGTAAATTGACTGATCGATTTATAGTTTGTTTAAAAACAGCTTTGCTCCTAACTTCTTCTTCAAAGGTTGGACACTCAAAATTATTTAAACTCTCACTTAAAAAGGATCTCCAGCAACTAGCATGCTCATACCTCGTTATCTCCTGCCAGCACTGGTTTGCAAGGGTACCTTGTTCTGAGCGATATAAAGTATATAATATTTTTAAAAAGGCAGATTGTCGTACCAAAGATTGCCTTTTCAGACCAAATTCTAATCTAACATTAGCATGTCCTATATACCTGGGGATCCTAAAAACTGATTTGAAGACTTTTATTTGTAGGTCATCAAGAATTTTCACGTCTTTACCACGAAAAATCATTGAGCCATAAGCCAAAGATGGAATCAGCTTTGCTTTCATGACCTTCAATAGATGTTCGTGATTTGGACATGACAACTTGTCCCTCAACCTTCTAAAGGCAAATGACAGAGCTGTTGCCTTCGCTTTAAGGTTAATAAAATGCTGTCTAAAGGACATATTATAGTCAAATGTTATTCCTAGATATTTATAAAATTTTACAGTTTCAATATGTAACCCATTAATGTTCCATTCTTTTTTATCTGTTTTTTTCCACCTATAATCATTATTTTTGTCTTTTTAGTATTAATTTTCAAACCGTTAAGGGTAATATAATGATTAAAAGAATCCACTAATCTTCTTAGACCTATGACAGAATGACTTAATAATATTGTGTCATCAGCATATTGTAAATATTTGATATCTTTGCCTAAGAGGGAAGGCGAATGAGCATTAACTTTTTTAAATATATAGGAAGGTCGGCCATAAAAAGATTAAAAGACATGGAGCCAAAACACAACCTTGTTTCAGGCCAGTATTAGTTTCAAGTCGGCGGGTTGTACTTCTACCATCTCCGACTTTGATCTGAACCCATGTCTTGGTATATAACAATTTAATCATTTCAAGCAATTGGTTTGGGATGCCCCAATTTAAAAGTTTAGCCCAAAGTAAATTTCGAGGAACAGAATCAAAGGCGGCTTTGAGATCGATAAAGCAGATATATAACTTTTGCTTTCTATATTTAGCCCTTTCGCCTAATAAAGTCAATAAAATCAAGTTCGTGCTAGTTGATTCACCTCTTCTAAAACCGGTTTGAAAAGCAGGAATTAGATTATTTCTTGTTGCCCAATCTTCCAATTCCTCAAGGAGGCAACTTGCAAAGATTTTCGCCTCCACATCAGTTAGGGCTATTAGTCGGTAATTTGCAGGATTGTCATGTGGGCCACTTTTATATATCGGCTGAATTATGCTTCCTTGCCATGACTCTGGGACTAATCCCGTTTTAATGATATCATTAAATAAAATTGTTAAACCTCTGGCCAATGCTTAAGATTTGCTTTAAAAATTGAATTTGGAATCCCGTTTGGGCCAGGCGCTCCATTCGATCTGATCCTGCTCATTGCCTTTTTAACTTGCTCTATAGGCCATAACTCAATTACTTGTGGCCCAACTTGGGCTTCCAGTGATTGTGACACGTTGTGTGTGTGACTGCTGCCACTCCTCAGGGTCAGAGCTGCAATGTTGGAAGTTGTCTATGTGTGTTGTTTGTGGGTGAGCTTGCCATCTTCATTGGTGTGTGACTGTGTCCGGGATCCCATTGGTTGGAGTGGATTTGACGTCATGCCCATGTACAGCGTACTGTGCAGTGTGTGAGACATTCGCAAGTCTTGTTGGCTGGCCATGTGTGATGGGTATCTCCGCCTTAGTTCCCCCCACCACCCCTGGGATTGTCATGGGTGCCTGTGCAATGTCACCAGTCCATGTGAGCTTCACTGCTGCACATTGGTGGAGATCAAGGTGGTGTTGAGTGTGTGCAAATGAGAGTTGTTGCACGGCTGGACCCCTACCTCCATGTTGGCCTTGGCTGACAGGCCGTGCTGTTTTATTTGTGCTTGTGTAGGTGTGATGGTAGTTAGTTGCTCAGGACACATGACTGTGGTTCACAGTGTGTACGACATCTACCTTTGTCATCACAGTGGGATTATCATGCAGGCCAGTGTCACCACAATGTGGGCTCCCTGGGGGTAGTGCTGTGGTGGGTCTGTCTCTTGCTGTGTTAGTTGCTGTTCCTACAAGCTTGTGTGACATTTGTAATTTGGGCTCCCTCATCTAACAATGCCTGATTGCCCACATAGGGAATCCGATCCATGAGTTACTTTTGTGTTGCACTGTGTTGACATCTGTGTAATGGGGATTCAGGCCTCCTCGTGTGTTGTGTGTTTGCCTGGGGACACTGGCACACCACCCCCCTCACCTGTGGTGTTTGATATGCAGTGTGAGTCTGCCTGTTTGTGTTTGTGCATTTGCACCACTGCATTGGCATATCTTTAGTGTGCCATTGGCTGTATGTTGTTTGGTGGCTTAGCCCTGCTGTCCCTGGGACTCCTAGGTCATCAGTCAGCACAATGATCATGGTTTGTATGTCCCATTGCTGCCATGGTATGGTATTTGTTCACCTGACATCTACAGTCTCCACAGGATATCTACATTTGTGTGTCCATTGGTGCAGATATGTGGATCTGCATTGTGATGGTCACTTCTGTCATTGTGTTATTTGTGAATGTTGACAATGTGAGCCCCCATGGGTGATGTTTGTCTGCACATGGCCAAAGCGATGTTTCATTTGCACTGCACTGTTTGCCTCACCCAATCTCTGTTGCTATGGGACACAAGCACTGCTATGCCACTGATGTGTTTGTTGTTGTGTGACCAGGAATCATCCAAGCAGTTTGGCATTTGCAGCTTTTACCATGACTACACTTACATTTTGGTCACTGTGGTGATGGGGCTTTAGACCCCATTGCCACAATGTTCAAAATGTGCTTCAGCTATGGAACCCACACTTACCTTTTGGTCACTGTGATGATGGGGCTTTAGACCCCATTGCCACAATGTTCAAAATGTGCTTCAGCTATGGAACCCACACTTACCTTTTGGTCACTGTGATGATGGGGGTTTAGGCCCCATTGCCACAATGTTCAAAATGTGCTTCAGCTATGGACCCCACACTTACCTTTTGGTCACTGTGATGATGGGGGTTTAGGCCCCATTGCCACAATGTTCAAAATGTGCTTCAGCTATGGAACCCACACTTACCTTTTGGTCACTGTGATGATGGGGCTTTAGACCCCATTGCCACAATGTTCAAAATGTGCTTCAGCTATGGAACCCACACTTACCTTTTGGTCACTGTGATGATGGGGTGTTCGACCCCATTGCCACAATGTTCAAAATGTGCTTCAGCTATGGAACCCACACTTACCTTTTGGTCACTGTGATGATGGGGTGTTCGACCCCATTGCCACAGTGGTCATGGTCGGCTTGCATTGTGGAGGCCACACACATTTATGTGTGACACATGTGATAGGGGGTCACATTGTATGTTCAATGTCATGTTCAGTGTTGTAGGCATTTGACACAGACTACACACGCTTGTCATGGTGTTGGGGGGGGATGTAATTTTCAGCCATTCCTTATGTTGGAGTATGCTGGTTGTGTCATGCATTACCCGTCCTATGAGTGGGGGTTGTGTGGGTGGTAGGCATCCATCCCCCTATGAGTGGGGATGGTAGTAGTGACAGGCATCCAGGCCCCCATTAGTAGGGGTGGTGGTAGTGGCAGGCATCTAGCCCCCCATGAGTAGGGGTGGTATTAGTGGTAGGCATCCATCCCCCTATGAGTGGGGATGGTAGTAGTGACAGGCATCCAGGCCCCCATGAGTAGGGGTGGTGGTAGTGCTAGGCATCCATCCCCCTATGAGTGGGGATGGTGGTAGTGACAGGCATCCAGCCCCACATTAGTAGGTGTGGTATTAGTGGTAGGGATCCATCCCCCTATGAGTGGGGATGGTAGTAGTGACAGGCATCCAGGCCCCCCTGAGTAGGGGTGGTGGGAGTGGTAGGCATCCAGGCCCCCATTAGTAGGGGTGGTGGTAGTGACAGGCATCTAGCCCCCCATGAGTAGGGGTGGTGGTAGTGGTAGGCATCCAGGCCCCCCTGAGTAGGGGTAGACGTAGTGGTAGGCATCCAGGCCCCCATTAGTAGGGGTGGTGGTAGTGCTAGGCATCCATCCCCCTATGAGTGGGGATGGTGGTAGTGACAGGCATCCAGCCCCACATTAGTAGGTGTGGTATTAGTGGTAGGCATCCATCCCCCTATGAGTGGGGATGGTAGTAGTGACAGGCATCCAGGCCCCCATGAGTAGGGGTGGTGGTAGTGCTAGGCATCCATCCCCCTATGAGTGGGGATGGTGGTAGTGACAGGCATCCAGCCCCACATTAGTAGGTGTGGTATTAGTGGTAGGGATCCATCCCCTATGAGTGGGGATGGTAGTAGTGACAGGCATCCAGGCCCCCTGAGTAGGGGTGGTGGGAGTGGTAGGCATCCAGGCCCCCATTAGTAGGGGTGGTGGTAGTGACAGGCATCTAGCCCCCCATGAGTAGGGGTGGTGGTAGTGGTAGGCATCCAGGCCCCCTGAGTAGGGGTAGACGTAGTGGTAGGCATCCAGGCCCCCATTAGTAGGGGTGGTGGTAGTGCTAGGCATCCATCCCCCTATGAGTGGGGATGGTGGTAGTGACAGGCATCCAGCCCCACATTAGTAGGTGTGGTATTAGTGGTAGGCATCCATCCCCCTATGAGTGGGGATGGTAGTAGTGACAGGCATCCAGGCCCCCCTGAGTAGGGGTGGTGGTAGTGGTAGGCATCCAGGCCCCCATTAGTAGGGGTGGTGGTAGTGACAGGCATCTAGCCCCCCATGAGTAGGGGTGGTGGTAGTGGTAGGCATCCAGGCCCCCCTGAGTAGGGGTGGTGGTAGTGGTAGGCATCCAGGCCCCCATTAGTAAGGGTGGTTTTAGTGGCAGGCATCTAGCCCCCCATGAGTAGGGGTGGTGGTAGTGGTAGGCATCCAGGCCCCCATTAGTAGGGGTGGTGGTTGTCACAGGCATCCAGGCCCCCTGAGTAGGGGTGGTGGTAGTGGCAGGCATCCAGCCCCCATTAGTAGGGGTGGTGGTAGTGACAGGCATCCAGGCCCCCTGAGTAGGGGTGGTGGTAGTGGCAGGCATCCAGCCCCCATTAGTAGGGGTGGTGGTAGTGGCAGGCATCTAGCCCCCTGAGTAGGGGTGGTGGTAGTGGTAGGCATCCAGGCCCCCATGAGTAGGGGTGGTGGTAGTGCTAGGCATCCATCCCCCTATGAGTGGGGATGGTGGAAGTGACAGGCATCCAGCCCCCCATTAGTAGGTGTGGTATTAGTGGTAGGCATCCTTCCCCCTATGAGTGGGGATGGTAGTAGTGACAGGCATCCAGGCCCCCCTGAGTAGGGGTGGTGGTAGTGGCAGGCATCCAGCCCCCCATTAGTAGGGGTGGTGGTAGTGACAGGCATCCAGGCCCCCCTGAGTAGGGGTGGTGGTGGTGGCAGGCATCCAGCCCCCCATTAGTAGGGGTGGTGGCAGGCATCTAGCCCCCCATGAGTAGTGGTGGTGGTAGTGGTAGGCATCCAGGCCCCCATGAGTAGGGGTGGTGTTAGTGGTAGGCATCCATCCCCCTATGAGTGGGGATGGTAGTAGTGACAGGCATCCAGGCCCCCATGAGTAGGGGTGGTGGTAGTGGCAGGCATCCAGCCCCCCATTAGTAGGGGTGGTGGTAGTGGCAGGCATCCAGCCCCCCATTAGTAGGGGTGGTGGTAATGGCAGGCATCTAGCCCCCCATGAGTAGGGGTGGTGGTAGTGGCATGCATCTAGCCCCCCATGAGTAGGGGTGGTATTAGTGGTAGGCATCCATCCCCCTATGAGTGGGGATGGTAGTAGTGACAGGCATCCAGGCCCCCATGAGTAGGGGTGGTGGTAGTGCTAGGCATCCATCCCCCTATGAGTGGGGATGGTGGTAGTGACAGGCATTCAGGCCCCCCTGAGTAGGGGTGGTGGTAGTGGTAGGCATCCATCCCCCTATGGGTGTGTATGGCATTGGTGATAGCCATCCCGCCCCTATGGTTCTGCTGGTGCTGGTGTACGTCATTTGTGCATCCCTGTGTGTGTGTGACATATTTCGGGTACGTGTCGTTTGTTTGTGTTGTGGGTGTTTGACTTACCGTCTGCGCTATACGCGTCCGTGCCGGTCCCGGTAATAGATGTAGAGTATTGGTAGGACCTGCGCGATGGGATTCATGGTTGGGTCGTCTCGTTCGGGTTTCTCGTGTCTTCGACTCGTACTCGTCGCAGGCTTGTTCGTATCGTAGCCGTGGATCGTCTTGTGGCGCGAAATGGAGCTTATGTACGGCTCGCCCGGATGCTCAAACGTGCCGGACATAGCGACGGGTTCGGCGCGTACGGAAGGTGCATCGTACTCGTCCGGCCGGAAGGTGCTGTGTATTTGCTTCCGTACGACTCGAATCGGCGTTTACGGATCCGGCTCGGGTGGGGAACAGGAGCTGATATGGGTAAGTACGGCTCGCTCGGAATCTGGGCTGTTATGCGCATCGTACTTGTTCGTTCGGACGAGTGTTCGAATCGGTCGGGAAACACGCATTCGGCTGGTTTTTTTTCCGGACGAATACTGTTAGGTGCGCTTCCGGCCGAGATCGGAATCGACCCCTTAGTGCTATTTGGATGTTGATTCTGGTTGGTTTTAGGCTTCATGGTGAGTAAGTTGTTATACATAAAATGAATCCTTGTAGGTTATAAAGATGTAGGTTTATTAAGCTTAGTTCCAGGTTACAAGTAATGCTCCACCCGGAGCAGCATCCTGCTGCTCAGCCCCAGCACACTCCAACTGTCCCCTCATACTAGCACAAACACTCTCAACATTCCAACCTTCCAATGACCTCGCTCACTGGCTGAGCAATAAGGAGCAGAGCACTAGGGAAGAATGCATTGCAGAATACACAGGATTCGAATCACTGACAAAATATCAAAAGACATATTATCGAGCTACAATTATATCGATACAAAATGATCGATAACATTAATATCGACATCATATACCTATTAAAAAAATTACAAAAATATCGAGGATACAATATCGAAGGACATAAATATCAATTTCAGAAATATCGCTAACATACTTATCGAAATTCTAAAATATCGACCTTCAATAAAATACATTAACTAGGTAAAAAATATCGTACACAAAAATATCGACAACACTAATATCGTAAAATTAAATATATCGACTATGTAAAACTATAATAAATATACAAATAAAACGACATAAAAATATTTAAATTACTAAAAACACAATACTAAATTAATAAATAACAATAACAATTTTACTACATTAAAAAATTAATTAACACAGCAATAACATTACTAAAATATCATTAACAACATTACTACATTAAACATTAATAACATTAAATATTACTATTACAATTCAATTAAATAATATAATATATAACAAAAGCTATTTAAAAATATATACAAAATTATACATAACTTACTACTAATTAGCGTTTTCCTTATTTGGAAACTAACTACCAAAACATTTTAAAAAAAATACAAATTAACCAATAGAAAAACTGCAAATTCAAACTAACCAATAAAATCGAAATTACAACATCCAACACACTATATAAACAGTTAAACTTCATTCATATTCCACACCCAAAAGAAAGAAAACTAAAGAAGGAGAAACTCTACAGGAATTCAACTACAGGTATAAGAAGATCAACATATACCCAATAATTAACTCTATCAAAAGTAAGTAAACTAAATTAAAATAAATAATACTAAAAGTAAAAAACTTTAATAAATAATATACATAACCTATAAATTAAACAATGTCTTCTTTCTATTTTATATTACCACTACAGGAAACTCTACAGGAAACTAACAAACTACAGAAAAGCCACCAAAAAATATACAACTA